>CM040762.1:16752552-18020052 GCA_022829145.1 Albula goreensis
CAGCCACACTGTAGTACTGACTGAATGATTTCACCCTGCCACACAAGTGTTTTATTAGTGTGTACTAATAGTCTTTATAATCATAATAATAATAAACAATACACAGAACACAAACAAGGTATAATTATTATTAATATTATTATTATCAAACCTTTTATCCTGCAAAATGTATGATTTCTCTTTATATGTTTAAAGATTTCACACACAATCATTTTATTCTTCATTTTCTCCAAAAGGACACATTGTCTTTGGGAAATGAAGTTATTTCACTTATTTACTGATAATGATGCATATGGTACATTATGGATCAGTTCAAAGATTTACATCTTAAACACAAATCTTTTTATTTATACAGTAAATCATGCTTTCACCACTTCAGTTTGGGATTATGGTACCAACTATTAATGAGGCAGTTAACCATTAACCATAGTTATTATATTCCAGCACAGCTGGCATTTTGTGATTGCAATTTTAACTTTTTTCCCTACTTTGACACGCCCAACCATATTCAGAAGTCATACTCATTGCTAAAATCTCTGTTGTTAGTTTAAACAAGAGAACTCTCTCCCACAAAACTGATCACAACTGCCACCACTTTTCACACTTCTGTCCACAAGATCTGCCTGCACAGACTAAAAATGGTGGACGACACATCAAGTACATATTTGTACATCTGACTGTGCATCCCTATGTGACCAGCAGGGGTTGCTGGTGCGCAATGACACCTAGACATTCACGCCAACCAATAAACTTACTTTGGCCCCACTATGGCCAAATATACGTTGCCCTGCAAAGCTGCCAGTCACATTTGGCACGAGAACAGTCCAGGTCATTTAATTTCTGAAATTTCAGAAGATGGCATGGTGTCACCAATGGAGAAGTACCTTTCGATGAACGTGGTAGCAAAAGCAAAGCCCATTCTCCCGTATCCCAGCAGTCTGTTCTGTTTCATGAGTGTACTTAGGCCAGATGAATCGCTGCCCTGAATATAAAGTTTCGGGTTGACTGTATTTGGCGGATTTGGTGATTTATTGTTTACAGACGCAGCTGCTGAGTTGCCATAGCGGGTGTTTGGCAGTTCTCTATGCGTGCTCCTTTATCCTGTTTACAGAGAGCACAGAGATCACTCTGCAGATGTAAAGAGGTCAGCTGGGATCTGTCCGCGTGGACGGCAAATGTTTTGCTTCGTCATTCAGCATTTCATTTTAGTTCAACGTAAAACAAACGGTGGGATTATGGAACAGTGGAGTCAAGTTTCAAGCTCTCCGGAGGACTCAAGGTCAGAGAGAATGTATACCGGTGAAGTGGAACCTGTACACCCACAAAATGAGTGGGAAAAAATGAAATACACCCTCTCCTCTGTAGGGATAGGTTATCTCATTTCAAAAGCAGAAAACATTTGATGTATAGAAGTATTTTACTCAAAACGTGTCCAATTTATTAATTCAGTAATTATTTATGAATAATTAAATAATACTAACAATAATAATACAGAATTATAATTATGGCACAATTGTATGATGGAGCTACAGTGAGATGTTACTTATTGAATTATTTGAACCAATGAGTTGCTCTTCACAAGAAAAACTGAAATGTTTTCACTGGTGATGCTAGTAAGTAGATGGGCTAAAATCGAGGTTTAGACCATGCCAGTGGCAGCTGTGGAGAGCAGGCCCCATGGGGCTTCACATAATAATCTGAAGCATCACCTGTGGAGTGAGAGACTTCATCTGGCAGGATGTCTGTGCCTCATCAGTTAATAGCGACACCTCTGGTCAATTCGGGAACAACAGTTTGTGTGCACAAGATTTACATAAAATATCCCCCTCCAACAAGCTTAGCATTTCAAAAGAGACTGCGCGCTTGTCTGAGCTCTCCTGGATTGTCAGAGGAGATGGCAACGATGACTACAAACCCACTGCTATTTTCATGAGGTCACGCTTTCCCAGCACTACAGTCAACTCATCTCAAAAAGGGAAGTATCATTAGCAACACTTCTCCACCCCGTCTTCCAGGTCTGCTGATTGAAGGCCCCTGGGGAGAGAGGGGTTCAGTGCAGGACAGCACTGTTCTGAATGGTATTTGTGCGTGTGTTTGGGCCTGGTCTCAGTTTTGACTCTGGTCCATAATTGGTGGCGGAAGGAGAAGAGAGGAAGCCTGCCACAGCTGCTCTGGTCTGGGTCGGGGTGAAAGCCAGGTCATTCCTGCGACCTTGATGGTAACTCTGGAGGTAGAGTGGAAATTAGCTTACACCAAGGACGTTTTTGGAGTGTGACAATGAAGGGGGCAATGATTGAAGAGTGAGTGGTTTGGAGTCATGAAGTTGCAAGTCAAAACTCTAGACATGTGAGCAGTGCTGGTGCACCTGTGAGCAAAGCCCTTTACCCAAGAAGATTTGGTAAACATCCAACAGCATTAATGGACACTGAATTGACAAAGCAGACCCTACCAGTTTTCAACTGAAGGCTAATATTGTGTCAGCAGTTATCAGGGGCAGCTCATTTCTCTGCACACCTTTCTGTGGAAGCATTTTCCATCTGTAACCTACCTCAATGGTAACAACATTACTTTACAAATAAGGTCCTGCAGTTTAGACCTGTATTAGCACCCAATGCACATTGCTCATCCAGATCTTTATGTAGCTACACAGAGATCAGGGAACCATTGTAATAAATGTTTGAAGATTATTTATTTTAAAAACCTCAAATATGGTTCAATCCGTAAGTATTTGGACAGTCACATATTTGTGTTGTTTTGGCTTAGTATACCAGCACATTGGATTTGGCATGACACTATGACTATGAGGTTAACATTCCCACATTCAGCTTTAATGTGAGGGTATCTCTATCTGAATTTGGTGAGCAGTGTAGGAATTGCAGCCCTTTTTAAACAGTCCTCCCAGTTTTAGGAGGACAAAGGAGGTTGGACGAATGGCTGCACAAATGTTTCTTAAGCAGGTGTGTTTCATTTCATCATAACGTCATGCACAGAAGAGCTGGCAAAAGGTCTGGAATTAATTATAGGTGTGATGATTGCATTTGGAGTCTGTTGTTATTGAGGGTCAACATGAGGGGACTGCTCTTTACTGGCCAAGTCGATCGCCTGTCCTTGGTCAAACTGAGCAGGGATTTCACTTGTTGAAGACCAGACTGAAGGCATGAAGCCCTCCAAAACAAGCTAGAACTGAAGATAGCTGCAGTACAGCCCTGGAGCAGAATCACCAGGGAACATACCAAGCATCTGATCATGTTAATGGGTCAGACTTCAGCAGCCATTGATCGCAAAGGATTTGCAACCACATATTAAATACATTGACTATGTTTAAGCTTATGTTGATCTGTCCAGTTTTCTGATTTGTACCATTTGTTTCATTTCAGATTCAATGTGCTGGATCACAGAGCCATAACAAACAAAAAATGTATCCCTGTCCAAATACTTACAGACCGCGCTGTATATTGGACAATGATCCTATTTCTGTGATTCTTCTGATTTATACAATGATCTCTACCCTAAATACTTTTAAGATATTCAACCCAAATAATACAGATACGTAACGGCTGAACTGTCCTCAAATGAATGGACTGAATGATATAAAAGAGCAAAAGAGGAAGAAAGTCGGGCATGGCTGGGCCTGTCAGGGAGGGGATACACTGAGGCAGCGTCTGAAAAGAGGAAGAAACAGGAATAATTCATGAATGAAGGTAAAGAAGAAGTAACAACGCTTGAGGGAATGATTTACAAGCATTGAGCAAATGAAGGGAACAGCATGCTGTAGGCTTGAGTTTCTGCCATTCCCAAGCTGGCTGCACCCTTTCTCATCAATGGAATATGGTGCAGTACTGTTTAACTGTTGTTTTTTATTGTTCCTTATGCTAGTGATCTGGCTGCCCCATGAGCTAATTCACAAATTATGTTCATCTTTGATCGAGCTCTCATTCACAAATCTGACACAAGATTGCATAAAGGTGGAGAACAGTTGTAAAGTCAACAAAAAAAGTCTTTAAACCTGTCATGGCGCAGCCAATGTACAATGTTACCCACGTTTTCAGTATGCAAACAAAGACTGAAACCATTAACAAAACAACCAAAGACCATGAGGTATGACATAGTAACTTCAGGTTTTAAGGATTTTTTTGCTTTTCAGAAAAGAGTGGGCCATAGAGAGAAAGAAAGAGGGAGGGAGAAGGAGGCTGAGAGAGAGAGAGAAAGGGGTGAGATGACAGATTCTGGTGGGTATATTTAGAGAGACAGGAGAAAGGAGGAGAGGAAGATCTGGACTGGAGGGTTTTTCCAGAGAGTATATTTAGCTAGGAGTTTAAAAAAAAGAGATGGAGAGAGAGAGAATAGGGATGATGTACATACAGTAGTAAGTGCTGGGAAACTGTCTGATGTAACCCACTGCAATAAAGCCACACACACACACCCACACACTTGCACACACATATTTTGGCCTATCCGCTCAGATGAAAGACACGTTACTGCAAGCGAACAATGGTCTGTGTGTGAGAGACAGAGCCACAGTGTACAAAACGCCATGCACACCATGGATTATATTTTATAACAATATAAAACACACCAAGATGCTCGGGACGATTAAAAAAATGTGTAAATCTGAAACACCACAGTGGAAAAATATACCACTATCGTAGGCGGAGGAGTTGAAACTTTTTTTTTAAATGTGAAAACAGTAACTGAAAATGTTTTGGACGAATTTGAGAATTAAATAGGATATTGATAATAATACCATAAGCGTCTGCGTTCTGCAGTATTAATGATGGCAGGGTTGGTGCTGGATGAAGAGCGAGCGCGAACGAGAGCCGCAGTGACGCCATTGTGGTTCGATCAAACTTCCTGTCTGTGGAATAAGCTGCCACAATGTTTGTGTGTCTTGTCTCCATGGAGACTGCCAACACATAAATACCGGGGGTAAGAAGGGAGGAGAGAGAAAATGAGGACAAAGCTATTACCCAGTAAACGGAATTAGACCCAAATCGGGCCTCACCAAAATGGTCTTGACTTGATTAAGGACAGGCTGCTCTGGACTGTGGAGTACAGGCTGAATTAAAGTGGATAGGACTGACTGAAAGCCAGACTGGACCGTACCGTTTCGTCTGATCAAAGGCAAGCTGAAATAAGACTAGAGTAAGATCTGCGATGGTATAGCCACGATCCGACATTTTCACTAAGCAAAGCATGGGAAAAGGACGGCAAGCACCAACAGTTGAACACTAGTATTCCGGCTGTCAGGGAGACCCACTTCCTGTTTTGAGGGCCTGTATAATTAGATCCATGTTGCCATGACAACCAAACTTTTTTTTTTTTTTTTTTTGACCAGGAGCTGAGATCATAGATACTTTTTAGTGCTGTGACTCACTGTCTGTGACCCACACACACAGTGCCACTTCACCTGACACTCTGAGACAAGCTCTTCAGACATGCTGACCACTGACCTATACACATGGCACACACACACACAGTCAAACTAAACAATGCAATGCAGACATACACACAATGAACTGTGTGAACACAGAGCGTACATACACTCACAAATGGAAAAATGTATATGTAAACCATATGATAATAAAATGCATTCACAAAACAAAACAGAAAGCACACACACACATATATATGCATATATATGGTTCATTCTGTCATAGTCACACACCTACGCAAGACAATAAAATAGAAACACATAGTAAAATATATACGCAAAACGCACATAGTCACACACAGTGTTATGTATGTACAATACATTTCGCACAAACACAAAATACAGTTCCCAACATATTTTAAAGCATGGAACATGTATGTGTGAAAAAACTGGGTTTCTGTGTGCCACACCTCTGATGTTTCAGGGGTGGAGCGGATTGGGGGGGATTCATGTAGGCCTTAGTGTATGCGTGTGGTGTGGGTTGCTATGAGACACTATAAGTGTGCGCGCGGTTTGTGTGTGCGTTTGAGGAATGTGTGACGTTCGCAATGTGTTTTGAGGGGTGTGGCCGTCTGAGCGGACTCTTTTTCTCACACACCCTAAGGGTAACGGCGGGATGGGAGGGGGGACAATATCGTAATATCCCTAATAGAAATTCAGCTTAGCGGAGTTTTCAACGATTGTGCAGTTTAAATGTACCGTTATACATTCCTACACTGTGATATCCGGATTGTCAAAAGCTTGTCCTACCTATCGATTTAACTACTTTAACAGTTAAGTGAAAAAAAAAAACATTAGAGATGGAATGGACTTTTAACGGTGGCACGGTAAGAGGAAAACTATTCTTTTGTTAACAGTCTATCTAGCTGATTTAAAATATTGGACTGCTGGAACTATACTTGTACAAGTTAATGATAAACACTCGACCAACATCAAATTAAGTCATTACATCAAATCACAGTCCAGTCTGGTCCTACCCAATGAAGACTTTACAAGTTACCTGGCATTGATTTTTTTTCTGTGTTCTTTTTCAGCCCTTTTACTCCCGGTAATGTGGTTAATTATCTCCCTGCCCCCTTCCTGTGTTACACAGCCCCAGTGAGGGGAGGACCCAGCCTCTGACGTTTACAAAAAGGAATTCCCTTCCCCGGCTGTGAGTTCACACTCACCCCGTCTGGCTCCCTTGACACGCACTTGCACACCGTCTGCCTCGCGGAGTCTGTCACGCGGCGCTCCTTCGGAAACATCGTAACCTTCAAAGTCTCCAGCGAGGAAATAAACACGGAGACTTTGAACAGAGCAAACTCTTCATTCAGGTATGCAGAGCGCCTTCATTTTTATTGTTTCATATTTTATCAAAAAAGTTTCTTAAAACTTTTTTTTCCTGAACGGCTTTGTATGTGATATGTGATGATTGCAGGTTTGTTGGTTTTCTTCGAAATGTTCCGTAAGATTCCAAATGAATTTTTGCGACATGGATAGATTTTGGTGCAACAGGGTAGGCTGTTAGGAACCGTCTATTTGTGTGATAGCCAAATGCTAAGTTTCATGCACGTAAACAGTAGCGCATAGTGCCTGTGCGAGCACAAAAAGAATTCATCTGTGAATGGCTGCACTGACGGAGACCGTGTCCCGGTCAGTGTAATGCACGAAAAGGTCACCAATAATTTCCAGAAAAATGAGTGAAAGGAGCAGGATATTGATATTTGTACATACTGCTCATTCTCCTCCTCCTGCACTTACATTCATAGCAGTGACTGCTACCTCAGTAGACTTTTTCCTAGGAACAACAAAAGATGTTGGTCTTACGACTTTTGCCATTATAATTGTGATGGTATTGGATTTCTGACCTCTATCTAGGTTCCAAACTCATGTATGTCTGTAGTCTGGCCTCTCTCATTATACACACACACACACACACACACACACACACACACTATGTCCCAGACAGCTCAGAGCCCTAAAACCAAACTAGAGCACTCACTGGATTACAGACCCCGCTGTGGGTCCTCCACGAATAAGACTCAGGCCTGTGAGACCACCCTTAGGGACTTAATTATTGGTATTAGTTTGCGCTGGTGACGGCACAGGTACGAGCAAGAGGCCCATCTGGGGCTGGCAGTGCTGGGGTCCCCTCGTTTGGGACTCGGCTCAGGAAATGGTGCTTTAATGGAATAAGCGTGAGCCTCACGGCCAAGACTTCTTGAGTGGGTTGGGTAGCGGTGGGGGCAGGGATGGGGATGGAAGGGGGGGGTGGAGGTGGAGGCGGAGGGGGTACAGCTTCAATCAAACTCAGGACCCACTCTCTGCAATGCTGGCGTCTCCGTCTGGCTGGCACTCAGGCCTGGGTGCACACGTTAAAGAGTCAGATTTCAGACAGGCGAGGGGATGGGTTTGGTTGGTTATAGAGCGGGACCACTCTGGCTCTGGCGTCCCCCATGACCACAGTGCCTTTTTTAAAAGCGTCCCCACGCGTACCCCAGCCTGTACCCCAGGCCGTAAAGCTGGCGGTGGGGCCTCACCGCCTTCCATGCCCATGACATTAACTTCAATACCATCCTCCAAAGTAACCATCTGCAACGCCGCACACACACACACACACACGTACACTTACACACACCCACTCATGCACATACACACACACAGGGTGTGGTGTTAGGGTACGGAGGTCCATAATAACTAGGTTAATGTTGCTACAATGTGGTTTTGCTCTTAGTTGTGCTATGTCACTTGTGCACTTCTGACTCCGTCCACAGTGTCCTATGGCTGGATGGCCCACTTAATCTTGAGATGTAATTTATACATTTAAGTTATACATTTAAATGTTCACATTTTCCTTTTGAATTTTTATTGTATTTATTTGGATAAAAGCTTTACATGATTTTTTTCATATTAGTGAAAAAAAATCACACACCAGTTTGTGTGGGTTTTTGGAGGCTGACATCCAATTAACACCCAGTGTGAGCCTAACACAATTTCAGCAGTCTCACTGCCAACAGTTAAAGCTGCAATCAACACATTTATAGTTACTTTTTATTACTGCTTGACAAGCTAAGCTTCTTTCTAAGTTACTTTTTATACACTTCACAAAATCCAGTAAAATTATCAGCTTTTTTTCCTCATATCACAAATTTGTTAGCTTTCATCCTTGTTTGCTCTTTGATGATCTACACACCCTTTGACTACCTTCCATTTAGCGGAAGTAAAATACTATTTGCACTTCGGTTGAAGAGGGAATTCCTACTTTTGCTTCCCATCCCTTTCCAATTTTGTTCTAAGTTAACAAAAAACAGTTTTTTTTTTTGCAAAAGTTTAATGGTACACTGAAAATATTCTTAAACAGTAGGAGATAAGGTGGACTCAAATGCAATGTACAGACTATACATGCAAGATTGAAAAAATGACTTCATTATTTTCTTGTTAAAGCTAAGGACTTTTTACGTTTTTGTTTAAACTAAGGGTTTCTTAGTTCAAACTAAAAGCCTACCAAAATGCAAACAGGTCCCATTCACTGCATATGTTGTAAGTAGAAATTTGCACTTGACTGCCCTGTGAAGGCTGTCGACAAGTCTGGCTGCATTCTCACAACATTGCATCAATCAAACATAGTGCTTCGAAACACTATGGAAAGTGCTGAATATATAAACAAAGTATACTCCAATGCTTTAGTAGTGTATCCTGTCAGTTAAACTCTGTATCCCAAAGCAATATATACTGGACTGTATATATTAACAAAATTAAATATTTGTACAAGACATACTTTAGAAAATTATCACCCCTTTCAAGTATACATAGTATGCACTGAAATGAATACTGTAAAATATATTCAGCAATGTACTAAATATTTTCATATATTTTGCATGTGAAATGCAGCAAAGCCCAACAATTTAGTAATGCTGTGTATGCATTAGTGACCATTCTTAAAGAAGGCCTACATGGTGGAAAAGAGCACAGACGTGTACACTGAGAAAGGAAAGAATGCATTGAAACAACACAAACTGCGATGCAGCTGTTTCAACATTTTTCCCCCTTTCAATGCATGTCCTTGTGTAAACTGTGATGTGCCTATAGCTCTGAAATCTGATATGCAGAAATTACCTTACTGAAATGACAGAGAGCCCCAGTGCCTCCCCCCCCACACACACACACACACTAGGTCCTTCCCAGCATCCACTGCCACCCTACAACCTGACACTGACCTTTCAGTTACCACCGTGTGCTTTTGTTCCAGAACATCACTCAGTCACCACATTTTGTCCATGCCCTTGATGTGTAGAGGGTCGACTGGAGATCTACAACACACTTACACATACACACACATACACACCCCAAAAATAAACCCTTTGTCTGTCCAGGAGCAGGAGGATACATTGTGAAACGTTAAAAAATGATCGGTAACTTGACACGGCCTGCCAAAACTGTGAACTTACTGGAGTTATTGGTTCCAGGAGAATGGCTTTCAGAAGCAGACCTGGAAAATCAAGTACTGTGTGCTTTCAGAGAGGTGGGCGGAAGAATTTGTTTCTTTGTGTCTTTAAATCTGGATGTGTATTCGAGGCCCAGTGAACAGTCGGTTAGCAGGGGGGAAAACATGATTTTTCAACAAAAAAAGAAAAAAGGAGTAGACATGATATCAGTGTAAAGAAATACAGAAGTGAGAGATGAGGTTACATTTGTGTGACTGCACATCCTGTCACAATGCAAAGAGGAAACAGTTAAAGATGACCTAATGAATGTAAATGGTGGCTTTTTATGAATCTTTCTGAATGAGAAGCAAGAGAGAGCCAAAAGAGGGAGCAGGTTTTTATTATTATTATTATTATTATATATTACAATTAATATTCATACTAATATTATTAGTAGTATCATACATCTTATTTTCCTTTTTTATTTTATTTATTTTACTACACTGGTTGTGCACTTTTGCAAAAGAAACTACAAACATAAAAATAATTAAACACAGAAAACAATAAGAGAGAACCCTCTCCCTTCACATAACCGTACAAGGGGAAGTAACTCACAGACAAGGTCACTTTTGAATGGACAAAGTTTTCAAGGTAAAATGGTTTATACTCAGCCTCAGGTCCTCCTAAAAGCAGCTGTTTCAATGAGTTTTTTTTTTTTTTTGGGAAATGTGGGAAACTTTGATGTCAGACTTATGGAAAAACTAATTATATAACCATAAATGCAAAAAAAATATATGCAAAAATATAAGGGGTATTTATTTTATCTATGTTTCCATTGTGCAGTACATATAAAATATCTGTTATTATTCCTGTAATGTAAACACCTATTTTAAACTATTTTACTATATATTCTGAAAGTGGGAGTGACTGGTTATTTTTTTTACTTATACCTTATAAGATATGAAAATAAATTCCTTGCATTTCAAATTTTTTTTAGCATGTGACTTTTTTCCATATGAGTATACACAGCCACCTTGAAGGACCATATCAAGTCAAAAGTCCACAGTGTAGATCTGCATTTAAGAAAATGTCAATATTGACACTGAACACATTCTGTACGTGGTAACATTAACTTGGGGTCACGTTTGTCGTCTATTTTTATTTTGAATCAGCAGCATACGCTTACAATCATTTTATACATGTACTTATTAAAGTAATACTTAATCATTTACTTAACTGGATACTTATATCCGTAAAAGCTTACACTATTTCCCTGCTGAAGTGAACGTCGCTTTTGCGCAACGGTGTGTTAGTCACCAGCTGACCATTTACACAGTGAATGGGAAGTTATGAGAAATAATAACCGAGTTAATTAAATCAATTACTAAATTAAAGTCAGCTATGCTCGGCCACACCAGAGCTTTTTATGCAATGAAAATTCAGTTTCAAGCCGTACGGTGTTTCCGAAACCACACGCTGCCAACGGTTGTTCCAAGGCAGGCGTATTCGGTCTGATTTAGTAATTGACGCGGCCCTGCTGCGCGGCACATTTGCTCTTTCATCCCAGCAGGGTCCCCTGTCACGCGGGCATGGAGCTGACGGGAGCGCGCGCCAAGGGTCTGGGTCTCGATGGCCGAGTAAACTCGTTTGGGCGTGGAATTCCCCGAACGAGAACTGACTCATTCCCGGAGCATGAGCGCAGGCTTTCTTAAAATACAGAAAACAGCCAAAAAAAGAAAGAAAAGCAATAATGTAGTAGTATATCAAGTAACCTGAAATTCATTTAGACTCATAAAATTATTGTGAAATTATGTTTTAGTGTATGTCAGTTGTGTTTGTTGCTCAGCAACATACATTACAGAGCAGACCTAGTCTTTTCTATTTCTCACAAGGGAACTTGTGATTCAAAATGAAACAAGGTAGATTTAAAAAATGAAAGGTGTTGCTCCTCAGATAATTGACAGAGAGGGATGGATAAAGATACAGTAGGACTGAGAGACTGGTATGGTGTCTGTGCCCTGAGGGAAGAGTTTGGTCATTTTCTCTGAAGGTCACCACAGTGTCATTGATGGTGACATAGAGAGAAAAAATAGAGAGAGAGAAACCCAGAGACATTTCAATGGGAGTGGCACTTGCCGGGTTCTTCCGTCTGACCTCATCCTGAGCAACGTCATTCAAATACTATTTCAAGAGAGGACAGGAAACTGCACCTTCCATAAGCCTCCTTTTTTCTTTTTTTTTAAAGAAAAGGGTTGTTGACAATGACCTAAAGACTGATGAAAGAGAAAGAAAGAGAGAAAGAAAAGGATGTATAGGGTCTGACATAGGCAGCAAGCAGCTGCAGCAGTGAAATACAGAAATACCGACTGCAGATAACTTTGCTGTCATCTGTGTTATGATGCAGTTTTAACTTACGACTGCAGTTTTGGGGTCTAGACCTGTGGCTGGTTTAGACCAGAGTCCTCAAGCAGCTTATGATGAGAGTTGAGAGTGAGTGAGAGATCACATGAAAAAAAAAATCTAATACAATTTCTATTAATATGCAAACAGGTCAAACAAAACAGCTATTACATTCACTGCATGAGTGTATATGCAGTTCTTCTGAAATGGATTACTAAAATTTTTGATTCCTTGTTTGATGAATGTCATTTTAATAATTGTTGGTTTACAGAAAATTTGTTCAATTATTAGCTGGGTCATAGGCTTAGCAATTTTGTGTTGTTTTGGTCTGGACTAAATTGCCTTCATTGCCTGGTTGTTGCATACCTTGGTCTGACCACCTCTCCCCCTCTATTGTGCTGCAGGCATGCTCGAGTGCTCCGCACCTGGACCACCTCCCAGTCGCACCCCCGTGCCGCCGTCCAGGGGGATTCCTGGCAGAGTGATTTTGGAATCAGTAGACTGAATCACATTGCCAGGGATTTCCAATGGCTGGCAGGCACTGAGCGCCCGTGGAGCTGGAGGATAATGCCCAGCTGGCTTGCAGGACGCGCCCTGTGACTGCAGGTGCTAAAGCTGGCTCTGTGGCGGCAGGACTTAGCCCACATGTGAACACTGTATGTCCTGTCCTTGTTCACAGTGGTTAAGTTCTGCCGCCCCTCGGTCCCCTCCTCTTGCAAGGCAACTGAGAATGAGTTGGGTCACCTTACTCCTCTCTCTCCTCCTCCCTTTTTTTCTCACCCTCCCATTTCCTTCTGTCTTACTTTGTCTTTCTCTTAGCATCTGTAAGTATTGTGTATGTGTCTGTCTATGTCTTTGTAAGGCTATGCACTGTATGCATCAAGCAGTGCCAAATCGGTTCACTTTTCTTCATCACTGACTTCACTATAATGGCACAATTGCATTTCTAAACCACATTCTAATATGACAGACAATAACCAATAAGAAGAAACACACTACAATATTATCAAGATTAAACTGTCAGCTGATCTACATATCTAGAAGTCACATCCATTGCTCTGTCTCTTAGTATTTGAATGTTATTTGGTTACAAAGTGAGTGCTGGTCTATCCTTGGGTCTCCTCGTCTTGTCTGTCTGTGTGGTGAGTGGTCTAGTCTGTGTCCCCATTAGTGGGTGTGCATGTGTGATGGGCTGTACTGGTCTCTCTATGAGCTGGTCTCTCTCCTGGGCTGGTCTCCTGTGCCTGCTGTGCTGATAATCAGTGTCTCACTTCAGCTGGCTCAGTTCAGCAGGAACAGGAGCCCTGTCCCTGTCCCTGTCCCTGTCCCTGTCTGCTGGGAGCGAGGATGGGGAGCCGCAGTCAGAGCTCCTGCTCCAGTGCAGGTGAAATGGAGGTAAGGGACGTCTACACTAAAGCCCACAACACTACTACCAAACTGCAGGCAACAGGCCACCAATGATGGATCATTCAAAATCACATGCACTAGCCCAGGAATGGCATGGTCTGTTCTTTAAAAGTCTACTCAGTGTCTGAACTGTGAGAATAAAAGAAATGCTCCATGAAAGCAGTGAAGCATCTTTCTTACTCTTATTTGATTGATTAAATGCTTTGCTCAGTTGTTGTCTGAACTTAACACAAGGTAATGGGTATAAGGGCACAGACGGCGCTTTTTCCCATTGCCAGACCAGGTGGATTTTCTTAGTCTGCCTTGTCGCATGTGTATCAGGTCTTTGAGTGTCACTTCCGGCTCCGAGTGGGAAAGGGAGGGGGAGGGAGGGAGGGAGGGAGGGAAGGGAGTTCCACAGGAAGGGAGGGAGGGAGGGGTAGGCGCTGATGACTTCAAGGAAATGCTGGGATTGCTCCCTCTTTGTCTCAGTTACTGTGCATGTCTTCTGTTATGTATCTTTAAATAACAGAAAACAAGCAAGCAAAGGGGTGATCTAAATGGTAGAGTGATTCTTGTGTGTATGGGTGTCTGTGTGTTTGTGTTGTAGGGTGGGTAGCAACATCACTGTGAAAGGTATTTTGTTTCTCAATAAACTACACTTCTTTAAAATACATAAAATTGTAATGTGTGTTGCTGTTTTGTTATTTTTAGTGGAGGGGGGGGTAAACTCAACCTGCCTGTCACATCCACCTCTCCTCCCCCTCCCCCCATCTCTCCTCCCCTTCTGCACGCACCTCTTTGTCTCGGTTTCATTTCCACATCTCACTCCGTCTGTCTGTTGAGAGATAACGGTTGAAAAGGTTTATGACTGGACCGCAGCAATTATGCAAGTAAACCTTCTGAAACTTTGGAATAGACTCTGAAAGCAGGCATGAGTAACCATGGTTACCTAAAGCTACAGAGACAGCACAATGTATGGATGAATTATGCTGAAAGCTAAATCATACTTTGACAGATGAATACTTTCTCACATGCTAGACAGTCATGTAAGTTTATGGACATACTACTGTTCAAGGCAGTTATGTAAAGGTGCAGCCCAAGGGCCCTTCACTGAGCAGATCATAAAGAAACAATGCATTCAGTAGTGGATGTGACATTAAAGAGCATTGGTGGCGCTTTGGCATCCAGAGAGAGTGCACATGTCAAACTACACTGTCCTAACAAGACTGAGCTGCTTTGACTCAATACTTTATGGGCCATCAAAATTCCAGAGAACATGACTGAAGAGCATGCTATGGGAATTCCATGGAACTAGATGGAAAACATTTACATTTTCTAATTGATAACAATGGTACCACACATATGTCATGAAGGCTGTCATTCTTTGGGAAAAGACCATTCTTTTTTTATTTAAACAACTACGCACTTTATCACTTTTTGCTCTTTAACGGTTTACTGTGAACTCATTTACTATCCGTTGCCATAGGCATGCCACATATGAAATGAGTGTAGAATATCGGATGGTTGTAGGGGGTGTGGTCAACACAGTGGAGTGTCCATTAAAGCACACAGGTACTTCTAGAGTGTATGCCATTTGATATTATTTAATGGTGTTTGTGATCTGGATGAGTGGGGATGGTGGATTTTTTTTTAGGTCAACACATCCAGGATAGGGATTACAATGAGTTAGTTTCTACAGCTGGTGAACACTGCAAACAGACTCCATTACTCATGTGTTTCAACTGAACTGAGTTTGAAAGGAAGGAAGAGAGAGGAAGTGGTGTTGCTTGAGTGGTTGATTGACAAAGATAGAAGATTGCAGACAAAGACAGATAACGAAGATGTCATTGGGATTTTTTACAATGGGAGAGGTCTTCCAATAGCACAGCCTGGTCTAGGTATATTGAAAATCAATCCATAATAAATAAGCAGGAGTTGGATGTGTTTTTTTTTTTTTTGGGCTCCCATGATCCCAAACCAGCAGACCCTCCCTCTCAGCTAACATAGTTCCTCATTTTCCAGCAGTGTAAAACACCACCAGATATTGATATGATAAATGATTATGGTAGAGCTTTTTGTCATACATGGGTGATGGCTCCATGATTCAGATATTTAGCAGGTTATGTTTTTCATTCAGTGCTTAACGTTTCCCACTTCTGACACATTATATAAAGGGATCAGGGTGTCAAAGATCATATCTAAGATGATATCCATAGTTAACCCTTTGAGTGACCGTGGGATAATGGACTAAGTCATTAAAAATGCAGTGCACAGTAAGTCTGGCTTATCACCTTTGGCCGGGATGTTATCTCCAGAGTTACAGCAACTACCACCTTCCAACAGAGCACTGAACATGCAGCAGGTGGGTGCCTGTGCTCCAGATCACAGGACAGGGCCTTGCAGTCTGAAGCAGCAGACAAGGAGATCTCACAACTGTGTCTCTCTGATAAGGGATAAGTTCCTCAACGTCACACTGAGGTTCCTCTTTCTCTCCTTCCCCCTCCTCCCCAGCCCAGGAGTGTGTGATAAAGGTGATGATGGCAATGATGATGATGGTGATGATGAGTTGATCGACGGTCCGGATGTTTGCCCTTGCTGGGCCGTTGCCTTAGTAACGACAGCAACAGAAAAGGGATTGTTCGTCAGCAGCTGCAGGATACGTCACTTGTGGGGACTGCAATTGAGATCGCTTCCTGTTTCTGCGAACGAGACGGTTATACTGCAAAGTGCTCTCTCTCTCTTGCTCTCGCTCACTCACCTGCTACTACCTCTGCAGGTTAACGACCAGTGGCGGGAGTCGTCATGGAAACATAACATGTAAACAGTGACTGAGATAAGGACCCAAGGCCCTTTCAGGGTTCACTCATCTAGTGAACATGCTACATCTCTCTCATTCCCTCTCACATGCACAGAGACAGACAGAGAGTACACTCTGTAGAGTCTCATAAACACTTACAATCACGCTCACTCTCCGAAACTGACTCCACTACCTCCCAGCCTGCTTTTTTGTCGATCTCAACGTCCCCACAGTATCTGCCGATCTGGCCGCTGTACAGAGACAATTACTGCGATGACTGCTTAGCCTCGGCGTGCTCACAGGGCCGATTGTACGGGAATGGATGACCAGACACAGCACGCTCTGTCCTGCGAGGCCACAATGTTATGATTGCGTGCCTATGGCACATCAACTACTATTTCAAAGTCTGCCCTGCACAATACCAGCTCACATATCTGCCACACAAAACAGTGCGTGTGTGATGCTCTCTTTCTTCTCTCAGCCTGTCTCTTTCTTTATAAGGTTTAATTAAAAGTTGTGCAGTGCTATTGCAATCTGCTCCCTGGGGGAGGAAATGACCTAAATTTTAATACTTGTTTTAAATTGAAATTGTTTTTTTCTTCTGTTTGTTCGGTACGGCTTATTTAAATCACCAAATAAATGTTTGCTGAGAAACAAAACCTCTCTCTCTCTTTTTCTCTCTCTGTCTGTCTCCCTTCCTCTGCATGAGTACATTAAATAAACAAGCAATCTATACATTAATGTTAGCTGCATTGAGTGCTCACATTGTGCAGTCGACTGCCAGACAAGCCCTTGGTCAACAGACACTATAGAAATGCATACAGGATCTTGCAGACAGATGACAGACGCAGAATAGGAAAGGAACATAGGACTGAATGGAAGGTCTTTTGGCATGTCACGGGAACGCCCGTCTGCTGGAGAGTGGCGGGATTTGGCTCTATTGAGGTTTTCAGCTCCATTGGCCTTAAAGACCAGATTACTCTAAATTAACCCTTCACACGCATTCAAATTTGAACATTTTGATTAACTGAACACAACGTGAAAAAGGTGCCTGGCACATTAAGTGAACATAGCGGAGAAGTGAAACAATTACACAATAGAATTATGTGGTCCATGATCACATACTACACAGCCTTTTGCATATTAGTTTATAAACATTATAGAAATGATGTGTTCAGTGAGTTGGTGGTTTGAATAAATTCTTTAATCTTCCTAGAGGTTTAAAAAGCAGCATCCAAGCTGGGCATTTGAACCTGAAGTATTATGGCAGTGCTTAAAAAGGAATGAAGGTTCATGGCCTCCTCTTCACACTCCCATCCAGCCTTGTGTCTGCCTGTAACCTTTACACATGCACCTCATTTGCACTGTACTTTTGACCAGTGATCCATTGCATGATAAATTATCAATAGGAACTTTTGACAGAGCGTACTTGTATAGGTTACACCCTTCATTCACAGGGTTTGCACACTTTCTGAGGCCACATAAGTGAATATCCATTGTCATATGACATTATCCTTATGTACAACATAGCATAGCGTAGGCTGAAGAATGGAATTTGACTGTCAAAACAACAAGATATGTCAAAACACCTTCATGAGCACTTCCTGTAACAACTGCGGCAGTTTGACTGGTGTGAACATCACGTTACATCGAGTGAACTTTAAGCTGGTAAAAAAATGTGTTTGCTAAATTCCACATTATAATTGCAAAGTACCACTATGTCAATTTAGCAAACTGTACCTAATAATGCATCAATGAGCTCCTGACCCACAGTTTGGTACCACTTCTTCATATAGTACTCATATGTGCATTAGTATATAGGAGTTCAAACAATAATTTTTGGAGCTGATATTTGTTTTAATCCATGCATGAAGAATAAAACAATTGCATATTTATTTAAGCATTCCAGGTAAAGTACCTGGACACACCAAGAACTTCAGGCTGGAATCTCAGATTAAAGTCCAGTACTTTAACCTCCACATTGGGCTGCAGCCTTTATCTTCAAACCA
Organism: Albula goreensis; assembly: GCA_022829145.1. Lineage (NCBI taxonomy): Eukaryota > Metazoa > Chordata > Actinopteri > Albuliformes > Albulidae > Albula > Albula goreensis. The sequence goes on from CM040762.1 coordinate 16,770,985, forward strand.
GGTAACATTGTACTTGCAGTCTCTGCTATCATAGGTCATTTTGTTAGGGGTTATTTTGAGCTCACATTCCTCCAGTCCAGCCGGTCCTTGATACCTGGCATCTGGGACACCATGACTCCTTTCTCTGCAGGAGGGGGCGGGACTTTCCATGAAGGGGGCAAGGGACCTGTGGCTAAGGGGAGGGGCTTTCCACAAAGGGCAGAACTATGGCAGAGTGGGCAGGCCAGTCCACTACAGACAGGGTTATGATCGAGGGGTATGGCTTTCTACAAGGGACAGGGCTGTGGCTGAGGGGCAGGGCTAAGTGGGGGCAGAGGGTGGGGCTTGAGGGGTGGGGGTAATAGCTTGAGACACTGCTTCAGTCACAGGAATTGAGTAGTGATCTCCTGACTTCTGTATGTGGGTTAAACATTTCAGAACCCACATAGTGCCTAAAGGGCCAGATCCATGAATCAGCAGACAAACAGAAATGCCACCAGAACCACTATAAAAGCACTATAAATAGCTTAACCAAGATTCACTGTGGTCAGACTACCAACTTGCCCTTTTAAGTGGCACACGACGTATGCCTGCTAAAACACATCTATATAAAGCAGTGGAATTGATCTCTTTATTCTAATATTGGTCATCTGTTCACTTATCAAGTCACTGAAACAGAGGTCAAAGGAAATGGACTCTTGACCAACAAACAACTCAGCTATGTCTAGAAGTGCACAGGCATTAACATACCTCCCTCTTACTTCCATAAATCAAGCACAATGTTTTGCAAAATAGAGCACTGTTTTTTATGTCATGTCCTAAACAATGGACCTTAACAAGTAACCATTGGGCATAAAAACATATTACTGTCGCCTAGCAACATATTCATAAGCTGCTATCTAATAGGAAACACACCAGATATTAACTACCATTTACAATGTTGTTGCAATTTTTGGTGTGGGTTTTTATACAACCAAACACTGACCAAACAATTCAAGGCAATTTCCTCCACTGACAGTTAATTCTCAAAAATCGCTAAACAAAGGCAGTTGGGTTGACCAAGGGAGCCCCCTTGTGGATATTTGAGTTACTACAGAACTTAACCACAACAACTTGAAGCCAATTCCAATTAAGCAAATACCCTCATTGCATTGGATTGTTCTTTTACAGTTATAATACTATGCTTTCACATGTATCTGTTTCTATCTAATAAAAACTAAATAAACTGAAAATGACAAAAGCATCTAAAACACATTTTGTAAAAACGTTTATTCATTCCATATTCTGCTATAAGAACCCAAAAGGACTTCCCATTCTTACAATTTATATGGTTAATATAGTGCAGTTTTCTACTGCTGTCCAAAAAGTAAGAATAAGAAAAAGATTCTTATAATAATAAGAATCCTTGAATTTCTATCCCACAGATAAAACCCAAGGAATACATAGATAAATAAAACACCCCAAACCAAGTCCTTGATAGAGTTCCTCCTCTTTGGTACAGTACAGAATTGTGTGACAGCACAACATACATTCAAACAGCCTTTCACTGCACCACACCCCACTTAGAGGTTATAATACAAATATCAGAAAGAATGCACTGGAGTAGGCACCGGGGCTTGTGTTGTGGGTAAGAACATAGCAGGGTGAGCAGGCAGCAGGGAGATGCTAGGAGCAAGAGAGTACTGTGACGAGGGTACTGGAGAACAACTGCGGTACTGGAAAATTATTCAGGATATGGGTGGAGTTCAAAATCAGAAGTAAAGAAACAGAAACAAAAAAATGAAAGATGGGATCGGCAAACAAACAGGGGGAGTGAAAGAAGGAATGACAGAGTAAAAAAACTGACAAAGGAGAAGAACAACAGCACAGAGCAGCAAGGTGTCCCGGAAGGCACATGATGCACACTGTCTGAAGAGAGGAGACACGGACAAAGCAATGAAAAAAAGATAGTGGGTGTATGAAGGAAAGACATTAACGGATAAAAGTGGGGGAATAAAAACATGTGGGGGGGCAATGTTGCCTTAGTCTTTCTTTTCTGCCACCAGGCGGGCGGCATTGTGCGCAAACGTCTCAGCCACCAGCAGGGGGAATACTAGAGAAGCATCTGCATAGACCTGGACCAGGAGAAGGGCAGAGAGAGACAGGAAATGGAGTTAGCCAGCTAATGAAACTGGCTACAATTTCTTCATATAATTAGTGACAACTCTAATGAGTTAAGCAATGGATGACAATAATTGGAATGCATATTTCTGACAGCAAATAAAAAAAAAAGAGGTTTGTGTTTTTAGCTTGGACATTTTGACCCCCAGTGATCTGACTGGATATGATGCTGACATGCACAGATAGATCAGTGGGCATCTAACCGTCCAAACTAAAAGTACAAACCAACTAAAGTCTGAGGAAATTAGTGGCTGATGTGCCTTATTCCTGTATATTGGCTGTACATCTTATGTAGTACATTAAGAGATATCCATCTTTGTCTTCTTTACGCTGAAACATAACACAGCAGAAGACTACTGAACTAGCCACATACTATATTGTGTCAATGATCATGGTGTGTGGGATTACACTGATGGGTGTTACATTAACAGGTGTCCGTGGGGAAGAGTTACCTATCTGGGTATCAGTGTTTGACTGTTATTGTAATGGATTACTGAAAGTGAGTGTTACCTTGACAGGTTTGGCGTCCATACGGATCTTCCCCCAGGATACAGCCTCGTCAGGCCTCGCACCCGAGTCAGAGCCATCAAACTCCTGCCCTGTGTTCACAAACACTGCGTAGTCTGCTCCATTCCTCTGAGAGAGAGACCAAGGGCGAGAGAGAGCAAAAGTGACAGAAAGATGGAGTTAGGCAGTGTTAAGGGAGTTAGCAAGTCAATAGAGTCAGTTACAGCCTTTGCCATTTTTCACACTGCAGCTGCAACACAGACCAATATATTGAGTTTATTACAATGTAATAAAAATCAGTACACACAGTGGGTCCCAAGGACTAAATTTAAAAAACACTACATGAGAAAATGGAAGGTTGCCAGGTTACCATGAGATTGGCGTTGGAGATGTGATGCTTCACCAGCCCTCCTCCCAGTATGATCATTCCGGTGCGCTTGGCGAAGACGGCCTTGCTGTTCACCCTCCGGATATCTACAACACAGAGAAAAACACACACACCCTCAGAAACCTCACAGGCACACGCCCTCCACGCGAGCCTCCACACGTTCACCTTGGCAGAACAAACACTGACCTCAGCCACCAAGCCTGACCATGCCAGCCTGACTCATCAATGAAGTACCATGAACATGCCCAAGCAGCTTATGAGATAATGACAGCGGAAGAGTAAATATTACATATGTGATAACTGTCAATGTTCACCTCTGTACAGGGACAGTCATATTCAGCACCAATGGTCTAAAATACATAGCACAATAAGCATGAAGCCCATGGCACTCGGCGCCTCTCAATCTCACCCTCCACTATGTCCAGCACCAGGCCTGGGTTCTTATAGGAATGGAAGTAGATCATGTCGCCAAGAGAACCATCTGTCAGGGCGGGGCTGAACACAGGAATGTCGTTCTGAAACACAGGGGACGGACCGATGGTCATGCACAGAGCTGAGGGCCACTCTCTGTGATTAGGAGCACTGGGAACGATTTGCTTCACTTAAGGCAGAGCATTGGGGTTCTTCTCTGGAGAACTTTAAACCATGGGAAAGTGGCAAACTGTATCATGAGCATTTAAGAATGAGTCATTCAATGTGAAAATACAACAAAAACATCCATGGAATTTTAGATGTTTCTGAAATTCATTATGCAGAAAGATCCTTCTGCAGAAGGATGTTTCATGTTTCTGATTACAGTACACTGTAACCTATGATCTAAAAGTGCCACAAATACAATCTTGGTGTCCTTTAAAACCCACTGTTTTTAAGAAATGAAAAACATTCATTGTGAGATTTTGAACAATATGAAAATGTATGCAGTGCATTTTTATATGTTGTTGCATGGACAATGCTGTGTAGAGAAACTTTCAGAGTGAGATGTTATGGATATTTTGAGTTCATGATACCAGTCAAAGAAGGACAGCTCCCCTAGTGGCTATTAGAGGTACTACATTAAAATGATCACATATCGGAGATTTAGCAGCTATTATATACGTGTGTATAAAGATTTTTTTTAATGCCAGCATGTTAGTGACAGAAGTAGACTCAAGAAACAGATGGGATTAGTTCCAGCCATAAATAAATCACAATCAATGCCAAAGAAAAGACTCAACACTTACTCTCTTAGAAAAGTACAAATCTCACTTTACAATTAAAAACACATTTCAGCCATCACACTTGCCATCATCAGATGCTGAGCCAAGTAAGATTTGCATTTATTGAAAGGAGGGAGTGTTGCTCCTTCTCTTTGGCATCAGATTACTGTCTGTTTTGCAGCTAAACCCCTCCCAGCCACACCCAGCTCATGGGAACTCAAACCAGACACAGAGGGAACTCACTCTAATATGCTCAGAATAAACAGTATTTAAAGCCGCAATGTCAGCACTAATGGAAACACAGAACCATTGTCAGTCACAGTCAGAGTGCTGTGCACATCTCACCTTGTAGGCCCAGTAGTACACTGACTCTGGGTTGTTGATCTCTTTCCCAAGTCGATGGATCATCTTGGAGGGGGTCCAAAGTGTGCCCTGTTTGGGAAAGGGGGATACAAGTGGCCAAATAGGTTTGTGCTGAAATCCAGCAGGAACATTCCTTCAGCAAAACTGACCTGAGATCAGCACTCTTGAATTTGCTTGTGGGACCCACCTCTGTTTTCTGCTCCTGCACCATCTGATCCAGAATGGGCATCAGCCAGTCTTCAAACTTGCAGTAGTTCTCATTGGGCACCAAGAGGTTCCCTATCCTATAGGGAGAGGCGAAAGGGATTAGACAGAATACCTATATGTTACTACACAGTTAAATAACCTTTGATCAGCTGCTAAAGACGCACATTTTTTAAATACTTCCAAGCAGATATTCAATTGCCATGATCTCAGGTGCATGCTGCATTTCATCCTTTACAAAAATCATGTTTTATAATGACCAGTTACTTGGTAGAAGCCCTTTTCCAAAGCGTTTTCATGGTTTACTAAGCTCCATTGAGACTGTGTCTATATCTATAGTACATTACCTGTTGATGCCTCTCTCTCTCAGCTCTTTGCCTGGAAGACTGAATTCTCCCAAGAAGGTGGGGGCCAAACACTTTATAAAGTCCTCTTCTATGCCCCCTGCTGTGGTTACAACCACATCCACCTGTAGGCCATTGGGGTTAGTGTGAGTGTACATCAGGAACAGCAACACAGTTAACTTTCTTCAGTACATTTAAGAAATACTCTGACAAGCATGCATTTGACATTTTACTGTTAAAGTCATCTTTCAGCACGAGCTGAAAGCGGTCAGAATCAGAGGTAGACTGTACCATTTTGTGCTGGACTAGGTAGCGGATGGTCTCTCTCACTCCAGAGCTGATGAGGTTGGAGGTGTACCCCAGGAAGATGGTGCAGCCCGATCGGGGCTTTTGAGGGTCCAAGTCCTTGCTGCCCTCCACCTCCTCCACAGGTTCCAATCGCTTCTCTATCTGCAGATGCAAAAGCATGAGGAGAATAAAACATTCTACCAGTGTTAAGCACCTTTCCCTCCCCATGTTACAGACATGATATAAATGGAAATGGAAATTAAAAGTAGATGACAGATAATTTATCCAGCAGATAGTTTAGATTTCAGGTATGGGTAAACCAAGCTAAGTTTATTGAGTTTACAAATGAAGTTTCTTGGAAGGAATTTAAATTCATTTTTTGTTATGATTTTTAGCATCTATTTGGTGACATCCATGGTGGACTGGATGAATCAATTTATACACATGTGGAGATACACAGAGACATAACCCAATATGCCTCTGTAAACACCCCCACTCACCATCTTATTGATCTCCTGAACAGCCTGGGCGAAGCTGCTGGCCTGGAAGCCCGTGGTGGCGTAGGACTGCAGCAGCCCTTTCAGGTCCACTCCCTGGTCAAAGTCGTAGCCCCTGATCTTGGGCATATCCTTAGGGAGGGCCACGCTCTCCTTCAGCACTGCCTCTCGAGCCACAGAGGGGGCCTGCCCTTCCATACTACCTGCCAAAAGACAACCAGCAAGGAAGTGCTACAGTAGTTAGCAATAGGGATGCATTAAGAGATAACACTGTGGGAAGCCTCGACTCCAGACTCTTGATGTCTATATAGATTTTTTTTTTTTCCACATAGGCTATCTGCAAGTGTATTGGTCCTCACCGAGTTTCTGTGAGTAGATGTGGCCAGGGCTAGCAAATGTTGCCTATGTCTCTTTTATTATAAGAACTACCAGAGCTCTCTAAAGCCACTTCAACTGAAGACCATCCTAAATGGGATCATGATTAGTCCTAACACTAATCATCAGTGCTGTAGGAGTGAGTTTTCAGTAAATTAGAACTGGGAGAAACTACCAGATAGTATCACAGACTCATTGATTTGGGCCAGTGATTGTGCTTGTCTGTAGAGTGCACAGCATTTTTTGATCGGCTCAAACAAGTCACTGATTAACTGCTGAGAGAGGCACCACCCAAAATAGCATTTAAAAAACCTCATTCTCTTAACTACGCCACATTAGATTTAGTAGTTTGTGTATGGCCATGCCTGACAAGTCTGACAAGTGGGGCTACCTACCTTCTGAGTAGAATAGCACCCGATCAAAATGCATCATTAACCACAGAACCACGCCGCATTGTTTTCAAGTCAAGGCCAGTCATTATAGGAATGTGCTGCCGGCAAAATTTGCATGAAAGTTGCTACAACGTTTTAGCTATTTTTTACAAATGAAACAAACCAATGTGCTATCTAGCCGTGAAACTAAAATATTCTTTAGGAGGTTGTCATACGAGACAAGGAGGCAAGACAAAGAAGTTTTTAAAAAACATGTCTTCAATACTGAAGGCAGCAAGCCAATGAGAGTTAGCTAACATTTGCTAACGAGGCACAATTACTATTTTAACTAAAACATTTTAACTGGACCAAAATGACTTACCTGATTATTCTTAGTCAACAGGGTATATAATCAGAATGTTTAATTTATCCCGAGGGCACTTTTCTATGGGCCAGTTTTAATGGAACCACAACTCCACACCGTGCTCACACTGCAACGGAGAGCGCAGACATCTTCCCCACGCATTGCGTCAAAACAACTACGGCAAGTTTGAAGGAATAAAAAGAATGGACTGCAGGCGTTTGGCAGTTGCGCATTTTTTCAATAAGCCCATCAACCCTGATTGCATCAAAACTTGAATGAAATGTTCGAAATCTAGTTTAACATGATCCGAGATGTGTTATTTATCATAGTGGACTCTGGATATGGTATTCTCAATTGCCTAATTGTATGAAAAATGTAACAGAACAATCTCTTGCCTCCAATGTAGCACGCTACAATTTTTTTAAATTACATTTTTTTAAAAAATGTCCAGTAAACTGTGAACAAGTCGAGAGAATCGTGTTCTCGGATATACTAATCCAGACCCAAATAGGGGATGTGGGCTCTAGGATAACTGCATGTATTACTGAATGAGAACCAACAGATATTGAAAATAGAAATCACAAGACCCTAATCAACTATCACAAAGGTGTGTGTTTTAATAAGGATTTTGATTTTGTCAGAGGCAGCCTCTGAAAATACAATAAGGAGAGAAAGGTAAATTTGTGTTTGACTATAATTCTGCACTTTTACAAGTTTGCCCCCTTAACTACTACACATCACTGGAAATCAATATTACACAAATTATGTGATATTGACCCCTTAAGTCTGCTTCATATCAAATAGCTTAATTATGACCAAACCAAGTAAATGCAGCTTAGTTTAGATCAAGCTGATTATTTGCTTTTTGACTAAACCATTTTTGCAGCAGTGTCAAAAGTCCTGCCACTGGTAGCTGTGTGCGCTGTCTTACACGGTTCACTGTTTCGACTATACTCATGTTCTTCTGTGTTATATACATACGATTCAGAATTTAAGCTGGAGTTGCTGGACAACACAAAGCCCTTCGACTTCATATGCATTGTGTGCAACCCAACGAGACAGATAATTTAACAAATTTCCTGATCAAGAGTAGAGGTTCAAGTAAAAAACAACATGCACATGGCTCACAGTGGCAATGACTTTGACCTCACTGATTTTTGATGATATATTATTTAATGCGAAGTGCACCCCGGTGCTGTAGTAAGGAGACTACAACATTATTATAAATATCATATGTATAATCATGACAGAATGGAAATAGCTTGGTCTTCAGTTTAACCACACAGCTTAAATAAAAAAAAATCCACACTACAGACACGATGAGTCACAGCATGGCCCCTTTTAAAAGGAGGGACTGATTTCTTTGTACTTCAGTAGAATATCAAAGATGAAAGGCCATAGATCCTCCCCCATACCCTCCCAGAGGTGGTCAGACTGTGTTGCCCTGCCCCAGGCAGTCCAATAGTCACATTACTGAAGATGACAGGCAGGCATAATTTAGGAAGCAGGGGCATGCCATGCTACTGTGACATTTCCTGGACCTCCAGTGACACCTTTATATTGAACCCCCCCCCAATCCTGACCCCAACATCACAAGGCCTTTGAAGCTACTCAAGCACCTGCAAAGGCGGTCTAGATGAGAGGTTAAAAGGAAAGGGGAGATGAACACTGACACACACCACTTGCTCTTGAAACAGCTATTGTATTTTTGGCATTTTTGTGCGATCGAGACTCATATTAAAGATATTCAAGAAAAAATCTTTTTAAGTCAAGACCATGAGGGAACAAGTTTTGGAGTAAACCACACTTCATTCTGGTGAGACTGTATTTTTGACTGTGCTTTCCTTTTTTCATCTTTTTAAGGAATTAGCCCATCACAGATTTAACTGAGTTGGCTTCCCCCTGCATAGGTTTAAGGTGCTGACTCCTGGGGGCTGTGACTGTGCAGACGGTCTCCTTGCAGCAGTAGCTCACCGTTAGCACTGATGTCTGGGAAGGGCTGCAGCAGTAACAGTGTGCTGCAGGCCAGGCGGATGGTGGACCAGCTGAGGATAGAGGCGGGTATGGAGAGAATAAAGGTCAGTATGGGCTAGCTACTTTGCTTGGGTCATGCGTGTACGTTTAGGACAGGTTTGGTGCAGGGGATGTAGTCTCAGAGTGAGTCTTTAGAAAGAGAAAAAGGTGTCCTCTAAATTATTGTAGAACACTGTAACCATGAGTTTTATTAGTGGTATCCAGTCTTGAAGTAAATAGCCAGGTTAAATTAGATGCTCTCAGATGTGAAAAACAGAAAATGTGCCAGTCTATGGAGCAACGAACGCAGAAAACATCCAAGGTGGTCCAATGCAATCCGAACTATTGGAGGGTATTACTTTGAAGTTGAGTTCTGTTGCTCCTGGAATTATATATGGAAAATATATTTCTTTTCTAAAGGTACTTAGACATGTTTTTGAAAAACTACATTTTCAATTTTGACAATTCTATGAATGCAAGATCAGCACTGAGTGCAGTTCTACTCACAGGACACATGGATAAAAATATTATCCTTGTCAGATAAAAACTAAGCTTTATGTACTGTAAATGTGTCATAAATATATGTCAACTTGGTCAAAAACAAGTATACTATTAAGTGGTAAAAACATTTTGGTATTCCTGAGAATTCAGTGTTGTGGAATTACAAGGTTTTTGTTCAGCACCAATGGATGGTAGGCAATGTTGTCTAAACTTTCATAAAGCTTAAACTTTCTTTCAAATAAATGCTGCCAGTGGTGTGTTAAAAGATGTGAAAACCCTTTCACAACCCCATTGTGTTCTACTGTTTCACTGAACACTTTGAATATTCTGTTTGATACATTTTTAGAATTCACTGTACAGAATCGTATGGTTTTTATAACAAACACCAAACAGATCTAGACTGTAATGCTAGAGGGCAGACCAGCAGTAATGAAAAATAATGTGTGACTCTACTCCATGCTTAGAAAGACTGCTTAGATGTGATGATTGATCATTTTTGGGGTGGGGTGGGGTGGGGTGTCTGTACCCCACAGATCTCTATTGCAGCCTCTCAGCTGGTGCAGTACTGCCAGGAGCACAGCCGCAGCGACCCACTTCTCACCGGCATCGCCACTTCAGCCAACCCCTTTAAGGATAAGAAGACTTGCGTGCTGCTGTAGTCCCTTTCATTCTAGATTACCGAGGGGATCAAAGACACCGGCGACCCAAAGAGCTGGTCCAGCCAGATACAGCAGGGCAATTTTCAACCTCCAATCCAATGTATTCCCACCCACAACCACCTGCACAGCCAGATTCTAGGACGGGCCCAATCCTTTGGCCCCAATCACATTTATCCAGTTACACCCACAATCACTGCATACCATATATGGAAGTGAGTTCTCGTCTCAGGGAATAGTATGGGGAGATCCGTTACGTTACATGCCATTGTTTTTCCACGTGCAGGATGAGGTGCAGGCAAATAAAAATAAATTGGGAACCTGCCAAGAACCTGAAACAAAAAGTATTGTTAACACAAACTGGTATTTATTACATTAATGCGTACACAATGTAAACACAGTTACAAAAGTTTTTCTGTAGTCAGACTGTATGTAACACGTGTAATCAGTAGGTGAACCATCAGCAGGTTGACAAAGAGACTCTGCATGTTTGAGTTAATTTATTCTGTGCATGTATGTGTTATAATGGCTATCTGAGAAACTTTGTCTATGATTATATTTGTACATTTGTTTTGTACCTGTACTATTTCTGTGAGTGTCTTTGTATGTATGACCATATATGTGTACTGTGGATTGTATATGGGTATTTGGGGGGTCATAATTTGAATCTTGCGTGCTTCTTTGCTGCACACTACACATTTGTGCTTCCCATGATCCAGTACAAACCCAGCTGTATGAATGGACTCAGTAGAATCAGTACAATAGAAAGCACAGAACAATACTCTAGACAAGGGCCATGCAAATGAATAATGAGATGTAAATGACTGAGACTGTGTGCATATATGTGTATCGGTCTGTGTGTGTATATGTGTGTGCTATCAACTGCTACAAATGATTTATTAATAAATATTTCAGTACTGTATGTCTAAGGCAGTATCGGGCTAATCTCCCACTGACTCTGTACGAAACAGATCAGGCCTTGGCCGACTCTCAGACAGCAAAGTTTACAATTTCATCAAAAGTTAAGCCAACAAGTGAAATATAAATAATGAAACTCACACACAAGACATAATTTTGTGTATAACAGAGGAGACTCTGGCTTTGACCTGGCCTTCAGGGGGTGCCAGTGGCAAGGCCACTGCCTTCAGTATCATGCCACAGCGCTGTAGCACAATCTGAATCCTTCATTATACACATTAAGATGAAATCCTCTCCTCTGAAGCAAGCCACTGGGAATGTTTGAGGTGGAATGGCAGACATTGGTTATAATTTAGACAACTTCAACCTGTATAATTACATAGAAATTTCTCTCCAAGTACACTTTCACACCTTTCGCTTATTTATGTAATTACACATTTATGCACTATAATGCAAACCTTTCCCAGTTTTTGTCATGCATTGTTGGGACATAAAGGCACATGTCCCTGTACAAAACCAATACTAGTCTTCAGCAGCACTACAACCTTCATTGTTTGCGTTACTTGGTTTCTTTAAATGTCACAACATCTAATGACAAAAATAATTTAAAATAAAAAAGAACAGGACTTTACACAACATTTTTCCTTTGTATAAAACACAAGATTTCTTTTCCTTAATCTGAGGTGATCAAATTTTAAAGCTTAATTATTTATAAAAAATGAGTATGACCAGTGGTTCTATGTTTTAATGTTTAAATGAAAGTCCAGTTCGTGTTGGGGTCGCACGTCGGCCTGGGACCTTTTCGGTGGTTTGGTTTGGGTCAGTGGGGAGGAGGACTGTGCTCCTCCCTCACCCCCGTCCCTCTCCCTCACCTCTGCGGCCTCCACACCTCCACGCACATGTCCCCTGAAGCCACTGCCAGCACCCCCGCCTCCACGCTCAGCTGTGGGTGTGTGCGCGCAGTGAGAGAGAATAAGACATAGCTAGATGCTGGACCTCCATTTTAAAATAAAGAGTGTGCAGCAGACAGAGAAAGAGACAGCAGATGCGGTTTGTGTGTGAGAGAGAGAGAGAGAGAGAGAGAGAGAGAGAGAGAGAGAGAGTGAGACGTGCGGCTCTTACCCCATTCACCCCTGCTTGATGGCGCAGTGTGCAGAGTGTCCTCGGAGGGGCGCTAGGGAGGTGCACCTGCAGAAAACAAACCCCGCCCACATGAGCTCTGTATACAGTACCAAGGATTATAATGCTCCTGACTGAGGGAGAGCACAAAATCCCATGGGTTCTCAAACCCTTCATCACAGAGACACAGTTAAGCTAGAAGACAGAAAGCGGTCCATCCAGCTACAACTCATCCATTAATATGACTGACTATGCACAACTGCGTGCGGAGGTACAAAGAGGTATTAGATGAATTGTCATATGAGGCTGAGAGAGGACAGAAGGAGCCAGGTCTGGTCTTAGTACCTTGATGGTCCGGTCAGAGGAGCAGGTGTAGAGGGTCCCTGCGGAACTGTGGATCCCCGTTACCAGGGCAGAGTGTCCCACATCAAACTCAGAAATGGGCTTGAAGAGGCCATCACGCAAGGAGAAGGTGTGGATCAGACCCCGGTTGTCCCCCGCCCACACCTCCTTCCCACTGTAGGACATGGAGAGCAGGTAGGAGCTAAGCTATAAGGGGAGAGAGAGAGAGAGAGAGAGAGAGAGAGAGAGAAGACAGGACTCTTATTCATATCGTTCCCTTGTGGTAACAGCCCCAGCTGCATCACTCAGATCAAGAATGGGTTTTAAAATGAGGTTCAACTCTCTGTCATGTGTGTTCAATGGCTTTATACAAGTTAAGATGTGAGGTGGAACGATATCTCTTCCCAGGCATCCTGGTTATATTTGCTTTATCTGGGTGTGTTTTAAAGTCTGTGTGTGTGTGCGCATTTGTCCTTTCCTGGGGACAGCGCTATTGTTTATATGTTGCTGAGGCATCTCCACACCTGCAGTTTCTGCAGCGGTTTCCCTGCTCGGCGGTCAAACACAGCCAGTGTGCGGTCCTTACTCCCTGACAGGATGTACTGCTCGTCCGCAGCCAAGCAGAGCACGGCATTGCCATGGAGACGCACACTCTTCACCAGGGGATCTGCGGCTGGGGCAAAAAAAACAACATAAACTGGCTTTACAAACTGCCCTTCACACCCAACCCCCACCATGGCCAGCAGCATAGACAGAGTCAAAGACAAAGGGAGAAAGTGGACTAGTCTGTCTGCTAACTAGCAAAACACAGGGGGATAATGCTCTACACCAAAACCCACTGACACTCGTGCCTGAGGAGTGCAGGGATGATATTGTATGACTGGACGTTATGCTTTAATAATAGGTGTCTAGCTCCTGGCATGGACCAATTGCAGCTGCGTCCAGGGGGCAATCTTAGTGACTGGCGGCGAAAGCATCCAATAGCCTTTGGGGTGGGCAGGGCAGGGCAGGGCAGGGGCAGGGTATGACCCAGAAGCGACTGACCTCTGGTGTCGTAGATGCTGACCTTCTTGTCGAAGGAGCCGGCCAGCAGGGCGTCGCTCTGGCAGGACAGGCAGAGCACGGCGGCGCGGCCCTGGATGAGACCCCGCTCGGCCCCGCCGGCGCCCAGGTCCCACAGCCGTATGGTGCTGTCGAAGGAGCCCGAGCAGAGCAGGGGCCCGCGGGCCGCCAGGCACCACACCCAACCACGGTGTGTGCTGAAGAGGCCCTGCCCCCCCAGCGTGCGCAGCAGCGTCCCCCTCGCCCCCTCCCGTAGGTCCCACAGGTTCACGTTCCTGTCTCGGGACCCCGAGGCGCACAGTGCCCCCTCCCCACCCACCAGGAGCACGGTGTTCACCTCCGCAATGTGGCCCGGGGGCAGGGAGAAGCGCTGCAGGGCCGTGGGCGGGCTGATGGGGACGGCCCCATCCTCATCCCCCTCCCCAGGTCGCTCTCCCTCTGCTACATCACCTTCTACTGCTCCCTCCTCCCCTCCACCTTCCCGCACATGTAATCCCTCTCTTCGGTCTCTCTCTTGTTCCCACTCCTGTGCATTTTCCATATTCTGCCCCTCCCCTTCCATAACCTGCTCTACTCCCTCAGCCCCACCTCCCTCTTGCTCTCGTTCCCTGCCTTCAACTAATACCTCTCCATCCACTACCATTTCTCCACCTCCAGCTCTCTCTTCTTCAACAGCTGGCTCCCTGCCTTCCGGGTGCTCTGCTGCCCCCTGTAACCCCGCCTCCCCTTCAGCCCGTCGCTCTCTGTCAGCTGCTGGCTCCTCCCCCTGGCGCTCCCCTTCCCTCTCTCTCTCTGCCCCAGCTATTTGATCTCCCAGCCCTGCCCAGCAAGAGATGAGCTGCTCCATCTCCAGACAGGCAGTGGGCCAGTCGAAGTTGTCCCGTGGCCCCAAGGGGAAGGAAGCCTTGGGGCCGATCAGCCTGCGAGCACGGAGCTGCCAGGCAGAGCTGTCCTCACCTACGCCACCTAGGGCCCGACACACCTGCAGAGGGAGAAAGAGTGAGATTACCCTATTATTGTCTTATTTTTAGAAAAACACACAATGATACAAACTAATTTCATTTAAGCACTGCCTTCACAACTAGTAAAATTAACAAAACAAAATATGATTATATAATCATACACAAGTCATTAATACTGGAACAAAGAAACAAATTATAGAATATAGAGAACTGTTACTGAGCCCTAAACACATAATACACACTGGCTGAGATACAAAGAGGAGGAAGCTAAGTGACCACACCCTCACAACTAAAAAAAAGGCAAATACAAAAAGCCATGGTTACAAAAAGAAGACTGTATTTGTGGTCATTGTAAGGAAAGGAAGAGATGGAGAAACATGTCCTCTTCCTTTGGGAACAGTACTAAAAGCCAAGAGAAATATTTCAATGTTCTCAAGGCCAGAGGGCTTCTCTTTCAGAAAGACAAAGACTGAAGCATTGTATGATCATCTGTGACCATGACCATGGTCACAGGGGCACACTCGCCTGTGGGAGGACTGTGATGACACACTGTGCTGGGAGGTGAGAGGCGATGCGGGCCACCATCTCCCATGGTAATGACAGCAGCCCTGTCCCTTCATTGGAGGGGGAGGGGCTTGTTTCGGGGGTTGGGAGGGGGAGCCTGGAATGGAACACAAGTAAGGCCATTACCTCTCAGATAGATACAGGCAAGAGCAGACAAAGAAGTAAAGTGAAGACAAAGTAAGGCACTGTGGTTTTCAGTACCTTTGAGAAAGCCTAAAGGTATTGATAAGTAATCAATATCTGCATAGGTGTATAACCGTTTAAGATGTTTGTGTGTTATGGTGTGTGTCACTTGAAGGATTTCATCTGTTAAAAAAGTAAATAATAGAATAAATTACAACCTCAAAGAAGAAAGAAATGAAGGATGAGAGAAAAGATTAAATGAGCTATTAACAGGGGGGGAAACAGAGAGTGGGTGAGAGCTAACCCCTGTTGGTCCTGTCCAAGAGCCTCATTGCAAGGCAGATTCAGCTGGCTGAGCCTTCCTGATCTTCCCACCTCGCTCCCAGCTTTCAGTTCGCTGAGCTCTGCCTCAGCTTCCTCTTCCTCCTGGCGTCCCCAAGTCTCCGACATCCACGCTCTGTGGAACAGGGAGGACGAGCCAGCGACAGGGAGACAGCTCTCAACAGAACATCACTGACTCACACAGCTTCACTTCTATCACGTGACCATGCTCTTTCATGTCAATTGTTTTAAATGCAAAGTCATGCGATGGCTGACATGTGGCTGAGCACACACATCCCAGTCCTACGAACATGTGTGATAGAATGGATACGTTTCCACACCGACAGACTTTGTCAGAAACCGCCCTTTTATGTACTAGCAGTAACAAGTTGTGGAAAATACCAGTGTTTCAAATTAAACTTCCTATCCCTTCGAATGTTCCTTCATCAACATTTCACAGCCAACCAGATATTAACCAGGAGGCATTGCTGAAAAAAAACTGCGATTAACCTGCTCCCGTTTTGTTTCGGCTTAAGAAAATTTACATGACAGCAAGCTCACTATGAAATTAAGCCAAACAACGAACCTACCTGGAAATAACGTTGCTTCCCTTATTATTGATATTTCATTTCGTAAAATGCGTTATCGTTGCTACGCTGTGAACTCATTAATCAATGAACAGGTAACTAGCTAACGTTAGCCAAACATTCACTGGCCGTGCATGTAAACTGTCAAAGGCAGCAACATTATGCTTGCTAGCTATACAGCTAAGTTAGCAAGTCCTCTCCTCAAATCAATAAAAAAAATTACACTCAGTTGTGTAAGTTGTAAAGTGTGCCAGCTGACCGCTTTACGTTCTGGTCAACTGAATATATCTATGCATATGAGTCAGTGTATTTATCACTGAGCTTCTTGTAATACCTACATAGCCTATAGCTACATGATTTTACAATAGACATCCGCCCATTTACAACAGTTGGTTTTCGAATATGTATTTTTCCGGCGCACAGACTTTTTCGTCATCAACCGGCTGCTGATCAGGAAGCAGGCAAGAGGAAAAGATCATAAACAGGTTAATTATATCAAAGCAATATTAAGAATGAATTATTTCTAATCTGAATTTAGTTGTTATACTCAACTGAACACAACGAAAGGGGGTAAATTCATGACTATCTCGCGGAATCAAGATTGACTGCCATAATTGCAGTACTATAAGCTACTCTGCTATTTGATGGTAATGTTCAAGTAATTAAAGTGTATACGTATTCAGCACAAGGCCAGAATAAAACGGGCCATTAAGTCAAAGTTTTAACACGATAACTAGTGTAGCCTAATATTTAAGGCCCCAACGTACGACCGTTGACGTGTGAATTGTTTTGTGAGAAAAAATAAGCACAGCATGTAAGTTGGTCCGGAAAGGAGAACACAAGTTCTCTATGATCGTTTATGGATTGTACCATAACGCCGTGATAGGAGGAACGGACACTAACGAATGTATTAAATAGGCACACGTTTTCATATATTTGTTTTATAGTGTTTATATCGCAGTGTCAATCTACAATTGAAGCCAGTACAGAGGCAAGAGTGCAGCCATGTAACGCCTAACTGATTATCCTGTCTGAAATACCTCAATGAGTGTCATTTGGTCACTTCATCTGAAGACTGAACCCCCATCATTTAAGATAAGACACTCCCAGTCTTACCCCTAGGATGTCTCAACACAGAACCCAGGTTACTAGCACGTGACCTTCATTTGCCTCCTTACTGTAAAAAGTTAGTATTTAGATTATTTGGATGCACCTCCCAGCAGCTGTTTTGGAAGGAAAAGCTCACTCATAATGACTGATGAATTGACCTTCTCATTATCATTCAGTGCATTTAGTCCAAGATACTCAATGTAGTATCAACTAATGATTCCATATATACTAATTGTCTAACAGATTCTCCTATCACATTGTTGTTGGGTGGACAGGTACAACAAACCAAGAGACCAGATGGAAATTTGTTCCCAGCTTGGTAGAAAACCTTTTTTTTATTTTCCATTCACAAAAGAAAAATAGAAAGTGATAAGTTTGATACATAAGTTAACATCCCACCTGCACTCACAGTCGAGAAAAATACATCAATTTCATTCGGCAGACTTGAGACTGAAACAATGTCCTGCAAGTCTTACAATTCTTCCCTTATTCCCCAGGTATGCACCAAGCTAAATCCCTCATCCCTCCCCAGCCCCCCCCTTTTTTTTTTTAAACTGTTGACTAAATTAAATGGTCCGCTATAAAACAACGAAACAAAAAAAACCTCTTTAAATAAAAAGAATTTTAACAGAAAGAAAAAAAAACTTTTGAAGTCCAAAAAATGTTTGTGCATCTCTGCACAAAACCAAAATGTAAAAGAAAAAAAAACCCTGAACAAAAATAAATACAAAATTTGACTAAATAAATAAACAAAAATAAAAAGTGAAAAAAAATTAACAAAAAATTGTGGAAAATCATTAACACTTGAGAATAAATTGGCTGATTTTGATTGACTTATCACTTGAGGTGGTTAATCTTCTGCAATATTTTATCCATTTTGTGGGATGCTGGATCCTAGTCCCACTGTAATGCGACATGTGATGTTTATAGTCTAATTCGTATTTGTGCATACCTGTCCCGCTCCCCAGAAAGGCAGCCCTTAGGAGAAAATTCACCCACCAGCACTTGCATATTAGTTTACCTATGGATACATGACACACCAAGACACCACAGTTCAATGAAAGAACTTCAGGTGAAGCCGGTTTACAAAAAGTGACAAAAGAACCCATATGAGGGTCCATCTTCACACAACGCCTCTTATCTGATTCACAGTGATATAAACAGCGGAAGTTCAAATTCACTTTTTTTGCTAAAACCCTCCAATGGCGTACTGACATCCCTTACTCAACTGAAGTGAATCTCCGTTAGACAGATAGAAAGCCTTCCGAGTGCTGTCTTTACCTGAGGCTAACAGTAATTGCCTCCAACCTTTTTATACATAGTACAGTAATAAGCAGTTTAACATTCAATTTTAATCATTGCTTTTGATAAAACACAATTTTAATTATGCTTTGAGAGGCATTGCCACAAATATAGTCTGCATATACAAAATGGCGTGGAAACCGATGTGACAAGTGTCGATACTGAAGGTTTCTCCGCAGGGTTTGCCCCCTGAAATCCAAAGTCACCTGACCTGTGACCTTTCAGGGGAGGATCTGTGCCTATGCTATACACATGCGCTTCCGGGTGAAAACAGGCTCAAGCACAGTTATCAGTTAACAGGCTGACAAAACTCTTAACAGGACTCACAGACACTTGACGAATACATAGACAAGGTACTGACAAACACTCTTGCACAGATGTAAACTTATCTGATTACATTAGGTTGGGTGGGGATGGGGTGGGGTGTACATGTGTGTAGACTTGAGATGGATAAGCAATGTTTATATTCCCCAGATTAAAACCTACTGCATTATTGTGTGTGGTAGCCCTACAATACAAGACCACAAAGTCTATGACATCTGAACAAACCCAGTTATTTCTCCCACCTAAGGCCTATGCTTGGGTATTGTATCTATTCTATGGAGTAATGGCCTTAATCCCATAACCATACAAAACAGATACTGTGCATTCTGTTCACTACACCTTACGGGAAAAGCCCTTACAGAAAATGGCTAATGGCCTAAATTGATAACGCCCCCCCCCCACCAGTCGCATATCATAGTCCTTCAACCTTCCCTGTTCACCTTCTAACCAAAGTGAACTTTTTTCAGGGTGCAGGTTTAAGGAGATAGGCTGGCAACACCCATACTAAGGATTTTCCTTGGATGTCATAAGCATCCTCCCTTACAATCAATCTCACCTATTTTTCAGACTAGTTGTCAAAACTATTTCTGCAGACTTTAACTGAACCATTCTGTATTTAAAAAAATAATAATAAAAAAAAAATCACGCAATTTACTTCCTTATTTGCCATTTCGTGTTATTTATCGGTCTGTTTTTTTCTTCTTTCTTTCAGAAGCCTACGCAATGCTTACAACATCTTGTAAATGAAAATAAACCTTTAAAAGCCTGGTGGATTATTGTTGTATTACTTTGAAAGAGAAATTTTCTAATTTCTTACAAAAAGAAAGTGCATAACATCAAGAAGCTCTTGGCGTTAATTTTTTTTTTGTTTTTACAGTTTTCTTATTTCTCTTTTAAGTCCATAGTAAATAAACATAAAAAGCAGTAGCAGCAAAAAGATCATCTTTTACTACAGTATTAGTCTCGTCGCAGTGTGATTTTCCTGTAAGATCAATGAACCTCGCGTCCAAATATGGCATCAATGAATTTTAATAGTAATTATATTTTTTAAAATAATGTCTCCCTCTCCTCTTCATTGCTTACTCCATACTCCAACAGATGTTTAATAAAACAGGTTGGTCACAGATTTCAGACAAAGGGGGATTAATCAAGCATAAGGTACCTTATTACAATAAGCGTCCTCACATTCTGTGTGAATCGAAAGACTAAATTAACAGCACACATTCTCACGTGAAACATACGTACACATACACACACGCACACACACAGAAAACACGCACCACTGAACTAAAGATGTGATGATGACCATGCAATCTTATCTCCTTTCATTCCCTTAACTACAAAACAAACTTAATATTTAAATTCTACAGTTATTATCCTTGGAGGCGTTATTCCTGTTTTCCTTAAACCTCTAGGGGAAACCACTACAATTAAGTTCTTTTATCAGGAAAAAGAATTTTAAAAACGGAAAAAAAAATATCTGCAACCAGGGGAAGACAAAAACACAAAGCAAAATATATACGCTGCGTAAGGTACGCTAAGCAGACCCAATATTAAAGGTGTTTCCTGGTTATGAATGCTCGTGTATTAAGGATGCGGTTTATTTTCTATACCTCCCCTGTTGCTAGCTACATCTTTTAAACCACAGATTAAAAAATTTGCACCTGCTTTTTCCCCCTACAGTCAATCTCAGTGTGATTTTATACTTTCTGAGTTACAGCAGTCTGGCCCACAGCCTGTTTATTCGATTGCCACTTTATGAACATATAAGCAAATGTGCCTGGTCAACAGCAGCCTTTCTGTGCGTGGCTATTGAGATGTGTGCCTGTCTATCAATACAATGAGCATGTGGTGTGCTAATCTGTGGTCGTGCGCCAGGTCGGATTTTGGATTTACTTTAATGTTGCAGTCGCAGACTCCCACCCGCCCCCCTCCCTCCCTCCCCCCCCCGACAAGGATTCCCCTCGTTTCGTTAAGCATGAGTAGAACGTCTACGAATCTGCCTATGCCTCCCTCCCAACCTCCCGCCCGCCCACCTCCCTCCCACCCTCCCTCATTGTCCCTGGCGCTCTTTTACTGAGCGAGTCGGATTTAAGTCGGCGTCAATCCAGAGGTCTCCCCCTCCCCCTCCCTCCCTCCCATCCCACCCACCCTCACAGACACACGGGGCTCGGGGGTGGGGTGTCCGGAGGGGCGGGCCAGTGGCGTCCCTCTCCCCCACGATCAGGGCAGTGCAATAACACAGAGCTGGATGAGTTTCCCAGTAACCCTCCCATAGATACACCTACAAGACAGAAGAGACAGAGAGTGTGAGTTCTGCAGAGAGAGCAAGAGGTTTACCAAAAAGATGAAGCTCAGGATATTCATGTGAAGTATAACAGCAGGAGAAGGACCAGTGAAAATGGGTTATAAAATGAGATAAACTGAATAAAATGATATTTATTATGTCTGTGTGTGGATTGTTAACACAGACATAATCAGTCAGTGCTGTCAGGAAAGGCAAACATTAGAAATGTTCCAGTAAAAACAAACGGGTGCACTGAAGTGGTACCTGACGCGGTGTCCCATCTGGGGTAACAGCAATGGGGACTACACGCCATAGCAGGCTGACAGCCTCTCTTTCAGCAACGGGGGAAACTGCTCTGAGAACTGCTGCCAGTTTTCCTCCCCAACCTGATCCTTGAAGCCGTGGAGGATCTGCAATGACAACCGTTTTGTGTCAGGTGTATGGGGCCAGAGTATACATATCCCACAATGCACTTCTGTATTATACTGTATTGTACTCTGTGGCTGTACAGAGCAGAGGTTTTTGTATCCTATAACGCACTACAGCTACAGAGCCATATAGGTTGCATTTTTTTTTTTTTTTTTTACAGAAGCACTGTATGCAGGTCAACTGCAATTGGGGTCTAAAACATCCACAGGTCAAGTTCATATTTCAAATGTCAACCTGACTTCTCAGATCCATTACCAACTGATTCAAATCCTTGCAGCCATGCACCAGATTATGACATACTACATTCTGATAACCAGAATGGTCCTGATCCTGTTTTTAACCTCATACAATTTATTTACACCCTCCACGTGTTTAACATTGAACTGGGTGAACATTATCTCCCTTTTGTTGAGGAGTTATTGCAAGTTTCACTCCAATTTCCATTGTGTTAATAATCAAAAACCCTCTGTCTTAAAAACAGCATACCCACATTAGCAACCACCTATGAATATTTCAAAAGTAAGACTAGAAGCATTCTACCCGTTAGGGTTTCCAAAAAATGGAAGAGCTTCCACTGGAGTTTGTCTATTAACATTTAAAAACCCCGACCATTACAGGGTTTGGTGTGGGCATGTGTCCATGCCGCTGCTCACCTTGTAGAACATGTCCCGAAGGTCGTCCTTAGGGCTCACCCAGGAGGCCACAGCATCACAGAAGAAAATGAAGTCCTGCAGAGAAAGACAGACTCAGTCGTTGACAACAGAGTAATTCCAAGCATCTGCACATTTAATCATTGATCACTAATCAAATAGACTGTCTTAAGGTTTAGTATCAATAGGCTGAGTATAAGTAATAGGAGTTCCAGTTTCAATTTATTGGCTCATGTTTAATGAATGGTGGGAAACTACAGATGCAAGTGAATTAATCTAATTTGTGCAAGATGGACAGGACGAGGCGGTTAGATCCCATGGCTGTTGACAGCTTAACTACTGCTATTTTTGTCTGAAAAGGTATCTTATGTTGAATTAAAAAATCTATGTTGATGAGCTCCTGCCTGACAAAAATGTGTTAACTGCTGCGGGCAAGGAGACTTCACACTGCAGGACCTCTGACCTCTGACCTTACAGGGTATGTCCTCACCTGCACAACTCCTCCAGGGTTAACCCCGATCATCATGCAGATTCCACGGAAGGCAGAGTCCTTCTCCTCATTGTCACGGATGTTACGCAACGACGTGCACCTGCAAGGGGAATTTGTCACAGGATTTCCAGTCAATACCATGTTCCTGATCTTTAAATTGTCGTGTTATTTGTCTTACAGCAATACCTCACTTTTTTTTTTTTTTATAAAAACATGATTTTTTCCCCACTGTAAGATTGCTGATTGATGCTTGCTTTTTGTTTCTGTACAGACACCCCATGAGTCATTTCCAAGCTGATCTTGCTCTGACGCTCTACCATATCAGCCTCGAGTTAGCAGGTCTGACGCAGGCTGCACAGTCGGATACTCACCAGGGGCGAATAAACTGTGGCAGCATGGGAGCTACCTCCTGAGGACACACGTATCCCAGCCGCCCGATCGTAATGGCTATTCCAGAGCAAAGGAAATAAAAATGGGTGTCAGACAAAATGTACATACAATGTGATCCCTGAACATATATGCAGCTCTTGACCCACACTTTCAGAACTTTCCAAACATCCACAGCTGCTAGTTCAGATTTCGAATGTCTGTTGTGAGGTCATCATGGTTAGGGTGGGTCAATAGTATGGTGCTGATGCTGAGATGGCATGGCAGATAAACGATACCCCATGAAAAACACAAATAACTTAAGACAATTGTTGATTCTTGCCAGTTTACAGGAGGAATTCCCCACAGGGGTAACGACCTCTTGAGCTCAGCATTACCTGATGATTGAGCATGTCAGGGGGGGTGCAGTGTCTGAATGCCCACCTTTCACCTATAAATGTATTGCAGGAATACACAAGAGCGGAACCAAATATCCAGCAAAGATCCTCTCATAGCCTGTGCTTTAGATGATGGTGAGCATACCTGTGTTTTCCAGCAAGGTTTTGGGTGTGTTGGGTCGGTTGATGATCTCCACCAGGTTGCTGAGGACGAGTCCCACATATGGCTGCATCTCCGCGCCTGCAAGACACCCACAGTGAGGAAGAGCCACCTCCACCTCGTGTTCTGAACACGTTAAAACGCATGACAGAACAGGATATCCCCCCAGCTATGTGGCGAACCCTGACAGCGTGTTGAAAAGGCTGAGGGGCTGCAATGCCCGGCCCTCGCTCCCTAGCTCACCTGAACAATCGCCTGCTTCCTTCCTCTCACTCTGCCCTGTTGAGATATTGCACACCATCACTACGCTGTCTAACACACACACACACACACACACGCACACACACACGCAGACCAAACAGCTCCATGTTTCGCCTCTGACAATGTGGTCAAACTATGTTTCATGCGTTCTCTTCAGTAACTGTGCTCCACTTGAAATCTCTGGATTGTCATTTTACACAATGAACCCACAGCCCCTGAGGCACTAGTACCCTGACTCAGCCACCAAAGAGGGATGAGAGTCATACAAGTGCAGAAGATCTGATCAAGATAAGAGTCACATATGATCAAGTGGTTGTATTTGACCGCAAATCAGAAAGGTCTACACAAGACTAGGTGTGTATGAGTGTGCAAGTGTGAGAGAGACATGGCGGGGATAACAGTGAGGCACATGTAAGCCCATTTCTTCCTGTCACTCACCCATCTGCATAGAGATCTCTCCGATGGCCCAGGTGGCGTTGTTGCACACAGAGATGAACTCCGGGTTTAGGTTGGTGCCCAGGATTGGCATGAACTCCGCTGCAAACCAGAGAGAGGAAAACATTAAACACACACACACACACACACACACACACACACACACACACACACACACACACACACACACACACACACACACACACACACACACACACACACACACACACACAGAAAAGTTCTCATGCCTCTCCTGATACACAGTCCTTTCATGAGAGAGTAGATCCATTTTAGTTTGCCCAAAGAGAGAATCTGTTGTGGAACTCACCGATGCAGGGCTTGACGTGAGGGAAGCAGGCCTTGGTCAGATCCCCTAGCAGTGCAAAAGAGCTCTGTCTCACCTCCGGCATGGTGTCCTGCAGAGCACACAACCATACATGAATGGTGCTCAGAGACATATGGGATAACCATCACCGCTGTACCTGCTAACAAATATGACTGACCGTGACCAGCTGTACCTAAAGATAACATATAGCAGCATACCTGCATGCACTGGAACAGCAGGGTCATGATGTTGCTACGGGCAACCAGCTGGTCCACGTGGCCCCCGAGGCCCTCGGCCAGGCCACTCAGCAGATCAAGGGCCACGATCATGAAGTCCTTATCAGGGGCCTCATACTGATCCGGGTGCTGGTTGTACATCTGGAGGAGGACAGGGTTGAAAGGACCAGCTGTAATTTAAGCCATAGGGCCCAAAGCACTGCACAACAGTTTGAGTTTGAGCCCACAGACAGTGGTGTTGAGGTGGGTAGACAACTCACCATAGCCTGGGCCAGGGTCTTCTGAACCAGGGTGACACAGCGCTGATACACAGGCTCACAGTATGGCAGGAAGCCACTCTGCAGGGCCGTGGCCACCGATGACAGACACTAGGGGGCGACAGAGAGGCGGATTTGCAACACTGAACAGCAACACAAGCTGAATTCCAGTCCATAGAGGGTTATCCCTTAATTGGTAGGGATAAACTGTCTTGAAAGCCAAGTAGTTTACTTAAAGCATTAATTTGTCCAACTTGGAACCAGCTTGGAGTGTGTCTGTTGGACAATACTCACTTCCAGAAGTGGAAACAAATCTTTGTCTTCGTCCTTTAGCTCATTCCACTTCTGAATGAGGGGGGGCATCAGTTTCTGGATGTATTCCTGAGGGGCAAAGGCAGTCAAACAGGACCGTAAATATGAAAAACCCTTAGAACAGAAGGAAAGAATTTTTAACAGCTCTTTTTGAACTAGTGTTCTACTTCCATAAAATGATCCTAAAATATGACCCTAATCTGAAAAGCAGTATGCAGCAAAAGCAAGCACAGGCTGTCAGCAATGAGTCAGGAGATAGTGCTGCTACAGTAAAAACAGCAGTGCAGGTACGGATATTGGAACAAATGAATGCAGTGTGTGTGATAGGTAAATTTTTCATTGCGTGCAAGACATAATATGAGGTTAGACTGAATGGTTATCGCAATAAAAAAAAATGCAGGCGTGTGCTGTACTCCACGACCCTGCACGTATGGTGAAACTGACCGGCTGGTTGAGGTGGTGACCCACGGAGTCGGCCAGCGTGCCGATGGCGTCATACAGTATAAGCAGGTTCTTGTGCTGGTACTTCCCGAAGGCGAACACCAGCGTGTCCAGGATGAAGCTAAGGTACGGGACCAGCTCCGTGCAGGCCTCCTCCTCCAGCGTGGCAAACGCACTGAAGGGGGAGAGAGTGGAGTTACAGTTACAGTTTATAACATTCATCCAACAGCCTAAGAGGAGAGTAGAGCATTTAACTGTACTGCTAAGTAGCAGGCTGCTCGTTCAGGTGCTGGATGGAACTCAGTTTGTGCACCCCTGAGCACGATCCTGACTATATGCATAAGACTTGTGTATGCTTTCCCTGGTGAAAACTGGATTGATGCAAACCTTTATTTTATTGATAAAGGATATTTTAAACGTTTTTTTTTTTCTTTTTTTAACAAACATTACAAATTCTCAGACCAAAAGCTAACAGACCATCACACACACCTGCATGCAGCCTCCTGCACCCTCTTGTTCCCGTCCAGGATCCTCTTGAGCAGCTCAGTCATCAGGGGCTTGAGGTGGGAGTCGGGCGGCTGGCTGACCACCCAGTGGGCGTAGCGGCTGAGCGTCCAGCAGGCAATGGAGCGTACCAGGGCCTTCTTATCGCACAGGCACTGGATGAGGTGGGGGATGAGCTCCGGCAGGTAGGGCACCATGCCCTGCATGCAGCCTGGGGGAGGGAGGGGAGTGGCAGGTGAGAGAGCGCCTCCACAGGGCGTGGTGCAGAAACACCCCACATTCTGATCATCAAGAGAGATACCCAGCCCAGAATAAACCAAACACTGTAGTAAATCACACATGCAAAAAGGTGTTTATGACAGAAAATACCTTCAACAATTTCTTTAAATTTATTTTAGTAAGGTTATGTAATCATATATTTAACGGTAATTATTTATTTCACATTGCCATTTCAACTAAGTGAACTTATAAAAAATATGACAAATAGCATTCTATATAGGTTTTGTATATAGCCAAATAAATACAAATATTTATGAGATATTGAATTCACATGTCTTTTCAGCGCACTCACTGTTCATGTGCGGTCATAAGATCGCAAAAACTTCAGCTGCCAATGTTTCTGTTTTGGACTCATCGAGTTTCCTATTGACCAAATAGCAGTAGTCCACTATGCAATACAAAACATCCCCACACACAAAATCCAATTAGCCTCATATCCCATAATCCTTATTAACTAGGTCAGTCTCGTGGAAAAATGAGTCAGTACTTAAAACCATGTTTTAATAAAGAAAGACCAGTCAAAGCCAGGATTTCAACATGTGCCCTTTGTACCAGATTATAGGTCTGTACATACAGTTTCTGGCTGTTCTTTATCGAGAATTGCTGCTCATGGTTTAAAACTGGCTT
Source organism: Albula goreensis (assembly GCA_022829145.1). Classification (NCBI taxonomy): domain Eukaryota; kingdom Metazoa; phylum Chordata; class Actinopteri; order Albuliformes; family Albulidae; genus Albula; species Albula goreensis. Next base: position 16,798,382 of record CM040762.1, read on the forward strand.
CTCATACTGAATGTGGAGGCAACTTCAGACAAACAGCTGTCATTCCTCAATCGTGGCTAGATTAAATGGCTGAGGTTTATTTTTATTTTTCAGATCTGGGATAAGGCACTGATGTGGCAGAGTTCAGTAAAATTGACAGTCAGGGAGAGGCTAAGAAATTAATGAGTAGAAAGAGAGGGTAAGGGCTGAAGGAGAGAGAGACAGGAGGGAGACAGAGATAGGATGATGGGAAGTACAAGGGTATAGAGGGAAACAGATAGAGGATGAAGGGAAAGAGAGAGCACAGAGAGAGAAGGAGAGGGATATAAGAAGGGGCATACCCTCAGCGATGGCTCCCAGCACCAGGATGCCAGACTCCTTGATGACCCAGTCTGGGTGGAACAGCAGGCCCTTCAGCAGGGGCAGCAGGTGGGGGAGCAGATCATCCCGAAAAACGTTTGCTAGGACGTCCAGGGCTGCAGCTGAGCACTTACCTACAAGAGGGAATCAATATTAACACATTTATCAGTCTTGGTCATTGCCATTGTTACTTTGCATGTTCACTCAAATGCATTCATGTATGGGCCTGTAACTCTACACATCAACATCAGTAACCCCACACTGTCAATCAGGCATTCCCAATCCATAGCAGTTTCAGCCATTCCAGGTCTTACAGGAAGGATGTCAGCATTATGAGTGGAATTGACCAGCAGGCAGCTTCCACTCCAGAATGACTAAAACCTCATGGGAGTACTATTTCCCTCCTTACAAAGCTACCAAAATAGACCCACAAGGAGCTGTGAGGAGGCATTTCTACAATGGACCGTCGTCAATGTACAGACTGTGTGCATGGCCTGCTTTGTATGCTGTGGATCAGACAGTATGAATACAAGGAGCATCACTGACACTCAAGAGACTGTGTGATCATCACCTCCACAGCTGCAGAAGCAGGTTACAGCACCACCAACAGCCAGCCTCTATTCCCAAATGCCTACATGCTTCTAATGAAAGCTTGACTGGCTCAAGCTGTTACCCCTTTGGCATGAAATTCCCATCCAAGACACACCAGTATTCAACATTACTTCACAATACAACCACAACCTCAGCACTGACACTGAATATTACGACACTACAGCAGGAGTGTAAAACTGAGAGCCACAAGGGACCGTGTGCATACTGGTTTTCATTTCAGCCAATCAATGCTGCCTTAACTGGTTCAATTACTCTTCCAGACACAGGCGAGAATTTCTGTTAGGGCACAGAATGTAAGAAATGGTTTCACTTAACATGTATTTTGAGCAAATTAGCAGGACTAATTTAGTGGATAAATACTGGAATTCATTATCTCATCAGGAGCAGAGGGTGGAATGAGAACCACAATATACATGGCCATCCATGGCATAAAAGCTAACACTACTGCGCTACAGATGAACTCCTAAAGCTCTGTGCCAGCTTTGCTATCTCATGCTTCCTGTTCTGGGTGTGGTGATGCCCTTATTCTCCAGACGGTATTGCCTCAGGCAGCACAATAGGACCAGATTCACAGCTGCCCTGGGGGAAGGGACTGGGCGAATGGGGGCACTCACGGAGGTTCCAGTCAGACAGTGTGTCGTCGTCGTCATCCTCGTCCTCATCGATGTCCTCTCCCTCCTCGCCTCCGCCACCCTCGTGCTGCAGGGTGACGGTGCGGGACTTGTGGAAACGTGGCTTGATGTCCTGCTCACTGTCGGGCACGGCCTCGTCCTCCTCCACGTCTCCCTGGAGACCACACAGCAGACTTAACACAAAGGGCCCGGACACTCACTAAATACACATACATATGATCTGGATACTATGCTTATCTCTGAAAAGTCCATGAGTCAGATCATTTTTTTAAAGGGAGGGGTTTCCTAAAAGGTCAGTAATCACATCAAAGCAGACAGACCAATCACTTTTGTTTGGGACGGACAGGCTGTGAGCACTGTGGGTCAGACAGTATGAATACATGAAACATCACAGATGAGTCTCAAGAGCTAATCTGTCATCACACCCAGGCACACAGCCGGTGAGAGTGGAAGGGAATGGCACAGTATGGGTGCTGAAACATTTACTGGACCAGAGATAGTCCTCAAAGGTTTGAAAAGGAAGACATTTATATTTCAATCTTACATAAGGGCCTCACCTTTAACAAGATGATGTCGATCTCTGAGTATTTCATACCGTTCACCAGGATAGGGATGAGTCTGAAGAGAGAGACTCCAGTGAGTGCAAGCATCAAGCAGAGTAAAAGTGGTATTCTCGCTGCTTAACCAGAGTATTGCTGCTATACTCACTGCTCCCTCAAAGTGGTATTGCTAATCTCACTGCTCCTCCACATTAAAACTGCCATACTTGCTGCTTAACCAGAGTATTGCTGCTATACACTCTGCTCCCCCAGAGTAATATTGCCTAATTCATGGCTGCCCCAGAGCAATACTGCTACATTCACTATCTCCATAGAGTAAACACACTATACTCACTGAACCAGGTGTCCAGCCAGAACCTCCTTGCAGATGGGCTGCTCTGCCAGGGTCAGCCAGAACTCGCAGGCCTCCAGAGCCACGTTCTCATCTGGGTCCTGTGTACGCTGCAGCATGTACTAAGGGACAGAGAAAACAACTGGTGAGCAAATGTATGACTGACCAAGCAGGTGTGTGACTGCAGATTAGTGGACAGGTATTCAGCATTCAACAGCCTCATAAAATGGCCCTGAAGTGAACTGTCAGTTCCTGAAAATCTGAAAATCTCATTTGGATAAAGGCCAAAATGGCCACCGGACTGCCTTTATCGCATCACACTAGTTAGACAGATCTTTATTGTTTGGGACTGACAGGCTGTGAGCACTGTGGGTCAGACAGTATGAATACATGAAACATCACAGATGAGTCTCAAGAGCTAATCTGTCATCACACCCAGGCACACAGCCAGTGAGAGTTGGAGCTGAAGAGAGAGCACGTCGTATCAAATGCTTCAAGGCATTAGTTATGAATCTTGTTCCTGAAAAGCCTGAGGGTGTGCTGGTTTTGATTTTCACCTTAAATGGCATGTTCAGTTCAGGGCTAGGAAAACGGATTAGGTGAGGGAACTAATGTACCGCCTCAGACTGATCCATTCAGTGTTGAGTGAGCAAAAAAACCCAGAAAAACCCTGCAGCTCTCCTGGACAAGGGCTGAGTATGACTGCTCTAGGGTGTGACTGGGTGACTGAGTGAGAGGGTGAGTGGTAAAGAGGGGAACGCTCACCTGTATGATGCTGTGCATGTGGGGAATCAGCCTGTCGATGCGGACCTCCAGCAGCATGACCAGAGCGCGGCACACATTCTTCCTCACCTCCGAGTCCTCGTCTGCAGCCAGCGCAAACAAGCTCTGAGAGAGACAGACAGTTACACAGGGTCACGATATGCACTGGCATTTATCAGGGCTAGTATTCTACTGTACACTGAACACCCCTTACCACTAATGCTGAGCGCTTACCTCAATGAAGGTATCAATGTTGTCCATTAGGGCCTGAGCTCTCCCAATGATGAACTGGTTCACACAAGCGATGGCGTGAGATCTACGGAGACCCACAAAGAAACCAACAGTGAGTCAATAAGAGTTCACAGGTACCAGAAGACCAAATCTCTGCTAAATAACTGATTAAAGTGGAACCTCAAAAGTATGAACACAGAGAACACATATCACTTTCTTGGGTTAAAAAATACACCCAATTCTTTCTGAATTTCATGGGATGTAAATACATTAAGATTACAACATCAAGCTACAAGAAAAAGTTTACTGAAAAAAGCCTGTCAAAGCCTGCCTGCTTCTGTCAGGTATATACCACAAATACAGTTGTGTTGGAATGAGAGTGAATGAATTACTGAATGTACATACGTATATTTGCACAACTGCACTGCACCACTACAATTGAAACTGAATAATAACTTCAGGCTCAGGACAGGGGGTGTTGTGGGCAGTTATTCTGACCTGATCTTGGGGCTGCAGTGTTTGAAGAACTGCAGAAATTTGGGGATCATGATGTTTAGGGGGCGGTTGAGTGCATCACTGTCCAGGAGCTCAGAAGAATCTTCACAGATCTTCTGCAGAGCACCAAAGGAACCCTGAATGACAACAAGAGCAGAGATACACTTAATGAAACAAAATAATGCTGGTATAAGTAATCAAACACACAGCAGCAAAATAAAAAAAAAAAAAAGAAGAGTGAAGCCATGTCCCAATTCAAGCACCAACTTTTTACACCTGATCAGCAAATGCTGTTTAATTCGGTGTACAGTTTTCAATGAAAGTCATGCACTTGACAGAAGTACCATCAGTGTCACGATGTCACTGCTGACATGGCCAATCCGGACTAGGCTTGGCATGCAAGTGATGGTACTTTCTATCTGTGACTGTGTATCCCAGACAGCCAAGGGGAAGAGTCAAGCTCCACAGATGGAACAATGCAGACAGAAGAATCAGTCTTGGGGCATCAGAACAATGAGCCAAACACAGCCACAATGATTCAGACTTCTAGTGTCATGAGCAGAGTGAGACAGACAGGCTCACCCCCACCCACTGGATCAGACAGTATGAATACTTCAAACATCATGGTAAATCATGGGGTTTGAATTGTCCATCATATCCAGATAAAAGGTGCACAGGGTGAGAGAGCAAGACAGAAAGGGACCAAAAGGAAAGGATGAACAGACAAGAACAAAGCAGGAAATTAAGGGATAGTAACAATGCTTATATACACACAATATTCAGATTTCAATACTGTGATTATGTATGTTTGTCAATACCTCCAACTGCCATTCCAAATGCCAACACTGCAGTTTTACTTTCAAGAAAACAGAATTAGCAGGAAACTCAAACATACCTCAAGCACCCAATTCAGAATACATTAAAATTAGCAGTGCCACACAATATATGAACCACAAAGACAGGAATATTCCAATAAACACTGTCATTCAGCTTAATCCAGAATATGGACCATGACTGGAATATTGTGTGCATGTAGAGGGGGCGTTGCAGGGATGGGAGACAGTGGAGAGACTGAGTAAAATGAGGGCTCTGACCTCGCAGGTGTTGTAGTCCTCAGAGTTGAGCAGGTTACACAGCTGAGGCAGCAGCTCAGGCCATGTCTGCAGCTCTCCTTTAGAGGCGATTGTTGTGATTAGGATACCTGATGCACAGGGAGACAGAGAGAAGGGTTACTGCTTCAATTCATATTACTGCATTAATACTTTGTAATCCATTTTCACAAATTACGTATTGCCATCCTAATGAAACACAAACCACTAATGTACGGTTGCTGGGCTGGGGAAGGAAGGCCAAAGGGGCAGACAGATATGGAGACTGAGAACATGCTGCTCAGCCATACAGGTTAGAATGCTCTGGATCAGACAGTATGAATACAAACACCATCACAGAGTGTCAGCTGTCATTGTGTACATCACCTCCAGAGAGCAGGGAAAGAGAAGTGATATACACTGGGATACAGAGATATAAGGGGATGTACAAAGACACAGAGGTGCCAACCAGTCCACAAGGTAGAGGGGCAGGGCGTTTTCAGACAGACACAAACACACAAACGCAGACAGCCCAGGCTCACCGATGGTGGCGCGGATGAGGGGAGACGGGTCTCCGATGTTGTTCAGACACTCCTGCTTGATGAAGTCGGCCACCGGTGGGGGGAAGTTCTGGTAGTGAGCCTTAACGTTGTTCTTCAGAATCAGGCCGCTTAGAGAACGGGTGGGCTCATCTGGGAGGAGACAGAGGGAAGGGTGGGGGCAGAGAGGAGCAGGGACAAAGCATGGGACAACATTCAGAAGGGGAAGAGCAGTCAGAGAAGAACAGCAAGAGAAAACGGGGGCAAAGAGAGGTGGGAAGAGAGAAGGGTGAGTAAAAAACAGTTAGGAGTGGAGACAGTGAGAAAAAGAGAGGGAGGAATGGAGTCCAGAGGTGGGTAGAAAAGAATCCCAGAGATGCAGGTTGAGGCGAAGGGGAGCAAAAAAATTTACTTTTAGAATTCATAACCATCATAAGCTCGAACAAATATTGCTTTAAAAACTCTGAATTCACTGTTCCTGAGCATCCTTCACCTCATGTAAGCTTCTTATCCTAAATTCACATATCATGATTCAAGACAAAATTTCTTACTTACATTACAAGGTTGTACTAATTCTCACTGAAAACTACTACGTGCACACTTAAAATTGTCTACAGGCTAAAAATGTTCACGTTTTGATACACAGTAATAAACCAGTTTGAGCTATTTAAAGTAGATTATAAAATGTGTTGCATCATTTTTCAACCAAACAAGACAAGAGCATGTATTTGGCCTGATACTTGCCTAAATAGACAAAACTCAGTCTACCAAGTTGTCTAACATCCTCAAATAACTAATCAGGGATGTGCTGTAACTCAACTATGTGTCTGAGCCTGAAACCTGAAAAGCCAGGCATGCTTGTGTAGGAATGGTACATGCAGTCAAGAGTAACGTTAATGACAAGGCAGGAGAGACCAGTATGCAGATAAACACTACTGTAGCAGATGACATTTGACAAAAAAAGGCCGAAACATTCAAAGAATGTTTGCCATTAAACATTAGGGGAAAAAGACCAGGGGAACCAAAGTCACTTTCAAGGTTCTACATGTTTCCCAGGCAAACACCTCTTTCAATGATTTTACTCTTTATTTATGTGCTAAGATAACAAGGGATAATATCTACTTTGGAAAGCTGAGAATTCATGTGACATTGATATCCATGCAGTGTAGTTCACAAAAATGATAAACAAAGCAGGCCAGGTCTACCTGTGGCATTGGAATCCATGCAGTCCTGTATATGCAGTAATCTGCATGCAAAATCCATTAAAGTGAATTTTTGAACACTATGTAGTGGCAGATCAACCAATATTAGTTGTAAGCAGTGTCATAGTGGGCAAAGTGAATGGGATAGGGAATGCAAATAAACTGAAATGTTGGTACGCCTGCACAGGCTGATTACCCACAATGGGAGGGCAAATGCACAGAAGACACAAACAAACACACAAATGCAGAGTTTTAGCCATGTACACCATGAGAAAGCAGTGTTCAGTAGAATGGGGCCAGTTACTCATTACACAATAAACCAAGCAAAAGAGGAAGACCCATTTTCTCCTGACAACCTGCGGATTTTCTTCTTTTGTTTTTGTCGGAGAGTTGACATTTTAACTTTCACAACATGCATTGAGACACAGTGGTATGCCTTGTTGAGGAAAATTAAGAAATGTCCGTACCTTCAGTTTTCAGTCTGGTGAGGACAAAGATGAGATAGTTGTTGAAGTCGGGGTACTGGTTCAACTGTTCCAGTTTCTAAGAATGTGGTTAAGGCAAACTGGCAATGCAAAGATTAAGTCACTGACAACCTCACCTGTTTGCTCCAAAACCTTCATTGTGAGGTGTGAAGCCAGGCAAATACTGGTAGACCAACATGCTGCTGCACCCACTCATGTTTCTGAATTCAAACTGAATCTCAGCACCTTTTGCTAACAATGATAGGTGAATAAAAATACAAACTCTTGTGTGTTCTATAGCCCCACTTAGGATCATAATACTGGCTGGGACAATTGCTGTGCCCCCAACACTTAACTGTTTGCCTCAACAAAACTCTGAATGCTGTGCCCCACCCCCTCCCACAGGTCTATCAATGGGATGTGATGGAGGGTGGAAGATGGGGTCTTCCACTGGAGTGGGAAGAGGGTGTATGGTTTCATTGCATGTCTTACATATGCAGTACCAATAATTCAGTCACAATTAACCCCCCACCCATCCCTCTCCTGAGATGCCCCCTTCCCAGAATCCCATTCCTGTGTTCCCTGCAGCCCAAGGGCCTGAAAGCATGAGGATACTTGTTGCACAGCTCTCTGTGTAGCCGTGTTTGGAGACTGGGAGTCCTTCAAGAGCTGGAGAACCTGCTGAAGTCCCTGTTCGTCCGGCTGCCACTCCATACTTGGCTCTGGAGAAAACACACGGGTGAACAGGAGAAAAATATATCATTCTAATCACCATAGCAAGCCTGTGAATCTTAATGATGGTCACCCTGAAAAAGCGGACACCAACTGTAAGCAGTTGTACATTTCTGTCCACACAATCCCTTAGAGAGAGAAAAAAACTGTCTACACTTAATGGTAACATCTGGTCTAATCCAAACCATGCAGTGTGTTTTAATCAGTGAGGGCTGCAGAACTGAAAGATTTATTGCACTCAAGTTGAAAATCTACCGTGTTTTCTGAAAGCTGTGTTAAACAACTAACACAGATAAAGAGATGTTTATTGGCAAAATAAATTGTGTCTTGCTGCCTTGCCAGCCAGACATACACCGCATACACAACGCTGTAGCTAGCCTAGTACAAGAGATTCTATTAAGTTTATGTAAGCGCTGTACAGACACTTCATAGATTGTATTCTGGTAAATACACGCTAAACAGCTGAACACAAATATATTGTAAGCAGGTCGTTAGGGAAAATATAGTTGGCTAAATATAAATACTTTTCGTTAGCAACAATGCACATGGCAGGGAGGTCAGGTGGTAGACATCAGGCCTTAGGAGTCGCGTGTGTTAGATCGCGCGCTACCAACTCAAGCTATACGGCTACATCAACATAACGCATATGATTAACACACAACTCTTCCACACTCAACCTGCCGACGCCTGTGTAAGGGTGAAGAATCGGATTGGGCCAAGAAAAACGAGGCCAGATTTGTCGAACACAGGGAACGAAATCTCTCAGTGACCCGGCTTAACCACCTAATCCTACCCCCACCCCCACGCCACCCGACTCGCTTCCGATTCTTTGGAGAACCCGCTACTAGTTAAATAGAAGACCACCTGGAAACAGAAAAACGTGGCATTAGCCATCTACAGCTAACAATTTTTCGTTCGTAATATTGATAATAAGGCCTTACAAAACGATAAGCTTTGTCAAAGTCATTTAACTACATTGTTAGCTAACAACCAGACTGGGACTGAATCAAAGGATTATGGTGGCTAGCTAGCTCCGTCTGGCCACAGTTAGCCAACGTTACCCGCCAGCTAAAACTTAACTAAATACCACAAGTCAAAACCAACCGTAAACGTAAACTAATATGATTACATTCACTGTCTGTCTATCTGGCTAAATTGTTACAACTAAAATGGTGCAATCCACATCGAAATACGTGTGTCTCACCGCCTAAGAAACTACGACAGTCCCCGGCTTCGGCGCGAAGCAAGGCCGAAGCGGCCTCCTTTTTTATTATTTAGCCAACTGGCTAACTACTTCACAATGCAACAATCGATCTTAAAGTTTCAACACGCGAGATGACCTAAACTATCCTATAAGACGTAAATTAATGTAAGCCTAGTTAAAATGAATGATGACCAAGGCTGAATATTCCTGAGCGCCTTTGAGAGCCGCAGGTCCATCTAATTTCTGTCCTTTGAGGCTAAGTTGGCTAGCCACTAGCAGACACATTTTTGAGAAGAATAACATTACACTGTTTACCTGAAGTAAGTCAGATGTCTGATCCTTCTCGTCGTCGTGTCTCAATTGTGATTTATCAATGTTGATTGTAGTAAGCTGAGGCCGTTATTATGATTCCACTGTTTCTCTCAGAAGCCACAGCCAATGTCTCGTGCACGCTCCCGGGTCTGTGTCTTAGTGCCGCGCTAGGGTTTGGAATGAAGGAGCGGGGTGGTGCACGCTCGCGTCTCATGCTCTATGACCCGCCTCGGCTTCCGTCCAACGCTCAAACCCTGACCTTGGCCAATCATAAGGGGCATAAGAAAAATTCCTATGGAGCCAAGTTCAACAACTCCCTCAGCTTCAGTGTCATAGTGTTGGTAACTGCATGAGGGTTGTATTTATGGGACAAGTCTTCGTTTTGGAACCAGGGCTAATCCAGGCTAGAATCTCACTGTAATTTCTTGGTCTGACATTTAAAATAACATTTTTATTGTTCTTGAAATATAATTACTTTACTCTAACCTGGCAGCCCCTGAAAAACATAAAAAACATTAACATTTACTTGTATCTAATTCTATGAGGACTATTGGTTTTAGTTTGTTATTGCCAAAAACAATTTGTTTAGAATTTTTTTGAATGACATCATGCTTTAAGATTTTCTCCACGTAATAGCTAAAATGTAGGGCCCACTATGTAGTTGGTATGTATTTCAGATGTATGCAATTCCTTTGGATTAAATCTTTACATTTTCAAAAAAACATTAAATAAGAATTGTAGCTGTAAACTGCTTTGTATCCTTCTGGAGTTGACAAAATATTTTCATCCATGCTACCCAAATTATAAACTCCATATAATGACTTCATACAACACCAATACTGGCATGGACATCACCAAGTTATCAATAGTTTCATGGTGTCAAAGAGCATGTATTAAGAAACTGTCAGTATTTAAGAACAGATAAATCTAAAATTATATTAGTAAGTAAAAATTGCATTTAATTTTTTTAAATATTTTATAAACCTGTATTTATGTTTTTTCTTTGCCACTGTGGATCAGATTCTTGACATGGCTCCTACATTGTATTATACAATGTAAAAGCAAAAAATGTGTATTTATATGTTTGTATGACACCCTGACATGTATTTATGTATTGTATTTTAATATAATAATATAATTAATATGTATTTTTACAGATTTTTTTTGTAATAAAATTTTTATTAAAAGAAATTGTTTCATACTGAAAACATGTTTGGCTTCTCACACAACACAAATATGAATGTGGTATTTGTGGATTTGATGTCACTGGGTATGATGTTTACACAGGTCACAGTTCATACTTGCACCTAACCAAACAAATGCCAACCTGGCCAAAACATTGTCTGTTACACAAAAAAACATTTGTTAGCATTAAACTGTATATTGGTCCAGCTCCTGCTAGCCCACTTCATATGACACAATATGTAGACTAGAAAAACAGGAAGTGATTTTTCCAAGTGTTTTCCACATCACATCATTCTCTCTCCTACCTTAGCTACTATGCTACATGACCTGCCATGAATTTGAAAAAGTGTGTGTAGACAGACAAGTTTTATACCAAGGATTTTCCATTATCTAATATCATGAGTTTTTCATTTCAGAGATGTCATTTCAAAGATGTCAGTAGCACCTACAATTTTGGACACACAAAATGTATGACAGTAATATTTTCTGTAGATACACAAATAGATTGTTGTGTGAGTCCAATCTTATGTTATCACTTCTGGCACCTGCGATTTTCACTGACTTATGAACTTTGCATTGTAAGTTGCTCTGGATAAAAGGATCTGTGAAATACCTGTAATGTAATGTAAAAGAATCCTTACCTCCAGACAGAGGAGAAATTGTCATTACCTTTCCCACAGGATTGTGAGCTTTTCTATATAACCTAGTTATATAGTTTGCAGTTCAGTTCAGTTCAGTGGTACACCAATCCACTTAAAGGATTTACATAATATTTTCTAACTAATCAGATGAAAGGCAAAGAACATTAACCAAAACAGCAATTCAAACAAACTACCATGAGATGGCATATGTCAAAAATGTCACAATTAACGAAGCACTCTCTAAGAATCTGGCCAATGACAAGGATCCCACATCCCTGCAGTGGCGATTGCTGTGGCAGGAAGTGCTTATCTCAGACAATAAGGCAAAACTATAAAAAGATCCCATGAAATCTGAAAGTCTGGATTCAAGGACCAGTCTACCACTAAGGACTACATCTAGGCTTCCTTACATGGTGTACTTTGTTCTGTAGTCCTTTGTATGTGCATTGTCCACACCCCATCTTGCCCTGTGGGTGCCACGCTACACCTCCAGGGGGGAAGGCATGAAGTGCTTCTCATATCCTGAGAAGAAATCCTGTGTCTCGGTGGGGCTCCAGGACATGTCCTCCTCACCCCCCTCGGTGTCAATCATCTTGCTGTAGTTCTCTCCTTCACTGCTAATTTCTGACCCTCCCTTTTTAATAGTCTTGGTCCATTCCTTCTCTACTTCCTCCTGCTTGTCTGACTCCACCTCAGTTTGTGTCCGACCCAACCTGGCCCAGCCTTCGTTATGTTCCTCTGGCGGAGGGCTAATCTCTGGGAGGCCATCGTCTTCTGGGACCTGGACTTCAACCACCTCCAGCTGAGACAGCCTCTGAGTGGATTCCTCCGGGGAGAAAAACCCAGGCCAACCGCTGCTGGACTGTTACACATTCATACATACATACATGCAGACAGACATACAGAGAGAGTGGGGGGAGAGTCAGAGAGAGATAATTTTAGAGAGGGCGTTATAACAAGCCTTTATTTGGTCATTTTACTGAGCTCTACCACAATACCTTAGTAACCTACAGAGTTTAGATGGTTTCTTATGCTTCTAATGGTTGTCCATGTCTTGCTTGCATAAGGCAGCATCTCAAGCAAATATTTTGCTGTAGCATCATGACTGAATGACGGCCTGACAGGAGGATAAGTGACATTGCCCTGTACAGTTGCCCAACCCACAATTCTGGCCAATAGGAAGCACCTCAAAATGAAAACAAGCGCTCTCATCATTTATAACAATATTGACAATAGCTCCCTGACATAACACAGATGTTTTTAATTTTATAGTTGCCACCCTATTGCTGTTTACTGTGTCACAATGGATGAATGTTGATTGACTCACCTAAATGTCACTTGGAAGTCAACATAAACCTGTTGTGCAAATATTTTGCTATAAATGTTATATGGTTTTGATGACCACATGTGCATTTTTATACTAAATTATGATCAAATCTGTTGAGCAGGCATTCAGTGGTCAGCAATGTCAATCCTAAATAAATGCAATGTAATATCCTGACCAGTGCCTAACATGCAACCAACACACAAAGTATATTTCAATATAGCACATAAGGATGTATGTTTGCAAAAGTATAAGTGCATGTATGGCAGCAACACCTACCAGTGACAAGAATGTATGAAATGCGTGCTAATTTAGCCCATTAAGCTCTCACCTTCACTTGTTGGAACAGACGACTGTTGGTTGGGTCTGGAACTTTCCCCCAGCATCCTCCTAACTGCTTTAGGTACTCCACTCTCGCCTGGCTACAAAAAGAAACACAAGCAACACAGTCAAGTGTGTGGACAACATGGTCTTCTATCAATTATACCTGAGGAGAGAAAAGTTCAGTTGTGTCTTTTTACTTTTTTGGCAGATGTCCTCTGTCCACAACTGACAATAATATTATCACGTTCAAAGGGTGCAGGTGGAATGTGACAAAGACTTGTGTCATGGAGATACCAGATATCTTTCTTACCTGCAGCAGAAGAGGAGAAGGATAACCACCAAAAACAACACTGTCACCATAGCCACAACTATGTAGATTATGTAATCTGAGCGAGAGAGGATGGGAGAATGGGAGTGAGGAAATGGCAAATTGAGGTGAAGAGAAAAAAACTAACAGGAAAGGGGAAAAATGAGACATGCAGCTGTTTTTACTGCTGAAACTTTGAGTGAATCCAAAACATGCAAGCTACAGCTGATTCAAAATGCACTATGCTGCAATACATTCCACTGAATGAAATCCTGCATGCCATTCACATCTCCACATAATATCTCACTTTCACCAACTCTTGGATTTAAAGAAAGAACACTGTTGAAGACTGCCTTACTCACTTAAGGCAGCTAAATGTCCAGGCTTTTACATGAGAAATTTTGGTTAGGAAAATTTGTCTTTGTGTTGCTCTATCCCACAGTGTGACTAGTTCAGAGTAGGCAATATCTGTTGGTCACAAAGTCCCAAAATCAATATCTTATGAATAGGCAAAATAGCATATTGGCATAAACTCCTAGTTACAGACAGTTTGTTGGTAGAGTCCCATCAGTGAGGGCCAATGAGGGGATGTGAAAGGCCCCTGCATGCAGATGGCCAGTACCTGCTTCAGTTCTGGTAGTGATGAAGCTGAGGTACTTCCTGGGGCCCCATCCTGCCTCACTCTCGGCGCAGATCCAAACCTGATACTCCTGACTCGGTGACAGACCCAAAAACAGCAGGCTGTTTGTGTCCCCACTCACAATCTTTTCTGGGAAAGACAGAGTGGAGGTGTACATGTATATGTTTGAGTGTCATAGGGCAATCATGATGTAAATAGCCCCTTGAATGGTGGGGTGTATGTCTCCATACAGCAATTGAGGACAGTGTACTTCTGTTATTGTCCAGGACATTTACCTTCATCTAAACTAGGTGGATAAGTGTAGTATTCAGCACTGTCATAATGGAGAGGGAATCCAAGTCAAGTGCAGTCAATCAAATAAAGGGCTATGACTGAAAGCCAGATACAGTGAACTGTTCTTCAGAAATCTACACACCAGGATAGTACTTTCAACACTTTCAACTACTCTTTTGAGAAGGGCTATGGAATCTTTAATGACCACAGTGAGTCAGGACTTTGAGTTAGCATAAGGGCTGAAGGGCCAGCTTTGCAGCATGATTGTGTGGCTGTGTGGTTGTGCTGTCACTGTGTCAGAGTGCATGTGTGCATGTAGTTGTACTCTCACACCGTGGCAGTGTACCTGTGTGATTGGTCAGCCCTATATGGTAGTGGTGAATGACTCCTCTGCTCTCATTGAGGGGGATGTGCTCCCACGTCACGATGACACTGAAGGAACTGATTTCAGAAATGTATAAACCAGGTACCTCTGGGGGAACTAAGGGTGGGGAGGGTGAAGAGGGGATGGAGGAGAAGAGATTGTGAACAGAGAGAAAATGAAGTTATCAAGAAAGTATTTAAACGGAAAGTGAGCAAATTTTGACACAGTAGGCCCCAGTTGGTCCACAGATGTTTATTTCCTGAAACCACTTACTGGCACATCTGTTGGCAGACAGGAAAGAGTGTCTTATGTGACAGTGTCTTGACTAGAAAGAGCCCTCACCTTCCTCCAATATGTATGTGATGGTGGATCCAAGCAGGCACCGGTAGTTTGTTGCAACACTGAACAAGGAAATATTGTAAGGGGTGGAGTTCCTGAAGTCACCTGCAGGTGGAGACAGACATGGCAGCCAGGGGAAAGTGTTAGTATATAACAATATTTGAATGAGGATTTGATGTTTAACAATGAAGATTTTTTAAATACTGTCTTCGACCTGATTTTTTAAATACTGTCTTCGACCTGAAGTTAGTGCTTCGAAAAGCACTAACTTCCAGACAGCAGACAGAAAATACCTTTCTTCAATACACACGTGTCAACTTTAACATGACTTTGTAACATGAAAATGCAAGAATGCATTAAAACTAAAATAAAAAAAAATATGTGAAAGACGATAAACCCATCTTGTCAATCTGCTAAACACACCTGTCACAATAATGGTCCTCTGAGTCCAGTTCACATTTATCCAGTCAAAATTCTGCGTTGTGTGGAACCCCACTTCCTTCCACTGCACCACATACTGAAAATCCTCAGTGAGGTGGGGGAGTGGAGCCCATGACACGTTGAAGCTCCACCCCTCCCTAACCACAGCAAAATCAGTTGACAACAGCAACTTTGGGCCTGTGAGTAAAAGCATTTTACATTATTTTTCAATTCACAGTGTATCAGAGATAGCCTCACTCACCTAACCAACAAAAACCTTGACAAACCAAATTACTGAAACAGGAAGTGACTAATGCCTCTAGTATCTGAGAGTTCAGACAGACAGGAAAAAAGGACATAAATACAATTTCTCTGAAAACAGGTACAGCAGCTTTCAGTAGAGATGAGGTGAGAGGCGAGTATTGGGTTTACCATTTCTTCAGCAAAACAATTGTGGTTTCTAGAATGCATATGCTCCAACCTACTTGTTTTTCAACAGGACATTTTAGATAAATCCTAAAACTGGCTTACATGGTGTAGGGAGGGCCAGAGGGGCAGGGTCTGTTGCCCCTTGTGAGGTGTAGGCCATTAAGTATACTCCTGTTGTCCCTTGTAGAGAGAGATGAAGACGATGACAGTCCCCGCACAGTTCCTTCATATTTTGTGCCCTGTATTCTCTCTGCTCCCTGGCCCCAGCTCTTCTGAGGAAATGTTCATCACAGTGGGCTCCCCTGAGGCACGTTCCACCATCACCACGTACCCCAAGACCTCCCCCCTGGCCACAGAGCAGGGAGGTTTCTAGGGTGAGATGGGAGGGTGAGTGGGAGAGGGGATAAGGAAATTGACAAATAAGATTGTTGATGGTGGAGCATTCAAAGGACTGTTAATGAAAATCTGAAGACAACAGCTGTTGAAGGCAAGATGCTGCTCCTGCATCTTGGAAATGGAAAAAAACTATGCAGATTGTTTTAGTCACATGACTTTTGCAGACATATATGTCAAACTTCTAAAATTCATAGGAGTACTCGCTGTTTTGTGTACACTTGTCCACCCAAATTACCTTGGGGCTTCAGCCCTAGAATAGTTCACATTTTTAGGCATTTACCAAAGGCCTTTATCCATAGCAACCAACACTGCTTATATTGTCACATTATATGACACATATTTTCACACATTATTCATTTAATATGGCCAAATATTTATTGAGGCAATGTATGTGAAGTGCGTTGATTGTACTGTGTAAAGCAGAAGTGCTCTATTTGGGAACTGAACCAGTAAAATTGACTTTGAAATCCCTAACATTACACTACATTTCCACTCCCAATGATATATCTAATATTTATAATATCTGAATAGTCTTTTATGGATGATGGAAATGGATACTATGTGTTTATGTTTGAAGTAAGTTACCTTCCAAACAATGGCACATTCTGACTTTCCATAAGACTCATCATTGCAGTCACTCCATACATCCAGTTGACCATCAGGAGCTGAGGGAGAGAGACAGCACAGAAATGACTTCAGTGCTCCCTTTCACAGTACTACATTACTTATAATCAGCACACAGGAGTTCACTAACCTGCCTCAGAGCTCTGTGCTAAGTAAGTATGGCTCCAGGCACTTCTTACAGCCATGCTGCAAGCACATCGCACCCGGAAATCATATGCACAGAATGGCTGCAGGTGTGGGAGAAGGAAATGGTCCTGGGCATCACCATCCCCTGTACAATAGACACAACACACATTCAACTAGCTGTGCTGTCCCTGTCCCACTGTGCAAGAGTCAGCTGTGAGTTAAGTGTCCTGCTCTGACACTTTGACCGCAAAGATCATGTTTTGGACAATGGGGTGAAAAGAAAGAAGTATCTGAGCAAAGTGTTACCACCTCTGAACCCAAGGAGGATGTTGAGGTGACAGGACAGAACTATGTGTGAGACAGCACTATGCGAAGGGGAAACCTACACGTGGGATGGGCCTTCCAAAATGAGAGTAAAAAAAAGCCAAGCTGTTAACAATTCACCCCCTTCCTTCTCACCTCAGTCCAGGCTTTCTCATTCTGCATACGGTACTGAACTTCACAGCTCCTGTCCAAGACGTTAGTGAACATAACAGCCTCATCACACTCAAAATCCCAGAAGATTTCGAGCGGAAGAACGGAATGGTGAGTTATGGTCGGAGCGTGGGGCTCCACTGAAAGAAGACAGAGGGAGGAAAACAAAGTCAGTTGTGTCAAACTGAAGAAAAGACAGGATGCTCAGACAGATGGATCCTCTGACTCACCGACATCGATGGTGTCAAAGGAAACTTCTTCAGACCGAACGGAACCCAGGGAATTTTGAGCAGTGACCCACACAGATATTTCCCCGGGAATGAATTCATCACGAAAGATGATTCCAGATGTGTTAGCCCCAACAAATTTCTGTTTATGATCAACCCTGTGAAAACCAAGCATGGTTGTCACACAATGACACACACAGATATACATAATAACATAAACAAAACTTTACTGTACAGTCAAAATGCTATTTTAAAGTCTAATGAATTGTCTTATGTCTTATGGCATTGCTTCTTATAACTAACTGTACTGTATATTGTTATTCTGTATACTTTGCAGTGAAGTGTTAAAAGAAAGACAGACAGAAAAATGAAAGAAAGAGAGTTTTTGTTTTGGGTGCTTTCTTTCTTTTGTTGTAATTATGACTGTTAATTATTTCCCTCTATTTATATTTAATACTTCAAAAAGACCTCTTATTGTTATGATTATTATTCATTGACAGATTAATTTGTATTACTTGTCCACAGGTTCTGGGTTGGGAGGTGCCCAACCCCAAGTATATTTATATATACTTATTTATTTACATAATTTACAAATAAAAAAAACAACTTACTCCTCCTTCCTCGCCTTAGTTTCCCAGTGATTTTCCCAGTGCAGAGTGTAGTTGGTTGGGAGCAGTGACAGGTGCAGAGGGTCCCAGGTGCAATCCAGGTCAATGCCATCCAAGGGGATGTGGCACTTGGGTCCAGGCACAGAGGAGGGAGGATCTAAAACAGGGAGAGGATCAACACACAGAACAGGGAGTGTACAAGCTGGAACTGAGTGCAATGGAGGGGTCTGCAGCAGTAGCATCTTCAGTAAAAAAAAAAATGCACAAGGTTGCCGGTTTTCTACCACCCCTCCCCCAAACCACCACCGCCGTGCCTGAAGAATGTGTCAATTATAAGAAGTGCTGAGCCTGTACCTCAGAACCACATGCATAAGACAGCACACAAACAGGAAGTGAAAGCCCAGCCAGACAGTGAAACTGGGGCAAGCACAAGTTCCTTCCCACGGAGGGCGCAGTCTATTGGTTCCTCTCTTAACGCACTATGCGCCACAGAGTTTGTCTTTTGGGCACTGGGAGGAACCCAGAGGCCACAGATTTGCATTATGGTAAAACAATGGCAACATCTCAAACACTCTAACACTCA
Source organism: Albula goreensis (assembly GCA_022829145.1). Taxonomy (NCBI): domain Eukaryota; kingdom Metazoa; phylum Chordata; class Actinopteri; order Albuliformes; family Albulidae; genus Albula; species Albula goreensis. The sequence continues at coordinate 16,817,169 of CM040762.1, forward strand.
ACACTGCTTGCACTAACATGATCTGAGCTGCACAGTCAGACATGGTGAGATCTGACCACAAACAGTCAACATGGCGAGATCTGCACACAAGGAATGAGACATGGTTAGATCTGCACTGATGCATTATCTGATCTAGAGCCGCAACTCCTTCATTCAGAAATAATTCGTAAAAATATGTGAAATCAATATGTGAAATCAGAGAGTGAGAAAGAATGAGTGAGCATGTGCTCATGTACAAACTGGGGTTTAAAAACACATTTCTAAGAAAAAGCAAAGTATACACATATGATAATAATAAATTGCTACTAAGGCTACAAGGTCCCGCTATCAAAGTTGTATCTGTATTCAGTTTTTGAATGTAAACCTTTGCAGACAGTTGACTATTGACGTGCTGTAAGCGTCACATTTTTGTTTATATGTATTTGCCACCTTCAGCTTCAAAGCTGATAGCACTAGACACTGTTTATGGACACAACCACAATGAAGATGCCAGTGGAGGAAAAACGTGCTGCCATCTGAAATATTTTCCATTGCAAGAGTGAAATCTGCGCTATATGCCACTCTGTTTACTCTATTAGAGAAGTTAAGTGTGCTTAAGAAAGCACGGTTCATGCATGGTTCCATGAGAAACAACTACATTCAAACAGGATCAGCAGTGCCCTGCACAGTGAAGTGGGGTGGTTTCTTATCTAACTTTGACTTAGACAGAATTGAATTTGTATGTCTACATATCGTATTAAAAAGTTCTTAGAGCAGTGATGTTCCCTACATTCCTGATTCTATCCTGACTATGTCAAAGGCTGCCAGATGCCACTCAAGAGCAAGAGATAAGAGTATATATTATCACCCATGGAGGCAGGGTTATTTCCCCAATTGAATGTGTGTCTGCTCTGATCTGAGGCACAAGCAGACAGAGGATCAGGTCAAACTCACAGCCTCCTTGGAGTGTGATGTCACAGTAGCTGAGTGGATTCAGGCCGGTGCAGGTGACCTCACACCGGAGGTGGAGAGTTCCCTCAGCAGGTGCAGGAACAGTGAAATGGGCGCTGTCGCCAGTGACTGTGCAACTGGACAACCACCCAGCAGCAACAAGACGCAGGGACTGGCCCCCACAACCTGGGAGGGGCGGATTCACTTGACACACCCCTGAAACATCATGACCAATATGGAAATATGGCTTCCACAGGCAGACCACAGTTGCTCCCAGAGCTTCAAAAGACATAAAACAAGAGGGGAAAAAGACATAAGGGCAAATAGCACATATCACAAAATACATATTTATTAAAATGTTTCAGTTAAGTAGGCGAGATACAAACGATACACTTTGAAAACACATCCCCCTAACACTGGCCAGACTACATGCAAGTCACAGACAATCTATTCTCAAACTGCATTGGCTGTGGGTAAAGAAAGTTAGGGATCCCCATTTGCACTACCTGGACAGTGATCTCACCTTGTTGAAGGAAACAGGTAAAAAGCAGGAACACGCAGGGGCGGAGCCATGCCATCACTCACGGCACCTGAGCTCTGGGCAGAGAAAGCGTGTGGAAGTGGAGACAAAGAATATGAGGGAAGTGTTCAGCTAGAGCTCCCTCATCACCTCAGGGGCCACATATTTCAAAAATCATAACCAGCTGCAACTGATTTCCAACAGCTGAATATCCCAGTGAAACCGACTTACACTGCTTCAAACTTTTTTTTAAGCCCATTTCATTTCTGGCAGCTGCATGCATCCTACCCCTCCCCAAGACCAGAAAAACCAGAGAACCAAACTTGTGATTGACACAAACATACCACTTAATTATATAGGCAAGATTAGATCCACGGTAATTCCATACAAGGACTGCACCAAAGGTCCTTTGGTTGGCAGGTGAAGCAACTGAATTGATTCCCACACCCTAGCAGGCTATAAATCGGCAAGATACAAGTCTGAAAATTCAAGAGTAACACATGACTAAAACAGGAGGTAGTGTGGAAGACACCTCTCAAGTCTATAATGAAAAGTGACCCTACACATATATTTATCCCTATGAAAATCACTGTTTTGCATATAACAAACGCAATGGAATATAGGTTATATGACTGTTACTGCAGGGTGACACCCCTACTTCTTTTCATTTAACCCGTCCTATCTACCATACATGGTATGATAGCAATACATCACATATACAGTGGTGTGAGGACAGGATTGGACTGGCAGCCAGAAGTCTGGTAACTATTGGGTTGCTGGTTTGTATCTTTAATTGGAAACCAGTTTTGTGCTACATCTGAAAATGAATTCTGATTAATAAATACTTTGAAACATTTACACTATTAAACAGATACCTGACCATTTCAATTCAACCTTTAACAAACCAGAATTACAATGCTTATAATTAATAATATTGTAACAACTGGAGTTTTATTTTAAAATTGTGAGCAGTATGGAGAAATTCTACAGATGTCCAAAGGGTCAAAGTACTTAACACACACCGCTGAAAAAGGATTAACCGGTAAGAAATAATGCCAAATAACACCGGGTATCATGATGAGGGTACAAAAGAGAGAGGAAGAAGTGGAATGAAACCTGAAATTAAGATATATTTTCAAGACTTCAGTGGACACAAGTTACATTATTATTCAAACCACTGAGGATGCCGAGGGTAACTGTTAAATCTCAGAAATAATTTAAGATAACAATCGAACTGTGTCCCAGTTTGGGATATCCTACTTTCACAACATCTACGTATTAAGTGTACAAAGCCCAACCCCGTTTTCCATAAAGAACAAGGAAATGTACTCAATTTCGATCTAAAACACATACCCACAATCCAAGGGTCAATAATGCAAGATAAACATGGACGTATTTTTGAAAGCCTTACAATATCCAGTCAAACGGGACTTTTCATTGCACGGCCACTGCACTATATTCTCTGCCATCGATGTCACGATCTCTCTTTCTTGCCAGACCGATATACTGACAACAACAGAAATAAAGAAAACAATTCACAGAACCGTATGATACACGAATATGGTAAGAGCTAGCGAGCGCTGAGCTGCACGTGTATGTTAACCACACTAAAGTCCTTGTTTTGAAGCTTCGGTGTACTTCTCGGAAGCAAGTCGGCGGTGATTCATGACATGCCATTCTCTGCCCACCACCGCTTTAACAGCTCTACAGCTGCGGTCGGCTTAGTCTGTGGGACCCAGAAAAAACTTCAGGGCAGTTCCATGCGCCTTCACAGATTCAAATGTTAACTTATGCGGTGAGTATATTCAGTACCACGCACCGTAACCCAAACGTAACATACAAACTATCAGTTACACTTTAACAACTCTACAGTTTGACTGAAATGCCAGACAGTACATATGACAACTTACCAGCTGATACATTTCTACAGTGTTAATGGATGGCTCGGTTTAGCATGTGCACAATTAGCTATATGTAAATTGTAAAAACAAAATCACACCCGTGACTGTTCTGAGGACGCCAAAAGCAAAAAAGTGTACAAGAGCAAGGAAGTGGTACAAGAGATTTTTAGACTACAAACTATCTGTTCATCTAGAAAAGTTCACTATTTGTCAGCGACCCCTGGTTTGTCACCGGAGTAAAGTTTTGCGCTGTCCCCCAGCAAGAGAACGTTGATCCAGATTAATTGTAATTGTTTGTAAATGACTACCAAGCCAGGTCTCTCTTGCTAATTAAGTTTGAAGAGCTAAATGTGTATCGACCAAGATAATATAATAATAATATAATAATAACAAAATAATACATATAATTAATGATACGAATTAATTTTTAATACATACCTGTGGACTACATCGCTGTAATGAACACTTCGCAACTCAATGAAGCGGCACTAAGCGGTCTTCTACATCAAAGATGCATTTTCCGCAACTGGGCGGACGTGATGTGACGTCATCATTCTTCCTGCCGAATGTCGAAATAATGGTATTTTATCATTTTAGAAAGACTTAACTCCTCTGGATTTTTAGAGCTGCTTTTTAAAGCCTGAGCTAGAACAGTACATTTTGCTACTTGGGGTATATTTTAATATGGCATGTTATTACATATGTGTAAACAAGCTGACAGTACTGAAATACTTTAAACATTTTGAGTTTTTAAAAATGAGGAGTTTCTTCAGAGAGGACTTCTTGGATTCAGCTCAACATCTGGAATGAGGAAATATAAGACCATGTGATGATAGGATATCTACAAAGCTACTGTAATCGCATCTTGTGTTAATTGATACCAATTTTTACTCCTTGGATCTCTTGACACAAATCACATATCACACTCAAATGCAAAAAAAGACCTTTATTAAAATTCTCTTAACAACTCCCAATGGCCTACTTTCAACATTTTTTCTTAACAGAGAATTGCTACAATTATCTATATATTCAGAGATAGTGGCAAGATGGGGAGGGGTTGGCAACCTAACAATACAGCCGTTCAGTACAAACTGCTTATTCCACTCATACAGACACTGTAAGACAAGGGGGGAGAGTAGGCATCACTCCTCATGGAGACAGGGATCAGGCAGAACACATGAAGGAGAGACTGACAGAGAGATAACTGGGAGATTCTCAGCACAGGGAGCTGATCTCACTCTTGCTACAGCCCCACTTGCAGCATGCGTTGGACAGGCCCACCACCACATCACGCCCCTTCCTGTCCGATGTTCTCAGGGCCTCCAGCACTTCCTCTGAGATGAGGGAGCGCACCGACCGGCTGAGCAAGGCACCCTCGTGACCCTCTCTGGCCCAGCCAGGGGCCTCCATCTCGGGGAGCTTCTGGTAGGAAAGTGCAGGGAGGGAGTCAGCGCTCCAGCTCTCAGAGGCCTCATCGTCATGGGATGAGAAAGGGTCCTGGTCATCTGAAATGAAAGTAATCAGGAGGGTTTAGCGGAGGTTAAAACTGTACAACAAAGTGCTTGGCACCATTTGCACAGTTGTTTAAGAAAGATAATAATGCAAGGTCCTGACTCACTATGGTCATTGAGGACCCTTATGCTGTTTTCTGAAAGGTAGGGTGTGTTAACTCTGGTGTCCTGGTCATACAAAGTCCCAGAAAGACTACCTCATTACATCTGGCTACCTTAACACATCCCCCACATCCAGTGCTTAACACTGTGCTAAAGCAAGGCTCAGCTTTAGCACCTGTTTAATTCTGGTCAAATTTTCCATACCTTTCTTGTTTACTTTGAGCTCCAGAAATTAGTGATTGATAAATTATTCACAGCCTACATCTGACATTGTCTCTTGGATCCCCTGACCACTTTGATTCAGCAAGTCATCTCTGCAAATAAGAACTGAGTCAACCTGTTTGGCTGAATAATAATAATAATCCATAGTTAAGTTACATTGGTATAGCAAGGGCAATCGTAAGGAGTCCACCAAAAGTAGAGGTAGACTGGCAGTAAGAACAAAATGAAAAAGAAGCAGTCATACACAAAAGTTAAAACAAAGTATTGTTTTGAAAAGATCAGGAACAGACAGAGAATACAGTGAGAGCAAGCGAGAGGAGGAAAGATGTCCAGTCTTACCTGCACTCCGCACCGCCCGTCTCCACCGTGAACCCCCACAGGTGAATATGACCGCTCGGATGAACTCGCGTCCACACAGCTTGACGCCATACGTCGGGTTCCCCTCTAAGGCCTGCACGCTGGACACCAGCAAGCACACAGCCAGCATTACCGCTTTCCACATCATGGCTTGAGAGCAGCGGAATGTAGAAGCAGAGACAGAAGTGGGTGGCTGATTGGGAGGTTGATGGATCTTCTGGAGCAGTTGTCCTTGTGTCTCTTCAGCCTCGGCGTTGGCAGGTGTTGTGGCTCTCCCTGTGCCCCTTGAGCCCTATTTATACTGGACCTGTGAGCTCCGTTGGGTAGACACACAACGTGCACACACTCATTCTCATTGAGGGAGTCATAGATAGCCAAGAGAGATAGACAAGGACCTTTACAGAGACAATGAGGAAAGCAAAGGTGCTGTAATTAGTTAACAATGCCCAAATGCGGAATGATGTCAGGGTGTTCTGTAATCTGATCGAAAGAGACATTTGCGTCCATGATTTGCCCCTTTTCCATTTCCGATCTTCTGTAACCTGCAGCCTTCTCTCTCATCAAATATACTTGAACCATGGCCATCGTAATCTCACACAGACAACCGTCATGCACACAACGTTGCTCGCTTTGGCTGCATTAGAATATATCCGACTTGTGCTGTGTAAATATGATGTAGTTATTTTGTATATTAGAAATTCTCTTTTTTAGCTGCATTTGAATGGATTTAATGTATGATGATTGATAACAAGTTAATAACTCGACAGATACAGCTCTGGTCTGCAGACTTGGCCTCCTCTGACACAGAAGAGAGTCATATAAGACCAGTTGCATAACTTTGAATACTTTTTGATGTTTGCACTTTATCATATATCTTATTCATACAGCGTAACTTTGTGAACTTTACTTTAATGTGTTTATCATCACACCTTTCCTCCTCTGATGAAGGTCAAAGTGTTAACAAAATGGCCTGACTTTTATCTGTAAATAAAATTAAAATCTGTTAAACAGTTAAATCAATGAGGCTGCACTTCTCTGTTTTGAGAGGGGTGGTGCTTATATCTGTAAGTCTTTTGTCTTTTATGGCAGTTTCAAACTGGTGATCCATTCATATTCACTTGTTCACTTCAACAAGTATGCTACTTTTGTTTTTATGTACAAAAATGCCTCAACACTGAATTTACTCATTCTAGGCCACAAACATTGCAATCTGCCTCGGTGTCCTTGACTTGATTTAATTTGACCACAGTTTGACAAAATCTCCTTTTAAAAATGGTTGTTTCTCTAACCTCATCCAAGCCACCTGACTTCACCCTTTTTGGCGTCTTTGTCCCTATGTGCCCCTTCTCCACTACCATCACTGTAACTCTTCATCCTTTTCACTCTGCGTCCTTGCCCCCGGGCTGCTCTGCATCTCCCCCTTCAGGCCTCCCTCACCTTCACTCATCTACACACAAAGCGCGGGGGGAGGGGGAGAGCTGGTAATTGGTGGGGCGGTCGTCACAGCTCACTAGCTACGCTGGCTAGCAAAGCAGGGAGCAAGTGACATTTCCACTAGCAGATAACAAGGATGCGTGTTCTAATCAGAGGAAGCAGAAAAACGGCATCCTGGGCTCTATCAGGGTGACTACACAGTCAAAGGTCCCCATTTCCTAAAATGACAATGGCATTGTAATTAATATACTGATAGCAAAGTACCCGGCGTGGCATTTTAGACAAGATATTCAGTAGTAGATTAATTTCGCACATTGTCTGTCACCCATCGGCTGGGGTTAAGAGCGTATCATCTTCACACACCAATGGAATGCCTTCGTTTTCTGTCTTTCCTTTTTAATGGTCTCCTCTCTCTCTCATTTCTGGCTTTCAATGTGTTTATGTAGGCACAGGTGTGTGAAGGCCTGCGTAAGCCTATGTGTAACTAGAAATTCTGGGCCTCCTGAAAGAGTATTGCTCTGGTCCCACTTTATTAAATAAAATACATTATTGAAATTAATTTAATTTATTATTCTTATATATAAGCTGTGGGCCCTTAGAATTAGCATCACCTCTCACCCCACAAGTGATACTACTGTCTGTTTCGCATTTGAAATTCAGCCTACGTGTACATGTACATATGTATGTTATTGTACTCAATGCTTTGATGATGGTCAGGTGATTTAAACCTCAGTATTAATGAATTTCTAACCTATGCAAAGTGTCCAGTGTGGCTGTTGATGCTTTACACACCTGAGGTTAGGCATGAGATTTTGGCCTACACTTTTGCATTTTATATAAACTCTGCATCCTACATAAAATTTGCCCAGAGGAATTTGGTTTTGAATGAAGTTAGCAATGCCTGACTTAGGAGCCATGCAGTTTAGGGATGTGATCATATTCTTCTACTCGTCCATGTCCTTGTAACTGGAGGTGAGGGCCCATAGCTAATGAATATTTCACAGCCTACAGTTTACAATTTATGACACTGCACTTCAGAAATCACAAGTTGCACATGTGCTCCCTGTTCATCAGAGTGTCCTGGTTTAGTTTAAAAGCCTTACAGTACACATATGTTTGTATGTGATCATTTTCAAATGATCAAATTGGAAAACTGCTATGATATTATCTATTACCACTTTCATTTTTATGGCTTGTTCAATATTTCATTGTGTGGGAATCAATCGTGTCAATTTAGGTAGTCAAGTTGTTATGATATTTTACAGTATATAATACTTTCATTGCATTTTGTACTTTATATATTTTGTGCAATGCATTTGTAGATACATGTTGCATGACAAATCTCCCAGGTAAGGATATAAGATAACAAGCTAGCACAATAATACCAAAAAACATACAGCTAATACCTTAAATTGGCAATCATAATACTATGAACTTTAGTGATATGAAAATAAAAGCGCACATTTAATGCAATAAATTATGCAATATGAACTTAACAGTCACTTTTTCTGGCTTTTTCTGTAACTGCTGTGAAACAATATACATGTCACTTCATTAACTCACTTATAAACTTACTTCACTATATTTATATGTGGAGATTGGGTATTCCCCGTTTAATATGAATATGTTTGGGTATAAACCTACACCCAGCTGAGTGAAACAGTTGTATGTTTAGTCTGATATTTGTTGCTTTTTCACTCAGCAAGGTGTCTGCTGCCTCTGTGAAATCAATTATAGCAGTGGATTGACAGTTATGTAACCCAATTGCTAAGGGTATATGGGGTGTGTCCTTTCAATTGCGCAATTGCTAGTGATGATAGACAGCGTGAATAACGAATGGGACGAAAATCTGTTTATTGACAAATGGGACGCTCCTATACCAGAAAGACAATTTGAGGGCGTTTCACATATTCAGCCAATCATAGGGAAAGAGAGGGCGGGAATAAAGCGGGTGGGTAGCAACAGTTGCCCCGGTGAGGACGAAGCGCCATAGCCACGGTAGTCCTGGCGACAAGAACCCAGCAACGAAAATCAACAACAACAGCCCGAATCTTAAAAAAAATAAATACACAAAAAATCCAAGGGAAAATTCAAAGGAAATCAGAGGTGAAAAAGTTTACTTGTTTACCGTCTAATGTTTCAAACGAAAAACATTGTGAAGAACGCTGCTGTTTTTTCTGACTGATGTTTCTGTACATGGCTAGCCCATAGCCACACTAGATAGCTGGCTAGCTAATTGAGCGAAAGTGCCTCGCAAGGCGGAGGTCCGAAGGCAGTATGCTTAGTAGAAGACACTCTCCAGAACCAGGCGGTTGTTATGACGATGTCAAATCCGTGACTGGGGTACAAAATGGCGGGTGTCGGAATACGTGAGAGTACTGTACTTTTAGTTGTAATGTGAGTTTTGTTGTCAATGCTTGTAACGAACAGCGCGTGTGTTTCCCTGCTTCAGAAAAGGCTGCTGTCTGACCAAGTCATATTGATACCGGTGACAAGGAAAACCAGTTCGATTTGATATACGATACTGTAATTTCCGTTTCATTTCGGTAACGGATATCTCCGTCTTTTGGACAACAAGCTTGAGCTAACTCGCCTGCTGGAATAACATTATAGTGGCTGCAGCGCTGATATTTCTGATTGAGCTCACTAACGTTACTTTTTCAAGTTTTCATTCGGAGCTGTACAATTTCAAGAAGCATATGTTTGCTCTATCATGCCGTGGTCATCGGGAGTAGTGAAACCTGTGAAGACGAGGCTGTTCAAATAAGGGGGCGGGTGCTCACAGGTTGGAGGTGTTGTTGAGAGCGTAATGGGTATGATTGACATCAGCAGCAACCATTCTGAATTGGGTTAGTTTCCTTGTAACAACGGTCGTGTTGTTTTTCTCTTCGTGCGGAACGTCTCATTGCATCCATCAATCATTGGTTCAGAAACATCCAGTCCACTGCGTGCACCAATGAGAAAGGAATGCACATCATTTGCGTAGAGAAAAGAACCGAGCTGTGTCTTCTCGCTTAACCACCACTGTCGAAGGCAGTCGGGGGAAATCCCGTGAAAGGGGAATGCCAAAGACCGAGTGAAATGGGTTGAATGATGTAGGGTGGGTTGGTCAGGAAAGGGGAAATTGTACCCCCATGAAAGAAAAAGTAGTCAGAATAGTATATGATAAGTTGTTACCAGTTTTGGTGTTTGGCAAGCTATGACAAACAATTAAGAAATACATCCGTGGGTTTTTCCCACTTTCATTATTGATGTAACTTTTGTTGAGGTTGGCTAAATGGTAGTCTTACGAATTCTTAGATCTGACATGCCATTTGCAAAATGTGCTGGCACCAGTCTGGTTTATTAAAATGTCATTTTAAGAACGTTTTGAAACGTAGCCATTCAGCATTATGAAATCCAAGTAAAGCACATTCAGTGCACAGTTCCTGTTTAGTTCAATTCTGTGACATTGAGGCAGCCTCATTTTGCATGCAGTTAATTGTGACATTTTTTTTTTTTTCAGTTTTTCAAGTTGCAAGCAGGCATTATTTGCAGTAATAGCAAAATAGCCCATATCACACCAGCATGTGAAGGGGATAGACAGGTTTCATATTACTGAGTGTCTTTATTGTATGGTGCACAGTTCTTAGGGGAACCATAGTTATGACCTTTTTTGCTTTAAACCCTGATGTTATAGTAATTTGTTGGGTGCATTATGTTTTTGGGTTTCCTCTAGACTTTGTTTGACTTGAAAAAAAGCAGAAGGAACTGAAAATGAGGCCTCTTTAAGAGTGTAAACCTTGTTTCCGTTTTCAGATGGACTGGTGGTGAGGCACGTTTTCGCTTTTCAGTGCATTAAATGCAAAGTGAGATGCTTTTTTCACTGTGTGATTGTGAGTAATGGCTGTTTTAACTCCCAGAAAACATGGTCTCATTGTGGAGTTCAGCTACACAATACAGTTCAGTCCTCACTCTTTAAAATCAGTGTGACTCCCTCATGCTCTCTCACTTTCAGATACAACATACAATATTTGCAAGAGACACATGTAGATATGAAATAATGTGACAGTTCAGCAATATTAAAGTGTTAATAACATTGCACTCTTCCTCACTCCTTCTTTATAAGCCTTCTTTTCAGCTCTGTTCCTTAGGGGCTATGTGCTTTTATTTGTTAGTATGTGACTTTTTTTGTTTCTTTTATCCCTCCTCACTTACAGAAGAAAGAGTAGAATTGGAATTAATGTGGCACTTTGAGGCACAGAATGGGCTTATATGAGAGTCTGCTTGCATGTTTATTGAGCAATGCAAGGGGGTGGGGTAGGAGCAGGGGGTAGGAAGAGAAGAACTTCCTTGCTATAGATGTATCTATTTTTAAACAGAGACCTTCTTAACCAGTGAGCCACCATCCGAACAGTAAGATCCCAGTCTAAATATTACAAGTGAATTTCCAGGTGTGGAAGAAGAAGGCGTGTTTTCCCAATTATTTTAAATGTACGCTTTTGTGATTCACAGAAAAGTAAATAAATTGGGAATGTGTCCAAATAAAAACTTTGAGCAGAGAGCCCTCCTGGTAAACATTGAATGTTGTTGCACGTAGCGTGGGCACAACCATAGTCTGTAGTGATCGCATTACAAATGGCTGTTATCATATTACAGGTAACAAGAAACCAGCTCTCTCCCTCCACCTCCCCTCCTCCACTGCCACCCCCTCCTCCTTCACCCCTGGCAACAATCTCTCTCTACATCATAATACCCTCTTCCCTGTTCCAATCAATGAAATAATTTTTGGTGAAAGCCCCCTTGCCCACTACCATAATTCAAAATAAAATAGTCATTAGAAAATTATTCAGTGATCTTACTCTACCGAGGCCCTGCCTATTTTGTGTCTATCACTGTTACCATGGCAAGGAACAACTGAATGACTAACTGATGAAAAAACACATTGGTCTACTTTTTAGGGTGTGTGTTGGGGCCAAGAAGTTTTTTTGTTGTTGTTTTGGCATAACAGTCCATTCATCACAGCAGTATTATGGTCTTCATGGTTCTGTTCAGTTAAAGGTTGACTTGTGGTCAACATTGTAGCATAGGTGACCTCAAAGCTAAAGGCTATTCTTTTTTTTCCCCAAATCCAAGCCTGATTAATTTATCTTGCATTTAAATCTGTGTTACTCCTGCAGTGCTGCAGCTACACTGGTCCATGAAAGGGATTTGCATAACATTTTCCCTTTGGTTATGATTGGCCAATTCTTTAAGTTGTTGTTTATATTGTGTATACAAATTGTGGTTTCTTACTGGCAGCTGAGAGCTGGCTGTAGTGTGCATCCATGCATACATGTGACAATACATTGAGTGTACACGAATGCGGAGTTTATTCTTCTCCCTTTCCTTATCAGTGTGGAGTCCCTGCTGTTGTCATGGCGACTCCAGGCTATGTGGGGGAGCTGCAGCAGACCTCGCAGCCACAGGGGGGTGCTGTGAGTGTGGCGCCTGGACAGGCCTCTGCACCGCCCCCTGCCCCAGCCCAGTTCCTGGCAGAGCTGCAGACCACTGCGACGGCACCCCCGGCCACCACACCCTCAGCGGGACAGACCACGCCCCCTGCTCCGGCTGCCCCACCCCCGGCACAGAAGACTGCAACGGGCCCCCAGGCTGCCCCCACACAGGCCACCCCCACCCAGACGCAGTACGTCACTGCAGAGATCCAGAGCTCCCCTTCCCAGACAAGCAGCACCCAGGCCACCCCACAGTACATCGTAGTCACAGTCACAGGTGAGGACCGTCTGCACTGAACAGGCTGTCTAAACAGCATAGATGGAGCTCTGACATGCGTGTGTGTGAATAAGTGAGTCAAAATGTATGTTGCTGTGTGTGCATGCATACACGCACATGCATATAACCACAGAATGACTGAAATTACTCATAAATTGTTAATTCATTACTCATCATTGGTTATCACAAAATATAATAAAAAAGTCGTGCATTCTTTTGTCCTTAGTGTTGGAAAATAAATAATGTTGTCACAGGAAGCAGCTCTTTCTATGATAAATGGGTCTTTCAGCACATGAGATAATGATAATGGAAATGATTTGAAAAGCCGTTCTCACAAAGGGAAGAACAAGGGGATGCTGAGTGACTGAGAGAAGAGAGATCAGGAGAGTCATTTTTAATCCAGCAGTCAGAAGCTGTGCTAGGATTTTTGCAGAATAATACCCAGAAGACGATAGCCGTGGTAGGCTATCCGCTGTATATAACAACAAAGGGAATTGGTTACTGCTGATGTATTTTGAAAAGAGCAGAGCTGTGTTGTTCCTTTTGAAGATACTTTGTTGTCTTACTCAAACTTTCTCCTAGTATGATACTTTGTTGTTTTACTCAATCCCCCTCCATTTTATGATTCAGTATAATGCAGTTATAAGTCCTCCTGTGATAGCTGTCTTTTATTTTCTTATAGTTAAAACTATGTGGTCAATTTTAAACTTAACCCCAAATAAGGGGTGTTATATTGCGAGTGCAACCAAAGTACCTGCATGTGTTATCGTTTCACTCTTTGCGCATTTATGTAAACGACTCCAGCTGCTCACAGCCATATGTAAATGAGTCATTTTGCGTGTTTAGAAGGGATCTTGACGTTAGTTTACTATGAATTGTTACACTGGATATCTCTAAATGATTGTCAGGAGTAATATATTTGTCAGGACTGAAATGGTTGCAAATAAAGTTACTAGTACTACTCATGCCATTGGTGTCTCATAAAATCACAGGCCTATCAGATGATGGCGTTTATTTTGATAAAGTTTTTATTTGCTTTATTATTCACTGCTTTTTATAATAGATGTTGTGTTGCTTGTTTGATTCAAATACTAGTTTCTGTTGTGTTCTTTTACATGATTGTCTTTGTGATTAAAATATATTGATACTGACTGTTTACAATGTATATATGCACAAATTATTATTTTTTTTTAATCTTCAGTGTTAGCTAGAATGTGCTAGCTAATTTGTTCATAATGCTATTTAATAATTCAAAATGTTCTGTTATGGATATCCCAAATACAAACTTAGGTCCATGCTCACCAATGGTGAAAATAGAATGGAAACGCCCTCAAATTTGTGCTCGTCCAAGGGTGCTTTCAGTCTTACTAAATCGCATTACGTATGCTGAAGTAATGGAGTATGACCTCGTCCTTCTCTCTCAGCCTAACATAAGGATTCTCAAGTTTGCGTATTCAACCTCAAAGAACGTACAGTCTGTGAGTCTTTCAATTTTAAGACCAGCAGCCCTATTTGTACCTTGTTAGCTGGTCAGCTTGGATGTTACTTTGGACATAGTAACATTTTTCACTTGAATTTATACACAAAATCTTTTTGTAAATCGATCCCTCATTTGTCATAGGGGTGTGGTCTTTCAGTTTCATTTTGATATCCACTGTGCTTTGTCAACACTGGATATTTCCAGTAATGCTGATAAAGATGGCCAGAATCCTTGAATGCTGTGCAACCCTGAACTTTGTACTGTGTCACTGTATCTCCCAGTTTATAAATTCAGCTCAGTCATTGTGTTCTTCATCTCTTTCACCGCAGTTCTATTTTTTAATGTTTCTCAGGCATTCCCTCAAAACTACCCAGCAATATGAAGAAATGCAAAGTATTGTCATCGTTAGGCCTACAGGCAGCTACTTGCCTGATTGTTTGCAAAACATGTAAATTCATGTAATGTGATGCTGGCCCATTTCAGATGTGTGCTGTGCATGTCATTCTGCTTTGCTCTCTCTCACTCTTCCAACATCTTATCCCTCCGCACTCTTCCCCTTCCCTCTCTCTGCACCCCCTCTGTCTTTTTCTTTCTCTTTTACCTCATGTCATTGGCCTTTGTCTTGACTCCCCTGCTCTGTCCCCCAAAACTCTTTCCAGAGGGTTCACTGCACTCCAGTGACTCAGTATCAGACTCCAGTCCTCCTCCGGTGGGGGTGCAGACAGGAGTTCCCACACAGGTGGTGCAGCAGGTGCAGACCGCCCAGCAGGTATGCCCCACCATCCTACCCACCCTCCACATTCCCGTCACATGTCACCTGTTCCGTCTGAGATAACACCTGGGCCACAGGTGGGCCATTCACATGGAGAGATGTAGTGCGAAAGGCAGGTGCTTGTGAATAGTAATGTCATGTGAAGGGAGCCGCTTGTGGGAGCACAGAATGCTAGCTCTTCTGGGAGGGGCTGGACAGGAAAGATTGCTGGAGCTTGGTTAACTTATCTCTGCTTGATGTACCAAATATAACGACTGATATAATGGGCAGAAATAGAATAAGGGAAAACAAAAATCCTATAAAAATTTTATTCTGGAAATCACACAAACTTATAAGGAAAGTTGTTGGGAGTTATTTAGCCCTCTGAGTGTTCAGAAGGCAGTTGAACTAAGATTTATGTCACACGGTTAGAGCTTGTCTTCTGCCTGCCAGGAAGACATAACAGACCTTCCTGTTAGAGTTGCCAGAAACTGTAGCCTGACCATGTGATCTCAACCATGTGATCATGCCTTGTGTCTTGAGGGCAACACAAATTAGTCAGTGCTAATCTGTGTTACTGAACCCTAAAAACACAAGATAAAAAAGGGAACAAGAATGAACTGAATAAGAATTAATTATTTATGCCCCTGAAGGGACATAAAAAAAACCATGTGCATGAATTGCTGAATGGTGTGCACAAGTAAATTAATTTGGCTATATAACTTAGTAAAGAGAAAACATGAGCTGTGAGCACAATTTAGAAAAGCATGCTCACGAGGTAATTCAATTTGGCTTAAATCAATGTCTGTCTGAACCAGAAAGTGTGCATTATATTACTACAGCTAAGCACAGTCCAAACGAGGCAAGAAGAAAACCCAGCGAAGTATAATCAACTGTTTCGCTTAAATTCAGGTTTAATTATAATTAACTGTATTTAATTATAATGCACCTAATTATAACTTATTATATAAGCTTGTGATGCTCCATTATTAAGAGCGACCAGTGGCTTCAGGAAAGTCTTTTGATGAGAACGAAACGCATACTTTCTGCATCAGCTACATGCTAATTTAGGCTGTATTGAGGATAGTTTAAGTGCATGCTTTACGAAGTGATGGGTATCAATCAGTCAACTTAATTGTTGTTATCTTTTTGTTATCTTTTTAAAAGTCATTTTAGGGGCTCTGTAGTTACTTACACTTGCATGTGTAGTAATAAAAGTCTCTTACAAAAATGCATGCTGCTGCCATTGGCTCGTTCACTATAGTGTGTGTTCTCCTTGCTTTTCATACAGCCATTCGTTTTTTATAATAATCTAACTACTGCGACTCATGTCTTTGAAAACAACCTGTAGACACTCAGATCTTTCTGGATGCTATATGAAAATGACTTTAATTGCCTGAGTGAGTTATTAAGGGATTGATTTATTGATCCTGACAGAGATCAGTGGTGCAAGCAGCGTCTCAGACAGGCAAGACTGGACAGAGCGCTCAGCTGAGTGTGACTAGCCTGCAGCCGGTACACCTGACTCAGGAGGTGAGACATGTACACACACACACACACACTCATCGCACAAGAATACATGCATTCACACCCACAAACAAACTAAACAGACATTCTTATACAGACATGCCTGACTACACAAACCACACTAAAACCAATGGAATACATAAAGGGACATACTGTATGCACATATGAACACATACAAATGCAGAAACCCAAAATGACATACTCAGACATGCATACACAAACACAATTGGATAGATGTTCAGATCAAAACTTAACTCTCTTAAGCTCTATAATTTACTCATAGAAATATACCCTAAACACACTCAGACAACATTCTTAAATTGGTGAAAATTTTACACTGACTCATACATCAAAATATACTCAGATTCCCTTGTGCAAACTCACACTGAAAAATGTACATCCACAGAGACTCAAACAAATACCTGACCAAGTATTCACCCACACACAGATGCATATTTTGAAATAGTAACCCACGTTCTCAAACACCCACGCTGACACTTTGACCAATTAATTTCTCATTTCATAGCGGAAGCTGCCAGCGCAGGTCACAGGTTTGATGCTGATGTCTTCCTGCACTCCGCAGGTGGTTGTACAGCTGTCTGATATTCTCCTAATTACAGAGTCTATGTAGCGGTCAGGGAGAGATGGCAGGAGAGGCAGGGAGAGGAGACGTACCCAGACGGAGGACAGACAGGCTGCAGTGTTTGTGGGACAGACAGACGATAGAGCAGGCACCAGCTGCTGGTCAGCTTTTTCCCCCGGGGGGCGGAGCTAGGTGTGGCCCAGACAGCTCCGCCCCTCTTCTCCTCATCCCCCGCTCCCTCCCCCCTGGCTTTCCTCTGTCCCTCCCCCTCTCGCTCCCGCTACCGATGGTGGGCTGGAAGGTGGAGATGCCCCCCTACCCCATGGTCCCTGGGCCGCGCTCACCCCAGCGCTTGCTGTGGGGGTCCCTCGCCGCCCACAGAGTACGTCAGGGAGTCGTAGCACTTAGATAGCAAGCAGCTGTAGAGACAGAAGGTTACAGGTTCAAATCTGAAGGCCACTGATATTTTCATGCAACAGTAGGCAGGTAAATGGTAATTGCGTTAGTGGAAATGAAAATTGATTAAAAAAGAGGAAGAGGAAGGTGAGCAAAAGGATAGGGAGGGGAATCATCAGTGCTGGTACGATGTTGATGTTGTTGATGATGATGATGATGATGATGATGATGATGATGATAATGATGGTGATGTCCGTCAGCATCAGTGAGAGGCTTTCCAGCCTTCCCTACCATAGCACAGTGCATGAGTTATCAATTGCTATGACTACTATTGATGCACTTACATTGTAGTATAGCGCTATTTCAGTCCTGCTGATTACAGTTGCTGAATTACTTGCACAATAGTTTTCATACAACTGAATCTTGTGAATGACTGTTAATGTGCCATATTGCATAGATTCTGTGTAATGATGTTGATTTATGTACATAGCAGATGTCCATATCCATGGTAATACTCATGCCATTCAATGCAAATCATTTTCAGAATACAACAGCAGAAAGGCAGTTGGAGCGCACATAGCATAATGCACAGTTCCCTGCAGTGTAGCCTACAGTCATCCTATCTGTGCAAACTCCCAACTCCCAGAGTGACTTTTGCCACTTCCTTGTTTGGTGCCACCATTGTGCGGCTGTTGGCTGCCTGAGGTCTTCAGCTAGGCAAACCACGATGTGATCAAGTCACAAATGGCAGCTTGCCACATTGTGCTATCTGAACCACAGAAAGTGTTAGAAGTACAGTTTGTGGGAACAGGGTCAGTAGAGGGTGACCAAAGGCAAAAGGTGTGGGAGTTTATGGAGCAATGGAGTGTTATTGACTGAAAGGAGGTGTAGCTGCCTGTTTGAAATGATAATGGTGTGTGAGGGGAGCATACTGATCAGAGAGCCACAGACAGTGTGCAGACATGCAAGGAGATGGGCAGCGTTTTTGTCTAACTCAAACAGTATAAAGACTGTGTTTGTGTGTGTGTGTGTGTGTGTATGCGTGTGCATGCATGCGTGTATGTGCGTGTGTGTGTGCGTGCGTGTGCATGCATGCCTGTATGTGCGTGTATGTGCGTGTGTGTCTGTCTGTCTCCCAGGTGCAGCAGCAGCTCCAGCAGGTCCCAGTACAGCATGTGTACTCCAGTCAGGTGCAGTACGTGGAGGCGGGTGAGGCCAGCTACACCACCAGCACCATGTGAGTTCTGCCTCCTTCCCTGTTGATTAAGCAAATGCCCCCTCGGGCATCAGCCACCTTCAGCAGCTCAGGGACTGCTCTATGGACAAGGGTATAAGGAACTGTTCTCTTAACCAGACCGTTTCTGTCTTTGGGGTGATGGCAATTTTTTAGCCTTGTCTGAGCTTGAACTGACTCATGCGTTTGGCTTTTGTGTAAAGTATATCAAAAATAAATGGGAAATGAATAATAACTAATGTAAAGAAGACATTTGACTATTTTAAACAAATGTCTTTGTCCCCTCTTTGCCCTGCTTTTTTCCTTCTCATGCTCTCTTTCTGTCTCCCTCCTTCTCCTCCCATCCCCCTTTCTCCTCTCTCCTCTCATCTCCAGACGGTCTGGCAGCTACAACTACACTGACACACCCCTCTACACTCAGACCACCGCTGCTCCCTACTATGAAGCCACACCTGCATCGGGGTCACAGGTCGTCACCACGCCGGTGACCTCTCAGACGGTGTCGGTGACAACAGGCTCAGGGGCGGTTTCCATGTTCGTGTCAGGGGCGGGGCAGATTGTAGCCAACGCCACGCCCGGCGCGGGGGGAGGGGAGGCGGTGACGGCAGGGGCCACTCCCAGCGGCACCGGGGCAGGAGGGGGGGGCAACGGCAGCGGTGGCAGTTATGTCATCCAGGGGGGGTACGTGCTGGGCAGCAGCACCACCAATCAGAGCTACTCACACAACGCCCGAGCGTCTCCTGCCACTGTGAGTATACTGACAGAGGGAGAAGCCAATAGCGTGCCGCTGGCAGACAAAAAGGTATGCAGAGAACCCCGCCTCCTCGATGCTCCGTCCTATCGTGTCCAGGAGTGTCCTTCATGACATCATCACTCAATCCGTATTTGGAAAGCACAGTTAAAGCACAGTCGTGTCTCCTCTTTTCCTCCTCTTTTTTGTTTTAAAGCCAGCCCTCATTATGTGGCTAATCCCTGTGGCAAATTAAGCAATCAAATTGACCCCTGTAAGCGTCTTATCGCTATGGTTCAAGCCATCTCATGGCTTTGACTGTGTTTTCAATTTCCAAGCAAACATTTCATTTATGTCAGTGGAAGATCAACCCTTGTCTCCATTCAATGTCACATTATAACAGTGCATGAGGAATAAGGGGGATGTCATTCTTATTAAGAGTTTGAATGTATCGAAGTAACTCCAAATGATGCGACTATCATATATGTTTACCTGTGAACATGTGAAATTATTTGTAGATTAAAATCTGAACATTCTGCATCCATTATATATCACAAAATGGCTGTCTTGATAATACGATTACGCTTTGAAGGCGAGTTTCATTGCATACTCAGATTGAATGTCGCGGCACGTCTCTCAGAGCGACCGAGCGAGTCAGTGTTTGGTTGTTTGTTTGGTCGAGTGTGGGCGGGGTGGCGTGTGACCTGTTCAATGGCTGCCTGCCATCCAGGTGCAGTGGCTGCTGGATAACTACGAGACAGCGGAGGGGGTGAGCCTGCCCCGCTCCACGCTGTACTGTCACTACCTGCTGCACTGCCAGGAGCAGAAGCTGGAGCCTGTCAACGCCGCTTCGTTCGGCAAACTCATCCGCTCCGTTTTCATGGGCCTGAAGACACGACGGCTGGGCACACGGTAACTACACATTGCACTGCAACAAACTGAGACTGGAATAATGCACAGAAACACTCTGAGCTGCCAGAAAGCTACAGAGCACCCAGTCTTTGTATATGCAGTGTCTGCAATGCATTGTATTGACCTGCTTGTATTCCAGGGGGAACTCCAAGTACCATTACTATGGGCTGCGTATCAAGGCCAGCTCCTCCTTGCTCAGGCTGATGGAAGACCAGCAGCACCTGGCTATGAGACAACAGCCCTTCTCCCAGAAACAGAGGTACTGTCCGCCTGTCCATCTGTCTGTCTGGCTGTCTGTCTGTGTCTGTGACCATGACCACTGCTGACCGATACCAATGGCCTTTTTTCTGTGTCTCCTGGGCCAGGTTAAAGCCGGTGCAGAAGGTGGAGGGGATGACCAATGGCATGGCCCTGGGGGCGGGGCAGCAGCAGCAGCAGGCAGGGGGCCTCTCTGACATCAGCGCACAGGTGCAGCAGTATCAGCAGTTCCTGGGTGAGCTGGGAGTCCAGCCAAGGGGAGACTCCACACTGCACAGCAGCCAATAACATCCTCCTGCTGACTAATACCCTCACTCTGTTTCTGATAAAACACTAGAAAACATATAAACAATGTATTCTGAATTCATGCTCATCTTTCAAATCTGGGTCAGTTGAGCATAGAAATGCCACAGAAAGGTAATACTATTTTATAATATAATTATATAATTAGGGGAACATAATAATGGTTGATGGAAAGAAAACAGACCCTTCAGCCTATTTTGGCTCATCGTTTTACCTTCTGCCTTCTGACTAGAGAACGTCAAGTACTGGATCAAGCTTGAAAACACCCAAGTGTTTCTGCTTCTACTGCATAGCCTGCCCATGTACTGACACCTGTCTGTTACGAAAATAAAGGTCTGAACAATTCTTTTAGCTCCCTGTTAAAAAAAGAAAACTGTTTCAATAAATTCCACTCAGCCCCTCTGTTCAACTGATGGGATGCAACCTGACATATTGATTGTAGTCCAATCCCTTTTAAAAATGTAAACATCTCAATCAAAGTCCGCTATTCTCCTTAATGCTGGCCCTGAAAAGACTTTGTGTCTCAAGTGGCTTATTCCACTGATAAAAATCAACCTGAATTATCCTCTGGAATTCACTTTGCCTGACCATACTCCATTAGCTGGAAGTTTAGCCTCCCTACTGCGAGATAGCTGGACTGACTGACACCACGCACTCCCCAAAGTGACTCCCTCTCTCTTTCTCTCTGGTACCAGATGCCTCTCGTGCCCTCCCAGAGTTCCCTGATATTGACCTCCAGGGCAAAGCACTGCCTGATGGGATTGAGCTTGAGCACATCAAAAGCTTCCAGCTGCTGTACCGGGAGCACTGTGAGGTACTTGTCTGTGATTCTCAAACTGCCCATACCTTTGTGTATGAGTGACTGTCTATATGACTGTCCTGTAGATTTTTCCAGCTCTTTGTGGATAAGTAGATTGAAGCAAGCGTTAGAAACTAAGGGAGCTCTTCACCTTCCTCACTAGGCCATGCTGGACGTGATGATCAACTTGCAGTTCACTCTGGTGGAGACTCTGTGGAAGACCTTCTGGAGGTTCAGTGAGAACCAGGCTACTGACACGGAGGCACTCACAGTGTAAGCCAATCACATGCAAGGCACTCCCAGTGTATGCCAGTCACATTCAAGACATTTACAATGTAAGCCAATCACACACAGGCACTCATGGAGTATGCCTATCAAACACAAGGCACTCATAGTGTAAGCCAATCACACATGGGGCACTCTCAAGCCAAAAACACTGAGTGGCCCACATATATGAGACAAGCACATCATCAAGACTGATACATTTTCTTGTTCATGTTAGCGCTTGCATATCTGTTCTGAGTTAAGGATGTGGACATGGTAATACACTGACAAACTCCCATGCTAACGTCCCTGTGTTATGGCCCAGCCATGATGAGTCGAGAAGCGGCTGCCCAAGTCCTGCCTGGTGCTGCTGTGCAAGTATGACCCAGTGCTTCGCTGGAGCCGAGACTGTGACAACACCCTGTACCAGGGCCTGGTGGAGATCCTCATCCCCGATGTCCTGCGACCCATCCCCAGTGAGTGCACACTATCCACACTATCTATCCGCCCACTGCCCATCCCCAGTGAGTGCACACTATCCACACAATCTATCCACCCACTTCCCATCCTCAGTGAGTGCACACTATCCACACAATCTATCCACACACTGCCCATCCTCAGTGAGTGCACACTATCCACACATCCACATCCCATCCTCAGTGAGTGCCCATCCTCACCCACTGCCCATCCCCAGTGAGTGCACACTATCCACACAATCTATCCACACACTGCCCATCCACACACTATCCCATCCTCAACCCACTGAGTCCTCAGTGAGTGCACACTATCCACACAATCTATCCACATCCTCAGTGAGTGCACACTGCCCATCCCATCAGTGAGTGCACACTATCCACACAATCTATCCACCCACTGCCCATCCTCAGTGAGTGTTTAGTGAGTGTTTATTACACGCTCAAGGAGGGCGTTCGTTTATTTTCTCAGGAATGTCAAAGACCAGCCCCTCTCACCCTTCACACTTTGATCCCTACTGATGTGGGGATCACCACCAGCAGGCAACCTTCATTCAAGAATAATAACTGTGTCTCCTAGTAAAACCTTTGCTCTATCTCAGTCACAAGGCAGATGTATTTGTGCACCTCAATCGATCTCTTCCATCCTTGGTTAACATGGTGTGAATGGTTTAAGTCTTTTAGAAATTTCTTACGTTGTTCTCTCACAGCACACAGATCCATTATTTTTTTAGCACGTATTAGACTGCCGTACACCCAATACTGTAGTCAAGGTTTATAAAAAGGTTCTAAAAACTTGTGTAATCTCTAATGCAGTCTTCTGTATCTTTCTGCCCCACAGGTGCCTTAACTCAAGCCATTCGCAACTTTGCCAAGAGCCTGGAGAACTGGCTGACAAACGCCATGATGAACATTCCTGAGGAGATGGTCCGCATCAAGGTCTGACATTTTACTGAACACTGCCCTGAGCACCTCGCTCAAAATTGCCGCAACGTGATAGAGGGAGGGGAAATAGCAAAACTGGAATTGCACAAATTTATTTGAAGTAAAAGAAAGCTGGATCTTACAAGTATGTAGCAGCATTTGACTGTGAGAGTGAGAGACACTACAGAGCTCAGACAGATAGATCTCCATATCACTGTGAATAGAGAACTCGGCTCAGCTCTCCTCAGTCTCTCCCTCTCTGCCTCCAGGTGACGTCAGCCAGCGCATTTGCGCAGACGCTGCGCAGGTATACGTCTCTCAACCACTTGGCCCAGGCAGCCCGTGCGGTCCTACAGAACACGGCACAGATCAACCAGATGCTGAGCGACCTCAACCGCGTCGACTTCGCCAACGTGCAGGTTTGTACAGAGCACTGTTTGTGGGGCTGGGTCTGTCAGGGGACAGGGTTACAGTATTCCCTTTAGCACCTCTGTGTTAGTGGTGCAGTTTAAGTTGCTGATGTGTGGTAATGATCTAGCTACAACACCACCTCTGCGGTTTAACTCTGGTGGCGTAGTAAGCATGTGTTCTTGTGGTAGGCTTCTGATTGTTTAGCTGGTGTGTTGACTGTGTTGAAATGAATGGTGGATGCACCATTATACTGTGTAGTTTAAACATTTCACACTTTTCTCTCAGAAGCTAGCCTTGCAGTTCACCATAGCTGTCCAGAGAGAGTGTTATCAGGTTGATGATTGGTAGCTGTAGTAGTGAGTGTATTGTCAGGTCTGTGATTGGCCAGTCTCTCTCTCTTTCTCATTCTGTTTCTCTCAATCTTTCTCACTCTCAGGACCAGGTTTCATGGGTGTGTGGTAGGTGTAGTGGGTAGTATATAGATAGACATGCCCTATGGATGTGATGTTGCTTTTGTATTGGAAGTGTTATCATCTCTACAATGGACTGGTCCCTCTCTCAGGCCTCGTGTGTGTGATAGCTGTAGAGTATTGGCATCAGTAAGTTTGTGATTGGCCTCTCCCTCCTTCTCTTTCTCTCTCAGGCCTTGTAGACATGTAACAGCTGTTATAGTTGGTGTATTAGCAGGTCTGTGATTGGCCAGTCTCTCTCTCTGTCTCTGTCACTGTGTATGTGTAACACCTGTAGTTGTCTGTGTGTGAGCAGGTCTGTTATTGGCTGGTCTTCCTCTCTCTGTTCTCAGGAGCAGGCCTCGTGGGTGTGTCGCTGTGAGGACCGCGTGGTGCAGCGGTTAGAACAGGACTTCAAGCTGACGCTACAGCAGCAGAACTCTCTGGAGCAGTGGGCTGCCTGGCTGGATGGCGTGGTCTCCCAGGTCCTAAAGCCCTACCAGTCCAGCGCAGCACTTCCCAAGGCAGCCAAGCTCTTCCTGCTCAAGTGGTCCTTCTACAGGTCAGGGGCAGGGGGTGCCATACCCTCATTCACAATGTTCTGAGGGACCTTTGGAGAAAAAATATGATCTCACAGTATATGGAGAAGTTTGCTAAATCTCACTGTGCTGACCAGGAAAAGCATTTGCTGCTCAGAATCAACTGTTGTTGAATGAAATTGAAACAGGAAGACTGAATAACAGGGGTGACTGTAATGCGAGTTTACACACAGAGATTGAGCAGGGGTGACTGTAGTGCGAGTTTACACACAGAGATTGAGCAGGGGTGACTGTAGTGCGAGTTTACACACAGAGATTGAGCAGGGGTGACTGTAGTGCGAGTTTACACACAGAGATTGAGCAGGGGTGACTGTAGTTTACACACAGAGAGATTGAGCAGGGGAGATGACTGTAGTGTGGGGTGAGTTTGACACACAGAGATTGAGCAGGGGTGACTGACTGTAGTGTGAGATTGAGCAGGGGTGACTGTAGTGTTTACACACAGAGATTGAGCAGGGGTGACTGTTGAGTGACTGAGTTTACACACAGAGATTGAGCAGGGGTGACTGTTGAGTGACTGAGTTTTTACACACAGAGATTGAGCAGGGGAGATGACTGTGACTGTGCGAGTTTACACACAGAGATTGAGCAGGGGTGACTGTAGTGACTCACTGAGATTGAGTGACTGTAGTGTGAGTTTACACACAGAGATTGAGCAGGGGACTGACTGAGATTGAGCAGGGGTGACTGTAGTTTACACACAGAGAGATTGAGCAGAGGGTGACTGTAGTGTGAGTTTACACACAGAGATTTGACTGTACCACAGAGATTGAGCAGGGGTGACTGTAGTGCGAGCAGGGGTGACTTACACACAAGAGATTGAGCAGGGGTGACTGTAGTGCGAGTTTACACACAGAGATTGAGCAGGGGTGACTGTAATGCAAGTTTACTCAGAGATTGAACAGAGGTAATTCTAATGTAAGTTCACTGGCAAAGTTTGAGGTTCTCCTTATGTGAGTTCATTCTGATGCAGTGCTGAGTTTGTTTTGTGTGAACAGGGTCATTAAACTAAAGTGAGTTGATTCTCTCTCTCTCTCTCTCTCTCTCTCTCTTCTCTCTCTCACAGCTCGATGGTGATCCGAGACCTGACTCTCCGCAGTGCCGCCAGCTTTGGCTCCTTCCACCTGATCCGGCTGCTCTACGACGAATACATGTACTACCTGATAGAGCACAGGGTGGCGCAGGCCAAGGGCGAGACGCCCATCGCCGTGATGGGGGAGGTACTGCACCCTCCCCTACTCCAGCTATCAGTGCACTGAATGCATCCAGTTATGGGGGATCCTGTTCATTATTTTTTAGATGGAAGTATCACCTCTCTTGATTACATCCCACCAATTTGAAAAGTATTTTCAGGACGTGTTTAAGTTTAGTTGCGTCATTTCGTAGAGTATTTGTATTTGTTGATAGTTGGCAGGCATTAGTCTTGGTATGCAAATGTATGTGGCTGCTAATTAATCTGCTCCTTTTCTTTCTCAGTTTGCCAGCCTGGGTCGGAGTCTCAACCCCCTGGACCCTGACAAAGGTACTGTCCCTTAATAGAGCAAAAGTCAAAAGGTCAACAGTGTTTGTGTTCTTCTCCCATGCTAAATCGCTCTGCTTCTTCTGTGTGTCTCTCAGAAGAGGAGGAGGACGAGGAAGAGGAGAGCGAGGATGAGTGTCAAGAGCTGTCCCTCACCTCGGATCCGGCTGCCATTGGAGTGGAGTCCCTGGAGCCTCCTGCCAAGCTGGCAAGAACCGACCCGAGAGTGCTGTTCAACACTGGGCAGGCTGACAACTGACACTCTGCGCTGTGCACACGCACACGCACATGTTCATTCACACTGGAATACCTGCCCCCGAGGCAACTATGACCTCACACATACACTGGAACACCTGCCCACAGAGGCTGTGATGACCACACACACACACACTCACACACTCATAATGGAATGCACATCCAGTGAGGATAACGTGACCTCACACACACTGGAATGCCCACTCACCCACCAACACACACACACACACACACACACACACATTCACACTTGGTGGTGGCTGCACCCACTCACTCCCCACACCGTAGTGTCCCTTGTATTTTACCACAGTGACACCAGCACAGTGCCGTATAGCACAGACAGAGATGCGGGAACACAAACATAGACACACACACGCACACACATTCGATAGTTCGACAGTTTCATCCCCTGGTTTTGCACATGCCACCCTCCGGACACCCCTCTCTGGACCTGCACTGCCACCCCTTCCAGTTTGCATGAAAAAACTCTGGTCTAAAAGAGCAACAAGAGATACACCTGTCTCTCTCAACCTAACCAACTAATACAGAGTATCAAACCTAATTCTGGAAATCAACCATGAATGCTGTTTTTTTTTCTGGTTGAGCTCTCAGCGAATCAGGTTTGATGGAGCTGTGAATTGACTGCTGACGGACTGGGACTCTCTTAACAAGCACCTATTGTTCCTTCTTTTGTTACAGCAGATGGTCTGCTCTAGCGGAAGGACGTTAATAAAAGGACTTTTGGACTCCACCTTTATTTGTTTGACCTAAATGATTTAAAGACTTAATGAATAATTCATAAGTTTATTTATCAGCTATGGGTAATTACATCAGTGGGGCTTGGGAAAAGTGAAGAGGACATTTGCACCGGATTAGTTCAAAGTGCAGCTGTTAATAAAGGCGTTTTTTAATAGCCTGCTTGATATTAGCGCAAAAAACCTCTGACATTGATTATTTTTCACAAAGGAGTGAAAGCAGGTTAATGTCAAGCAGTGGGATAAAGGTCACTATTCAGTTCACAGCTCAGTGAGGCCTGATTAATTGTGGTGAGCAGTAAGAAGTCAGTATACTCAGCTGGGCTCAATGGCCAGGTCAGAGTATCACTGAGAGTGTGAGCTCTTTGACTGGAAGGTGATATTCTGCTGTCAGTCCTTGGGGAATTACACCTGGGATGCCCTACCCTGGGCTCAAAGGGCCACAGGTTTTGCTGGTTTTTATTCTCACCCTAAAATCAGCAACCATTTTAGATGTAATACACTTTAACTCTGAGATTTGTTAAGCTACGCTAATAAACTGCTTTAATTGAACAATTAAATGCTGATTAACAAAGAAGACTGGCAGACCCTGTGGCTCTTTAGGGTTGGGAGCCTGTGTCCCACCCGCACATAAAGGTCTGGAGTCACACCCGACCAATCGCAGAAAGGGCAGCTGTGTCAGTCAAAGAGAGGGAGCCTATCTGAGAGGCAGTGGGCATGGCGTATCAGTTGGTGGTTGACCGTGGCTGTAAAGTGTGTCGTCCATGCGGTGTTGTGACCCCATTGTGTGCCGTCTGTGTGCTGGTTGAGTGCCTTTGGGGCGTCGTCCTGTTCTGGTGTGGCTCCTCCCAAGGGCTTTCTAAGTGAAGGTTTGGTCACTGTGGTCACGTGTGCGTCCGCCTGGTCAGTGGTGCTGAGTGGTTTTCTGGGAAATATTTTGTTACTGCCTCCCTTTTAAATATGTCTGTGGGCCGTGTGATTTCTCTGTTGAAATAAATATTTTCAGAAAGTCGTCTTGTTATGTTTAAATGAAAGGGAACCAGTTTCTCCCCAGCCGCAGTGACAATGGCACCATGTTTGCCCGAAGGAGTCTCGATTTGGATGAAACCATTAGCTTGAGGGAGACTATAGACATACCTGTTGAACTTGTTTAAGGGCCAGAGGCATCTTATTTGCTAAAGGTGCTTTATAGGGGAGGCAGTTCAATGTAAAATAACCACACAAATTGAGGTGTCTAACACACAGGAGCTTGTTCCTGTGTCCCTCGTACTGACAAGTGTGTGTGCGTGAGGATGTGTGTGTGTGTGTGTGTGTGTGTGTGTGTGTGTGTGTGTGTGTGTTTTTTCCTGTTTGACCTCTTGCTTTCTTGTGAAGTGGTGGTCTCAAGACATTTTACCAGAGATTTCATTCTTCTCAGTTTGCCTTTTTTGCTTTGCAGCATGACTTACATTTCACTGTCTGTTCTGTTATTTCGAATTCACTTTATTTTCTGTGCCAAACATTTGTTTTTTTTTTTTTTTTTTTTTTTTTTTTTTTGCCTTGGCTGAGATTGCTCACACTTTAAGGTAGTCATATCCTCTAAATAGAGGCCCTCAACTCAAATGAATGGGGTGGACTTTGGTGTGCAAGCGTTTGTGTATGTGTGTGTGTGTCTGTGTGGGAGGAATTGCTGGTGCCCAAGTCTAAATGGGTCACAATCGTAACTGTTTCTTTTAAATGGGAAGTAGTGTGTTTCATGATGTGAGTATGATGTCAGTATTGTACCGTAAGTGTAGGAGTGTGTGCGTGTGTGTGTACGGGCACTCCATTTGGAGAGCACCAGCTAGAGCTGAGAGCAAAGCCATGCTTTCAGTTCAACCTCAGATATTCTGAAAAGACTGGGCGAAGAGCTCAGTCAATGCAGTTTATAAAAGCACTTACCAAAATCTACACAGAAATGCAGAAAAGCTCCTTTTAAAGATGACTGCCGTGTTTGTGCTTGATGAAAGATGCGTGTTGTTGTCTACTGTTTGGGTGCACTACAGTGCAGTCCACCCCTCTACCACACCCTCCTTCATCCCTTGTTAACTTTCTCTCCCATTGCCTTTATCGTATCGAGAGAGAAAACAACGATCTGGCTGAATTTTCTAATAAGGCCACACATCTCCTATGTTTTAGCTGTACCTTGTAAAATATTATTTCCTTTTTGCCCTGAACTTTGATTTTGAGATTTAGAGCCACATTCATAAAACATCGAACTCCACTTTGTTACTACTTTACTGTTGTTGGTTTGGATATTACTGTCTTTGGTTTCAAATAACTGCACACTGCATCGACAGCTGAAATTTTACCACAGTATACAATCCCTTTAGCAGTCATGGAAGGGCTCAAACCAGCAAGATTTTAACCCTCTCACCAGAGAGGTCAATGCCAGCCAGGACTGACCCAACATATCACTCAAATCCTCTTAGTATATTTTAAATGATTACCACGTAATTTTTTTTTTTTTTTTAATTTGGGTTTTTGTTTATTTTCATTTTATTAACATGCATACTGTTTAAGCTGTACTTTATTTTCTAACAGTGCAAGAAAAAAACTTAGTGTGGGAAAGTGTTTTATGAATATGGACAACCAGAGAATGCTTGTGCCTTTGGAAGTTATAGAATGCAATGCAGATGTTTTTAATTTTAAAAGATATAAATAAATTAAGAATTTCTAAAATTGCACGGTGTGAAGGAGTTTATTTTGTATTGTTCCCTTCCTTATACAGTGACTCAATCATTTCACCTGCCTCTGTTGGAAAATATAACTAAGAGAACATGTTAGCATGAACAAAGGGAAAGTGGGGTTAAAAGAACTAGCTTCAGTTGAAGTTAATAGTTCATGTCATAGCTGGCACACAGCCAATGTTGTTCCAACATAATAACACTGTAAAACCCTCAGCAGCATATAACTGCTACAACTACAAGGAAGTTTGCTCTTTGGTAGTTGTTCTGGGTGAAGGCAGTCATCTATTGAGCAAAAGACAATAGGACAGGAAATGTGTTTCTGGCAATGCAGTGCATGAAGAGAAAAACAATTCCATTATAAAAGCCTAAAGGGAAGGAAAACAATATTGCAAAAGTGGATGAACTGGACCAATATGCAATGTTATTTTAAATATACTAAATAGGATTAACATGATTATACCACATATACTTTAAATATGTTGGTTGCGATGTACATTTAACAGTTTTTTTATATACTTTATAAAAAGAGTAAAAGAATTATAAAGCCTAGAATAAGCCTAGAATAATACTGATTAATCTGCAAGAAGTAACTGCTGATGAGAATACATTAGCAGCAGTAAAAAGGATTATTATATTTTACAGTCAATGTAAATCTTCAAGTACAGATACATGTCTTATCCATACTTTGTAATGCAAACCAGTGCTGGTGGCTCACAAACCTTTTTCTGGAGCCCCCATACAAAAAACAAGCACACCAATCACTTGTTTTCATTGGTCATAGCTACACTGCCCTCCTGTGGATGATGACTTCACTGCAAGTTAGTCCATATGCCATTTGACACTTCAGTACAGTGTACAAAACGACAGTGCAAAGGGGGTGGCAAGGTGTCATGACAGTTGATGCAACTCAACGCCCTTGTGAAAGTGTATACTGAAAGATAATCAGCTACCACAAGCATGACTTTCTGTCATAAGCAAGGTGTGAGGGCATGTGGGAAGTCAGAATGATCTTATAGTATAAACTGCACATATGTGCAAGGTAATTCCAAATATCTATGAAAAAATGCTGCACAGCATGCTGTGTATAACCTCATACACACTGGAATTCCCACCCACAGAGATAACCATGACCTCACAAATATAGCAGAATACAAATCAACTAAAATAAGGATTACCTCACATACAAAGGCCAGGCCTGCTGAAATTAACTGACCTTACAACATGGAGCACCTCGTCAAAGAGATGACTGTAACTGTACTACATGCACTCACACACACTTCTACAATGCTCCACTCTCTCTCAAGTGGAACAAGACCTGAAAAAAGGCCTACTCTCAAGCTTACCTGCTGCCAGTTCTTGCCTTTCTAAGAGTGGTTACAGTCTGGTTACTTGTTATATCACTTGTGTAAGTGGTCCAGACTGATTAGTTGTTCTTGCAGTCTAATAATCTAGTATAAAGGCAAATAAATGCTCATTCGGAATAACCTCAAACACATCCTTTGGATTAGTGTAAACGGATTTAGCCCAAAGAATGACATTTGAGTCTTATTGAGTAACCTGGAGTGAATCTTTCATAACCTGTTCAACAGGTGAATATGAGCCAAATATTAGCCATATAAATGCTTATTCAGCTGACTTTAGAACTTTGAATAGTTATGCTTTAATGTGCATGTGCTTCACCCACAGATCCAAGTTGGCCTGTAGTGGTAATTTACAAAGCTGAATTAAGGTTGGTTGCCAAACGACCTTAAATTGTATAGCTGAGGCGGTTTCCATCAAAATTATATTTGAAGAACCTGCCACGTTTGCCAGCCAACTTTGATGGTTAGAGAGGAAAGGAAAATAATGCCTATTCGTTACACATACACTCCAGTGCTGTAGGTGGCAGCACGCACCTGTATCCTAGTTTTCAGACCGTCAACAAGAGCACTGCACACATCCAAAATTAGACAGTTATTATATGCTGCAGACATGCAGTCAGTCACACACAAAAGGCCAACTGAAATTAAATGATTCTATGGACTCAGAGCACTAAGAGGACAAAAACTGTGGTGAATGTGCCCTAATCCCCCAAAAAAAAAAAACCCAACAAACCAAAACCATCACAAAGACATTCAAGGGAAACAAACACCTAGTTCTGATGGATGTAAAACAGAATCCAACTGAACAAGCACGATGTGGGCAGAAAGATTGGGAGTTCAGAATATCATTTTTTTTATTGTGAAGTTTTTAAAAACAAGCAGTAAAAAGTAAAACCCAAGCATACGATATATAACATCATGACTTCTCAGAACAGGAGATAAAGGGGAAAAAAAAAATAAAACCTTTTCTGCTCCCGGACAAAAAATGGCAATTAAAACAGGAGTTGGAGCATTAAGGAGGTCCTGTGTGAGCTGTACAGTCATCACTGCCGACCACAAACATACCATGTACCATAGTACACAGAGCCACACACCGAACACACTTATGTATCTGCATGTACACATCCATACCAACAATGCTGAACAAGCACCCACACTATACAATCACACACACTTATGTATATACATACATACACACACACACACACACACACACCAAGGCATGTACACAGACATGGTTACACACACATCCACACATAAACACACACACAGGAAAATACCTCCACTTCCAAACAATTAAACTTAAATCTTCAAAAACTGATGAAAACCAGCGATTCCAGTGATGGGAATGTTCCAACTCAAAACTAGGAGGAAAAAAAAATGCAAAATAATAAAACCAGCTTTAAAAGCAAAACAGAAGATTTATTACTCATTTTCCCATCTTGTTTGCCAAAAACAAAAACAAAAGAATCACGATTGAATTTTTTACAAATTTGATGTTCATGTGGGTAAATGCGGTAGTGGGAGTAGAGTGGACTTTAAGCAGACGGTCTCTAAGGAAACACAACAGAACGGGAAAAGTGCAGTCAGGCGATTGGTTGGTAGGTTGGTGGATGAGTCTGTCAGCCAGTGGATCCGGACGCCAGGTTTAAGGTTATGTTTTGCTCCGGGGAGGGGGGTGGGGGAGGATGGTACAGGGTGTGGGGGCATAAAACCAGGGTGCAACTAAAACCAAACACAGGCTTGCAGGTCTCTCCAGTCTGAACTTTTCACCAGAAAAGCCAAAGAAAGATTTTTGTCCTTTTTTCACATTTTTCTTAAAAAGTGGTAAGGGAGGAGGAGACATGGGAGGGGGCAATAAAGACCGAGGTCACAGCTTTCCTCAAAACAAAAATTTAAAAAAAATTAAA
This sequence comes from Albula goreensis, assembly GCA_022829145.1. Taxonomy (NCBI): domain Eukaryota; kingdom Metazoa; phylum Chordata; class Actinopteri; order Albuliformes; family Albulidae; genus Albula; species Albula goreensis. The sequence goes on from CM040762.1 coordinate 16,850,498, forward strand.
TAAAAATTAAAAACGAGTCCAGATGGCTGGCTGGGATTAGCTGAAAGACATCTCTCTCTCTCGCTTTCTCACTCTCTCTCCTCTCCTCAAAGCCCGATCCACTCTGCCTCACTGCGTCTGCAACAAAGGAAACAGAGTTAGAAAACCCAGGTGTGCTCGAAATGGGGAAGGTGTGTGTGGCTGGTTCAAAGACAGCATGTGTGTGTGAGGCTAGGGAGCTGGGATGTGTGCATGCATGCGTGCAGGGTGTGTGTGCGCGCGTGACCGTACCTGCTGTCCCTGTTGCGGGGCGGCCGGTTGGCCGGCTGCCTGACCCCCCGGCTGGCCGTAGTAAGCAGCTTGCTGCCTGTAGTACTCGGCCCAGGCTGCGCTGTAGTCAGGCTGCGCTCCACCTGAGGCAGGGCCTGCCGCTGTGCCACCTGCCTGAGCTGAGGGGAGGGAGAAGCAAACAGTAACCCCACAAAGTCTGGATACGACAGGACACACTGACACTTCCACATTATCACATTAAATCATTTAAAACATTAAACATCTCACATCTGACGTTTTAAAAACATTTCATAACTATCATGTAAATCCAATCAATGTAATGACATGGTACTCACTCTCTTAGAACTACAGTATGTGCTGGTATATTGCTATAGCTCAGAGACAGGTCCCCAAAGACAGTGAGACACTAATGAGTACGCGTTGGAGGTACTCACCCATCTTCTTGTAGTACTCCTCCCATGCCTTGGTGTAGTCAGGCTGGCCTGCGGGGGTCTGGCCTGCCTGAGGCTGGTCGGTGGGGGCAGGGGCACCCGTGGGGGCTGCGGGGGGCTGTCCGGGCACCGCGCTGGTGGGCTGCTGGTAGTACTGGGCGTAGTACGCAGCCCAAGCGGCGTTCGGGTCCGTCGCGGCTGCCTTGCCTGGAACACAGGGGGAGGGGCTCACCGGTGCTCAGAACCCTACAGGCTACCGGTCAGGTGTCTTACTCCACACTAATCACCATTACCCGTGTCACCAGGTCACATGCTACAGCACAACATGATCCACTCTCTGTGCTGTATGCTACAGAAAAACAGCACAATATTTAAACTCCAATGGCAAACACTGAAAAATGTACTCAGTTACCAACAGAGTGAAGTGACTCAGCAATATAAAAGCAGACAGTGAGCCAGTAAGGTACAGTAATGTAGGGCGGTAATGATGGGTGCAGAGGTGGACCGCAGGGGGCACTCACTGGGGTCATGGGGTCCTGGTGGCTGCCACTGCTGGTACGCGTTCCCCCAGCCCTGAGGCGGGTACTGGTGAGGAGCCGGGGGGCCGCTGCAGGGAACAGAGATACTAGTTACTGTGGCAACAGACACTGCTCATCCTGCTTTCATTATTAATCTAAAGAACTACCTGTTCAAAATTTTATATCAATTTTGGCTATGCTTCAAAGCACCCCACTGACAATTCACATCACTTACAGGCTTTTCCCATGTCTGTGTCTCTCTAAAAGCAGTCTGGGATAATTTTGCTGCTCTGGCACTGGAATGTGAAATATAAACCGCAATATTGCAGAGCCACCACTAGATGTCCCTATGTTACAGCACTCTGCCACTGTGCTGTACAGTGAGACTGGCTAATACTCACTGAGGGCCTGGAGCTCCAGGGGGCCCCTGGTTATAAGGATTCGGGTTGTAGGGGCCCATCGGGCCAGAGGGGCCAGGGCCACCAGGACCTGGACCGACAGGGCAAAGGGGACCCTGCGAACACAAATAGCACCAACATTACAAAAAACATACACCAGAAGCCTCTCAAAGCCTGTCCAGCACAATTGTCAGTTTGGGTCAGCCAGCATGACAGTTCTACTTGGCCTGTTTACTCTTCATGGCAGGGGGTAATGGAGGGTTATAGGGTCTGAAGGGTTACAGGGTACGCTGGTTTTTGTTTTAATAAGCACTTGTCTCTTATTAAGCTAATGCCAGAAACACTTTTGCAAATTTGCACCAGTCTCCAATAAATGTTCAGGTTGCCCCAGATAAAAATGGTGAAGTCACTGCAATAACGCTGACTCACTATCATGTCACAGTCTCCAGAACTCTCCCTTTGACCGTGCCATTTCAGCGAAAGTGTTTAAACGCCACACCTTAACAGAACTTCATTCGCTTAATCACTTAATCCCATTCTGAAAATGTGGGGAAAAAAAAAAAAAAAAACACCCTCCTTGGGTGTACCCTTACAGTATTCACACAGTCATAAAGCTGCATTGTGCAATTATAGCCATCTTCTCCATGGTCATGTTATAATGGCACATGGGACAGCTAATAAAAACACTTCACGGTAAATGACACAAAACTGCCCTCTCAGGAGATATAACGTTAAGTACAAGTAGAAGGGAAAAACCATGGCAACTCAAATGATATGGTTCAGTGAATTTTTCAAATTAATCTGCATCTACTCTAAAATATGCAAATACATGCATCATGTGGTGATATTATTATAGCTATTATAGCTACGGTTTCCTTTCTTGAATCTTATTTCATCTGTTGCACAAAGCTTCAATTCCACAACCAGATCTGTGGGGTAATTATTGAGTGTTCTTATTTTAGAAGACAAAATGTTGACCTCACATGTTCGATCACAGTAGCTGGCAATCCAGCTGGTCTGAGCTATACAAAACGATCGAACCTGTATCTGAGAACTAGGAGCATTAAAAAGAGCCCTGTTCAGATCTAACAGACTACCCGGCTTTCCACCGCATATCCAAAGTGCTGAATTATAGCCCCTTCCAAATGCACACAATCACTAATCTCTATCGTGTCTGGATGGGCTCATCCTCGCCAGCCCATGGCAAAACTCTACTCAAACCTTTAATGATCAGCCAAAGCATTGCATATTCCACACAGAATTGATATTTACAAAATGAAATGTTTAAAAAGCCTCAAAAATTCACCCCTAAATCAGCGTTCCTGCCAGGCAGCCGGAGCACCCCGATACCTCGATTTTGTCCTCGATCAGCTGCTTGGCGTGGTCGATCTGCTGTGGGGAGCCCCGGATCACAAACAGCTTGAAGTTGGGGTCCCCATTGGGGGGCAGCTGGCGGGAGATCTCCACAAAGGCCCCCGTCTGCTGGTTGATGGCCTTCACGTTCTCACCCCCCCGCCCGATGACCAGGCCGCACTTGTGGCTGGGGATGGAGAAGGTCACCTCCCCGCCTGGCGGGCCCCAGCTGCCCTGCCCCCGGCCCCTGCCTCTGCCCGGGGGCATTCCTGGTCCAGGTGGCCCTGGAGGCCCCTACAAAGAACCAAAAAAAAGCCACACACAGAGGGCAGTGAAAAATACAACTCTACACAGAACATTTGCTTTACAAGCTTCACAATTTGTCCCAGTTAATTTCAGCTTCATACACACATTAGGATCAATACTACTGCTATATGGTATCACGATTAGCGTATGTAATGTCCCTTTACAAGATTGAGTTAATTTGTCTTGCATAAGTTTTAGACTAAAGCAGATGACACCAGTGTAAACAGACTGTACCTGTTTCCTCCACATAATTTGATTACACATAAACATCGTCTGGCAGGACTTTTGTACGCCCACATACAGGAATGTGCTTATAAGACTGCTGCTTTTTAAACTGCTGACTGAATTGTGTAATATGCAATGACGGCCTCCTGAAGTTTGGCCATACAGCCTGGCTCCACCCACCCCCTGTCCTTCCTCTCGAACCCGGATGCTCTGAAGCAGGTCGGCGATGATGCGGGCAGCGTGGTCGCAGCGGTCAGGGGGCCCCATGATGTGGGCCACTTTGTCCGGTCCAACGCCATCGTCTGGAACAAGGAAACGGGAAGTCGTTTATGTGTTGAAACCACTCACAACACACCTGTGGGTACGCTGCCCTTTCCCAAAGTTTTTTTCTGCCCCAGAGTAAAGTGAAATGACATGCAATCAGACATGAAATTCATTTTTACTGTCAAATTAAGAGCAAGTTCAGACATTAGCATACATTTCATTTCTCTTATTTAGCACGGACACATCACATGACTCATTCTACATGGTAGATTCATTTTATTCATTCATTAGCATTCATGTTAATAACTCCCAAGGCACACATTTGGGAAACAACTGTCAAGGGCTCTTGTGACACACTGCATACTTTACAAATGTATTCAAATGAATTCAAAACATTCGATGAGGCTAGCTGCCACTACCTTATTGAAACAGCTCCAGACTTAACTGACATCACTGCAAAATGTGTGAAATATTACGTTCGTTTTTTCCTAGCTATGAAGAGGATCAGACTTCCACTACACAGCTGTTGAACAAAGTCAATTCAGCTTACTCAAGAGCAGCAGACATTTTGAATCAAATGTAGCTGAAATGTATAACAGGACGTTATCTTGATTTAAACTGCAACAGAATAAAGGGAATGGTTTACTGGATTTAAATCAGGCAGAAGCCCTTAGAATATTTACAAAGGTAAAACTGTAAAACTGACAGGCAACAGAGCTGATTCACCTGGTTTAAACTGTATCCTTACTCCAGCGTCATTTTGGATCTTCTTGATCATTTCTCCATTGCGACCAATCACCACTCCTACTGAGTGGCGGGGGACCGGTACCTGTTCAATCACAGAGCGGTTACAGCCACACCCCTCCCACCAAACCAAGCACATCTACAGTGGTCCATAAAGGTAAGCTTCATTTCACTGTGACGGTGGAACAGCGTTTACAGATATAACTCAGCAGGCCGCCGGGTCAATAACGGCTGCTGTGTACATACATCCCACTTCCAACCACCCACAGGCTGCCATAGCCCTTATTGACTTTTCCCAGTGTATATATAATGAATTATTTAGGCTCCAGAGAGATACATCCGAGGCAATGTAAAGACCAGTTTCCAACCGCTTAAAAAGACCTTCCTCCTTTTTAAGCATAGCTGCGGGGACCAATGAAAGCACTTGGGGCAACAGGTAAGTCCTCTGCCTCGGAGCGCTGCCTTGCCCCAGAGCGTCTGCTCTGGTGTATGTAGACAGGCTAGTGCATTTACACAGCCCCTACACAAACATCCACTTCCCCTCAGAGACAGGGGCTTGCCATGCCATTATGTACAACCGTACAGGCACACACAAAGCCATGCATACACAAACCCATACACTCAAGACAGAGGCTAAACTTCTCAGACAGGCAGTCAGACAAGAAAATGGGGCTACCACAAAGACGGGCAAGTCATAAGGTGAGAGAGGGGACACTCACGTCGATTCCTCCGCCTCCCATGCGCGAGCCGTACTCGTTCCTCTCTCCGAATCCCGGGTGATCCCTCTCCCGCAGGATCTCCTGGACCAGCTCCCGGGCTTGCTGCGCAGAGACAGGATGGGAGCACCACCTTCAGACACAGGAGATTCACCATTTCTGATGCACAGACACACATGCGCATTGATGGACATTTCCAGTACCTGTACTTTGTAAGGCTCCCCGATGATACGCAGTGGTTTGTCCATGTTCGGGGCTTGGGAGCCATCCTGGATCAGAATCATCTTCACCCCGGCTCGCTCCTGCACAGCACAGTCAAACACACCTCTGTCAGGCCGAGCACAGCGATGACTATGGGCTTTCATACATAGCATTCTACATCCACCACACACACAGCAAAATCATTTGAGCTGCACACCACATACTCACTAAACATTACCCTGATTCTCTGCATTGTGATATGAGCTTTGAGAACATCGCTTGTTACATGATGCAGTTGATGCTATGTGGGATGTTGCTAGCATCACTATACTCTGACAACGACACTGAGTGCATTTTTCTTTTCCATAGAAAATGAAGATATAGAGAATGACAGCATGTGGCTTTTAAATGACCTAAGAATCTGAATCAGATTGGTGTAAGAGGTGCAGGTGTAAGGCGCAGAGAGCCTGATGTTGTCGGCAGGTATGCACACCTGTAGCTGTTTAATGGTTTCCCCTCCCTTCCCGATGATCAGCCCTGCTTTGCCGGCCGGGATCATCATCTCCTGGACCGAGCCACTCTGGCCGTTGGTCGACTCGTGGAACGATGATGGGGGCGTACCCCTCCCTCTGGACACAATCTCATCCAGAAGCATCTTTGCTTTCCTGGACAGCACGTGGAAGTGGGGGGTGTAAGTAAAAAAAGCTCTGGACACTGCTGCAGGTACAGCGTACTCAGGGTGCATTCACACTTTTACTGAAAACTGGCCATCATTTCCACACCATTACCTACAGATGGGGAGGTTCATTTTCACATCCAGGAAAAATAAATTGCACATTAAGGGTGGGAGGTTTTACTTTGCATGTTTTACTGATGCTCTCTCTCATCCTGTGAGTAGCGTAGCCTTATGCCTGCAAGTACCAAAATCAGTCAAGCTTCATTCCCCCCCTCAGCGTTCTACTGCAAAACAGTAAGTGGCTGATGGTTTTGAGATGAAGGGGAAATGTTTCTCATTTCCCCTGGCAACACAATGGTGATTCCTGCAGTGATCTGCATAAACACTGGCAGATAATTCTGTAAAAGTGTGAAAATGCTGTAATAGGTCACGCACACTTACTGTATGGATTCTGGAGAGCCTGTGAGAGAAACGCTCCTCTCTGGAAGGCCCCCGCTGTCTGTACGACAACATAAAAGAACACATTAGGGTCCTGTTTAAGCTCATTTTCTATACAACATCCCGCACAGTATTTGCGTAGTACACCAGATAAAAAATTATGGTGAATTCTGGCATTTCAGCATTTTACGAAGGAAATACAAGGAAAGAGCTTCTGTCTCCCATTATTCCCCTCAGAACTTAATCTCACCTGGAGCGATCTGAACCTTGCAGCCAGAATCCTGCTGGATCTTGTTGATCTGTTCTCCTCCTCGACCAATTACTGTGGAAAAAGGTCAGGGACGAGTTAATAAATTTAATTAATAAATTCAACACGTTGCTCTTACCTTCCAATACCACTAACACAAAAATGGAAGCTTAGTCCTGGACTGTGCAAGCTACCCAAATGCAACAGGAACAGTGAGTCTCGAAATGGCAGACAAGGCAGCCACCCAGAGCAACATTATCACAGTGATGAGTCCTCTTTTCTCCAAAGGCATCTGATACCGAGGGAGATGCAGTTTCACTGAAACAGGGAAGGGCCTGGATTTGATCCAATCTGTGAGTAAATATAACAACCCCCCTATGACTAATCACTTATTTTTCTCCATTAGCATTTTTGTCCTCTGAAGTCCAACACGGCTGCTTCTGTCAGGATTTAATTAGTGCTTAATGAAGTAAGACTTTTCAGATTGGACTCCAGCTGCAGTAAAACAGAAGACCTGAAGACTGAAAGTGCATGTGTATGTGTGTATGTGTGTGCATGTGTGTGACTGTTTGTAAGGATCATAGAGCTGAAGCACTCACTGAGTCCGACCATGCCATCAGGGACACTGTATTCTTCTGTGGTGGTGGTTGGTCGGCTGTGGGGGGGCATGCAGGGAGATGAAAGAAAAAGTTAAGTTTAGTGAGAGGAAATTATGTATAATTCATTAAAATAGCTGCAGAACATGGTGAAAATCTGCCTTCTCAAAGCCCCTGTCCTGCTGTCCAAGCCCCTCCTACATCCTCTAAATTGGTCATAGCCCCTCCCATTTCACCTGTCCAGCTGTCCAAGCCCCTCCCATTTCCCCCTGTTCACTGCCAGGCTACCAATGAGACATACTCATCTATTTCAGATTTTGAAAATGATGAGGTATTCAACTTCTGAGTTTATACTCCTTTCGGCCGACCTATCCACGCTGTGCTTACCTCTGCTGGGCCAAAGCTGCCAGCTGGGCTCCGATGGCTGCAAGGGGAAGAGACAGGTCTCAGATCACATTACAGACACTTTGAAAGGCCAGGAGGTGACAACAGACAAAGCAATGGACACAAACTGACAGGCAGACAGCGAGAGAGAGAAGCGAGGGAGAGGCAGACGACAGCACACAGGCAGAAATGGAAACATTGAGAGAAACCAGTCACACAGAAGCAGAGAGGGCATTTGGTAAAAGGGACATGTTAAAAAAAAAAAAGATGTTTACACAGAGCAGTGGCGGAATCCCGGTCACTCTGGGGAGCCATCTTCTTGCTGTCTGGCTGTTCTGGAGAGAAAAGAGAGAGAAAACATTCTGTATGTTCAAAATTAAACTTTAAGCTATCTTGACATACTATACAAGCCATTACAGAATGAAAATGAAACGTCAGGGCCCTTACAGAAATCACCATGACCCATGACTAACTGTATTACATTGTGGATAGTTTTACAGGTTTCATGTTTCACAGTAGCTACCTCAGCAAAAATGCCTTGTGAAAGAAAAGACAGTACACCTGGGAAAAGATGGTGCAGAGACACATGACGGGACCATGCACCATTTATATCTGTGACGAGAATTTACACATGGATTTAACGTTCTATGCTAAACACCGCTGAAATCGCTAAGTCACGCTGAAATGATCAGCGTGACTCTTCAACAATAGTCTTTACACGGTGCATGTACTAGTGTACCAAAGAGTGAGGAAAAGCCAGAGGGAGCATGCCAGTGTGCACAAAAAAAAAGAGTGAATGTGCACACCTGCATTAGACGGTATGCCAGCATGCTACATGGTATGGCCTGTAATGGGGTAAGCGTGTCAGAGGGAGCGTATAAGAGTGCTCATGAGAGAGGGGATGAGATTGAGCGAGAGAGATTGGGGGTGAGAGAATTTGTCCAGATAGGCACTTGAAAATGAGACATGACGTGCACTTGATATAATCAAGCCGAAAGCTTGCAAAAGAGAGAGAAATAAGTCAAACTCCACAAGCACTCTGAGAAAGTGTGAGCGGGTGAGATAAAATGTGATCAGAGTATGTATGGGAGACAGCATGGGTGTATCGAACAGCATGGTTATGCAGAGGCGATGAGCGGAGTTCAGGAGTAAGCATGTGCACAGGTGAGCACCCTCATGAGGCAACCGCACGCAGGTTAGCGCCATACCTGCATCCTCCAGCTGCCGTTTCTGTGCTGTGAAGGGGAAGCTCTCAGCAGCGTTGCTGTTGTTCATGGGTGCTCCTCCTGTATCCCCGCCGATCTTCGCCGCGATCTAGGGGTGCAACACAAAGGCGTGGCGGGGAATGATCACCGTGATTGCAGAGAACCGGATGCCTGCTGCAAAGCATGCACATGGGGAACCCGTAAAATGCTGCAACGACCTACATTCAAGCCCTTGACCCCCGCACTTCAAGCAAATACACATCATTTCTTCCTTCAATTGTTACTGGTTTGGGCTACAGGTATGTAAAAGTGTTGATGGTAAAAATCTAATGACTGCAATTGCTTGGCTGGTTAATGTATTCAAAATGTGAAATCCACCATGGGAGATGAATTGGCTGTAGTCAGTAACACCAGTAACCATAGAAGAATCCATGTGCACCTGACTTTTCTTAATCAGGGCCAACCTGACTATGCTCAGAAGTTGGGCAGGAAGCGATAGAACTTCTATGGCTGAGCAACCCTGCCTTTCAAAAGCATTAAGGGAAACACGGTAGTCAGACAGGGTGGGAAATATCAGGGCATGTTCCGCTTGGATACAGTGTCTGCAGCTCAACTACAGTGGGTTGACTGGTATCCATCAGCTGGTGCAGTCTTCAGTGGAACAGCACTGGTCCTTAAAAAACAGCTGTAGTTGACCTTCATCTGTATTGATTATCTCTGCAACTATAGGGACTCCAATCCTGGGTCATAGGTTAGGGCATGCGGAGTAAACAAAACTAGCAACTACTCCTCCAATCAGCATTGACGACAGCTTAGTACTGTTCACCACAGATCTGACTACAGCAACAAACTGTCGACTAAGTAAATCAGAAAAAGGATGCGAGACTAGCTTTGGGGCTCAATGAATAAAAGAAAAATCCTGTATTACTCATGTGGAGTGAAGAGGCAGACGTTCAACTAGGTACAAAGCTAAAAAAAATCCAGAATTCTCACAGCTTTGACACAATTCACATATCATAGAGATGCTGGACACACAACATACAATTTCTCTAGCATGTGATATCCTCTTTGGGTTATTGTGGGGTCAAGATCAATATTTCTCCTAGGTTTTTCAATTTATTCTACCATTCGCAAAGTAGCTCACTGACCTGTCAAAATTATGCTTTACTATCTAACCAAACGAACCGGTTAAATTAGTATCTGACACAGCCTGGCAATATAATCACATCAGATATCTGCCCAGCTTCGTATGACAGCTAGTAAGTGGTGCCGATACCAGGTCAACTACTTGTTAAAATGTCACCTTTTTGTCCAAATATTTTAAGAGTTAGATTGTAAGACAAGGTTTTTCTCAATGTGTTTTGCGAGTACTAGCATGTTGAAGAGGCAAATCTGTTGATACGCCACTTCATGCAGTTTTTAAAAATGCGTTCCCACGTCGTTCGTGAACTGCTGTCTGAAACTGAAACATGATGTCCAGTCCTTGAGACCTGTCCTGCTAGCTGGGGAAACTTGTTAAGATAGCTGGCAAACAAGCGGCAACATTAGCGCTGGAGGCCCGTTATAGTGAACTTGTGCGCATAACCGCTAGTTGGTTCATGGATTTATTTGCACTCCCACCACAAACACACATGGAAAGCTAGCCTTTTGCAAGCAGATGTTGTGAGCCTGCTAGTGGACTAGAAGATAAATCAACACTGATAGACATGTAGGCTTGTCTTACCAGGCTGTAGCCATGTTAGCTTGCAAGCGAGCACTGTGCAGGCCTCGCGCATCGACAGCATCTTAGCAGTTTAGCTAGTCTACGACCAAGAGAACTTCTCAGTGACGCTGGGTGCTCATGAGGACACAACTATCAAAATCAAAAGAAAGCGAATTAGCTACAAGGCGGGTTCACACAAACTCTTCAGGTAACGTTAGATGTCAGCCATACACGCAACATGTACCCAGTTTTCTAGCAAGCTGTACGCTACGCCGGGTCCATTGATTCGCCTGTCGACCTCGAAAAGCACATTTTAATTTAGCTTTAGCACCCCAGTTGCCGCTTCTAACCTCACGCGCGTACTTACACCCCGTCCCTGTTCTCACCTGACGGGCTCGCTGTACCGCGTCTGCAAATGCATCTTTCTTAATTCCGCCGCCAGACCCCAAGGGGGGCTGTCCACCAAGTGGTGCTCCAGCCCCGGGCGGCGGCACCGCGCTGTATTCCGACATGCTGGCCGTGTTGCGAGGGGAGGCGGTCGAGTTGAAGCAGACAGTTTAGGCCGGGTCGAGTTGCGCAGAAGCGGGAAGCCGAAAAGGCAAGATTTGGGGAGGGGCGAGGAGGCTGTGATAGAGAAGTGGGGGCGGGAAGACAATCTAGTTGGAGTTTCACAGGAACGTTCCGGATTGAAAGCTGCACTTTCTTCCGTGAGCAGATGAAACAAAACCACAGTCTCCAATCTTTCTGTCAATATTCATTTACTACATCAAATGTCTTTGAAAATAAATAACAGACACTTCATAAACAGACAGACAAATTTAATGGCACCCTCCCACTTGCGCTGCTGAAAGATCCAATCAGATTTTTGAAGGCGTTGTCAGAAGCTCAATATTCTGACCAATTGCATTTTAAAGTGAGAACTGGGTTTATATTGATCGACGGGCTACACGACAAATAGGATTTTGAGTGCCGGTGTAACTGCACCGCTATTGGCGGTTTTTCGCAAGGTGTTTCTCCCAGCAAAGAGTCCTCAAATGATCATACATCAGAACATGTCTTCAGCAACCACGTGGTGTCACTAATGGTACATATCAATGGCTTCGGATGCTTCAGACCTTGCTGAACAGACTACCACCGTATTTCGCCAGTAAATTACTGTACATCTGTACGGTGACTAGTATTGTTGCGAAGCCCAGATTTAAACAGGGTAATGATTCATGGGCCCAACTTGTGCTTCACTGAAACTGGAAACAGTTGTCCTTAACTTTCCTTACTGCACATAATATTTCAAATATTTCCTTTCCACCTTGACCTCCATGTTTCTGCCTCAGCATTACATCTGGCCAATCTGTAGTGTATACAGACACTACGTATATATAGACCCTACTCACCTTGCTCAGAAGGTGAGGTCTGTAATGTTTTAAATACAGCCACGCACAACCTGAGAGAGAATATCTAAAATACACCATTAATTCAGGGATAGTTTAGGAAGACTGAGTTGACATTTAGCAACACAGAGAAGTGATGCTGGCACCCTTAAGGCACTTACCCAGCAATTATTTATGGTAGGCATTTCATCAAGACTATGCAGGTGGAAAAGAATGCCCAAATACTCAAGTTGTAGCAGTGTGTATGGAGTATTGTAATTCACATGACATAGGAACCAGAGAGACACTTAGAGACTTGTTTTGATTTTATCTGTGCAAAGCCTTGAAAAAGGTGAACGGGACCTTTTTTGTTATCTTGCGATAAAAGTTAATTTTATATAGTCTTTTGAGAAAAAATAACAAAACAAAAAACACAAAAAAACATTTTATCCCTGTATATTCATTTTCCTCTCAATTTGGAACTTTAAATTGTATTTGGAGGCCAGATTTTAGTGTGCTTACGTGTGTGGGGGGTTACTTACTATATTATCTATAATACTACCATAAAGAGATGTATCAATGAGACAATTAAAATAATTGCAGGCCAAAGTCAAGTTAGAATATAAAATAATGCAGGCTCACACTCTCTTCTTCCTCTGTGAACCCATGCCTCCTTTCCACAATCAAACAGAACATTAATGAAACAGGACATTGATTTTGTCAATGAACATAGTATTCAGTTTTGCTGAACACAAAACATTCGAGTGAACAAACCTTGACTTGAGAGTACAATATTATGAGATGTGGAGGCAAACAGGAGGCACATACTGAAAATAAAAAAGTAGAGTGATCGGGGTCTCGAATCCCATACATACATGAGTGGCTCAAACTATGCATAATGAGAGAATAACAACAACAAGGAATACTAAAACACTCCATAAAAACAGACAAAATAAGACTCCAAAATATCTTTATTTGTAGCAATGTGAGAATCAAATTTAACTCTCAAACAGTATATATACATACTTTATTAACATTTCTATATGTATAAATACATATGCCTGAAAATATGTTTTTATAAGTAAAATTACTGTATAAAGGAAACATACTCTGCAATTTTATAAGTAAGCATAAATTATAATAGCAGGGTGATATGCAGCTCTTCTTATTCATCAGATGACAAAACACCATGACAGTTTTTCTGAATAAACATAAATATTATGTGAATAAAGCATGTCATGGCAACAAATTCCAGTGTCTTAATTGTTACAGCCACACTAACCACAGTTACAGAGGGGCAAATTTAGAACAAGAATTTAATATGTTACCGTGTGGTGTTGAATACAAACAACACATAACAGCCCTTAAAAATGCAGACAGCCACACAAACAGGTTGTGGCTCCCACCTAAATTCAGTGCAACGCATTTGGACCAGCATCCTCTTTCTGTAGAGGTACAGGAATAAAGAAACACACTGGATGAAAATCCTTGGAGTTTCAGTCTTTTATTACTGATGTCCTCCTCTGCTGATGATTTTTATACACCTTGGTGTGCAAATGTGATACTGTAGTATTGGCTCCCAAACTTTGGGCACTAAACCCATTTCTGCAACCCACCCCATATTAAAATATAGCTTGAAATAATCAAATATGGATAAGGTTACTGATATGAGGATGTTTAAGATTTGATATTATGTTGACATAATATCAAAGAAACAGTGTGCACACTGTGCAGTTACAGTCCTGAATTTGACACATTTCAGTGTCACTGGAAAGTGTTTTATATAAAGTCAGCTACTCTTGTTTTGCATGTATTGTACCATTTTGTGACACACCTCAAACCTTCCAACAACCCACCAGTGGGCACAGTGCCCCACAGTTTGGGATCACAGAACCACAGTATGACAGAACTACCGTGAGTCTGGCAATTCACCATGGTTACCCAGACGTTACTGTTGCTTAGTGTGGTTTGACTATTCTGACGTGGGTTCACCTGAGCAGTGCCTATTCCACATCAATGGGCCTATAACAGCCTGAAGAGCCTAAACACTAAACCTACTCAGCTGAAAGAGGGTCTGAAACCACACCACTGTTTGGTAACACCAGATACAGTACCTGACCAGAAATTCCATTCAATATTCAATAAAATGCTTGAAGGATTTCAGGGACCAATACAGTCGACAGAGAATGTGTCTTAGTTGCTCGTATCAGTAAACATTAACTTAGGTAGAGGTGGTCCAAAAGTACAAAACATCCCACCAGAACATTAGGCTGATGAGTATACAGTAGATTGTTGCATGATGTGCACACTAAACTAACTGCTTATCATTATCATCATCATGTTCAACATAAAAAACTATTAGTTTAGTTTCTACCAAACTATATTTAGAGATATGAATTGGTTGCTGCTTGCCCAGAATACTGCTTAAATGACAGACAATGTTGCAGCAACATAATTTGCCTTGTTGGTAGAGCTACAGACCGTGGATAGGAAACTGGACCGTTTCATTCCCCTCAGTAGGGGTGGGAAATGTCTGCTCATTTTTTGAGCCAGTCAGGCAGCCTTATTGCATGTCCATATTTGAATTTGTATTAAAAAACAATAATGAAGTTGAATAACTTATATTAAAAAGTGTAAAACTCTTGAAAACCTGTTCACAATCTGAACTAGGTGAAACCTGTAAACTGTAAAATATTAACAATTACACCTGAAAAGGTGAAGAAGAAAAAACAGAAAAACTACTCATTACCGAATGAAAACAATCAAATCCAAACTATTTTCAGCTGTATCAACCAACCTTCACTGGTCACTAAATTCTACTATCCATTTTTGTGTCAAAATTGCCAAGCCAAAAACAGGAGCCCCTAAATTTCAACTTCAAAAGGTAATTTGACTGCCTTAGTACTTTCAATATTTTTTCAAGGTACTACAATACAGCATCCTAACCTCTGTGGAGTATAACGGTTCTGTTAAATAACGTTTGAAAGAAAGTAACGGTCTTTTCCCGTTTTCCACATCGTACCCTGTACACAAATGGAACATGGCTAATGCCACCTGACCTGACTAAATGAACCGAACGGACCCCCCACCTGAGGAATTTCCCCCTAAAGAGTTCAAATTTACACATAAAAAAAGCTAAAAACAGTCCAAAGACCTGGTAGCCCAAGCAGTTTAAACAAGACAGCAATATCGTCTCTGTATAGAAACATGCATTTGTCATGCTAATGATACACACTAATTCTTTTATATAAATCATTCAAGGCAAGTCCTCCCCCCACCCCCATGCATTCAGTTGCCATTCCCATTCACAAGAGCATAAAAATATACAACCATGTATTTGAAAGCATTCACAGTCTTGATAATATAACATGTATCATTCTAAATCATCTTAAAATACTACATTCAGTCAACAGCACAGACACTCACAGAAAGGTTCATGTTCAAAATACAGCAGTTCCTTTTAAATAAAAAAAAAGTGGGACAAAGAGAATCCAGGCATCAAATTTACCAACATTCCTGCTGTGTCTCCTTATGCCCTGTATCAATCGGTATTCAAGTCCTATTCATTTTTCCTTGTTTCCATTCCCTCTTTCCTCTTATCATTACTCTCTTTACTCATTTATTTTTCCCTCCACTCCCGTTCCATCTGTCCCTGGTCAAACTGTGATGGAGGGGTAGTTTGGGACAGTATGTGCCACTGTAAGCCTGGTAAAAACCTATGTTATAGGTAAAACTGAATTCTGAAAGTGCAAGTCAGTAGCTGCCAAACAGCATATATGAGGCTGACTGAATGGCTTAGTGAATGTTACAGTACTTTAGCAATACAATAATAACATGGTTGGTGATATCTGCTTCAGCATGTCCTACAAAACTCAAATCTCACTGTTCGCAATCAGGAGGGTTCCTGTGAGCCGTCGCTCAGTGGGTGTGTACATTTCGGGGACATCAGACAGCAGCCTTTGTGAGCCCCAAAGGCTTACGATTTAACAACCAGTGCAGCACAAAGTCATTAGTCTGGTGACATTAGTGTAGTACAGTGAGCAATCTGTCATTCATTTGCTGCCTGTAAGGCTCCAAAGCCGTATAGTATCAGAAGAAGGCCTCTCAATCTCAGGCAGAGATGCTGAAGATGAGCTCAGGTACGTTCAGTGTGCGAAATCAACATTATGTGTGGCTACACAGTCTTATATGCAGCAATACAGAGTTTACATTTAATTTATGGTGACAGCTGGATTTCTGCAGCAGCAGTTCTGAGTAATGTAAATGCCTTACTTAAGGTTGAGATGCAAATACCCAACACTGGGGTTTAAACTTGAAGAACTGTGCTTCCAAGCACCATTCCTTAAAGCAGTCCTATTGCCCTCCTATGTCAAGTAAAATCACTTCTGTGCCGACAGCAAAAACTGGGACATTAGACTGAAGTCCAAATTGGAATAATTGGAGAAGATGGGGCTGTAGCTGGGTGGGCAAAGCTGAACACAGTTCATTCAGAAGATAATATTTGAATCACATTTTGTTGTGCGTACAAAACTAACACACTCTCACCCAGACACACGCAGACATGACAAATGAGTCAACCAAAACGTCTGAATTCTCTTCACTCCATATTTGTGTCATTGTTGCCGGTCATTCAGTTGTTGTCAAAAAGTACAACAGTATCATTGTAAACTTCGCTGCTTTGTTTTCTCAGCTGCAAAAAGAGAAAACAACACAACCTGGCTCTTTTTTTCCAACAAAAAAGGTTTGAGTTCTATGGAACAAACAGGCAACTGGACAGATTGCCCCTATTCACAATACAATAATGCAACACCAAGTGTTGCACACTCAGTAAGTACCACTTTGAGAGAGCAATCACAATCACTTTGAAAAGTGCAAATCTATCAGCAAACTGGTACATGAAGAAGGGCTTTGCAAGATCTCGCTCTCTCACCTCCACTCTGGACCTTAACAAGTTCCCCTTTTAAAGCATGGAATAGAAATGTTCTGCATTTCAAAAGGTGCATCATATAGTGAAATATATATATATGTATTTTGTCACTTTCATACAACACATGTAATTTTACGCATATGTCGAAGAACATATTTTAAAATTATCCACTGTAAAATATGTACTTTAGAATACACCAAGAAGGACATGCATTGTATGGAAGCAGTTGTCTATATTTACTGAAATATGAAACCTGTTTCTCCAAAGTAAAAGTGTATTCCTTGTTTTTGGCTTCATTTTTGAAAGTATCACAATATACCATGGAGGGACACTTTGGCTTCAGATTTTTTCCTCCATGGAAAATTGTTATACAGCCACCATGTGCAGCACATAGCAGTTTGAATATTCACATTTGTTTTGGGTTAAAAGTGCGTTTGAGAACATGAAAGTAAGGGTTTTCAGCACTAACCAGATGGCAGTTTGAAATGTTCTGCTCTTTTAATTCCTCTGAAATACGATGACATCTTTTGAAGGAGGAGGTCCAGTGAAGAAGACATTACTGCTTCCTGAAGAGCAGGAGCAAGGGAACAGCGACACTCAGTGTAATTTTTAGATGCCCAGGTAACTGTAGGTAGTTCAATAAAACTGGCCCACACATTTCCTTTTGTTTGTGCCTGGTACAAAAATAATAAAAAACTACTATGGTAAAAACCTAGCAACCCTTATCAGAAAAAAATATTTCCTTTTCCATCAGCTGATTGGCAGGACAGGTCTGTGTTTTTCGGTTTATGTGACCAGGAGTGCTCACTTACTCAGGTAGGGGGCACGGGTATGTGTGACTCATCCACTAGTCAACCCCTTCCGTCATTCCCTCCCCCTTTCCTTCCTTTCATCGACTGGATCCATCCTCGACCCTTTTGACCAATCTGCACACGCCCCCCCCCCTCCCTCCCACAGCCACGCCCCTGGAGTCTTCAGCTCTGCAAAGCACTTGTTCTTCCAAGTTCTTCTCTCTGCCATGTGTCCTCCTCTCCTCCTCCCTCCCTCTCTCTCTAAGACCCCACGCCGAGGCCCCTCTTCATATGCTCATACACCACATAGGAGATGCTGACTGCGGGGATGACCTTGAGGAAGTTTGGGGCGATACCACGATAGAGTCCAGGCACGCCCTCCTGGGACACGATGTGTTTGAACTGGCCCAGCATGGAGAGCTTGGGTGCTCCTTCCACTGATGCTGCAGAAGGGCGAGTTAAAACAAGGTTACTACTCTTACACAGTACTTAACGTCAACCCCGACCCCAGGTCTCATACCCTTCCCCTTTGCTCCCTTCGTATCTCCTTCTCTCTTTAACTCTCCCTCCTTCTCTTTATCGCTCCCTCTCCCACTCCCTCCCTTTCTCAGTCTCCCTCCCACACTTCTTCTTCCCTGCCCCACCCCTCCCCAGCCTGCTCAGTTTCAGATGGGCCCCTCTGTGCTCTCACCCTGGGCCTGCATGCGGGTTCGGACCAGCGCTAGCGGGTAGCTGGCCAGCTGGCCACAGGTGCTGGACACGGTGCCGCAGCCGAGCAGCACCAGAACCCCCGGGTCTGCCGTGCCCACGCAGTACCTCTGCAGCCAGGCGTTCTTCAGAGTCTGACTCATGCAGAGAGGGAGGAACAGGGACAGCGAGAAGGAGGCAGAGAGAAAGACAAAAATATTGTCAAACGTTGTATTGTTCTGACTGCAACTACTGTAACCATGCTTTAATATTTCATTAAATTTGCTTTGCTTTACTTTGGGAACACTTTACAATGTGTACTCCAATAAGAAAATACTGAGAGAGACAGAGATCATGAGCAAAGGAGATAAGAAGAGGGATGGAGGGAGAGAGGGAGTGAGAGAATTTGTGAACAAACATATGGGAGAGTAAACCATCATACGTATGTGACAAAAACTGCCAGAAAACTCACAAGAACAAGTAAAAGTGACCAAAGAGAGAGATATTAGATTCTGTCACACAGAATGGCAAATAGGCTACACCTATGGGATAATCAAGTAGACACAAAGCAGTACTCAACAGGCAATAATTTCATGTTTTTGCAGAGGGATCAATAATAATACCAGACATACTGTGATATTAGAACAAGAAATCTAAAATAGCAGCTGCACGGTCATTCACAGTGCTACACAAAACACACTGACACCCTCCAGCAAAATTTATCAGTGATCTTCACAAGGATGTGCAAGAAGGACCTCTTTTCACTTATTTTTAAGAGACAAGTTTTTCCTGTCCATAACACTGCACAGAGGAGCTCAGTTGTGCAAATGTAAACACCTGAAAGTAAGAGCGAAGCACAGGACTGGTCTTGTAAATGTGCAGTAGTAAAAAGGACTCCAAGTACTTTATGATGAAATAGTCATTTATTTCTAAATGTATAACTATTATTTTATTAAAACAGGTCTTAACAATATCACTGTAGTCAAGCAGAAAGAGGCCAGAATTCATGAGAAAGTGACATATTTAGAACAAAGAACAAAAAATGAGAGCAAAAACAGGTTACCTTGTGAAGAATATGTAGAAACAATGACCAGATATTGCACTGTCAAACTTCCAATAAAATTCCTTGTCTTTGGTTCCACCTATAGTTTCTATTGTCTTTCATCAGGCAAGGGCTGCTTACTGGCAAGAGACTCAGGGATGATCGGGGACACACTGGCATAGACACACGATGAGACATACTGCATGTGCACATACACACCTCATAGACAGCCAGGTCGATGCCCGCATAGGGGATGATGCCCAGCGTATTGGGTACATATCCTCTGTAGAATGCGCGTACTCCTTCATTCATTAGGATCTTCTTGGCGCAGTCGCCCATCCCAGTGTACTGTCCCGTCTTGCGCAAGGTGAGCCGAGTCTTCAGAACCTGGACACAAAAGCGAGAAAAAGATCTCTTCTACACCAAGTAAGACTACAGTCTGAACTCCAAAAGGCCCATCTCTACACCATCTGCAAAGGGAAGTTCCTGCCTATGAAAATGGCTTCCTCTAAAGATCATGCACTCTGATTGGTTGTCACATGGTTCAGACAATCATGATTTGGTTTGAATCATAGTCTCCATTTGTAGCCCCACCTATACAAGATAATGATCTGTCAAAAGAAGTAACCGCCCCTTGGCTTCTTAGTGAAACGCATCCCTGAAAGTTGGTGAACTTAACTCCTGGTTAGGTTCATAGTGGGTAATGAGCCAGTCACACCACAACAAAATGTCTTGTGAGAATTTCTTCCACTTTCTTTTCCACTGTTTGCACTTTGGTCTACGCAACTGTGTATGAAAGGTGTGCTATAAATACGGTTTAGTATTATTACTATGATTACTACTATGACTGTTATTAAACATGTTCCCAGCTGAGATATCATATACACAAAGCTCAAGGTATCAAAACCTTCTGGACACTTGCCACCTCACTCAGCTTACTTAAGACAATAAACTTACTTAAAAATGGAACAAAGGCATGACAAGGAATGTGGTTCTCTGGGATTTTTCACCATGTGTGAGAATGGCTACCAGTACCGGCAGACCTGACAAAGGGCTGGCAACTACAGCTAAGTATGACTATACAGAGCATTTCTCTCTCTTTGCTGGTGGCACCGGTACAGTCAGGCTTTGATTTGCACTGTGGGCAGCATGGCTTCTTTCAGAGTGACTGTTCCAGCTGATTACACCACCCAGGAAACCACTTCTGCCTTTTTCACAAAAGCTAGGCTATTATGCGTGCAGTCATAACTGTTAGAGCAATACCATGTTAAACCTTTCAGATTTAACACTGTCTGGAGCACAGATATCCATAGGGACAGAGAGAAGGACAGGCAAAGAAAGCAAGAGAGGAGTAAGAGAGGAAATAGGAGCTGTAGTCACGGCGCTGTAGGTCACAAGGAAGCCCTGGGAAATTCTGTACTGCGGTGGAATGTTGCACTGAGCTGCGCGGGTGAACACAGGGGCAGCCACTCTGACCCACGGCACTAAATCTGACCTCCATGGGGTAGATGATGGTCTGGGCAGTGGCTCCAGCCAGCGACCCCGCAACGAACCTCTCCTGGACCCGCAGGGACCCACTCTCGTTGTTACCCCTCATCAGTCGTTTAATCTGGTTGGGGGAGAGAGAGGGGGAGGGGAGGGGTGGGGTGGGGAGGGGAGGAGGAGTGAGGAGGGGAAAAAGGTGAGGGAGTGAGTCACGGTGGGGAGAGAGACAGCACATTTCGGGGTGTGAGGAAGTGAGGTGACAGAGTAGCGGGAGCTCAGAGTGACACAGACAGAGACAAACTCGGGTGATGTGACGTAACGGGAAAGATGGAGGCACAGGTGGGCTCACCTGCTCGTAGGCCATGAACTTGATGGCAGACTCCGGGGCGATCTTGAGCACGTTGATCCCGTTCCCACGCCACAGGGACCGCACTCCCCCCTCCTTCACCATCCCATGCAAACTAGTCCACAAGTTCACCCTGGGAGTCCTAGAGCCATGGACCTTTGGCATAGGACACCAACAGAGCATTATTAACTGAGGTAAGTTCACATTGATTACACTGCGTGTCAATAAATGTGTGACACCAACACTGTAGCACTGTGCTGATGACTACATTGAATACACTGTCAATAACTCACCACTGATTATGCAGTCTCAATAACATTTAACTGGTGACACAGAGTCAATAACTCTCCACTGGTAATGGTTATAGTAGCACAATGGTGTGCACCAGGAGCACACACTGAATGTCCATCCGCAGCAAAGGTGTGCTCACCTGTAAGAAGACCTTGAGGCGATCGAGGGGAGCCGTGCCTGTACGTGACACGGCGCCGGCCATCGCCCCCGCCACCAGCTGCCTCCACACCACCCCCGACTTCCTCTCCCGCTCCGAGAACTCATCTGGTACAGTCAGATGCTCGCCAATGTCGAGCATCTAACACAAAGAGAGAGAAGAGGGGAACATGAGACACCACTACGTTAATAAAGTAAAAAAAAAAAAAAGTATGTCAGGTATACTTTGTCCCTACCATTTTTAAATATCGCCTCCTTCTGCATATCATGCAGCAATGCTCGTCAATGTCATAGATTTCTCATAAATTTGGTCAAATATCTGGTAAAATGGCTTTAACTTGATCTGGATTGATGCATTTCAAGGTATATTTATACACTTGCTGGACGGCTTCGTTCCTTACGAATTTATTGATTTCGATCTGTGACGTCATTGACACCACTGTTTCGCAGGAGGCTACCCACAGACAATCAATACCTGAGACCAAACGCTTTCTTGCCAACGGAGCTAAGTTCCGGTTGCTTGTATATTCTGCTGAAAATGTCGAGTTCCGTTGATTGAAAGTTATGCAACAGGAAATTTGGAGTGGTAAGGGTTTTTTGTGGAGAACGGATTTTCAGCGGATTTAATCCTTTAATGGTGTCAGTTAAGAGTCATGTGTCAGTTGATCTTTGGCTACCGTTTGTCTTTACGAGCTGGTAAACAATTCAGAAAATTATCAACGATGTGTACGACAAAGCAGAACGCGCAAATGTACTATACTGTATACATTTTAAAAGTTTATAATACATTTTGAAATACATAAATCCAGATATAAAGATCGTTATGTATTTATTTTTTTTGAGTGAGTGAAGGAATTCAAAACGAGCTCAGGCAGTATGTAAGGGAAAATTGAAATTTTGAGCTGAAAAATCGCTAGCTTTACCTTACGTTAAAATATGGAAATAAAATGTCATAAGGAGACATAGTGGTGGGCAGAATTATTGGATTCAAGGGTGCAAACATCACTTTCACCCCGATCTCTTTTCTGAGCTGAATGAAAACCTAAAATTACAGCTAAATAAACACAACATTTTAGAATGGGACGCAAATTAAGTTGTGCTTAACGAGAAACGGGTCAAAGTAGTAGACTGAGAGCTCGCTGCTCTGGAAATAAGGACAAAACCTCATATGAAGAATTTTGGGTTCAGCTAATCAAGTTAAGCAGTTCCAGAAATGAAACAGTCAATAAATGATAGCTCTGTACAGTTTTACTACTGTATATACTTTTCCTTTTCCTTAATATGATAATTTCCCCTTACATTGTCCATTTGATACCAGATATGCCACTTAAATACTGACCTTTCAGCTTTTCCCAACATGATTCAGGTCAGGGGTTCCCTTACTGTCATATTTAATGCACCATGTATTTGCACATATTTATTTCCATGCCTACAAACCACAGGTGTGCAGACTGACCAGGGAGTGTTTCCAGAAGTGGGCAATGTCTTCCATGTTATGGATGGGGTTGAACAGGAAGTGATCTCTCCATTCATTCCAGTTGATGGTCATGGTGCCATCCTTGTCCATGCTGCCAGGGGAGAACAGAGAGATGACAGCTCTCCACTAACAAACAAACACATAAACAAAACATATTTGCACACACATGTATACACGAGCCTCACCTACATGAACACATGCACATACATACAGATCAAAAACTCATGTATGCATAAAGCATAAACACACACACACAAAACAACAAACACCTAACCATGCATGCATGAAAAACACATACATAGCCACAAATCACGCTCACACAACTCCCCTCCCCACCCACACACACTAACCTCTGCAGGATAATTGAGGCTTGCTCCACAGAGATGTCCACCCCCAGGTTTCGCAAGGAGTCCTGGATCTCCCCCAAGTCTATGCGACCTGCAACACAGCCACACAGCTATTTCAGCGCTTCGAACAGCGCATCAAAACGGCATATATTCTGACCTCGAACATAACATTGCTTTGTGATAGCAGACAATATAACATTGTGATAACATAAACTAAAGCATACTTATGTTTCTATTCACATCTGCAGCAGTGAGCACTGATTTCACACTTCTCAGTTCAGCATTTTAAGTATTTACGCAATATTTCACATACTAAACTATCACAGTAATATTTAATAGAACAGTACAACAAATGAAAGTATGTGCCTCGGCTGTGGTAAGCCATGCTAAATTTGTTCTTAATGACTGTGCTGCTACACTATGCTGTGCTGTGTTACAGAGTGATGTGCGAGATGGTGGTTACTACGCTAGATGAAGGATCTTAGAGGATGGCGAATGTGACCGGTGGATGCTGACCATCGTTATTGTGGTCCAGGCTGCGGAACATGAGTCGCAGCTCCTTTTCATGGGCCCGCAGATATTCAGTGAACTCTTCAAAGTCCAGTTGCCCATCATGGTTCGTGTCTCCCTCCCGTACTATCTGCAGGGGGTGGGGGGTTGAGACAGAGCAGATTACGACCAAGGCTGGGCTAAGAACAACGGTGTGAGGAAGAACAAGGAGTCGGCCTTTTCTTAGAGAAGGAAAAGTCCTTACAGACAGGCAGACTCAGACAGACTCAAATCAGATGAAGATACGCATATTCATACACACTCACCCTATCACTTTCACACACACACATACTCACCCACATACTGACTGCCCTCACTCTCTCCCCTTCACTGTCTCACACACAGACATGCTCGCTCACTCACCTCTCTCTCTCTCTCTCTCTCACACACACACACACACACTAACTCAAGTACTCACTGCCCCCCTTCACACACACACACACACACACACACACATACACATACACTCACTACCCTCTCTCTCTCTCACACACACACACACACACACACACACTAACTCAAGTACTCACTGCCTCCCCCTTCACACACACACACACACATACACTCACTCACTGCCCTCTCTCGCTCTCTCACACACACAAACAGACACACACCCACCCACCGCCCTCTCGCTCACTCACAGCCACAGCACACACATTTATCTGGCAAATGCAATCCTCATGCCAGCCTCTCCTGCTGGCACAGTGGAGTTTACCCATAACACAGGCCCGACTCTTCCAGCTCCTTTCACTGTCACTGAGCTAACGCTGCGCATCCTCAACTATGCGCAGGCATACACCCTTACAGACACATTTTAAAGACTACCAGGGAGCCTCCATACTAATTACACTGTGGCCTACAGCTAGATACTTAGACTATGGGCTAAATAAATTAGTAATTGATAAACAAAAAAAATCTACTTGTATGAAATGGCTTTCATATACACCATCTATGAATGGATTAGTCAGACTATTCAAATAAAGCGTCACATTAAATAAGACTGTTAAGAATGGACTCCCATTAGTCAAATTCACCAAAATGAATTATTAACTAACAAATTAGGCTACATAACATACATATGCGATCTGTCCAAACTAAGCTGAGTACACTGTGAGCTGACGCCACACCACTTTGAGGAGATATGGGCTGTTTAATCAAACTCCTTCTGCTGTTAGAGGGCTGCAGCTGGAGTGTTTAGAGTGAGACAGCACCAAACAGACCTTTGGAATCTGCGGGCTCAGTGAAAACATCACCGCTATCAGCACATCAGTCCATTCTGTGCAACAAACAACTAAAAAATCAAATATATTTATTTCTAAATAATGTATGCCAAATGAGGTATGAAGGATGTGTCTTGCCTTATAAAAGTCCACAAAACGTTCTAATTTTAGTTTAATTTATTTAACAAGTTTCACTGATATTTCACACCTATGGCAAATATAATTCTATATATACTGTATAGAACTATATATATTTTGTTCATTAATGTTACACAAGTGCTCCATTAGTAAATCAAATGCAACAGATAAAGTTACACATTCTAAATGTGTATATTGTGAGAGGTCTCTAGTTTTTCTCAAAATGAACATTTACGAACTTGATTTATTCTCTCAAAATGAGAACTCAGTTGATTGTTTTTTTATTTCCAGGTTATGGACACACACGCAAAAAAAAAACAGAATAATAAAACATTCTTCAAAGGAGCTTCACATCTTTACTGAATGGAACTGATGTTGAGCAATAGAGTCCTTATCAGGAGCTTGTGTCAGCTGCAGTGTGTTACACATGTGGGTATTAAGCACAGTGACCTTTATCATTCACGCACGTCTCTCACAAAGACATGTTTTCATATTTTTATTTTCCTGAACAAAAAATGAGCCAAGATTGAGGTTGAGCATATATAAGCGAAATAACACCAAGTATTTGTGTATCTATGGTAATTTATGCCTCCCTCTAAAAAAAAAAACTGGATATTTTTTACCTGCAGTTCAGGTAAAATATCCACAAACTTAGGGGAAAGAAATTCATACACACGTAAGAAATTAAGACCATACAAACAAACGATGATGAGATTGCACACACCCTGACTCTACTACATTGACAACGCTCTCTGTAAAAAATATATTTCCTGATTATCAGAATGGAATGTTGCCTTAACTAAGTATGACCTATGCCCCCCTTGTTCTGCTGACAGAAGTGAAAATGATTTCAAGGGTTACTGACCACCTTTTTAGTCCCTATTTCATATAGCTGGCCTACAGAAGCATGTTTGGAATCGTTTTTGCTTGAAAAGATTTCCCCCTCAATCTTTTGCTTCTGCAATGGGTAGAGATACTAAAATGTACATTGAAGGGCAACACAACTGGTTCCAGATATCACATTTTAAAGAATTTACACACTTCATCTATTCAGGCTTCTCAGGTTCACTATCAAAACCTCTTATTTTCATGTGTCCTTACTAGCCACTAAAGGTGTTACATGCGTTCTCTATTACAGGCCAAAAAAGAATCATACAGAAAGTATGCCAAATTGAACAGCTAATTCAGAATTAAAACTTAAACTCCCATTCTCTTTCCTCTTTGTTTTCAAGGCTATAAATATACTTGTCATTCTATTTAATCCTTTTGTTAATGATTATCAGTGATTAATTACGCTGCATGTACTCTGTCCTTAGATCTCAGTGAGTATTGTAATCTTTATCACACTGCGCTTTCCCAGTTTAAGAATGACTCATGGTATTCAAAGTCTTCCAAGTGGAGTTCTGATGGTGTTAACTTCATCACTATTTAATTTTACTTCCCAAGAAAAAAAATCATAGAACTACTACTTGACTACTTGCCTGGATAAGAATCAAACCATCTGGACTGGGATTTTTTACATCACTAACTAACAAAAGAAGGGCAAAGGAAAGAATGTAAGCAAACTTACAATCTGCCCTTCTTCATAAGCTCCTCGATGCTGTGCCAAACGGCCTATCACTAACAGCCATCACTCGAGCAAATACTAATCCAACCACCACTGCAGCAGCACATGACCAACTCAACAGGAGGAGGAGATTACAAGGTTGCACACAAGTTATTCAAATGAGGTGTTAGCTTGGTCTCTGTGAGGTCAAGCAAGCAAGCAAGTACTGCAAATTCCAAATCCGACCTTCTCAAATACAGAAACACCGGCGGATGACAAATGCTTTGAGTACCTGGATCATCAAAAAAGTGCCACAATTAGTATGTGGATTACGAATGTCACAGAACACGATAAGACGAGGATAATCTCAATGACTAATCAACTTCCTCCCTGGGAAAATGCTGCAGCCAATTACATGCAACTCTGCAGGGCCACTGGCACAGTGAGGGCTGAACACCGGATCACATGGC
The DNA here is from genome assembly GCA_022829145.1 of Albula goreensis. Lineage (NCBI taxonomy): Eukaryota > Metazoa > Chordata > Actinopteri > Albuliformes > Albulidae > Albula > Albula goreensis. The sequence continues at coordinate 16,878,011 of CM040762.1, forward strand.
ATATCACTGTCCTGAAACCCAGTGTTTTAGCAGGATGGGCCTACAAGAGGCACTACCACAGAGCTGCCACTTTTCCATCTTATACTTGTGCTCAATGTGAACGCAGGATAGCAACTGCGGATATTTGAAACCAATGGGTTTGCAGGTGCTGCACACCAGTACAAGTCTGAAAGACCTTGGAATGGAGTGAGTTCCAGCCTGTTAGACACAGACAAGCCTAGGCAGGCTGTTTCCCCAAGCTGCTGTCTCCACTAAATAAGTGCTCCTTCTGGAACCCTCAAACTCAGGTGTAATGTTTGGCTCTTTTATCCACCACCCAATAGTGTACACATACATGGATGAAATCCACACAAGTTTAAATATGTAGTTTTCTAGATAATCTTGGGACAGCTGGTTAACTAATGAACTGAATAATTAAATGAACACAAAAACACTTACATAATGAGGTTATAAGGAGGTGTGTGATTCAGACAAACCACAGGCCAGAGGCCCCTGGACCTCAGTTTAGGGACTCTTTATCTAGCTAAACTCTGCTGAACTTGACCATAATAAACATCTCATGTCCCATATAGAACTTTTGCAGTGAAACGTGTACATTGAGATAGGCCTTAATTATGTACACTGGTTAAAAGCTCTGTTTACAGATGTAAATTCAGCCAGTTCAAAAGAATAATCTGTAGTACTCTCTTGAGAAAAGTGTAGGGCCGCACCATCAACATAACCCACAAAACACCTTAAACAGTAATGAAGCTGAACAGCAGAATCTAGCCATGGAGTCAACCTATGATCGATGCAAGTTACTCACACACAAACTGAAGTATCACTTCACACATATAGGGCTGTTGATATTCTGTCCCGAAGGGCGTCATAGTTTTTGTTATCTTTCGATTTTAGATTTGGGCTCACAAGAGTGTTGAAACATTCAGAACACTTGCTGAGTAAGATACTGTTGATAGATCAAAAAAAGTATGTGCTGTGTTGCAATATACTCCATCAGTTTGGGAGAGAGCAAACAGTGTCCTACAAAATTCCTGCAGCCAGCCTTCTTTTCCCTCTGTAGTCCAACAACAGAGCACAGCCATTTCACTATGAAACATCTTCCTTCTGGAAAGCCTTGTTGCCAGTTCCTCTTAGGTAGCCACAGCTGGTACTGGTACGGTCAAATTTCAATTCCAGACAATGCGGCACTACACTACATTGGAAGTAATTGATTTAGCTGGATATGCTACTTGACAGCTCTATCAGCATCAAAGCAGTAGGACTAAAGTCATTAAAAGGGTCAGATGATCAATGTACTCAATGGAGTCAAAATCCCTGACAAAGGACCTTGGGTGTGAGGAGGAATGAAATAAGACTGTTCTGCCAGCAGCCAATACTTTAAATAACTGCTCTGCTCCCTTAGAATGGTGAACTATATCACTGTGATGTCATTATGCATCTGCATATAATTACTCACAAACGAATTCACTTAGGAAAAGAGCCACAATGGCTCCTGGCAAGAGTTCAAAACACAATTCATTTTTAAGGGGTGGCAGCCTGTATCCAAAAACTAAATCAGACTATTCTTTAAACAGGTGTCTATATGGTTTTATCATGCCATTATGATAAACTAGTTTACTCAGTGTCTGAATTTGCTCCGGCAAGTGCAAGTCTTAGGGAAAGTTTTTTTATGTCATCAAAAAAATTTACCTTGAGAGGGAAACATCAACAAAAAAGTCTACATCCCCCTTGGCTTAAATCTTTTTGTCCAATTATGTCCCTCAGGAACACAGTTTGGCTGTTATGTTAGGAAGCAGGTTTTACTTATGAATGCCAGTAACATGGCTGTACCCTGTATATGTGCAGTATAAGGAGAGCTCTGAAAACAACAACCACCCACACAAAACACTCAAGAAAGAGAAACGGATTTCTTTCAAACACTTTTAAAGGCTGAGATCATTTATACTGCTTCATATACTGGGATGGGCAATGCTTTTTATTCATGGAAGTTTTAATGTTGTGGATTTCATTCCTCTCAAAGTTATGAGATTTCACAGTCCAGCGGAATAGTCCTGTATCTGGTGCTATGACTACCAGTTTGGTCTACAGATGTAATTCTTTAAGAATTTGGCTAAACCACAAAGTGTCCTGACATTGATGATTGAACTGACAGTTTGAGATGTACATTACCGCAGTCACAGCAAGAAATGTGTCTGTCTTACAGCAGAGAACAAACACGCAATCACTCCAAATCCCAATTGAGTATCTTAGAATGCCGACCAAAAAGAGTTAATCTCATTCATAGCAGAGGCGGTGTGCATTCCCACATGGTTATAAAAACGTCTTCATTAATGTCAATTATTCCAATTAAGTGACACACTCGTTGTGTATAATATCCTGGTACTTCTTCATCAGTGAATATGAAGAAATCCTGGGGGGTATCTATTTCTCTTTTGCTTTACCAATTTAAAATTACTGGTTGATCTGCAGTTTGCTAATTACAGTTATGTTTACTTAACATTTTTGAGGAATCTATAGGAATGCATAAACTTCACCTGCAGTAAGCAAGAAATGGTTTGGGTGGCTAACACTGATGCAACCGTAAGGCACAACTTGACATTTCCAAATGGGAAAAAGCAGCGGAAAATAGAACACCTGGTATGAAAGTAATCACTACAAAAAATGTGAATTTAATATAATGTGTTTGAATATTTCTTGTTTGTAATCAAATGCATCAAATGCTGACTGATGAAGCTGTGATACACTTCCTTCTGACACAGTGTGGCACCACTTATTTCTGTGTAAATAATGACTCACTGCAAAATCTCAAGAGGGAAAATGAACACCACCAATAAATCCTCTGACTCCACGGTGGTTTGTCAGGTCACGTTTTGATGAAAGGTCAGGTTTTGATGAAAAGAAACCTTCTCTTCACCTTCTGGTAATCAACCAGCATGTCTAGCTGATTAAGCAATTTTGAAAGATATTGGTGATAACATATCCTGTCTCAACGCCAATTTCCTATATCTATATGCTTGTTCTGTCTGTCAGTGACACAGTGTAACATGACCATAATGCCTTTCTGTGCCACACCATTTACACATGGGAAAGTGCTCTAGTGTGTGTGTGTGTCTGTGTGTGTAAATATCCTCAATCTACAAAATGACCAGACAGGTGTTGTCTCAAAGATGATCCAGGACTCTACCTAATTTCAGATTCTTTCCCAAACCGCCTCCATCCCCAAGCACCAGCTCTGATGACACATCTTCCCCCCAGGCTCTACCAAAACGGCTGTCTCCCAGCCGCGTCCCTGAAACCAATCTCTGTCTCTTGGGTATCAGTGTCAGCAGGCTGGGCTGTCTGTATTACTGCATCTGAACTGAGAGAAATGGGTCCACGGCCCAGTCCTTCGCATACCTGCAGGTAATGTAAAAGCTAACAAAGAAAAAAAAAATGAGACGTGAGGTGTGGTACGATCCAGCAAGAGTCAGCACAGCATAAACAACGTCAAGAAATTCAGGGAGAAAATGTGTTTTGACACAACAACAAAATGACAGCTGAAATGCAACGATTGCAGAGATCAATTCTTGGCACCTGCCTGACCACTCCCGCGTGTTAAGGGACTTTGATCACTGTATCAGCCTGTGCCAGGAAGCTCTAACTGCTGTCAATGACAGCCACTCAAGAGGGAATATGCAGTGCCAGTGACAGTTTCTAGCCTAATCTGCACAAGAACAGACTGCTCCTGAACCTTGATAGAGCTTGGCAATACTGGACACCACTGCTGAACCAACAGGTACCATCAGCACTGAAACTGTTCTGTCTCCAAAGGTTATTCAGAAATTAGCTTAAGGCTCACCTCTGGCGAAGGGGCATTTCACTCTCTCTCACACACACACACACATACATGGCAGTTTTGGGTTCATCGAAAAGTGTGCTTTGAGTGAGTCAAGCAGGTTGTATGATCGGACAATGAAAGAAGGAAACCAAAGATTTGCCACATGAAACAATATAACGATAACAAAGCACATACTACAGTTTAAGTTCGGTTATTTGGGCATCAGCTGAGTGTAGCCATTGGCTGCTTTCTGGTCTGATACAGTATGTAGTGCAAAGGGTTTCTATTACAGCATTAGACAGCAGAACACTAAAATATTTATTTCACATTTCAGGGGTTTTGGTAAATTAACACCAAGGACAGTGGCAGAAGCTAGCACTTTCCAATGATGTTTTCTTTATGTTTATGTGCAATACAAGTGCTTTCCCTTCAACTTCTCAAGTGGAGCTAGAGTAAAATACCTAACCCGATTCCAAGTGCAGCTATCAGTACTTGGGCAATGACCTCAGCTCACAAAAATAGAGTGCTGTCCTGATGCTTGAGGGTACAACACGGTCTGCGGGCACGTCTACATAAGAAACGTGCCAGGATTCCTACATACTGGGCAACCCGACCTTTTGCATTTACATTGCAGATGGCCTCGGCTGGACAAAGATAGTACGGTTGTACTGCACTGCGAGGATATGAGAACTTAAGGGTTTAACATAACTGTTCACTCTCTCTCGCTACGCTGCATCTTCAATCAACTGTGCAGCTGAAGCAGGCGCTGTCCCAAGCCAAGTGTCAACACGTGGTTTCATGCACCCCACCTTTTAATATTTAAGCATTTAAGGGGTACTTGGCTTGGTGCGCTCCCAATGAACACCGGGTCCACCGCAGTGTAATGAAAATGACAGTGACAGGAGAGAAATAGTTACCTTTTATTTTAAATGTGCCTCCGATTAGCTTACCTCCTCCACATCACCCCGAAGAAAGCCTCGAGCTGCCAGTCCTGTGCGCAGCTCGTACACATCGATTCTACCGTCGTGATTCAGATCCAGTTGGTCGAACAGTTCGGCCCATCGTTTCTCTCTCTCAGGGTCAGCAGCACCGTTGTCCTGACAGTGAGCCCGGGTCCAACCAAGACAGGACCGTGTCCTGGTATCGCCCATGTGAATGTGTGAGTTTTCTAATATCTTAGTTAATATTATCGAATCAGCTAGCAGGACTATAAAAGTAAGATACAGCTGTCGCGTTCCTGTAAGACCTTGGTGGGGTTGTCTTTCTCAGCACAAGCACTGAGCTAACGGGCAAGGGAACTGCGAAGTTTGTGGGTGTAAGTCCGTTTCCACAACAGAACACCCGCTGACCAGTCAAGCCGGCTCCTCTTCATTCAGTCTCTTGGAGCTCAGTAGAGTCAAGAGCAGCAGGATACACAATCATCTGGTAGAAGAGAAATATGTGTTCCTCTTTCGTCTCCTCTGCTGCGACGAGTGCAAGGTTTAGCTAATCCGTCGAGCATTACCGAGAATCTCTACACCGCGTGAGGTGTAAATGAGCTCCCCTATATTTAATATTAATCCCGTATCTGTTACATTGCCCGTAATAACAGCAATAACCCGAATCCATGGGCTAATTCAAAGGAATTAGCCACTTCGTCACAAAGTAGCCTTGCCTGCTGCGTTAAGGGAGTTACAGTGCATCGTTATTAAAATGAAAGCGTCTGTGCCATTTACCGCATTACAGTGCGCCGGTGAAATTAAAAAAAATGTGCGTAGTGTAACTGAAGCCAACCGGCGGAAATTCTCGACGGTCTATCCCAATGAGTGTAGAGAAAATTATTTCCGGTAGCCTTCGTTTGACCCTCAAAATTGAAAAATATTTAGACTGCTGCAAACCTTCATATTCTCTGTTCCCCTCATCGTCATTGATTGTTTCGCACCAGCCTCCAGAGTGAATTGAAAAAGATTTTGGCTCGAGTCTGCATCACACTGCATGCAGTTTAACAAATCAGCAAGTAGGCTTCTACTGTATCGAAAGCTGCGCTATGTCGCAAGTGTACGGCCGTGCTCATGCTATATGCTGCATCATCATGTTGGCGTATGGGGCAGCAGCGCGTGTTCATGTTTAATCGTTGCATACCAGATAAAGGTTGGCTATTATCACTCTTGGGGAATGCGCATACAAGTGCTTTCGATTTCTATTGAGTTCTTATTCATGCATCATTTCATTCAACGTGGGAAGGCAGAATCTAAAAATCTGTTTATTAATAATGATAAAACCGTTCAGACACAACACTGAAATCAGTTAGACACACCGACATTCATTTTAGCAATGCTATTTTAAAATGGTTCAGATTTTTACGAGCGGTGAGAATTCAACAGTTATGCAGTTGCAAATGTTTGTGCAGGCGCGTCAAATATTGCCATTTCCTCTCCAAGTACCAACATTAAGCCAGATGTGGGTAAACTCCGGCTTCAGAAAATAAAAGTACTACCTTATATTATTTCCACCTATGCAGCAAGCCATCTTATTCTAATCAGGTAGATGAGCTAAATAGTTAAATATCCTGGTTTTCGTAAATGAGCAGAACATGGTTCAATGTCACAAATGAGCTAATGTATCCCATTCTGCAGTAAACATTTGACATGATGTATGTAACCTCCTGTGTTGCGTACATAGTGCCCACATAAATTTAAAAAATAAAGTAAACTACACTGTAGTGGTCATACCGTTATTTTGCTAGTATTTTCCTGGAAATGTCACCCGGATTAGTTGGCCCTTTAATGAGCTTCAGTTAAGTCAAGTTACGGGTTCGAAATGAAAGTGAAAATTCTACACCCAGTTTGTGCTTTTTAGGGCACAAGTTTACCTGATTTTTTAAAATCAGTTTTACACGAGCATTTTGTATATTTTTGCAGGTCCATGTATAATAGTTAACAGTGCGCCGACCGGTTTATTGTCCCAAATCACCTGTTTCTGACGGAGTGGGAACACCTGTTACCCCATGTCAATTAAACAGGTCGCTTTATTTTGAAGAGCCAAGTGCGTGTCTGTGAGCGTGAATATCAGTGCAAGTACTTAACGTATTACAGTGCTAAAGTTTTCGGAAAATGATGATTAGGGAGATGCTATGTAAAATGCTGCGTATGTTCCTAATCAATTTACCAGTAATCATCGTTCTAAGAATGAGTCCTTGGAATCCAAGAAAAATAAACAGAAATCAAATACATGAGCAAATACAACACAGTGGACGCCAATAGTTCCGTAACTGCTTTTCTTCTGAAATGAGCAATTAGTTTAGAGGGTTACTGCAGAGTGCATTTCGGGTGAAATTGGCACTGCGAGCGCTTATAAATCCATGCTAGTCTGTAGAAACTATGGATTGCTAAAAGATCCATGATTTCTTCTGTCCACCAATCTGTCTCGTCCCTCAGATTATTTTATCGATGAATAAACTGCATGACAAATACACAGGGCTATTAACACTCAGACCTTTATACATTTTGTAACTTCACCCTCCCGCTGAACTCTACAGGGTTTTATTGGGTATTAATGAAAGATGTAATAGGGCTTGAACTGCCTGACGTGATATGACTGGAAACAACACAGTCAGCACTCATAGGATAGAGTAACGCAGACAGATTACGCTGAGAGACAACGGGAGGAGGCATTGTGATTCGTAATGATGACGAAAAAAACACAGTAAGTAGCCTACTGCGGTGAAGCCACAGTTCAATGGTAGAAATTCAAAGAAAAGGTACATATTTTGGATGCCCAGATGCAATACTTGTAGATGGAGGAATATATTTTAAAATTGCAACAACTTAACTATGATGAATGAAACTATGATGTATTTCATTACATGCATTAACACTGCATGTATGAAAGTGACCTGTTACACGTATGCATATCCCATCTGTTTTAATACTGTAAAATGCTATAAATTATACAATTGATTTGTTGGCCAACTTTTTTTTATAATTGTCCCGGCAGAGAAACGGCAGCGTAGCTGCAGGTGTAGTAATCCTCCGGGAAGCTGATTGGTACTCCGCTAGTTGGGGGCAGGGTCAAAGTGAGTTCCACCTATAGCGTTACAAGCTTTCGTGTAGGGCAAGTATTACGTGTGAGGCTTCTTGGCTCATTGCTGAACTTTAAATAGATGTTTTGAGTATTGTGGCAACAACCTCAAGAACATATCCAGCATGCAGAAATGTCAACACTCAGGTCCACTGCTCAGGAGACTTTTACCCTGGTACTATGCAATGGGGCCAACTGCAGAGCTGCTATGAAGGAGGTTGTCGAGTTCCTTACTAAAACTACATTATATAATATTGATAGAAGTTTAGCCTGTGACTGACACTTGTACTAGTTGTTAAACTACAGTGAGATACAAGACTAATTTAAAGGTGTGTGCATGTTAGGTGGAACAGTACCATGTGTTCATTCTGTTTTGTAAAGACAAATGTTGTTTATAATAAGGGTTATGAATAATAATTGAAAAGAAGCTGTTCTGTAGAGTTCCAGTCATTTGTAAAATCTATACACAAGGTCCTCTGTCAGCCTCCCTCAGGAGACACAAGCAAGGGACAGGAAAGAAACTCATTATGTATAATTTTGTCTGCTTGTTTGTGAGATTGATACACAGTTTAAAACCAGTTAATAAATGATAAATGGGCACACTTGGTACTGACTTCTGAGAGCCTTGTTATGTGAGGAGGTGGGAGGGCTGTTTGTGTGTTTACTGGCTATCTCTGGGAAAAGGCCCTGCAGAGTAGAGCTGAGAAACCCTGCAGTGCCACACTCCTGTTAATAGGACTATGAGTTCAACACAGAGCCAATTACATGTGCAACAGGAGACAGTGTAGTGGTCTGGGCTTGTAATTCAGGGTAAAATACCCAGCAGAACACTGCAGCTCTACCTTTGTTAGAGACTCTTCAACTGATTTTCTTCAGTTAAATTGAATAATATTTTTACAAGGTAGTTATATAATGTAATGCAATATAATTTGAATGTACTTCTCCTTACTCTATTACCATACATACACCAATTCAAAGGAAGCTCAATAATTGACTGGTTGCTCAGTGACAGATAAACTGTACTACTCATTGAGATGGCTTTGATTGGAACAATTAGATTTTCATTGAGATCATTTCTCTTTTTGTAGCATAGGTTTTCGTAGTATATGGTATCCATTGTGCCAGATCAGGCGGGTATATATACAAAACATATACAAAACTTTTTTATACAAAATGTGATGATCATTCCACATAAAGCAACACACCCACCAGCCTTGAAAGTAGCAATTGACCTTGCTGGCAGACACATGCAAAGGCTGTTACCATCCAGCTCTTCAAAACACTAAATCCCACAGATAGGAATGTAAGGTTTCAAAGATGTTCATCAGGATACAAACATCATTTTAAAACAAATATAATCAAAATCATCATGCCATACATAAAATGCCATTGAGGTGTGCAGTGTGCAGTAAATTGGCACTGCTGCCGAGCACAGACGACACTTCAAGGGGACCACAGAGCAAAACGACTGTCTGAGTGATCAGCTGCTTTGTATTTTGAATGAAAAGGCTGGATGGAAAATCACAGCAAGGTCTGGCCATAGCTGAGAGTTCACAGCAAGGAGTGAGCTAAAAGAAACCACAAAAATAAAGATCAGACACAAAAGAACAGCTTTATGCCCGAGGAGAACACTGTGCATTAATACATTCGGAAAAAAAAACCTTTGTAAGTATCGACTGGGCAGCAAACGGGACTCTTTAGAATTAAGGGCAACTGAATCCCTTTGGTCAGTTGTACACACACTTCTGTTGCTCAGGGAGACCTTGACTGTAATTGCTAATGACATGCCCGCTGCTTAGACAGTGGCCACAGCAATTTCTCTGATGAATATAGAGGGAAACATTCAGTGAATTCCGAGGGATGTGACGGGCTTCATCTCGCCTGAGGGGGTCCTACAGAAATCATTTCTTTTTTATTTTTGGCTCTACACGTCATAATTTTTCAAATTTAAAAAAAGACAGTTAAACCTTTGTTGGCACAAATTCATCCATATGGAAATGTGGTTTGCCTGCCAGTCTTTAACAAATAAGTCTGTGGACAGCAGTGCTCTAAGCTGACGTAATTGACACGCAAAAACATGAGCAATCAAATTTAACGACCGATTCACCCGCTCAGTTGCAGCCATTGTCATTAGGAGGACAAGTGGATGATAAGCAGGGCTCCTCCCTGTTAACACAGAGGCGGGATGCACATACTCATCACGGTGTTGTGCGTGGCTGTCATTCAGTCCTGCAAAGGGCCCTCATTTGCGGTGGGTGGGGCTTTTGGGAAAATGGGATTAGCAGAGCACCTGGTCTGGAACACTGCTGTGCTCAGTCATCTTTGCTGAAGGAGAGAAACCCATTGTCACGACTGAAGTGTGGGCAGAGTTCCAGTCAGTCAGCAGGTTTAAAAAGCGCATTTTTAAAGAGCACATTTTTCTGGGCCGTGTGGGTTGTGGGACAAAGCTGTTTATTTCATCTGCTCGCCATGAGCCTGAAAAGCTAAAGCTGATTTAAACTTCAGGCTTTGTGCGTCAGATGATCGATTAAAACTTCCCCATTTTGAAAGCAGCCACTATCCCTGGAACATACATGTTAATGACTGTCTCCAAAATGAATTCTTTTCAGTGAAACTTTTGTGGGGGATATTGGCAGAGGAGGGAGTATCAAACAGTTCTGCAAAGTTTGCTGGCAATATAAAGAAAAATCAGTAACAGATCAGACCACACCACATGATTGCTCCCATATGACCACTGCCACCTCCATACAGAGATGTTTCTCCTTTTCATCTTAGAGTGTAACGGCACACATTCATATATACAAAGGCCACAGAGGAACATTGTTCATAGAATACATAGATTAAGCTGTCATTCACAATAACGAGTACCACGTGAACAACAGCCAAACACCAATCACAGATTTGAATACCGTGCCTCTGGATTAGATTGTACCATTTCATAAACTGACCATAAACAGAAAATTACCCACCATGATGCAAGAAGCAACATTTTTAATAAAATGATCCAGAAGATGCTATGGTGTAAACATTATCCACATAAACAACTGGATGGTTACCTATGTAATTCAAAGTTACGAAGAAGTTGAATGTAGGAATTGAATTAAAATCACTCAGTCCCCTGTTGTTTTTGCATTGACTGTGAGCTCTGGGATATGTTGGGGAAGGAGAGAGACTCCCTTTCAGCAGTAAGCAGTAAATGACATAAAGACAGAATCAAAGATCGGGAACAGGTGTCATGGCAATGACTAAACCGCTTCCATCCCCATTACACCAAACAATCCACTTTACACATGGTTATCTTTTCCATTACAGTTAGCACTTGTTTCTTCATTTTTCAGCTGTGTTTAGCATTTCTCAAAACACCCTCCAAAAAACCGTTGGTATTCAAGTTGTGATTAATTCCACCCCTCAGTGCTATTCCCGCCCACAGCGACGGCTGGTGGTGGGCGCCCTCTCCTAGAAATGCGCGTTCCCAGGGTGCGGGGAGCCGAACCGCTGCGAACCGCGTAGGTCGAAGTTTAATGACTGCAGGGAATAAAAAAAACATGTCTATCCCAGAGGCGCTCAAATACTGTGTAAAACGACAGTGCTGCAGTCTGTGCGTCTGTCTGCCTTTCTGCTCCGCGCTCCGGCTGTGGTTTTGGCGGGAGTGCCAGAGGCAGCTAGGCACAGTGTCCCCTGGTGGTGCTATGTGGGTTGGTGCGCTGCTTATGAAGGAGGCACAGAGGCGGGATAGGTGTGAAACGCACAGCACCACACCACTTCAGCAAAGTGTGGTCCTCTCTCCATCTGGCCTGAGGCTGTACCAGTCTGGACTTATTAATAACTCAACAATTATATCCAAATCAAAGCACTGCGAATACGGCACTCTCCAATATGTAAAATCAATTTTATGTTAAATGTAAATATAAAATCAACATAAAATGTTTGATTAGTACAATTCAATAATGGCAATCGGTGCTGATTTATTTTTATAAGCTAATTTATTACTGAACTATCAGCCGGTAAAGCATCTATTAGCATGTTGTCCAGTGTGAATTCTTGTTTATGAGTTAGCAGACTATCAATGCATTTTCTAGATGTTAGACTAAGATTCAGTATGTACATTTGTTCTGAACATTCACAGCTTTCTTGTTTTGTTACCCAGCAAACTTTAAAAAAATATAGTTGATTTTTTTTTCTGTGCTGGAGAAGAACACACATGTGAGAGAACACATGTGTGACAGGGTGAAGGGATTTCTGATGGCAGAAGTATAGAAATGACAGAGCAAATGAAGGAGAGGGAATGTACATGTGTTCACTGGAGGGCGTTACAGTGCTTAGTTGCGATGTCTATGGGCTGAGGTGTACAGTTTAAATATGCTGTGCATAAGCTTGTAGGGGTGAGGATGGTGTAGCTGCAGTCTCTGACCAGCAGGGGGCACTAAAGGGCAGTGAGTCGTCCTGTCAGTGCAGCTTGCAGCTCAGAGGGAAGGAAGACGCCCAGCTCTGTGATTATCCCCCCTGTGATCAGCTGGTGGGGGGTGACATCAAACGCTGGATTCCACACCTCAATGCCTGCAGATACATTGAGAAGGGGATGGGGAACCAGGAAAAATACATGGTATATCTTATTAAATGAAATTCATTTGACAAATTCTTCAGTATAGCAGAGGACAACATAAATAATGGAACCACAGCAGTTTGACTTGATAAATCTACACATAAATATTTCATTTATATCTGGGTGTACAGTACCTCTGCAGAGTGACCTTGTCTGACTCCATGGTTTCTAGTCACTGAATTTAACAAAGCTACTCTCATTTCTTCTATCGCTTTAGTGGTCCTGATCCCATCTTTTTATTTCTTCATCCCAGTATGCTCATCCTTTTTTCATCTTTCTTTTTCTTCCTCTCACCATCCCCTGCAGGGTTGTCACCAGAATCTATTTACTGGGGCACATTATGTAATAATTTGTTGTGCCCCAGTAAATAATCATGAAAAATAACTAGGTTTTGCAATTTATCATAAATTGCAAGTTTGAAGATCACTGGAGGCCTGTGTCCCAGTAGAGCTTCAAGTCTAACAACATCCTTGACCCCTCCCTCCTTTCCCCCACCATCCTCTGTTAAAATCACTGTTATGAGAGATGCTGCTCCATGCAGACTCCACCCTTACCTGGTGCTGCAAAGGGTAGGCCGCTAATGCTGGTCAACTCCACTGGGGGGCGCTCCTCTATCACTACATGCCTTCCGCTGCCCAGGCTCAAATCACATGATGTGCTGGGGGCCACTACGTAGAACGGTATCCTGTGGTACTTTGCTGCAATGGCCAGTTGGTAGGTGCCAACTTGGTGGGCGGTATCTCCGTTGGCAGCAACCCTGTCGGCCCCAACTACAACCGCTGCAGACAGAGGGGAAGATAGAATCATGTCACATTCCAGTACTTCAGTCACAAGGTAACATGGAGACATGCATGCATTATTATTTGTGTGACAGAATTGCTCTCCCTGTCATTCAGGTAACAGCTGGGGTAATGATTCCCATGAGTAACCTGATGTACCATTCATGATCCTGAAAAAATCCAAAGTTTCCCTAAACAGTTCTCCTGTACTGCTGCAGAAAAGCATTAGATTCTCAATTAGGGCTCACTTGGAGACGCTATGGGAAATGAGTACATCTGAAAGCCAGAGCTGTGCATGATTGTCACATTATATGGTTGTTTAATTATAATAGTTATGACTGTCTTCAGGTCAAGTGTGACTTCCTTATGAAATAAAAGATCTTACAGATGAACCAAATGGTCAGCTTCATTTGGATTTTGCAGTTTCAACAGTAGGGAGACATAAAGACCATAACGCAGACTATTTTAATCTGTGCTTATAATTTAGACCTGTTTACTGAAAATGTCCCCTCCCTCTAAAATGGTGAGGTCTGTCCCCTGTGTGTCCGGTCTGTCTGACCTGTGAAGGCTCTCTCCCTCATGGCGAGGGCCGCTGCGCTGTCGGTGATGAGGGTCACAGGGAGCCCCTCCATTGCCGCTTCGTGGGCTGTCAGCCGGGCGCCCTCGCCTCCAGGCCGTGTCTCGGTACAGTACAAACGCTCCAACCGACCCAGAGCGTGCAGAGAACGCGCCACACCTGCGGAATGATACCAGCGTCATCAACAGTAACTCATGCAGCCACGTGCTGCAGCGGGACAAGAACCTGATCAGCCATTCACATCACAGAGACAGGAGCACAGTGCTGTCACCACACACACACACACACACACACACGCACACACACACACACAGAAGGAGAGACACAAGCTCGGGGCTAAATCTCTGCAGTATGCCGAGTGTTTCCTTAAGATACTGACATAACATTTATTGCAGTGAAAAGCTGTGGTGCGATGAGGTCAGCACATAACTGCAGCATCAGAATGACTCTGAGGAGGGCAGTCAATGCAAACATTATGATGGAACAGATGGGCCACTGTTTCACCATGCTTGATTTAAAGAGGACTAATTCAATTCAAATGACCTTTACATGCTAGGATTGTGCTAATTTTAAGATACATAATGACAAGACACATATTGTAAAAGCAAATATAATTGATGCTTATGTAGACATTTCTCCTTCATTGTTTAAAAAGAAAAATAACATGAAAAACAGTCATATATATGTGTTTAAGTTAATGGACATATATGTGAAGGCAACACAGACATTGTGTTTTTCCTCTCTTTCTGTCTCTCTCATACCCAGAGCTGTGCCATATCCCGCTGTGGCCAGGGATCCCGTGTTGGCGTGTGTTAGGATGGAGACTGCGTCTCGGGGAACTCCAGACAGGATGTGCTGTGCCCCGTAGTTCCCCATCTTCTGGTTGTCATCGACGTCCCTCTCCAGCATGGCTTCAATCCAGCCAATCACGCTGCAGCACACAGGGGGAAGAGGCAGGCATGTCCTTAATACTGGGCTGTGATTGGGGTGCTGTCCCTGCCTGCACTAAGACTGTGCTTCTCTGGAATGTCGTGCAGAGTCTCTAACAAGTCAAACGAGATGGATAGTCTCACCATGTCTTTCACTATCTCTTCCTTTACCTCAAACACTTCTGTGGCAGATTGCATCCCCAACCTTTTTGCCTGTCTCAGTTAAGCTTTTAAATTCATATTTGCGTTAAATTCATTTTTTCTCTGTTGGCAAGACAAGTGTAAGGTACTGTCTTGCTAAGGAATAAAAAATGGAGAATGGCCCATTCAATAACTGGTGTAATGTGCTGCTGGGTGGCTCATCCTGTTAAAGCACCCCCCCCTTCCCCCAAGGATGGATACATGTAACGTGGACCCTCCCCTCCCTCTCTCTCTCTCTCTCTCTCTCTCATACCTCTCTCTCAGCTGTTCGGTCGTCCTCCCCACACTCTCTCTCTCTGTGAACTCCATCAGCTCCTTGCGGCTCGGCCCATGTTGGCAGCAGTGGGGCGTGCAGAGGTCAGGTGAGTGAGGGACTCCCGTAAGAAGGACAGCAGGTCGTCTCCCGCACTCCCGGCCCGCAGCTCGACCGCCAGGCTCAGACACCCCACAATGGCGATGGCTGAGGCCCCTCGCACCTGGGAGGAACAGATGCACACAGTGTGGCCTGAACTGAACGGGGTGGCTGCCTCACACAAACATGCTCCATGACACCCCAGTTAGTACTACACCACAGGAGGAGATGGTATCACACCAGTGCATTATTCACACCTTAGCTTGGTTAAACACTGTATTCTGATTGGTCAAGACAGTGGTGATTATTTTCTTATAATTTCATGGAGAAAGTAATTCCAGCAAAAGTGGTCTTATCACCATTGTAAAAGAATAAGTAAACCTGTTCAACATTCTGTACAATAGTTTAGTTTAATTATATTTAAGTATTTGGTTATTGTTTTTGCATGTAGCCATGGTATAACCGAAATGAACCACAAACAGCCATGTGGTTGTATGAAAATAAACTACCCCAGTGTGGTTACTAGCCCCTTTGTGTTTTCCCAGGACTACCAGACACCACCCTGCTGTGGTTTATTTTCATACACCTGCACAGTCATCTGTGGTTTATGCCATGTTTTATCCCCTATTTTTACTTTTTCAACCCGGTCCAAAGCCCAGTTGTACTTATATCTAATCACTACAGAGTTCATAAATTCAGGAGAAAGTGGGTCTCTGAGCATGGCCTATGAGGTCCTATGCCAGTCCTTTTCAGTCAGCAGTGCGCTGGCTGACCTTCTCAGTCATTGTGCTGGAGGAGTGAATTTAATTCACAGTTGGAGCTGGTACACTGCAGGTAGATCTCCACCATTCAATCAAGAGGAGGAATGATTCTCGTGCAATTAAGTAGAGGATAATCCAGGAACTGAAACCCTCCCTCCCAACAGTAACACTGTAGAAAGCAGTATGTCATCACTCTAAACAGTGGCACCAAGGTAGACCATCTCAATGCACCAATTCACTTAGTACTTCAGCGGGACACACCACCCACAATCCCCTGGATACATGTATGTGTGATGTTGCCTCAGGTTTGAGCGTCTGCACATGTGGACAGACACGGCTATGCTCCATGCAGACCTAACTGGTAAACATTTCTATCTTTCTTAGGTGTAGCTCAGCAGCAACATGACCAAAAAAGTTAACCAACCACCTCACCCCGTCTCAAAGGTATTACATTAAAAGATAAATATATTCAAAAGATGAAAGAGCATACACTTGAGACAAGGAAAATTCCTTATATCAGAGAGAGAAAGTACAGAGAGAGGCAGATCATTTGGAAGATAAAGTATCTAATTACACAACCAATGACTTTCTGGTGATTATCATTGCACTGTAACTATCATGAGTTATCGACTGTTTTTCTTTTAAATAATGCTAATTAGTTTAAATTAAATATTGACATTCAGTTTTCATCAGGGGACCATCAATTATAATACCTCATGTAGTGCGTGCCTACTGACTGTTGCCTGTACTACTGTAAGTGAAACAAATGAATTTAACAGATCATTGATCACGTTTGTTGAATTATCAGGTAGAGAAAAAGGACTGCATAAAAATCTCACATAAATAATCCTTTTGTTTCACAACGTGATCTCATACCGCAGCGACACTTCACACAGATATTTTTATTAGCTTAGCCAGGCGGTCTAAATTGCGCAGATGCGCATTTTACCTTGGCGGATTGGTTTAACGGCATGCAGTAATTTAATGCTTTAATTGTTGCCACAATATGCTCTTATCAACGCTCAGTCTCGGTGGTCTCATGACGAAACTGCACAGGACGAGCGGAGGAGATCAGCTAACATACAAAGGATTTCAGAAATTCAAAGTAGCAGATTTTTTTTCTTCAAGCATTTATGGTATTTCGCGTCTAAATGAGCACGACAAATAAATAGCTTTAGATAATGCACATGTAATTTTATTATACACACCTTGGGGATTTTTAAAGTACCTGACTGGCTACTACCATCGGGGATTATAAAAATAAGAGTGTAGCTCATAAAGTCATGTTAAGAACCAACCGCTTTCTTTGTCCCACAGAGAATCAGTAGGCTTCAGTGCTCTCTCACAAATGTACTGCGCAAATATCACATACGGACACCTTATGTCCATAAGTATGGCATGTAGGCTACAGGTAGAACCACAAAGGGACACGTACAAGCAGAGTACACTACAAGCAGACAAGCCTACAAACCGACATACATCATAATCATCACCAAGCAAAACGGACACACTGTACAGTAAGAGCTAGTACTAACACATTAAAATATAAGCTATTCACACAAAGACCGAGCCCCCACACCTAATCAAACAATGGCAACTAGCTTTACCAGAAAATGTCAGTGGAAATAATTAGCTAAAATACAATTCTGACTCAAGTCCATGACAGTGTAGCAGTGAGAACGACAAAGTGATACACTGCGGTCTTACCTTCATTGACCTAATCGCATCGTATGCGTCCTGGACTGTGCGTATCTCCTCGTGGACGCTCTGGTGCGGCAGTAGCCGCTGGTTGAGAATTTGCAGAGACCCGGGCCGGTAACGGATCGCTTCCAGCATCATGGCCCGTGAGAGAGTCGCAGCCGACAGCTTCTGAACCAGACACAATGTCACCGGTCTTTCTTCAGCCGGCATAAAATTTAATGGTGAGCAAGAGTTGATTGGGGGGCGGGGCCAAACGACCATGAAAACAATGTACAGTAGAAGCTCAGAATCTCACTTTGACAGAGACACACACAACCACGTGTGTTCTCTTCGCCACGCCTACCTTCTCGTGCGGATTCGTGTATCCCATACCGCCCCGGTCCAACTCCTCTTGACTGCCAAGTGAAAGCCCTTTGTTTGAGAATTTAACATTCAAATCAGTTTTTATTTGCATCTCAGGGGAGCCTCACAACAATGCAACGGCAAAGACCTGAAACTGGCAAGAGAACTGCAGCGGGAAAGAGGACAGCTGTCCCTGCTATAGTGTGTATTACATATTCATAAACCAGAGGGTGTATCAACCACAAAACATACATTTCTGTCTTTTCATTCAGAGCTTCCCAGCAATATAAGAACACATCTTAACAGTTCCATTCAGTCAAAAAAGAGACAATTGGTATTCCATTGATTCTGCACACTAAACACCAGTATTATCATATATGATACATTATATTTCCCTTCAAAGAGGAATTCTTACTTGAAGGTATTCTCATTCTTTGAGGGTGAACACATTCTAAGAAAAAATATAGATAAACACAGATGTGAAAACAGAACACATATCTGTTTTTCCAATGCATGTTATTTTATTTAATTGCTCACTTTTCTTTTTTATTTGGTTGTTTGTTTGTTTTACATTTGCAGTAGTTATTTTCCCACAATTTGGATGTCTGGATACCACATAAGACAACATATGAAAACAAAACAAGCCACAACCAAATCAGTCCATTAACACAGCTTAAAGATATTGTATTACTTGAGGGA
This sequence comes from Albula goreensis, assembly GCA_022829145.1. Lineage (NCBI taxonomy): Eukaryota > Metazoa > Chordata > Actinopteri > Albuliformes > Albulidae > Albula > Albula goreensis. The sequence goes on from CM040762.1 coordinate 16,896,831, forward strand.
TGAAACATTCCCACGTTTGAAGCCCGAACAGAACTTTCTCTGTTTTCTTTATCACAAGGACTTACCATGGTACCTTCCAATACTTACACCCAAATGTTAAATTCTGAGCTTACCATAGCCAACCACAAATTAAAGCAAAATACTTTGCGGTAAATAACGGTAAATAACTACATGATCTCGGAAACATTCAAGCATAAAACAGGTAAAGCCACCAGAGGAGGAAGTACGATACAGGAGTATTTTCTTCTTTTGATTTAATGTAGTATTTAAGCTAAAGCGCAATACAGGTAGTAGTCAACTTGCAGTAGGTAATTATTTTCCATTTGCTGTACAAAGCAGTAGCTTTCAACTGTAGTACTCCATTCCCCTTTCTACATTTTAAACACATCCGGTAGTGTTAAAACTCACTGGAATTATTCAAATACAAATAAAAAATAAATAAATAAATAAATAAATAAATAAATAAATAAATAAATAAAAATACATAAATAAACAAACACATACAATTGTAACAGCCATGAGGCTATTGTGCCAGGTTTATACTGCCACAGTCCTAACACAAAGCAGTACTCTCCAAACCATGAAAGCATTAAATAAACTGCAGCCAACAGCCAATGATAAACAATACAGGGATTACTGGCCTAAATCCACCTCATAATTAAGAGGAAATTAAAGAAAAGGGCAGCACCCATATCTCCCCCTCCCTATCACACACACACTCTTCTCCCGCCCTTCAGCAAAACCCCCTCTAATGTTGTTAATGGGGTACCAGCATACCAGCATGTCAGACTGAGGGACAACAAATGCTAAACACTCCCCCCTAATTTTCTAATAGCCAATTAATTTGCTTATTTCAAAACTCAGTCCCCCATGAAGTTTGTTTCTGTACACATCTGACTGAGAGCTGAGAGGTTTTTGAAACCCCTCCGGCCCACCCTCTACAAAAACCACCACCAGTGGTCAACAACAGGTGCAAGGGCTTTGTGCTTGAGAAGAGGGGGGTGGGGTCTGTATCCCAGTGCAGCGGGAGCACATGTACGGTGCCAGCTCCGCCCCCTCCCACTTTCTCCTCCTTAGCTCAGCCTGCTGCTCCGCTTCAAGCTCTCTATCTGGAAGAGAATGACATCAGCACACAAATGTTGTCATAAAAACAATGATTAGAAAATAAGACTGAATTAAATAAATATGACAAGAAATAACCAAATTGTTTAACAACAGGAAGAGTGCAGGTCTTCTCTGCACACGTAAATGGTCATAAACATAAGGTGGCAGTCTTTACTGTAATACTGTAACTGCACTCAAACTCTTGATGTCCCTAAGACAAAGCTGGTTCACAACTCAGTCAAAACAGAGACTGACAGTTTCAGATTACCATATTTTGGCATTTACTTGGTATTCCAAGTTAAGATAAATATTACAAATGAATATATTTTTGTAACAATTGTGTACAAAATTGTCTTCTGCACTCTCCTGTCATTTCTAAAGTGGAAGAATTTAGAATAGCAAATTTCAATTTAGAGGAATATATGAATTTATGAATATTTATGAAAGTACCCAGAGACAGAAATTATATTACAATGATGCAAGGTCAAAATGGCGTGACATCACAATGACTTGTCAACACAATGGCATGACATCACAATGATGGCTGATTCATCTTTACCTCACTCTCCACCATCTTCAGCCTTTCACACGTGACCTTGGCAGCTTCCTGCAGAGAGGGGAGTGAGAGATAATGAGCTTCCTGCAGAGATGGGAGTTGAGCCTGCTCAATGGCTGAGTTATATTCTGATTCTGATCCACTATTTCCTGTGTGGCATTCACACAGACTGCGAGGGGTCATGTTGTACCCATGAGTTTGTACCCACCGTGTCCCCCTGGATGGACAGTCTCTTCACAGACTCCCCCAGGCCCTCGGCCAGTCGACAGAGCGCACTGTCATACTCTGAAGGTGACCGAGAAAGGAAAAAAGTAGGGGAAGAGAAAAGGAGGGAGGGTAAAAAAGGGGGAGGTCAAGATAATTTTAAACATGTTTTACACAGTATGCACAATGAATGCACTCAGTCTGAAGTTTCTAGCAGGAGGGAATTGTGGGTAACTGGCCATGCTGTCTCAGGATTTCTCCAACAATCACACTGCACCATTCAAACCGATGAAGCCAAAGTGGCCCCGAAAAGATCAAAGACCCATAACCAAGTGTAACAGATGGTAATAGGTGGTGGTGGAAGGAGGGGTGTAACAGTGAACTATGCATGTGTTTGTAGGGCATGCTGACTTCTTGAGAGTGGAGGTAGAGAATGTGGGACAGAAGGTTGGCTGGAGACAGAACTTGGCTGTAAGTGGCTGGTGAGCCACCATAGGGTGAAGGCAAATCACTCTTGTTAGGGAGGGGCAGTAAAAATAGAAGGAGGTGAGGGTGGTGTGTGCTCCACCTGCCAGCAGGACGGGCGTGGCTCTCTCCATCTGCGCAGCCTGCCACTGCAGGCGCTGGCTGAGCTCGCGGTGCTGCTGCAGCAGGTCCAGGGGCGGGTCCCTCTGGCTCCGCCTGCAGCCCAGGATCTGGGCGTGGAGAGGGAGTGGGAGGGGGGTAGGAGGCGGGGCATAAAGATATGGCTGACACAGTGAAAAAGGAACACAAACACTGACCCAGGAAACATAAAAGAAAAAATAAAAAAAAAAGTTCTCTTCCCACACTCAGCTGCAACTTGATCCATGCGGGAATTTCAGGCAGATGGTATCATTTCACTTGAATTCTATCCACCGATAAAACTCCAACTGAAAAAACAAATCCTGAGCCATTCCTACACTGCCCTCACTGTAGCAGTTTCCTTTATCTCATCGTCAGAAAGTACCCTCTCTCTGAGGCCCCAACAACCCATACCATCTCCTTTGGTACATTAACATGAGAACAGAGTTTCTCTCCCTATCTCACACACACACCCACACACCCACACAAACGTACATAGGCAAAGGCACAGTGGGCATACAGTAGGGACTGACAGACCTTACTCTCCAGAATCTGTTTATCGTAGGCCAGTAGGTTTATACTGTGGAGCTTGTATGGGGAGGGAGGAGAAGGGCTGAGAGAAAAAGAGAGATAGAGACATACTGCAGTCAGTCATTTAAATGTAAATGATAGAATTCATATAGTTTCCAGTATGCTATGTCCAGATGTGTGCAAACACAACATTTGTTACTGGGGTTTACTATAATGATGAGGATGATGATCATGATGAATAATGTAGGCAAAAACAAAAATAATGACAGCAATAGGCAACACAAGCAAAAAATGAAATCAAACTACTCTAATCTTTTCCTGTGGTGTGACACCATCATGAATCAGCAGTTTTAGCACCAGTTCAGCCGCTCCTTCCCCCCCCGGCTTTCAGCTTCCCTCATGCGGCAGGTTTAATGGCTGCTGACGAGGCCTCGGTCTCTCGCTGACGGAGGGGACGGCACATCCCAAAAACTGGCTTATCGCTGTGCTCTCTGACCCGTGATTATCACAGCGCTGAGGGTCAACCCTGCGATAAAGCAAATGCCTCCACGCTCCGTGCACACATGCAAGCGATAACACCGCCACACCTCCTGCCGTCGCGGATCCAGGAGTCGCACAACAGGGCTCATTCATGGCTTTATTAAAAATATGAAATATATAAACTCAAGAGGTATGATGATCATCCAGAATGAAAGGATGTGAAAAATATATACATTCATATGTAAATTCGTATAGTCATAGGAGAAATACAATTGTGCGGTTAGCTATTGCATATAAAACAGAGGTGGATGATTCCTAAACTGCATGTAGGCATGTAGATGATAAGTTAGATATAGATATAAATAATAATTTAGTCAAATTCAGTCTGGTGACAAAATAGACCTATTTTCTTTTGTTTGTGCCGGCTTGGGTGTCACTCAAAGTTAAATGCTATGTAATCAGATTAAACTCTCCTCCTTTCCCTTTGTTTCTCTATAGATTTCAGCCATTAAGCAGAAAACCACTCGTTAGTAATTATGAATATACTTAATTGTGTATGAAATAATCTACAGTTAGGGTAAAGGTGTGCGATGACACCTAAACGTCTCTGGGGAAACACTTTTTCCTGTGTGACTGAAACATCAATGTACCAGACATGCTCACAGTGTAAATCAGTGTGATTGTCTTAGCCTGTGTTTGATGGTATTTATTTCCTTGCCTCTGTCTGTCTGTCTAAATGACACACAGGGTGTTGTGTGGCTCAGCCTTCACAGAGAACAGTGTCCTGTGTGTCCCCCTGTCTCTATGTGTCAGTGTGTCCAGGGGGCTGAGAGGGGTCCGGTGTTGGCACGGTTGAATGGTGGTGGGGGTGGATCTGGTCGGTTTTGCTGTGGCTGCACTGAGGTCAGAGGAGAGTGCAGACTGATGATCTGTAAGGCAATCAGACAGAGAGCTGAGCAGGCAGAGGCAGGAGACAGGCTTCTTCTGTCATTACTCCCTCTCTGCAACTCTCTCACTGCCCTGTTATAGTTCTCATTCTAACTATTCACTCCTACCCAATGTCTCATTTGATATGACTTCATTTTCATAACCAGACTGAGTTTGAAGCGACAGAGTGAGAGAATTCAAGACATAGAAAGAAAGTACGGATGTAGAACAATGAATGAATGAATGAATGAATGAGAGGTAGTGAAGCACATAGCCATACAGTCACAGATGTAAATTTGTTTTGAGGGTCCAAACGCTTTGACCAGGGTCTAAAAATGTATGGGCCCATGTCAAAGCTCAGAGCTGCTGGTGAATGGATAGACAAGGCATGCAGGTACAGAGACAGTCAAGCAGGCAAACGGGCAGGCAGACAGTCAGTCAGGCAGGCAGACAGATTGACAGAATGGCTGACCTTGCATTGACGTTTTTCACATTCTTACTCTGTGGTTTGGGTTTAGGAACAGCAACCTAACAAAGAGACACTGGTTATAGTGACAATAAGTCAATGGTGAGTGTGACTGTAATGATAACAGTAACTGTGATCCCTTTTCTCCCAGTTCTGTGCCAGTCTCACCGTGGGCATAGTGAGGGGGTCCAGGACCAGCCAGCGCTCTGTGACTTTGTGCACCTGGGGCCCTCCCAGAGGCTCCCGAATTTTAACCACTACCTCTAGATGCCCCCCTGTGGGTTTCCGTCCATCCAGAACCTTTTTCAGGGAGCACACAAAACACACACATGGGCATACATATTTATGATCAGGGAAGTGAAGTGTGTGTATATGCTGGTGTGTTGTTGTGTGTGAGGAGTTATGTACTAATGAAGTATGATGTTTTTTGTTGTTATGTGCATGCATGTGTGTATATGTGTGGACAGTATATGAGTGAATGTGCAGATAGAGCATGCTCTTACCTCTATCAGCTGTCTGATCTCACACTCCTTCTCCAGGGAGTCCAGCTTGAGTTGAGCACTGCCCACCACCTTGTCTGTCTTAAACAAACCACTGCAGAGAAAAATGTCCAGTCAATGATATCTGCACACCCACAAACACACACTCATTCACACACATACCAAAATAAGCATGTCTCATGCCGCATGCATCCCCCCCACACACACACACACACACACACACTCACCCCTTGCGAATGACCTCGAACTTGATGCCCCTGGACTGAATGACCCTCTTCAAGCTCCGGTGACCTCGGCTGATGTTTAGCTTGAACTGTTCCTTGAACTCTGAAAGAGCAGACGGGCATCTGAAGTGTCATGTCAGCATTATGTCATTGTGTTGTTGTTCTTCATTAGAGTGTGTGTGCCTGTCAGGGCACTGTTTCAATGTGTCTCTGCAGCACTGAGTTGCTCTAATGTTTCAGTTCGCCTGTATTTTCAGTGTGTTTCAGTTCGCTTGTATTTTCAGTGTTTCAGTCCATGAGTGAACTCGTACCTGGACAGTTGGTGTTCTTCACAGTGCTGGTTTTATCCTTCTGGGCTTCTTCCTGAGAGTACAGGGCGCACACACAAAGGGGAGAAAATGCAGAACACATCCACAGGGACAGAAGATGACATCAAAGCCCTAACTAACACCAATTATCAGCAACCAATCAGTGCATGCAGTACATCTCACAATGCAGGGGCAATTTACACTGACAAGGAACTCAAGATAAGGTACTCTACAGAGTGTGTGTGCATGCAGGTGGCTGTGTCTTACCGAGCTGGGGAACGGAAACTCAAAGCGTACACTGGTGTCCATAGCTTTGGGGGAAGCTCCTGCACAGACAGAAAAAAGGCAGTGCAAAATACTCTGAGAAAAGGACACATCACAAACACATTAACTGCAATGTAAGCCAGCTAGACAGGCACATCTATACATTTGTAGTCAGGCTGAGAGACTGACACACAGACATGCAGACAGACAGACATAGAATTACCTGAGGGAGTAGGCAGGTTGATTCCCTTCACAATGGTCAACACCATGTCACTGTTGGTGAGGTCAGGAATAATCCTGTATTACAGACATGGGGAGGGGTCAGAGAGTTTAGGAATTCCCCATTTAAGAAAGAAGAGATGACATCATTATTATTGACAGAACTTTTCAGCCAATTAGCATTTACACTCAGGACAGAGGGGCTAAAATAAGAGTTCAGTCCATTCTGATTTAAAATGAATGCCATTTTATTGATTTAAATGATTTATGAATTTGATTTATTGAGTTAAAAATTCATGAAAACAGAAGCAATAATTTGTAGTTCCTCCCTAATCATCTTGTGCAACTGTGTTAACGCTAAAGAGTAAGGTATGAAAGAGTACAGAAAACCTTTTGCTGATGAAGGCAATGTGCAAAAAAATGAATCTCATGGCCACACCTAAAATGAAAAATGCTGCACACAGATCTTTGATGAATGTAGTTACTGAATGTCTCAGATCTATGCGCCTCTGTTTTTAACCCAAAGGGCTGAGGTAAGAGGGCCATCCATTTTCACTTAAAATCTAAAAATGTATCCAGGTCAGCTCAGTGCTACACGCCCATCTGTCACTGTTCAAACGAGCCTCTGTGTGTGTGTGTGTGTGTGTGTATGAGAGAGAGAGAGAGCAAGCAAGTAAAAGACAGAGTGAGGGAGAGGGACAGACAGAGAGTCAAGGAGACCATATGTCCGTGCATGTCTGTGTTAATAGTTGTGTGTCAGTGTGTTTGTGCAAATTGTGTATATGCGCATCAGTGTCTGCTCTATGTTCACAATTGTGTTTGTATATGAGTGTGCGTTGTATGTGTACAAATGGGCTTGTCTACCAGTGTGTGAGTGTTCTAAATGCATGTGTGTTTTTGTAGGAGTGTGTATGATATAGTTAATGAGCGCATGTGTGTGTGTCTGAGGAGGGCTGAGTTCGGATCAGGTCAGTGTTCTGTAAGAACAGGACAGCTGAGGACTCTGTCTGTGTGTTTCTTCTGTGAGGTTTCCATCTGTTAGCCAGAGGGTAGCAGTGCTTCCGGCTCTGCTCTCTCAGGCAAACACACATATCCAATCTCAGCTCTCCCATTCCCATTCATGCATACTTAAGTAAAATCAAATTAACTACAATTAGTAGTAAGAAGAAGTAAGTGGTGATATTTGATAGCAATTGTACACTACAATATGTAACTACTTCCACAACATGTCATGTCACTAAAGTCACCCCTAGGGGGCCTGGAAGAATGGTTTGACATGAACATCAATTCCAAATACTATACACCACACACCATATATGGTAAAATTATTCAGAATGCAAATTGTGCATCCTTTAGAAATCATTACTCATCAGTGACTCACAGCGAAATTGTTTTTCATGAGTGATTTTATTTTACATGCAAATGGAAGAGTAGAATGCTGAAACTGTGAGACTGGAACTAGTGTGTTCAGCCTTGTCACTGTAAACAGAGAATGAAAACACTGTGTGTATCAACTGAAGTGAAGCTTAATCACTGATTTGATAAAGTATGTGGGTAATGAATAAATTGTAGCATTAAATTTGATACAGTTAGCACATGTCAGCTGAACTTAATTGTAGTTATTGAACTGATACTGTGTGTACATATTAGACAGGAATGTTGATATACAAGTGTCAAACTGTTTCTAGGAGGTTATTGGACCACTGTTTGAAAAGGACAGCCTCCAGTTCTTTGAGAGATGAAGGAGGTGGAAATCTACTTTGTACTTTACAATTCCAGAATGTTCCACACAGATTCAACAGTACTTAGCTCTGGTGAAAGACCAGCAATTTGGTACCAGGCATCTGACCTCTTTCAAAATCTGTCGGATCACTAATTTCTCTCGGTTTGTACTGATTTCAGAGTTCTATTGCAGAAACACCTGAGATTCATCGTCTTTTCGAGGTGAGGGTGCTCCTTACTTGACGGTGCTGAAGGTGCGCTCCTCTGTGTGAACTTCGGGACAGGGTAGCCCTTCCCATGGGCCTGCCTTAACACTTCGATATTGTTCATGCACTCCTCCGCCAGCTTCTCAAACCTGGAAACACAGGAACAATACAGTCATCATACCGTCACATCTGTTGTTCCTCTAAACTCACAAATAACTACACAGTATCCTGAATCACCAATACCTGCATAATTGTGGATTATTAGTTTTCACATACACCTCATACACTGATATGTTCCAATGTGCATTGTGTAATATAGATATATTGATACCCAGTAAACATATCATATGTTTCTATAGACCATTCTTATGTGCTCTTGTGTGTGGACAGTCTCACTTAAAAAGACAGTACTTCATCAATCTGCAATGATTTAGCTCAACTGTTACGGATGTAGCTATTTGATGCTGTTCACTGCTGTGAGCAGGCCTTGGTTTCCACTCACCGGACGGTTTCTGCCACATTGCCCATGTGGGTGAACTGCTGGGAGAATCTGAGACACATCTGTGGGACAGGCGAATATTGTGAGCAGGGATACTTTTGAGTAGCCCCAATCAAACAGAGTGAATGCGGTGTGAAATCGATGTGAATAATGTTATCACTGTGCTAAGATATTAGAGGGATGTAAATACAGTATGGATGGCAGTCAATGGGAAGTTATAATGGTGATATGAATGCAGTATCAATGAGAGTTTGGGGGAAAAAATGGGACACAGCCAGAAAAGCTTCCAATGCAAGGTGTTCACACTTGTAAATGCAAATTTGTGGACACAGTCAGGGAAAACGCTGAACCAAAACTCAAATTAATTCCCATCCCTCTGTACAGAGAAAATGGTTCTTGGAAAATCTGTAAGCATAATTTGCATATCAAATACAACCTCTCCATCGAATAAGCGTGAAATCTAGGAGAAAATGGCTCAACAAAAGAGCTTAACAGAAGAAAAAATGTGGCCGCCTTTGTCCTCTTTTTTCCTCAATGATGTATGAAATCACCATGGAAACCCCTGATGTTAAGACTGCAAAGTACAACTTCAATGAGGTGAGAAGTTACTAAAGATATACATGCAGTGCTAGAGTAAGCAATAGAAGGATTACAATAATGCAACTGTTTGTCAGTGTGAACGCAGTGTGGCTTGACCATGAGCGACTGTGTGAATTGGGGTTAACACTGGTGTGTGGAGTGAAACCGGAGTTACCTCTCGCTGCTGCCGCAGGAGTTCCATCAGCTGGCTGTACTGCTCAGAGGTTTGGGGTGAGACTGTGGAGGCACTGGCCTGGACTAGGGAGTAGTCACTCTCAGCCACTGGAGCACTGGGAACCTATAGTGAGTGAGTGAGAGAGAGAGGGAGGGAAGATAGAAACAAAGGGGGGGGGAAGAGGAGGGGAGAGAGGGAGAGGGAGTGAGACAGAGAGGAAGAAGGAGAGAGAGACAGAGAGGGAAAGGAAGATTGAGAGGGAGGGGGAAGGAATGAGACAGAAACAAACAGAGAGGGAGTGAGGGAGAGAGACAGAGAAGGAAAGGGGGAGAGAGAGCAAGAGAGAGGGAGTGTGGAAGAGGAGCAGAGACAGAGAGGGGGAGAGAAACAGGGAAAAAAAAGTAGAGTTAAGAGAAATTGAGAAGGGCAAGCCAAAAGTAAAAGTAAACTTGGTCAGACGACAGCCTCGGGGATCTTTTCTCATTCTCTTCTTCCATCTGTTCCACAGAGCCTGTCCTGACCGCACAGGCAAAGAGGCATTGCTTCTCCCACCTCAACTTTTCCTCGCTGTGATGATGTACTACCCCCTCTACCCCGCGAAATTAGGCTGCTCAATCTCCATTACCTTGGTGATGTCAACGGGCAGCCCCCTTTGGCGGCGGTGATCATGTGATCCAGGCCCTTGGCGTGGCGGAGGTGAAGCGCGGCGCCCTGCATGTCGTTCATGTGCTTAGAGCGCAGCGCGGCCCGGACGAACTGCTGCCTCCTAGCCAACAGGAAGTCCAGCTGCTGCTGCGCTGAATGGCCAATCAACATGCAGAGTTTTAGGCATGCAGTGCCACCAATAACGAATATTAAGTGTGACAGATAACATCACCTCAATTGGCACACACCAATAAGACAGTCAGTTCTTAAACACATGTTTAGCCTTACCTGAGCACATAGTGGTCTTCTGTGGATAATCTTTAATCTTGGTAATCTTTAAATAAAAAGGACACAGAACAGTTCTGTGACCACATGCGTACCTTTGGACCCCACTGCAGAGCCCTGACCAGGGGCCAGAGGCGTCCCAGGGGCCCTGAGTTTGGGGGAAGGAGGAGCTGGAGCTTTAGCACGGTGGGACACTGCTTTCATAAGCACCTTCAGAGAAAAACAGAAACACCAAAAGAACGAAAGGAACATGTTCAATTTCAAAACGGACGTGTTTCTTTTGAAGGCACTGTACTGAACTCAGCTCAGTACAAAAATAGCAACTCTGATAACATAAAATTCCAAATTTCTCTAACAAATTTAGAGAGTACTGAGCCAGCATGCTGAACATATGCAAATCTACACTGTTAATGCTTTAAGTGGCTTAAGTGCTATTTCATTAGCATAATGAAATATACATGATGGCTGCCTCTTTCTAAGTGTGGTATAATGGTCATACTCAGATCTGCATGCCTGAATGTATTTTGTCATTAGCTGGGTACTGTGTGAAAGTTAGTACAGTTGTCATGGGTGAAAATGATATAAAAAGTGTGTCTGTTTGTTGTGGATTCCGATTCTCCTTGTAATTGTATGCCTTATATAGGCTTTTTCCTTTCTTTATTTTATTTCTTTCTCCTTCAAAGAATTTACACATACCTTTGGCACTTCCTCTCTTTGCTCCTCCCCTTCCTCTTCATCTGCATCCTGACTGGCCAGCTTCATGGCAGCCTCCAGCACCCCTGCGAAGCTCTGTTCCCCGCTCTCTAACCCCTGAAGGGGTGGGCACCCTGAGGGTACACCGCAGGGGGAGGGGTGAATGGGCAGGTTGGTGAACAGATACATGCACTGATGCACAGGGACTGATTATAACGGACAGCTATATGAGCAAAAGAGCAGTATTACCAGGAGGGATGGGGAGTTCTGACAGGCTGACTGGGCGCCCAGCTTTGTGGGCTTGGATGGCACCTTGGTATTGCTGTGGGGTAGAGAATCAAAGACAGACAACAAGAAACAAAGGAAGGGAGAGCGAATGGGCATATGAGATGGGTGTGTCAGAGAAAAGAAAGCAGGAGAGAAAGGCATAAGGAGGTTGAGTTAGGAGAGACAATTTCAGAACAGAGAAGGAAAGAGAGGGAGAAAAACACAGCAAGAAAAAGAGAATTAAAGAGCAAGAAAACTGCTTTACAGCTCATGGCTGGGAGGCAGCGGCTCAGAGACTTTATTATACGGTACATCAAGCGTGTGTTTATTGTCATCACTGATCACTGGCTGCTCCACAGTGAATGTGTCAGGATCTGCTCTAATAGATGGAGGTGAAGTTTTTGGGAAATTTTTGCCTGTGTGAACATCGACCCGTCTTTATGCATCAGTGTGCTAAATGTCTGCGTCACCCACCCTGACTGCGGAGGGAGTCAGAGCCAGCACGCTCCCCTGAAGATCAGGGAGCCCGTGAGTTGGGGGTTACCTTGACGATACGCAGGTGCATGCGCGCCTTGCGGTCGTCCCCTTTAGTCTTGGCATCTTCGGCAGCCGTCTTGTATCTCTGCATCCTCTGCTGCAAGGCCTCGGCCAGACTGTTGGGGGCTGGGACAGCTGCGGGAACACACACTTCATAACCAACACTGCATGTCAGCACTGACATAGCCAAATATGTCATTACCAACACACAGTCTGTATGTCAGCACTGACATGGTTAACAACAAGAAGTCTGTATGGTGTAAACTTACACACAGTGCATAGTACACACACCTCAGTACCAACACACAGTCTGAATGCTAGTCATAACACAGTATACACTTCAGAGCTGAATCCCTCATGAGATGTAACATATCTACACTTCATACATCTATAGAGCACATTCAAATTCTGCACACTTCACTTGGTTCAGATCCAAGTCATCGTCTGCATAATGCACACTCAAAAAACAGTACAGTGTTAGTACATAACCCACAAAAAAGCCCAAATAAAACAAAAACTGTTAGTGAATTAAAATATCATACATGCAGAATCACAAAACTGACACACGTGAAAATGAAAACTGACTCTTAAATGCATTCTACTACACAGTACAGCTGATACACAAAAAAACCCCATTGTGAATGCATTAGAACTGACATTCCAACAAGCCACACACATCAGCACACACATACACACGCAGTGACAGCAGGGCAGTTACCAGAATTGGCCACAGGTGGCGCTGCATGCAGCGATGTAGGAGGTTGCGCGGAGAACTGCTTTTCTACCGCCGCACTGCCTGAAAAATGAAGGAATTAAAGCAGAGATAAACAGACAGCCTGAGGAGAGAAAATGAGAAAGGCCTCATTAGCATGTTGTTCGTTAGCCTTGCTGCAACCCTCCACCTCCCCCACCCCCATTCCCGGCAACCACCACTGAATCCCTTAACTCTAATTCCTTCGAGAGATGTGAGAGACTCTGCCTCAACAACATCAAAAGAGCTGGCCCCTTTGTTCAAGAAATTCTCAACCCTTTACAGTGTCAGTCTTCAAAAGCCGCCGTTTATATTGACACAGACACTGACAAAGCGGCTTAGGCCACAGCAGGCTCGGCTGCCATGTATCGCTTTTAAACCGCTGTTTTCCAAAGTTTGAGAGTAAACCCAACCTCAACTCCCCAGCAAAAGTTTTATTAAGCTGTTTATATGTGTCTGCAAAGCAGTAACTCGCTTGCAGCTACACTGTAAAGACTTGAGCAATGATAATTACAATGGATTTATGTAGCACTTAAAGAGCTCTGTAATGAGAGGACAGGGAAGTCACACACAACACCAATTTACAGAGAGAGAAAAAAATTGTGCATGTGCAAGGTGTAATGACAATGGCTTACCAGGTGGGGGAGGTAGTGAGCTTATGTCCACAAAGTCTCCCCTAGAAAATGCTTCAACCACTGTGTCTAATCTCTAAGAGACAGAGAGAGGGAGAGATAAAGACAGCGAGAGTGAGGAAAGGAAAGAGAGAGAGAAAAAAAGAAGAACGAGACAAACCATTAACTTGACTTATGACCTTCATTAATAAGTCTATTATGCTACACGCTACAAAAGCAATCTATCAGATGAGATAGTGTCTCGGGCCTGAGTTGCCGTCTAAAGTGTGCCACCGCTGCGTTTGTCCATAGAGCCTTAAGAATTTACAGTGGTGACCCAAATCACATCTCCAGCACCTCCAGAGACAGATTCTGAGGTGTCAGTATTGGTTTCAGCTGTGTCTGTGACATTCGGCCAGTACCTTGACCATTAGGTAGTGCTGTTTGGCCATTCCTAGGTCTCCATTCTGTTTGGCTTGAACAGCTGCCACTTTGTACTCTCTCTGTCTGGCCAGCACCAGGTTCTTCATGTCTGTAAGAAGGTGCAAAAAACAAACACATACACATATACACACATGCATACAAAACCACAATGCGTGGGGACATATATACAGAACACATGCATGATAATATTCACAGATATACACAGATAAGCAAGTATAAGCACACATACACACACACAATCCCATCACATCAGAAATAAAACAAACAAGCATTTTCAGACCCTGTGCCAGACTCAGCTCCAGTGCCCAAAGCCAATAGGTTCTATAGATCACTCTCAAATTCACCGTCTATTCATTTGCACTTTAATAGGAAACCAACATAATCCCCTAAATCTAATAAGAGTATTCTTCACACCTCACGGGCCGCAGTCCAATCTGTGATCAATAACTAACTGATTCCCAATCTTTGGCAATTTGTAACTTGGGCTGAGCGATAAATCAGGATGAGACGAACCCTCCTGAGGTCACATTTACGGAGGCTCGGTTTGGTTTCCACGTCAATCCGAGTGAAACCCAACGGACGGGAACAGCGTGTGCGCGGTGCGACCAAAGTGAACATGGTGACAAACACTGTTGGTAAAGAAAGTGTGAGAAAGGAATGTGGTTCTTTATGGCATGAGTGCCGCAAACACTCCTCTAAACATGGCGCATTAAAGCAGAGCTGATGGGGGCTGAATGATACATCTGGTATGCAAATGTCTGCAGTGCTTGTGTACGGTACATTAATGAAAACCTTTCTGGATTATTTGAATCTGTCTGCTCAATATCATGCCGCAGCTCATGTTTTAATGCGGAAATTCTATAATCTTTCATGATTTTTTGACTGAATTAATTTGAAATATATACTGAAATATTGTTTGACTTGGGACATTTTTGTAGCTTTTCTATTACATGTTCTCCAAAGCAATCATGTGTCATTTCATTGCCTCTTTTCAGAATGTACATTAAAAAGTTAAAAAGATTTTTTTTAAATATAGTTTGACATTTTTAAATGTGTGTTTGTTTGTTGCATGCACATTACCTGAAGCATTACAATCTTTTTGGATTCGGCTGGGTGGGGACGCAGGGGGAACGTCAGTTTTCATGGCAGAGATCTTCACTAGAGATTGTGGGGGTGGAGTTGTTTGTGTGTGGTGGGTGGAGTCTCCTGTCTGAGATTCTCATTGGTGGGGGGTGCAGGTGAAACATGACGGCGTGGCTGCTCCCGCTCTATGATAGGCTCAGCTGTTTGATGGGCAGAGGTGGGCCTACCACCCGTGGCAACAGGGGGTGGGATTTCATCCTCGTTGACCACCTTTCCCATCCGCGCTGATGATAACATAGACTGTAGGGTCTAAGGAACACAAAGAGACAGACCACAATGAAGCTGCAATGAAAAATAAAAACATTGTGTTTGAAAATGGGGCTACTGGGCAACTGGCCAATAGAAAAGAGCATGATCAGTCAGTTGAACTACCCTCATCTTATCACACAGAACAGTCGGCTGAGCACCTGCAGTCGGCCTGCACCAGCTGCAAACAGGTCACTCCTCTCTGATACAACCTGGCTGACTACAGTATGAAAAGAAGCAGCAGCAGACAGAACATGCTTTGGAGGAGAGAGCAAGCTTTCCTACGGTCTGAGTGACAGACAAATTTGACTTTGGGGGGAGGTGCTAGAGGGTGGGGGTGTTGTTGTGTAAAAAAGTTAAACTCAATAAAAAAATGGTTTATCAACAATGGGCACTGAAATGGAAATCTGTTTATACAAACACCCCAAATAAACCGAAAAACAATATGTGAGACGGGGAGAAACAAACATGTCAAACAAAGAGATGTCATAATGCAACTTATTTTCACATTGTTTTTGTTTCGTGTTGTCAGTTTCATTCAATGGAGTTCGGATGTATCGTAATTACTTCAGTCATGAAAACAGAAGAGGGTGGATATGAAACCTTCATCTTCCACCTCCTCCTCCTCACCTTCAGTCCTCGCTCATATCTCCGTGCTTTGCTGGTCTCCTTTGCTGTATTGGCGTTTCCAATGGCTGTCTGGTACATGTCAATCCGCTCAAGGAGGCGGGACTCCAGGCTGCCCACACCACGGACAGTAGAGTTTGAGTGCTGGGTGGGTGTGGCTTTCTCCGCCTTATCTTCAACCAACACCTCATTTAACTCCGCCTAGAAATACAGTTATTTGGTTACATGTTCCTGTGGTTATTCCTCACTGTGTGAAAAATAAAATTGTTGCCTTGAGCTCTTTGAACTGCTCTCAGCAAAAGAGCATTGACATACTGTAGCTATTTACCAGTTCAAAAAACAATACAATATTTTCATATTGCACAATATTTACTAACATGGTCCATACGATGAACAACCTCATACATCAAACAAGCTGTTTTGTTTTTCAGCCAGCAGAGTGCATTTCTATAGCAGCCTGAATGTAAAAAGCTCTGTGTGTCTCCATCGTAACGCCCTGCCCCTGCCCCTCCCCCAAGAGGTTACCAAGAGGTCAGCATCATCTTCCAGATCCCCCTCTTCATCTCCCCTCTCTTCCTCATCCAGGTCTTTCATACACAGAGCAGCCATACGCTCAATATCAGCCATAGGCACTGGGACTGTCAGAAACAATGAGGAAGTCACACATTTGAGGACACCAAATCAATCCATGCAATTCTAACCCTTTAACCCAACATTCAGAAACACTTTAGCACAGACTCCAAGAAATTAGCAATTGATTAACACATTACTCAAACATATGCTTTTATTATTTAGCCTTTCTTAATGCAATCTCACTGTGAATGAATACCTACAGGAGATGCTGTCAACTAATGCTTTAAAACGTGAGGACAAACAAGCCATTTAGGAAGGATGGGCAGCGTCTTCTTTAACACATGTATTCCAAAACACTTTACTGTTAACATCATGCCGTGCAAAGAAATTGTCACTACAGGGATTTCAAACCAATGACTATATACAACAAATATATTTCATTTATACTAAAATGGCATTAATATTTAATAAATGGAGTTACACAGTGTAATGTGTTCATAGAGGTGAATACAGTACAGCTCGGTGACTTGACGGCTTTGTGATGCTGCGGTCTGGATGATGGAACAGCTCACCTGCCCTCTTCCCTTTTTTACCCGACACCTCCCCCTCTCCCATCAGAGACATGAGCTCCGCCTCCAGCTCCTCCTCACTTCCCCCGGGGTCTGCATCTCCATCCAGGGACATGTCGAGCAGCAGCCCCATCTGAGAGAGACGCCAAAGAGAGGGGTAAATGCAACGTGT
Organism: Albula goreensis; assembly: GCA_022829145.1. Taxonomy (NCBI): domain Eukaryota; kingdom Metazoa; phylum Chordata; class Actinopteri; order Albuliformes; family Albulidae; genus Albula; species Albula goreensis. Next base: position 16,913,961 of record CM040762.1, read on the forward strand.
ACATACCCCCACCTGAGCAGCTTTTTATAGTGCAAGGAAAACCCTACAGCTGATATAACAAATACAGGTAGCTTGCCAACTCACAGCACTGCATTTACAAACAGAGAATATGTATTAATAAATTAGATGAGCCTGTACCTTACTTCATCAGCTCAGATCTTAGAATGCACTTGGCTACTGAACTAGTCGTTTGACTGTGCTTTTCAAATCAGGGAGCACTCTGCTGTGCACTCAAGATCTAGCTGCACCACCCAGTTAGACATCGCACCTTCTTGGAGATAACACAGGATATAACACTTGCAGATACACATGTTAACTAGAGGAACGAACAAAAATGACTGGACAGGGCAACTCATGTCCAACAGCAGGGGGTGCAAGTGAGTGAAATTACACTTGGCTGCTGTGTATTTGTTATGTGTGTTATGTATTACAAATGTAATAAGCTACCTAAGCCAGACAGCATACCATGGTCCTGGTGGCAGCTACGACTGTTCGCTTTCAGAATTCTAACTCTCTGCCAATCAACAGGAGAAGACCACAGGGTGGATTTACCAGTGGTCAGTAAGCTCTGTTTGAGTTCTGTTTGACCAAATCAACATGCCAGGAATTAAGAAGGAGATGAGTACAATTGAGAATGAGGTGGTTGCCTAACACTTTGCTGGATGGGTCTCACAGTGCTGACAACTAGCAATCCTCTGTTACACTTTCCCCAAATGATACAGCAATGAGAAAGATTTCATTTCCTGTCTGTATCTCATTTCAAGCACCCACGGAGAACAAAGACCAGGTGGAAGACTTCTCTCACCGTGCTTTATATTTTCCCCTTACATCTCGCACAGACCGGCAGTAGACATAATGGCCTTAGTGAAAGATAAGAGCAAAACGACTCATTCCAGCCTTCAACATCATGTGACCACATTTATTAAAATCCTAAATGTAACCCTACAGACTGGGCTCTGAGGCTCTGGGCCGACAAAGTGTGTGGAGAGACAGAAGTGTGGGATGGAGGAGGAGGTAAGGCAATAGGAAGGAGGAGACTGATAAACACACAGTGATGGTTAAAAGTGAGGCAAATGCAAATGAAGGGTGAGTTACCTGTCTGGGTCGAGCTGTTTCTTGGCCCCGGAACGGGGAGGTGCGACTGCCACTCATGTAGTCACGCTCAGAAAAAATCCCATTAGAACTGCAACTGGGAGCAGACAAGAAAAAGTCTTACACTTCAGTGCCAGGTGTCAAGAGTATCAGTTTACATTTTGAACTACAGTCGTATTTCATTGTAAAAACATTTTACATTGATTTTGTTTTCAAAAATGTAGTATTTAAAAAATATAGTATTTGAGCTACATATACAAAGATTATTTGTGTGTGCAGTTATTGTCAAGTGTATGAGAAGATTATTGTATAACCTTATGATGTTCTTATTTATTATTCCAAAGATACTATTTTTAAAAAAAGGACCTCGGTTTAATCCCAATAAAGAAAATGAGCTCTACCTTTTCATCACAATGTATCTTTTAAGTAATTATATACTACTATTACAATATAATAATCATGTTACTATCAGTATAAATAGTGTTATTATTTTTTATAGGTGTTACGTGGCATAAACACAGGTGTAAAGTCACAAAGCTAGGGCGTCACAATCTGCTACAGTAATGATAAGCCAAGAGGTGAAATAAACTGCAATCATATTTGAAATCAATCATAAATATCAACACATATTTTTCCATGAAACATATTTCTTCTAAACCACGTAATATTCGTTCGTTATCTAGGTGTATCTACCAGCCAGGTCGGTTGCTAACGTTAGCTAGCTGGCCGTTAGCAACAGCAAACAGCTTGCAACACCCCAATCAATTTTTATCTGATACTGAGGACAGCAATGACCAAACAAATATGTTGCAATACGCGCAGAATTATTCGTTTCCCGGTGTATGGGCGCTGAGACTTGGCAGATCTCTGTAGTGAATAGATGCAATAATTTATTAACGAGAAGGTACGATTCATGATTTCAAACATTACATTACCATTACGACCCCTCGAGTGTAGAAATTACTTCCGGCTTCCCGCTGCGTCTCCAGTGGCAACAGGAATTAAATTAGAATGTTTTTACTGCGTGTACCACCCAGAATCACTGATCTGTATCAGTCCAGTATAATCTACACAGAATACCACCCTCTATCTTTTATGTCATCCTTTTCCCCTCAATTTTCCCCCTGAGCACAATAAAGTTCATTGTTGCGAGTGATGCCCCCATGCGCTGTTCTAAGATCAGCTAAGCAAGCCCATGTTGTAAGACTAACCATTGTGCTTAAAAAATCTCACGCTGATCTGGAGTTCGCGGTGAGAGTCCTATTGTTCTCGCTACATTTGGCGGATTTGACCAGGCATAAACAAATGCAATTCTTTTTTGCTATCAGAATCTTGTGTCCTAGGTCTTCAAAGTGCTCATTTAGTTAGCTAACTAAATGGGTTATTGCAAAACAGTTACTTCTGTGTGCTGATGTGTGTGATTAAATATTAAACATAAAGCAAAACAATCAATGCAGCATATTTTAAATTATATTTGAAGATCAGATCATTATTTCTCTAAGCCACAACCAACAACACATACCTGAAGAGATAGATCAAGTCTGCTCTTTTGGAATTTCCACTCTCCTGCATATTTTCATGTTTTTCCAGTCTCTAAATCACTAGGCATTCAACATATTGATCTCATGGGAATTAATTAGTCAAAGTCAGCCTGAAGACTCTGCAGCTTGGAGCCATGCACCGCCCAACCTTAGGCCTGCTTACGCTATCAGTCTTTGAAATGGTTCTGTGCACAGTGTCTATATTGACAAAAAGTTCTCAAACCGTTGTTTCCCAGTGTTTACAAGGATTAATCCAGAGGCAGTTTGTAGTTTATGTTTTATGCATAGATTGACAAAGAAATGACCCGCTTACTTGCAGAGTCTGTATGATAATATAAGAATATTTAAAATGTTATTGGGTAATGTTTATGTGTAGGGACCACTTTTTTGCATGTACCCCTCCACATCCAGCATCCAAATACCTGATGTAACAAAACTGGGCCTCACACAAGTGAATAATTTCAGATGGTATATAGCAATTCCTAATTATAGTTACTCACATGGTAGGAAATAAAGTGAAACCAATGAATTAACAAGGCAGCTTGAGTCCTTGAAATACCTGAGAGAGTGCCCCCCCTCCCCACCAACCGTGAACCTACATGCAGGACACATGCTTGGGGTGTTTAGCAGCATGAACGAGTGAAGGATAATGGTGATGGCTGTGAGTACGACCGCACAGTCATCTGCCCCTCTGACTGTGCCAGTACCACCGCACAGTCATCTGCCCCTCTGACTGTGCCAGTATGACCGCACAGTCATCTGCCCCTCTGACTGTGCCAGTACCACCGCACAGTCATCTGCCCTTCTGACTGTGCCAGTACGACCGCACAGTCATCTGCCCCTCTGACTGTGCCAGTACCACCGCACAGTCATCTGCCCCTCTGACTGTGCCAGTACGACCGCACAGTCATCTGCCCCTCTGACTGTGCCGCAGCCATGCAGTGTGTGTTTGTGTCGGTGACCTGTAGCATTCTGGCCCTTGAAAGCAGATGGGTCCATCTCTATGGTGGGTACCTAAAAAACTGCATTGTGCACTGATGCAGATCCTCCATGAGTGTGCAGACCAGGGACCGCCCAGAGACTATTAATCACTGACTGAGTGCTGACTGGGGTTACAGTCAACTCAAACCCTCCATACCCCTCTCTCTCTCTCTCTCTCTCTCTCTCTCTCTCTCTCTCTCCATGCACTGCGCTTAGATGCTTGTGTATTCTGATCAGGTCCATACTGTGCAGTCTGTGGGTGGCCAGATATGTAGGGAGTTATTTCACTCGACAGTGTGATGTATGTGAATATGTGTGTGTGTTTGTATGTGTCTGTATTACTCTCTCATAATGGTTGGAAATCAGAGTGCGAGAGGCAGTATCCATGAGCAGCAGTGGCATTGGAGACAACAACGTGACGCTGCAGCTCTTAAAAGACACGCCGAAACTTGTCAGTGCTCTTGATGTGCATTTTTGTCTGTTTGTTTGTTCTCTCTCAGACTCAGCCATCATGTGGCATAGTCGTTTTTAGAGCCTGGCATTTCTGTTTATTATTTCCTGGCTTTTTCTGTGACCGCGGCAGTGTAAGAGGGGTGTTCTTAATTCGGGGGAGCTTTCTTCGTGTTGACATGTGTTTCTGTACAGGCAGGATTTTGAGGTTTGGTGGTCAGCATTGATGGTGACTTAGATTTGGAATAAGATTCTTTACCACGATGATTCCCCTCAGAAAGTCTCTCAGACAAACCCTGGCAAAAATCCTGCAGTTAAAATGCATCTCAGTTTTGGTTGCTTTGCATTTCAGTACACTGAAAATGCATTATAACTCTGCACTGAATGTTGTTGACAAGTCCCTCCTGAACAGGAAAAACAAAGAGACCCAAGCAAAGCAGCCATGTACTGATGACATCATTCTACCTCACTTAGATTATAGCTCTCTACGGTGATGAAATCAACGGGGTGGGGGTGGGGGTGGGGGTGGAGGGGCACACACTCTGCCACTATCTCAGTTATCAGGTAGCAGTGGTGCCAGTGTCTTTGAGTTTTGGGGACAAGACAAGACATTGATGCAAGACACTAATTTCAGCACACACTGATCAGCAATGTTGTAAAGAAAAAAAAACACACTCATTGTGTCTCACTGTGTGGTGCCATGTTTCTGCTGTCAGTAAAAGAGGGTTTAAAAACAGATCTCCAATGTAGCCATGTATTTTTGTGGCATGGAGGTCACATGTCCAGTCTTGGCAGAAAGAGATTGAATGGCTGATCATTTATGACAAAGACAGAGACACTAACATCAATCACGATCACATCATCTTATTCATTCCCATTGTCTGGGACCCCCATTTTATTCAATACACTTCTGTCATGTTCATGAATAATCGGGCCAAACAGTTAATGCGTATTTCCCTCTCAGTAAAATGAGAAATGATATCGGCAATGAAAGTTGAGTAATGTAGTGAATTTCTCCTCCTCCTCCCATTTCTCCACCGCGCTTCTTCAGTGAGCCTTGTCTCACCTCCCCTCTCCTGCAGTTTCTAACACAGCACTGTGCTGCTGGTGAGAATGTCCTTGGTAGTGTGTCTGCTTTGTTCTTACCCCCCTCCCTCCCACAACTACCCCTCATTAAACAGCTAAACCACAGCTCACTGTTTGTCCAAATGCAGGACTACCCTGTCCCAGAGTCCACAAATGACCAGACAGGCACTAATGCCAAAGCTGGTGGAGTCTATCGGTTGACCAATGAGGGAGTCCCATTCCCTATCCCATCATCTCTCTCATCTGGCATTTTGCAGTACATTGTCTAGATTCAATTAACCCAATTTGATTACTAAATTGATCCTTAATTGGTGTAGGACTGTCGATGCTGAAGATCAGGGCTGCTGATGGCCAGTACAAAGGGGTCATGGAGGAAGCCTTACCCTGGTCTATAATGTGTACTTCAGAGATTTCAAATTACCTTGGAAACTAGCGGGAATGCAGTTATAGTGTACATCTGTAATTTCATTTGCAGACAGCTCCTTAATGAGGTTTGTGATTTAAGCTTGAAGCACTTATTTTCTTAATCATGGTGAGAAACAGAAGGTCTATCGCTGTGCTTTTGTGTATGTAGTACAAATCTCAAGAAGAGAGGCAAGCATGTTTTCAATATTTCAGTCTTAACCATGAGTGGTAAAACGTTTTGTTGGTTGGAGAAGCACCTTGAACAAAAATAACCAAATGGTTTCATTTTTGTGTCAAGATTTAAGAAATAATTATTTAGATAGTTACAATAAAGACAATGGAATATAACTTTTTAGATCTGATTTATTAAGTTTTTAGGAACATATCAGTAAGGATAATATATAGATTTTCAGGCTGTACAGTTGGTATGAAAAATGTGTTATTAAAATGAATATATACTGATTTCAGTTCAGTTATAGTTTGTCTAAGAAAGCACAGCAATGGAGAAATCAATCACAGCCATTCATGTTTTGGGCACCATGTCGGTTTCAAATTTGTACAAGTTACCAGCGTATCAATAGTAGCTGTGTGACTATGTTATTTGAATGTGTTGCTGTCAGCAAATGGAAGATTTCTCACAGTCACAGTTGCCATTCATTGTCCGGCAAGTCAAAAAAAGAGAGAAAACCCACCGACAGCAATGAATGTGAACTGGGACACTTCACCAATACCTTCTTATTTATTGTGGGACTCGGCTCCTTGCATTTCCTTTGCAACATGAACAATGCTGGGAAATTACAATGCTCAAACAAATGCAGTTGTGCATGCATATAAATACTCTTGCTGGGACATTTACAATAGCCCTTTTTTGATCTCTAAATATCAACATTTAAAAGATTATTTTCCAATGTAAGAATGTGATGATGTAGCAATATGACAAACATTTGTGTAAAGAGTGCTGGTGAAGCAGATTTGGAATAAAACTGGAATACAGCATGGAGGTCCTTATAACAACTTCCTGACAAGAGGGTGTATTTGCTACTTTGTCAGCACACTCATTGTCAGAGATCGGAGCTGGCGTTCTCAGGCGCAGCGACAGAGTACCCTCTCCCTGCAGGATCAGAATGACTGACCAGATGTGACAGAATTGCTGCCTTTAAGCCGGCGTGTCTTCGAAAGGCAGGGTACACTCAACGTTCGATGGTTTTTCTGTGTCATAAACTCACCGACAGCGTTGAATGTTCGCTGTGTTTCGAGTGAAGGTGATACACTGTTATTCACAGGAATTGATTTAATATCAATAAAAACACACAAGAACACACAGACAAACGAGCACGCTGGCTAAAAATCTGAAATGCAATCAAATAAACAATTACACGCTTGCAACATCAGAGAAATACAAAACCATACATATAAAACTCCACACTGTTTAAAAACGTGATTTGCAAGAGCATAAAACACACAAATACACACACATGCATGCACACACACAAGCACACTCATAGACACACACATATACAATATTTTAATAGCATATCAAGGCTTGCGCATATCCCATACCCACATATCCGCATAGCGAATAGATATATGAATGTGTCCAGGTTTTTTGAATGATGCATAGTAAAATGACTGCTTGCACCTAAATGTAGCCTTCATGCCCTCCTCAGTTTATTCACACAATGCATGATAAAACACAGCATTTAAAGCAGCGATTGAAATAAAAATGAGCTCTGCAATGGAGGCACAAACAGACACAGGTGTCGCACGTTGCATTTGAACAGGCCGTCGAGCACGGCATGGGGAATGAGGCAGGCGCTGTGGGGTCTGTCATCTGACCGTGGGGGAGGGGAGGGACAGCGTGGGGGTCGCTGCGCGTTGGTGAGAAAGAAAGGAAGAGGGAGGAGGGAGAGAGAGAGAAAGAGAGAGGGAGGGAGTCAGAATGGAGTGGAGGTAGGGAGTGCATGTCTGAGCTAAAAGGGGGGGGGTGTGATCGATTCCAGGCTCCGCGTTTCCAGACAGGCTGAATGGCAAAGGTCAATAGGTCTCATTTCCTATGAAAGACTGGCTGTCTGGCCGTGCCTCCTGTCCGTGTGTCTGTCTGCCCCTAGTAAGGGACTGCTTCCCTGGGCCACTGCATGTAAACCCAGATAAGCTGTGAGGACGTAACCTTTATCAACACGCTCCAAAAAACAAATGCGCATGCTGGGCAAAGCCTGTTCCACACAGCTGAACCACACACAGACTCACGCAGTCACACACACATGCATATGTCCTTGTGCACACACGCACACTCATGGAAATGTGCAAACTCAAACCCATATACACACATGCAAACATAAATACATGCATGTATATGCATGCATGCATATACACACAAACAGAGAGAGAGAGAGAAGCTTGTGGAAACTAATGCTCTGAAACACACTTGTAGGGACCTCATCTGCACCCTGCTTCTGCAACAACGTTGGTACTTGTGATATGAATGCAAGCATGCGACTCCATGGCAGTGCAATAAAAGGGACAGGAAGTACTGCTGGCCCGCAGGATGCGTGGAGAGCTCTCCATTCATTCTGAGCGCTCTCAGATGCATGGCGAGATGGAAAACCTGGGCGCTGATCCGTGCGGTGCATCCTGGATCCGAGCGAAGATCCGGTGACAGCAGCACTGATACACGCAGAGTTTCCTGCCAGCTTAAAAATGTGGTGTGTGATGTAATGCAAATCATTCAGATGCTTATTGGTCCTCCGGAATACTTTTAAGCTGCATGCAATTAAGTTTATGCATTGCATATGTTTTATATCATAAGTGTGGTACTTTGAGCCTAACCCTGCAACCAATGGAGGAAAAGTGGCTAACAAACCAAAGACAATGTCATAGCTTGTGGCTGTTGGGCGCACTTTTGTGTGTGTTTGTATGCATGTGGAACTATACATTTGCATGAGTTATGTTCATGATTGTTTATGCTGGCAAATACAAACAAATACAATGCAATCCCTGTCATGACTGTGATTGGTGGTCCATGTTAAAGGTAGAGCATGGGGAGAGGGCTTTGTTGATAGACACCGCAACCATGTGACTGCCCCTTCCCCCCTTCTTCCCCCACCCTCCCTCCTCCCTCAGATGGAACTTGAACCCATGACCCCCTCGGTGAACGGGTTCAGAGGAAGCACAGCCGCTGCCCCACACCGCTCCTTACAATGTGTGCGTGCAAGCGTGCGCTGCTTTATGTGCGCGAGTCTGCATGTGTGTAGCAGGTTTCAACATGTGTGCAAAACAAGACCGTTCCGGGCACTCGTGAGTATGTACACGCATGTGCCTCAACGTGTCGCGACATGACACATGTGCCGGCGACTCCCCCCCGAAATACTCCGCTCTACCCCGTTCCTCTCTGCTCCGCGCGTGTCTGTCTGCGTTTGTCGGCAGAGTGCGAGAGAGGGTTATTGATGAAGATGTCGTTCCTAATGTTAATGGTGTTTCCCCTCCCCCCACACCCAGCCACCACCCCCCCCAACCACCCCTCTCGTCTGGGTGACGGAGTCTATGGCTACCTGCTCCAGACTGGATCAATACATTAATCCAGTTGCCATTCACATCAATAATAAACCGAGAGAGACACAGACGTGCCGGCAGGATCTGGCCAGCAGCTCGCTCATTACCACATTATTTTCGACTCACTTTGCTCTATGAGATCAGCACATGCACTCTGTCAATCAAGGCCACACAGAAAACCATGCTGCAAATACACTCGGATGTTTACATGCATGTCCCCAGTTTTATATCATAAAGATATAAAAATGAACATCATCTCATAAACACATATATACATGTACATACATGCACAGACATACATAAACACACACACACACACATGCACACACACACCAAAGCAAGATAAAAATCTTATTTTCCCCAGGAACACAAGTGCACTCAAATTCATAAGGAATATGCAAAATACAGTCTGTTCAACAGAGCAGTTGAAGAAGAAGAAACAAGCACACAAACATAATCCTTTTCACCTTTGCTGCATAGTAAATGTCACCAATTGCAATGCCTTCACTTAGCATAGCAGTGCATCCCAATGTCACATCCCAAAGTGATGAAGAAATAGCACAAGTTCACACTGTATTTTCAGTATAGACATATTTACATTCAAAAGAAAATCATGCAGGAATGGGTGGGGATTAAATTATGTGTTTATGGAAGTACTTACCTCTGATCTTCTTGAGTGGAGCTATAGATGCACGGTCCCTGTGTCCCTCCTTCTCTACCCCCGTCTCTCTTTACCCTTTTCCATACATCCTAATCTCCATCCCCCTCGCCTTGCATTCCTCCTGCTTTCTCCTTCAGTCTGACTCTTCTTCTTCTTCTCCCCCCTCCCTCCATCCTGTCTTCTCCGCTGCCCTTCCAACTCTGCCCTGTCCTCCCCCATCCTTCCCCTTACCCTCTCCTTCAAAAACTCCACCTCTCGCTTCTTCTGTTCCTCTTTTTCAACCCCCCCCTCGGTTTTCCTTTCGTTCTCTCTTTCTCCTTTTCTCTCCCGGCGTCTCCAACGTCTTCCTCCCGCTGCTATAAACTTAACTGCAGACTGTTTGGTGTGTGTGTGTGTGTGAGAGAGAGAGAGAGAGAGAGAGAGAGAGAGAGAAAGGGGGAGCGAGGAGAGTGCAAACCAGGACATGCAGTCCATGTCAGTTTGAATGAAAATTGTGAACGCTCCGTTCCCTCCACCTCTTCCCCTCCCCCTTCTCACTCCCTCCTCTCTCTCTCTCGCTCTCTCTCGCTCTCTCTGTCACGTGAATACACTCTGTCTGTCTCCACTTCTCTCTTCCACCTTCAGAATTTTTCACACTTCAGACAGACATTTATTTATACACTTGCCCCCTCCTTCCCTCTCACTGTGCCCCCCCTCCCCTATCCACCCCCCTCCCCTTCCCCCTCTAACACCCCCCTCCCACACCACTCACACACATGCATGCTTCCCTCACAGCGTGTGCCAGACAGTTAACCGCTTCATGGCTGCAGCCTAAAGTCTCTCACACGACCCCCCCACCCCAAATAACCCTCAATGAGTAACATGACCGTTCACCCACAGAGACCGAAAGGAACATCTGCAGATGTTACATTCCTTTGTTTCAGACATATTTCAAAGCCATAATGCTTGAGGAAACAAAGCAGAAAAAAGACCGAACCAAACACACAATCGCTTGACCGCTTGCTCTTTCTTCATAACCATAAATATAAAATTGACAGGCTCTTCTGTAGATGAGAATGCTTGCGGTTCGCTGGTGTTCTGGCCCATAGTCTTTCTGGTAACAGATAAATTACTCAGGACTCCACTGCAAAGTTGTGCCATTTTACATGGGCTTCGCAACCTTGGATGTGGAGCACAGTCTGCAAAAAAAAGAACTTTAGTTATGCGCATGGACTCATTATCATCATGATGTTGTTTAGCAGTGTGTGTGGTGTGTACGGCACTCCGGTCTGAGTCCATGCCCTTGATTGTGACTGTGGTTTGGGCACGGTGTTTGAAAAGGCATTCATCTTGATGTGGGTTTGGAACTGGTGTTCCCTGAATTTTTTAGCGGTTCTCATATTTACCTGCTGCAGCATAACATACAATCACAGATGGGATTACGTATTTGAATGCGCTCTTTATGCTGGAAAACTGGGTAAGGCATTCATAGTCCTATTTAATGTGGACTTTGCATCATGCTTGTTGAATAGAATCATTCAATGGGGTTAAGTTGGCAGCCAAATCAGGACCACACAAATAGAAAGGAAGCATAAAGATCAGACATTTGTATGTGTGTCTAAAATGATTCCTTTGTTTCTTTTCTCAGAAAGATCTGGTTGTGCTTTATGGTGCCACATTATGAACCCAAAATCTGAAAGGCTAGCTGTGCTTTGGGATTGTGTTCCCCTTCCTGTTGCTGTTATCATTTTCCCCTGTCTTCCTCTTTCTCTACATCCCCGCCTCTCGTTCTCTTGCCTGGGCTAAATATTGATTGTTCAGTGTAGCTGTGGTCTCTGAGGTCAAAGGAGCAGGGCTGGCCCCACCCCCTGTCATCTTTCTGCAGTCCTGGCCCCACCCCTCCCTCCTTCCCCTGATCCTTTCCTCCTCCCTCTATATTCTGTGCTAACTATACTTCCAATCCACTTTCCTTCTGTCTAAGAGTTATCCACGCCTCCTCCAAAACTCTTTCAGCATCCGCTTTTGCCACACTGCCTTCCAAATTATTTAGCGGTAGCCTGTCATCTCTTCCCCTTCTTTTCTGGCTCTGCCCCCTTCATCCTCAGTGCTGGCCCCATGCCCCTCCCCTTCATTTTCCAGGGCTTTCATTACAGTACATTACATAAGTGCATCCACCTGATTTTGAGAATGATAAAGCCTGACTCTGGCTAATCATGTTTCCAGACTAGCAATCACTGCACATATGCAGCGTCACTGAGTTCCTCTGTGAGTTGGCAGCGGTGTGTTCAGAAGGCTGTGGTCACCGTCGTCAGATAAACGCAGAGCAGAGAGAGAAGGTATTAATAACTGACATGGTGTCCAACAGGCTACTGTTACAAGGGGCAGAAGAGCAGGGGCTCTCGAGGAGAGATGTAAGAGGGCAGTGAGAACACTGTGGAGGTTGTGAAAAACAAGTGCCGATGCAGGTCCTGGCAAAACGTTGACTTTTTATTGATTCTACAGAAAATAATAAAAGGATGGAAGTGTATGGTGAACCTGGACCTCCCTGAGATGCGTTGGGGCATCCGGAATAAAGAGTCTGGGCATGCTGTGGGGTGGAGTAGGTGGGGAGGAGGGTGGGTGGGTGGGTTAAGAGGACTCTGATATATCAGCACTCAGACGTGATCCCTGCGGACCTCATGGTAAGAGAGACTGATGGACCATTAGAGCGTCATGAAAAAGGAGACACATCAGGTATCACTGCTCCAGCTTCTCAGACGCTTCTTTTACTGGGTGACTGGAGCAAAGTGCTTACAAATGCTGTTACTTTACACTGAGATTCCATTATATGGGCAATACATTTTTTACCATGTGATAATGGTATCCTTATGATATGGTGGGGGAGGGTGTCTTGAGGAAGGCAGCCGGTCCACCCCCTTAATTGACATACTTGATATACGATATTCCTACTGATCGGTTTGTGAATAGATGACCATTACATCATTGGGTTCAACTATGACCCCATCCCAGACAGTTCAGGGTTCTTTCTCAGCATCTTTGCATATCATCTTACAGAGTGCTTCCAATGGAACTTGCTGGCCAATCCGCTTTCGGACTCTCTTGGTGATAGACCAATCAGAGCAGTGTGAATGGGCAACAGGGATCTGAATGGCACTTTGTCTTGGCCTAGGTCGTGATCCTAGCCCCAGGGATAAAGACCGACAGCTTGAGAAGGTCTTCAGGTCTGAACCCGAGACACTAGGTTAAAATGAGAGAGGGACTCTCTCTGACTGAATTCAGACAATGATGCTGTCTTCATGGTTTTTCTTGGAAAAGGCTGCTGTAAAGCGCTCTGAGGTAAGATGTCTAGTAGAACGTCTTTCCAGCCGGACACATGATAATCGAGACATTTTCGATTTTCTGATGAACTCCATACTAAGGAAGTCCAGCTTATTATTCACATTGAAAGGTGTTAGCAGTGAAAACTTGGTCTATTTTGCGGGCAGGCAGAAAAGAGCAACATGGCAGAACACTCACTGTGAGACTACAGAGCTCCACGCTTATTCACACCAATAGCGTAATACACCAGTCCAGAAGAGCAGATACTCTCTTTCAATGGGGGAAGGGTTTAGATACCGATCAGGATCCTGTTGAGGCCTTAATGCTTGCAGGATCAATAACTGTCTCGGAAGAGACAGAGAGAGGCAGAGATTAATCTGAGGCTTTTTTCCCCCTTCTTCAAGCAAATGAATTAAAGGGCACAATGACATGGGAGGGCATTCAAAGGCAATGTGATTAGAGGAAGAAACTACTGTTGGAGGAAACAGTGAATTTCCACTAACCTGGGTCTGGTGTGGATTTAACTGAGCCAAGATTAGGACCAAAGTATCCCTAACCTCATATCCACAACTAACAACTGTCAACTACACTGTCCAAATTTGCATAGTGTTGTCATTAGTGACTGCGCTGTGTGAGATTTCAGTGAGCGAAAAACTTGAGTGATGCTCAGAGTGGTTCTTTCTCCTTCTGTCTAAAGGGGCTTGGAGAAAACGGGGCATCAGAATTAGAAGTAGACAGGAACGGCCATCCTGAGGGAGCTGGATTCTGCTGATGAAGTGCTCTGCTGTGGGCAGACAGGTGAAGACAGGAGCAGACCAGAGGGAGATGCTGACCACTGTCTTTCATTATACTCCTCCGCACTTCTGCTTTCCTCCAGCAGGGGGAGACAAAAAGTGCAAAACCATCAAAGCTTACTGGCCTCAGGGCAGCAGAAACTGATGAGTGTACCTGAACTGCCTTTCAGTGCAGTCTGATTCAGCTCCCTTACAGCTTGGGTTCATACATTACAAATCCAATTATTTGCGAACGTACAACCAGCCTGGCAGGATCAGCTGTGAAAGTTCAATTCTCAGTGTAGCATAATGAACTACAGTGGTTCTTAAACTCAGTCCTTAGGACTGTGTGTCCCCAACTGTGTGTCCTGTTTTTTGTTAAAAACAATAACAGTTACAGTTGCTGAGCACATGTTCAAATTCATCCCTAATTTTGTCCTTAAACGTATTTTAAAACAGCGCATATTTGACTTGATGCCATTTGCCTTTTAAACATTTAACAGACACCCTTATCCAAAGCGACCTTTACAGTTTATCACAGCAGGACATTTACTGCTGCAATTCAGGCACTGAATTATTCAAAGGTACAACAGCAGTGCCCTACCTGCAAAACCAGCCTATGTGAGAGTTACAAATCCAGCTCCCAAACCGTTATAATACAGTGTCAACAAGCAACTTATTTAATACAAATGGTTCACTTTCAGTGAACAGGTTTCCACACTCCACAAATGAGACCCCTCTGATTTTACCTGTCAGTCTATAACTGAATCAATTAGAAATGAAACTTTTAAAATTGAATCCTTTGCCATATAGCACAGAAAATGATAGTCGTAGTTGATCTGAGAGACCTGAGATGTGGATGTGAGACATGTGTGTTTCATGGTTTTTCTGTCTCTTTTCAGCTTGTGACTTCATTCCTGGGTGGACATTGCCTGTCCCACATTCCAGGGAGAGCTCGCAGATTACAGCCATGGGAAATACTGCAGTATGCTGAATGCTTGCTTCAGTTGTGGTTAGGCAGGGAATCATAGGTGACAAACGGGCTGCAGCTGCATGGCTGGCGGCACTTGAAACCTAGAGATTGGAGGATCCAGTAATTACTGATGCACTCCTGAATAATATACGTAACACAAGGTTTGATGAAAGCACCCCTCTGTACAGTAAATACACAGCAAATATGTCCCAAAATAAACCATACGCTCAGCTATTGACCATTGTACTGAATGACCTTCAGACAGGAAAGGTCATGACATGAAACACCAGAGAAGAGGAGGAGCTAGAATTCTGCACCCAGTCCTTTAATTTTACTGTCATACACTGCGTTTCAGACTTCATGAACACAATCTCATCGATTTACACTTACAACTGCGTCATGAGAAGACATCTTTTTCACACCAGCTCAGATTCTCCATGACCATTTATTACATTTGTTTGAATATCAGTCTCTTAGGCTCGGTATTGGCATTCATTTTGCAGTTTGCAGTCTGTACTGTATATAACCAGCGTCTAATTTTGGTTTGGTAATAGAAATCTCTCAACTGCAGTACAAAGCCATTCCTAGCAGATGGCGGACCCCTGGGGACAATCTCTCTCGTTCCGTGTCCTCCAGTATAAAAGTGTCAGTGAGGTACAGAGATATTGTAAGCTTAGGGAAGAGATGAAATGGCAGCCATCTTTCCCTTGCTGAAATCTCCAAACATCTTCTGCAGGTTCAAGCCTGAATTCATTCTATACTTATCCTTGAACTTCACTCACAAACAAATGTAAATACTTGCCGTTTCCATCAGAAACTGTTTCCTGTGAGTTCAGCAATCACATAATTAAAATGCATTTTTGAATGACAAATGTAATGTTAACTTCAAAGTTAAAGACGAATTCAAGCCTTGTGAGTGTGTGGGAAGGTGTGTCTCTCCCTCACAGCTATGCCTGTGCCTGTGTCTCTGTCTGAGCCTCCTGTCCTGTGCTCCCGCTCTCCCCAGCCACCCCTTGTCCCACGCCTGGCTCAACGTCCTCCTGGTCCATGACCAGTGCTTTCCATGACTCAGCGTGAAGCTTCTCGTTCTGCTCCGTCTCCTGGGAGGATGGGGGCAATGTGGCGGCCAACGCCGGGGGCAAGTGCTTGAACTCCTCCTCGTTGATGTCATAGTCCTTCATCTTAGTGTCCAGCACCCACCAGCGTCCAGCAAAGCCCACATCCAGCACGCGGTCCGGCAGCTCCGCCCAGGGCACCGACAGGGAGGAGCAGTGAGCCTCGTACAGGCTTACGGTGGGGTCATAGTCGGCCTGGTAGGTAAGTGAGGCCACGCCCAGGCTGGCGTAGCGCAGACGGCCCTCGTTCCGCAGCCGCACCAGGCTCTGTACGTGGCCATCAGACGTCCCGCTGCGTATCCATGGTGACAGCAGCCCCAGTTGATTAGCCGACTCCAGGAGGGCAGATTCAAAGGAGGTGTCGTCTGGGTTGGTGGCGTAGCAGGCCCATGCTCCACCCAAAAGCCCGAGGTACACAGAGGCTTTGAAAGGCCGCTCCCATGCGCTGACCAGTGACTCACGACACGCCTCCTTGTAGTCAGAGAGCAAGCTGCGACACCACACGCCTGATAATGGGAACAAACAGCAGCCATGAGGTTAAAGTCATATCACAGAGACAAAAATCTCACTCCGAAGACAGCGATTTGAACTGATCAGTGTGAACAGAGTCACACTAATTAATTTGGTACACACTTTCTCCCAAGTAATTTAAGACTAAGACAAACAACACAAGGGGCACATAATCAGGAAAAATGCAAGAACAGAACTAGGATGGAGAAGATGTTGCATACATTTTTAAAAAGCTAATAAGATTCAGCTACTACATAACTCAGTGACATGAGATGCACAAATACTACATATGATTCTCTAAGCACGAATAAATATTACAATTAATGATGGAGAACAGGTAGTTCTAGTCATCGTTGGATGTAGGGAAGGCTATGTTTCCCCAAACAGCCTATGTCGTTGCTGCCTAAAATCCTAAACAGGAATGATGTCAAATTCCACGTGCAAATGTCCCATTTGGTATTCATAGCCAGCCAAGCAGATACTATGCTAAAACTTCGCTGGGTTAAATAACTGATTATCTAACTTTTTAACATACATTCCCAACTTGCACTACACTGACTGAAATAACAGCTATGGCTATGAATGAGTAGACTTTCTAAGTTGCACTCTGATACAGCATTCTGCATTATAGCTACTTAGTAAACGCTACCCCTACTAATCAGAAAAGTGACAGCAGTCATGTAGATTTCAGCACCACAACGTGATAGTAGGTTCATTAACCTAGCCAGACCTCCACTGCCACACGGGTAGTTAGCTCGCTATAGCTACTGCTGGCAGAAATTAACCAAAAATCAAAACACAGCGTTGTGCAGAGCACATACAGACAGGAAACTAGAATTTAAGTTCACCTTACCCACACGGCTGTTTCGCAACCTATCTAATCGGCTGCCCTTGCTTTGAGCCGCGGTGGTGCACCATCTTCTCAGTAGTAACGAGGCAGCCATACTTGCTATACAACGATCTGAAAAGGGAAACACATGACATTGAAACAGAACCGGAAGAAATAGCAGCCATTTTGATTCACAACAGGGTGGTGACAGGTTGCAGAAACGACTGATCTGTGTTGTAGCTGATGCGAAAAATACCACGCTTGAGCCAAAATGGCTTTGCTCACCTTACTGTTTAAGTATTATTGTTCCGATAAGGAAACAAAACCTGTCCATAGGTTCCTGTTAAATGTGCAATCCACTATTAACGTTAATAACACAAAACTACAATTTTATCAATAATATACATGTGATATATTGCAGTCTATAAAAACTATCAAATGTCTACGACTTCTGATAGTATATACGACATTACATGCATTAAAACTGTCTGGATGCTAGCACTGAAAATTAGCAACACTAGCTAGACAGTGTTCCGGCTGTACTACGGTCACATGACAGTTCCGAGCAATTCTTCAAGCTGACACAGGAGGTCTTGTGTAGGTGACGTGGAGCAAGACGCAAGACAGAAATGTTGATTTTAGCTGTCACTGGACTCTTAACAGATAAAATTAGACAATCCAGGTCTTTTGTATTGGGAGAAGATATACATTTCAGAAAGGCACACTCTAGATATTCGGAGGTCGCAGCAAACTAGAAAGGAAGGAACTAGGCTTGGAAGGCGTGATATTGTGTAGTTAAATAGTCAGTTAGCTCGCTATCTATTTACCTGTACAGTTCACTGCTTACTACGTTACTGCGGATACAGGAAGAATAGTTCAGCAGTAACGTTCGCAAGGTGCTAAATTACACCAGCTTGTCAGCTAACAAAGTGTGCGCACAGGCAGCGACTGCCCAGAACAAGGTGAGACAAGAATATTCAGTATCTTGGTGTGAGTGTGCCTCAACACCTCAGGGGCTGTGAACTTAAGTCAAGAAACTATCTGTGTATGGGGCTAATCTGTTTTTAATTTCCAACTGTGTGACGATGAGGCCTTCTTACCTGTAACACAGCACGCATTTTTTGTACTCTGCAGTAAGTAAAGGATGATTTTCATTTATCATGTCTCTCTTCGCCATATCATGTGCCAGTGCAACTTCAAGCGAAAGGAAAGCGTTTGTCTTGTGTGGCCATGGCGACTCCAGACGACTTGAAATTCCAAGGTGGGTATAAGTAATTTTTGAGATCCCAAAATAAATGTTTATTTTCCTCACCTGTCGAAATCTCAATAATTGGTATACAGAAACGACTGGCGTACACACTGACCTAATATGTATGTAGAAACTTTTCACGCTGAGCATGGATGTGCAGTGTACCGCCCATCCCACTCCCTCGTCTTTCCCAAATCCCACTTCTTTATGATAACTTGGGCTAACACTCTTCCTACAGAGTTTGAGGAGGCTACAGACCTGCTATCTGCCGACCCTGGAGCCACAACCCTCAGCGTGTCGGCCCCTAGCACTTCGCCAGAGCCTAAGGATGTTAAACTTGACCTGTCTGAGGATGAAGAGGGCCAGGAGGAGAATTCAGAGGTCAGTCAACTTTTTCTAATTGAAAGTACCTTGCACCTGCGTCCCCTTTTCCCTCTTTCATCTTGGGCTCTGGTCAAGTGCATTAACATAGTCTTTCTTAGACACTCAAGACTTTGCTCAAATGTTAGAAATTTCACCCTAAAAATTCCAATTTGGAAACATGCTACTTGTGCTTCGGGGGAAACTATTTACAACCCATAAATTTATGTTGATTGCTGTACAGCTTTTAGGACGAGAGAAACAGACTGGTGGCTTCTGGACCTTTGAGTACTACCAATCATTCTTCAATGTGGATACAATGCAGGTAGTGTACCTCGACACAACAATTATGAAAAAGACACTCTTGGGTAGCAGAGTTCAGTAAATATACAGTACAAGCTACAGCAGTATATATGATAATGGCTAAGGTGACAAGTACTTTCCTTGCTGGGATTACAGTAAAATTACCTATTCGATAGATTAGTGGAGATTATTAATTTGTTTTTTTCAGCCACTATGGTTGGTTGACTGTATACCATGTGACGCAGGTACTGGACAGGATCAAAGGCTCTATGATACCTCTTCCAGGCCGAAATTTTGTCAAGCACCACCTCCGTAGCAACCCTGATTTGTATGGTAAGGAAATTAAAATCAGCAAGTCATTTGGTTTTCATTTGCATGCAAACTGTATTCACCACAAACCATAGCTAATGCAATCTCACCAGGGGGGAAGCTCCAAAGGAGCACACTGTTCACTTGAACATTTGGCTTTGAATAAATATTGCAAACCTCTTACTTGCTGACTTCATTTACTAAATACCAAAATGTGCATAATTTCCTGTTTTTAGATTTAAATGCCTTTGCTTGGCTTTCATCATCGACCTGGTATAATACTTTAAGAAGCCTTACTTAGCGGACAGCCTTATGCTGTACTTGTCAGTTGAGTTTCCAGGGAAATAGTTCAGGTTGCACACCTGGTTCTGATCTCCCCGCCCCTGCCTGGGGGTGGCCCTGTAACAGGCTGCGGTCTCTTCTGTCTGCTCACCCTCTCTAGGGCCCTTCTGGATCTGTGCAACCCTGGTATTCTCTATGGCGATCAGCGGGAACCTCTCCAATTTCCTGAGTCAGAAGGGTGACCCCAAGAACCACTACAGACCTCAGTTCCACAGGGGTGAGGGAGACTTTAACGAGAATGTTTTGTGACACCCAACAGGCCTCAGGCTGAGACAGGCAACTAAACATAGTGTGGCTTTAATCTTGTCCTAGGAGTATAACGATATTTCTGGTATGTTTGAGCATATATTCTATTGTTAGAAATATGAAAGTCTGGAGCAGCAGTTGCTGTCTCTGTTATTCCTTGGAACATACATCAATGTGACAGTTTCACTCTCTTGTTCAGTCTACCAATTTTGTCTCTAAAGCTATCCTGGTCTTATTTTTAGTCTAGACATGTTTATCAGTGACTCTCTCACCATCTTCTCTAAGCCTGTTTATACCAGTCGGACTTTATGTCTGGGTTTGTGCATATATATCAGTGTCTCTCTCTTTTCAAGGTCTGAGTGTCTGCGCTAATGTGATATTCTCTTTCTGCCTTGTTCTCTTTCTCAGTGACAATAGCAGCTGTGGTAGTGTTCCTGTATGCTTGGCTGGTGCCTCTATGCGTGTGGGGGTTTCTGACGTGGCGTAAGGGTACTGAGAGGCAGACCGGAGGCTACAGTTTCTTGGAGACGGTGTGTGTGTATGGCTACTCGCTCTTCATCTACATCCCGACCTCGGTGAGTCCTGGCAGGCTGCAATCAACAGCATCAGGTTGAACAGGGCTAAAGTAAACCCGTGCTGTAAAGTCCATCATAGTGACCGCCCTCACCTCTCCTCAGGTGCTGTGGATTATCCCCTTTGAGTGGCTCCGGTGGCTCTTGATTATGGTCGCCATGGTGATCTCTGGCTCATTGCTGGTCATCACTTTCTGGCCAGCTGTCCGCGAGGACACCAAGCTGACTGCTTTTGCTACCGTAGCAACCATCGTCCTGCTTCATGCACTGCTTGCGATTGGATGCAAGGTGAGTTACACCCAGCTGATATAGTGGATGCATTGCTTTTAACTCATTTTTGGATAAAGCACATAGGTGGGGAAACAAGCTGTCCAACTTCAAAAGGACAGGTATAGACAGATCTATGAAACCCTTAACTCTTGGTAATCTGAGGGTAATGTGTTTCATTGTACAGCACCTTTCATGTTTGTGAAGGCACTTTAAAGGGGGGTGTGGGAGAGTGGCTCACCTCTGGCACAACAAATGTTTATCCCCCTGGTGAAGCATGGCAGACAATCTGTTCCAGAATTGCCACTTCAGCTGAGGCAGAGTGAGAGAGACCCATCTATCTGCCTAAACTGGAACTTTGAATTGGCAAAGTAGTCTCATGTGTCTCAGTGCAAAAACCAGATCTTTCAAGTCTGTCAGAAATAATTCAATATCTTGGTTGAAATTTGGATACTTCTGCGGCATTTCTATCATTCATCTTTTGAGATTGAGTTTCACTGCCCTCTCATCACTGCCTTACCATCTGCACCTTCGGCAGGGAGAACTGCAGAACTCCTGTGTCACTGTCTGCTTGCCAGTAACAACTTCACACACTATAAGATGGTCAGCAACAGGAGAACTGGTGCTGATGTGATGAGAAGCACCCCTTATTGAAAACAGCTTAAAACCTGTAGGTGTCTGC
The DNA here is from genome assembly GCA_022829145.1 of Albula goreensis. Taxonomy (NCBI): domain Eukaryota; kingdom Metazoa; phylum Chordata; class Actinopteri; order Albuliformes; family Albulidae; genus Albula; species Albula goreensis. The sequence continues at coordinate 16,935,553 of CM040762.1, forward strand.
TGAGCAGCTAATCCAGTGGTAACCAGAAGAGCCCTAGTTGATTTTAAACCCATCCAACCATGGCTGTACAAATCCAGCTGACAAAGTGCTGTGGACTCCTGCTCCCCTAACTACATAGCCTACTGTTACATCTAACATCTCATAGTCATTTTGATTAGCTTGTCCTTTTGGCAATCAAAAAAATTCACTGAATCACTTGGAGCTACAGCAACTCTGGCTGGTCCAGATAGTGAAGTGTCATCTACTGGCCAATGCCAAGTTGCAAGCTGAGGAGGTCTGCAATAGAAGCAGAGACCAAGCCTAGTGTCATCTGGTTTCTGAGGATAGGCAGATAAGGCAGTACAATACTGTAACATTGGTACAAAGAGGCATGGAAACCTTTGAAAACAAGAGATACGATTTTACACATATAATCAAAATTACAGTTTGTAGTGTAGCCTATCGCTGTTCATCTCTCCCACCCTCTTTTTCCTCAGCTGTACTTCTTCCAGACAGCTGTGCACACAGATACGCCGCACAATCCAACTCAACCTCCCCCTTCCTCCAACCATACGGCTGCGCTGGCCAAGTCACATTGACCCAGAGAGATGGACGGGCAGACGGAAAGGAGGAAGGGACTGAGGAGAGATTTGAGGAATAGGGGTGGTTGTACGTGGTGATGGGGGCGGGGTTTAGGGCTTTGCATCACAACTGGTGTTTTCTTCGCTAATTCTGCACATGTATATTGCAATAAATCAGATTTATATTCCGATAACACTAAAGGAAATAAATGAATGCATAATATATATGTAAGTTATCATATATATAAATTTTCTCTGCTAAAGTTTACATAAATTATGTCACCAAGTATGACCTATTAAATGTGAATAAGATTATTGTCATTATTTATTTACTTGTTTCTCCATGGCTCTTATTTTCCATTGTTTTGAGTATAGGCTGCTTTCCACTAGTGATGGGGGCGGGGGGCTGGAAGAGATGACATGAAAAAAAATGGGCAGAGCTACCATGTCATTGGTGACAAACAAATTTGAACCAATCATTGTGTATTCCTGTGCATAAAAGTTAATGATTGGCAGCTCAATGTAGCTCCACCCATTAAGAGGATTCATGAAACCTCCTCCAATCAGTTTTGTACACTTTCCTTTAGCAAAGTCATTCCAGCCTGTCATAATTCCTAGTCCATAGCACATGGCTGTTAAATGTCCTTATTTCATAGACATCAGTCTTTTCTAAATAATTCAGATACAACTGGAATCCATGCATGAATAACAAAAGATGCTAAATCTTGAGCAAGCTATGCTAACCTCTGGTTTTGTACATCACTTGGCACATGGCCTGGGAATACCAAGTTTGCTGTAAAATATATGGAAATGACAGTATTAAAAAATTCAGTTTCATCCAACATGGGAAATGTTCCACAGCAATGTATTAGGACCAGCACCATTAAGGTTTTGAAGAACATACCTCGCTGTCAATTTGACAGCTGTTTGCAACTCCTGTTCGTCTCTTTTAAAAGGTTGGTTTGATTCTTTTTAAGAATAATAAATGATTTGAATGACTTTCTGTGTATATGTATATTTGGTGTGTATGGTGCATACTTAAGGAGTCTTTTACAGTGTATTTGATGGTTGAGGCTGGGGTTCAAGTGTCCTGTCTGGACAATTGAAGTTGTGACAGATAAATCAGCCAGGTTCAGAAGGGTCATGGAACACATCTTGAGGAAAAAGGCAGGTGGAGATTGTTACAGGACCAGGTTGTTCAGCTGCTTGGAGCCAAGCTGTTCTCTCCAGCTATCTGGCGAAGTGCTTATCAAGCTTTGCAGGCATAGATAAGCACACATCATGGAGTTTAGGAGACGCTGTATCGGAGCCTGTGTGTGGTCCTTGAGGTAAACACCTCCATTCACTCTAAATTCAGGATGGGGTCCTGACCCTTTGCACGACAGCAGTGCTCATGTCCTTTTAATGCTTGGTAGAACAGCGGGGGACAGAGCACAGAACCCTCTGGTCGACTGGTATTGGTGAGGATGCAACTCCCCAAAGACATGGAACCAATGCATTTCAACAGTGCCCAAATCCAGGGCCTAACCCATGAAAAAACCAAAACCCCCATTCCATACAACCACCCACCCCCAGTCTGAAATGACTATTTCAATAGCCCTTTCAAACAGACAAACATAATCTGACAGGCTACTGCCTGCACAACTAAATGTTGCCCAGTGGCCCTTCCACTAAGCACAATTATGCTTCTAGAGATAGTAGTCAGTGTTTCAATATTCCCTGCTATTGAGGCACTGACTTGGTAACAGTTGTGTTGGGAGAATGAAGTTTCATAGCCAGTGACAACCAATGGGTGGGGCTCCCACATGGTCCCACGACTGGGCAGCACCACAGCAGTGGTTTGCTGTGGAAATGGTTTTGATTGATTTAAAGCTATCAGTGATGGACGGCTAATTGTAGTTCCATCTATTGTTTGGTCAACAATCCTTATTTTACTATTACTAATGTTAAATATTCCTTTGACCTTAGTAGCCTCTTTATAAAGACAGGGTGTATGTGCGCATTAGTACTGGTGTAGCTGCAGTCACAATGATTTCATATTAGAATTCAAATGTGATCATTCTGGCCCACGACATGGTGGGATAGTAATGCTTAAGTGTCAACAAGGCATTGAATTTCAGGGCATTCTTCACCAACATTTAATTTGCTCCTTTTTTTGCTTGAGTTTTTGTTTCTTTTTTGTGAAAGGAAAAAAAAAAAAATGAAGACAAAATTGTTATTTCTACAAACTAGCTGAGACATTTTTTCCCTCTTAGAAGTTGCTTGATCGAAACAAATGCATTTTTGAGCCTATATGTGTGACTGGAAGCGTAGTTGGTTTCAAAAGTCTTTGTCCATTGGTGGGGCAATAATGTTGCCTGTTGAGGAGGGGGAGAGGAGGGGCAGAACTTGTGATGCTATGCAGGTAAACAGGGGTGGGGTTCAAAGTGACAGGAGTTTTCTGGCCCTCCCCTCCCCACTGGGGTCAGCACACCAGTCTCACGATCTAAGACACGCACAAAGATGCAGGGCGGGGGATGTAAACAAAGACACTGCTGATCCGAGGGGCCGTCCTGCTCACAGACCGCAGAAGCGTCTGCCAGTCATCTCTGCCCAAGCTCTGCCCCTCCTCATGGTGTCCCCAGCCATTGTTCATGCATGCTGCAAGCCCGATTGGCTTGGGGGCCCTCCTGCTTTTACTGATATGGTCAAAACTAGCTGGCCGACCGTTCGCTCAGTCAGCCGGATGGTTGTTGTCGTGGCGGTGGGGGGGGAGTGGACGGCGTCGATGGTTCGGTCACAGTTCAGATACACAGTCCAATAAGCTCCCCAGATGTGGTGGCGACCATGTGTACTTCTGGTAGAACCGCAACGACAAACACGCTGGCTACTTACAGCTTCAAAAGTCAAGGCAGGTTGGGAGGTGCTTTCAAATCCAAGCTTGGCATGATTAAAAAAAAAAAAAAAAAAAAAAAAAAAAAAAAAAACAGCTGATGGCAGGAAAGTACAGAAGTGCTACAACTCCTAACCTTGCTGATCAGTCTTTGAAAGATGAGTCCAGAGGTGGGGGGAGAATGATATGCTTTGATGACATCACTCCTACAAGGCTCAGACATAAAGCTGAGACACGGAGGGGCAGAGTTCAGAGCTGGAGAGAGGGCGTCTGCAGAAAATCTTGGAACAGCGTCAGGAGAAACTAGGCCAGATCTGGGATATAGGCCTAATTGTACAGCGTTGAGGGGGGAGAAAAAAAAAAAAATAGGCCAGACCAAGCACAAAGTCAGGACTAAGGGAATACCATCAGGAGCAACTAGGCCAGGCCTGGGACAAATAAGGGGCTAGATAACTATCAAGAGTAACCAGGTTTGGACAGATAGGAATAGTGGAACAGCAGCAGAGGGAGAAGGGGAAGGGTGTTCATATAGTCCAAAATGAGGAGCCAACAGTTTTGTTTTCTGTCCAGTTCTAAAGAGTCAATTCCATTTGGTATACCTAATGTGTGCATGTGTGTGTGTTTGTGTGTGCAAATGTAAAACATTTAAAAACAAATGTCAGGAAACCAGTCCAGTCTATGAAGAGCATCTGCCAAAGTCTCTCGAGTTCATACACTTTAACCCAACTGGGTGAAAAACAATGCCACCTAGTGGCCGGACTGGAAGTGCAGCAACTGCAGCAAAATCAGTGGCATAGCAAAGTAGAGAGAGAGAGCGCAACAGGGGCAGGGGGTTTGTATGTGGAGGTTTGAGGTCAGGGACGGAGGGGAAATGACAGAGAGAAACTGACAGGAGGAAGGCGATGGAAAGAAATGGCAGTTCTGGTTTTGGTTTGCTCGTTTTGGCTGTGGTTGGTCGAGAGCCAAGGCATGCGAGGGCCAGAGGCCTTAACTCCCATAGTGCATGGTGTTGCTGGGCACCGCCATGGGAGATGCCATGGAGATGGCCGGCCCGCCCATAGTAAACTGGCTGTTTACGGGATAGTGGGTCATGCTGCTGCTCTGCCCTGATTGGCCAGTTGTAGCTCCTGTGGAGAAAGAGAGACTAACCTAAAACAATTTTAAATGAATTAAAATGGAGAAAAAGATGTCCCCCCTCCCGGTAGGCCAATAACATGGGGTGTCATTGGTTTGCAGAGACTGCGCTCCCTACATAATCCACACGGGGGCGCTTACCCTGGACTATTCCTGTACTCATGATGGAGCCCACCCTGGAGGGAGTGTGATTCACGATCCCTGTGTTCACTGGAAAGGGGAAGAGGGTGTCTGATGTCAGTAACAAAGTCACTTTCACATACACAAATATTAAGCCATTTCCACCACCATGATAAAATCGACATGTATTGTTTTTGTATGGTTACATGAATTAGGAAAAGAAATTAATTTTGAGATCCTGGAATAGGAAGCTATACAAAAATGCAAACCCCATTACTTTTACATTGTAATAAGGATAAAGACAATATAAAAAAAATCAGTGTATGTAAAATTGTTCTTTAAATACATTGCTAAATACATGATAGCAAGATGTTCTCCTTCGGAATAATGAGATATTGTGTGATGAATGGTGTTGATCAGTCCAAAGGTGAAATGATTCATTTCCAAATTAATTGTTCTTAAAATCCAGGCTTTTTAACCAGCTGATACCTCTATGCTATATCTGCCTCTCTGTCTGTTTGGCTGGCTGTCTAAGACCTGGGAATCTAAAGCCTGTTTGTGCTACAGCCCGTATGTCTGTCTGTATGTCCGTCCATACCGAGGGGGATGAGGTTGTTGTGGGAAGCTGTGGAGCTGCTGCCGATGACTGTGCTGAGGTCATAGGCTGCAGGCATCCCTGAGAGAGGGAGAGAGAGAGATGGAGAGGGAGAGAGAGAGGGGGAGGAAGAGAGGGACAGAGAAATCATGAACCACAATGTGCATCTTGCAGCTTGGCGCAGATGCACCTTGCATGTGCCCAAAGCACGTTAGCCAGGATCATATGTTGTGTCTGAAAGACCATGGATTTAATCTGTGCGCATTACAGTTTCAATCAATGTGGGGAAACAAAAGGAAAGGTAGTAATGCAGTGTTCTGGTTTTGAGCTAGTCTGAAGTGGTCTCTGTTATATATTACATATATCTGGATATGTGTGTAGCTTCTCATATCCTCATTGCCTGGTTTCAGTATATAAGACTTTGAATAGGTGTGTGTGTGTGAGAGAGAGAGAGTGAGTGCTTGGTGAGTAGTTTGTGTTTGGTTTACAGTTGTTTTTTTTTTTTTTTTTTTTTTACAAAATTTTTGTCTTGTTTTTCTCCCTGACATATTATTACTTATGTGCTGTTTGATGATATACAGTGTCTATGCATCTTCTTAATTCACTGCTGTATGCTCAGCGATATATTTTCTCACCTCTGTCCTTCCCTATCTCTACCCCTTCCCTTGATACCCTCTCGCAACCTTCCAGGGCCTTATGGTTATACTCAAGAGGTTCCATCCTTATGTTACTCTTTCTTCATCCTTCCTACTATGTATATAAAGTCAGTGTCCAGTTTGGAGTACAGAACTGCAAATTATTGCCTCTCTCTCCATGGCCATGTATTAAAACTTGATCACAAAGGAAGTCTCTGGTGTAAACAGAGTTTTATTTGACAGATAAATGGAGCGCGACTCTCAGCTCAGTGCTGTGTTACCTGTCACAGCCATGCTCTGGTTCATGTTGTAAGACCCCCCAGTGTTCCACATGCTCTCGGAGGGGGAGGTGTAGTGTGAGCCTGGTGGGGGAGCAGGGGTGGAGCCTGTGTACCTGCAAAACACATACGCAATGTGCTTGTCAGGGGGGGATGGTACTGCTGCCAGCTTTTTACCACATCCTCCCTCCCTTTGTCTCCCCAAATGGAACAGTTCAATTCTCCACACCTGCAGCTTGGACACAATGTTATCTGCTCACCTGAAAAAGGGGTTCTTCAGATCCAGGAGGTTGGTGGACTTGGACCCAGTCTGGTCAACTTGGGCAACAATACTGATGTCATAACTCTGTCTGAAAATGCAGAAGAAAGGACTTGTACTGGTGGTGTATACACTCACAACCTTCCCTCTCTCTCTCTCTCTCACACACACACACGCACGCACGCACGCACACACACCTCTATCTTCCTCAGGCTCTCACACATTCGCCTCTTTTTGCCACTCATACACACACTCCACCCTCTTTATCGCGGTCTCTCTCACACACACACGCACGCGCACACACACACACACACATACAGACACACCTCTTGTTGGCGATGAGCAGGGCGGTGCCGGACAGTGTGTCCCCTGCCTTGGTGAAGAGGGGCGACTGCAGCAAGCAGCGCACCTGGTACCAGTGGGTCAGTGGCTCTGTGGGCGCTGTGGACAGCCACACGGTCATCCTGCAAGGCACAGCAGAGTGGCAGGACTTACAGGGAGGTCTCACTCAAAATTTTATATGATGTAATTTATAAAAAGAGTACCGTATCCACATTTCACTGAAAATTCAGAGACAGCAATTTTTTTTTTTTTTTACCAGTTTTAATTCACAGGCTACTGCAGTAGGTACTAAGCCTCGTGGTGTGCACTCTACCGGATGAGCTACCGGGGCGCTACAATATGTTAGATAGTTGTTGAATTGTGCAACATTTACAGTCTAGCTGAATACGAAAACTGATTAAAGGAAACATGGTTTTTGCAAAAAACTAACGGCCACATTATCACATTCCAGTCATATTTACACAATTAAAGACACATACAAATGCAAAAGGGGTACAAATATGACACAGAGGGAGCAAATAAAGATTGCCTACACAGGTCCATTCTGAGGACCTCTCCAACTACCACCTCACCAATCTTATGTTGTCCATTACTTTGGTGTTTAACAGTATTTGACAAGAACAGGTTCACATTTCCAATAAGGACATTAGCACAGTCTGTGCAGTGCACTTAAGCAGTAGGTATTTTTCATCTGCAGTTCTTCAGTTTCATCTGTTCGAGTCATTATTCAGAGAAATGGCCAGGTAACAGCTCTGAAGTAGTGAATCAGTTGCTTGTGAGAAGATAACTCTGAAATATGCAGCAGAGGACAGCAAACGCCCACTGACAGAGCAGGCAGAGACATTCTGTATGACGACCACACTCCATATCTGAGCCAACCAGACCCTGGCCTAGCAGGTGTGATAGCCTCACTACTAAATCATACAACACCATAGTCCTGTACATTTCACAGAGTTCTCGCTAGCCCAGAAGCCCACTGTCCTGCAGCTTTTAAAAGTATCCATCATCTTCAATTTTGTAGCTCAATGTACAGGGCAAGAACCTGTGTGTCCAGACAACATATCCTCATCTATCAGAGAAAATCTTAAGGCCTTGTCAGAATTGGAACTGAGTCTTAGCAAGAACCCTCCTGACTTTTGGAGGTGCATGTTTGTACTCACACTGAACCGATGAACGCCACGTCAAACCAGAAGGCTAGACCGTGCACCAAGCCCGATTGCAACATGTGGAACTTGAACGGAATCTCTATCCTGAGATGGTGGGATGGGGGGAGGAGGAGGAGGAGGAGTGTGGGAGGGAGACACACAGAGATGGTTTTCAGCATTGGAGAGAAGCCAAAGTGAATTAAAGGATGATAATACTGACTAAATGTCAACCATGTTTTATTAACACAATTCATGTCTGTATTTTCCTTCACAATTCAACCTACGCAGACATACATTACAGCAGAATAATCCTTTCATTCTTAATGATACAAGGACAGATATTCTTCATATTTTTTCACTACTGAATCCAATACAGCACATGAAAAATGATTCATGGAAAATTACCAGTTGTCATAATGTTGGATTCTAATCCTCAATTTGATTTAAATTCATTATAAAAAGCAGTGCAGATTTTGATAACTAAGAGCTGACACAGGCTTTTGCAGAGGCTGCCTGGAATAAAAATGGCTATGCAAGCCACACACAAACCTGTACAGGTCCTCCTCTTTGGCCTCTAGGAAGTTGACTGTGTGCTTCACCGACTTTGCCATCAGGATGCGGATATCAAAGGTGTCCTGTTGCAGAGAGATAGAGAGACAGAGAGGGAGAGCAGAAGAGAGGAGCAATGCATAGAGGAGGAAGGGCGGTGGACAGGAAGGAGGGAGAGACGAGAGGAAGAGTGAGAGGAATCAGAAGCATTAAATGTAATGTTGACCAAACCACAGCCCTGCACTGTAACCTAGTTTGCCTGTGTGTGTACCTCTGGTCTAGGGCTGCACCGCCGGGGGTGGTTCCAGCCCACGCTCTGAGATACGCGCCGAAGGGCGGGCAGTGCCTCTCTCTCCCAGGGGGGTAACTCTGGCACAGGCAGGGGGAGGGCCTGGACAGCTGACTACCTCTGGGTTGATGCCCACCATCTCGCTCAGCACAGGGTGCCTTTAGAGTAGACTATGACAACAAATCTCTTGTGGAACCTGGACTCCCATTAGAGATTTCCACACCAGATTCAGAAGCAGCATATGTCTTATCCACACTGCTAAAACTCTGGGCAGCCACTTCAGTACGAAGACAAATCTTTCTTCGAAAACTCTTTTTTTTTAAAGATTATGCTTTTTATTATTTTTGGAACACAGAACATAAACGATATCTCTTTTTTTTTTGTAAATAACAGATTAAGCGTTCAGCTTTTGGACAGACTCGTAGTCTCCAGTCACATTTATCTATCACATCAGAGGTATCAACACAAGTGTGCTGACATTTACATTTGGAATAGTAATTTATCTTGCATATTGACAAAGCAAATATTCACTCTTTGTGTATCATGAGAAAGCACCCACGTTCGCTCACTAGCTTTGAGCACAGCAGGATTTACGGTTAAAAGGGATTTAGTCTTTGTAGCCCACACTCGATGTGATTTGAAATGAAATTGTACTAAACCATTCCCTAAAATCAAACAGTCTCCCACTTCTTGAGAAAAGGGAACGCCACAAAATAAGACAGTTACACAGAATGCTTTTGCATTCTTGCTGATGGACTGAATATTCAGATATTTCGAATGGCTTCAACCATCAAAAATGTATGAAGGGTTACTGTTCTTTTTACAGATCTAGACTATGCCAGTGCATATTTGCAGGTGAAAGTTCGTGGAATGTTTTTTCTCCGGAAATGTCTCCATGCTCCATTTGACAACAGTGTAAAGAGAAATGTGGTGTCTGAATGTGCCTTTCACCAGCATTAGATTTGAGGAAAAGCAGATCCCATAAGAGTTATCTTTCAGTCTAAAGACACTGAGCACTGGAATGAGTGAAATTACTGTTTAGTTCTCATTATGCTGAATGCACTGAGAGCCAGAATGTCAGATGACAGTGTGGGATGTATCAAGAATCCCCTTGTGTGCACAGTACACCCACAATACACACACGCTCACAGCCAGGTAAGACAAACACAAATGCCACCCTGCTCCCCAGTCCCCACAACCACCCACACACTCACATACACCCACACTCTCTCTCACACACGCACGCATGCACGCACACACGCACACACACACAGGCACAACCCTACATGCAAAGTTTCACCCAACATATGCGTTAACATATATAAACAAGCACACACATTTAGGCAGGGGGCATTATAGGTTACACACACATTCACGCATGCATGCTCCATTCCCATGCAGCCCCTGGGATACGCACCACGATGGGCTGGCGGAAATACTCGTCAACTGCAGCTCCTCGCAGAGCAGAGAGATCCACCCCATGGAAGGAGGGCTGATACCTAACAGAGGAGGAGGGGACAGAGTGATGAGAAGGTCTCCACAGGCTTACGGTATCACACTACTGCTAAACGCATCCAGCACACTGGATTCAGTTTCACAATGATATTTACTAGTCCATAACAGTTTCCCTATGCTGTCCCAGCTCTACATCTAATCTCCAATATCCGGGCCCAGGTCTGCTTCCTGTTTCCCTCTACTGCCAAACCTCTACCCCTGCGTCTGAAATCACATACTAATCAGTGCCTACTTAACTCAAACAAAAGCGTACTGCGCTAACATCAACGTAGTGCCTACTACCCAGTGCAGTAAACAAGTTTTCGGAATATACTACGGTCGCCATTTTGTTTGGTCTAATAGCCGGAAGTTTATCACTGATGTACATTGGTCATCATTTCACAGAACTCTGCCGTCTTCTTTGGTATCTATCCACCCAACGGCCTTGTGGGATATCGCAGTGTGCAGTCCATGCACACTTTAGAATTTTACCGGAACCAGTATGGCATCCGGGTAACACATACTGATTCAGCCGGTTTGAGATTTCAGACACACAACATACTATGCGTACTGATTTTTGCATACTATACAGGGCATAGTATGCGATTTCGCATGGGGCCTACTTCTTATTTTCCTGTACTGCCTCAGCTTTAATTCCTGTTTTGCTGTGCTGCTCCAGCTCTACTTCCTGTTTCCCTGTGCTGCTCCGGCTCTACTTCCTGTTTCCCTGTGTTGCTAAGGGACCTTACCAGAAGTTGGCTTTGGTAAACTGCTCCATGTAGAGCTGCTCATCTGTGAAGGGGGCCAGATGAACATCCCCGATGGTGGGGAACAGGTTACCTGGATGGAGGGAAAGGGGAGCGTTAATTTTGTCTTCGATCAAGACAAATCTTTATAAGTTTCCCACTGCCACTAAACTTAATCTTTGAAGGAATATCATTCCGTCACAGCTTCGACCCAAGTGTTTTTGCTTTTAAACATTAACAGGTTTCTGATAGCTGCTTGTCTCCTGTCATAAGGCTTGTAATCTGTATTATCTGCTGTATAATAAAAGTCATTCAGTGGTTGGTCGTTAACCTCATTACAGATTTATTTCTGCACTGTGAGGGGAGGGAGAAAGCCCTTCATACCGTTTGGTTTCAGGAACTTCTTGGCGTGCAGGTAGCTCTCCAGCATGCGCTCGTTGAACAGCATGTAGCCCATGGGTTCAGAGATGATGATGTCGACCTGCTCGGGCAGAGTCGCCTCCTCCACCTTCCCCGGGATCACCACCACCCTGTCCGTCAGCCCGTTACTGTTCACCAGCACCTGAGGAGCAGAGGGGGAAAGAGTGTTTCAGGCAACGGTTTGTGTGGATCCCTGTATTATCACTGCATGTTTGAAAGTATGTGTGTTTCTGGGTCTGTGGGTATCCAAGCTTGTGTGTGTGTGTGTGTGTGTGTGTGTGTGTGTGTGTGTGTGCGCGTTACCTCTGCGTGCTGCGCCATGGTGCTAGCCTCCACAGCGTACACCTTCCTGGCTCCGGCCTGAGCAGCAAAGAAAGACAGAATGCCCGAACCACACCCAACATCCAGCACTACCTGAGAGACAGAGGAAATGCAGAGGGAATAGGCATTAAAGAAAAATGCTGCTGTCTGATTCAGCACTCATTGCAACAGCCCTAATAAAATCATTAACTTGACAAAGACCAATGCTGCCAGCCTATTCGAAAATAATTAGGAATTCATTTCGGTTTCAATGTCTTACTACAGCCACTTTCTGATTTTAATCAAGCCATTGGTAGACTATGGATCCAGTGCACATACCTTTTCCAAGAACCTACATTTCATCTACTGAAAGCCCTTAATTCACTTTTAAGTCCTTACAACCCTATACAAATTCACAGGATACATTTAGAAATACATGTAGTGAGAGACTTTCACTGGGAGACCAGTACTCAGATCTGCAGCTAAGTCCTTGTACAGGACCTTCACTGCTGTTCCGGTCCATTACAAAAGACATGCATTTCAGGATCATTTCTGGGCAGAAATGCAGGGCAGAACCAGCGACAAAGGTTGTGTGACATGCTCCTGGAGCCTGGTACAGATTGGTACCTTGTCCTTGAAGTCAGTGTGGTTTTGAAGAATTGCCCGCTGGTAGGTCCCGGTCCGAACATAGTCCTGCATCATGTTCTGCTGCTGGGAGAGGTAGCCATAGAACTGGACAGACAGAAGGGATCGGAGATTACCAGGTGAGTATCAGTCACTTTGTTCTTCAGTAGTAACATGTGTACATAACACCAGCAGACGGTCTTTGATCTCTGTTGTGTTTGGTGTTATGTGCAGGTGCCATGTGTGTCTGGTATCAGTGTAGGATGTGTTTTTTTCCGTAATACCAATCTGCTATCAGTGTACACTGTGTTTTTGGTATGCAATAGATATCTGGTACCAGTGTGTTTTGTCTGGTCTGTATGTTTATATATAATATGTTTTGGTTAATGATATGCGTTCGTATATACCAGTACTATGTACCTGGCATATGTTTGTTATGTCTGGTCTGTTTTTGCATGTGTATAACATATGTCCAATGATGTGTTGATTCTGAGTGTGTGCATATGCACTCCATGTTGGATAACAGTATGTGTTCTTTGCTATTGGTTTGTCCGTGTCTATGTAACATCTGCCTGATGTGTTTGTTCAGCAGTTGGAGGCAGTGTCAATCACCTGGAAGTACTGCACGGCAGAGGACTCCTCTGTCCGTTCACTGAACGCTGATCTCTCTGCATTGTGTCCCCGGCAGTTCTTCAAGATATTGTAGAAGGAGGAGAAATCTGGAGGGGAAGAACATTACTGCACATTAGGACGACACACAAAATGTATGCTTACCCACAGCAGCTTGGCACGGTGAACCTTCAAGACAGAGCAAGACCAGAAGGCAATGGGGAAAATTTCCAAGGTGGGTGAAAACTGCAGGGGCATGATGGTAAGATGGTGAGAGGACAAACTGAGCAGACAGGAATGAGAGAGACAGGAGTGACAAACAGACAAACAAACAGAAAGGCCCAGAATGACAATTCAGCTGCAAATAAATCTTGGAGAATAACTGCAGTGGGAGTTAAGAGGAAGCTGTAAATATCCATAGGAGAAAAGAACTTCAGTAGGATGGTCAGACAGACACAAAAAGACCAACAGACACAGGCAGAGTGAAGATGAAGTAGTAAATACCTGCAAGAAGAGATAATCTCAATAGGACCAATGGAGAGAAATAGAAAGTGAATTAGAAAGAACTGCAGTAGGAGAGACAGAGACAAACCAATGCAGGCAGAGCAAAGATAAAATTGTAACTACTTATAGGAGACCAGAGAACTGAGATGGGACTGACAGAGACAAACAGATGGATGCGAGCCGTGAATGTAAAGTTGTCAGTACCTGTAGGAGAGGAGAACTGCAGCAGGACACTGTTGCAGCCCAGGGTGATGATGAAGGACTGTTTGCCCACGCGGCTGCACTCCGTCTCCTTCGACACCGAGCACTTGAACACGCATGTTTCCTCTGCTGTGGGGGGATGAAACATTATTGCAGCACCATGGAGATTCCAACATAACACAGAGAATTCACACACTATCACAGTACATCAACACATTTGACAGCAGGGACTACAGTAACAACGCGTTTACCCGACACCCAGTAGCACCGACTATACGCAACACCCTCCACACGTTTGCACATACAGACAGCAGCTTGAAGCACTCGCAGCATGCACTCTGCCACAATGTTGTGACAACTTATTACATCTAAACCTTGAACATACAGGTTTCAGTTTCAACTTTGTTGAAACAGACAAGGGAATTTTCTGGTTTACTGCAAGAGATTCATCTGTTATCTCCAGACAATATGATAGATTGAGCCTCAGTTTTCAGGGCCTGGTCATTTCAAATCTGTGGTGAACATGCTTAGCTTTTGTGCATAGACCAGGTCACAATTTAACACCAATGCATCACTAATCAAATAAAGAGGGAAAACCACTATACGCAACTGCACTACAACTTCTGAGTTGTTTGAACTACAGTAGTGAAATTACACTATTACATTTGAGCATCCAAATCAACGTTGTAGATTGATCAGCAAGGACACTGCCACGGTGCTTGTGCCTCGTATTAAATAGACCTCGTTCCATAAGAAATACTAATCATGTAACACTTATGGAGTTCATCCCGGGTTAAGCGCGGCATTTCGTAATCCATATAATGTCCTACATGTTATATAAGGTATTTCAGTGTTTTTACCCATCGGATGTAATGTCTAAATCCGCAAACGCAAAATCACTTCACGATTCTATAAGAGAAAGAAAAAAACTTGTACAACAAAAAACTTAAGATACCAGTGTTTAGCAAAAATAAAGAGGAGCATTAGCCATTTATTATGTGGTAAAACTCATCTTGAGTTATCATGATCTTCGGGGTCTACATGAGACTGTTAGGGGGATGGCACGTCGTGGCCTGATGAGGAAACATTTATCAGGAACAATTAGCCAAGTTAGCTAGCTACTCGAGTGAAAGAATATTGGATAAGTTTACAGAAGGACCGTACAAATGCCGGGTCGGACACAATGAAACTTCCCTTGGCCACATGCAAGCCAAAAAATCCATTCAGTGAGCAATGGCCACGTTTTTCAGACCCAGATACGTTGGAGTTGGCCAGTTGGTAGCACTCAAAGAAACCAAAAGTCTTTCTTTCCGAGCTAGCGACCTAACGTTAGCTACAATAGATCATCAATGCGCCATTCGTGCCCAACAAAAGCCTTATCCAGTGTGAGCGGGAGGGCGACCGCAGGAGAGGGGGCGGGGGGCACACTATTGTTTCCAAAATCAAGGACTAGGGCAGAGTACAACTTGTGTAGATATGATTATATAGCTATATCCTCAAGGATATTAATCGAGCTTGTGAAGACCTAGCCACAATTAACGGCCCCGAACAACTAATGTAACAGTGTTAGCCATATGTGCAAAGAATGCACCCAAGACTATCACTGAATTAACTACATCATCACATTAGCAGGCTAGCTAGCATTTGGTATCTGGCGATGTGCGCAACACTGCCAGGAGCTTGCCAGCTACTTAGTTGAGCGCTCCATTCGTAAAATGCGCCAATGTGTGAGCTAGATAAGGTGAGCTAGTGGGGTAATATTAGCTAGCTACTTTAAGAGTTAACTAATGACGTTTAGCCTAACTATAAATCATTTCCCGAAATCAGCTGAATCATCCAATTTAGCGAATAGCTATCGGTATTACCCAATACGTAGCGAATAATGTTAGCTTGTTATTGTGTTATACGTATATATGAAAAGCTTATTTTCAACAGTAGCTACTAGAGTGTTTATTATTCCAACATCAATTGGCTAGCAAGCCACTCCGGCGAAATTCGCAGTGGTCGCATAACTACCCAGCTAACATCTAGCTGACGCGTCCCCCTCTGGTCTTTCTCTGTTTGAACTGGTTTTGTGAAGTAACGTTAGCTAACTTAAGTCGTGAGTAATGCAAACACAGATATTGGCAACTGATTTGAATGGCTAATTCGCAAGCACATGTTGAGTGGTTACATTGTTTCTTTAGGTTTTCGGATGGTTGCCAACGTTTCTGCTATCTGGCTAACGTTAACTGTTCCAATTTAAAGGCATTATATCTACCAGATGTCTGGTAAGGTGGCCAAACCTAATGTTTACCAATTCAAGTTATTTGAAAGTATCAGTTTTTGGCTTGCTAGCTATGCACAATATATGAGAGAAACACTCAAAATGTGGTCAACAAGCGTTGACACGCGACCAAATAATCAACGCTGTTTCCGGACCATTTGCTCGTGTGTATCAGCGCGTCATTGAGGAGCTCCTACAAAACTTAAGATCACCCTAAACCAAGTGTTCAGGAAAACAGATTTATTTAGGAGATCTACCACAGACCTATGGTGGTAGGGAGTTAACAATGCTATCGAGTAGCTAGCTATCTGCTTTGACACTACGCTGTTGGACAAATGCTTTGAGAAGCAGCGGGACGGAGTGGAGGTCTGAGCCCAACTCGGGAGCTCCAGCCTGCCCAGATACGAAAACAGAACAGAGGTGTAGATACTCACTGCTGGTGAGGCTGATCAGGGCCGCGTCTTGTGTGGTTTTCACGTCCAGGCGTAGCGGCTGTTGCTCTGAATGTCTCTGTATCTCTCCGTTCGCGTCTCCAATTGAAAGGAGCCGCACGCCGCGGAACACGGACACCGCCATCTTCGATTGAGGAGAGACAGCGCGGGACACACACATTCACTTCGTGCTCTCCTTTCTCTTGCGCGCACACACACATACACATATCTACATACAACGGAGAGCTGACTAGATACCGCCACGCAGTGGTTAATTAATGTAACAGCAGGTACATACTCGTGTTGACCGCAGGATTCTAGTACCTGCTTCTTGTCTACGTGGATGACAGCATTCACCAGACCTCTTCCAAGGGGTGGTCCCTTGAACTATTTCCACAGTTAATATAAAGTACAGTCAAACCCTGAGAGATATTGAATTCATCTGGGTTTATTTCAATATCAAGAGATGTTGAAATAAACCTATATACAAACCTAGAAGAATAAACTCCCGTCACGTGTAAACTCTGATGCAAAAGTGTGAAGACAAATGGAATGATCATCCTTTAAATTTATGAAAATACCAACTATACTATCGTAATTGGACAGCCCTAATTAGTCGTACCCCTAAAGAATAGTATTTGTGAAATCAATTTTAGACATTGCCATCAATGACTAGCTAGCAATTCACCTAAAGATTAAAACTAATTTAATGTAGTTGTGTCTATATAATATCTATATGTTAATGTAACCAATGTAAAAAAGGCAAACATCAAACAAAAACTGACGTACCATTTATGAGTACAAATTTGAAATATAAGTTTGTTCATAGGGGTTAGTTGAAAAGCAGATTGAGGCAGGACTATTATATCGTAAATTTTATACCATCTGAAAAATTATACTTTTCATTGAGACGGGCATATAACATAAACTGTTACAAAATTGATATCGTCGTTTTTTGATATATGTGGACTTTTTACATGATTGAAATAAAAAAAATATTACTAAATAGGTTATTGTTATTTCATCGTCATTTCATCTTATTTGTCATTTATTTTGAGTAAAATGCCATCTCCAGCTGCTAGGCCATTTCACAACCAAAATTCCTACCTATATCACATTAATTCAAATGACTTTTCATGATTTTGGTGTACTCAATGCATACACTATTATCATTTCGATGACAATTTTTATTCAATGTACATTTAGTCTGGTTAAGTGTCTAGTTATCTGTGGGCTAGCTAAGCACATTTCACAACCACATTTCCCACATATTGGTATGTCATATTATTGATACAGCTAGTATCGTTTTAGCTTGCCATAAGTCTTTCCTTTTAAATCATGACTTAACATTTCAAATGACATCACCTATATATCTAGTACTACTCCTGCTATACTACTGATAATTATGATAATAATAGCAATAAGTACAATGACAAAGGGTGACATTTTTTAACATTGTATTTAATATCATTTTTGTGTAGATGGGTGCGCAAAACAATGTATTGTAGAATTCATACAATAGTGTAGTCAAAAACTTTGATAATTACAGCAACAGACAGTCCATCAGTCATGAAACAGCAATGGTTTTAATGATTGAAACAACTCAGTTTCAATGTCCAGATGTTAATATCTACAATACAGACATTACGGAAAACGTCTACGTTAAGGCACAGGAGGTGGACTGGATTACATTGTTAAAAATAGATGGCATTCAGATAGGGAAGTATCCTATTTAACACAGGGCTGTTTACACAACGTCTGAAAGAGGAAGTGGACATGTTAAGAAATCATAAATGAAATCATTGAGATGGAGATAAGTTTTAGAGCCACTGCATCATCCTGTATGTTTCCTGCCCCTCCTCCATCGTGTAATATTTTTCATTAAATTCAGCAGCTGCAGCATAATCACATCATCTGCACTTCCATGCCACCAGCTGAGCATAACTAATTATAAGTTAAAAGGGACAAAACATGCTGTAATATAAACAAACATGATAAAAACACAATTAATGATTTGCACAGATTCACTAAAAATGATTTCTGAAGAGATAAAGTATTTGCTAGAAACAGTATACCAACATCATCACTTACGAAAAAGTGACAAATCACGAATGGCCAAGCAGAACGAGCAAAATTAGAATGTATAATGAAGCAAAATTCCAGTAGTAATGGATACACAGCATTTACGGTACTGGAGGCAGAGGAACAGTAAGATACAGGACATTGCATTGATGCTCACTGATCACCAAAATGAAAGCAAAGTAAGACAGAAAATCTACCAAACAACCTAAACTCCCAAAAACCAGGCAAAAGTGAGACACCCATATTGTCTCAGATCGTTAATGGTATGTGCTCTATGGTATATGCTGCTTTGTCGTTCATGGGTAAGGTACTCATAGACTATGTATGGGATGTGTTGGGTATGGTACTTCATTGGCAAGATACTTACATTGTCTAACAGTAAGGTACATGCTGTCTGGTATGTGCAGTGGTACATATCTTGGACAATTTACTCATATGGTCTGAGACTCTCCATGGTGTACCCTCAATGGTATATTACATAGTGCTGTCCATGGACAAAGTACACACAAGATCTCAGATGGTTTATGGTAGAGACAGTGTAGATTGTACCTTGCGGACCTGAATAGTTGCTCCCTATAAGTTTCAAGACAAGAGGGATATGTGTGTAGCATATGTGACACTTTATTTGTGTGGATATTGTTTGTGCGTTTGCAAATTAAGGGTTTGAAATCTCTTATCCAGTAAGGAATATCACTAGCTCCCATGGATTCCGTACCGTTTTATCACAGTGAGAACTTATCCATCTCCCAATACTCCCTCCTGCTAGCAAAACTAGTACATTTTCAAATAACAATTATAATTAAAGCAGAATGACAGGACATTAATCTCTGAGTGGATTTGGTGTCATTTATCTACAGATGCCACTGCTTACAGTTGCAAATCAAGTGTTTGTGTGCAGTTTAAACTGTTCTAGAAAAATTCCCATTGCACACCTCAACGTATCAGTTTTAAATCAGAATTTCGAAGGCTTGCATATAGTGTAGTAATCAGAGTCATTTTATCAGGGTGGGTTAATGGTATCCTTCATTATTTAATATTTAGTGCTTGCCAGAGTATTTCGTGAAGTGCAGATTTTTAAACATCAATATTCCTGATACTTTCATACAGGCATATAGGTAATGTATTATCTTAGAGTTTATGTGTGTTATCAACCGCAAAGATGTAAAGAAGCAAAAAATACAGCATACACATTGGGCTCTGATGACCTCTGGCATTAAAAATGGAAA
This sequence comes from Albula goreensis, assembly GCA_022829145.1. Lineage (NCBI taxonomy): Eukaryota > Metazoa > Chordata > Actinopteri > Albuliformes > Albulidae > Albula > Albula goreensis. The sequence continues at coordinate 16,955,234 of CM040762.1, forward strand.
CTCTTTCAAGGAAGCGCTCATGTTAGTATCTAACGCCTCTTCTCACTCTGACAACAAGCTACGCTCATCCGGTGAAATGGAACAATTTTGTATTATCCCAAATTAGTATCAACATGATGAATTCTTGGATTATTTACAGATCTAAAAATGGAATATTTTGTTAACAAGGCATGCCGTTGTGCTCTGAATGGGGTGGGGTAGGGGGGAGTTGACGTTTTAGGTTTGTCGATTGCATTGCTGTCCGAGGCAAATGCCTGCTTTGGGGCAGTCCACAGAAGGCACATGACAGTGGCACAGACATTCCCCTGACAAATACAGCACAGTGCACAAGAAACAAGAGAGCCAAGTGTTACGGGTCTATAAAATGTTGTGCATGAACTAAAACCATACATATACAACTACGATAATGTGCATTTTGCTTAGAGCAATCTATAATTCTTTTTGATAAAATATATCTGTATTTCTTTTTGGCAGGGGGTAAAGGGGGGTGAGGGGATCACCGTGAAGTCCATTGGTGTTAGCAGGGGTTTTGTGAAGAGGCACCTCCCATACAAGAAGCAGCATCCAGGAAAGAGGAGATTTTGGGTGAGGGGATGAAGTGTGGTGGGGGGGGTGGGGGAAGGAACGGAAATGCTCCAGGCAGCAAGCTTCCTGCAGCCCCATCAGCTTCAGCTGCAGAAACAAAGAGTGACCCCATGTAATTCACTTGTTCATATCCAGCTTTTTATCTGACGGGTGAGATGTTTTGAGTATAGGCTTTCTGCTACAGAGGGGATCCACTGCTTCATCCAACAGCCTCAGTAAGGTAAATCAATGTAAACACTCAAACAGTCTCACTGGCTGCATTCCATTCATTCAACATTTAGAAACAAATGATCACATTTCATTCATATTAATGAAGAATAACATATGGCGGAATCAATCAATCAAAGGAAAGATTTATCTAGGAGCAGAATAAGGCTGTGATATCTACACACATCATCCAGTTGTGTGTACCTTAAAGCATGGAATTCCACAGCCAATCTAACACATGCACGCACACACATATACATGAGTTGTTTGGTCACGCTTTACTTTAAGTCTATCAATAATAACTCCTTGTGAAGCATGCATAAAGTAGAATTCCTTAATAAGCAAGACATGAATGCTGTATTTAGTAAAACATTCATAAAGAATGACACAGCAGTCTGATGAGGGAAAAGAGAAACTTGCAACACATTCTCATGAAACACCCACTGCATATCAGTCATAAGGCACTAAAGTTGCTTAGGAACAGACGATAAAGAAATAATACAATGTGTTATAAAGACATTTATGCAAATATACAAAAAAATAAATGATGAGAAACCTGTCTAAGGCCCAGCTTGGTCCTTTTGGAGTGAGTGGAAGTGGGACAGGGAGGTTATTTCATATCAGCTGTGCCAGTACCTGTGCCTCAGAGGACGGAGCAGGACTTTGGGGGACGGAAGGGGTTGTCACTGGACGGGACCCCCATAAGCAGTGGGTCCTTATGTGCGTTCTGCAGACAGAAGGTCTTCAAGTCGGTTGCAGCCTGGGACACCTTAGAAAGATACAGTTGCACATTGGCGGTGAGGTGGTGACACTAATGATGCATGCCGCTCAAAGCATGCTGGGACTGCGGTGTGACAGGATACACAAGTTAAAATTGAGACAGCAGAGTGACAAGCCACTCTAACTGGTACAGCCAACCCGCAGAGATCAGGAACAACAATGTTACTCAATGCAAGCATTGCTGCAGTTAGCACAGATTTGCAACACTTTTACAAGACTTTTGTGTTCCCTGGGTTAGATACATATCACAGATAAGAACAAAAACCCTCCATATTGTTCTTTTTGAGATATACGATAGGAACGTCAGGGATCACACTTACAATGATACTTACAAATAAGTTAAAGCAAAGAGTCCATGTTTAAGAGCCATACCTTCATGATTTAAGCAGTGTGATCAGTCTTTTACCATCAGAATGAAGTTTCTATTCACATATCACAAAGCTTCATTTATTCAGCATTTCCCAAACAGTAAGCTTGCATGGGTTGTCCACATGAAATCATTTTTTACTTTTGCCTAGAAGGCTCGCGTCTAACCATACTAATTTCCATTTAAAATGGCACTTCCACACTTACACAGTTATAATCAACTGTCAAGTGGCTGCTTTTCTGCGTGGTTGTATGCAAAGTGATATTTACCCTCACAAATACAATGCAAAGTCTGCAAACAACTCAGGACATACCACGTTTTATGGTATATAGTTTTTGAATAATTCATGGCTCAAAATTTCGATTTGTTTTGTGCTTATGGTTCCTTGACATTCACTTTTATCTATTAACAAGAATAACTTTTGATTCACATAATGAGGGATTTCAAAGATGAATATGTCTGAACCACTAGCCGGTGGTTTTTATGCGTAATTCAGATTTAAACCAAACTCTGATGATGTGAGTAATGATAGGAACTAGACTACTACTGTTCATCACAAATTTGTGACACTTTGGTGGTATGTGTATTTTACCACCAAAATGTACCTACCATGAAGTTATATATCAACAAGCCTGCAGTTCTAAAAAGGCCAGATCAAAAAATCAATGAAATATTTCACAATAATTCTCAGTTGTATCATCAAATAGTGCTGTCGGAAGTGGAAAGGGCAATTATAATTTTGCACATCAAAATCACGTCACTTCGAATGCAGACAAGACAAATCAGAGATATGAATTCACTTCCTTACCAATAAAAAAACACAAGTTACTTCAGCCACTTAACGCAGACTACGTCTATAATATACATACTTATTTTGCTGTTCGCCCATCGTCTATGTTGGGTAGTCATATCATCAAAAAAAAAAAAAAAAAAACAGCCCTCTTGACCACACTACGGTGGGTATTCGTTGGCTGCGACCTCCTGTAATCTGGATTTCCTCCACAGATCAGAGGAAAATACCCAGCCTACAATTGGCCACTGTCAGATATCCACAACCACACAATCAACAAAGAACTCCACTGTTTGCTGTCGCGCGGAAACAGCCAGGCGGTAGTTTACAGTACGGTACCTACCAGGAAGATAAAGAATTAAAAGAAAAAATCTAAGTACTTTCCTAACATTACATATACTTAAAGAAAGAAGTATTTAATGCTAACATACTGCAAAATAAAAGGCAGAAAACACGTGCCACTCAATATGCTGTCACACTCTTAAAGCGCTTCAGATGCATGAATGCAGGGACCTTCCCTTAATTTCGATAAAGCTTTGGTCTCAAAAGTGACACTGAAGGCTACCACTGTTTCCAAGGGATCGAGGACTATTACTCCATCTAATGTCACATAAAATGACCAGGTGCTCATGACAATTACCATGAAGGCACACAATAACATCATTCAACAAATGTCATTATGTACGCCATTCAAATTAGCCCAACATAATTCTGTACAGCGATTGTAGGCAATATTCTGTATAACATTAAAGATACATATAACACGAGGAAAAGTTTAGGAAAGTCAATGAATGAAGAACACAAACAGTAATATATGTCCCAATGTTTAGCTACATACGACGACGATAAGTGAAGATTTGATTTGTTGTTCCCAATGGGTTGCGGCCAAATGGACGTATGAGACAGTCAGACAACAGTCACACCCTGTTCCCAGATATTTCCCAATATTGTATTCTTGTTTTTTACCTTGATTCTGCGGACACTCGCTTCAAGACGTAACTGTTTGACGGCTTTCTGCGCGATTACCAGGTTACTGCTACTTGCACTGTTGTTTGACATGTCGGCGAAGGGAAAAGTGACTGTCCGTGGACACTGAAAACGAAAGTTTCCGCAGGACTCACTACAACTCACACACTCCCCCTCTCTTTCCCTGGTCGACAAGACATCAGCGTTCACTTTCCTAAAGCAACTTTTTTAATTGGTTGCTGGTCGGATGGGTCACGTTTCCTTCCTTATTACGCGTATACATAATGAATATTCATGGTTCATATCGGATTTAAACCTCAGGATATCGCCAAGTTTATGTCATCCCAGACACAGTTTTATTATTGGAGAGAAATTATACGAACGTCGTCTTGCATAATGTGAGATCTTAAACGATGGTTGGAAATTTGCTCTCCAGACTCTAAAACGCTCTGTGAAATTCTGAAATGCCGCAGAATTTCACCTCTGCTCGGTGTTATTTTTTTCCTATGGAGAGGGAAAAGACGGCTTTGATTCATATAGCGCGTGTGGAATACTTCTTGTAATGTGGGCAGTTTTGGTAAGGTATACGACTGCAGGTCTCAGATTTGTAGGAGAGTTTTTGTGTCTCTGTTTCAGGAGATCTCTGTAAGCGATTGATCAGCATAAGGATTCAAAATCAGAAAAGGGCATCGTATGTCGGCCATTACACAAAAATAAAGTTGCTTTTCTAACACTGCTTTCCTGTACCCTTCTTAGGACAGGTGCACTCCGGAAAGGAAACGCCTTTCACAAGAAACACCCAGGAAAAGAAAAAAAAAAGATATGCAAAACTTAACTAATTCTCAACCACAATTTAATGTGCAATATAAATGACTGAGTAATGTATGCTGAAGTTCCTCTTTTCTTGTACTACTTGAAGTTAAAGATTAAAACTGCTTTTCTCTGCAATCCAAAGGCTATACCCCAGTGATGCCAAAGGCACTGCCATAGTGGATCATGTATATCGATTTTCACTCGAGCCTTCGCTCTGGATTATCTAATTAGTCTCATTATGTGATAAATTAATCCTGTTGGTTTGCACATAATGCCTATGAAGTGAAATCAGTTGTTTATGTTGTGTAAATAACAGCAATGAATTACATTATATACTTAAACAAGGTGCTACATGCACATAATTGAACCAGCGAAGGCAGCATTAATTGGTTGTAATGAAAAAAAAAAACAGCATACACTAACTTCTGTGTCACTAAGTTTGACACCACCATTATACCCCATATGCACTTGGTAGGAATGGTGGTATGACAAGGTGACTTCCACTCTCCTTACTGGCATTTCTATTTGTCTACAGGAGAGCAGAGCTTATCAGAACTCCATCTTTCACCTGTAGCAAGGCTATATAAGTCCATTTCTGTTCACTCCAGGTGCTCATCTGTTAACCATGTCTTTGAACTATTGTTCCTAGGCTTTTTAAGTTCTGCAACTTAAGCCACGGATACTTAATTTCTTTTGACATGTGGACTGAAGATAAAAGGTGGATGGCTCACTAAATGTACCTTAGCTAACCATCTGGAATTATGTGAGTCTGAATGAGATGATGCTGGAGGATGTCAGGTGGGCTACCTGGTAATTCGATAAGCATCATCAGCACGTGTTCGTGCATAGCTGGGTGAAAGCCCTAGGATATTAATATCATGTTACTCTGTCTCATGCTGGATTGAACCAGCTGACTCTCCCCCATTGTTGGTCCAACCAATCTCTCCGTCTATATGATAACCAAATTAGTAAACTGTTCGAGATACACTTACACAGAAACACATCCATACAGCTGAGGCTGAAAACATACATTTAATTACTGTATGCCTATGCTGATCTTTACTCCAGTCTCTGCCATTGATTAGTCCCAGTATTTGCTAAATTAGTTCTAGTGATTTGCACATAATATAAACAAAAATTTGTTGTTTATGTTAAATAATAACTCTTTTATTCTGTCATAGTTACCTGTGTATGGTTTAATGAACAATTGAACTAATTAAGGTGGAAGTAATTGGTTAGAATGTAAACTCAGCCTTCTGTGAAATTTAGTTCGAGTTTATTGTTTTGAATGTGCTTTCGTGGCAAAGAAATACAGAGGGCTGGGGTGATTTAACTGACCTGAGATACCTTGTATATTGACCGGAAGATGGGATCCCAAAAACGTTAACTACCATGACAACGAACAATAGCTACGTGCACTCATTACACTAATACCAGGGGATTTATTATTTTGCATGTTTTGCCAACAGGCAAACTAAATGTAATCTGATGTCACTGATGTCCTGCCCATATCCGCTTCGAGTTGTGTCAATGCCTCTCAAGTTTCAGTAACAGTTACTCTGGCAATGATTTAACCACTATCTCGAGCATTTCATTTGGGGCCATAACCAGATCATGTGGTTTTCTCTTTCATTTATTTATCTATTTATAGGAGCCGTGTGAAAATATCACGAGGTTTTCAGATTTAGCTCTACATTCCGAAATAAGTTCATGTCTCCGCACCGCTTTGAAATTGGATGCTTCTTTTGTGAAAACCTTAAACAAAAACAGCCTTTCATTCAAATATCCGCCGTATGAATAGACTATTGTTATATGGATCTGCTTTTGTACAGACACGTACATTATTCAAATATACATGAATAATTCAATTATAAAATGCGAAATCAGAGTTCATGCTTGCAACATGACTTAACATTACTACCATCTAGTGTATGGAAGAGGTACATTTTTCACTGCAGTGGATTGCTCCCTTGTCACATGACAATGAAGCACGTTGTACTGGAAAGGTCAGACAGATAAGTTCCGGGTGTATTGGGGTCGAGCAGAGGGAATCACGACTTCGTCAGATACAGTTGCAATGCTTATACGAGTGAGTATTATTAAATATGTATTTCACACAGTAATACAATATTGTAAATGTCATAGATGACCGATTGAAACAAACGCATAACATACTGCCTGAACGGATCACCTCAGTGACGTGTGTCCACTTGTCTCTTGCAACATAGCTTGGCTAACTACCTTGCCACTTGTTTTGTAACAAGCAGAGTTGTAGTACGAGAAGGTCTATGTAACAATTTGCTCGAACTTGTTGCTTGAGTAACTCATACTTCTTATTAGTTGCCAATAGTTTGCTAGCTTGCCTGTCAATAATCTAGTGGTTTTCTGACTGGCATGGGTGACATTTTTGAATAGGAATCTCTTTTATTGGTTAGCTACTAGTCCTGGCTCACTTGCGTTATTCAGCGATCATAAAGCCCTGTCTTTAAAAAATGTCCCGTGTATATCTACCAATATGGTACATTAACAGTGGTTTTGCATACTACTTTTTTTAGAGGATATTGTTACTTTGTGCCGACATTGTAATATTTAATGATAGATGGTGATGCAATTCAGAATGATACAATTCAGAAGGCATGCACGCACATATAGCGCTCCTTCCACCCACCCTCGCCCCTTCGTCTTCTAGTCACACTTTTTCCTTGATTAATTTAACTGTTTCCTCCTCCTTCTCTCCTTGTGTTTCAGCGGATATTACAATGTGGAGTGTCAGCGCTGAAGGGAACGCGGTCTATACACCAAAGCGCGCCATGGCGAAGTCCACTCATCCCAATAGTAGTGGAGCAGACGGTGAGTAGTAGAGCACGGTTTTCACAGACCACCTCAGATCGTTCAGTCAGCTCTGTTTTGTAATGTTTAAACATACCAATTACTGCCTCTATATGGTGATACCCTCCCTGTGTAGCTATGTTTCCATACCCTGACTTTGTTGTCACAGTTGATTTCCTACAGGGATATTTAAATGTACAGGATGCTGCTGGTCTGGATTGGATCATCAGTGACTTTAGCTTATTCCTGGTTTGTGCATTGTAAACTATGTGACTGAGAACATATATTTACCAGCCAATGTCACCAGTGTTGCAAAATTCAGTGCTGGACATCAGTGCTGTGTAAGTTTAAGCAAACACTGTTGTGCCGCTGTGAAAGCTGTGCATTTCATTATGTAATTATGTAAACCAGATGTTCTTTGCATGCATTTCATTATGATGTGATTATGTGAACCAGATGTTTTTTACCGTTCTTTCCCTCTCTGTGCAGGGCCGAGGGGAACGCGCATATGACATATACTCCAGGTTGCTAAGGGAGAGGATCATTTGTGTAATGGGACCCGTAAGTCCTTCAGTTCATGTGTATTACATGGTGGTACAGTGTTTCCTGACATTATTTTCAGTGAGGTACCCCCACTCAGGACTGCAGAGTGGTTCTCCATTTCATACATGGTGGCTAAGTTGGAACCGTTGAGGTGCACAATTGGCGATACTCTCACCCAGAGTCTGAAGGGTTTCTCTTGTTCTCCCCCAGTAGGATTTCCCCATACAGATTGAACACCTTTGATCTGCTTGTACAAGATGTATTAGACTGCATAGTAACATGCTATAACTGTGGGAGTCCAGCTAACTGATTATGGGCTGAAAACTGAGGCACTGGTCTTGTGTGTTTTACTTGATAACATTGCATTTGTTAACAAAGTCCAAAGAATTTGCTCAAAGTTACTGGTAACATGTTGCCGTTCTGTTCATTTTTGGCGTCGCTATATCTCATCCTCCCACCAAGAGCACATGCTCTGCAGTATGATTCAGAAAGTTGCATGGAAAACTACGATATGTCCAAATAAAGTCAGGGTCATTAGCACACTCTGTTGTGGCTGAATAAGAACGTATGTGTTTAAAGTGTGTGTTCTCCCTTTGGTTACGTATTTGTGTACTCATGTGATAGCAGCTTTGGAATTTGAAGAGCACATGAGGGAAATCAAAGCAAAAATTGGATAAAATGGCTAAAGTTAGCATCTAAATATAATCCATGATTACAGTTTGTCTAAATTTAGCACAGGACAACCAGTCTGAAGACAGGAATATTCAGTGTGACACCTGTCTCTGGAGAATGGCACTTTGAGTTTCCTGCTGTGGGCAGTATGCAAATTCCAAACTCTGCTTAGGAATCTGTTGTAGATAAGAACATGTTTATCTGATGGCTCAGTTTTGTAATGTGACACCTAAACTTAGACCTGAATGTGTATTAAATGTACACTGTCTTGCTCCTCCATTCTATTCTCACTCTTATCTCTCTCCCTCTCACAGATCGATGACTCGGTTGCCAGTCTGGTTATTGCTCAGCTGCTTTTCTTACAGTCAGAGAGCAACAATAAACCCATTCACATGTACATCAACAGCCCAGGTGAGGCACATGTCCACAGTTTGCTTGAGATTGCTCTTATGTGTTGGTAAATGGCACCCTCTTTTGGTGAACTAAACAGGATAGGCTGCGCTAAAATTTGAAATCTCTTGAATTGCAATGTACCTGGAATTTTGTTTTGCTGTTTTACTGTCAAATTTTCACCAGTTTCTAATGCCACTGTATTTTTATCCTTTTTAACTGTTTTTAATTAAAAAATAAACACAGATATTTGGTCTCAAAGATAAGTATAATTAGAAAATGATTAACCTTAGGTCACTATGTGCTGGCGTGATGGTTTACTACCCTCTAGTGGACATTGTGAGCACTGGCAGTTGGGACATTCGAACATTTCTTCCTGTGTCCCAGGAGGTGTGGTGACAGCAGGGCTGGCCATCTATGACACCATGCAGTACATTCTGAACCCCATCTCCACATGGTGTGTGGGCCAGGCGGCCAGCATGGGCAGCCTGCTGCTGGCCGCGGGCACCAACGGCATGCGCCACTCCCTACCCAACGCCAGGATCATGGTGCACCAGCCCTCTGGGGGTGCCAGGGTGAGAACCAGGGACGGGGGGAGGGGCGGGCACCCAGGGAGGAGAACTCTGCTGGGATTTGGGACTGAGAGAGGGGGGTGGTTTTGGGTGAGCATGTGTGAAGAAAACATGGGTTGCAGGTTTTGTTTTGGCCATCTGTGACACCATGCAGTACATTCTGAACTTTCTGATCTGTAGAGATGGGTCAGCAAAGCCTTCAGTATACTCAGAGTGGGCAGATCTGTGTATTTGGTCTGACTCCCTGATCCACTGGTGGCCATTTTACAATGAAGAACAAAACCTTTCTTATTTTTTTTGATACAGTCAGTGATTGTTAGTATATGTTACCTTTACCCAGAACTTCACACTGCAGTTTCCCATTTCCCAAAATGTTTTTTTGTGTATGTCGACCAAGGTTTCCCATCTTGGGCATTGAGCTCTACAGGAATATAAAAATGTTTTTTTGTGGAATTTTGTACAAGTCATGTCTGCACTGTGAGCCCAAGTGAGGCTAAAGCAATCTGTTAAAATGTTTTGTTTTGTGTTCAGGGTCAGGCAACAGACATTGCTATTCAAGCAGAGGAAATCCTTAAGCTGAAGAGACAAATTAATAACATATACTGCAAACACACTGGCCAGCCCCTGGAAACTATAGGTAATGCTGGGGGAAGGGGGGGGGGCTGTTGTCATTGATTGATAACACAATGTCCTCAGTGCTGGTTTGCATTACTGCCGTTTTCTAATTTAATGGCTCCTTTCCTTTTCCGTGTGTCAGAGGGGGTGATGGAGAGGGACCGCTACATGAGCCCCATGGAAGCCCAGGATTTCGGGATCATTGATCGGGTGCTGGTTCACCCTCCCCAGGCTGGCCAAGATGAACCTGAACTGGTACAGAAAGAGCCCCCCATGTCCACCAGCCCGGCTCCCGCCCCTGACCCCCTCACACCCGAACAGGGACCCTCGGGGACTAACCCCCCCTCTTCCTATAGACCTGAGCCCTGAGCCAAGACCCTAAAACCAACCTTTGACAACTTCATACTTTTATACTGGGCATAACGTACTGGGAACAAAGCCACCAGAATTCAGATAAGATCCTTTGTATATTTTGTTGTCAGTTTGAAGTCAGCTTTACCTTTTAAAGTGACAGTATTGAGCTAAAAGAGGCTAGTTCCATAATATAATGGAAATAGGGACCCTTGTTTTAGGTAGAATATCAGTACAGTCAAACCCTGTCCATAATTATTTTGACTCATAATGGAATCACCTTGAAGGATACTAAGATCGCATAATACAACATTTGGACCTCCACACTTAAAGGATAGTACGTATGGAACATATGTTTTGTCCTCTCTTGATCATCACAATGAAGTTGTGTTCAATTTAGTGGTTTTAATTATCAACATGACTTGCCACAATTGGTGTTACATTTATGACATTGCCTTCAAGGGAAGCAAAACACAATTAAATGATTTGTCTTCTGTATTTTTGCCAGTTTATGTTTTGTGTATTCATACTGTATTGTGACCTTGGCCTTATCACATGGAGCCATTCACATGTTGCACTTTCCGTTCCCACACCGGGTGGGTTGTGACCATATGGTATGGAAGTGCACACATCAGCGAGGGCTAAACAAAGAATTGAACAATTATTCAAGTCAGGATTGGGGATGTGAAGGTAAGATCAAAGCACAGGGCTGGCAAGCAACCAGGGAGCTGGAACAGGGGATAAAAGCTTTAGAAATGAACAAAAGCAGCAAATACACTAACCAGAACATGGAGAACTGCAGTGGAAATAAAGGAAAAATACATAACGTTGTGTTGGGTAGGAGGGTTTTGCCTGTCTGTGACCATGCAGGAGTGATAACTCTGGAGCGATCAGTGACGTGCAAACTGGCTGCCACAGCTGTGGGAGGTATACGGTCCTGCATGAATATAGCTGCGCAGTTCCTGCAGATAACAGGTATAAGGATTCAGTCCGTTTCCAATGAGGAAAAAACAGTTGCTGAAAAATGTTACAATATTCCCAAGTGGAGTTGATCAGAGAATGAGCAAGTACTAAAACAAACTTCACAGAGAAATGAGATTCTGTTGCACAAGGAGTTTCTTGACATGTAGAAGAAAATGCAATATATACACATCAGTGTATTGATCAGTAGAATATTTTATTAGTTAAAATGTAATTTTATTTACAACAAAAATGTAAACAATAATGCCACATGATTAGAGTTAATTGGTTTTCTTCAGGTAGTCATGTGTCCTTACTCTGAAAGGGGTGATTGCAGCTATGTCCATACACATCTCATGAACTGGGTTTCCAATGGATCTGTATGACCTGCTGTTCACATCACACCTCAGAGATATGGACACTTTTTCAAAAAACACAAATCTCACTCAAAATGACAAACCAACAGATCATAATTGCCATTGGTCCTCCAAATCAACATTACAGTTTTCACACATCATTAAGAGTGCTGTCAAGTACATGTCACTTGCCCCTTAATAGACTGCATGTCAACTTCAGAATTTTTTTTTTTTTTTTTTTAGTGTCTAAAAAGTTTTCCCCTCAAAAGTGATAGGGTGCAAGCCTTAAAAGCAGTTATGGCCTCCGATTGGAATGTGAGCTCGTAATTTGCCTCAAATTAAAAGCCTGATTAAGACTCACTTTCAACCAGTGTAACAGAGTTTGACAATTGTTAACTTGATATTTTTAAAAACTTGTAAATCCTTCGCTTTAAAGGAAACTTTCTTCCTCACCTTGATTCTAAAATAAACTGCCGCCCGAGAACTTGGGCCAACAAGAGGCAAATGCGTAGTTCATCTAGTGAAACCGAACATTTCAGTAGTGGCAAGATGAAGTCTTCACCATCAGTATTAATAGGTATAAAAATATACTGCACTGGAAGCAGGATGACCTGAAATTCAAGCATATATAGGCAGCAAAAAGGTTATAAATCACTTGGAGGCTTTGATTAAGTTTAGAGTACCACTTCCCACAGGAGTAAAATCACTACATATCTAAAAAACCTGGAACAGTGCTAGAGTGCTAGAGGGACAGCAGCTCAATGGGGTTTTGGATGGGGGAGGGGGGGTGTTGGGGGCGAGAGGGGTTTGATCACATGACCGAACACCCACTCCAGCCCTTCTTGGCACCGGTGGCCCATCTTAGCCAGCTCAGGTTGGTCTCCTGGTAGGGGGGGTAGCGCAGCACGTTGATCCGCTCCAGACCCCACCCCCGCAGCATGCAGCCTCGCCGGTGACTGAACGTCTCAAACCCCCAGCGTCCGTGGTAGCTTCCCATCCCGCTGGCTCCTAGGGGTGTGAGAAGCAAATGGAGCAAACCAATCAGCGTACATTTGGGTTATACACTTGGACATGCAAATCTTCATTACGAAAGGGGTAAGACAAATTCATATGCACACACTCACCTACTCCTCCAAAGGGTAGCCCTGGCAGGGTCATGTGGACTATACCATCATTTGAGCAAAACCCCCCACTGCTGGTTTGCTCCAAAACCTTGGTGACCACCTAGTTGTACAAAAGATACATTATTCCTCAGACACAAGCATGAAGCACAGATAGTGATTGGGTAAGGGCAACTTATGACCACTAATCCCATTTCCTTATGCAGTTCCTCCTTGTTTGACCTATGGTGTTATTCTGTTCCCCCTGACATATGTTTAGGAGTCTAACTGATGCACCTGCAAATCATACACCAGCTATGTGACCTCTAAAAATCTTGCCTTAGAAATTCATATTAGAGTTGAGTTTTGAATTGTGCAGATTCATTTGAAATCGCTTTAGCTACTGTATATGCACATCTTCCTGTTAACCTCCAGGACTAAGGGAGTTGGTAAGAAGTTGCTGGAAGGTATTTTAGGCATGCAACTTTCAAGCATGCTCCCTGCATTTACATAAACTCCCAGAATTTTTCCATGGTGGTACTCTAAATGCTAGTGCATGTTACAAGTCAAAAAAATTGAAATGGTGGTAAAGACATGGTAAATTAAAATGGAATTTAATATAAAGCTGGAATATCCGTTTGGGAATGAAGTTTAGAGAAATTACCTGGGGCTCATCGGAAAAGATGTATAGAGCAAGGGGCTTCTCTCTGCAGTTCATGAAGTCGATTCCTTCTTCCAGGGTCTCCACAGACAGAATAGGCAGGATTGGGCCGAAAATCTCCTCTTGCATGAGCACGTCATTCTCTTTGACGTTCACCAGCACTGTAGGGGCTAGACAAGAAACCAAGAGCAGCCATTCAGGACAACGGTCCCAGGCTTGCTTGTTGTTCCCCACTGAACCTCCTCATCCATGTTAGTCTACAGCAATTGCTGCTCAGCTTAGTCCATGGAGGGTCACAGCCTTAGCATTTATTCCAGTTGCACTTGCAAATTCATTGACATGATTTGTGATTGGAACAAAGGGACTGCATCATCCAATCACATGCCCTTAGTCTTTTTGCATCAGCAAATCAGGTCCTTAGAGTAACCATCCATTACCCATTAGAACCATGTTTAGTAAGCTGATGTGCCAGAGTGGACGAGCCATTCCCATCAAAATGTAGTGTTTAAACACACTGACTCAAGAGATCAAGACCAAACCCTTCCTGGCATTGTAGTCCCAGTAAAGAAAGCTTTAAGGACAAACAGTTTAACAGTACACCCTCCCACCCTACCCCCCCACAGTGCTCACCCATGTACTTCTCCTGCTTGGTGCTCTCGCCTCCTATCTCCACTGTCCCGGCAGACCTCTCCAGCATGTTGTTCAGCCTGTCCCAGTGCCTGTCGCTCACTATGCGGCCCATGTCTGGACACTGCTTGGGCTGGGCGGTGTAGAAGCCCTCCAGGGCGTCGCGGAGGGCGGGGATGAGCGCAGCCTGGATCTGGGGGGTGCAGAGGACGTAGTCGGGGGCCACACAGCTCTGGCCCGCGTTGAAGAACTTGGCCCAGGCTAGCCTCCTTGCGGCGGCTTTGATGTCCACCTTGCCGTAGATCAGGCAGGGACACTTCCCGCCCAGCTCCAGGGTGACGGGGGTCAGGTGGACGGCCGCGGCCTGGAGGATGCTGCGGGCCACATTCTGGGAGCCTGAGTGCGCAACAGAGAGATAGAGAGGCACAAAAGGGAAATGGAGTGAAGCAAGCAAGGAAACAGGAAGGGGCAGACCAAAACTGAGGGAGGAGGGGGGTTACCCAGGACATAAGCACTATAAATAAATCATAATTTTGTATCTGGGTTTGGTATAGCATGCATTTCATAAATACACTTCCCATTTGTTGCATTGAATTGATATGGATTGAAATTTCATTGGGGACATCAATACATTTAACCATTTTTTTAAAAATCTTCCTTCTCCCCCCCAAACAAAACGACCAGACAAGTCAAGGTGAAAATGCAGAGAGCAAAATTTAGCAGGAAAATTCTGCAAATTAGCAAACTATTATTTACAGTAATACTAACACAGCTGATTGTTACAGTATTCACTGAACACATTCGAGGTGGTGGTTCAAATTCATCCAATGCCTCTATCAATGACAATGAGGAATAAATAGCTTTCATGTGACCAAATCTTGAAGGCAGTTCATAGCTTAGGGGCCATTTATGGCTTGATACCTGTGTAAAAAATGTGATCGAATCGGTTCTCCAGTAATGTTTTCGTTTCTTCTGCTCCCCCACACACCACCGCGTAGCACTCCTGTAACAGCAAACATGCGATTATCTCTGTATCAGCACAGGTTTTATAATTTGGGTTTATGGGTAAAATGAACACAGATCAAGTAAAGGGGAGGAGTAAAAATATTAAATGACAGACTTGAAATCAAAAATGAGAAACAAGGGACATACAAACACACAAGCAAGGATCCAGAGACACACTTTCTCCCTCATGTGCACAAACGCTTACCTTAGACAGGTACTTCGGAATGAGTTCGGCCAGAAGTTTCTCTGTTGCCTGGCTGATTTCGGATGGTTTGAGAATGGCACAGTTCCCTGACCAGGGTTAAGAGTACATTGGAATCAGGCAGTTCATGAATGAAGGGGATGTTACAAAATAATATACATGTACAAAGCGGTACCTGCAGCTATTGCCCCAACCAGGGGCAAGAGGATCAGCTGGAGAGGGTAATTCCATGCCCCAATAATCAACACCACACCCAGGGGCTCTCTACGCACAAAACAGTCATCCAGTTTTGTCGCCTGAGCAGCAAAGGGATAGAGTTAGTTCAAGGGAATGCTTTCCCTGTTAAAGCACAGATACAAAGTGAGATACATTTTTACACAGTGACAGTACAGCTAAATTAGCATAACACCACACTTGGAAAATCTCCAAAGGAGTCAGTTGATATTGAGCAATGCCCTTGACAAAGCAGTTTGGGCTGTTTGTGCGAGTGTGTGTGTGTGTGTGTGTGTGTGTGTGTGTGTGTATATATATATATTCTCTGAGTGACCGTGAACAACTACTGACAGCACAGATTAATGGATAAGCATGAAAAGCAGGTTGCTGCAACTTTAAATAAACAACGTATTGAAGCCTCACCAGGTTTTTTCCCACGTACTCTGGCTGCATCCATGTACGGAGGTTATTTATTGCAAAGCAGATCTCATTCATCACCATGTCGATCTCTGACAGCACTGCCTCAAATTTTGGCTGATGGAGAACAGATGTGAGGAAGGGGTTACAGAGGGTTTGAATACCCCTGATATGAAACCCTAAAGTAAGGGATTGTACATGGATGCCACTTAAGGTTGGGGGAGTGGGGGTGTTATACAATTCTTATGAAAATGTTAATTAGCATACGGTTAAAATTAAGACACACACGGAATAGCAGCAAGAAATTCTACATTAAGAACAGGAACCAGTTTCTCCATTGAATTGTATGAAAGATCTAATCCTGGGATAAGGTGAGGGCAGGGCGGGGGGGCAGGGCACGGATGTGGGACATTCTCTACCTTGTAAAGGTCTTGGTGCAGTGCTTCCAGGATCTGGGTCTCGTTCTCTTTTATGAGGGACAGGAGAGCGTCTAGCTGAGCCAGGCGGAACTGCTCCGGGAGGGTGACCCTGGAGCGGAACGACCTCTGCAGTCTGTCAATTACCTCCTTCTGTCCCTCCATCGCCTCAAAACCTGGCAGGATAGCAAATGGATTGAGCAGCAGTATGATGAAAAAGGAGGGCCAGCCATCCTGTGGGAAATCTCTCAACACTGCACTGGGTGGGGACTCAGGAAAAC
This sequence comes from Albula goreensis, assembly GCA_022829145.1. Lineage (NCBI taxonomy): Eukaryota > Metazoa > Chordata > Actinopteri > Albuliformes > Albulidae > Albula > Albula goreensis. The sequence continues at coordinate 16,971,952 of CM040762.1, forward strand.
ACAGTGGAAGTATGGAGAACCAACCATTCTCCACAGTGATAAAGAAATGCAGTGTTGACATCTTGACTGAAACAGCCGTTAACATGTACTAAATGTACAGTTGAGCGTAATGTATATGCCGAGTAACACTTCCCCTCGTAACTTTGATAAACAGCTTTCACAGGTAACCATGTCATGACAAACTAGTTAATAACATAACGTGGACTGTATGCCTACTTTTCTGCACAATGGTTGGATCATTTAAATAGTTCAGCCACACACAAGACATTTTAAACATAACTGCAAAGAACGCTCAACTTACTAAAAAAAAAAAAAATACTCAAATAGCTGCCGTTTAAAAAGTTCCAAAACCTTTCCTGCCAAGATACGCAGGGAAACCAATAACCGCGAGGTTAAACCGCCACCATCTCTTAAATAGAGTTCGCCCATGATTACGCACAGGTGAACACCTTCTCAATTATCCTGGCAATAGGACATTACCTAATAAAATACATAAAAATGTTTGCGAATATAAAATAATAATAATTACACAGGGAACATCCTAAATGTATGGCACACTATCAAAAGTCTTCATGTGCAACGCATTGATGGGACCTTTAAATCATTTACACTTTTATCTGGTAAATTAGCTGAAGATGTTTTCTCATTTAAATAAGGCCGTGAAAGAGAGTTACCAAGCGACAATTTAAGACATCTTTTACGGTAAGCTCGCTGTCAGCGCGGAAACGGCTGTTGAATGTTTTTAGGCAAATATGAGTCATTTGTCTGACTGCAACTTACTGCACATTTTTCTGATAGCCACCATAACACTTTAGGGCATTTTCGTAATCCACATGACCGTACTGCCATGTCATGGTTCAATAATGCTAAGATGATATACCGTAAATGACTAAAGACAAATAAAACGTTCAAAACAACATTTATAGAGTGAACGAACTGAATTATTCGACAGTCATATTCACGAAAACAACATGGATAATGGCCAAGCTGAACTCCCGCTTTGAAATAGCCCTTTTCAAAGCTTTGCATCACCTCGGGAAACTGCAAGTACAGCAGACCTATTGCAGCGGTCTAAACCTAAATATCACCCGAAATTGAAGTGCAGTGTAATCATTAACTAAGATGTCTGGGTAAGCACAGCCCAAAACGTGACTTGAATGGTGATGTAACCGACACAGTATTACTATGGATACCCCGATCTAAAGTTGGTGTTCTTCCCTGGCGTCAGAATGGCATTTGATCATTGATTCAGCTGATTAATGTCATTATTTAACTCGAGCGATTTCAGTGACTTACCTTGTCACTCACAGTTATAAATGTCTGCTTCCCCGTTCCGGAGTTTCTTATTCGGTCATTTGAGTTTGGAAACAGGAAGAAAGAGCGTTTCCGGGTGCCATTGCGCTGAGAGGACAAGTGCATACAAGACAGATGACAAATTAAATTACAAAAGAAAGCCTTTCGCTTTGGTTTTCAACACGTTAAGAACTTGAATTTGACAGTTTGTTCAGCTTGAACAGAATGTATGTTTAAAATATCAATCAAAATGTTGAATATTTAAAGTATAAACATGTATCATAATGCATAGTCTACAGTATGCATTCAGGATGCAAAATATTCATAATGCATACATTATAGTTCATACTCCTGGTAAATTCTAGAAGCATTTTCGAATCAAATCACACATAGAAATCTGAAATGTTATGCAAAGGTTAAGTATTTTTTTCTCCTGTATATGCTGCCATTGTTACTGTTAAGTTGGTATGCCAACAGATGGAGCTATTGCAGTTGAAGACCTTTCAGCTCAAGTTCAAGATTTGTGCCATGTAATAACATAATAATGTACACACATGCACTCCAAATTGATAACAGATATGTCACAATGCTACATAGGCCTTTTTTAGGCTACTTCTCATTGTAATGTAGCATTTTTGATCATTTGAGAAACACTTGACTACAGAAATAATCACAAGCTAATGAAAATACCTTGGACTTCAATTCCTTATTAACTCGGCTAATCATCATACCAGCTTGCATACCATAATGCCCACAGCAGAATACTAATATCCTGTAATAATAAACTATTCAAATTTTTTTGACAGTTCCATGTAAAAGAACAAAGTGACATTGAGAGGGTCTGACAGTTCAAAAACACATGGAATTACTTTAGTCTCCTCTTAATTAGTTTGGCTGGTACGTCTTTACATCTATTGGAGAGCTGTGATTCCTGTTGTTTTGACTGACCCATGGTCACTGAGATTGGATGGGAAAGATTACGTTTAAAAGGCAACATTTTCTGAGATTTGAGGGAGAGCATTGAGGAATTCAAAGTACAACTGAAAGACAGCAGGAAAGAATTGAAAGCACTCCTGAGCTGGAAGTGCCGGATGTCTGTCATTCAAAGCACTGCTTTTCACAGTGTCAGAATCACATTGCAAGAGTGCTGTGGAACAGGTTTAAAGCCATCGGCAGGCATTCTTTTGATTGATGAGTCGATTTATGAACACTGATTCTCCAGTTTCAGATGTGTACAGAGACTTGTTGAGATTAGATTTTTAACACTTGTTTGGTTTTACACCACTACACATAACATAACTCAGTATTAGAGGAATCTGAGTTCTTATGTAAGCTCATGTAGAGAGCACTACACGTATATACCTGCTTCTAAAACATATGACTGCTTCCACGAATATGGATTCTCTTTCTATATATACCAGAGTAAAAAATCTATTTTCAATTAGAAATTTAAAAGGTGTCCAGTAGGCAGCTAATCAATCAGGATGAATTGAAGTTTAGAGTAGTGAATATACATGTGCAATATAGCCTGCACCTGTACAGCTACTGAACCAGGAAACAAAGAGCTGTCATGTGTATGAACACACACTCGCACATATATATGTCTATATAGCCAAATCATCACAAAAATGGCAGCTGACCATGTCCATTGAAGACAAAGTATTCTCTGCAACAAGAAAATATTGGAAATATTTCCTTCAGGTACCATTAAAGAACTAAAATGTAGATTTGTTCAGGTTTAAGTATTTTACCTTCTTTTTTTAAATGAACAGGCCATCCTAGCCAGTACAGATAAGACCTTGTGGCTTTTCTGGTTAAAGCAGGCTTGCAGCTGTATGTTTCAGGACTATTCTGGGGCACTGAAACCCGGTCATCTTTGTTCTTTGGTGATCTCCGTGCATGGCTCTTCTCTGCATGATGCCATCTAGGGGATGGTAAAGGTAAAGCAGCCGATTTCTGCAGCACAAGGGATTTGGCTAGTAGATCACACTCGAGTGCTCTCCATTGTTTGGGGACAGCCCCTCGACCATGCAAACAAAATTTCCAATGTCCCCTGATTTATTTTGTTTGTTTTCATTGTTTGTGGGTTGTGTCTACTAGCTATTTTTCCGGCGAGCTAAAATAATGTTAGCGTGGGCAGCTTCTTCATCTCAAAACCAACCTCAAACCTGACACGCTGCTAATCTGGCTGGCTAGACATACGATCTAGTTGGAATAGAACAATCCTATCTGGGGGATTTAAAGCACTTCTACAGCCTGGAACTGTCAAATAAAAATCGATGTGGTATATTTCCCTTTATTCCAGGCCTTGTTGTCAAGGACGTTACAGCAGTAGCAGAATGTTGACAAGTACTCATGTTTAATCGTCGGTAAGACTTCGGTATCACGTTCAGCAAACGTTCGTATCCACAGCAACTTACAAAAAAATGCAAATTCAAAATGTAGAAACCACATTAACAGTTCATTTCAAGGTACATAAGATGCATGAGTGTCTTAAGAGACTGTGACTGACGGTTAGCTAACGCGCTAGCTATCAAACAGGGAAAGCGAAGGCCTTGTTTTGTGACCGTAAATATATGGACAAGTTATGATAAACCAAGCAAAAAAGTAATCGAATACTGTAATCATACTCTAACCGAGTACGCTAAGCAGTTACTTCACAATGCGTGATTATTGTCAATCTTTAAGAAGCTCTTTAAGAAGCTAAATATCCACTTATCTACTTTTATATTAATAGCGATGTGATGGCAGCATAATACTGGAAAAAGTGTAGACCACTGCCATGATTGTGACGTACCTCCTGGAATTGTCACATCTTCTGTGACGTCACGCTTGCACACACAGAAGTGTATAAATTAAGAGCAAGCAGACAACTGAAATCGTTTGGACATGAAATCAGCCTTCTACAGAACAGATGGAAGACCAAGAAAAAGTCACTGGACTGGTCCAGTCCATTGGCAATGCATTGTGGGACCTGGCCATTCTGACGCATAGACCCATCCGCAGCGTGATCATCGAATTTCTGTGCCCAACTCAGATGGATAATGCGGAATGTTCACGCGCACATGGGCACAGGGAGGACGTGGTCAGCCACATGAAAGAGCTAAGTGGGATTTCAGGCATCAGTGTCCGCCACCTGCTCTTGTACTTACTTCTTAATGAGGAGCTGTGTTTAATTGCTCTGTTTGATTATGTGACCAAGGTTATGGCAGGTACGATGGAGCAGGAAGAGATTGTTGAGATGGAGAGAGAGTTTGAGAAAGCAATGGTTGTTGCTATGGCTGAGGCAGGTGTGAAGCCAAAAAGCAAACCTTTTTGGAAAAAGCTGTTTAGCAGGAAGAAGAAGGAGTGCCCTGCTGACCAGGTGACTGGAATAGCCCCCCGGGATGGTGACTTGGCTGCAAAGAAGAAGAAGAAGTTCACTACCCCCGTTTTCTTCAAGAAGATCAAAAATTTCCTGACATCAGCCTGTGGGAACCACAGGCATGGTAGAGTCTAACGAGGGTTGGTAAATGGCAGACAGCACACCACTTTTAAGTTTTCAAGTGTAGCTTTTAAGTTTTCAGTGTGGACAGATGTTCAGGCCGTGTCCCCAGTATTTATCTAAGGCTATGTGGTGGAATACTTACAACGTAAAATCCCAACTACATACAATGGATTTTAACATTTTTACAACGCGATAATGCTGCAAACTGAAACATGAGCATTGCAATGGCACTTGAGTACTGGGGGCACTGAGAGCGTGGTTTTTGAAAACTTTTTTAAAACTTTTTTTGTTTTGTTTTGGCGTGTGTCAACTCGCAACAGATACCATGCCATTCTGCCATGTTGCTTCTTATTCTGATGTATTTTTATTTAAATTCAGCCTTTACTTTTCAGTGATGACCTAGCAGATGTCAAGGGCCATCCTTTTTTTCAATTGGCATTTCCAAAACATTTCCATAGAATTCTATGCTAACCTTCATGTGAGTCTAAGTTTACAGTAATGAAAACGAGACAAGAAGAAGAATGGAACACTGAGGCGAGAAGAAAAATAACTTGATATTAGTCAGCATTTCCTGAGGCAGTCTATGAAGTTGCTTGAAGCTGGCTCCAGTAAAGATGAATGGGAAATTAGGTCCTTGTGGAAGAAGCTGGAAGAATCTCTGAAGCACGGTAAAATGACATTACCCTCTTTCGTATTGTACCATACGTACACAACAACACATGGGATCTAATGGGACAAAGCTAGCTTCTTGCACAAATGTTTGTAGCGTGAGCATGGGAACATTTGACTAACAGGTAACAGAGTAGCGATTGGTGAATGATGTATCTAATCATTAGTGATGGTGGCCCCTCCTATTGTCTGTGATGTGAGGGGAGTGGCCCCTCCCATTTTCTGTGATGTGATGACAATAACCCCTCCCATTCTCAGTGATGTGACTGGCCACTCCCATTCTCTGTGATGTGAGGGGAGTGGTCCCTCCCATTTTCTGTGATGTGATGGCAATAACCCCTCCCATTCTCAGTGACGTGACTGGCCACTCCCATTCTCTGTGATGTGAGGGGAGTGGTCCCTCCCATTTTCTGTGATGTGATGGCAATAACCCCTCCCATTCTCAGTGATGTGACTGGCCACTCCCATTCTCTGTGATGTGATGGCAGTAACCCCTCCCATTCTCTGTGTTGTGACATAATGGCTGTATCTCTCCACCTTCAGGAAACTTCAGGAAAAAGAATGGGTGGTCATCAATATGGTACCAGTAAGCAAACATTTGAACTTGTCTGGAATCGTCTGTATACGAATGGAGAGACAGTAAGAACCATCACTTCTATGCACTAGTAAGTCACACATCATCAGTCTTACAAAAACAACGAATGGGCAGACTTTGATAAACTGAGTTCAGCCAATCATTACAGCTGATAATAGAAGTACTATCTTTGGGTCCAGTGAATTAACCTGTGCATGAATGTGTCCATTTAGGGAGATGCTGTAAGAGAAAAGGACTGAAGCAGCAGCCAGTGGATGAGTGATGAAGACGCCAGCTGAGAAGCAAATGGAGGCTAGCTGCGGAAATGCTGATGGAAGATAGCTGGTTCCTGCGCCTTCCCGAGGGGGAGTAGTGAGGACGCCAGCAGAGAAGTAAACAGAGGCTAGCTGTGGAAATAGGATGAGCCATGCTGGGGTGACACAGGAAGCAATTTAGAGAAGTATGTTCATTTAACATACTTCACAACCCAGCTTTTCTGTACTGTGAGAACATTTTTATATACTTACCTAGCATTTGTAGAACTAAGTATGCCATGTTGTTATGTTGTTTGACTGCCCGGTGCCAGCCAGAAGCAGATGGGCTCCCCCTCTCAGCCAGGTTCTGCTCAAGGTTTCTTCCTGTTATCTGGGGAGTTTTTCCTTGCCACTGTCGCCTAAGGCTTGCTCTGAGGGGGTCTAAGGCCCGGGCACTGTGTAAAATGGATTAGATTATATCTCCTATATTATCCTTTTCTCTTGCCCTTTTAGCTTTTCCACCAGCTTCAAAATGAGATTCTCCTTTTGATATAATCTACGTAAGGAATAAACCACGTCTGACGGTTCAGTTCTATGGAAATAAACCATGATAGGGTGAAGTGATGCAGACCCGTTGCAAAGCCAAGGGGCCTCAAACCACTCTGAAGTGGTTTATTTGCATAGAACTGTATCGCCAGTCGTGATTTATTCCTGACTTATACCACGGCTGCTTACCAAATAAATAATTCAGCACTCATATTAAATTAGGCCACTATTGTATTATTTTTGAACAAAATATATATTACAATATGTGCACATCCACAGCGTATAGTCCATTCATGTAACTAGCTTGACACATCCAAACTTTAAAATTTAATTATTTTAAAACACACTATATTAGCCTACATCAAAAATACTATACGGTACACATCTAGGCTTCGGCTACTGAAACTGCAGTATCTTAGCCCACTAATTGCAAATTTCTGATATAGCCAGCTAATAGTGTCTGCTTAGCTGGTGAAGTGGATAACGTTACATTTTTGTCCGTCATCTTAAACGTACGTATGTGGAAAAGGTGACTAAAGCTACATCGCGCTCATTTATTGAAATTAAATTGAACGTGGTATAATATTTATAAGCAGGCTTAAATTTTACATTATGTGCATTTTAAAAATAAAACTGTCATACTTAAACTATTTTCTGAACTTGTCTGTTTTTCTTTTTATTCATCAGTTAATGAAATGGGGTATAAGAGGAAGAATTAAAAATATGTGATTTATATAAAATATTGTAAGTCAGTGGGGAGTGGCTCTGAACAGCTGCCTTCCACATGTTTTTTTTGTGGGAGCCACATGTTTTTTTCCACAGTCCAGAGAGAGAAAGAGTCCGTGTTCTGACACTAGAGGGCAGCTAATCTTTACCCAAAGAAAATGCCTTGTGTCCAAGGCCAGCTGGGTGATTCACATCACTGTCCTTCACATCACATGTTGCTTGGGCTGAAGGTGTCTACATGGACAGGGAGAAAGGGCATAGAATTCGGGTCACCAAGACTACTGTACACCCGAACAGTGCCTGTATGAACAGCCCATTTCATTCCTCAAGAAACCATCTTATATCAGGCTGCACATAATATTCCTATTAATATTTATGTCTAAAGCCAGAATATTATAAGCAGTATCTAAGCATTTATGCAGCATTAAAGTAAAACATGCCAATGGATAAATGTAACCTATTTTGCTTATTCTAGTACTGCATACTACCATAAAAGTTATAATAAATACTATAATTGATGTATATAATTTGCCATCTCTCCCAGACATGACAAATTTGGTTTCCTCAACCACTTGATGAAATTGTTTGTATTGAAACTAACACAGTATGAAAATTATTTTTGTTATATGAGTATGAAAAATTAATAATTATGTCTATGGGTGTTCTCAACCAAATTTGCATTAGTTACTGTTGCATGCCACTACAGGATGCACCTGTGTTCTAGCCGTCTTTCTTTTTGAACTTTCATCTCTTGGGGTCATGAGTGATTGTTAAAATTTTTATTGTTGTAAAATGTTAACAAGTTTAGTATTTAGCAGATTACATACAATATGTGAACATTAAAAAAAAACACAAATAACATTCACATAACACAGAGGAACTGCATAATATGTCCCACATATTTGTAACACTTTGTATAAAAATGAACACAAGTGACATATGTTTTACTGAACCCAATAAACATTGACAGTTGAAAAATGTAGACAGTACCTTAAAATGAAAAAACATTATTCAGGAAGCACTGTGAAGATATTTTCTCATGTTCTTACAGTCTGTTCACTTCAGTGTTAGTTTGAGTTGAGGTCTGCCTGTGTGTCGGTATATTGGGTACATATATTTAGTGAGATGACCTTCATTTGTAAGGTATGATTATGCAGAGAGCACAATCAGCCCTTGTTTCACCAAGGCCAGGAAGATTCTTATGTTTCATAATCAGCTCAGCTGGAAGACTTTAGAATACAACAAATGGTACGTACATGTTTAAAGACAAGCTTGAGCTAGCATACAGTGCAGGCCAAAAGTACTGTAAATCAAAGCCACCGGTGATTTTTTTTGTAAACTTTAGGTAGAGAGGAATTTGGTTATTTTAAGTGAATGTATTTATTACAGACCAACATAGATCTATTTATTCCATTTCTCCCCACAATAAAACACAAAATGAGTTTTATCCTACCAATAATCCAAGACATGACTTTCCTCAAAATGGGTAATACTGCTAAAAAGACTCTTTGATGTTTATCCAATTTATTTTGCAAAGTGGAAGATGCTACAGTGATGAAATAGGCTTACAGTTCTAATCAGGCATTTGTACAATTACAACATGGGAGTAGGAAGTATTCGAAAATATGGTTATATGTAATGAGATCATTTTTAACTAAAAGTGGTAACATGGTGGATGTCTAGTTTGGCACAGGTGTTTGTGTGTTATTGAACCCTCCTTCACCCCTGTGATCAGCAAATCAGAAACCAGCAAACCAGGTCATGTGATCAGCATGCAAATCCCATCTGATCAGGCTGAATTCTTATGTTGGATGTGCTGTTGAAGTAGGGTTGAGTTCAGCTCACTACCTTCAGAATGATGGGCAACCTCCCTTAGTTCCTGCTCTTGCTGGGCCTTCCTTGTGAGTCCATCACTGATATGCTACTATTCCTGCATTAAGATTTTAATATAAATAATGTGTACTCTATTGATTTTGAAATGTTTTCTCTCCTTCTTTTCATGTGTGCATTAGGTGTGAGGTGTGAGGTGTGAGAGTCTGGAATCTATTCCCTCAAACCCAGTGGTGAAAAAACCAGGGGAAACAATCAGTCTCTCCTGTAAGGGATCTGGGTTTACCTTTAGTAGCTACCAAATTCACTGGATACGACAGCCTGCCAGGGGGCGTCTGACATGAATGGGGCTCATCTACACTGATGCTAGTAATACAGAATATGCCAATGGGTTTGAAGGATGGATAAAAATCACCAAAGACAATTCCAGAAATATGGTGTACTTAAAACTAACAAGCCTGATGGCACAGGACTCTGCTGTTTATTACTGTGCAAGACCTCAACACAGTGACACAAATATGTGATTAAGCTGTTCAAGAACACATCTGGGGCCGGATGTTGTTTTGCTTTTACCAACCTTTACCGTTTACCATCATTAACTGAGCAGAGAAGATATTTATGCAAGCTCAGAATACATATAGGGTGTAAAGAACTTTATTCATACTTAAGATGAGCTGGTCCATAATCAAAAATAACATAAAGAGACATTGCAATGTAATGTTAGCTAAGAGAACCCTAATCCCCATGATTTACTCTGCACCTTTGACTAAATGTACAAGTGAAACATGGAAAAACATTTCCTGAATACATGTCAACAGAAAAAAATATATACATTTTAATTTCTCAGTAAAAAAAAGTTAAAACATTTTCATTTATGCTGCCCAGCCCAGCCCATGCAAGCAAGTTTTTCAATCCAGGTATGACTAGATTATTACATGTAGCTATAAACATACACAAAAATCATCAACAGCTCAGCAAGTACACATAACAGTACATAGTACACAAGATCAATTATGAAGTTCAAGGAGAAATTCTCAACACTTTTCTAGGACAAAGACATAACAAAACCAACGCAAATGTGAAGGAGTTTCTCAGTGGCTTTGTATATTGCTGCTTCTTCATTCTGTAACTTCTCGCATTCTATCAGCAACATTTTGGCTGTACTTACAGTATGTCTGTACCCTCTGCTCAAATAGTCGGCCCAAACCAGTGCCACATATTAATGGTTGTGGATATTGTCTTACCATACTGAAAGTACATATCTTATGATATATTTATTTTAATGTGATGTGTCAATGCTTTTTTGGAACATTCAATATTAGAATGCTTAATTACAATTTTCACACATTTTCTAGTATGTTTCATTACAACATAATTGGAACATTAACATTAACTGCATTTAAAAAAAACACCCAGAAATCTGAGATCTTGTTGTTAAAGGTAACACACCTGAGCTAAATGCAAGGTGCTGAAATGATCCTGAAGTCATGGATTATGGTCAGGGTGCTGAGGCAGGTGTGGGACAGAGGCAACCCGGTCTCAGCCCTTCCCTGGCTTGATTCTGTTGTTGGAGGTATGTTTATTGTTCCAGTTGGTGTCACCTGTTTGGGACTAGAGTCAGGTATGTTTCCTGAAATCTCAAAGACATCCTCACCAAGGAAGACCATAACCAGAATGAAAACCACCAGGCCAAAGATGGTCGCCAGGATTATGTTCATGCAGGTACGCTGGGCACAGCTGCTGTATCTCTGAGCGCTGGGAAGTTCTCCTTGGATCAATTCTGGAATCTCACAACCCTGCCTCCCCAGTTCCAGAATATCACTATCCAGGTTCTCCAGTTCTGGAATCTCACGATCCAATCTTTGCAGTTCTAGCATTTCACAGTCCAGGTTCTCCGGTTCTGTAATGTTATGATCTTGCTCCTCTAGTAATAGCATTTCACAATCCATCTGGTTCAGTAGAATATCAAATTCCATTTTCTGTAGTTCCAGAGCACTCTGGTCACCCATGTCCTGCTTCATTGCCTTTGTTTTAGCCTCATCTTTCACACTTGGAATGTATGTCACAGAATTGAATTCAGAACCTCTCTCCATTTTGAATCAGGGAAAGAGAAATAGAATTGTAAACCAAGACTTTGTGTAATATTTTCCCTACAGCTCTTATCTCTGGCTCCTCTATTTTCCACTTATTCTCTATGCTTCTCTCAATATGTGTCTCCTTCTCATCGATGTTGATGTTACTCTCAATCTCACCCTATCCTGCCCTAGATATGTGGAGCTGTGGTTTAGTATGCCTCTATTTCAGTTAGGGGTGCAGTTAGCCATTAGCGCATCAGTTAACCACATGGTATGCAGCAGACCTCCTCCATAAGCCTCAATGTAAACCATTATAGCATATGATTTATATCTGGGGGAACCACATTTGCAATTTCTCACATATTACATATCAGGTGTCTTAATAATATGGCAGTGACACAGATGAAGATGACGATATGTGCTGTCAGGAAATGTCTTTTTCAGTTATCATTCATAGTCTCCTCTTTTGAGAAATCAATGAATTCACCAAATTACATTGGGAAGTAACATAAGAATAAATAAATAATAATAAATAAATCCCCAGAATAAATATTTAGACATCCTCATTGGACATTTTCACCCAAAACACCAATACTGTAAACCAGTTTGATTTACAGTCTGTTAAGTGGAATAAAAAACTGAAAATGATGATAATAAAAACAAGATGATAAAAGATATAGCTGTTATAGTCCTGCTGTCACAGCATGTCGACAGAAGAAATTTATGGCAGGGAGATTCTCATTAAGCCAACATAACTTAAAAGATCAACACCACCTTTACCAAAAAGAAGGTCATTCAAAATTTATTACTGAGGCATATTTAGTATCTATAATACTGTTGCTAATTATTATAAATTGGTATTATAAGTTATTTTAAGTTGGTAGTTACCTATCTTTTCTGCAGTAAGTAATTTGCAGAATAGTTTGCACATTCAAGATCTATAGTTTTAATGACTTGAGACATACCTAATTTTAAATAAAATTAATAATCCATGTAAATATCCTGATTGTAAAAACATATTCAGATTAGCTGCTTTATGTTCATATGGAAGGTGAATCAACATCAATGATGTTCCTTACAAAGATCCTCTGCTGTTACTCAGTCTGAGTTCGATGTGCTATTATTCAATGGGCAAGTAGACCAGGCTGCAGGCTGAGGTCAACATGAGGCCGAGTTGTTCTTGCAGGCTGTATTTCTGCCTCTAGAGGGCGGGCAATGCAAATGTACTTCCTCTACAGCTCCATAAAAACAGACACTATTGAATGATGAACCACAATGGCAAACGCCCTAATTTGATACATTTTAACAATGGAGCTCAAGATTACAGGTAGTTTGATCATCATACTGCTGGCTATACAAGGTAAGGCACAAAGCAGGATCCACAGAAAATACAGCATGTCACAAAAATAGGACAAATAAGAAAAATACCAAGTGTATTTTTACTGAAATAGGAAACTAATATGCAATGGAAATGTAACAGTTCTGACTGATTCATGTTTTTGGACAGGTGTGCGAAGTGAGGAGTTGGTTCAGTCCTCCTCAGAGGTGAAAAGACCCGGAGAAAAAGTAAAGCTGTCCTGCAAAGCACAAGGCTTTGATATGACAAAGCACTATATGCACTGGATACGTCAGAGGCCAGGAAAGGGTCTGGAGTGGATTGGGAGGGTGGACTCTGGTGAGAGCAATCCTCCACTCTATGCAGAGTCCCTGAAAGGGCAGTTCACCCTGACCGAAGACGTGTCCAGCAGCCACCAGTACTTGGAGGCCACCAGCCTGAAGGCAGAGGACACTGCTGTTTATTACTGTGCTCGACAGCCACAGTGATGGGAGCTGGTGAAGCAGCTGTACTGAAACCACAAACACACAGAAACACTTAGAGCTGCGCTGTGTCATTCAGAGTGGGCCTCTACCCACGAACATCAGTCACACTGCCCCACCATGTAGAAAGTAAATTTATCAGTGAATACCTCAGTGCTGGCACAAGCTGCTGTTTTCATTCAAAGTTTGCTGGAATCCTTAGACAGGCTTCCCATGCTCACAGTGTTTCTCCCACTTATTTTATTTATATACACAGCGGTTGTGAGGGGGCTACTTTCAAAGTAAAGTTCAACACAAATGAGTGAATAGAACAAATGGGAAAATTAATATAAATGAATTATCTTTCATTTGTATGAATCACAATGATATTATTTACAAATATTTTAAAAGAAAAACTTAGTGTAAATATGAGTGTACAATCTCACAGTATTTCTACGTTTGTGTGAGGAGCAGAGTCTTTAGTTTGTTTCAGATAGTTCAGTGATCGACAGGTCATCATAGCTCAACCCATCAGGGTTTGAAGAGAAAAAACAAACTCACTTTCCCATCAATACCAACAGCCATGCAGAGCGTTACCATGGAAGGGAGGGTGCTTAGTTGACAGGGTTTTCCCTGTCTCATCGCACACTGACTCCCCTCGGAAATCCAGTGCAGTGACTTCACAGCAGCAGATGGCAGCAATTATTTAGCAGATGCCTATTTACTCCCTACTGAATTCACTGAGGGTAGTGGTGATGAGGCTCGACCTGAGAATATGACTGAGCAGTACAGAACAGCCAAGTGGGAGGAAAAAATAGTGTTGAAGACCTAGCCCTTTCCAACATGTTTGCATGGAACTGTAAAGCGCACATTTTATTTTTCACAATTTCTTATTGCTCTCTGCTTATTTGGTGTGCGTCTCCATGCAGAATGAATCATGGCCCAATGTTGTGTCTGGTACCACATAATAAAGAAAAAAACTCTTTCATCTGAATTGCTTAACGGAAACAAATTCCATCATGTCTGGAATATGAACATCTAAACAGAATCAGTATGTGCATTGTCATGGACAACTACTTTCATGAAAAAAATGAATATGGTTAAAATGAATTAACTGATACACAGTGGGCTGAGTTTAAACCATTATACCCAACTACACTTTCTTCAAAATTTGAGCAACATCCTCTTAACACCACAAATAGTTAATCTGCTTCAATGAGCCGTTTCTAGTCAAAATAGTAGTAAAATATTTACACCATAAGTGTCATCTTATCCATTTAACTTGGTGGGGAAGCATTTCACCAACTAGTGAACTGATTATCTATTTAACACCCAGAAAATGCAAATAGAATGATCAAACAGGAAATAGGTCATTTCCCCTGGAATTAGCACCATTTAAAAGTACTACTTATATCTTGTTTGATCAATGTCATCAGAGACATCACTGTACCTTTCTATTGTAGATCTTGAGTGTACTTACACAATCTGGTAAATATGATGCTGCTATATTTAGTAGTGTTCTTAGCTTTCATATCTGGTAAGTTGAATCTACAGCTATTCACTGAAATGTTATGCACTAAGACAATTTTTCAGGTGATATCATTGTGTCTGTTGAATAGATCATGTTTGCATGACTGTTTTTCAGCCGCTCACAGTCAGTCCCTGACCTCCTCTGGCCCGTGGTGAAGAGACCAGTCAGTCCCTGACCTGGATTCTCCATGGGCCTCTGACCCTGTGATGAAGAGACCAGGAGAATCAGTGACGTTGTCCTGTACAGTGACAAAAAAAAAACTGCTCAAGCACATCTCCTTCTGAGGGGTGCTGAAGCTCATCTGTCTGTCATGTGTTCTCTCCTCACTGCTGCCTCATATTTACAAAGAACTTTTTATCTCATAGCTGAACTGACATTGCTGTTCATTTTCTGTCACTGAGGGGAATAGTGTCGCATTAACTAACCATTTTACTTGAATCTACTTGAAACTGGCTAACTTTCTGATGTAACACCATTTACAGTTTACTCTACACATAGTATCAATGTTCAGTTAGTATGGACCAGAGAATAATGACCCGTTACTCTGCAATTCTCACTACTACCATGCATTTAGAGAAAGACCAGCGTA
The DNA here is from genome assembly GCA_022829145.1 of Albula goreensis. Classification (NCBI taxonomy): domain Eukaryota; kingdom Metazoa; phylum Chordata; class Actinopteri; order Albuliformes; family Albulidae; genus Albula; species Albula goreensis. The sequence continues at coordinate 16,987,323 of CM040762.1, forward strand.
AGGAGAACTTTTAATCTCATAACTATGCTGGTGGTGTAGAGTCCTGGAATAACAACACTATAACACAAATGAAACAAAACGTACCAACCCAACCCAAACCAAAGCTCAAACTCAAACAAAATGAGCTGACGCACCAGATACCTGTTATTCACCTTACAATGGTATGTTTTGTATTACAATTTCTCCAAAGTAACCTGAAATTATAAGTCGGAATAAGGCACTGTTTTAAACAATAAAATGTTTTGTAGTTTTTTGTTTAATTCTTTATCTAAATAATTATCTTGCCCAAATCCCAAGTATTTAGCTTGTGCATTAATTCCTCTCTGATGCTCTTGTCTCCTCTGTACTTGTCTCTTCTCTATATTCTCTGCCATGCCAAACCTGGCACTCCTCCTTTCCTCCTCATGTACAGAGTAACCACTTATCTTTAAACCTCTGCAGCCTCTGAGCCTTCAATGCAAACCATGTTCTCTGCACTTCTGCTGCTCTTGTGACAACTGCATCCTGTGAATCCTGTGAGTGAGTGTCTGAGCCTAACTGAGATAAACCAGAGGAAACAACAGGGTAAGTGCAGTTACTCTGGAGTAAATTTCTCTCTCTTGCCCTCTGTCATTATTTTGTCTTTTTGGTTGTCATGTTTTGAGTTTCACTATTTCTCTTTCATCCGGTTTCCACTCCCAGGGGGCGCCAGAGGGTTGCCTTAAATGAAAAAAGCACCCCTGGTGGCTTTTGTATCAAAATAAAAAATAAATGTATCACAAAACACAGACACTGAATAAAAGGATAAATGCAATATAATTTAAATAAAACAACTACCACTTGATTTACTTTCTTCATACATTTTTACTTGCACATATTGTTTACCATAACACCAAAATGTTTAAAAAGCATTTAAAGTGACATTAAAGGTTAAAACCACATAAGGATTTGTAATGATTTTTTTCTAAATGCTGTCTGTAGCTCTGACTGCTCTATTTAAACAGAGTGTTTAAGTAGTAAGTTAATCTGCCCACCCAGTGAGGAGGAGTTTATGCAAACTCTGAGCTCTCCTTCTACATTTACCTCTCTGCACTGAGGGAGGAGGGACTGTTTGAGACTGACTGTGGGACTCTCATCAATCAAATATTTCAGCCATGACTATTATAACCAGTCTGTGTTTGATTACAGTGTTCTTAACAAGTATGATCTATATATTATTGGGGTACATTATTTCAATATGCTGGAATGTTGTATGTAATGGTGTGTGTGAGGCTGTGGATTGTAAACATAAGGTCTTTATTCTTTCCACAGGTGTTAAAAGTGAAACTCTGACTGAATCTGATGCAGCAGTTAAGAAGCCTGGAGAAAACCATAAACTGACCTGTACAGCCTCTGGGTTTGATTTCAGTAGCAACTAAATGAGCTGGATCAGACAGGCTCCGGGAAGGGGCTGGAGTGGGTGGCAAGCATTAGCAGCAGTGGTAGTAGCACATGGTACGGCCAGTCCTTTCAGGGAAGATTCACCATCACCAGAGACAACGGCAAGAGCCAAGTGTATTTACAGATAAACAGCCTGACAGCTGGAGACACTGCTGTGTATTACTGTACCAGACACTCACAGTGAGAGAGAGTGGGGGGAGAGCTGTACAAAAACCCCCTCCTCTTTACCACACAGGGCTGTGGTGTAGAGTCCTGGAATAACAACACTATTACACAAAAACCCCAATAAAACTTCAAACTCCAAATAAAAGTTTAGAAAACAACTATGACTTCACCACTTTTACATCACTCCATACTGTTTTCACTTTACACTGTTCTGTGCACAAATATTGCATCATATGAGACAAATACATAAGGCAAAAATAGTTTAGTGAAGGAATGAAATATGATTAAAGGTAAAGACGTTAAATATTCAGGATCCCAGAATGAGCTGATACACACTTCCCTGCGTGTTCATTCCCTCTCTAATATCTGAGTAACACGGACACAGCACCACACACAGTTCACCTGCCTCTTTCACCTGTTCAGTCATAACGGTAAACTCTCAACAGCAAAAAGGGTCATCTCACCCATTTCAGCACTGTTACATTTACATAAATGAGGAGGAACTTCACCACCCAGTACTTGACTCTTTTACAATGCAAATCCTGTGATCACACAGGAGGGAGGTCACTTCCCCTGTCATTAGTGTCCATTTAAATGCACTGCATGTATGCTGTTCCCCCAGTCTCATCAGACACATAACTGTATTTCTCCATTTAGAGCATAACCAGACATTCTGACAAAGATGATGTTTCTGCACTTACTAGTGTTCTTGGCTTTCTTATCATGTGAGTTGAATGTACATATATTTTCAGTGCTGTAATGTACTAAAACTATTTTTCAGGTGATGTCATTGTGTCTGTTAAATAGATCACGTTTGCATGACTGTTTTTCAGCCGCTCACAGTCAGTCCCTGACCTCCTCTGGCCCCGTGGTGAAGAGACCAGGAGAATCAGTGACGTTGTCCTGTACAGTGTCTGGATTCTCCATGGGCAGCAACTGGATGCACTGGATCCGTCAGCAGCCTGGGAAAGCACTGGAGTGGATTGGGGTGATTTACATTGACAGTAGCACTGGTTACTCCCAGGCCTTAAAGGGGCAGTTTGCCATCACCAAAGACACCTCTAAAAACCAGATGCACTTAGAGGTGAAAAGTCTGAAGCCTGAGGATACTGCAGTGTATTACTGTGCTAGAGACCCACAGTGTCAGGATGGGCTACAGCACCGTACAAAAACTGCTCAAGCACATCTCCCTCTGAGGGGTGCTGAAGCTCATCTGTCTGTCATGTGTTCTCTCCTCACTGCTGCCTCACATTTAGAGAACTTTATTTCACAACTAAATTGATATAACCACTCACTATCATTCATTCACATAAATAAAATCCACACCATCTAACAAGTTTCACTATGAATCCACTTATTTAGAAACAGAATTATTTAGAATCAACTGTGTGTTTACAAAACCATTCACCAATTCATTTACATCAACAAAATATCAATGTCACCCAAAAGGCTGTTTAAAGCACAACCTCCAAAGGTCAGATTCATTATTTCCTCAGTTTGTTTTCTTTGATGATTATAATGAATGTGCTTTCAGAATGTCTCGCTACTGTAACATGGAGGTGACTAATGGCTTTGATTTATAACAAATCTGGCTTGGTCAATGATCAAATACAGATGACCCTTCAAATCATTTCCAAGGCAAAGAATTTGAACATTGCTAGACTGAAATACACTCAGATGAATATTATATATAAAATATGCGCTGCTGTAGGCCAGAACTCCAAAGTTATATGAATCGCATACCTATCGTTAAATGTTTTGCCAATGAAACATGAAAAAAATTAAGTACAGTTTTATTTATTTATTTTTTTACCTATGCAGGCATATAACTGCTGTTTTATGCTTCCTTATGTCATAGCAAAGCATCCCAAATGTCCCTTCATTCATCCTATATGTGTGCATTTTTGTAAATACACATGCATTCAGTAATTGAATCCTATCTTAATGCATGATTTTCAGTTTATGGACAATGTGTGATTATATTCAAGGAAAAAAAGAACTTGGAACATGATAAATATCAAGAAATTTGAGTCACAAACTTATAAACCCTACTGATTGCTATAACTGAAAATTACAGCAATAAATGAAAAAAAACCAACCAAATTAAATTTTAAAGAAAGCATTTTGAATTGAGCCATAAACAAATAAAATTATTCAGGGATTTTCTGTCTTGATCTTGACACCCATTTACTGCCGGTTTGCGTATTTGCATTGTTTAGGAGGTCACAATCTACCTTTCATTGTATGTGAATCCAGCACAGTGTAATGACAATAAACCTGAACTGAACAGAATTATAATCATAAATGATTTGAACCATTGATTAATATAAATTAATAACTGTAGATTCTCTGAGTGAAAATCAATTACAGAAATAACAGTAGAGGTTTAATGATTTAAATTATCATTGTCATAACTGTAAATTCATGGGCATTAATATGCTAAATCAGTGCAGGAGTACTTAAGACAAGAGGTTTTTGCAATAGCATAGATCACTGTGTCTATGGGGCTATAGTAGCCACAGTGATTATACGCCATACAAAAACCTTTACCCTATGCGTGCACAAACAACTACTAATAAAAATGTAGAATAACAGCTAACAGGCAAATGTTTTGGACTCTCCACTTCCTGACGATATTCAAATTTCTTCCCTTGCAAACATAACCAAAAAGCATGTAATTGTCATTCATATCTATATCACACTACAGACGTTATTGCCATCAAACATTATACAAGAAGCATCAAACAAACCTCTTGAACTTGGACCATGTGATTCTGTCATCTTCTAAAATGAAGAATATCTAAATTGTCTAACAGTTTTTAACCCACTCTTACACTACTCTTTAAAATTAATTGAAATCAATATTACATAAATATTATTGGCTTGTGGGTGGACACAATAGTAATAAGGAATAGGCAACATTTAGACAGCTTGGTTTTTGTATGAGTGTGTATCACTGTGGGGGTACGGCCACTGTGATATAACGCTGCACAAAAACCTCTGATACCACACAGAAGGGCTCAATACGAGGATTGAGGATGACAACAAATCTGGACAAATCATCAGCGAGAGCAAAAGCACATCAGAGTTTAGCCATTCAAAGTATGTTGAATTGTTACGCTAAAACACAGTTTTGGATGGAATGGACCAAGTATGCATCACTACATTGTTCTGTACACAATGGAACAATTGGATATCCCAAAATGACAAATACTTATAATCAGCTTCTCTCTGCAATTTAAGAATTAAGTATCAGGAATATTGTATATCAGGGAAGAAACGATGGATTTAATATTTTAAAGAAAGGGGTTTTCAGTACTCTGGAAGCAGAGAAGGTTTTTGTATGGGCAGAGCAGTGAAGCACATCACTGTGACTACTTTGACCTCTGGGGAAGGGCACCCAAGTCTCAGTCGGTAAGTAAAATTACAAACATTCTCTATATTATTTCTTTTAATCCTGTTCCCGTTTTTACTAATTCAACACACATGTCTTGATATATTTAGACATTAGACTTTGATAGATTTTCCCTATCATATTACCGCCGACTGTTTTCCTGAAGAGTCAGCCAGTCTAATTCTTATTGCTTTATTTTTAAATCTGGTGCTGCTTTACTCTCCATGTCACTTTTGTGAGATTCATTTCGAGGGTTGACAAAAATCCTGAGTTCTCGCTAGCGCTTAACAAATATCCTTAATTGATCTGTTCCATTTGATCAAAGCTCAGACCTGTTTCAGAAGTTTAAATAACCGTAAACATGATGTGTCAAGCTCAAGAAACGATTTTCAATATACACACCTTTCGTTAAGTGAACTATAAGAAGTGATCTTCCGCTCAAGTGAAATACCGGCAGTAAAAGGATCAGAGAACGAACCAACTCATTTTGGAGACAGAACTAACTTGCCGTTTCATGAGATGGGACCACATTATTCGTAATTAATTAGGTATTTGTGTATACGATTGGTAGAGATTTATATACTGATATGTGTTTCATACACCAACTGTATTTATAAAGCACAAGAGCAGTTTCTTGCTGCTTCGCAGGTTGTGGAACATCTTGCCATTTTGTGAGTGTCTGTATTTGGCGCCGTGCAGTTTACTAATAATGGCATATTAACACAGTTGTATTGAGTTTAACATTTTTAAGCTTTACAAGACAGCGACAGGAGATCACAACGGGAACGTATTTGCACTCTCCATAAATGTGAAAATGTGAGAAAATATGATGTTTTGAAAACAGAATTTGAAGTTAAAAATCCCCCCATAAGAAAAATAATTGGGCTACTGTACAAATAAAATAATTTCGAGCGTTTTTTGTAGACGTTTTATACTCTTTTATACAGGAAATCAATTCTATGCTAACCTATTGCCATTTTGTATTTCAGGCATTTTTAGAAAACAACATATATCAAAACAGCATATTTAGCACTGATTTTGAGTTACCATTGTTTCTACTGTATATTGTTTCTTCTGTTCATATTTGCAACATGCACATATGCAACTTCTTCGCTACGAACTTGCTACTTGGGATCTGAACCCCAATAAGACAAAATGACTTGAGTAAACAAAGACATGCAAACATGTCACGCACTAACGTTAAGAATATTTTTCGATATTTTTTAAACGCGATTCATCTCGTAACGAATATGTATTACTGCTCTTTACAAGAGTCTTAAAAATGTGCTAATATAACCTACAGAATTTCAGTCGAGTAGAATGTATACTACAGGGAAATTCTTTGAGGGTAGGGGGTATGACACTGAAACATGTGGCAATATATGATCACAAATGTATATAGCCATGCATTCAAAATACAATAAAACGCAACGACTACACCTATCCTGACATTATATTCCAGAGTGTAAAAAATGGTTATAAACCCACATTAAGACTCAAATAGGTTGACACTTTCGCTTTTAACGCTGATCCGAGATTTATTTATCAAGATTTTATTTGTATTAAATAAATATATTAATATAATATATTATTAATTATTAACATTTTATTTATCATTTTTGTAATTAAAATTGATTCGATCTGTGACAAAACATTTTTTACTATTTAATTTTTTGTATGTAATTTTATGGCAAAGAACATCAGTTCACCCTTATTTTCTCACTTAAAAGTGTCGATCATATCTGCCTAATGTTTTTAAAGGAACAGCAACGGCACCAACCTCACTGTTCCTACTTGAATCTTGTGGATCGAGCGATGTCTCCCTTGGGTGCATGGCCACTGGTTTCTCGCCGGAGAGTTCGCTGACCTTTATGTGGACAGACCATAAAGGAAAGACCGTGTCTAATTCCATTCAGTACCCAGCGACAACACCACAAAACAGCCAAACCAGCATGATGGTCAGCCAGATTCAAGTAAAAACGGCTGATTCAGTCTTTTATAAATGCGAGGTAAAACACCCTTCGCTCCAAGGGAAACTGTCTGAAGTCGTCCGAAATCCAGGTATGATATTTTTTATTATTAAAGACGTATTGACATCAGCAGCGACAACTAAACAACCTGTCATCTGACTTTACTCTGAGATAATGAATTAAACTAACCAATGTGCATTTTTATGCTAATTAAACAAATTCCTTTCAGCAGGACAAATACCATGACATCGAAGCTGTGAATAGTAACCCGTCTACAAAAGGGCAGAAAATGTATTTAAAGTAGTGTGTTTTTTCTGTAACAGAAACATTATAGCTCCATTAACTGTCGATCAGGATTATGTTTTTTGTTGTTATATGTTGTGTTAGCTCATTAAAATATGATATTTACATTTTTTTGTCGTTTAAAAATATGAACCTGTATGGTTCAAACAATGCCTTTTCTTTCATTTTAAAGTGCTATTTTATTCTGATACTGTTCCACTAATTAATATAGGTAACTAAACTTGCCAACCTCTACGCAAGAAAAAGTAAGATCTGAATATAGTTATGAAGCAAAATTGGAGTCAGTTGCGGAATGATTCTAGAGGATAAACAAAGGTACTCGATCTGGACATGCATATCTGACAGGGATTTGCAGTATATGTTACTTTTACTGACACACCTCATTGTATGGCCCTTGTCCCACTCTCACTCGTTTCCTGCTCTCCCTCTACTTCCATCTCTCAGTCCAGCCTGACAAGCCGTGTTTGGAGGTGACCCTGAACCCCCCGAAGGTGAAAGAGATGTTTGCTAATAATCAGGCTGTGCTGGAGTGCGTAATGACTGGGGGAGAGAAAACAGTGGTGGAAGGAGCCAAAGTCACCTGGACGATGAATACGAATGAACGAACGCAGCAGATTACAGACAGCAAGACTGAACCAGAGAAAAACCTGTTCAGGAAGACCAGCACTCTGACCCTGAGTAACATGGAATGGTCCCGTGGTGATACGGTGGAGTGCTCTGTCCAGCAGAAGGGTAGCAAGACTCCTATCAAGAAAGCATTTCAATTTGGATCAGAAGGTATGCTTCAAAATGTGTATGTTTCAGAACTTCAGAAGGTGTCATTCAGTGTTGAATGTCATGGGCATGGATAGTCGTGCTCTTTAACATGCAGACCCCTCATGTAGGCTTCAGTCATTTCAGAAAGAAACTATAAGATGGTAGTTTATAGGTTTGAGATAGTATATTGACAATTGCAGTGATTTAGAGTCATTCTCTGACTCTGTTCTGACTCTGAGAGTTAATGAGTAGAGTAATATTTCATAATGAGCAGAATAACCTTTTTGTTCCTTAAAAGTCATAGCTGAGAATAGTTATCTGCCAGTTAAATCATATTGATACAAAATAGAATTAAACAGGACATACAGAACCTTCCACCTAGAATCCAACTAGGAACATGTATTCAAAGATGTAAACAGCATGTCTGGAAATCAGTTGTTTGGTCACCTGTGTGTTTGTTTTTCAAAACCATATGATAAAAAAAACTAGATATGATTTGAGTCAATTTGACTTTCGTCGTTTCACGTTCATTGCTGTTCTGCACATGTAGTAAGTCATTGTTCTGTAAAATTGTGTTTCAGCGATGAAGAAACCCGAAATGACCATCCTCATTGAACAGGGCGAAAATATGGAAAAACAATCACATGTCACTCTGGCCTGCGTGTTGACCGAGTTCTACCCAAGTGACATTTATGTCATGTGGAAAGTGGAAGAGGAGTATCAAGAGGGCGTCACCAGCAAACCTCTACTGTCCCACGACAAGTTCTCTGTCACCAGCGTGTACAAAGTCCGAAAAGCAGTGTGGGACCAGAACAAAAGAGTCACCTGTGCAGTGAAACAAGTCTCTAGCAGCAACAACTCTGCACCGTATATTAAAACAGTTTCCAAAGCCATGGGTAACTCCATTGAATGTGAATCCATAGCTTAAACATCCGAACAAAAACCACAATGATTCGACAACAGCATCTAAGTAACATTCCATCATAAAATTGGTCTAATTCGTCTTGCATGCAGCAGTTACTTCATTGGCCACTTTCATTTCTGCAGTGCTGCAGAATGCTCAAGCTATTGTGGTTCTTGTTCACCTGGATGGACCAGCTACCTGCCTTACCAGATGCTTCATGTCATGTGATTGTCACTTCTTCCCTGTTTGTCGTGATTGTCTTCTCTTTGTCTTGTGTCGGGAAAAAAACTGTAAAACCAGAGGTTGCAGCATATACATAGTCAATGATTCAACATTAACAAAATGCATACATTGCTAGATCAGATGGCCAATGCTGAACTTATTGTCACAAAAAGACATTCTTTATTTCCATTACTATATAAATATATGAATTAGGTTTTGAGAACAACCCATTTAGTTGAGTATTTATAGATGGTTTAATGCATTTTTCCTTATATAATCAAATTATTTGCGATAATTTACATGGGTATGTTGTGTGTAGTCATTGTTCCTTGTTTTAAAGTGTGAAATGTTTGTTTATGCTGTGTCTTGTACCATTGTTGTAAGCCTGTTCCTGACATCTCTTCTGTAGCTGTTGTCATTGTTATTATAATGCTCAGTGAAATGTGAAATGGCTTGTTGGAATGGCTTGGAAGGCCACGGCTGCCACAGTCAAACGACTAGGCAGGTTTCACGGTCATTTCGCAACGTTTTGAATCCTCTGCGCTGGCATTCAGTGAAGATTGAATAAATGTATCTGCATATGAGATGATTGAAAATAGCATTTTGGTCCATGATCATGGCAGAATGAGATGATGTCCTGTATGACATGCCTGCAGCTCAAAGACAGCTGAAACTCAGAATGCGAGATACGCTGTAACAGATCCATACATCGTACCATAACTCATTTAGATTTGATTAGATTACAGAGATCAACAAAGATGCATTGTACTAGACCAGCTAAAGAACTAACGAATAGCGCATAATCACTTCAGTATTATGCAAGTCCTGCCCATCGTTCTTCAATAAATCAGGGTCATGCTAATGAAGATGAGGTCAAATTTATGACAAGCACTGATTCTGAATCACCCAACAGTAAAATCTCTATATCACATCTACCATAAACCAAAAATCATAATTTTTAAAGAAACAGCAATGACTTTATTCTTACCAGCTGCAAAAAATTGCATTTAACCAAAAGCTGTTATATGATGGTTAAAAAACAAACAATATGCCAAAATGATGTTTCAGAGGCAAAACTGAACACTTTTGATGCTCAAAAAATCTTGTCTAATTGTTTAGTACCTATCAATCAACATAATTCAGAAAACAGAAGTTGTACATTACAAGTGTTGCAATTCAAACACATGGCGCCAGCATAAAAAGCATAATTTCAGTTTATTGATTGTCTGTGACCGCTGTTGCATATAATAATGAAAATTACAACTCCTTTGACTGAAATGCAAAGAAACCAAAGTATTGAAATATGTCAGTGATATGCTAGGGACTATACAAAGTTTAATGTGTGTTTTGATCAAACAAGGGAGAGTAACAAAGCCATATTCTGAAAATAAGATTCAGCTACCTTTACTATTGAAGACATTTTCATTCACCTCTCTGCTTCATCCATGCCCATTGTACCCATAATACCTCTTTTCTATTCCTGATTGTGATTGTGAGAGGATGTGCACTCTGTGTGACATGGTGCAACTTATGGGGACTGAGCAAAGACAGTATAGATCTGTTATATAGTGGGTGGTGTGTAGTCTGGGTAGTGAGTGTATGTTTATTGAGGAGCTGTGTGATAAAATTTGTGAGTGCAAGGGTAGCAAGGTGCATAAAATGTGCTTGGTGAGGAATTTATGACAAGTTTATTTATGGACTTTTTTGAGATGGTGTTTGGCCTATGAAATTGACTTGTTGTCATGAGAGTGTATATGTGCGGCTGTGTTTAAAATGGCTCTCAGGTTGTGTATCTGGCTAAGGAATATGCTACGATGCTGTATTGTTCTCAGTGCTGTGATGCATCCAATGGTGGAGGATGAAATCCTGACTGAGTCATGTCTGACTGTGATGTATTGGCTTCAGTGTGTGTCAGGGTAGGAGAGTTTCATTGTTAGCATTAGCAGTTCCTTTTGTGGATACGGAATCTGCAGTCAGCCTGCTGGCTGGGTAGCTGGCAGCACACACCTTAGAGATGTCACACGTGCTAGTCTGTGCCCTTTCTGCTTTACAGTAGAAGTAATGGTAGGGATTGGTTGACAAAAGCATTGGATATTATAACTTTGGGAAACTGAAAAAAGTAGTACATTAAAGTGCGCTGTTTTTATCTCTCATTTTGTTGTGAAAATGTGTATATGTGTGCATATATTTGTGTATGAATATCTGAATGTGGTTTGTAACAAGCCCTCTCTCTCTCCCTCCTTCCCTCTCTTTTGCTCTCTCTCAGAGGTGGCATTTGGGAATGGTCTGTACTGCAGCACAGGCAGTGAGGAAGAGGATGATTTCAAGAGCCTGTGGTCCACCACCTTCTCCTTCATCATCCTCTTCCTATGCACCATTGTCTATGGCAGCCTCATCAGCCTGTTCAAGGTATTCACAGATTATCAACACTCACAGTGTGAAACATTCTGCTGAGATTTTCTCACCTCATGAGCATCCAGCCCTGAGTGTTAACATGCTAACCTACCCGCGTCAGTGTGTGTTACATGCAAGTCAGGAATGGAGAAAGTTCTCTTGTAGTGCTGAAGCGTAGTGCATTTTTTGATCAATTGCTAAAATAGTACAACTAACCAGGGCGGTCATTACTTTGGTTGCACAAAAGGGACTATTATAGTCATAGAAGATTGATTATTGTAATTGCATTAGGAGGGAAGTATTCCAGTGAGCATGATTCTTTAAGCAGTTCCCTTCATATCCTTTACATGCAAGGGCATCAACTATTGGTTCAGAGTCTGAAATCTGTATGAACTTTTCAGGTCAGGTCAGAAATTGGACATTCAAATATGTGCTTTAACCACAGAACTTTGTCATTAACTTTTTTTTAAACCATGAGAAATTGCTAACACATTTTTAATACTTGAATAAAAATAAGTTTTAGTCTGTAGCTAATACTGTGCTAAATTCAGATGGCCAAAAATGATACAGCACAAGTGTCGGCATGGCCTAGAGCCGGGAATCAGCCTGTCCTGGGCAGATTAAAGCAAGGATAACATTCAAACTGGTTTTGAGTTTTAACTTCACAGTTGTTAGTCCTATTATATGCTGACTACAGGAGATAAAACATGTTTGTTTTAATGGCATCCCACTAATTTTCTTCCTCTTCTTCTACAGTTGAAGTAGTGATTGCCTGAGATGGAGAGGAAAAGCAGGAGGAGAACTTATTCCCACAGATATTATTTCCTTTAATAGATGTTTGTCTTTTGTTTTCTTGTACTAAATCTCATCACCAATTTCTTTTTTCTGCTGTCGTTGTTAGAACTCTCTGCGCACTGTGAAATATGACTGTGTTCAGCTGAGCATGCATGAATTATAATACAATTATTGAATTGTTACACATTTCATAAAACAGGTCTGATTTTTTTAAATATAGAAAAATTAACTCTTGTTTGGTAAGATGTCTTGTTTGACAAAAGGACATGTACGTCAAAGTAAGAGAGCAAACCTTATACACTGTTCTCTAATACAGATGTGTTCACCAAAGAAGCTAAATAAATCTACATTGTAAAATGTCCATTGTTTTCAGAACTGAGTTGTCTTTTTCCGGGCTTTTTAACATTAAGATCAGCAGTTATCGCTGCATATAGAGAGGAAATACAAGATGAAAGTTTTTTTTTAAATAAGACAATTTTATTCAGCTGTGTATTTAATTGGTGTCTTTCATGTGTTTAATAGTGTTTAATCTCATTGCCCATTTCTTACTTTCTTCTGTCAGTTTTAGAACTCTCTCTGCACTGTAAAATATTGATATCTGGCTTCAGCTGAGTGTGCATGAAATTTAATGAAATTACTGAAATGTTACAAATTAAATAAAACATTTATCAGATTTTCAGACATTTTCGAAAGGACATGCAATTCATTATAAGGGAGAAAATCTTGCACATTGTTCCCCAATACAGAAGAAAACGAAATCTCCATTTGTAATCTGCATTGCTTTCAGGACCAAGTTGTCTGTATCAGGACCTTTTAGGATGAAGATAAGATTTCTTTTTAATTAAAGGGGATTTAAATCATACTTCCTCCACTTTCGTAGGCCTACTGGGACAGTGTAAAATTAGAACGGGAGAATAGATAATAAAGTAGATCAAATCCGCTGATGTGGGTGGTAGTATGTGCTACTGAATAAGACTGGTTTTACAACAAAAGAGAAAACAGTTGATTAAGTATAAACAACCAACATGTACAGCTTGTCTGAGGGTGGTTTACAGTACAGTGTTTGATTGCACAAGGCGGTACAATGCAGTACAGTTAGTGTAAATGACTCTGTAAAACAGTGTAAACTAGTCTGTCTGTATTGGTCAAGCTTTAGATTGTGCTGAAACCAGCCCAGAGTTATGTAGTATAAAAAAACGGAAACGTCGTACGAAGTCAAACTCAGATCTGGATTCTACTCTGAAGAATTACAGTCCTATAAGTCATAATATTCTCAACATCATGTAAGTGTCAACTGATTATTTGGTAATATTCATGTAATATAACATTTTAATAAAGGTTAATAATTACAGTGTTACAAAATTGTCTCTGAAGTTTGAATATTAACTTGTGGGAATTCATAAAATGTAATACTGAAATAACAATCATATTTTGTTTTGTTCTTATAACTACTACCAGCAGTATTGATAATAGTTTGGCATTTCCACTGTCATTATTATTTAAATAATAATAACTGATTATTTTCTTAATTTTACCATGAAGTGAAATTATTTTGGCCTCATTGCATTTAAATATTATTTCACAGTGCTATAGCATTGTGGAGGTGGCCTCCTTGTTTTAATAATGTACCTAATATTAATTATCAGTGTTTTTTTTAAAAAAACATTATTTACATTTTTCAGTAATTTGTTTATTACCTTTATGTTATCTGTGTTTAGATAGATGTATGGATTCACTATCTCATGCAATTCCTCTGTTTCATGGTTTATTTTTCATGGTCTGAATTGTTTCAAGTTCTAATGTCACATTTAGGTATAACATACTTACAACTGTACGAGACGTCAGATCATTCTGTCACCATTCTTAAAATACTCTTCATGAAAAACATGGTTGTGTCTTCAACTGTGAACAGTCAAAAAGATTTCAGGTTTTCAGGAAAAAATAAGAATAATGATATATTAAAAAACTCAGTTCAATAAACACTTACCTGTATTTTTTTTCAGTATAAAATAGCATGGATTTGAATATGCATACACAATTTAACATTTACAGTATTTACATATTTGCATCTGTGACATAAGCCTGTGCTTTTTTGTAACATATTGATTTGAAGATTTAATTTTGGTGTTTACTGAGCTTGTCAACAAAACATTTAGTCAAAAAAGCTTATCATTTATATACACGAGTGAGGCCAAACTGTGAGTGAATTCCCTCCTTAACATCAGAACTTAACACAAAGTCCCCAGTTCAGCTTTCTAGTAAATCTCTAAAGGATTTTCACTCTTTCAGGTTTCCCAAAATAGCTTTATGTGAAACTGTTTCCTCCCCTGTCTCTGTGCAGTGTCCCGTCTCCACACCTGCAGCTACAAAACCGCCAGAACCTTGAATGAACAGTCTGTAACTTGAATGAACTTCCTCAAACATGCAACGACAATGTGGGTGTATAACACAGTAACAATGCAACAAGTTAACAGTATTCATGTTAGCAATAAACTAACTAACTGCTTGCATTTACCATTTAACATTTCAAGGGATGGTGTGGAGTAGGCCTGTATAGGACAGAGTAGCAATACCGAGTACCATAGAGTTTAGAACTACAGGGTGTTGTACTGTTCAGGACGACAGTTTGGAAAAGGATTGAGAGCAGGAGTGTAAATCGATGTTCAGTGTAGTTGTTTTAGTATTTATAAATATTGTCTTTTCTGATTAGGGTAGCAGTTTGGAGAGCATAAGTCTTTGGCATAGTGCTTTATTGGAATATCAGTAGGCTTTGAAGTTGTACTCTCAACTGTAGGCTGTAGTATACACTTAAGGAGGGCAGTGAAGAATAGTGATATGACTGTAATAAGCCCAGGTCAGGACGGATGTGTTAAGATTGAGGAAGAAGGTGTGCTGTATTTCTCTGAATCAGATTGTAGTTAGGATCTTTAGTTTGTGTCAGTTAGTGGTCAAGGTTTCAGTTCAGTGCTTTGTTCAGGGCAATATTTTATTGATCAGTGTTGAGTTGTAGTAGTCCTGTTTAGTATAGTTAGGCAGCGGTGTATGCAGTCTTGAGTATCTCGAGTAGAGACTTGGTCTTCCATCTCTGCAGTTAATAGAAAGATAATTATGACTTTGTTAACTGTGCTTTCATGATAGTGACTCTGGGTTTGACTTCCCTCTCTCAGCCAGCTGTGTCCGGCTGGATATTTGCATGCTCTGTCTCAGTGGTTGGTCTTTCGAGACACAGAAACCCCTGTGAGGGGTATAATGGGATGTGTGGGGCAGGTGTGCGTTCCGCATGAACAAGGGATGGCTGAAAATACCTTAGCTTGTCTGAATGGGTGGGGGTCAAGACGGATGTGGGAAAGGGCGGACCTGGTTTCTGTGAATGTGTGCGTGTGTGAGTGCATGTGCCTGTGTGTGTATGTGTGTGTACGTGTGTGAGTGCATGTGCCTGTGTGTGTATGTGTGTGTACGTATGTGAGTGCATGTGCCTGTGTGTGTATGTGTGTGTACGTGTGTGAGTGCATGTGCCTGTGTGTGTATGTGTGTGTACGTGTGTGAGTGCATGTGCCTGTGTGTGTATGTGTGTGTGCGTGTGTGAGTGCATGTGCCTGTGTGTGTATGTGTGTGTGTACGTGCGTGAGTGCATGTGCCTGTGTGTGTATGTGTGTGTACGTGTGTGAGTGCATGTGCCTGTGTGTGTATGTGTGTGTGCGTGCGTGAGTGCATGTGCCTGTGTGTGTATGTGTGTGTACGTGTGTGAGTGCATGTGCCTGTGTGTGTATGTGTGTGTACGTGTGTGAGTGCATGTGCCTGTGTGTGTATGTGTGTGTACGTGTGTGTGGGTGCATGTGCCTGTGTGTGTATGTGTGTGTGTGTGAGTGCATGTGCCTGTGTGTGTATGTGTGTGTACGTGTGTGAGTGCATGTGCCTGTGTGTGTATGTGTGTGTACGTGTGTGTGGGTGCATGTGCCTGTGTGTGTATGTGTGTGTGTGTGAGTGCATGTGCCTGTGTGTGTATGTGTGTGTACGTGTGTGAGTGCATGTGCCTGTGTGTGTATGTGTGTGTACGTGTGTGAGTGCATGTGCCTGTGTGTGTATGTGTGTGTACGTGTGTGAGTGCATGTGCCTGTGTGTGTATGTGTGTGTACGTGTGTGTGGGTGCATGTGCCTGTGTGTGTATGTGTGTGTGTATGTGTGAGTGCATGTGCCTGTGTGTGTATGTGTGTGTACGTGTGTGAGTGCATGTGCCTGTGTGTGTATGTGTGTGTACGTGTGTGAGTGCATGTGCCTGTGTGTGTATGTGTGTGTGTGTGTACGTGTGTGAGTGCATGTGCCTGTGTGTGTATGTGTGTGTACGTGTGTGTGGGTGCAAGCTTGAGTTTGTGTTTGCATGCACCTTCATTACTGTAAATTGTATCAAATAATTTAATCTGAATCAACAAACAACACAATATGATAATATATTTTCTGAATCATTTTAACTTCACCCTTAAAAATACCTTGGCTTTGCTGGAATACCCATTCCCTACATAAACTGGAGTGTAAGAGAATTTGCATTCTTCATTACAAATATACAAGAACACATAACCACTGCCCTTTTACTTATTTCCTTACCCGTTTTATTCACTTCATAGTTTGTAGTTGTATTATATATGTTTAATGCCATGGTTATGAAAAGAATAAAACAAGATTCCTTAAAAGGCTGGTCACAGGATGAAGATCAATCAATATAACAAATGGATCAATTTATCTTTGCCCATTTTCAATTTTTTTTTAACCCTACAGCATGTCAATATACATACACCAACACCACTTGTAATTCTCTCATTGAACTGAATGAATTATTCTAATGAATTAGGCTGGAGTACAGCAACCCATTTTCACAGTATTTGTTATTTTGGTATTTTTGTCATTGTTTGTTTTCATACATCAAGTGTGAACTATTCTGCTACTGCATATCTTGTATGATCATTTTAAGCCTGTTCCTGACATTTGTAGCTGTTTGTAGTCCTCGTATAAGTTGTTTAAGTTCCTCGAAAGTATGTCCATTGGTACAAATCCTTAAAGTGATAATCTGTAGGTCATTGTCAATTTTATCTTTAACTTGCATTGGAAAGTGAATGACCAAGATACCACAGAGAAAAATCAATTAAACGTTTTCACCATATTTGAGCTAGACTATGTACTCCCACTAGAGGGCAATATACTAGACAAAAGTATGCCTACTTGCTGGGCACACATTTTTTAAACAAACACTTCACAGACATAAATTTACTTTACTAAATTTAGCTAGCATGCATTGCACTAACATTTAGTTGCAGCCTCCAATATTGCTGCTCCTCAGCCTAATAATATTGTTTATTTGGGATAGAAATGTTGCCATGGATTATAAGAATTGTTTTTTAATGATATAATATGTGATATTTAAACACATCAAATACTTCAGGTTAAAGAGACACATCTGGTGAGAGACACTTCTCCACCTGTATATTCACTCATTGAGAGACGTGGTTAAAAAAAGGGTTGTATAAAAACATTATCATGCTATGTGTAAGGACTGTCCCCTAGTGGTAAACCATAATTACTAAAGTAGGTCTGTATTTAGGAAACAAAAATCCCTGAGGCTGTGTGTTTAATATAATATTAGACATACATACACAACACATGTCACAGGTGAGGTTTTAAAATGATTTCATTTTAGGGTTAGGGTTTTTTGGGGTAAGAGTTTCCAGGGTTATGGTTCTAGGGAATTTGGTCCCTCCTGTGTGGGATTCCTGTGTGCATTCATTTAATCTTCCCAGAAGGTGGTTTTAGGGGTTAGGTTTATGTTATTAAAATCTCCAGATATGGGCTAATGTCCATGAGGGCATGGGCATTTGGATAAGGTGACAAGAGAAAAAGAAAACCAATGAAGAAGAAATTACTGCAAGGTTCTGATATTACCTCCCATCCCAGTCCCCCAAAGAACCTTATTGACAAAGGCATGTATCCCCTCAGGCTCAAGGTGGATCAGGAGCTCTGGAGATGAAGAGTCGGGTTCCCCTGGCTCATTCCAACATTCCACCAAACGACTGAAGTTGAAGAAGAGAGCAGGGTAGGGTTATATTGAGTTTGGAGTTGTAGTAATTCTGGTATTGAGGGGGGGTTGGGGTTGGGGTTAGGATTAAGGTTCCTGGGGTTATGTTCACTGTACCGGAGGCTTCAGGTATGCAGAATTTGGTCCCTCCTGTGTGGAATTCCTGTGTGCATTTGCTTAATCTTCCCAGGAGTATGGAGTTAGGGTTGGGCTTAGGGCTAGGGTTTATGGTAAGGGTTAGGTTCTAAGATTAGATTTAGGGTTAGGTTTTAAGGTTAGGTTTAGGGTTAGGGTTTGGGTTGGATGAATTGTTTGTTTAATCCTCCTGGGAATGAGGTGCTGAGTTTCCTAATCCAATGTTTTTCTATTCTTTGTCTGTCCCCTTGTGTCCAGGTAGTGTTTGTCTGAAGGTCCAATATTTCTAGTTTCTCGAGTCCATGGTGAAGGAAATGAGCAACTAGATATGTGTCAGTGTCTCTGTGATTCTAAATTTTGTATATGTGCTCTTGTTCTGATTGTGTTGCCTGTCTCTTCTACATATTCAATGTCACAGTGTTTACACACTATGACATATGTGTATGCAGTTTGTTGGGTTAACTGCAAGTTTCTATTTGATTAGGTATGTGGTGTTTGTTGTGTTATTTTTAACTGCAGTGGCTTGTTTGATGAATGCCAGGTCTTGTGTGGGTATGGTGTTGATTTGTTTGCTACTTACCAGGTGGTCTTTAAGATCTCTGTTTCTTTTATAGGCTGCCGTGATCTTGTAGTCCCTCAGCAGGTTTGTGTTGTCCAGGGTCCTTGTCAGGTTTTGCTTGATTGTCCTATTTACTGTCTGGCTGAATGATGAGAATATGGTGATGAGTGGGATCGTGTGTTTTTGTTTTTTCTAATGGGGGGTGGGGACTCCCTGGTTCTTAAGGAAATACATCCACCACTTCTCTCTCCCCCACATAAGCTCCAATCAGCCTGTGATTTGAGGTTTGTATCCTGCACCCTGTGACAAGATGATCAAACACAGTCCACCCACACAGACACAATTGTGCAAACGCATGCATGCACAACTACCTACACGCTTGAATGCACTCACGCAGATGCACACACACACACACACACGCACACACACATGCACACACAATAAAAGCCTGACCTGGTGCTCTTCTCCATGGTCCTCCAAGTTTGGGTTGATGATGAATGAATGAAAGAGTGAATATTGAATTTTTTACCCTAAAAGACACCACACTACAGGGATTTCACAGGCAGCCAATGGTTATTATGACCATTATAATTAGCATACTTATTGACAGTTCCAGTCTTACTGACTATGCCTGGATATCACTCTGTCTTAGCTTTAGGGAGATACATCTCGGAGTGGGACTGGAACTGTGTGCTTATGTGTATCTGAATATATATACGCATACATGATTATGCATTTATTCATCTATAAGCATGTCTATATTTATGAATTAATTCATTTATGTATATATGTGTTCATGTTGGTGTGTATACTTGAATGCATGTCTTTTTATATATCTACTTATGCAACTATGTATTGTTTGTATATTTATATGCATATGTGCAC
The DNA here is from genome assembly GCA_022829145.1 of Albula goreensis. NCBI lineage: Eukaryota > Metazoa > Chordata > Actinopteri > Albuliformes > Albulidae > Albula > Albula goreensis. The sequence goes on from CM040762.1 coordinate 17,007,288, forward strand.
ACTTACATGTATGTATTTGTCGGGAGTGGCAAACGTGATGATGAGCTGATTCTTTATCCAGAAAGACATCTTCATATTCATATTAATACCAGTGATTAATTGTAATTAGGATCACACTATCACATATTATGTGGTACTGACCCACCCTGAGAGTCCAAACTATTGGGCCAGTTATTGTACTGGTTCAGGTAGAAGAGAGAAGTTGAGGAGAGGGAGAGGAGTTGTATATTTATGTATGTATGCATGGGCATACATATGTATTTATTCATCTGTTCACGTATGCGCTTATTCACAGATTTATGCATGCATGCCTATATTTATGCATTTATTCATGTATGTATAGAAGTATGTATGTATGCATGTTGGTGTGTATGCTTGCATGTATGTGTCTGTTTATGTATGCATTTATGCACTTATGTATATATGCATGTATGTATGTATGAATGTATTAAATTCCACAGTGCAGGCTATTTTTGTTGGCCGCTGGTGTGGTATTGTCAGCGTATCTTGTGAGTGAAGGATATGTGCTGGAGCAGTTGTGATGGAGAGAGGAGTCAGGAAAGAGGGGATACTACACATTTTTTGTGTTGTTTGTGAAGGACCTGAACTGTATGGACCCTGATATTTTTTCTCTGTTGCTCCCGTCTTCAAGTTCAAGTGGGTGACCATTTTCAGTTTCCTCTTGCATATTATCTGATTCCTTATTGTTTACGTTGTGCTCTATTTTCACATGTATTCATTCTCACATTTCATTCATTCTCAAGCTGTAACAGTCCTTTTCGCTTCACGTCTGGCAAATCTGCATCTCTCAAGCTCTTCTGTGAACTTCCACTCACTGTGCCATATACATCCAGCTGTTTCCTTCAAAACTCATCAATTTCACACAGGTGAATGTGAACTCCTGCATGCCTATTGCTGAGGTAAGGTCATCTCAGTTGCTTGGCTTGCATGAAAATGTTGACTGGTTATTTCACCAAATTAAATAACTGTGACTAAACCAACAGACAATAGAGGAAATTGAAAATAATCAATAGGTCAAAAGAGATGATTTTCGGCAAACGTTGAAAGTGGGAAAAGATTTAATGCATATCAAAAAACCTGGAGTGAGCTTTTATTGTGGTGTTCAAAAAATACGTTTTGACACAAACAGAATCATTCGAATGTAATATACTATAGACAAAAAAAGGTTTTTGAGAAAATATAAACACTACGAAAGAATTAAGGACGGAATTAATAATAATGTGTTTATGTAAAAACACAGCAGTGCCACAAATTAGAGCATGCCACCAAAGAAAAAGGAATGTGCATGCTTTGTTCTGTGTTGCCAAATGGGTCATTGACCTATAATATTACCACTAAGAATTAATTAAGGAACCAAGTTTAGAGCTTAGAGTCAAACATGTCTGCCCACTAATGTCTCTTATGAACATCTTCATTAGTTTTAAACAAGAATGACCTTACTCAGCCCAAGTGAATGTTGTCCCAGAATGTAAAAAAAAATTGCAAGGCCATAAAGGACTGTAACAATAAAACAATTACAAAATGATGTAACAAATACGAAAGTTTGCAAAAAAGACTGCAATTAAAAATAGCTTCCTACAAGAACATATTAAAAGAACAATGCTCAGCTATTTGAATTGACAGTAAATGGAACTCAAATACAATGCAAACTGGATAGAATCATGAGCTACATACTTTTTTTTTTAAGATCACTCTTTGTCATGGTACCACAACCAGTGGGTTACGTTTGGTCACATTAGGTCATAAATCAGGTCAAATGACTTAAACCACGCAAATTGGGTAAGTTACCAGAACTGCGTAATTAACGCAAATTATTTAATTTATGTACATGACAGAAGTTGCACAAATGCCGTAAATTACACAAATTGCATAATTTACATACGTTATGGGAATGACGTAAGCTACGTAAATGACGTAAACAAATTGCAATGTAAATTGTACAAATTATATAACATGCACAAATTACACAAAATATGTAAATGACATGATACAGAATTGACATATGCAAATTATATAACTTAAATTATGTTTCTTACATATTTTGAGTAACTTACATGAATTTTTATCCCTGTTAGGGATGTGGTTACCTCATCCCACATACTGTATGATGGATTAAAAGGGAGAGTAAACAAACTGTGACGATGCTATTCCTTCGTAAATGCCTGTCATCTTTTTGATAAAAAACACTGATACAAAGAAACTGATTACAATGTATTTGGACATATATTACAGTGAGGTATTTGTTCTTCGCAAGAAATAAACATTGCAGTAACTGCTTAAGGGAATACGCTTTAGTTTAGCTATTGCGCCATAAGATTGAATTGATAAAATAAAGCCATTAGATATGTCGCTTTGATGTGATTCACGTGAGCAAACACATGAGAGATATGGTACCATGGAAGAAACATAGGGCTTACATGGATGAATGTGGAGAAACATGGGTCGCATTGCTTTGTGACGGTCCTTGATTTGTTTTTGTGAGATATTGGTGAACATTCAATTGTAACATAAATCTAAACTTGTATTTCTGAGCATGTATTTGCATGCAAGTACATTTCTCTCTTTTTTGTAGAAAATTTTTTTTCTGTATAGACTAATTTGCTCTCAGAGATAAGCTGAACGTCTATCAAAACAAGGCCTGCATTTGCCTGCATGGACCAACAGATGCCGCCATTTACCTTTCCATTTTTATATGCAAAGCAGTAAGGAAACAATCCTGCAAGAGAGGTACGACAAGCTCCCTTTATCGGAGCTTAAACTGTTCGGAATAAACAGAACTGTTCTTACGGAATAGTGAAATCCTACCGTGCATGCTTCCATTTATATATACTGAAGCCCTGGGGTTGGCTAGCGCTAGCTAACTTACACATGGCCTATCAAGAAAGACTCCATAAATCCACAGCTGAAATGTTCTCTTCAAAACAGAAACAAATTATCCATCACTCCCGACATTCGAAGCGTGTACATATAAGATAAATGCCAAGTTTGTACATCTCCGATGGGCGGGGATTTTATAGGTTTATCTGCATGAGAAACATAGTTAGTTGTCCCGATACAACCAAGCTTGCGAACGTTCTTTGTAAAGTGTTATATATTGCCAGGAAGTGGAAACTGTCGATTTAGAATGAACTAGCCGAAGTGAGCACTTTAATCTTTCAATGTCCAATGCAGGCTACTTTCAGGTTAGTCTAGTAATAAAATATAGGCACTAGATCTCATTGCGATGTTACCAACAAGAAACATTGTGCTTGCCTTGAATTAAAATATGTGGATCTGATTGATCTCTTAAAGCGTAACATATTGTGCTAACCATAAGCCCTAACTGTTTTACCGTCGGTGCAATTAAATAACTCGTCTGAATGTTGCGGGCAGGAAAGTGAGTACTTCTCGTGTGATGTTTCTTCTCACACGACCCAACACTGCAACTACGGAAGCCCGGTAGTGAGCAGTTAAGACTTTTTTTTGAAAACGCGACTGGGGATATGTACGCTGAGGTAATATAAGGACACGCATGGGAAAGGGTCAGTCATTCTATCTATAGCGCATATGGGGGAAAACATTTTTAAAAATCCAATTTTCTTCCAGTTTTTTTCACTCTTTTCTTTTGACATAGGTTTTAAGTTATTCCAAATTAAGTAGTTTATTATTATTATCATTATTATTATTATTATTATTATTGCTGTTGTTGTTGCTTTTATAGCTCCAGTGTACAAAAACATTTCAACGCAATAAATATTTCAATAACCAATGATAATTTATTCACTGAAAATCCAACGATCTGTAATCACTGCAATCAAACCCTGATCTACCTACCACCAAGCACAACGTCCCATCGCAGTCACATGACATAATTTCTTGACAGTCTGGTACATTTTGTGCTTAAAGAATTGCAATACATGTCTCTCTGGAAAAGGAAAAAAACAGTTATGAAGGGTGGTTAGATTGACTGAATACCCAAAATACACATCTGGCTGGCACACACTGGACAAATCCATCAGGGGACCCATATCACATGATCAGGAGAGATGTACCAGAAACCAGAAATGACAGCTTGAGAAGAGATATTGAAAATCCTGTGAAAGAAGAATACTGACTCAGAACATCTTTGTAGTTGAATATGAACATTTATCTGACACCTGCCTGTCTACAAACAGGCCTTCCATGAGGAAAATCACACTCAAGTTTAAATTTTCATTCCTTAATTTTAAGATTGGTACCCCATACCATTAGTATTCTTTTATGTTTAACTCTAGTGCCACTCTTGGCTTCCAAGAGGCTTACCTTAATGCATTTCATGTGAGGATATGGTGTATTATTTTATTCTTAAACTAAAATATTAAATACATGTACAGTGGTTAAGGAGACATTCTGCAAACTAATTTGCTTATGAGACCAATTCCCCTGCATAAAATCGACAGTCTGTTGGGTTTAAATAAATCAAGCACATTTAATGTTTTAAAGTGCTGTTTCTTGTTAATATTTCTCTTTGAAACAGTTGGGAGAATAATAGTTTGACATTTTAGGAAAGGATTTATTAGGTGGAACTCTAATATCTATTTAATTTCAAAGGTGTCATCCAGTCAGCATTTTTTGGACATTTTTTTAGAGTTTTAAGGAATACTTTCCAGGCATGAAATGCATTTTACTGCAACTACCCGTTAATTAAAAACACGCAATGTCAAAAACAGATCTCATCAGACACGGCATTATATTTTGTGGGGAAATTCCCATTCTTTAATGCAGACATTACTGTACTTGGTATTCTGCACGCGCCGTACTTACACCGCAAGGGGCTCACCTGCTGGAGTCTAGACGCTCTGAGGTACCTAGCCTACTTTCTTCAATATCTGTCTGTCTGTCGTGCATACGAGGGAGGAGGGGGCTCTGTTGTTACTGTACAAATATCACATCACCACAAGGAATAATACGTCCTTTACAATTGGGGATGCGCCTGAGACCATAAGACTGAATGACGAGACATAGGAGGAAAGATCGTGTCTGTCTGTGCGATCGGTGACTCTGCGCTCCTCATCCCCTGGGAGAGCGTTTGCCCTCGATAACTCTGCGCTCAGCGTCTCGCCTGTGCTCACAATGAATGGCTGCCTGTAGCAAGAGAGAGAGAGAGAACGCGTCCGACTCCTCCATTGAAACACTTTGCAACAGCTTACAGTGAGGGGGTGAGTTTTATCCGGCTTCGCGCCGGTCAATCTGGGTCGCGGAGGGCCGAGGGAAACTGTGGGGGGGTCTGGACAGCCGGCTGTCCCAGTGTAGCACATCCTTTGGTTGGAAATCGGGTCGGTTCGGTGTGCTTTTTGGGGGTATTGTTTTGGGGAAGGTGTGCGATGGGGGATGGGTCCGTAGGAACGGCACCAACAAAACTTTAACCACTTCAATGGCTTCCTAGCCATTGCCGAGGGCTGGGTGCACCTCCGGCACCACAGTCAGTTGTGCAACTTTTTATTTTAAATTTGTGAAACCGGCACTATAACCAGACTGACTATTTCTTTTCGTTATTAATTGTAGGGTTCATTAAATTTTATTTAAGACCAGGCTGCTGTGGAGCATGTTCTGGCTAGAAGTGGTTAAATTAGTGTCTTGTCTAGCGACTTGTAACCCCCCTCTTCTCTCTCGGCGCTGGTTTCGTCTGGCTCGCCCCCAGTTGCTGCATTTGTCCCGGGATGACCTGTTGATGTCTGTAACGTTAAAGATGGAGTATGAAGGGGGAGCGACACCCCCGCCCCCATCCCAAAATATTTAAATCAAAAATATTTAAACGGATAAATAGCTAGCCAGTCAGCGACCAAATCTACAATTTATAAATATTGAAAACGTTTAAAATAACTAATTAATCGAGAGCTTTCTAGCCTGATCACTACAGATTGCTGTTGCCTGTGAGTGATAATACGTGTGAATGTGTTTGGGCGAACCAAAATTTTTTAGCTTGCTAGCTCGTACAGTCAGAGACATATCCCGTTTCTGTAGGCCCGAGGATGTAGCCAGCTAGCTAACACAATCCGACATCGCAATCAATGCTGTGGCACGAAGGAGCTTGAGTGGCGGATGTGGACTATTCGAAATAATTTGTTTTTGTGATTTTGACAAACATATAATCAGCACAATTTGTATGTGTTTAGACTGCAGTGAAGAAACGCCGCGTTGGAAGCGAGGACCGTTTGATACTTTATTTTTTCGATCTGTTGTCGCCCCCCGGCCCGTGCCAGTGGAGCGCTCCTACCGGGCAGATAGACTGGCACACGGCGGGCACGGCCAGCTTGCCACCGCGATCGCCTTCCAGCCTTCCTGTTGGCTGCTCCGACTATAAACGCGGCTCGAAAGAGAGACATAGCCGCTTGTATTAGCGACGTTCCAGGTTTGCAATTTATATTGAGTTTCAATCATGCTTTTATTTGATGATTGCATAAATCTCGTCCGGAAAAGAGGATTGCAGTATCAACCAGCAGCTTGGTAAATGTCTTTTCCAGACAGCCTTTTTTGTAAAATTGGGTAAAGAGGAATCAATGTTATTTTTTATTTATGTAAAAACAAAAGTTATCAAGGTAGATTGTTTAGAAAAAACTTTGAACCTAATGTTAGATTTGCTATATTATAGCAAACACCTTGAACCAGGAAATGAGATGTCAACAGCAGGTAGAACTGCCCAATATATGGAAATAAATGGGTAATTTATTTTTTAATGTGGCCAAATTTAATTGGATATTTTTCGTTTGCGGAATAGTTTTTTTTTTTTTTTTGAGCGTTTATCTTGAGATACTTTGTTAGAACATAAACTGCCTTTAACCACATAAATAATGCATATTTACAAATAATGTATAAAGTACATATTTGATTTGATCATGCCATCCGTTTTGAAAAATATCTGTCCTTTTCATATAATTAACCTCTTTTCATTGTTGCTGGGAGATGCAATTTGGTGGTGCATAAACTTGGGTGACCTTCTTGCCCACTCTTGTATTCTTTCCGCCTATGTACCGGGGGGCGAACTCCTCGACTCCTCTCCTGCAGTTCAGGTTTACCTTTCTCAGGGAGAAACTACAGTTTTGCCATACATTGTAGACAGTGTGCGGATAGGTTGACTCTTAGGCATTGATGAGCTTTGTTTTCTTACGCGTGTGGAATGTGTATAAATCACACACAGCATGGAAATGCCCCATGATCCAATTGTAATGTTGATAGCACAGTAACCATGGCATTGTAGGAACTACAGTTTGTGTTAAAAGTAATTCAAACGAAAACTACTCCGAGGGGACTGAAATCGTCTGAAGTCGTTGCGATTAACCTTTGCAACATTCGTTGTCATGTGTATCTCCGTGCCTGATTGCTTTAGTAGGTGTGATCATGTATGTGTGTTGTTAGCTTTTTAACACAACGAATCCATTGGCTGAGAGTGGCATCATTGGAAGCGACGATATCAGACTGATTTAACACTAAAGAGGCTATTGGTTTCGTTGAATAATTGCGGCAGTCGTGTAATGTAAACATTTGCCGCTGAAGGGGATTAACTTTTTTTTTTTTTTTGCGCTAAAAGGGTTCACGTTTTTGGTGTGCATTTTATTTTCAGAACTAGATAAGACCGAGGTTAGTAGTATCTTCGGGTTTAAGTTGTGGTTTCCATGTATTACTTTATTGAATTTTGGCCCTACGTATCGTTGGTTAGGTCCATGCTTTGCTTGTAGAAGAGACGGTGGAACACCACGTTCTTTCAGAATATGTCAGTGCGATTCATTAGTCAGGCTGGCGCTTTTAATTGGCCTGAGCACCTCCTCGACACTTTCTGCACCAAGCCATTGATCCAGGTGCTCCACTGAGTTTTGTTTTGATTAGTTCAAAAAAGAAACTAGACTATCTAGATGATGAAACAGATTCCATGGAAAGCGGTTGTTTAGACATGTTTATACACAGAAAAACCGAAATTTAAGGACCACTTAAAAAGCTTTTGAATTTTCCCCCTCATCCGGTTTAATTAAAAATTCCAATTAGATATGCATCGTAACTAATAATCTTGAAACAAACGTTTTTTTTTTCAAATAATAGCTGAAGAAGCTTGTGAAGTTATAAACTCTCATCCTAGTTTCCACCGCAGAACTCTACAAAATGCTAATTAGATACACAATAGCCTTGCTCCTCACAGTCTGTTAATAATTTTTCAAATTGTGGTAATTGTAATTTTGGAGTCGTCAGGGTGTGCTTCTTAAAATTAGATTGAGGTAATCATGCAAATGTCTTTTGCTGTTACTGAATTGATTAGTTTGTCACCTTTTTAAAATAAACAGGCGTTATGCAGTTAAGCAGCTGAAGCGTTTGGCATGACGGACTGTTGTATCGGTCAGCGTTCCTTATTGCACAGGTAACATGGTTTTTGTGTTCATGTGTGTCCTCTGGGTACCTTCTGCTCACAGGTTGCACTCTAACTCAACCCGCTTTAGGGTAGTTTTAGTTCAGATGGAAAGGATAAGGTCCACTGATAAGACTATGTGAATGGATACCTTCAAAGGCCCTCCGCTCCCCCATTTGTGCACGCCTTGTTTAACTGTGTGTGTGCGTGCGTGTGTGTGTATGTATGTATGTATGTATGTGCTGTATTCCTGGATATTTGGGAGGACCCCTTTGCAGGAATGGGAATCTACTCCCATTGCATCCCAGTTTGAGCCAGTCCAGGGCTTACTTGAAGCAGTTTGGTACAGTAAGACCAGGAGCGGCTCAAACAGCTCTGCATTTGGAGTGCTATAAGCCTGTGTGCAGCTGTGCTTGGTTAACTCTGACCACACCCCCCCATCCCCGTTTGCGCAGATAGAGAGGTGCCGGGCGTAGCGCCATGGCTCAGACGCTGCAGATGGCCATCCCCAACTTCGGCAACAGCGTCCTGGAGTGTCTGAACGAGCAGCGACTGCAGGGGCTGTACTGCGACGTGTCCGTGGTGGTGAAGGGCCATGCCTTCAAGGCCCACCGCGCCGTGCTGGCGGCCAGCAGCTCCTACTTCCGGGACCTGTTCAACTCGGGCAGCAAGAGCTCTGTGGTGGAGCTGCCCCCGGCTGTGCAGCCCCAGAGCTTCCAGCAGATCCTGTCCTTCTGCTACACGGGCCGCCTCAGCATGAACGTGGGGGACCAGTTCCTGCTCATGTACACCGCCGGCTTCCTGCAGATCCAGCAGATCATGGAGAAGGGGACCGAGTTCTTCCTCAAGGTCAGCTCGCCCAGCTGCGACTCGCAGGGCCTGCACGCCGAGGAGACCCCGCCCTCCGAACCCCAGAGCCCCGTCACTCAGACCTCCGCGGGGGCGGGAGCCGTGGGAGCGGCCGGTGGGGGAGTGGCAGCCACAGGGGCGGGCCGCCCCGCTTCCTGCCTCACCCCGCTGCCACTGGTGTCCCGTGTCAAGATGGAGCAGCAGGAGGGCTCCTCCTATTCAGTGGTCTGCACCCCAGTGGCCAAGAGACTGTGGGAGGGGGGCAGCAGGGAGGGCGGTGGTGGTTCGAGTGGAGGGGGTGGCGGGGGCATGAGGAAGGCCGCCCGGTTCTCCCAGGACGCCACTCGGGGGAGTGCCATTCAGCCACAGGGTGGCGCCGGGAATGTCGGGGGTCACAGCAGTGGGGGAACCAACGGCAACAGCAACAACGCCACCTCCGAAAGCACCAGCCCTGGCAACCTGAGCGCCTACACCAGCGACTCACCGACCTCCTTCCATGACGACGACGAGGAGGAAGAGGTCACAGATGAAGGCACCGAGGAGCAGTATCGGCAGATCTGCAACATGTACACCATGTACAGCATGCTCAACGTGGGGGCTGCAGGTGAGGGTGGGGCTGAGTGGGGAGAGGGAGGGGCTGTAGGGGAGGAGCTGCAAGTTAGTGGGAAAGTTTTGGGTGCAAGTCTGAGGGATGGCCTGTGCTGGGGGAGTGGCTTCAGTTGTGATGGCCTGAGAGGGGAGGGGCTTTAAATGACTGGGGGAGGGGTTTCAGGATGTGGCAAGGGTGAGGGAGAGGGTGATGGGCTACAGGGGAATATGGGATTGCTGGGTAAGGGTTCAGGGGTTGCAGGTGAGAATGGGAAGGTTCTCAGTGGTGTGGGAGAGGTAGAGGGCCTCCAGGTGACAGCAGGAGGCGTGGGGATGGGCAGGGGGGACTTAGGTACTGAGGAATTGTGGTACTGGAAAGAGCTAGCAGAAGGCTTATCGGGTTGGATGGATAGGTCACACAGATACTGAGCGCAGTGGCAGACAGTAAAGCGGGTGCTGATGGTTAAGGCGCTGAAAGTTGACGGACAACTCGCCCTTTGTTCACAGCGGCTGGGGAGCGCGTGGACGCCTTGCCCGACCATCTGACCTCGGACACCCGGGGGCGGATGCGCGTGCGGCAGGAACTGGCCTCACTGCCCGCCGAGCTCATCACCCAGATCGGCAACCGCTGTCACCCCAAACTGTATGAGGAGGGGGACCCTGCCGAGAAGCTGGAGCTGGTCTCAGGTCAGTCTTACTGCAATGATGGCTGAAACAGGTTCAACCTGAGGCTGATCTCAGGTCAGATTCATTCCATAGGATGCCAGCAGCCTTCAGCTCTCTTTATGCTTCCCAGGAGCATTTAGCTTGTGCACTGCAGACTTTGACATGTATCAGTCGGCATTTTGACCATCAGGGCTAAAACTTCCATATGTCATTATCTGCAGTGAGAGATTACCTTTTTTTCGGAATCGTATTATTGCCAGAACTCATATGATATGTAACACCCACATTAATATTGTGAAGGTTATTAGCATTAGGTGCTATATGAATCATATAAAGCAGTTGTTGCTAAGTACAGAAGAAAAGAGAGTCAGGTCTTTTGATTTGATATAGGGAGGCAAGGTTTTTTTTGTTTTTTTTTTTGTGAGTGCCATGAAGTTTGACCTTCAGGCTGGCCGGAGCACAGATCCAGTGTACGGTTTCGGGTCGCATTAGCACACAGAAATACAGTGGCCATGATGGATCTCTTCAGTAGAGCAGGGCATCGATGAAACAATGGTAATTACAACCCTGTGATTATCGTCACATTATCATCAACCTGGCAATTATCATCAGCCTGAATGCACCTCCCAACGATCATAGAGTCTGCTGTGTAGGGAGGCCTGCGTCAAACAGTCACTTAGAGCCAAATATTAATCAGTTTGGGAAATAAAATTGAGAGCTTAATGTGGTGTGTGTGCATGTGTGTGTGTGTGCGTGTGTGTGTGTGTGTGCCCGTGTGCGTGCGTGTCTTTCTCTCCTCACAGGCACCAGTGTCTTCATCACCCGAGCCCAGCTGATGAACTGTCATGTCAGCGCAGGGACTCGACACAAAGTACTACTGAGGAGATTGTTGGCGTCTTTCTTTGACAGGTGAGCCCTTTACGGGCCCTTCCCTATGCCCCGCCCAATCCTCCTCCCTGTTTCACCTAACCCCACCCCACCAACCCCACTGAGCCACTCGGCTCCTTATCTCACCCATGTGCCATAATGTGCCTTTCACATTATTTCTGCTGAATACAAATGAGGTCTTTGACAATGTGTAAGGGCCAAAATGCATCTTTATAGGACTTTAAACTGATCTCAGAACTTTTCGTTATGAGAACGTTGAGTGGTCATGTTTTTATCACTGTCTGTGAATGCTGTGTTGTAATGGTGCCTGTATGATACAGTAGAATCTTAGTAACCTGGAAACTCTGGTAATCTACACAGGGATACACCGTGTAAATTACACAGGGAAGTACCATGCTTATTGTGTCTTATTCATTTCAAGTGCTAATGCTAAAGGATAAGCACTATACCTAAAAAAAAAAAAAAAAACATATAGAATACTAATACTAGGGGAAAACAGATGAGCTGGATAGGAAAAGCTGGTTCACCTAAGAATTGGTTATACAAATGTTTTTTTGAGGCAAATGTTTTGCTATCTTGCATGGGGAAAAAATTGCTAGATGCATAAATGAAGCTATCTAACTAGCTAGCTATCACAATAAAATTTCTTGCTAATAAAAGTATAAACTAGTGGTAATAAAATTATTACCACAAATGTAAAAAGGGGAACATCTTACCAAAGAAATTATTGATAATAAGCTACCTCCCTACTGCTGCAGGATACATGAAAACAATTTTTCCCCCTTTTTTCAAGTTATGTCTGGTAACGTCTTTGTTTCTTAGCATGAAAGAGGAACAACATCTATTTTTTTTAGTAATTGTTAGCTACCAGTACACTTGCATTTCATTTGTGTGCCTAAATTAGTTGATGGAAACTCCTGCTACTGGGTTGAATGTTCATGGCTACGGGAGGAAAGTAGCCTATTTTAGAATAGGGTAACAATCATGTAAGTAGTAGTTTGAATTAAAGAATGGAACTTCATTTATTTGTATTTTTATGTCACTTCCAGTAATATAGAACTTTGAGTAATCCACAACAGTCTGCTTCAGAGCAGTTTGGATTACTGAGGTTCTACTGTGTTTGTCATGTAGCGTTTTAGGAGATGTTTTTACTAGGCATTTGTGTTGGTATCTTAGTTGGTATCCTGTAGTGTACCCTATAATACAGTAACACTGGTGTGGTTGTGGGTTACTGTCTCTTGGGACAGAGAAGGGAAAAAAAAAAAAACCCTGTAAACCAACAAAAAATACCTAATTGTTCTGAAGGTCTCTGTTCTCGTTAAAATGAGTATTTTTGGGGAAGCTGCTGTAAGGATGTAATTTAACTGTATTAGTCCCTCTGTGTGTGTCTGTGTCTGACCCTCCCTCTCTCTCGCAGGAACACTCTGGCTAACAGCTGCGGGACAGGGATCCGTTCCTCCACCAACGACCCGAGCCGCAAGCCGCTGGACAGCCGAGTCCTGCACGCTGTCAAATGTGAGTCCGCCACGTGCGTTTCCCGCTTCTGCCCGGCCGGCTGCCACCCAAACATGGATACGCCCACAAACAGACGCGGAAGAACAAACACGCGCAAACATGCAAACACAGATGTGCCCAAATGCATGTCACACAGTCACACTTGCATGCATGCACACCTGCACACACACACAGATGTGCACACATGCACAGAGGCAGACAAATACAGACACAGACATGTATAAATATATGCAGACAAAGAAATGATTGTATGCACAGAAACGCTAACTTACTGTACTGCTTGGATCACATACTGCACTCAGTATACCATAGTTTAATCAGATATGAAGCTGTTTTGTAACATACATAAAACTTGCGCGTAAGTGGCTTGGGACTGAATCCTTACCATAGCAGTGGCTGCTGTGGTTGGAACACCTGACTGGTGATGTGTTCTGCATGTGTTCCAGCTGCTTCAGCTGTGCAGTTCCGTTCGGTTTGGCTGCTGCGCTGTGAAAGCAGTATCTATCACATCTGTCACACACCCAGACGTGTAAGTGTCTTGGCTGTGTCTTAGACGAGCATATGTCTTTTGAGACAGGCATTAGCTCACGCAGACTTGGCAGGCTAAGTCTTGGGATGAGCTTTAAACAAAATGAGCAGCCGCAGGAAAGTTGCCTGTTGTACTTATTCTCGGTTTTATCAGTCCTGTGTAAGATGTGTTTGTGCTCACAGTTCACAGACAGAACTGCCAGTGCCTTGTTCGCACTAGTGCTGTCGACTTGAAATCTGCCTGTTTCTGGTGACCATGCAGTTGACACGCTCTCTCTCTCTCTTGCTCTCTCACTCTTTCTCTCCATTTCAATCACTTTCTCTCGCGCCTGTCTTTGTGCCTGTCTTCCGTGCTTGCAGTTTACTGCCAGAACTTCGCCACGAGCTTCAAGGAAAGCGAGATGAATGCCATCGCGGCGGACATGTGCACCAACGCGCGGCGTGTGGTCCGCAAGAGCTGGATCCCCAAGCTGAAGCTGCTGATGGCCGAGGGTGACGCCTACTCCAGCTTCCTCCCTGACACGGTGAAGATGGAGGCGGACGGGTTGGGCGGGGAGCACGGGTTCGAGGCGGGGGCCCTGGAGGCGGCGGCTTCAGCGGAGGCAGGCGCCTCCAACGAGTCTCTGCAGGGGGTGGGCGGAGACAGCAGCACTTTGTTTTAGTAAGTGACCCCACCCCCCCCACCCCTTCTCCTCTCCATCCCTCCCCAAATCCCACCTCACATAACACCCCCTCCTGCCCCCTGCCCCAAGCCTATCATGTGACCCAGAGTTTAGCTGTTCTTGCTTGGGGGGGAAGGGGAGGGATGGGACGAGATGAGGGGTGTTTTTTTTTTTCCTAAAAAAAAAAAAAAAAAAGCAGAGATTAACCCACCCTATCACAGAGACTGTCCCTCCTCCAGACTTACTAGTAAAGGTGGGTTATTTTGGGTGGTGGTTGGAGGTCAGTGGTTGGTGATTGGAGGGTGGGGAGGGGGTGGGGTTGGGTCTCCATATCGACAGAACACATTCCCTTATGAGAGGGTGGGGCCCAGGGAGTGGGAGGGGCCATTGCAGAGGGCGGGGTGGGGGGTGGGTCCAATGTGTCTGATAACACTGTCCTGATTTTGAATGTATTGGTGTGCGGCCTCGGGCCTGGCTGGCCCGGTGGCATGGTATTGTTTCTCGACCCTCCGTTAAACAACACTAGAGATACCAGTGGGCTCTGGAAGCCCTGCGGGCTGTTTGTACCTGCAGAACCGGGTGGATTAATCTGTCAGTCTGTCTGTCAGTGTTTCTGTCTGTCAGAAAGAATTCCTGACCCCCTTTCCTCTCCCCCTCCCCCAGCCCCAGCCCCACCCCCCTGAATTCCTGGTGTCACGTATTGACCAGAAAATTGACCATTTCTTTTTAAGTTTTTTGTTTTTGTTTTTTTTTTTTTGTTTTAATATTCTTTTATTCTTTTTAAAAAATTTGTGCTTATTTCTCTGTATGTAACATTGCCAAGGATTTTAAGAGAGAAGAGAGGTTACTGAAGACTGTAAAGAAACTGGGAATGGATAAAGACTGACATATTTTTAAAATCTATTTAACTATATGCATATATATATTTTATGTGTATAGTGGGGAAAAAATAGAGGGATTGTTTTAAAATCTCGTTTTCGGACTGAATTGTTTTGTGAAGTTTTATTCCCACTAAAGAATTTAAGCGAGCAATGAAAAGCAAATATTTTTGCATTAACAAATCTTATCCAAATATTTTTTTTTCTTGATTTGGTTTTGTTTTTGTGTGTGTGCATGCATGTGTGTGTGAGACGAATTGAGAGAGAGATAGAGAGAGAGATGGTGTGTGTCTGTCTGTGTCCCAGGCTGTGTGGTTTGTTTGAAAAGATGCCTCCATTTCACTGTGTGACGCCCCTTTTGTGGAGGTCTGGGGGGTGTCCCCATTGCTCTCTCCCAGGGGACCCCATACATAGGCGCATGCAGGACACACACAGCCCTGTTGCCGTGGAGACGGCGCTCGTCGGGATTACCGTACCGGGCTGCTCTTGTGCCCTTTTCGTGTTCAGACATCCATCTGTAGCAGTACCCCCACTTCCATGTAAACTGTGCTGTACCCATGGATCACAGACTTCCAAAAAAAGTATTATCGCTTATTCTTTTCCAGATTTAAGAACCAATTAATTGTAAGACACGACTCCATGTTATTCTGAAATAAATGCTACTGCTCAGTCAACTTGTATGATCACTAAACGGTGACAGGATGAGTTGAAGGTTCTTAAGCTGTAGTACTGACAGTCCAAATTTGTGCTGCGGTTTAAATTTCTTCAACTCTCTCCTTAAGGGAATAAGTGTTGAAAAATCTTAAATCAGACTTTTTAAGGAAAGTTTGACATGAAGAAAAGAGAAGAACGTACAACTTTAATGCTGCATGAAATCTGCCTTTAATAGATCTGAATTCCTGCACCCTGTGGGGATGTTTTTGTTGCCCTAATTGGTCCGCTGAACCCTGTCCGGCGTGAATGAAAGATCAGTGGGTTTGTGGAGAAGTCTGAACACAACCCAGTGGAAGCACCGGGCTTTAATGGGCCTTGAGCCACCTGTGTGCTTGGTATGTCTTTATCAGCCTTTGAAATAAATATAAAAATACTAAACCTCCCCTTGCCACAAAAAGCAAATAAAAAAAAACAGTTCATCATTGTCAGGAAACCGCTCTTAGGTGTTAGATCTCAGCATGGTGAGGGAGGGAGGGAGGGAGGGAGGGAGGCGGGGCCAACCATACATAACATGGAGGATCCCATTGGGCAGCTGAAGTCCAGCAGGCTGTGACATCGTCACATGCTACAGCCTTTCATTTCTTTATATTACCATTAACACCTGTTTATTTCCTCATTGTAAAAAAGTACCAGTAACTTATTCCATATTAAACTAGTGAGGACTGTTTCTGACTGATTAAAACAGACAGCCTTAAAGATAGAATCATACTGTTAATCCCCCTGTGGTTGGTAAAGGTAGCGAATGAGTACATCAGTTACAGGAGTGTAATAGTTTTTAAATGTCTCCCCCTGGGGTGGGAGGGGGCGTCCCATGGGTGTGTGATCTGTGAGGGCGGGCATGATTTCTGAACTTGTGTCTGGAGGGGGAGGGGAGGGCAGAGGGGGACAGAGAGGTGGGGTGGTGTTGAATGTGGCTGTTACCTTGTGGGAGGGGGAGGTGGGGGCAGGCCATAGCTGCACAGCTGGCTGATTTTCACACATGAGTTGAGAGAAGGTGCGATGCTATAAGCAGCAGGGCCCTTTGCACTCTGCTCACAGACGGCTGCACTTTTAAAGAGGCCGTTTTATTTCCGGCGTCTCTCATGGGCCTTAGGGCCGGGGGTGGGGCGTTGTCAGGGTGGTTGGGTCTCCGGCCATCCTGAGGCACATTTGTGAACTTTAGGAAGGGAGGGTCTGTCATTATAAGATTTTTTTTTTTTTTTTTTTATCAGACTGCTTTAGCATGCCATTTTAATCTGCCTTTTGTAATGAAAGCAGCCATGGTTGGTGTATTTTTTGAGGCAGGTGGTCTTCAGCACAGGACTGTCCACTTGCCTGCAAAAGCCCAACAGCAAAGTGACTAGCCAGAGTCAAAGTGTCCTTTTTCATTTCAGTGCTATGTTCAGTAAAGGGTCACAAGGTCACACTGACTGCACTGTAGCAGTGGATCCATGTTGAGGTATGAGAAGAGTTAGCCTTTTCCCAACAAGGTTTGGCTATATAAAAGGTACCAATGTAGGGTAAAGAGAGCACCCCATACAATAGGAGCGAGTGAGCAGTGTTAGCCCTCTGGGGGTGGTGAACCCCTGCTTTAAGGACATGGTCAGAGCCTGGGAGAGACACACAGTCAGCCTCAGTGGAGGGTAAGATGGAGGACGTGAGTTGGGTCTTTGCCAAGAGCAGTGTGTGTGAAGGGGTCGGGGGGGTGTGGATGGGGTTGTGTGTGTGTTTGTGTGTAGAGGTGCAAGTGTGTGTTCACGGGTAGGCTTTGGTGTGTTTCCCCACGCTTGTGTGGGCAGCGTTTTACTGGACAAAAACAAAAGGCTGTTTGTTTTTGGTAGGATGGTGTCGTGCGTTGTTTTTTCATGGAAAGTGTGTGGGTTTGTTTGGGTTTTGTGTACGAGCCTGATTCTGCGTTGCTGCCTGCCTGCCTGCCTGCGTGTGGGTGGGGTGTCGATGCAGGGCTAAAAGGCCTGTGTGTTAGCGTGTTTGCATGCATGCGTCGTGTGTGTGTCTGTGTGTGTGTGTGTGTGTCTGTGTCTGTGTGTGCGCGTGTCTGTGTGCGTTTGTCCAGTCTGGCTGCACATACACAGCAGAACGAGGTGATCTCTCTGGATGATTCAGGCTGTCAAAGATAAACACCAGTAAGCACACACAGCTGGCAGACAGACGCATCAAACACTAGAATCCAGAGAAAAAAAACTAATCATTTAATTCAAATTTTAATCAAATTCAAATCCTAATCTCACATTTTTTTAACCTTTTTTTTTTTTTTTTTAAACCTTCATTTGATAATCTGTGTGCGTGCATTTGTTTATGTGTGAGTGTGCGTGCATTTGTTTGTGTGTGAGTGTGCGTGCATGTCTCTCAGCAGATGGGTCTGGAGGAGTGGGGGGTAGGGGTGTATGATCGTCCCCTGCGAAAGTGGAGAAGTGTCTGTGTCTCTTTCACACCCTCCTGTAAAACAGTGCTGCGCCACTCCTCCTCTCACAGTGGCTCCTGATGTGAATATCCATGGCACTGTCATATGTATATTTCATAGGGGGTTGGGGGGCGCTGGTGGTGGAGTGATTCAGTAAGAGTCCTGATTACTGACATAGAGAATGTGTCCATTCCCACTGGAATCCAGTATGAGCGACCCAAATTCCCAATCTCATAGAGAGATCCCCTTGAATAATCAGAGAGAGGTACACCGGGTGTGTGTGCGTCTGCATGTGTGTGTATGTTTCTGCTCATGTGAGTGCATGTGGATATGTGTATGCTTGAGCAGATGTGTGGGCATGCCTGTGTGTGTGTGTTTGTGTGTGTGTGTGTGTGTGTGTGTGTGTAAATATGTGCTTTGCGTGGGCAGGGCTAGTCGTATATCCGGTTAGCAGTCCCCGTGATCGATTAGTGATGTCTAAAGAATGAGCACACGTCTGGGCAGGATGATGTTTCGCCTGTATGGTTATGACCGTGTCTTGTTTTATTTTGGTTTGTTTGTTGGACTTCCCTGAGCTGGTGTGTGCTGAGGGCGAATGCGCTACTGAAGAGGGGGGTGGGATGGGGGCGGGGCTGTGGGCGGAGCAGAGCTCATGGTAACGAGGGCCCTGGGGCCCATCGCATTGCTCACTTGCGCTGTTAGGAAAGCTTTTTACAGCTTCAGACACTGATTGTTTTCTTTTTTTTTTTTTTTTTTTTACTTTTCAACTTTTCTTTTTTCGGCCAAGAAAGTACTGTAGTGTTAGATTCTTTAAAAAAAAAAAAAAAAAAGCAAAAACTACTAAGTCAAGATTAATGAGTAGAGGTGCCAAGTCTTGTTTTAAAAAATGAACTATGATAGAGGAAAGAGTACCACATATTTTTGCATTGTGTATGATTATGACTTTCATGCTTCTCTTGGGGGAAGGGGGGTTGGGGGTATAGAGAGAGAGGATGTGTTGGTCAACTGACCAGCTGCTCGTACCATGGAGATCCAGAGATCATGGAGGTTAGGGGTGGGTAAGGGGTATGAGGTGAGGGTCTTTTGAGTACTGCTGAATTTTCTTTTTTAAACCATGGGCAACTTCCTGTTTGAAGAGTCATAGATGCAGCTTAAATCCTAACTGAATGAGTATCTTATATCTGAATATATCTGTGTGTATTTCTTGGTGTTTTTTATATATACATACAGATATACATATAAATGAATAACATAGATGTGTAACATAGATGCATAAATGTATAGCACAGAACCTGTTAACATTGCATGGTTGTGAATGACTGTAGGGTCTGGGCTCACCGTCTGCTGTTGATGTAGTACTACAGCAGTCGGTGGCTGTGAGCACTGCCAACCTCCACCACCAGGAGGCAGCACCTCCTCAGACAAGCAGCCGGTTGGGGCAAACCAATAAATGTTACGTGACATCAAAGAAACCCCCACTTCCTCGGCGATTAACACATATTCACCTTTTTAAATATTTAGCCTAGAGAAATCGAGTTTTTTTTAGTCACTGCAGTTGTCATTATGATATTTTCGGTCCTGCTTTGCGTGCCGCAAGGTTGGATCTGTGATGTGACAGGTTTGCGTTGGTGAAAGGTTGGCCTTCCTGTTGAACTGTTTGTGGAGGAGGAAGTAGAAACTCCTGATTTTTACTCCATGGATTGTCATGGGTGATTCCAACTGTTTTTGTTTTGTGTTGTTTTATTGACGCAAAAATGGCTTCTGATCTCTGCTGAAGTCAAATCGACAAGGTCAAAAACAAAGGAGGGGGTAAAAAAGTAGGCGGGGAGAGTTGTGTGATTGTCCAATGAGGGTGGATAGTCAGTCTTTGTTTTTGGTTTTTTTTTTCTCCCCTCCCCCTCCTGCCCTCCATATAAGAGAGAGAAGAAAAAGCACCTTTTGGGTCAGAGTTCACAGCATTGGGGTCTGTGAACGAGAACCCTGGCACATTCTGTTTAATTTTCCCGTATCAAAGTGTGAAGGGGTGAGAAACGGGGGGAAATTGGTAGGGTTATGAGATGTGAGTGTTGTCATTTCTTTTTTGTTTTGTTTTTTGTTTTGTTTTATTCTTAATTTTGCATTGTTAACCCCACCCCCTCCCCAAACTCCCCCCACCCCCTTCCCAGGCAGGCTCTGGGGGAGGTGAGGTCGAGGCCACGATGCCCTCTTCCTGCTTGGCACTGCAGCCTGCCAGTCCATGTATGTAACACCCCACCCCACCCCACCCCACCCCTCCCCTTCCCCATCTCAGCTCTGTGCATTTCGCTGACGGCAACCTGTAGACTTTTACCCAGAGTCGTTACTTATTACTCCGCTCTTGTAATGACCCTGCTTGCCAGAGACCCATAGGAGACTCCTCTGCCCCTCTCCAATCTAAAGAGCTCCCCCCGTCAGTAGTATATGGGGGGGGCTGCCTGACTGTTGTATCCCCTCCCCCCACCACACAAACACGCACACGCACACACACATACACACTGCACCCGTTCTCTTCATATCTCTCGAACATGTAGCGCGTGGTTAGCAACGCTTCTCACAAGGCTGTTTGAGGATAGCGGCTAAATATACATCCCAGAGCTGCAGACTGGCCTCCTGTAGTCTTGGGAAGAAGCCTTGCTGCTCCTTTCCCTCAAAAGAAAATTTGACATTGATCAAATGGTTTTTTTTTTTCCCCTAATTTTTTTTTTTTTTAACTATATGAAAGGAAGAGCGTACAAACACACCACACCCACACACAGACGCGGGGTATTTTGTTCCTGGAGGTGGAGAGGATGGTGTCTCTGGTATGGCTGGGGGTAAGCAGATCTTTTTCACTATATATAAATAAAAAATATATATATACTGTATATTATACATAGAAGCACTAATGAAGTTTGATTGTTAGTCGTGCACTCACAGCATGAGGTATTAATCCAGAAACGCTTTTCAAAAACCCAATGCAGTAGCGTCTACCGTCTGTCAGAGCCCGCTGTGACCCCTGTAGCGCCAGTGTTTCTCCCGTGTTCCAAGTGCCAATAACTTTGTGAATTCCTGACTGTGACCCGATGATAAAGAGAATTGCACATTAACTACTGTAAAAAAAATGACCAAAAAAAGTCAAAAGAGGAAAAAAATCTGAATATCTTAATAAAAGGTTTGTAACAAATTAGTCTCGTTTGGTGTTTTTTTTTTTAATCTTTCTCTGTGATTTGTGTCTGTGTACAAAGTGCTGTTTGGGGGTGAAAGTGAACAGCTTCAGGCTGAAGTCTGATTTCTCATAAAGGCGTATGAGCCCCTGAAAGATGCCTTGTGTCATTCTTCTGCAAATTGATGCTCTAGTAAATCCATACTGATGAGGTCACTAGGATTCAACTGACACATTCTGCAAATATTCATCAAAACACAGGTCAGGAACTGATCTGCCTCTTCTTCCAGCTTCCCAGTTTACCTGAGCATCAACCCATTTTTGATAGTACAGGAGAAACATTCCTTCCCAGTTCTGTATTCCCTGTCATTAACATTATCAGATCTGGTTTGATATTGTGCTCTCACTGAAGGAGAGTATGGAGAGAGAAAGCCACTCAGTGTGAACATGACTGAAGTAATGAGATGCTGTCAAACTATACTTAGACAAAAAAATATATCTCCCAATTAACACCTTATGGTTTGAGTTGTGTGAAACTGTGAAAACGGTAGCAATGAAGAGAATCTCAAATCGAGCAGACAAAGACTACAAAGAAACCCTCCTAAATGGAAAATCTACCCCTAAATCATTAGTTCGAAAAAATATTTTGAGGTGAAAAGGGCTATAATTTGTTGGATTTTATGATGGGGCTAACATGAAAAAGACCTTTTCATTCATCAGAAAGAACAGGGTACTTACTGGCCATGAGTGGACTTGAACAAAAGCACAGCTGAAGCTATTGAAATTATGAGCCCTGGTTATTAGCCTCTGAGTTTGACTCCAAGATACTGAACGCCAGGATTCCCGCCCGATGCAATAGAACAGTGTATTTTTGTATGCCATTTTCTCCCTTATGGCCTTTTGTTAATGGACTCCTATGATTAAGTTAAGACATCCCTGAAAGAATGATGGATGGATCTGTGTCATGCTAACAGAGAACAAATGTCAACACAAGCAGGGATCCTCAATGCTACAGACTGATGGGCCAATGTAGTCTCAAACATCGCACGATTTTGGGGGTGGGATTTACAAGTGATTAGGGAATAAGAATCTAATGACAGTACAAAACCATAGCGCAATAAAGCATAATTGGCTAAAATCTGTGGGTTATTTCCCAAAGAGCTCAACACATTTGTATTATTTATAAGACTTGTCGTGTCATTAAAATCTTGATTAACAGCTAATCGTAGCTCCACCTGTCTTTGACTCAAAAAACACCAAATGTTAGCATACCCTAAGTACGTAGGCAGTAAAAGTGAATTCCAGGACCATCGTTTTCATCATTAGTTTACCATCATGCTTACCCACAACCAAAACACTGTCTGAAAAAGGTGTGCACCCCTCTGCTTTCAGCAGTACTGCCAGGTAAGTCCTGGATGAGGAAAGTTCAGGACTTACCTGTATGGAGTGCAGAACAGTCTCTAAAGAAGAGAACCTGCTCAGACATGTAATGGAATTTACAAAGCGTTCAAACGGATAACTTCAGCTTGCAGGTCAGGAAAGAAAGCTTTTTTGAATTTACAACAGGGAACGCAGAATTTTATCATGTTGTTCAGTTAAATACCTTGCTTAAGCGTATCAAAGGAGTACATTTTTTTCCTGACTAAAACATTGTTTTCCTGTTGCCTAACAGCATTGTTTTGCTGTTGCCTATGGCATTAGTCGTGGAAAGGAAAACTGTGGCTGTTGTGCTTTTGTTTAGCTGAGATCCGGTTTCCAAGCACGGGATTGCGTGTGGAGTACGTCACATGAAACATTCTCTGGAATTCCAAAACCGGTTCAGCTGACAGGTGATGATGGAATGGAGGAGTCGTCGTGTCTTTATGCCATTCTGCACACGCCCAGTGAGGCAGCGGCCTGATAGGTGTGTGGGAAGTGCGGTAGGCACGTGTCCGGAACCTTCCTGGGTGAAACCTGAGCCCCCTTTCCGCCTGAGCTCCTGTGCAGTGAGAGAGGGAAGTGGGTGTGATTTAAGCGAAAACTGTGTGTGGGGGCCAGGTAGGAACATATTTCACACCAGTCAAAGGCTGCATTTACGTCCTGGCACCTTGAATCTGCCTACAACCTGTTCACACCTGAGACACTGTGACGTTATTCTCAGCGTCACAACAAACACAGAAATAGAACGCGTTTCACCTCAGCCTGGAGGGTAAGTGCAAAAAAGTGACACTGGCAGAAACATTGCTAAAACTAAAACTTTAGATCACAGAGCTTTAGATTAATTGTAATGTTACAATTCTCTGAAATGTGGAAAAAATTGAGTGTTTAAATTTTATAGCCCATTCTGTTGTGTGGTGTCACAACACTTTTAATCTTTCCTCAGTGGACAAATACATTATACACACATTCAGCACAGACACCACTGGGGCATAGTAAGAGGGGTACCACAAAATGAAAACTCTGTGCTGCAGTTCAGTGCTCAGATCTGAAATTTAGTGGCTAAACAGTTAAGATAGGAGAAGTGATGAAGACCTACCTGGCCTGGTTGAACATTCACATTCTGTCCTGGAGACCCCAGACCCCACTCACTCTTTATTTTAGTAATACTGATTAACTTGGAAGAGCTTGTGGTAAATTTATACACACTTGTTTCATTTACTTGTGTAGTGGCTGAATGAGTAGCAGAGCTAAATATCTATAGTATTCTAGTCTACTCTCTTCTGTGCTTGTAGCAATTCTGGATGTTTGTGTCTGCCAATGATTATATGCTAATGTAACTGTTGAACCACTGTGTTTGTAGCACAGTCAATAATTTTCACTTTAGAGCATGGAACCGCAGGATATTTTTCCTTTCATGTTTTCCCAGAAAAACTTGTTATTCTGTGGAAAGGAGGTGCTGTTTAGGGGTTTGAGGAACAGCTGGGGAGAAGCTGGAGAGGTCACACATCCCTGAAGCTGTGCCCGTGGTGACCGTTTCAGGATTTAAAGCCGTGGGACGGGGCCGGAGGGCCAGCGCATGGGCACTGCCGAGAACAAAATACCGGAGTCATTGTTTTTGCCAAGAGCCGAGTGGGCGCTCACAGCTAAATGCCTTGGCCTCGTTGCCTGAGATAACCCCTCTGAACACCCAGCAACCGAGCGCGCTCGGAAATTACACGCCTCCACTCATTTGTGACCTTTGACAGCTTTCCACATCAGGAAATGATGAAATTTTAATGAGGCCTCAGAGGAAATGTGCTCAGATGCGCACTGCGTCCACAAGGGGGCTGCGTAGAGCTGAGCGAGAGAACATTGTGTTCCCCCTGTGCTGCTGAACAAAAGCTGCACTGATCTCTTCGCGTTCAGCAGTAACCAGTCTATTTTTAGTGGACCAGAACCGAAGACATGAACATAATGTAATTGCTGCTCTTGTTCATTTTACATTTCTTAAGACTATACTTTTGAGGGTTCATCTGAACAAAACTGGGTCAAATTCCTTGTTTGAAATATTTCAAATATTTTGAAATATTTCATGTGCTAGTGAATTCCTCCAGATTTCTCAGTTCTAACAGACGTTTCTTTTCATTGATATTTAGGACACAAATGGTACTATAATTGTGCATTTCTGTCAAACACAGACATCAAAAAGTTTTTCAAAATTGTAGTTGAAACAGGTCTGAATGAATACAAACAAGCCAATGAAATTCCAGATTCATTATTGTCTTGTGTACAGACTTCTGGATTATGATATCATAGACAGCTCTGACTGAGGCAGAGAGATGAATCACATGTTCTAGCTGTGAATAGCACCTCTATTCCACACTTTATCCTATCCCTGACTTTTGCAATCTTCGTCCAGTCTTTCTCCTGAACCCCTGAACCTCGAGCTTAGAATAAGGAGATCTGGCTGGATCGAGCAGGACTGGACAAGAATCACAATCACAATGAAACACCTTGAGCCCGTCTGTGCAGCACAACAGACGAGCTGTCAGACAAAAGCACAGCTTCTGATACAGAGCTCTAGTGCTGAGGCAAGATACTC
Source organism: Albula goreensis (assembly GCA_022829145.1). Taxonomy (NCBI): domain Eukaryota; kingdom Metazoa; phylum Chordata; class Actinopteri; order Albuliformes; family Albulidae; genus Albula; species Albula goreensis. The sequence goes on from CM040762.1 coordinate 17,032,511, forward strand.
TGATACCATCTGAAAAATAGTTTGAGAGCCAAAGTTCAACATTCACATTATTAATACACACTTCACGGCCCTGAGAGGAAACAGCAGTTAGGGAGAATTTGATAAGCATTGAACTGAGGAAATCATTTTAAAAAGAAATCATTTTTTAAAAATTCTGACAGGGGACTTATGAACTTTAATTCACCCAAACAGTTCTCTATGGGACATCACCCTAAAGGAAATAGGGCGAGGGAGAAGGAGAAACACAATGTGGTTTAAGCACACAGCGCTTATATGCTATATATATGATAAAAATGGATATCATATCATATAGTACAATGTGTATGTCGATCACTGACCAGCCCTCGCCATCATTTCAAATACATTTCCTAACAATTTATATAGCAACTTGAGTTGCCAGGCATCACAGTGTATGTTTTATTCAACTGGCAGTCTTGTCTCTGGCTTGGTGGTCTGAAAACATCTTCTAGTGAATAGCCACGTTATGTACAGGCTTAACATTACAATGCTTCTTCTGAGACCTTCAGCAAGGTATTCAACACATAATACCAAACTATACATTTGGATCTATGTGAATGCAAACCATAAATCCAAGTGGGCCTGTTATTATGAATGCTAAAACATAGTGTGTGTCACTGAGGAACTCTCAAACCCTGTACCTCATAAATAGCATAAAACATATAAATAACACTAAAGTATATTTAAAAGTGCATTTAAGGACTAAAAGTTTCCCAAACCATTTTTTCTGTCTGTTGACTATGTGTCCCTAAGCATTAATTTAACCTGATGGTAAGGATTGCTTTACACAATGACAGAGAACTGTCACTAACAGTGAATTTGGAATGGCTCAACAGCTATTTGTGATGACAAATAACAGATCATTCTCCATCCCGGGAGCCACTGATTTCTTAGTCATGTCCTCTCTTTCATTTTACGCCACTTTAATTATACTAACCTTTCTCACCGGGGAAGGAAGGCTGTTTGGGTTGAGCTGAATGCGATAGTGGGTTTTAAAGTAGTGTTTCTAGTTGCACAATAGTGTTACCTTCAGGCAGCAATTTCAGCACAGAGATGGTGTTTGAACCTTGTGTGGCACACCACACTTCCTTTGTTTAATCACTCTCTCCCCTTCTAACCTCCTCTCTCTCTCCTTCCTCCCCACAAATCTCTCAGCATTCTGCTTCCTTCCTTACCCCAACACCCACCCCACCCACCCACCGCCTCTCCCCTTCCCCCCTGCTGTTCCCTCCCCCACTGCTGTTCTTCTTTTGCACATTCCCCCATGCTGAAGACTTCAATAGACCAGTCACGCTCCCATCCCCCTCTCTACTGTGACTGGCCTGACATATGGCCGCTGGAATGTATGCATGTGTGTGTGTGAGCGCGTGTGCGTGTGAGCATGTGTGAATGCCTGTGTGATTGCAGAGTGTGAAGCAGGATCTGTAAAACCAATTAGCAACAGACAATGTGGCATAAAGATTCATGTGAGCAAAATTATTCACTCACGAGAAACAACCCCTGATTTTGCTGCTTTGAAATGATATGGATTTGTTCCTTTCTTTCTGTATTCCCACTGAATATATACGTTCATATACACACTTTCAGAGAGATAATGAACAAGGCTTGTAGTCCAGATGGCTTCTGGCTTTGAGCTACTTTGTGATTTAACAGAGCAACACTGACAGCCTTTAAATCTTACCATGAACTGAGTGAATTCTGACAAATGTAACTAAAATAAAGTAAGCTTTGCTGCCTCAATAATTTGCATGTCCAGGAGCTAAACCCTGGAGAGCTAGGTCATGCATATTCTTAGGTAATCTTTTGAATGTTTGCAACTAAGCTTGTGAAAATGTTTTTAACATCAAGAAACTGCTGTGAGTGAGGGACAGGAGATGGGAGATAGCATGACATTTCCTGCTAAAAAAACTACACTTTAAGACCATGCTGGCTGTGGCTGGGAGAATCCCAGAACTACTACCAGGAATGACATACATGTGTTTATTTATACTGCAAATCAGATACTACATATTACTATTTATGATAGAAAACCTGGCAGTCTTCCCAGAAAATGTGTCAAAAGTGGGGGAATAAGAAATAAAGTTAAAAGAACCGATTTTTAACCATTTTTGGCAGAAAGACTAATGCTTGGAACTCTTTACATATGATAATGCAACATCACGTCATGACTCAGTAGAGTTGCACCAGAGCAAACGCAGAAATAAGAAGTTTTAGGATTTTTAATACAGTGAGAAAGGTATTTGGCTAAATATGCTAATAAATAAAGTATGCCTGGGGAAAGACGTGTGACCCAGGAGATTTCCTGGACTATTAATACCCCGGCAGACCTACATCCGCCGTCCCTTCAACACCCAGCAGGCTTTGTTCCTAACTTGGGCAGAGGAAACTGGGTGCCTCCGGTGACAGCACCATATAAGGAAGGTAGCTATGACGAAATCAACACCAGCTCCGCTAAATATGGTAACAGGAAGTACTGCTGCCCACGCGTCATGGATTTTCCACGGAGGTGCTCTGGGGAATCTACCGGATATCTTTATATGGGTATCTCGTATTACGTTTTTGAGAAAATACCCTGGGGAAATAACAGGTTGCACATGCAAACTTTAGAATGATCAGATATTTTTTAAAAGAACCTTGCCCCTCACAAAAACTTTAGACTCAATTTCAGTTAAGTTTGTAAAAATAATTGCAATGTAAACTGCAAACGCATTACATACATTATATCATGATTCCTGGCTAATACATTTGTCCGACACTGACGTTCGGTGTTTTGGTTAGTGCAGTGGATAAGCTATTTCATGCGCAAAATTAAAGCTGTATTTCGTGGAAAACATTTATTTCAAAGTATAAAAAATGCGCATAGTTTACGCCTGAGATATGCAGTGTTTTGCTACTTAATTTGAAAATACTTGTGAAAATACGATGCACGAAATATCATTAGTATTAGTATATAAATACATGCACATGCTGTAACTAAGCATTAAGTTGGACTAATCTTTCGTGTTACGGAAAATAACGACAGACTGGACAGTCCAAACTATGCATTCCTATATTATCCTGGAATTAAACATAATCTGATTTACACAAATTCCAAAATCAGTTATTGGTATGAAAATGCATGAGTCAAACGCTTCAACTTCACACGGTGTTAACTATCGGCGATACTGCTACGTCCGCTTACAATAACTTCAGGTAGAAACAAGGACATCTATTGGTGCAGCGTAACTGTCAATCACGCACGAGTGCAAGCCCCTGACGTCAGAGCAACTATATTATCCCGCCCCGCACCCCACAGACACAAGTGTGCCGAGACTATTGGAGTGAGGTGGTTGTGAAACAACTTTTATTCCACGAAGTAATTAGGTGAAGTGAAAGTACAAAAGTCAACATCCTAAACAACTTTAAAGTATTTCAATAGCTTGTATTTGGAAACGGTAAGAAAAGAGCAATGGAAGTTAGCGCAGAGGCCAAGAGGATCATGGTCCAGGCTTTGGGAAAACTGTACAATTCTCGCTCTCAGCGCGGTGGATTAAGACTTCACCGGAGTCTTCTGCTTACACTGGTAATGAAGACCGCCCGGGACATCTACCATTCAGCTCAAGTGGCTTGTGAGAACGAGGGGACGACCAGCACCACTTCGTCTGTCCCACAACAGTTAACGACCGAGGAAGTAATGGAAACGAGCTGTGCCAAGGAGGAAACCTCTGCGTCTGACTGTGCGCCGGTGGCCTCACAAGGGGAAGACAAACCGTGCGAGGGCGAGAGTAAACCAACGCCTGCTGTCTCAAAGAGGAGTCAAGAGAACAAGGAGAACCTAAACTCTCTGGGACCTGACCGTCACTCAAGAAAACGCCGGGGCAAAGTGGCAGCCGAGCCCGATTTCCTGCCTAGTAAGAGGGCGAAAATGGAAGCGGGAGAAGAGAGGCGATTCGTTCGGAGCGCGGCGCTGAGGAACAGCTCTACGAACTGTAATCTGAACGGGAATGCTCTGACTTCACTACCACTGTCCCAGCCCATCGCTGCGTTCTGAGCCGACAACGATTGGACATTTCATCTGTTTCAAAACTACGAAATCTGAGTTGCCAGTAACAGCAGAGTCATACAATGTCCCTGTGTGTGAAAAGGCGGCCCCATGGCAAAAGTCACACTGGACGTGGGACTTCCCGACCTCAGTGCCCCCACTACTGAGTCCAAGCGATCAGTGGAGGAGGGGTGAAGCAGTACCAGTCGGGACAGTCGTGACTGAGAGGGGGGACTACTTGAAAAATGAGTCAGACAGAACTGGTGTCAGCTTTCTGACCCTTGGAATGTACTGCGCAGCGATACAGCGGTCAAGAAGAACGACAGTCCTTGGCAGTTCCTGTTATGTGGTAATATGACTCAAAACTGGATTGAGAAACTTCCTCAAGTAGCCTGCGTCCCTCCCCCCTTCCTCCCGGCAGAGTCACGGGGAAGTGATCTACCATTGTCCCTACGAGTGACTTTGTCTTGCATCAGCCAGCTTCTCCAAACATGGTTTTATCTATTTAACATTTGAACTGTGCTAAGTGGACATTTTAGTCCTGAGAATCATTCCCTTTCTCGCTTACTGTGTGCGACTCTTGGGATACCAGTTGGTCCAGCCTTACCAACAGTGTGTATAATGAATATAGTCCCTGTGGGATGTTTTTGATAATTTGTGTCACTATGGAGAAGGCCTACACAATGTGTTTTGCCTACTCCAAGCTGCTCCTGTATGTTTATTTGTCTTATCCAATACCTCAGTTGAAACAATAAAACGTTTATATTTTTGCACTTAAATCTTCTTGTCATTTCATTTATGCTTTCACTCCCTTTACTACGAGCATAAACATTTTGTGTGGTAGCCTAATTCACAATCCGCATTTTCATCATTACATGGTTGCTCAATAGCTTCCCAGAAGACTTGTAGGTTACATTTCACTGGCAACTCATTTGGAAGGAGGATCTAAAGAATATTTACAATTTTAATTAAGGTCTTTGGTCGAAAGTGCCGCAGCACAGACGGACATGGAAATAGTAATCGCATAACATACATCTTTTGAAAGCCGCATGTCCTTTACTATTTTGTAGCTGTCTGTGGTATTTCCTCCTCTGTGTCACATTGTAACTTGGCTTTGTAAACACAGACCTTGTTGGGCATGCTTGGTATTAAAAAGCCGGATAGGCGCACAGCTCGTTTGGCAGTATCGCACGACCAGGCTGACTGGTTATTCGACTCTACTGGGTGAAACATGACCGGCCTAGCCACAAGCTAATGACACACAGATAGGTGTTTGCACACGTAAATATGACGAATATCGCCTAAAGGGTTTGGGTGTGTTCGCGCAGTAAGGCAGGAAGTGGTGTAGAGGCGCGACCAGCCAAGTATCTTACCTGCTGTGTCATCATTATTCACACAGCCGTACCTCCCCTACCGCCTACGGCTTATCTGGAAAATGTACTCCGGAGTTACAACTCTAAACAAAGCACTGGTCTAAAACACTTAAACCTTCCGCGTGTTTTCAAGCCAAATTGCGAAACTTTGTGACTAATAAAATATTTTCGTCTTAGTCATTTTAAGAAACTTACTTGAACTCGGTTAGGCCAACATCCTATCACTTTTCACAATAAAGTGATGTTAGATTTACAGAACAATCGCACTGACTCGCACAATACGATTACTGGTGAAAGGCCTATTGACTCATCATACAAGCACAAAAGACGCATTGTGAAGCTACTAATCCTCCAGTATAAAAACACACATTTGCCACTTAAACTTGGCGAGATAAATTACAGATTATTCCCGAAGGATGATCCAACAACATACAACAAAATGGACATCAACAGAAGGCTGGGCTTCCGCATTTGATGGATACAGTAAAACACACGTTTTAAATATAATATCAGTAACAACAGCACATTAAGTCAACACCCCTTCACTTGCAGAAAATTAAAATGAATTTGTGAAGCCTGTTTCAGCAATTATCATAAGGGAGAGGAAGAAATGTGGAATGACAGTGAATCATTCCACCACAGAAGTCCACTCAAACACACATACACGGTGTGCCATAAACAATGTTACATACTGTTAACCTTCACATCAAGGAAAGATGTGGGTTCTAGTCCTTAAGAAAAATAATATTGGCATATTGTTCTTGTGATTATATGTTCCTGTTGATGTTTGAAAAAAAAAATACTGGTTTCACTAAATATTGGTTGCATTTATAAACATAACCACTTAATGATAACAATACCATATTAAAAAGCATTGCTGTATGCCTCATTCAGGTGTGACATACTGTCTCACACTTCAGTGAACTGCCTCATACAGTGTGAGAGCCTGTAAGGCACAGACTTAATGTTAATTTAGAGAGCAGCTATTTACTGAGTTTATACTTGGAGGTACTTAAATTATATTATGCAATGTGAGAACAAACATGGTAAATTTCTTCTTTTCCTTGGCAAATAGTCTTAACCTGCTCAACTTGTTTTTGTACTACTTATTCAACATGCTGCTGACCACAAATCCAGTTTCACCGTCATGGGGGCTTCAATTTCAATATATGATTGTGCTACAACAAATGTTGTAAATGGTCTGCCACAAAACCAATGAGATTGAAAAATATGTTACAAGTAGCCTGAAAACTGGTTGACGAGTTGGAGGATGCTGCAAAAGATCACTGCCATTGCAGTTTGATAACAATTACAACTAGCTTTATGTCAGTGATCATAGACCAGTTAACCATGTGTGCCAATACTGAAGACATTTATTAAATTAAATGGCATTGTACTTTACTGTTACACCTCTGCTGTAAGAAGGATTAGATTACCAGCGGGCACACAACATCATCAGCACAGTTTCATATGGTGTGCTCGTCTGTGCATGTTTGAGCCAGCATGTCCCGCTGTGCGTGCACATCGTTATACGTGTGTCAGAATGTGTGAGGGGTGAGCTCATCTGGCTCCCTGCCTTTCCTGTGTCCGCAGGGAGAGGAAGCAGGAAGTGAGGCAGGCGCAGGAATGTGTGAATAGCAGGGTATTTATAGAATGGGGGAGGACAGGACCCGTCAGATATCCGCACATCTGGCCGGCAACGAGCGGGGCCGGGGGGTTCGGGGGTGGTATGGAATGTGCCGTTAACGGAGCGTCCTGGAAATGACCTACAGTTACACTGAGGTATGCAGCTGATCCTGGTGCTCAGGATTGCTATGTAAATACTTATGATGGAACTGGTTTGGTGGCGTAATTTCCATCATGCAGACCCCACCCCCTCATACACACAAGTGTTTGGGAGATGGGAGAGGGGGAGAAAAACAATAAGGGAAAGGAGGAGTGGCAGTAAAGAGGGGCTGTAAAGGAAGACCACATGTGGCAGGGGGTGTCATGGACAATAGGGAGAAGAATGAAGTGGTAAAAGAGAGAGACACAGGAAGAGGAAGGATCGAGAGGGATATGTAGAGGAAAGGTGGGGGGCAGTGTGTGTCCATGTGACTTTTGGGAAGGTGAAATGTTTGCTTAGTCGTTACCCAGCTCCACACAGAAGAGCCTTGGGTTAGTCTGGACTCTGAGGGCCAGGTGACTGTGGATACAGCAGACTATCTGCCATCTTGACCAATGGGTATTTTAGTATCCCTCAGGGTTGAGAAATTACATGATTTGTGAATTTACTAGCAACTGGGCATCATGATGTGCTTCACTTGTGCTGGTTGAATGAGAGCTCATAAATCCTTCAACTTTTTCCAGAGTCATTGGCTCTTTGTGCTACTCACCAAATGTCCAGTGTAATTCTGTTAGAACTTTCTACTACCAAACTTTGGTTTGTGAGGTCAAACACAACACTGACTGTGAGGTCAAAGAGCAGGATTTCCTCAATGTGCAGAAGGGTTGAAACATCACCTGTCCTGTTGAGAAATATTACTCTTTAAAATGTATGAGCGTAAATGTAGCGCTCAGTTATATGGCATAGATACTATATATATGCAGTTTTATATCTGCATCATTTTATTATCTCTTGCATATAGGATTTGTTGCAGTTTAGTATATTTAAAATAAATATCATAAAAAGATAATAATTGGGGTAGCACTATAAAGGACCCCTAGGACTAGCATTACAAAGGTTTGCCTCTATATGTTTAATTTAGCATTCCATACTCAGTAAGGGTTATGATTGTGTGCTGCTTGCAGCGATATTTGTGTTATTCTAATTTACTCACACCCTCTGCAAGTGAAAGAATCAATGGCACTGTCCAGAAGATGTTTATTATTATACTGCATGAGAAATCTCTCAGTGCTGGACAATGTATGACCAAGCTGGATAGAGAGAGCACATGACATGTTGCACAGCACATCAATGACCATACCTCTTCACCTCCATGCTGAGAACATCCCACTGAAGCCAAACCATAATGTAAAATATTAAGGGTAGTGCGACACAAGTGTGAGAGGAAGGAGGAGAGGAAGAAGAGGAGAAGTAGGAGGAAGGAGAGAAAGGAGGCAGAAGACAGAGTGCATTCTCTCTGGTTTTATTCAGGTTCTTTAGGAAGAATTTTTGTTTGGAATTACAAAATGCACTGGTAGAAATAGCAGTGAGATAGAGAGAGACTGAGAGAGAGAGAGAGCAAGAGAGAGAGAGAAAAAGCAAGAATAAGAGAGAGTGAGAGAGACAGAGAGAAAATAGATTTCATAGCCAGAGTAAATGGGTACATCATCAGGCAGGCTCCTTCTCCAACTCAACAAATGGAGGGAGTTTGATTTCATTTTCAATCTTTTATTCTTTTTTAATTTTCCACAGGAGTTTTTTTTATTCTTTTTTTTTTATAATGTCCTGAACATTGTGTTGAAGTGTCTATCTCACCTCCAGGTTCGCAGTGAACAGCTGGCAATAGAAACAAACCGCCTTTGATTCTCACCAAAGTCACTTTGCCGTTTTAATTTTTTTTTGTCTTTTTTTGCATTTTTTGTTTTTAAAAATAGAAGGAAAAAAGGAACATGTTGCTTTTAAAAACATCTATCTATATTTATATATATTTTTTCTTTTAATTCATATTATTCTTTTTAATTCCTGAAGATGACTGTTAAACCCACGGTGTGGCATGCACATTGCACATGCAGTTCTGTAAGTAAATACTTTACTTTTTTTGGTCTTTTTTTTGTAATTAAAATGTTTTTATTTCTTTTTTTCTCCATAGCGGCGCCTACATTGTTTTTGACTTAATTGTGTGGTTATTTATCTTACGTTAGTCGATGTGAGATTGATGATGTGGTCAGAACACATTGGCAGACAATAAAAAGGAATATGTAAGGGCCTTTCTTTGCTTGGTTGTGACAAACACTCCCTCTCACACGGACGTGCCATTTGGCACATACCGACACACTGAAACTCACGCATGCACCTGCACACGGATGAAAGCGTGAGCTGAAATACACAATGCTTACTGGAACACGAGAGAGTAACAAAAGAAAAATGCACACAAAGACCCACAAATGGAAATATACGCCAACTGAACATACAGCAGCTTTTAGCATACGTCCAACAATGAGGTTTCTCATTCCACATCTTCTTCTCAGACACACACACTCTCTCACACGCACACCAAAATCCATACCTACAAACACGCATGACAGCAGACACAAATGCACTGATATGCACACACACACCTGGATCTGTCCCGTAGATTTGTCCCCTATACCCAGAAGTGAATGACCATGTATCACCACCAAACCAAACAGCTGGCAGGGTAGTGACCAGGTTGCTAAGGCCTTCCAGCACAACTTCCAGAACACCCTGATGGTGCCCTCTAGTGGCCAGTCATATATCATGCATTACGGTGCCCGACTGTGGTTTGCACTGGCAAATAAAATGAAGTCAACTAGGAACGTGGCATACAGGGATTAGAAAGACAGAGTGATGGTGACAAAATGGACGAAGAGAAAGAAGAAGAGACAGGTTGCATTACAGAAGAAAATGGACACAGTGGATGTTTCTGGAGATTTATGGCTGATATACATGAGTTACAGAGCAAATGTACAGAAGGAAAGAATGATAGGCCCTTCCATAGCCCCCCTTCCACCACTCCCACCATCCCGGCCCTAGACTTTCATCGACATTGTAACAGAAAACCCCACCTTTAGCTCGTGTCTGTGAAAGTCAACTGAGAGAGATAGAGACAGACAGAGAGAGAAAGAGAAACAGAGAATTACCTCTTGCCCATGTATCTTTGTTTATCTCTGTGAATATAAACATCTATATGTAAGTGTGGGACAGATTCACTCAGAAGTGTAAGGCACTGGAAATAATGTAGGGCTTTATGAACACCCACGCACACATTCGCACGCACACTCGCTCACACACGCATGCACGCACGCATGTACGCACACAGGTTTATCTGACCGTCTAATGACATGCATCTGTTGCCTCTCCCTCTGTGCTGATGATCACACAGACACAGGCAGTGTGTGAGAGCGATATTATCAGTTCTCATCGAACGTGCGCTTTTTCGTCACACATGATCTAAACCTGAAACTGAATTCAGAGCTAAACCACAGTGCTGCATCAAGCCTTATGTGCCAAACCTACTTCCTCATTTCATGACTGATGACTAAACTATTGACACGTAACTGGTTTCCCCCCCTTCCCCAGTGCCACCCAAACAGGAAAATGAACCACACCCAAGACTTAGTTCCTCCAGCTGAGGGTACAGATTTGACTATAGAGAGCTCTGTAACAAAACTATTCCAGAGAAACATTACGTTTCACTTTTAATGCTACCTACATAATGCCATGTAATCATAATATTTACAAACTAAAGGTGGGAGGGAAGAAAGAAGGGGAGAGTGAGAAATGTTGATTGTGAGAGTGGACAGTACAGGGAATTCATGAAGTTTCAGCAATAATATGACATCAGTCTGTTGACAGATTCCTCAGAAAGCCAGTAAATCTGACTGAAGAAAAGAGCATAAGAGTACTGTCCCAAGGTATGAACAATGAACAACAGAAAATAAAATGGTACAGAGAAAAAGTTGGGAAAGAATTAAAGGGAGGGAAATGGAGATAGGAGGTAATTGATGCCATATCAGTAGAATTTAAAGTAGCTAAATAGACAAATAGATGTTAGCAACATATATCATCCATGTTGCGTTGCATTAAGAGCATGTCTTTTTGTTGTGATGAGTGGGGGTTCAGTGCTGTGTTAAGCATTTTGGCTGTGAACATTATAGACAAAAGGTGGATGAAAAATGACTATGTGACAGGGAGAGACAGAGAGAGTGAGAAAGAGAGAAAGAGAGTGAAAATGTTTTTAGCAGTGAGGTATTAAAACCACTCAAGGGTGAAAATTAATTTTAAGTTCATCAGAATTTACAGCACAGTCCCTTCAGTATTATCTGCAGCTAAACCATTACATCATTAGACAAACATTAAATATGAAACTGGAACATACATTTCCACTATGCTGCTGGGAACAATAAAAAGGGAAACAAAGTAAATAGACCACAGTAACTTATAAATACAGGGAATGCTCATTTTTATGACTATCACAACCCTGTCAACCTCACCATCAATAGTGACATGCAATACAAAGCAACACAGACAACATGTTCAAATTTGCATATTCTAACTCATGTAAGGCCTGTAGGGTAGCTTTACCTTCATAAGGCAGCCTTCTAGGACAGACCAGTTTACCACTGGGTTAAATCTACCAGATTACATTAAATTATATTCCGTTTTGCCCATCCTTTTTTGTGAGGGTTCCTAATGAGTGTTATCCGTCAGATACATTGCATAAAAGCAGAGCAGGGCAGGACGAGGGCCATTTGATTTGAATAGCCTGTAGGTATATTCCTCAGTCTGAATCTTAAGAGGGAAAATGGCCACGCCACCAGTGTCAGGTAAACACTGCTTCAGAAATGGACACACTGACCATACAGCAGTGCTTACTTCTTGATCCAATACATTTTACACGCCTTATCATCCACCCACACACTCATACATATGCCTATGCACACACACATGCAGATTAATGCATATGCGAACACACACTCACAAACACACCCACACACAGTCTCACACAGACTCAAACATATGCACGCTCACACACGCAAACTCATACATATGCACACACACTCTCATGCACACACGCACACACATTCACGCACAGACTCAAACATATGCATGAGCACACACAAGACCATTGCTCATTTACCCATTTTTCCATGTGCATACACAAATATTTAGACACAAACAAGCACACATACACACACGCTAACACACACACAGCAAGGAGCTACTAAAAGTGTTCCTGCAGTAAGCTTTGTGTCGAGAAACACACCCGTCATGTGATACCTACAGTATGATACTTTGTGATATCAATAGAATGGTATTATCTGATCTATTGTTATAGTGTAATACCTAACGTGGGACAAGCAGAGGTATATCTACACTGGAGATTACCCATTGCTATATCTGTATTGTACTATTTTGTAACTATAGGATATCTATAGTGTCATAGCTGTAGTGTTGATGGACTGATAACTGACTGCTGATGAGTGTGACATTAAGGTCATAATAATGATAATAATAATAATAATGTTGGTTTATTTGCTAGTAATGTGTTGTCTGTTCCTCTCTGATGCAGTGAGACAGACAGATGGAAAAGAAGCGGATGTTGGGAAGGGCTGACAGAGACACACAACAGATCGGGGGGACACAGAGGAAGGTTTTTGCAGAAAAGGCCCAGTCATTGTTTTCTCCCATGCATTTGCTTTGACTGTGTTACATGTCCTGGAAAAAAATAGAGTGGATACTCCACTGGAGGCAAACACCTATGTCCTAGTCCCAGTGTACAGAAAGAGTCAGCCTGTCCAAGTGAAATTAAGGCGGGGTGTGAGTGCAGTCCCGATATTAGTAATAAAATAGAGACTTCCATGTGAGAAGAGACAATGAGACTGAGCTGTTAGCAGCATACAGCGCCCTCTGGTGACCAGGAGTGGTAATGGAGCTCTGCTTCCACAAAGATACAACAGCACCATCTTGTGGTCAAACTATGTATGACATCATGACCATTTCTAAGGAATGTTGCTCTTTCTGAAGTCAGGTTTATTTTGATAGTACATGTTCATATGATCGCTACAGTTTATACTGCTGAATTGGAAAAAAAAACATTTTTAGGGTTACAACTATTTTTTGGGAAAATGTTGAGGGCAGGGTTTCAGAAGCATACGATCTCATATTTCACATGTGAACACCCTTGAAAATGCTCATTACCTTGATTTTCCAGTCTGAATTCACACCCTTAAAAACTAACAAATGTATGAAAATACAGGTTTTACTATAGGTAACAGGTTTTTCTTCCTGAACCATTCATAATTTGGCTCATGTAACTGGAAATGGCTACTTCCGTGCATGTTCCTTGTGACCCTCTCTCCCCTTCTCTTTTCCTCCAGTAAGTTTTTTTTTACCATATCTCTGCCCGATTTTTCAGTCATGAACCCTGTGAACTGGACAATGGAAATAGTTTTCACAATAGGAAGTTTGCCATTGCACTTTGTCTCACAAAACGCAGAGCTCCAGTCCAAAACCCGGTTCCAGGCCCGAAACAGCACTGTTGCAATTACAAACATGAACACAGATGGACACAGTGTGATCCCAGCTGACTCAAAAATAAAATAAAATAACTCTACAGAGATTCTCTCTCTCTCATAATCATAAGCATCATCATAATAATTTTTTTTTTATAATTATCATTAATATCATTATCATTATTTATAGAACCAGTATCGCTATTAATAACAAATCAACTCTTAAAATGGAGAAATTCTCTCGGGTTCTCCCTCTTTCACATTCTCTCTTTCCAGTAAAGACCATGGAAGACTGGAAGCACGGGTCTTGTTAAGGGGAGTGGCTATCACATATTCTCATTACTGTAACCTGGGCCTAGCCTGAGCTTAGCCTGGGCCTGGCCTAGTGTGGCATTGGCACTGTTTGACCGCAAAAGAAGGGAACCCTGCAATGTATGGGAATTTCTGTAGCAATATATTGAAATTGTCAGTGCTGAAACGATAGGTGTTCTGCTATACATTAGTGTCACTGCAGAATGCTAACTGTGGATAGGCTGTGGGTGTCAAATTACTGACACTGCTGTCCTGCTAAGTCTGCGTCTGACTAGTTATGATAACAAAAATCTATATTAGGAGATAACATGTCAAGAAGAAAATAGGGATAACCTTATTTGAATCTTTTTTTGCCTACAAAATTATCATATTTTAAATGAAAATATTGTTAAATATATATTTTTACAATTATTTTTCACTTCAGTGGATTGTGCTGGTTATTTGGTTAGAATATAAAACACTATGGGAAAAAAGTACTGGACATCCTCACTCAAATCTTAATATGTACGTGTTTATGTGTGTGTGAGAAACCGTGTTGAGTCATTGTGCTTTCCAAACACTTCTAAAACCCCCTTTTACCCAAAATACACAGTGAGAGAGGAACCAACAGAGGAAGAGAGACGGAGGGAGGGAGAGAGAGAGAACTTCAACAGACTTTTTTTTTCTTTTTCAAAAAAAAGGACCAAGAATTTTCCCCCTCATACAGTAAAGTTTCTCTTTGTTTTTTTTGTATCAATCATGCAGGATTCCACGGGATTTTACTCTAAGAGTTCAAACAAAGCTGAACGGGTGCAACAGAATTATCAAGCTCCAATGTTTTGAAGAAGAAGAAGAAGAATTAGAAGAAGAAGCAATAGAATTAGAAGAAGAAATACTGAAGAAAATGTTTTTTCCCTCTTTTTTTCTTTTTGTGTTTCTTCTTTCCTGGGTTGGGGCAGCAGCCTAGGGAGTGATAGGCGTGGCAGTGGGGGAGAGTTATCCCACCCCCACCTCCTCCTCCACCTCCTCCTCCTCCCTGCCCCTCCACAATGTCTTTCTGCTGCCCGTCTCCTGCTCACCCCGCCCGCACACACAGGCGGAAGGGTCGCCGTCAGTGTCATAATTATAACAGTAAACACAGATGATAAAACTCATCAATATTACCCAACACTGGGGTTGGTTTTTGCAATAGATGGAGCTCCAGTCAGTCCTGAAAAGCAGAAGTGGTCATTCTCCCTTTTTTAAATGAGTTTCTGTGTTTTTTTTGATGTTGTTATTTTGTTTGTTGGTTTGTTAGATTGTTTGCTGTTATTTGTTTCCAGAGGCAGAAGTTGATGTGTAAAGAGAAGGTCCCGTCTCTTGATTTCCATTTTAAAACTTGTGTGTTACTTTTTCCACTAAAAGAGGATGAGGTGAGTCCTATCAGTGTGCTTCCATTGGTTTATAGGCCTTTTGAATTTTTTTTCAACACGTGCTCCACCAACTTTCTGAAGTTTGTGATCTTAACACAAACCCCTGCCCCCAACCCCCCCACCCTGCCAACACAGACCCCCCTTCACCCACCTTCCCGCCCCATCCTCCTCCCCGACAGGAAAGACTGAGCAGCTGAATGGGAAAAAAAGAACAGAAACAGAAAAGAAAGGAACATGCCTCGACTTCCCCCGTCTTGGGTTGGTCAGCGCTTCCTCGCGGCGTGCCGGACTGTGTGAGGCGCGCGGACACACACGACCCCCTGTGCGCTCGCGCCGAATGGAGCGTCCCTCCTGCTCTCCCCCTTGGAGCCCGTGTCTCTGTGAGGGGAAAGAACAGCATGGCTACCCTCCTGCCCCGCCCCCCCGCCCCTCCCCGGTCCCCAGAGGCTAGCACCAGTCGTCCTCGTCGGTCTCGCTGTAGGGTTCATGCAACCCCTTTCTGGGTCCTCGAGGGTGAGGGGGCTTGTGAGTCCCCGGGTGGGGGGCCGTGGTGGTGGGGGGAGGGGGAGGATGAGCGGTAGCCGTTGGGCAGTCGGCGGGGGGGCGGCTGGGCTGGGGGCGCGTGGCGGGAAGTCCTGGGCGAGCGGGGGTGGGTGTGGGGGTGGCCGTGGGGGTGCGGGTGGGGGTTGCCCTGCGTGGGTCCCGGCTCATAGGCGGGGGGCTCGTGACGGTCATACTCGTAGTCCTGGTCGTAGAAGCAGCCGTCGCCCTCCACGCTGTCCGGCGGCGGCGGGGGCGCCCAGCGGCCGTGCCGGCCCGAGCGAGGGGAGCCGTGGTGGGAGGGCGAGTGGTGGTGGGGCTCGGGGCCTGGGGGGGAGAACCGGCGCGGGGTGGGAGTGGGGAGCCGGCTCTGCTGGCCAGGTGGGGTGCTGATGGCCTTACGGACCACTGGGGAGTAGGTGACGTGGGGTCGGGGTGTGGCGGGGGTCTGGGGCAGCTGGCGGCGGCCGCGGCGGGGGGTGCTGGTGCCGGAGGTCGAGGGGACCGGGCTCCCACTCACCGAACTACTGCCCTACATGAAAATTGAAACAAAGCAAATAAAAAAGTACAACAAAATTAACAACAAAACGAGGAGAAAGAGACGACACACAAAGACGATAACAAGAGTAATCATAAAGAGAGTGAGAAGGAGAAGTGTAAAAACATAAGCACATCCAAAAATCAAAAAGCAAACCAATGCGGACGATGGGGAAGGGTGAGGAGTGGGGGAACGCCAAACGGAGAGAAGCAACAAGGCACAGAGAGAGAAAACAACACATAAACAAAGGAAAGAAAACAAAGAAAAGAGAAATTGTTTTCTGTAAGTGGTTGTGGTTAAAAAACAGCAGGCGTTTACACTCAGACTGGACCACGACAGGGGTCTCTATGGCGACGGGTGCAGCCCTGCTGCTGCTGCATGCAATGCCTGCTTCAGCTGTGCAGACAACACCACCGTGCTGCCTCGGACATGCCAACAAAGGGGCCCGGCACTGCATACGTCACCCCAAAAATCTCTGCTCCATCCCAGCTCAGGGTGGCTAATCAGTGACAAAAACAAACTGTGTATGGAAACTGTCAGCCATTTGGGAATTTCAAGGTGTTTCAATAGGTAAGACAACCCTGTAGGTAC
This sequence comes from Albula goreensis, assembly GCA_022829145.1. NCBI lineage: Eukaryota > Metazoa > Chordata > Actinopteri > Albuliformes > Albulidae > Albula > Albula goreensis. The sequence continues at coordinate 17,049,476 of CM040762.1, forward strand.
CCTTCAATGGCAATACTACAACTACTACTACTACTACTACTACTACTAATACTACTACTACGACTAATAATAATAATAACAATAATACTAATACTAATAATAACAATAAAGGGATATTACATTCAAATTCCTCACTCTTAATTCAGGTATCAGGGATCCCATGTTTAAATACTAACACAGACTCTCAGGGCACAGTGACTGATGAGCAGCCTGTTAGTGTTTGTAAGTGTAATGCAGTGATTGGCTGCAGTTTGGTATGACAGTATAACACACCCATGAGTACACCAGTCTGTGCCATACAGTGACTCTGTGGTCTGTGGGTGTGTAAGGGCGCCGAGGGTGGTCTGTGGGTGTGTCCGCTAACGGTGTAGCTGGTCACATGCTAACACAGGGACAGTGAGCAGCTGCAGCAGCTCCGTCACCATAGAGACTCACCTGCCATCCCAGCCTGTCCCCTCCCCTCTAGCAAACACAACCCCTCCCAAAAATGCCAAGAAATGGTTCAAAGAAACCCAAAGGGAAGCAAAAGTAAACTCTGTGAATAAAAGATGGCAGTGCTCCACCCTCCCGGATCTCTGCGCAGACCGTGAAGCCCCTGCCCCCATATCACCACACCGCCATATTTTAGTGATGATAAAACAAATGTATGACTCAAGTTTCTCCCACAGACAATGCTTGCCATATTGGTAGGATGATGAAGTCCTAACAATATGTCCTCACAGACTTGAGGAAAAAAACAGTCATGCAATAGGAAAAGTAGGCAGGTACACAAGTCCTTCTTATTGCATACAGTAAGTGACAGACCTTTTATCACATTGAGCTTTGCTTTAACTGTGACACGGTATGTGACAGAGAGTGCTCTCTGGCTACAGTCTGTGTCTAAATGTGGATCGGTAAGGCTGTATGTTAGGGTGTGCTGTGAGAGTGAGACAATGTGCAATGTTACAGTAAGACTGAGTGTGCGAGAAGGTCTGCAGTACAACAGTACAGCAAGGTGTTTATCATCTGACAGTGCACAGTAAGCTGAAAGGTTAAGGGTGTGTGTGTGTGTGTGTGTGTGTGAGGGCTGGGAGGGCCTGGCCCACCTGTCTGTGTGTCAGGCACTCTCGGCCCTCGCTGGGGGAGCGGGACCAGCGGCGGTCTCTGTCGCGGCCGGGCCGGTGGCCGTATTCGCCCCTGTCGGGCCCATAGCGCTCCTTGTCCACAGAGCCGTGGTGGTGGTGGTGATGGTGGTGGTGCTTCCTGTCCTTGGGCCGCCCACGCTCCCGGTCCCTCTCCCTCTCCCGGTCGCGCTCCTTCTCCTTGGGTGGCAGGTCACCTGACTGCGTGGTGGTGCTGAGGTCTGTGCCGAGCCCTACCGGGTCATGCCCAGTCAGTATCGAGCCACCATCGCTACATTAACTCCCCTCCAGTGTTCAACCCCATTCACCCAACTCTAGAGCTAACACACCCAGCTAACAAGAACTATTTCAGGAAGGAAGGAGAATATTGTAGTTAGATTAAATTTGCCTGAGAGACAAATTATCATGAGAATGTTGCCCGAACAGTCTTTTATATTGCTCAAAACAACTTCTGTAGAACTGCACTCTTAGAAAAAAAGATTCTTTAAGGGTTCTTCGCTTGTCCCATTGGGGGAACCCTTACAGGTTCCTCTTTGATATGGATTTCACTCAAGGGTTCTCTATAGAACCTTATTCTGAGGGTTATATAAAGAACCCCTTCGTGATATCTATGTCTAAGATGAACCTTTAAGGGTTCCCCCAGGAGGACAAGTGAAGAACCTTTAAAGGTACTAGAAAGAACCTTTTCTTCTGAGAGTGTGCGGTTGTAATTTTTTAAGTCACACAAAAACAGCCAATGGATGTTACATGTACAAATCCCTTGGCTGGCTGAGGTGTGCGATGAAAAATCATCATGGAGAATATTTGCTGATGTGTGTTCCTGTTCAAAGATATTCCTTCAGACACTTCCAGTCATCTAGTGCACTTCCGGTCATCCAGTGCACTCGTCTAACATAACAGCTGTAAATCAAACTCCCTATTCCCTGAACTTCCCACTGCAGCCTCCCCCGTCCCCGGTGCCGGACCCCCGACACAGCTGACCTGTGTCTGCGTCCGTGTAGCGGCTCAGGGACCTCTCGGACGTGCGGTGACTGCGCTCCCGCCGGCGGTGCCCGTGCCGCTGGCCTTCCTCTGGGATCACCCTCTCGAGGGCGTAGTCGTCCATCCTCCCACCCTTCCCGGAGCGGCCGTGCCCCAGGGAGGAGGCCGAGCGCTTCATGGGACTGCTGTCTGTGATGGTCTGTGGCGGGAGGGAGGGGGGCGAGAGGGCACAAGGGACCGAGAGAAAGAGAGAGGGAGAGATAGAGAGAGACAGAAAGAGAGAGAGACAGCGAGACGGAGAAAGAAAGAGAGAGACAGAGAGAGATATGAAGCAAGGGAAACAAAGACAGGGAGAGGGAAGGGAAGGATGGTTCTATCTTTTCAGTCACAGACAGGAGAAAAAGGGAAAATGGAGTAGAGGATGCACTCTTTTTTTTGTAACCACCACCGCCCGTCCCCTTCCTTTCCCACCCCCCCCACCCCACCCAAAGGAAAGGGTCCTGTGTTAGGGGGGTGGGCATGTGTATGTAGTGTCAGTGTGAGAGCATCGATGTGATGGTACATGTGTAGTGCAATGCCACCTCAGACTCTACCACAGCAGTCTGGTTAAACGGGGATCACAAGCACAGCCATGCCTGAGGGACTGCTGGCCCATCTCCCCTCTCCCCTCACCCCACAATCCCATCATGCAATGCTGCCCTGAGCAGAGAGAAGGAGGGGGGGCGGAGAGAGGTGCAGGACGGAGAAAAAGAGAAAGAGAGGGGAAAAAAAACTGAACGGAAAAAAGGGGAATATAGGGATAACAAAAGGGCACAGGCCATGCCTGACATGCTCCCAGGACGTTACCTGTTAGCGGCGTACGCTCCACAATGGTGCCCATACCCGGCCCCCCCAATACCCTCAAGCCTGTTCCCACAGCACAGCACAAAACATTACTGCCTTCTGACCGCAGCCACCTCCCGCCAACCTCTCCACCTCAGCGCAGACCGTGATCTCCCCGGGGCCATGCAGGCACAAATAGCAGCTGTCCATGGTCCTCAGCCCATCCCAGTACACTGCCCCTGGGACCAGAGGCTGGCATGGGGGGCACCTTTTTTTCTTTTTTAGATTTCTCATTCCAGCATTAGCCTTATTTCAGAGACAGGACAAGTGGACAGCCCTATAACACATACAAACACACACCTGCACCCACAGGACCGCATGTGAAACACACCCACGCACCTACGCTCTCGTCCTCACGTGTGCGCAGACACACTGACACACGTGGGGCACAAAAATGACAGCACTGCTGTAAGTGACACGGACACAGGCAAGCAGCAGCTGCTGCTGAACACAGAGGGTAGAGGCAAAGAGCTAGAGAGAGAGAGAGAGAGAGAGAGAGAGAGAGATGGAGGAAAGGCTATTTTTCCATCCACAACGCAACTACACAGCAACTCCATAGCCAAACAGTGTGTGTAATGATCCATGTGATTTGAAAAAGCCTCTTGCACAAGCTAACAATACTGCTCCATGTTAAATAGACCAATAGATCCACTCAGTTCCATTCCGTTCAGTTCAATTTTAGTGGCCTTCTTCAAGATTTTCTCTCACACTTGACTTCCAGAGCTCTTCCAGATTCCATTTGTTTCCATGGCTACACTTTTCACAATTCAAACTAAAGTACAGACATAAATTTGACCAGAACTTTGTGAAGCAGCAAATACTCAGAGGGATCTTAAAAAGAGGTTGAATCTCTCTCTCTCTATCTCTCTCTCTGGACAAAGACGACTGACACCTGGCAGAGATACAGACACAAGCTACAAAAGCTGAGGAAAAGGCAGAGAGACAGACGAAGACACTGACATGGAAAGAGAGAAAGAGAGAGAAGGAGGTACAGACAAGGGAGGCAGACACTGAGAGAAAAAAACCTGACACTGCTAAACTGAGAGAAAGTAGCAGGTAGTGAGACAGACAGAGAGGTAGACGGAGACAGGGTACATACACTGAGGTTATTGCCACGGGGCCTTCCTTTCCTCCGCTGTGGGACAGGCACACAGAGGGCACACACACACAAGAGGCCCCGGGTTAAGGGACACACAGAGCACAGCATGGGAGGGACACAGAGACCCACAGCACAGCCACCAGGAAGGAGCGCACACAGAACGGCACGGAGGGATAGAGGGTGGGACGGAGGGATGAGAGGGAGGGAAATAAACAGGCAGAGGAGGCAGTGCAGGGATAGAAGCCAACCAAGAGAGGAGGGGGGTGGTATTGGAAGAAAAAGGGGTGAAATGGTGGGAGGGACAAACAACTCAAAAATAAGGGGAGTGAAAGAAAGGAGAGGAAAAAAAGCAGAGAGAAAGAGAACCCAGTTAGACACAGAAGCAGCAGTAACACAGAGAGAAAGTCAGGAGAGAGAGACAGGAAGTAGGATAACTGAGAAAGAAGAGAGAGAGAGAGAGAGAGAGAGAGAGAGAGAGAGAGAGAGAGAGAGAGAGAGAGAGAGAGACTTACCACAGCAGTGCACACACACTGAGGAGCAGAGGCAGGGTTAGAGACAGAGTCACCATGGTAACGCTACTTTATGCCACAACACATCACAATACAGTACAGAGGAAAGCATGACCTACACAATGAGCACCGACAAAACACTGCGCACAAGCACACATGACATACACACCCAGACACACTCACACACAGGAAGGTCCGCATGCTCACAGAAGCCCCTTTTGAGCTGCTCTATATGACTGTATCCTGCATTGTCCAAAATATTTGTCTGCATTTACGATGCCAATATCTATAGAGGAAAGTAGGTTTCATGCCTAACTTAAAGCGGTATCTAACAAACACAACCGCACTGACACACACGCTCACGCAAACTTAGATGCACACACTCATCCACAGACACACAAGCACATACATATGCAAAAAAATCCATCGGCCTTTTCCTTTCAAACCTCACTGTGAGCAGTGGTAGGTGAAATTTGTTTCAACCCGGTAGTCATTGGCTTTGGACTGTAAGACACACCTCTGTGCGTCCATGCTTCCCTATTCAAGACAAAAGTTTGAAGATTCGCAATGAAATGCATTATTGGATGGACAGCAGCTCACTGCCAAAGTGTTTGCAAAAATGAATCTTTTTCTACAGTTCCCTGCGCACACACAGGAGCACCAGCACCTTCTAGACAGAAACCAAAACTTACTTCAAACCTGGTTGAAACAACAGTGAAAACATCATAAGGTAATCCTTGAAGACAGAAAAGTAAAGTATAAAGTATTAAAAATACGAACAGAGAGGAGAAAAAGAGCATCTGAAAAAGAGGGAAACAGAGAGATAGAGGTGTGGGGTTTGGCTGGGGTGAGAGGAAAGTGACTGGGCAGTGGTGTGATGGTGGCTACAGTTGTTGTGTTTGTGTGTCTGGTGTGCCTGTGTGTGTGTGTGTGTGTGTGTGTGAGCACGCACAGCCCTTGCACGGGACATGGCTAGGGTGAGGATGGGCTGGTATAGGATGAAGATGGGAGAGGGAGCCACAGTTTCACACCTCACTGTGTGCAGTGGAGGATGGGAGATGGTCTGGGTGGGGGGGCAGGAGGGGCAGGAAGGAGGGAAAGGGCAGAACTGTGGCAGGGAGGCTCTGTCATGGTCTCTGTCTATGTTAATGCTACTTCCCTGCTGCCCATGCCTTCCCCCCAGCTCTGGGCCTCACCAGACCACTGTGGCCTGGACTATCCCTTTATATCACACTGATGTTTCCCTAGTCACTCCTGGGCAGTGCAGAGATGGTGTTGTGGTTGTGGGATGTGGGCTGCATCTACAACCATCACACAACGGTAGGCCACTCTGATCCAAAACAAACTACAGGACCGAGATACGTTAAAACATATTACTATCACATATACATATGCCTTAGCTTAAAATGTAAATGATAATTTTAGGTATTGGAGTCTCTGGCCCAAAATGATGGTAGATGAATGGCACAGATACCGCAGCTCAGGTGGGACTGGAAATGCTATCCATTGAGGGAGCTCTGTGCTCACGTGGTGGCAGGGCCTCTAAATATGCCTAACCTGTCCCTTTGCTTCTCTTCATCTGTCAGTGTGACTCAATGTGCGTCAACTGGTCTGAAAGTCAGTATAGTCTCTGTTTGCTCAAGATGCAGTCCCATGTTAAGCTATACCAGTGCACCATAACTCAGTGGGTTTCTCTGTTAAACTGTATCTCAGCATGGTTTCAGAGTGATATTGTATCACTGTGATACTGTATCTCATCATGGTCTCACAATGGTCTCATTGTGTCTCCATGTGGTATGAATGTTCCCCCTGTATCTCAGTGTCCCTTTCATTCAGGACTGGCTGGCGGCAGAGTGGTTTAGAGTGAAGAGTGAGAAGTCACGAGGGGACAGGACGAAGGACAGAGGGAAGGGGAGAGGAGGAAGGACGGGGAGAGTGAGAGAATGAAGGTGCTCACTTGGTTGTCTGCTGGAAGTCGGGGCATGGAAGCGGCCCTCCCGTGCCCTTCCATTGGGAGATAGTGATCACTGTCCGAGTAACCGTCCCGCCCCATCTCTCTCATCTCTACCGTCTGCAAAACAGAGGGAGAGTAGGCGTGACTGCTGCAGGTGTGGGTATGGGGGGGAGGGGCGGGGCCTGAGAGACAGGCCCGTGTTGGGGGGTAAGGGGGAAGGAGTTTGGGATCCATCTCTCTCACTGTCCCCTGACTACAGAGGGGCACACCTTCCTAGATCTATGATCAGTCACCCTCACAATGAAAAGGCAGAGTTCTATGTGAGGTCTCTCTTTCACAATTCTGTTTGCATCGCACAGCTTCAGTATCCTGTGTTGCTGTCAATTTTCATTAAAACCAAAGTAAAATCAGCACACATGACCCCTTGAAAATCAAAACTAACGGTATATACGATTCAAGTAGAGAAGCAGGACTTCGCCTGGAAAATTATATTTTTTGTGTGCTTGTATGTGGTAACACCACATTAACTACTCCAAGTCCTGTTCAGCATATTTTCAGTTCATTTATGAAGTTCTAGTTAAATAACTAGAGTAATTTCTTTGAGGTGCAAGAAATTCCTTTACAAAGCACTCGATGAAAACCATAATGTGAAAAGTAAAATTCGGCTGATTCACGCTAACACACTTACGCACATGCAAACGAACACTAACACTACCCTTTCCTGGTTCAGAGGCTGGAGTGTTTAGCAGAGTCCCGTTCGATGGAGAGAGGGGTCGAGCTGGCTCTCTGTCTCGGGGGCAGTGGGGGCCACACACGTCCCCCGAGAGTGGGGAATGGGGATGGACCGTGGGATGGGAATGAGCCAGGCGGACGGACAAACCCCGTCCGAGGCACATGGAGTATGAGAGAGAGAAGGAGAGATAGAGAGAAAGAGAGAGAGAGACAGTGAGAGCAAGAGAGTGAAGGCGGAGTGGAGGGTGGTCCATGGAGTCCAGAAGTTGGAGGTGGAGGGGGAGGAGAGGGCATGTTGGAGAGGGGGCGTACTGGACTCAGGGGCTGCTGTCTGCCGGTGAGATGTAGATGGTGGGAGGTTTAGGCAGATGTAGCCCCAGGACCGCCAAGGGTCGACCGGTCCAGTGGACAAAGTGACTATACAAGATATCACCCAAAAACATGTTTTTTTTGTATCCCACATCACTGCTAAAAACGTTCTGCAAATGAAATGATTGCTGGTGTGCGTCACTCTGCTGTACAAAGGAGACTGCTTGCTTTTCTTTGTCTTGAGGTGTTTATGTACTCCACTTCTGTTTCTGTACTGCTTCCTCCATCGCTCTCTCATGCACCTACTGACAGTGCACACCAGAGGGCACTCTGTGGGATTGTTCAATGTTACCACTACAATATCCTAACATGGTTGCTCTTAGCAGAGATGGGGTCTGGATATACCCACACAAAATACATCCAGTGTGCTCTTCTGTATGTCTCTTCTCTCCCTGAAAACATTTGCCAGCATGGTCGTAGATATGGTCATCATGAAAATGTACACCAAGTGTGGCTTGTGTGAGCAGATTGTCACAGTATGGCAAAAATAATAACAGCAAAGTATCTGTGTTAGTACAGTATATGTATACCAGCTGCTTTTTCTTACTAGAAAAAGAGACGCTGTACGATATTTTACAACAAATTTTTATTTGGTTGTTAAGAACCAAAATCCTTTCATAATGATCACTGAAAAAACCCCCATCTTTTGTTCCTTCGTAAAAGGCTTGTGGGGTAGCAATGTTGATGGTTCATTCTACTTTATTGTCTCTACTCTATAAAGCTTATATTTAAGAATATTCTAATTCCTGAATGATGTACTGTTCAAACTCAATCTACACTTCATCATAGCACCTGAAGGCAACATTATGGTGTGCTTATGTTTATGGTGTGATATTCTGATGTACACCATGGACCTGCTGTGTTACCAGGACAGTTTTTGTGGAACCACATGCTCTTTGTTCAGTGCTTATGGTCCACTGCAGCTGCAAGGCTCTGTGTGAGTCAGTGTGAGTCTGCTTGAGAGGGAGTGGGAGTGTATGAGTGTGTATGAGTGTGAGTCTGCTTGTGGGTGTGTTGCTGTGTACCTGTGGGTTGTGGCGGTTATCGTGCAGGTCATCTGGATGTTGTCTCTCGGGGCTCCAGCTCCCTGCTTTCTGTGACATCTCCTGTGCCCGCGCCGTCACCCACGACTGGCTCTCAGTCATCCCCCCTTCCAGGGGCCTGTCAGGCAGACACAGTCAGCAGGGTCCCTTACAGGGACAGGGTCCCTCACTCACCATCATACCAGAGCACGCTAACACCCTCAACTTCCTGCTGAGCCTCACCATGGCCTGGACTCCATCAACTCTTGGCCAAAGCTGTGACTCACAATTAAATACAAGATTTTGCTTTTTATAAACCTTTGATAAGAGAATATTAGTGATTTATAAACTTGCCAAATTTTTTGGGAAGAAAAAATACAATGGAATGTAACGGAGTTATATTTAAGGACATAGCTATACACTCTCACTATCCTCTATACCTATGTACAACCTCACTACTGCACCTTAACTAAATCTGACTGTGTTTATGCATCTCCTCCACCTGTCAGCAATTTATTTTCTTGTTGCCTCCAGAGTTAGGGGAACACTACAACATCAGTAACATGTTACTTGGCAGCTTGATTTGCCCAGCACGAACTAGCAGCCTGTGAAAGAACTGATCCCTACTGGACAGGCTGTCACTATGCTGGAGAGACAGGGTGGCAATACCCATCTTGTGGAAAAAAATGGAAGCTCAAAAGTCAGCCTCCAGGGCAGAAGGGGGCAGTCTTTTGAGACTCAGTTCAGAAAGTGAACTGGGTCAGAGTTGGTAGGCATACACTGCTGTAAGCAGGCACACACAATGGAGCCCCTGCTCTCATCTGCAGGAGAAGGTCCATGTTAATCCTGCTGAGGAGGGCTGTTGTGCAGAGATGGAGGGGGAAGGCAGTGTTTTCCCCTCCCCCTGACCATACCCATTTCCACTTGGCTGTGAAAAGAGAAAGAAAACAAAGACCAAAGCAGGGGAAAAGAAAAGGGTGAAGAGAGGCAGAGGGCCACTTACAGGTTGTTGACAGGTTCCGGCTGAGGCTCCGGGAGGCTGTTGACTCCCTGCCCACCGTCCTGGGTTGGGGAAGGGGGCTCCAAGCGCTGAAACATTAATGGCGTTCGATTCTGTGTGAGATACAACATGGCCTGCAGCTGGTATCAGACAGACTTATGGGAAATGGAGTCAAACATCCAGAGTGCAAATGGGAGGACTGGGGAGGGCTCCAACGGCAACGAGAGACAGCAAGCATCAGCCAGGAGGAATTCTGGGAATTGGAGTACTGTTCTTAAATTTGTATTTATTTATTTTTTGCACCACCCAAATGGGATCCTCAGGCTGTGCTGTCTGGAGTGTGCCGGTGGCTCATGCCAGCAATTCATTTACCTCCAGCTGACCAGTAAATGAATAGGAGTAACCAGTTGATTGCTACATTGAGGTCCACTGTAGAATCCCAATCAGAGTCATCAAGCTCATCCATCTGCTGTTGCTAAGGCTGGGTAACAGTGCAAGCTCTGAGAGATGCAAGGAAATGGACACAGCAACGAGCAAAAACACTTTGAACCCGAGAGAAGAAAAACATACAAAAAAAAACACACTTAAGACCTCCCGATCTATCACACCAGAAATTAACTCAAGAAAGAGGGTGCTGGCACTCCACTTGACTGAAATCCTCACTTAATAAGCCCTGAGTAATTTCTCAAGTATTAAAATATTAAAATCCAGTTAAGTTCAAAACACACTCAGAAAGCAGCTTTCACTAAGCCTCGATAATTGGACCAGTTATTGGGCCTAAATAGGCCAATTTGTTTGTCACATTATGCCTGAGTATCTAAGCAGATCTTACATCATCACTTATTTAAATATTTTAGGATATTTAAACACCAGTTATAATATCTCAACTAAAAAATGTACATAGAAACTAGGGAACTTCATCCAAACTGCAATTTGGTCAGGATTCCAATTGTGGCATGGTGTGAGATTTGTCTCAAAAAGCACTTGGCATAAGCACACATGTACAGCTGCAATAAAGTGGTATTTCCTGGGTGCTTTAGCTGCCCTACTAACTCAGTGTTTAGCCTCTGTCAGTAATCTCTCACTGTATAAACTGAGTCTACAGAGCCAAGTGCTTACGCAAAGGAACTGGAACATTTCTGAAGTGATTATTTTTACAGCTATAAAATGGACCCAAGGAATTGTTCATATATATATATGCAAGAGAGGTAAAATTTGTCCTACATGACCACTTTGGCTACTAACCATGGTCTGAGGACCGCAACCGGAAATACTCAGAAGTCAGTACACAAAGTGGACATCATTCACAGGAGGAGAAAAGAAGTCACTGTCACCGACAGAAAGTGGAAATGATCTAGCATAATGAAGAGAAGTGGACAATATCTACTGCCAGTGGAAAGAAGCCGGCAGTGACCATGGTCAAAGAAGAGTAATCAACACTATCCAGTCAGTGAAGTTTACACTACCATCATTCAATGTACCAATCTGTCACCAGTATCACCCAGCCTAAGCAAAAACTTGAACAAGGCAACACCAGACCTCGAGCATCAGAGTGGTTACATCAGACAAGACAAAACCAACAAAGTATTAAAAGAAAAAAATCCAGAGGGTAAAGGAGGAAGTTCAAGGAAAGAGAAAAAATCATGTTAAAAATCGATATTCAAGTGACCAGTCAACAAGGAAACTGATCAGCCAAATTTGGTAAAAGTTCAGTTTGGTCTTCGATTCTACCCTGCCCCTCCTAGACAGGCAGAGTGAGGCAGAGGAGATCAACACAGTAGGAACCTTTGGGTAATGAAGAACAAGAATGAGAGCAAGGCAAAAACAAGATAACTGTAGAGAGGCATGAGAGCAGAAGGTAAGGGAGAAGAGATGTAAGCATGAGATTTGTGAAATCAGAAAAATGTTGAGACAGAGGATAGGTATAGACACAGAAAGGAATAACAGAGTGGTGAACCGCATGAAGAGCAAAAGAAGGTGTGCATAAAGGAGCATGGCACAGCTGTGGATTAGGGATTAAGGGAATACCTGTATGAAACCATCAATGGATTGAAGTTTGTGGCAATCAGGTCTGCACCAAACACACTGGGTCCAAAAATATTTCATACCACACACACTTCATTTATCCACTTAAACCCTATGGAGGTGGGGGCAGAATCCACAGCTCTAAGAGAATGCACACACATTGACATTTTATCTTCATGCCAGTTGTGGTACCGGATGTACCATGAACCAGAACTCATAACGATTAAAAAACCTGGGTTACATAGACTGCAGGAGGTATTTGCAGGATGTTTAGTCTTTGAGTGGATGGATAAACAACTTGTAGGGTACACAGAGGAAAAGAATGGAAATACTGACATGTGGCCCATGTTGTATTACATTTGAAATATTTTATAACATCATACCATCCCTGTCCCACCCCCTCCCAAACACCCCCACCTTCCCAACCCCAGATGCAAAGGCAAGCAGTAACAGCAGGCTTCTGGATGCAAGCTAAGAGTCATGGCACTCTTTTACTCCAGCTGGCATCCATCCACCCTGCCACTAGCCCCGGTCAGTCAGTCCCAATACACACCACTGCTGTCCACATGCATTTGTCTCACTGGTGCTTCCTGGAACCATGCACATAGCACACCAGTGATGGAAACAGCATCATAACTCATTCATGTGTCTGCCATCTTCTCCTCCTGTACTTTGGCAAATATGGAAATGCTGGGGCACTCCTTATACCGAACGGTCTTCACAGTAACCCAAAAAGCCCATAGGCATTGAGACTGGGGGAATCATGAAAGTTGCGGGTGTGCTCAGGTCCAGCAGCGGGGACGCTGTAGTTGAATGCTTTTATCGCTCCTACTCTCCTACTATAAAGCATGTGTGATAAGGGACAGAGGCAAAGGGGGACAGAGGAGGGAAGTGGAGATCAGTGATGAAGCACAGAGGAGATCAGTGGAATGTATGAGGATGCACTGTGACTGATGTCATGGGACAAGCCAGAGATAGCCTCAGATCAGTGCATGGGGACAGGGGCATTGAAATTCCTTACAAGGAGGGGGCAGGGTCTATCATTCTGTCATTTGGTCATGAAAGAAGGGCTCTGTCTGTCATTGTGTCAGCAGGAAAGAAATAAGATGCAGCTACAGATGGGCTAAAGCAGAATTTTTTGTGTCTCTATGTGCTTAGGGAGAAAGGTGCACTGTTCACCCGATTGCCTGCACTAAGGGAAGATGGGTACATTTTGGACCTCTGTCTGTCTGTCATGCAGAAAAGGGGACTTTTTTCAGCAGGAGAAGAGGGGCATTTTGTGTCTTAAGAGAAAGTGTGACATAGTATATCTGTGAACTGGGGAAAAGAGGATCTCTTCCCTTGTCCATTTGAACAGAAGACAGCCAGGTTTCCTTTCTTTTTGACCTTTACATCCAACAAGCAGATAACCCTGCAGCCATCTTCTATCCAACCATTTTTAATATGGTTTTAGGTTTCATGAACTGCTCCAATTGGCACACTAATGACTTCCTGTGGAGTTCTGAACAGACACTACCCCACCATCTGGCTCATCAAGTGTAAAAAGCATTTTCTCCTTTTTCTCTTTTTTCACAATGTTTCCCTGGCAAGGGTCACATTTAAAGGTCTTTGTATTTTTGTCCTGAGGACATCTGAAATCGTAATTTAAATGAAAGGTCCAGTCATCCATGTGTCTGTGACACTGTGGCATATGTTCTGACCCATGATACTGAGTGGTCATGCTGCATTATTTCCCTTTGACTTAGGGGGCTGTGTCACATTGGTAATGGTGACCCACAATGCACACCATCATTTGTCTGTGTGTTTCTTTGAAACCTAAAGACAAGGCCCCATCACAGCCCTCCTCAATCGAAGGGTGAAGCACAACCACTCCCTTCAAATCCACCCACGACCAATTCCCTCCCTTAGTTCAGTACTGGTAAGTAGACTTGTGTGTGGATCATAGTAGCAGCACAGGTGAAAAACCTGGACACTGATGATACATGTGTTAGGGGTTTTAATTGTGCTCTGTGGTTACAGTTGTTGTTGTGATGTCCATTCTAAGTAATTTGAAAGCATGAAAGCATGTTGTGGTCTCTTCGATCTCCTTTATTACTGACTAATCATGTGCGTTTGATGTCAGCTGGTGCTTGGGGAGCGGGGGGCACTTACTGCCTCCCTCATGATCCTCATGCTCACACAGATCTCTGTTTCTTAGTCCAGATGAGTCCTCTTCCATAACATTTCTTCCAATCCGATGAGAACGGCCCGTCTAGAGAGCCAGTCGCGGGCTGTGAACATTGACCATAGATTCTCCCATTCTGACCCACCCAGAACACCCTAATCCCACTCTGTAAGGGAAACTGACAGTGTTCCAGCTAAATGCCCTAGAGCCTCTATGCTATTGGGTAGATACCCCTTGAGGTGCCTGTAGGGAGCCACCGCTGTCTCCAGACAGAGCCCGACTCCACCAGTTCAACCCCTTTCCCTCTGCCCTGTCCATTTCTTAAATAAGAGGGAAAAAGAGAGAATAGTGACCAGGATCCAGAGGAGGTAGGCAGGGGTCCTCCTTCTGAAGAGTAGATGTGCTTTACTTGAGGAAAAAAAATTGGCAGATGACAGCAATGAAATGCCAGGGGAACCATCTGACCAATTTGATGCTGGAAGCTAAGCAGGTGAGAGAAGCAAGGAGGCGTGAGGGGGAAAGAGGAGGGGAAAGGAGGAATGGAGCTCTGTCTGTCTGCAGGTCTCAGCCAGACTGCAATCCAGACCTCAGGAAGCCCAGGGCCAGGAACTGAAAGAGGCCATAGTATCTTAACCAGAAGCCCCATGACTTTGTTACAGCCAAAAATGAGTCTCACACCAATTCCAATCCAAGTGAAAAAATAAAAACGGCTTGGTACCTCAGAGCTTGGTTTCTAACTCTTACTTTACTTCACTTTTTTCAACTTAAAATGCTTTACAAATAGTTTTGTGCTACATATTTACAGATTTGTCAGTGGGCAGTCATCACGTTCAAGTACAAGGTTCTTGTTTTTATTTCATTATCTCTACAGGTTTAGGGGAGGGGTGGGGAGGGGGGCTGGGAGAGAGGGAACAAGGCAGTCTAAAGGAGGGCTACAGTCCAGGGGGGGTTATTGCTAGCAGTGGTTCACAGTCATGGCAGGACGGAAAAAGGAGCAAAGGAGGGAGGGGGGATGAGAACTGTACAGTAGAAGACTGAAATGGAAGCACAGCAGATTCACAGATGCCAGGGAGAGCTGTGACAAAGAGCTGACCCCACCCTCCTCACCGCCCCAGCCCATCCACAGCCCGTCCGCACCCAGGGGCAGCAGAGGGGAGTGCGGAGTACTGTGATGGATAGGACCCGGGGAGCAGACCCAAGCCATTATGAAGGGCATTTTAGTCCAAAAGGTTCTGTTCAGTGTGCTGTAAAACAGGTTTTTTGCTGCCAGGCTCTTGTCAGGCCGATCAGGCTTGCTCAGTCTTCAGAGAGGAGAGGGCTTGTGCGTGTGGTGAGAAATCTGTCCTCCGTCCCATGATTCATCCAACTCCACACATTTCAGGTCTTGGTATAACTGTGAATGCCACCCTTAAAACGTCAGGGAACTCCAGACCCGCAGCATAGACTGACCACCGTACTAGAAACTGTAAACCCAACCTTCCACCAAGTACTCTGCACTAAATATTGATCCTTTACTTAAATCAATTTATACACATCAATTACACTTTGTGCTACTGCACCAAACCCTTAACATTTAGTCTTAAAACATTCAAACTACCCTGACTAACTTTGACTGACCACAAACCCATTTCAGTTCTAATGCTACAGTGTGGTACTGGTGTGTTACACACCATGGATGAATCACACAATGTCCTTCACTAAAGGCTACCACTGTATACAGGCAAGGAAGCAAAACAACTATACTCAACATAGAAAAAGCAGTTATTTTGACTGCCCACTAGAGGTCACTGGTTTACACATGCAGAACTGGTTGTGTAGACTAACTTGTCTTCTATGAGGGATCAGATTCCCCCTTCCCTGCCTCCCCTCCCCACCCTTCCTTCCATCTGCTCCCCAGTAAGAAACACTGTGCTATTATCATAACATGCAGGAACTACAGGATAAATTGTTGCAGTAGTAAAAGTAATAGTGGTAGCAGCGGTGGCCAACGTACACTGGGGGCGCTGGAGTGGGAGGGATCGGGGCAAGCAGAAGGAGGGTGTGGTGGTGGTTACAATAATGGTGGCAGGGGGCACTGGAGTGGGAGGGATCGGGGCAAGCAGAAGGAGGGTGTGGTGGTGGTTACAATAATGGTGGCAGGGGGCACTGGAGTGGGAGGGATCGGGGCAAGCAATAGGAGGGCGTGGTGGTGGTTATGATAGTGGCAGGAGGCACTGGAGTGGGAGGGATCGGGGCAAGCTGGAGGAGGGTGTGGTGGTGGTTACGATGATGGTGGCAGGGGGCGTTGGAGTGGGAGGGATCGGGGCAAGCTGAAGGAGGGTGTGGTGGTGGTTACGATGATGGTGGCAGGGGGCGTTGGATTGGGACGGATCAGGGCAAGAAGAAGGAGGGCGTGGTATTGGTTATGATGATAGTGGCAGGAGGCGTTGGAGTTGGAGGGATCGGGGCAAGCAGAAGGAGGGCGTGGTGGTGGTTATGATGATGGTGGCAGGGGGCGCTGGAGTGGGAGGGATCGGGGCAAGCAGAAGGATAAATTGTTGCAGTAGCAGTAGTAGAAGTAATAGTAGTAGCAGTGGTTATGACGATGGCGGCAGAGGGCACTGGTTGTCACAGCTCTGGCGGCAGGAGAAGTTAGTTTTTTTTTTTTTTTGCAATTGCGGAGCGAGCATCCCTAGGGCAGTACCTGCTCCTCCCGGAGAGCTTGTGTCCTTTTGGCTTTGCTCTGCCGGTAATACTCCATGATCATCATGGCGGCGTAGATCTTCCCCACCGTCAGGTCTGTCGCTGCTGAAAAAAGGACAAGTTACCCTGCACGATTAGACGAGGTGAGATGGACCCTGAGCGGAGGGGATGGGAGTGGGGGGACAAAGCATGCACACAGAGACACTTACACAAACACGGACACAGAGCTGATAGTCTTTTCACAAACAGACCCTACTTTTTAAGCACAATTTCTCTTTTCCTTCATTTACTCTTTCTTTCAGAGAGTTTCTTGTCCCTTACTTATTCTTACAACAGTAAGGTTTCAAGGCCACTTCGCTATGAAGATAATAGTCTGTCCAGTAATAATAATCAAACTAATGCAGCTGTTTTGGTGCTATTTAGCATTCTGAAGCTGAATTTTTTCCCTGTGCTGTTTGCAGTTTGTAGACAGAGAGACCAATGGCAGTAATGGCAAAACATTGAGCCTCAGAATGTACGAAAACAGCCAAAAAAGATGTTTGTGTTAGTCTGTGACATATTCATAAGGAAATGGCCCAGAGTTCTTACACATTTTTTTAGTTCTTAACAGAAACTAAAGCAATTGCTTGGTCTTTTTTTGGCAACTTCGCTAAAGTTACACTGGGCCAATTTTACAAAGAAAAATCAGCAAGCTGCTGCACAGTGTCTCGTGCAGTGTAGTGCTTCGTTTGTACATTTCACCATTACAAAAAATCTGAAAAGAAAACAAAAATAAACAAAAACAAACCAAAGAATTAAGCAAAAATTATCATTATGGCAAGTGCCTTACAAATATGGCCCAGATACATACTGTATCTCTGGCTACTACTTTTACGGACTTAGCTATGAAACCGTAACAGTAAGGTGTCAGCAAGTGCTGAAAAACACCTGCTCATTTACGTCATTTTCTCAAGATGCACAGCCAGCCTGGACAAACCCTGGAGTGAAAAGACGTCTATAGAGGTTTTTTCTATAGTGAGGCACCCTCTGATCTCTGGCCCGGGGGGGCAGGAGTGGGCCCGGCCAGGACTGGATTTGAGTTGGGGGGGGGGGTGCTGTGTGTCACTGTGGGCTGAGGCTGAGGGACCGCATGGAGTGTGTTACACATCAGTCTGTTTTCTGTTAGCATGTAGCCAGTGTCGGTGGGAGTTATTGATTGGGACATAGCCAGCGCTGGGATGCTGTTTTACTGTATGCTGCAGGGCCCAGGGAAAGGGCTGGGTGTGAGTGGACTGCTTTGTTGAATGTTGGTGTATGTATCTCAGTGGATGTGCAGGAGTGAAGGTCAGGGCAGGTGTGTGCATGTGTGTTGGGGCTTGGTTGTGAATAAGGAAGGGGCCAGTCCTGGTTCATCAGAGGGTGCTGAGCAGTGAGTGAGGCTGGCTGAGAAAGAAGCTTTCCTCTGGTGAGAACTGAAGGTGGTTCGGATGGACAAACCCTTGTCTGCAACTTACACTTGTGGGGCGTGACCAGCAAGTCCAGGGTCTTCTGAGAGAGATTGGGCCAAATCGCCATCATCTCCTTCCGTAATTCAGCGTCCATCTGATGCTTGTCCACACCCCCTGAACACACACACAAACACACACGCACACACCCCCGCATACACACGCACACAGCCCCCATATACATACGCGCACATGCAATGCATCATTGTATAATGCAGAAACACACAAACGCACACAAGTGTGTGCATACAAGTTCAGATATTCACGCAGCCATACGCCAAAGGTCAGTCACACACATTAACACACATACACAAACATACACACAAAGAACATTTTTCATTAAAAGAAAGTGTCATGCACAGAATCACCTACCACAGCTGAAGTGTATGGAGCACCATGATGACACACAAGAACGGCTCCTACAGTGACTTAATGAACAATTAGTGGCAACCAGGCTGAGGGACACCTGGGGTGGTGACACCTGCATCACAGGCCGCCACCCTGGGACATGCTGGGGAGGTTCATATACAGTGAAGACTTTCGTTGAAACAGAAGGCCAGTTCAGCAGCTTGTTAATCAAACTGACGGTTTATCTCAAAAGGAACACGCATAAAACAAGATGTGAGAACAACACGCACAAAAAACACAGATCTGTTCGAGATTCTGTCACTCTCCCATTTACTATAGTTCCCATGGCTTGGCTCATGACCTTACAGGGATGTACATAAATCTAATGCTGAACAGCCTGAGTCAGTCCACATCTTAAGTTAATGCTTCTATCACCTACAGGCAGCTTCCATCCAGATAACTAACCTGCTTCTTGTCATAAAACCTAGACTAGCACAAACTGCTAAACATGAGCCATTTTATCTCTATCCAGCTGTTTAGTTGCTCTTACTATTGCTGGTTACCGTTTTTGTAGTACATATTGATTGTCCTTTTTCAAAATTGTTATTCCATAAAACATATGCAAGATTATTTCACTTCTTAGAATGAACTGACATGGTGAATATAAATGTGAAGAAAAAAAACACAAATTGATTTTCTATTTTACACATAAAAAAGACACAAGTGGAGTATTAAACCTGTGAAATTCCTGATATGGATGTGGGAAC
Organism: Albula goreensis; assembly: GCA_022829145.1. Classification (NCBI taxonomy): domain Eukaryota; kingdom Metazoa; phylum Chordata; class Actinopteri; order Albuliformes; family Albulidae; genus Albula; species Albula goreensis. Next base: position 17,068,615 of record CM040762.1, read on the forward strand.
TGCAGGACCTGTGTGCACCTGGCTGGAACTAAACCAGGAACTCTCAGAGAGTCTACTGCTCTAACACAGATTCACTACCGGCAGCTCCAGCTACTCTGCACTGAGCGCTGGAAAAGGGAGAATGGGATCATTTTTATTTATTCACAAACACAGGTGAAACACAACGGAGGCACTCTGAAGGAGGACACACCAAGCAGGCCATGAGAAGAAGGAGAGAGGTAGGAACAGACAGAAGGTAATAAAAGGGGTTCCAAACCTTCCGTACCCTTGGCGATCTTGATGTCCAACGCTGTGCGGATTAAGGCCATGAGGGTGGAGTTAAAGTGAACCGAGTTGTCATCGGCAACCGGCAAATCCATCCGCAAAAGTCTCTGTGGAAAGCCAATCAGGGAGGGTGAGGGGATGCGTCCGGGAAACGGGGCGTGTTTTGAACCTCCAGCATGTAGAAAGGGGGTTTGGGGGGGTGGGGAGGCTTTGGGGGAAGGGGGGGGGAGGGGGAGCTCTATTGGCATCAGGCTGTCTCTGTACTTTTGTCTGACTGAATGACAGTCCATTACTATCGTCTGTCTGTCTGCCTGTCCACATTGCCACTTATTCTTGTTTGTTTCTCAGGAACATGCAGAGATAGATCGGGTTGATCCTTGTTTTCACAGTAATCTCTACCTCTTCCACAAACAAGAATTTATTCATTAGTGACAAGTCTCTCTCTCCCTCTCTCTTGGAGTTGGACAGCAGATTTCAGACAGATACCGTGACCTTCCACTGAATGTCCCTTCAGCGTGTCTGTGAGAGCCAACAATATCAATACATCAATCTTTTTGAGTCGTTTAAAGTCAATGGCTTGTTTATGAGTATGTGTGCTTGTGTGTTTATGTGTGTGAGACTATGTGCCCATTCAGTAATGGTTTATGAGTATGTGTGCTTGTGTGTTTATGTGTGTGAAAGTATGTACTGATTCAGAAATGCCATCTTGACTGGGAGGTCTCACAGACAGAACAGGGTCACAGCAACTACCATACACCACAGCAAACCTAGAGGGTTGGGAAGGGTCAGGTGGCAGATGAGGGCTACAGCTATAGAGCTCCCCCTGATGGAGGTTCACAGAAATGATTCCACAGTCCAAACAGGGTTGATAAATAGATAAATGAATCCAGTGATTTCTTTTGGAGGTCATTGTTTTTATTTATCTTTTATCTTCCTCTGATAAAACTTGATTCAAAGAGCAACCGGGCACTCACGGAAACAAACAACATGGCATTTCGTTTGTTCAGGCCAGGCGTTCCACGTGTGAGCACAGGCTGCCATTCCGGGCACCACGGCAACAATTCCAACCATGCAGCAGCCCATGCCAGGCCAGCATGCAGCATGCAACGCTCACACACACACACTCCTCACAGGACAAGCAGCCATGCGGCCATTACACAGAAAGCATCATCTGTCTGCTTTTTGTTTTTTTTTTTGGTTTTTAGTGATTGTTGTTAGCGGTAAACATACTGTCACTGAGACTTGCTGGGCTGTGACAGTAAAAAAGAAAATTAAAAAACAAAAATAAAAAAAAATTAAAGTGCTGTCCAGACTCTCTGATATCTCAGTGCAAAACAGGTGCAACCTACAGGGCTGGATAAGAGCAGCATTCCCGGAAAAAAAGAAGGTTTGGCCAACCAGATTTTTGGGTAGGTGGGCACAGGTGGAGCGTTACAGCTATGTTATGCTGAAAAGCTACAAGTTAAATATACAAAACAGGTGGACAGAATGTCTCACTATCAAAAATAAAGAGGGAAGGGAATGATGTAACTGCCGGTGTCATCATTTGAAAACAAAAAGGGTACGCAGAACAAGAGAAGAGAGAAATGACATATATATATAAACATACAGAGAGTGTGATAGTGAGAGAAAAAGATAAGGAAGTTCAAAGAAAACTAATAAAAGGAAGGAACTACCACCAAACAAGCTGGTCGTGTCCAATACACAGCAATCCTGCCTGAAGCCCCTACTGTCTCGGCAAAAGAAAGAACACTGGGAGTGAACAGGAGCACACTGGTTGCAACACAGTGGCAGTGGACATTGTTCTTAGACAGGGTGAGATCTGTTAAATGAATGCGTGTGTTTGGGTAGGGGGTAACATTTCCATTAGAGGAAGTGATGTGGAGGGGTGGGGGTGGGGGTGGTCACGTGTCCATGGCTGCTACATGGGGAGGGGCTGACACAGACACGTGATGATTTCTGTTACAGGTGTGCAGGTTGAGAGGTCGGAGTTTTTACTGTGCAATTGATATGACACTGCAGTACAGGCAGCAGAAACCCAAGTGAGCGGGTGGGGGTTAGAGGAAGGGCCACAGTTTGGGTGAATGGGGTTACGTCTAACAACACTTCAGGAGGGAGGCTGGCAGGACCAGACAGAAGAGAGGAAAAGGGGGCACAGGAAAGAAAAGGGTGAGGAGGGTAGGAGACATGGATGGGTCAGGCTTGAAGAGGAGAGAGGGTGTGGTCTAAGGGCAGAGAAAAGGGACAGGACAGAGAGGAAAGGAAGAGAGGAAGTAAGGGAGAGTTAATGAACGATAAAAGAGAGGCAAGAGAGAGAGGATTGAGTGGGAGAAAGAAAGAGTGAGCTGAGGTCCTGTGCGACCTCAGCCAGGGCTGGGATTTATAATATGTAAGTGAAGGGGGGATACTGCACAGGATGACATAATTGTCATATAAAATGAGATGCCTCCCCCATGAAGGCACCTGAGGGGGCTCTGCGTCTATAGAGTGACGTCAGTGTGGAGCAGCAGATGGTTCCAACAGCTTTGGCTCTCACACACAGACACAGCCATCCCCAGCCCCTACAGTCTGGAGTATCAGCTGCAGGCATGGCAGCCCCAGCACAGGCCCTACAGCCCTGCTGCTACCACCCACCTGCTGACAGAGAGACGGAGGGAGGGAGGGAGAGAGAGAGAGAGAGAGAAAATGGGGAGACAGAGAGTGTGACAGAGAGCAAAAGAGGGAAAGAGTGATAGGGTAGTAGGAAGAGAATGAGTGTGGAAAGGTGATGAGGAGACTTGAGAGAAATGTAGAAAGATAGGAGTAGCCATGTGGAAAAGATGGAGGGGGAGTTTGAGAGTAGGTTAAGGTAGGTGAGCAGGACAGGTAAGACTCTGAATAGGTCTCCTGTGCCATGGCTTCTGGAACTCTGTGGGGATGGACAGCAGCACAGATGGGCTCTGAGGATGGGCCAGTCTATCGGCGGGTCCGGCTTCTTGATCAAGCAAGATGCCCACCTGAAACTCCTGCTTTTAACCCCCAGGGAACTTTTTCCCCCTCTCTAGGAGTCAGCTGGTCACAAAGGGGATCCCCTCTGTACCTTCCCATAATGCACCTGCATGGGGGTTCAGAGGTCAAAAGGAGATCCTAGAAGTCTCCAACATAGTCAATGAGCTGCTAAAGGCAAGTGACCATGGGTCAAATGGAGAGAGAGGGACAGAATAAACCCCCAGAAAAGCCAGGTCTTTTACAGAGCCTTTACATGGTGCCATGGGATGAAAGCTGCTGAATTAGGATGGGGAGCTCAGATAGGGCTCCATGATCTGCTCATGGGAGATCGGTCGCTGAGCCCCTGCAGCTCGGGCCAGAAAAAGACTGATCTGACAGAGAGTGCCAGAGTAGTAATGGACACTCTCTGAAAGCAAGGGGGAAGGGGGGGGGGCATGGAGAGATGGATTCTGAGTGGTGTGCTGGGGGACAGCACTGAACTAATGGTAGAGAATTGGGGAGGGGGGCACGGACCAGATCTCTTTGAGATTGCTGTAGTCAAGCCCTCCTCCAAACCACTCTGCTGTTGCCTTGTGGCAAAGCAAACACACTATCCTCCCTCTCTTTCCTGCTCTGTCCCACATCTCTGTCTCCTCCTGTGCCAACATTCTACATTACTTACTCCCAGGCCCAGCCTCTCTGCCTAGGATTATAACTTCAACTGTTCTGTTGTCCATTAGTTGCTCTGACCCTAGAGCAGCCAGACAATTCAAAAGGGCCACTGACATTTGAACACCTCCATGATCCTGCACTCAGAGAAAGAGGGGGGGCGCAGGTTTAAACCTGAGATAGGAGGCGGCATTGCCATCCCACAGTGGTGTGGAGGGGGAGAAGGAGAGTGCGTGCGAGAGAGGGAGATGGAGGTCAGGGAGGTAGAGACGGGCACAGACAGTGTATATCTCAATTAGCCGAGAGCCAGACAGGCACAGTGAGAGTGAGAGAGAGAAGTGGCCATGGTGGTGCTGGGAAGGATGGACAGGAGGGGGGTGGGGTGTGAGAGGAAGGGGGCAGGCATGCGGGGGGGAGGGGGTTAGAGGACTGGAAACAGGATGTAGAGAGGAGGAAGCGGAAACAGATTAGAACTGCATTGACAGAAGAAACAAAGGAGCGAGTGGAAAAGTTAAAAGGCTATAGATTTCATAGCGGATTTAAGTTTGTCAAGAGTTAGCTAGATTATAGATTATAATCCCTGTTTCCCATTGCTGTTGTTCTCCAAACCATTATTATGGCTATTACTTCTTACTTTACTTCACTATAACTATTTATTTGGCCTTTTGATTTGTTTGTTGAATTCTTCTTGGGAAAAGAAAATGAAAGAAAGGCTTTTGTTGGGACTTTCCATTCATCTGCATCTACCAGCCAAGAAGAGCTGGTGTGCGTGTATGTGAGAGGTGAGAAACAGAGACCTGGTCTTTGTGTGCGAGTGGGACCTCACTATAGCGCCATCCACAGGAAGGAGAGACTCGGAGGACTGAAGACACAGACAGCCCTTCCCAGCCCTTCTGCGCACGCAGGTTAGCGTTAGTGTGTGTGTGCTCCCCCGCGGGGCGCGCGTCTGTGCACAGTGAGAGTGCGGCTATCAGTGGAGTGATTCACCTCCATAGCTTTCATACGGTGAAGGACATTTGGCCTGCTGCTGGCTCAACGAGAGCAGCGATGGGTGTGGTTTTACGTCAAGGAAATTACTGGTCAGGAACACAGATACATTAAAGCATTTGCTTTAATGTACTCTTCTTTCTGGAATCAAAACACAATCCTGATACATTTAACTTATACATAAAAAAGGTTACTCTTATATACGGTATCATGCATGTATAGTGTTGAGACTGTATCCCTTGTCTTTCTCATTGTACGACATGAGTGGGCTTAACAGTGAGTATGGAGGGTGACTCCGTCTGTTTTTTTGTTTATTTCCTTTGTCTTTTGCGGTGCAGAAAAGCGGAGAAGGTCACCCCCGTTCCCCCCCTCCTGTGGATAGGTCGACTGGCTAGCCCTACACAAACCCCTCCCACCCCACCCCCCCACCATCCCACAACCCATCAACCCTCAACACCACCCTCAACCCAAACAGCGCTCCCCTCCGTGTGAAATTAAAAAAACACCAACACTACAGACACAGCGCTGCCCCTCAGGGTCCTTCTACCTTGTAGGCAACCCGTGCTGGGCATTTCTTCCCCAGTCCTAACGGCGGTGACATGTGCCTGAGCATCTGATACATATCACTGTAACTGATCCTGCCACTGCAGGGCCCAGAAACAAGGAGGAAACAAAAAACAAACACAAGAGGAGAAGGAGAAGTATATGGGATATAAAAGTAAATCAAATTATAAATTAAAACAAAATAAAAAAAAGAACAAACAAAAAAACAAGGTTATTTGCGTTGGCTGGTTAAAAGGGAAGAGAGTAAAAGATTGAGCTGATCTGACGTTTCTGTAGGTAGTACAGGTCTTAAGGTGGGCGGAGAGGAGGGGGCGGGTTTTGTTTCATATTAAAACACAATTCTATGCAAGTTGGACCTGTTGCATAGAACAGCAGGGGGCTTTGAACAGGCAAAAAGCTCCACTGCTGGTTGGTACAATGGCAGTTATGTCAATGCAGTTTCTGTCCCTCCCCCTCCCAGAACAATGCACGCTACAAAACCCATTGTGCCTAGCCGTGGCTAAACAGCAAGCAAAAAAAAAAAGATGGTTGATTTTTATTTTTTTAAAAATTTTTTTAATTCCAAGGGTGATTGTTTTGGTTTCGTTCATTAGTGCACCTCATGCTTCTTTAGGTGTCTGCATTGTCCTGCACATTCTCGTTTCAAATCAGAATGCATTAGAAATGGTTAAACAAAAAAAAAGTCAAAAAAGTAAAAAGAAAGAAAGCGACATTCATTCCAGTTTGGATGCTAGCAGGTGGTTAGGGTTTTAGTGGAATTCAAACCTTGCAGGCCACCCTATGAGGACATTTCTTTCCTAAGCCCAGAGGGGGGTCGATTACTCGCAATAAACTGTACATATCCTTATAATGAATGCGGCCGCTGAAAAAAGAATACAGGGAGTTAGAGCAGACCACACACAACAGAGAAACAGTCGGAAGAGAAACACAGAGACAATAAGAAAAACGGCAAAGAGGTCACACAGGTTTGTAGTCATTGTGCTTCACCCTTTGAGCCACAGTGCTGTGTCTCTGCACCGCTCACTGCAGTAGCAACCCCTCTGTTGCTCCCCCAAAAGTCCTAACAGTGTCACCATGCTGCCCTGTCTCTGAATACATACATGCCTTCACCTTGCTAATTTACCTACCACACCTGCTGCCATCATCCTGTTAGAATCTACCTCCATCCTCCTACCATACTAGGGCCCTGTGATTTCTGAGGTACATTTTTCCAATATGGCTCCCTAAATGAAAGTCCCCTGAGGAACGTCTCACTCTGGACATGTCCTAAATATATCAAAGCAGCTTCTGTAACACTGCACCTCTCCAATGTGCCTGTACCACTCAAATACTGACATGCACCATTGCCTTCAATGGGCATGCTCCAGCAACTGAATCTCTGGTTGTATCTGTCTTTTCCTCCCTGGTCTATCTCCCTCTTTCCATCCCTTCATCCCTCACCAGTCCCTGACCTAATGTTAACCATTTCAATCTCAGTATGAATTACATGACAAAAGTTGCCACTTTATTGAGAATGTTAACCAGCAGCAATTCCTCACTAAATTAAATGCTGTATATATTTTTTTTACTTTTGAAGTGCTCAGCATCCATCTTTTAAACACATTCTGCCCACCCTCACCTGCTTTCCATATGCCATTCTCCCCTCATTCTCATTCTCTCATGCATTCAGGACACTAACTTTCCTCTCCTGAGCACTTCCTTTTCTCCTCCTCATTCTTCTCTACCCTGTCTGCTGTCTCTCACTATCGCCCCCTACAGTGCAGACTCCAGCAGAGCACTTGGGTGACAGGCACTGGAATACAGATACCAGGAAACTTATCGTGTTTGGAGGGGCACAGTAAGTTTTTTGGCAGTATGCAGATTCCAGACGAAGGGAGGGGGTCTTCAGCACTCACAGAGGGTTAGGGGATCAGTGGCTTGCTTATAGCCAGGAGAGGCTAGGAGTTGTATGTCTCAGACGATTCCCCTGTGAGAACACCTCCTCACTCACTGGTGCTTCGGATGTATAAAATAGCAATTAGCCACTGATCATATTTAGGGACCTCATCAATGCTGATAGAGTAACTAACAGACATCTTATTGAGAGGGAGAGAAGGAAATCAGTTATAATTATGTCTCTTTAATGCCTGTGTGTGTCTGTGTGTGTGTGTGTGTATGTGTGTGAATGTACATATATACAGGAATGTGCAGAAGAGATAGGAGAAATATAGTAAATGTCACAGTGTACCTCCACTGGAAACTATGGTCAATCCTCATTGTTTATCAGTGTTGCTATGTCCACATGTACAAGTCAATGTGCCTCAATGTGTGTATGCAGTATGTTCTTGTGCCAGACTTTGCATCAAGTATGTCAGTACCAAGAGTATTGGTGTGTCTCAAGACTGGTCATACAGGACTCTCCATAACATTTGGGACAAAGACAGTCTTTTCTTGATATAGCTCTGTACTCCACACTTTCAGATTTGTAATTAAGCAATTTACATGTGGTTAAAGAGCAGATTCTCAGCCATTATTAAAGGGTAAGTGCTGTAATTTTTACATTATAATATATAAGAAATACCCTTTAATAAAAGCGTACGTGATTTAACCACATGGAATTTGTTTGATCATGAATCAAAAATTGTAGCATGCAGAGCCAAATCAAGAAAAAGATACTTTTTTCCCAGACATTGTGAAGGGCAGTGTATGTGTGCAGTGTCACTGTGTATAGACTGTGATCAGTGCACTGTGTGCTGTGCACTGTGACTCACCAGGCAGCCGGATCATACTCGGCCCAGATCCGGACATACTCGTCCAGGTGATGAGGTCCCAGTATGGAGGAATCTCGCGTCAGATACTCAAAGTTGTCCATAATGACAGCCACAAACAAGTTCAACATCTGCAAATGTGCACACACACACACACACACACACAGAAACAAAAGGAAAGAGAGGTAATATAGCGTCAGCTGTATTAAAGAGCTGTACTAAAGTCAGTCAGTGACATGGCCCTGACAGCACAATATGTGACTCCCTGACAGAGCAACTGCAGGTCAGACCAAGTGCCATGTTTTTAACTTTACCATCAAACCGACAGTTATTATTACAATTTATATTATCCTGAGTGATCATAACCATAAATTAAGTTATAAAGGTGGTTACCTGATTGCTATACAAAATTGTCTTAAATATTACTGTTATAATTATTGTTTTAACTGAAGATATCTCAAATAGACTGAACTAAACTGAACTGAACAGACTTTAATTGAGTCTCCTCACCAAGAAGGAGCAGAGAAAGATGAAGGAGACGAAGTACAGGTAGGCAAACTCGCTGCCGCACTCTGGCTCCATGATGCCGGACCGAGGGTCACAGTCTTTTCCACCCAGACAGGCCAGCATTATGTCGTGCCATGCCTCTCCCGTTGCACTCCTGTCACACACACAGACACACACACACACACACACACACAGTTATCAGTCTGTAATAAAGCTGACAGTGTATATTTTGTGAGAATGGACACAGAAGTACCTAGGCAGCATTGTTCTTTTCCACTGGTGAAATAAGACCATTCCTGTCACAGTATCATACAGACTGACAAACAGGAAACACATACTAGAACAAAGTGAGAGGCAGATACCGATACGCGTTCATACACACACACACACACACACACACAAACACAAACCTGAAGAGCAACATGAGGGCCTGGAGAAAGGTTCTGAAGTTGTTATGCTGGTTGATGGCACTCTCTCCATCCTCATCAATCCCTATATTCCCAAAGAGCTGCAGAAACACCACTGTTGTCAGCACCTCACTCTGGACTCATTGCTAAGCAATATCATTATGACTGAATTTAGACAATATCACTCATATACTGCAACACGCCACATAAACCGTGGGAGACAGACAGCATTTGTGCAAACTTGTATGTGAATACCATCTGACATTTCACTTTGAGAGAGCGAAAAATGAAAAGGCCTTTTTAATGGCATGTTGGTGAGAAGCAGTAAGAACCTTGTCGCAGACACAGATGTAAGGCAGAGAGAACCTCAGAGCCTCAGTTCACTCACCTGCATTCCAATGATGGCGTAGATGAAAAACAGCATGGCTATGAGCAGGCACACATATGGCAGAGCCTATGGGCAGAAGAAGACAGTTACACTTACTGCCACGCTGCCCCTGCACACAGAGGTCACTAGCATTCAACCGCAGCCATTTCCAGCGGTGTTGTGGATTGAGTAGACTGAAGATTACTGTACAGATTGCAACCAGTCACAATATTATGGAGTGCTAATATTAAGGCTCAACATCCGAACACTGTTCCCATGTTTCACTGTATCAGTGTCTCAATGTGTCAGTGCCCTTGTGTGTCGGTGTTATGGACTGATTGTGTCAGCTCTGGGGTCCAGGTGGCTGAGGTGCCTGTACCTTGAAGGACTGGACGAAGGTCCAAAGCAGAATTCGGATGGTCTCGCCCTGCCTAAGCAGCTTGATGAGACGAGCGGCCCTGAAGAGCCGCAGGAAACTCAAGTTTATGAAGTTGTTCTAACAGGAGAGTGTGTGACCAGAGAACAGAGAAAAGCAGAGAGGGGTGAAGAGAGAGTGACATGACAGAGAAGAAAGAGACAGAGAGAAAAGAGAGTGGAAATACAAAGCATTGAGAGATGAGTTAGAGAAGTAAGAGAGGTGGTAAGATAAAGAACAAAAAGGGAGAGAAGAGGAAAAAGGCTATGTCAGTTCAAAGGTCATGAAGGCCCTGAAATGCCTCTCCTAAAACACAAAACCAACCAAACAAAAGAGAGGTACATTTCCAAAGGAAAAGAGGAGGTCCAACTACTCAACTCAAAATAAAACACTAGAAAGGAACATACTTAAATAAAATAAAGTGCAAGACTAAAAAGGGTTTAAAAGGAACTGATTCAAATGAACAAAAAAAAAAACACATTTCAAAGAATCTAACTATCATCATCCAATTGGGAAGGTAAAGCAAAGTTTTTTTAAAAGACAACCAAATGCACTGATCTCTGGGACTAGCAAGCCACATAGTATGGAGTCTGCCCAAAACATGCTAACACAGACACCACACACACTGGAAGCTGTCAGCTCTGGCCAAGGGCCACCGGCCACCATGGTGCTGTGATTCTCCATGGTTTAAACTGAGGGGGGGCTGTGGGCGTTGATGTAGTTTGGAAAAATTTCCAAACAACACACAACATTCCAACTGCAAAAAAACCAAACCCTACCAAAGGAAACCAAAGCATAGTGCAATGATCATTTGCACTTCTTATATGATATTTACCAGGTAGGAGGTTGCATTACAAGGGGATTGCACAATGGTGCAAACTATGGAACTGGCACAAATGTCACAGTGCCTAGAAATTACTGTGATAAAGCATAACTGATATAATGCAACCATGGCTCTTTATATCTCACTAGCGTATTTGCTATACCATCTAGTGAGCATGCGCCAGTGTCCCCTACACACCATCAGGGGGCACTGTAGCACACATATCTTGCGGGAAGGAGGGGGTGGGTGGTTAAAAGAAGTACATGCAAGCAGCTCCATTCTATAGCATGCAGACAATGCCATTACAGTATCTGCACACAGAAGGCAGGTCTGACTCTCACAATAATGCCTGGGAGGTCACAGTGTGAGTGGAAATAGCAGTTCTGTTTGATTTCTTGGTTCAGCGGTGTGCATCCAACACTACTGTCTGCCTGGTTAAAAGTACGTCTGTTTAAAATGTATTTTAGACATGAGTTTCCATTCCGGAAATGCGTTTGCACAGCTACCTCACCTTGGTGTCTCTGTGTCCTTGTGTCTCAATGTATCCCTGCGTTATCTTTTTTGTGTCTTAGTGTGAAGGTATCTTGTGTGTCACTGCTGAAGTGCGTAAGTATCTCAGTTAGAGATATCATTGTGTGTCCGTGCTGAAGGATGTTAGTATGTGTCTCAGTGTAGGAACGTCTCTGTGTGTTAAAGCTCTAGGGTGTCAGTGTGCATGTGTGTGTGCTCCAGGGTATTGAGTGTGTTTCAGTGCTACAACCATTCAGTATCCTCCATGCAATAGTGTAGGAGTCAGGCCAGCCGCAGGCAAGCGTGCACAAGCGTCCGGTCATGTCCTTCTGGCTGGAAGATCCCCTTTAAGAGCTGAACCTCAGCCCTCTGTGCTGTATCAGAGCCACACTGCTGATACAACAGAGGAGAAGCCCTATACCTGCATTCCCACAAACCCCATCACTGTTTCCCTGTGTATGCATGTACGAATGTTTGTAAGCCTGTGTTCATGCATAGGTGATTGTGTGAGCGTGTGTGCATTTGCATGTTTGTGTGTGTGTGCACTTAGGTAAGAGTGAAAGAATATGTGTGCATTTGAGTGCAGTGCATGGAAATGTACCAAAGTGCATGCATGCAAATGTATGCATGTATAAGCACATGTAGTTTTTTGTGAGTGAGTGAGTGTGTATGTTTGCTCACTTGTGTGTGTGTCTAGGCACAGAGACTAGAGGGCTGAGTTGCTAGGCAGGTGTGGGCTGAAGGTCACCGGGCAGAAGCACATGCATCACGGCCACATTGGGTAATAGATGCATCAAAGCTCCAAAAAAATGACAAACCAACCAGGTTCTACATGTAGATGTTGTAGATGGATGGTTTTATATTGGCATTTTTGGGAGGGGAGTTGATTAACAACCAGTGTACGAAATTGGTTGGCATGGACACACAGACCAGTTCATGGATGGAGACATGAGTTTTCATAGTGCATTTTGATTGGATGAATTTATCAGAAGGCGTAGGGCGCCAATAAAGCACAGTTTAAAGAAAGCATGTAAAAAGATAAAACAAGAAATAAATAATCATTATATATGTATGTTAACACGCAAATCAATCAAAACAGACGTTCACCAATGCTCGGGCAGTTCCAATACTTCGAACCGGCAGCACTGATCAGAAACAGAAGTCAGGTTGGGCCTGGCTCAGGCAGAACCCATAAACAGATTGGACTTTCTGGATGCCGCGCAAAGGGTTCAATTACTGGGGCTGTCTGAGCATGGTTGCACAAGACTACACATCATTATCACTGAACTAACAATCATTTAGAAACTGTAAATACAAATATACATACTCTCACAGAAACAATAGGACATTATTAGAGAGTGCTTGGCATCACCATGCCCAACTGTGATGTAATTTAAGTTTTCTGTGCCAAGAAATGGTGGAGGAGCTCAAGATTCAAGCTACATTTGTTGTCAATGCTAAGTACTGTAGAAGTTCTGCCTGCTCAGCTCTATGTCACTGTAAATGTAATGGTATAAAATTAATTACATATAAATGAATTACACAATAGTGTGCCAAATGTGCATTACATGATATACAAGCTCTGTGAATACTGTGTTACAGTCATATATTGTACACCTGATTTATTTAAACCCCCTTTACAGGTAGTCGTTTGCCTGTGCCATCTGAATTTGAGGAGGTAACAGAGCACACACTGATAAGACTGCCTGCTTTTTGTTTAACTGGTGCTGCTTGTTTGTGGTGTACACACTGCCTGGATATTGCATCAGCTGAACCTATGCAAAATGTACATCTGCAGGTGCTCCCTCCGGCCATTAGGTGTCACTGGTTTGTGGGAAGACTATATATATATTGAAAATATATAAATAACTGTATCCCACACTCAACTACCAACACTTACCAACCCCTGTATTTAGGGGTCCTTTCACCTATGCCTACCCAGCCAGACATAAATGTGCGGCCCATGACCTTTCAGGCTGAAATCTAACACTGTTTCTCTCTCAAAGATTTCTTGTTGACCATTCTGGAATTTTTTGTCTGTGCTGGAATTCCATGTGTCTGTGTTGGAATTCTTTGGTTCTATGTTAAATTTATGCATTTAAATGCGTTGAAGTTTATGTGTTTGTGCTGCACTTTAGTGTCTCTGGGTTGCAGTTTGGTGCCTTTGTGTTCTATTTCTGTTCATCTTATATATTGTTGTCTGTATTGCATGTCTGTGTCTGAATGGTAACAGCCTTTTTCTGGGGGTGGGGTGGGGGGTGGTGTAGGGGACTGCGAGCGGACTAGCTAAGCTGAGCTGAGCTGAGCTAGCTGGTTGGTGGGACAGGAAAGTTAAACACATCTCAGTCTGGGCTCTGGTGATGCTGCAGCACTTCAGTTACACAGCTAGTCTGCCACACACCGCACGCCAACTGGGACATTTATATAAGACTTTTAGAAACAGTTCATGCTTCAATGAATAATACAAGATCCTGCAGAAATACACACATTCTCTCTTTCTCTCAAAACACTCTCATACACACACATACACGCAAACATATCGTCACTCTCTTATGTCTGCACTGAACACATAAGGACTGTTCACTAGCTCTACCCACATAGTCAGTTATCTCCACCTCCTCTCACTAAACTCCACCTCCCCACACCCCCTTCCCAGCACACTTACCCCTAGCTCTGTGACTAAAATATCGGTGATGCTCCCAAGGACTGTCACACAGTCAAAAATATTCCATGCATCCTTGAAATAATTCTGTGGGAAGACAGGGGAGAGGGGAAGAGGGCAAAGTTAAGTCACAGAATGTCTGCAGGCCCACACAGAGTTAAGCTCCTGAGGCCGGTAGGCTGGAGGCAGGGGACTGGGTCCACCTTAAGGCCACGATATACTTGCTTAACAACGTGTACCTGTAGAAAAGCGGCTTGTTCACATACTTGCCTGCGTACTTTGCATGTACCTGGAGGATTAAAAAGTATATCCACTAGGGGGCAGATCAGGGCCGAATCATCCCTGGCCGTTCGGGCAGTGCGATTGTCACAGAAGAAGAGCCAAAAGAGCTAACCAACAGGAATTACAAGGGCGATTCTTTAGGTTACGACAGGCAATATTGCTAACATCAGGTAGCCATGTTTTATTTGTAAAATAAATGCAGACCAATAAATAATTTCCTCTGAACTGTCAATCACAATTAGGCAGATGAAACAGTAGAATCTTTGTGTTTGTTCAGAGTCTGTTGCTGACCTGCCTGTCAGAATCTGATATGCTGCCCCCACCGTTTGTGTGCTTAATTGCATCTTGCAGACACGTAGTGTTAATTTTGGCGGACGTGCAGAACCAACATTCCAAAGGAATGCAGGATATGCATGGTAACAATCTCGCGCAAGCGAATGTGTAGTTAAAAGCAAGTATATTGCGGCCTTTACTGTGGTAGAATACAACCGGTTAGGAGCTCCTGTATTGCTCTCTGACATGGTTCAGAAACACTCTCTACTCTGGCCTCTTTGGGACTGAAGGACAATGTCACTGAGGCCAAGAAATGTGTCTAATAAAAGCCTTCTTTCCCAGATCACCTTTGTTTCAAAGGACAGTCACAGTCAGACTGTCCCTCTTAAGATGAGGACAGTCAGGACATCCTTCAAAGAACAAAACCATTCTGTTACAGTCCCCATTTGGTCATTTCCATCTCAATTCCTGGAAATCTACGACACAAATGGTAAGATTTCAAATGTCTCTTGCTTCTTCAAATGTTCAGGCCCTTTTTAGGTGGGTTTAATACAGTCAGTCATTCACATTAATGAACCACAGCCCTGAGTGGCCCACAATACAAGTGTGTACCCAACCCCCCCAGACCAGATGGCAGTCAATGCAATTTCAAATGTGAAAATTAAGAAATATTCATTCAACAACCCCTTTTCCAATAAGCTTGTTTATACCCATAATACTTGATTTCAATGGTTATAGTATGAAAATGAACAGCCATTACTTGAACATTGACCAGAAATAAACCAGATACTTAAAAAATAAAAATCAGACACATGTGAAATTACAGTCATTTTTCTATTTAAATGAAGCCCAAGGGTCATAACTGCCCATCCGACTGTCTGTGGGCACCAGTGGCCAGCTAGATTTGTTACAATGTGAACAGCTGATATTTGCATTGGGGCATAGGAGAGGGAGCGTAAGGCAGATGACGGGGATGTGACGCAGTGATTGCTTGGGCTCTTTGTGCTCAGAGCCTGCATGTCTGCTGGTGCCTGCAGTGAAATTCTGCATTAGGGCCGATTACTGCACCTCAGCTGCAGGACTGAAACACTGCTGATACGGCCCACAGACCCGCTCCCTCATTCCCTCTCACATCCGCACCTGGCTCCTGCTCTGCCCTCCCCCTTTCTCTCTTTCTCTCTCTCATTCTATTCTTTTTCATTCCTCTACTTTTCTCCCATCTCATTCTCTCTCCCTCCCTCCCCCCTTCTCCTCTGTCTGCCCTGTTCACTGTCCTCATTTGCCCTCTCTCTCCCTCTGTATCTTTCTCTCAGTCTCTCTCCCTCCTCTTTTTTTGGAGGCTCAGTGGCTGCCCCCCCTCCTCTCATTTCTGATCCACAGTCATGTGCGCAGCATATCACTGTCAGCTGAGACAGGGGTCTGTATCGATCACAGAAGTGGTGGCCTTAATGTCACATGCGTTTTCGGAGGACTCACCAGCACTCCGAATGCAATGATCTTAAGCACACACTCCATGGAGAAGAGCGAGGTGAACACGATGTTCAGGTTCTTCAGCACGTTCTCGTAGGCGTCTGTGGCTCCATTGTACTGCACTCACACACACGCACAGACACAACATAAATGCGTGCACACATGCATCCACGCACACACACAAAGCACAAATTACGCAAATAAAAAAAAGAGAAAGAAGGAGAGACTCACAAAACAGACAAAGACACATACGCAAAAGGAAGGCATGGACAGATATCAGAGATCAGAAATATATCACAGTTAAAATCAATTTAAACTTTAAACTCAACTCGTAATAACTATGATTATTACATTAAATATTTGCCATTTAAATCATACAGAATTAACACACTGACAATACCATTCAATACAGTATTTGTGAAAACTAGGGCTGTTCCAAATGCTGAACAGGGGTGTCATAACTGGAGTATACAAGGCACACTGAGGGTCCACAGTAGCTGAATTGACACAAATACTCTCTGGAGCCACAGTAACCAGTCAGCACTAAGCACTCTGAACAACACAAACAATTATGAGGGAGGGCAATAACCATAATGTACCATGGGGTGTAATAACGAGACCACATTAAGCCATGTGAGGGTCTTAAAAATGGACTGTACCAAGTCCCATGTGAGGGTTTTTATAACCGGCCCCAACCAAGCCAGACATAAGGGTTGTAATAATAACTGTACCAAATCCCATGTGAGGGTTTTATTAATGGACCTTACCAAGCCCCATATGAGCATTTTAAGAACTCGACTCTTGGATTGTTTTTAAAATTGGAATGTACCAAGCCCCATGAGAGGGTTTTAATATCCATACTCCCCCAAACCCAGAGTGAGCAGGGTGCAGCAGGCCCGAAGCCCTACCTTCATCATGAGAACGATGGTGTTGAGCGCGATCATGGCCATGATGGTGTATTCGAATGGCGGTGACACTACGAACTCCCACATGCGGTACTGGAAGCTCTGCTTGTTCTGAGGCATGTGGCGCGTCAAAGGTCTGGCATTGATGGCAAAGTCTATACAGGCTCTCTGAAACACAACAGCACCAACTAAACTTAGTACGAAACACACATACAAATGGCTATGTGCTGTACAGACAGCACTTTAGCATGGCAGCAAGCCATATTGGTCAGCCTACTTCACCTCGTTCTTTTCCAGACTGTAGTCCTCCATCATTTTGTCGCCCTGTTCCTGGAAGGTGATGATGATGAGGGCCACAAAGATGTTGACGAAGAAGAAGGGGAAGACCACGAAGTACACCACGTAGAAGATGGACATCTCCATCCGGTACCCCGGGCTCGGGCCCTGATTCTCGTAAGTCGCATCCACTGAATGTTTCAGCACCCTGGGGAAAGTAGTGGAGACACTCCTAAGCCATGAACAACCATTACCTGCTACAAACTTGTGTGTGTTTTGTGTGTGTGTTTATGGGAGAATCATATCACTCTTACATCAGTTTGTTTTTACTGGTTATCGGCATTCTATTGCTACTATTTTATGAGAGGGAGGGAGCGATAACGAGAAAAAGAAAGAGGGAATGATACGTGGGTGTTTGGACACGGCACTCACAGCGGCCACCCCTCTCCGGTAGACACGGTGAAGAGGGTGAGCAGGGCCCAAAGCACGTTGTCGTAGTGGAAATCGTACTTCTTCCACTCCCGCTTCTGCGCCTTTACCTCGTTGTCACGTTCATACACCAGGTACTCGCCCCTGAAGAACACAAATACACAAAGTACTTCACGCTGGTCTGTGCTGTTTTAGAAAATGCTCACCCAGCACCCAGTCTCTCAGCTGCTCCCCCAAACGTCCAGTCAATGTACATGACATCCTGACGCGATGATGTCAGATGTGGCAGCGGTTAGGTAGGAGAGCGGGAGTGTGTAAATGTATGTGGGTTTGTGTGGCCCTCACCTGCAGTCACGCTCAAACTCTTTGGATTCGTCGGTGCAGTAGAAGAAGCGGCCCTTGAACAGCTGCACGGCCACCACAGCGAAGATGAACATGAAGAGCAGGTAGACGATCAGGATGTTCAGGACATTCTTCAGAGAGTTCACCACACAGTCAAACACAGCCTGCACAGGAGGAGATAATACACCACACAGTCAAACACAGCCTGCACAGGAGGAGATAATACACCACACAGTCAAACACAGCCTGTGTAACACGAGAAAGTCAGGAACAGACTTACAAAGCACACAAGCATGTAGCTTCAGAATTTAACAGTATTAATAGTGAGACAATCTGTACCGCACCTTCAGTTTGGGCAGGCGCTTGATGGTCTTCAGTGGACGCAGCACTCTCAACACCCTCAGAGACTTGATGGTGCTGATATCCTTCCCCTTACTGCTCCCCCTGCAGGGCAGCCATGAAAGGGCAGGAAGGTTAGAAGAGAGATGGAGGGGGGGTGAAGCATATGGAGGTGGGTCCTGGGTAGGAGAGCCAGTCCCCCCTGCATCGAGCTGAAAAACACTTTGCAGTACTTCTGAAATGGTGAAGATTGTGGTTTTTATTGTCTGCACTGTTCAAGCCTGTAACCAGGTTTCATTTAAATACACACACAGCTCACATTGCAGTGACAGATGCTACGGTAATGCACAAAACTGCGCTGACAGTGTCCTGAGGTATAAATCAGTCAGCGATTCTAGGCATTACACAACGATCAAACAGTCAAATCTCATGCTGCTTTGAAACTGCGCCCTCACACATGAGCTCGGTGTCGACCGTTCAGCTCTTCTGGCTTTACCTGCTTCAGCAAAACCCAGCTGGACTTTCTCAACAGCATGAGGCGTTTGATCAAAAAACAAAAAACAAAGCAAACATCTGCAGGCATTTCTGAAATGAAATACCCAGCCAAACCTCTTTCTTTCTTTTTTTTAAAACACGCAAAAAATAAAATAATCATACTTATGATGTGGGAGTTTTTTTGTATAAAGAATGGTTCCGTCTTCATTGAAAGAAGAGGCAGTTGATCCTTGCTGTGGGTTTTTCCTGATGTGGAGTCTTCCTCAGGACTTCAAAAGGTTCTCTCTGTGCAAATCACAGTGCCTTGCACAGGTGCGTCAGTTATGCTAAGGATACTGACCATACGTGGGCTCCCCTTTTTTAGAGAGGGAGCAAATTGGGGCCGCCGGTTGTTACACTCTCAGTGCAGTGAGGTACCCACACCGTGGTGATGGTCTTACGACTGCTCCAGTGCTGAATGTGGCTTTACAGAGCAGTGTCTAATTGACTATGGCCATTCTCAAATTCATGGTCTCAGGAAGTAAAACAATTACGCTCTTCAACAGGGGAGCATACACAAATCTTTTCTTCCTTCGGGCTTCATGGGTGACATTGGCCGTCTCTGTCCGTGGAGAAGGAAGTTGTTTCACTACAGTTACTATACTCTTAAGCATATCTTCAAACTCTGAATGTAGACAAATGGTCAAAGGGTATTGAGGGTCACTTCACCCTTCTTGCCCTTGCATGACAGTGAAGGCTTCCTGGATGACAGGTCTGTCTTCTTTACGGTTTTAGGAGAGACTCTTGGTCTGGTCTGGACACCCCTGCTTCTTGCTCGTCTTACTTGGTTCACCATCTTGCTGTTCGCTGTTGTTATGGTGACTATTACTGATTCCTCTTTATCGCCACCAAGACATTAACCTCGATACACCCAGTGGCAAGGCCTGCTCTGCATAATGCTTCAAGCAGAGTAGGACTGTGACATTAGCGCCATGGTTGGCACTGCTACCCAGCTCTACAGCATCCTAAGCAGATGCAGATATGCACTGTCATGCATAACTAGGCATCCTGTCCAATGAATGCTACAATGTATATGCGTTGCTGTTATGGCAGGGCTGCATGCCAGGTCTAATTCACTGCCAAAGTGTGTACAAACACAATCAATAACAAATAACAACATACTGTTGGAGACACTACTGGCGAGATCTTGCTGAGTTACACTGGTTCTGATCCACAGACGGACCAGGGGGGAACAGACAGATGGGGAGAGGAAGGGGCAAGGGCAGGATGGACACTCAGAAAAAAAAGAAAGAGAGGAAAGCCTTGGACTCGGAGACAATCAGTGAAACAAAAGAGAAAGAGAGCGAGTAGGACAACTTTACCGGGAGCTGCTCCTGTTGATGTGGCCATTCGGAGAGACGAGAGAGGGTCAGTGACAGCGAGACACAGAGCGAGGACGAGGAGGGAGAGAGAGAAAAACAGGCAGACAGAAAGAGAAAGAGAAACAGCACCAGGGAAGGTACGGAAGAAGGAAAAACATTTATATGAGACACACAGAGAGAGAAGGAGAAAAAAGAGCAAGGCCTGCGTTTGGTTACAACACCTCAGCTCCCCCACCCCAACCAGACCTCCACTACCCTCTTTGAGCTTCATCTTGTTGGTCCCTGCTTGTTCCCTAAGAGATCTGAGGTTACAGAACTGTGATGCACTGAGATGGAGCATGGCATTGATGGGCTGAAGGACCAAATCTGCAGCTACACAATACATCCTCATACGTTAATCACCCGTCAACCCTGCACAATGTCTTTGAACCACAGAATTGCCCAGACTCATACAGCTACATTTATCTTGCATTTACTGTCCTCAAAGGCAATGTACTGACCCTAGAGGTGTATCTAACTACAGTTTCAGCCTGCACATGGTTTTCTGTTACAGCTCTGAGTATACCATCTGTCCCTGTTTGGATTCTGGGGTCAGGGGCCAATACCAATACCTCTTCCCTAGGAACCGGTCCAACGGCTCCATGAGGCATCGATCCTACAGCTACCTGTAGTTTGGGGCTACTGAAGAGAGAGAGGTCAGATGAAAGCCTTTCACATATGCATGTGCAAAGCTGCAGTATATAACAATGTTCAAAGTAATGTGTAGTGTGAAACTACCACATACTGTAACAAGAAACAAGACAGCACTTACTGTGAAGCCTTACTTAACATTTTTCTTTAAATAGATTGTACCATTGCACTCATGCATTTTGGGTATATATGCCCTCCATGGCTTACAGCAGCATGTGGTGAAGCTGGGTCTTAAATATTTAATAGAGGGACCACTGGTTACAGTTCATAAGGAACACATTACTTGGATAACAATAGGCTAATGAGGAAAGAAAATAAAAAATTAAAAACCCCAAGCGCCCGTAATTAATCAATACTACAGAAAAATTCCATCCAGTGAGACAAACGCACAGATAAGCTAACTGTATCTTTGGCATTGCATTTATGTCATGCAGTGCAATTGTCTACATATCCATGCCTTAAGTGACAAGCTTGACCTCTCTAAAATGTGCCCCCTGTCACACTGGCACTGCCCCATGGAACATAACGCTATATGCCATATGATTCAGCACTACTATAGTAGCAGGACACAGCACGTTATGGCACCCATGTGACCAGCTGCTCTCAATTCTACTATAGAGTCCTACAGACATGGCAACCCCTGGGATTTTGGTAAGTACAATAGTTTTGTGACTGACTCATGGTTTGCTGGATTTGGAGCAGAGTTGGTGTGTTACTGATTATTAGGGTCCAGAGTGCAAAAATAATTATAAAATTATATAAACATAAAAAATAATTTATTAAATCAGTGCTGATTTAGTGATCACAAACCCATTGGAACTGGAATTACAACTGAAAACTGCTCAAATCTTGAAATAAAAATGTACATGTTAGGTTTGATAGGAAATGGGTGTTCCTGGTCTTTTGCTTTTATTGTAATTACAAATTCCCAGAAGCCCAGGTCTGCTTCTTTCTCATATGGAGGGACAGAGGGTGTAAGATCTGTCTCCAGTCTTACACAGAGGCAAGAGAGGTGACACAGTGTCACAGGGGAGCCCAAAGCTGAACATGCTGACCCTCTACACTGACCAATCTCGAGGAGAGCGACTCCACACACTCACACACACACAAACACACACACAGCCACATACACACACAGTCCATTTAATTGGTCAAACCCAAACACTCTCACTCACCAACATGGAACTGTAAAACCAGACAGAGGAAGAGTTTGCTGCAGCTACATGCAGAGGCCATTACAGTCAGCACTGAAACCAAGCTTCCAATGTCCTTCTTTTTACAGCCTTCACATATCCAGATCTGATCAAATCCAGTCATATCCGCTATGCCATCTGTCTGTTCGTCTTCATCCCTGTTTCATCTGTCTCCACTTCTAGTGAGATGTCTGGATGTCTGGCATCTTTCAGCTCTTTTGCGGAACATGCAGCTTGATGAAATGAGGGCTGGAATAGTAGCGTGTTCTCAGACCGGGCGATAAATGTTGTCGAGAATTAATTAAAATGACAATAATCATCTCCAGTGGGAACAATCTGTCTATCTCCTGCGTTGTATGGCCGCGCTCGATCTAATTATTGTGCTATCGAATTCTGTGGAGTCTTTCCACTGGCCCCTGTGGGGTAGCAGAATCTGGCACCGGGGCAGTTAGTCTGCGCTCCCTATCTGTGTGCCTTCCTCCAAGTGTCTGTGTGCTTTGTGTATGTCTGTGACATGCAGTGGGTGCTCTGTATTCATCTGTCTCTTTGTCTTTCCTGACTGGACCCTACGGATCTCTGTGTGTCTATGCAGGTTCCCCTCCCAACCCAACTGGTATATGTGTGTATCCGTGGTGAGAAACGCAGGCCCAATACAGAAGAGAGATGACACAGATATAACAGTCAGACCCCCCAGCAGAGCAGCTGCAGGGCTCAGCGCAGTCGTGACAGAAACACAGCGCACAGACAGGAAGGGGAGGGGGGTGTTGCGGGATGTAAGGGGGTAGGGACCAGGCTCACAGGCAGGGGGCGCCACTGTCACCCTGGAGCACCTGCCGTTAGGGCAGCTCACTCTCTTGCTGGAGGGGTGGGGGAGAGGGAAGAGGGGTTGCTCTACAGGCCTGGCTGGGCTCTCTGGCCCTGGTCTCTATTGGCAACTCCTAATGCCCGCCCCCCACCCGCTGCCCCCACCCCAAAGCCCCTGGTGGATGTAAGGAGGGAGCAGAGAGGAGGGAGCGAGGAAGCAAGGGAGGGCTGTCCTGTCAGGGAGTCATGCTGGAGAAGATGCGCAGTGGAGTGATTTTTTCACTTGCCAGTCACAAACCTATCAGCCTGCAATGTCTGCAGTCATACAAAGGGGTTTGATAGGTTCTCTGTATGCATATATCTACTGTACAGCCATTCACATCTACATATGCATATATGTACCAGGAATATATACGTATGCGTACACCTTCCCCAGTCCCGCCGTGTCCGCTCTGTGCACTCTTCCTGGGGTATCCTGCTTAAGGGACCAGGGCAGTGCATTGGTCATAACTGCAACACCGACAGAACCTTTCATGTTGAGCATCCCAGGAAGAGTAAAGCATCTCGACACGAGGAAACATGGACAGTCATTCACAGTTCCAAATGCTGAAAAACTAACCGTTCCGCAGGCTAATCAATACATTGACATTGCCACTAAAACACTTAAGAGCTTCAAAATTTCATGGAAAACGATGCAATCAGTGCCTAGGTTGCATTAGGTAAAGCTGTTGACAAGATCATCAGTCACCGTTTCATATAAATAGCTGAGTAAGATGATCCCAGAATGTCCAGAGGGGACCAAGCCTCAGTCTGCAGGCTATTCAAACTTTACAGTACTGTACGTGGATATCAACAGTAGTGTGTAAATAACACAAAATAAATACTTGCACTGCAATTGTCAAAAGTGGATCTGACTGTGTCACAGAAGGCATGTGTATACCTGTGTGTAACTGATTTAGTGCGATGAAACTGAACAGTTCTGAGATGTTCTGTCATTTCTCAGTGAGTTACAGAAATACAAAGGTTAGACCAATCCATGTATGACAGACACACATACACATGCTTGCATGAGGTCCGATCTGGGATGTGGCCGTATAACACAGTGCATGACCCCTCAGAGTGAGGGCGCGCTCCAGGCACTGGAGGACTGAGGAGGACGCACACATACGCATGCACGCAGGCACATATATCCTGTCTAAGATAACTGGACTATCTAAAATAAAATCATTCCACCTTGAGTCTTCTGTCAGCACTTGCATTCACTCCCACTGTCCCCTCCCCCCCACGTTCAAGGCCACGCTCCGATTGGAGGCCCCGCCCCGCCCCTCCCTGCAGCAGGCACGCTCCCCAGGCCGTGCAGAGGAAGGAGGCTGAAATACCTGCTCCGCCGGGCCGCCGGCTCGCTGCTCCAGAAACCGCCTGGGCAGTAAAGGGTTACAGGTGCCTGGGGTCGTCACCCACACGGGCCATGGGGCCGAACGCCGAGGTTGTCAGGGTTAGGGGCGGGTAGGGTAAGGGAGGGGTGTGGTTAAGGAGTAAGGGGGAAGATGGGGATACGAAAGGCGAGGGGAAGAGGTGGGGGGGTCGGCTGCCACTGACGAAGGATGAATCACACTTATGGTTGATGGGAAGTGTGAACAAGTGTCAGAAAGAGCAAGACAGAGACAGAGAGAGACTGAAAGAGGTTGGTTTAATATGAGCCCAGGGGTGAGGGGGTGGGGGGGATAGTTACTGAGAGCACAGTTAGCCAGTGAGAACTTCTCAGAGGGGAGGAGAAATGGAGGTGATTCTCTGAGAGAGATTCAGAGAGAAACACTGGACAGATGGGAGGGGACAGAAAGCGATTCCATAGGGGCGTCTGCAGGAGGAGAAGACTGAGACACCAGCTCAGCCAGTCCAGGTGAGTGAAGGAGTGAACAAGGCAGACTGACTGAGAGAGAGATATGTTTGGGAAAGAGACAGATTCACTGTGTGTGAGTGAGAGAGGCAGGGTGAGAGGTGTTTGAAAAAGAGAGACAAGATGACTTTGTGTATGTGACACACAGAGAGAGAGAAAGAGAGACAGACAGACAGACAGCGGGACAGACGGGGGGCAGGGCTGGGCTCCAAGGTGCCAGTGGGGCTGCACTGTGGCGTTTGGGCCAGCAGGGGGCAGACTGGGCAGCAGGCAGAAGGAGGGTGGAGGGGGGTGTCCGGGGTGACACTTACGTGAAGGCGAAGGCCACCAGGGCACCACTAACCACTATAAAGTCCAGGATGTTCCACAGGTCTCGGAAATAGGACCCCTGGTGCAGGACGAGACCCAAATCCACCATCTGAAACACAGACGAGACTAATCACAGCGCTGAACAACGTTCACTCCTCACATCTCACTCTGTCAGCCTTCACACGGCTGCACCCATACATACATCACACTCTGAATTGCTGCACAGTTACAATAAACTCTCAGAGAGTACATTTAATCTCACAGAGTATATTCACCCCTTTTTGCACTTATTTAAGATCTGTTAAATTAAGACTTAATATCCTGTTGTGTACAACCATACAACACAATACATACAATGCTGCAATCAGTTTCACACAGACCCCTCACAAAGCACGCTCGGCACAATGAGCATTGCACACCTCTCACAGTGAAGCACAGAGCGCACTACACAGTGCTAAAACCACAGTACACAGGATTTAACACTCAAAACTACCAAAACTGTGTAATGCTGCACTGGTAGTGTAGAAGCACACAGACTTTCACCTCAATTAGCACAGCACAGAATGTACCACACCACTATGTGTCACAGCGTTAGAGCACAACTCCAGGCTCCACAACAGCATAGTGAAAGCAGCAGAATGGGATGAGATCACGGCTCTCTGTCCAGACCCACCTGGGCCAAGGGGTTCAGCCTTACCTTGATCAACATCTCAAACGTGAACACTCCGGTGAAGACATAGTCAAAGTAGCGCAGCACCTGAAAACAGAGGGAGGCACATGGGGTTGTCACGGAAATGTTGGAGAGGGCAGAGGCTGCAGGGGTGGGGTGGAGGGAGGGTTTTGGGTGGTGTTGTGTAATCAGACACGGACGGAGAGGCTGACGGACAGACAGACAGTCTGAGGGGGCAAAGGGGGGTGGGAGAGGGGGGCAGCTCACGTTGTTGCGGGGGGAGTCGGGCTGGACGGGGTCCTCTGCCGCCAGGGCGATGCTGCTCATGGCGATGACCAGCAGGATGCACATCTCAAAGTAGCGCAGTGTCACGATGTAATGGCACAGCCTCCGAAACCTAGGCCCCACCCAGACCCAACACAAACGCTGTCATACACAGGCCTCACCCATACCACTGTGTTTACTCATGTTACTCCCATTTCAATCACAGACAGAACCCACACAGCACAGAAACATTTCTTTAAAAGAACAGAAACGTGTGTCACACAGGACAAGGTACGATCAAATGGATAATTTTAACTTAACTGACTTTGAGCATTACCTCCCACACACAAAGGCAGTCAGGATAACAGGAAAACACACAAACTGACTGCTGGACTGAGGAAAAGGGAAAGCCAAACAGGACCAATAGAAAAGACTCTCTGACAGATGGAGGCCAGTGGCGGACAGACAGACAGACAGAAAGACATAGAGACGGATAGGCCTGTGAAGTGCTCACGGGTTAGTGGTGGACAGAATGAACATGGAGCTGTAAGGCGGCATGGGTTTGGGCCCGTTCTCATCCCCTTTGTCATCATCATCATCTTCCTCCTTCTTCTCCTCATCCTTCTTGGGCAGGGGCTCTGTGTTGGCATTCTTATTCACTGCATAGAGGGAGCGAGAGAACAAATAACAGACACAGAGTGATAGAGAGAATAGGAAAGGCAATAAATAATAGTATAAAAATACAGTCAATACATTTGAGATACACAGAGATGTCTTCTAGTGGTAGTGTCTGAGAACAGGAAATGTTTTTGAAGATACAAAATAAAAGTTAACTGTAAGAAGGTGTTTTTTTCCTCTCACCTTGTAGAATTGCATTATTGGAGGGGTACATGGGAGGTATGTCCACAGTGGTGTGCTCTGGTTTCTTGGTGTTGGTCTTGCCCTGGTTGCAGGGTGTGGAGGCTGGATTGGTGAGGATCAGGTTGTTGTCGGGGGTCTTCCCGGGGTCTCCTCCGCCATGCTGGGGGTTAGTGACTGCGTTGTGGGTGGTGCTGTTGGGTAACGGGGGGTCGTTGGTGGGGCTGGGCAGGTTGGAGGGGCTGTGGTTGGAGTGGGCGTGGGGGTTGGGTGTGTGGTTCCGTGAGGCTGGGGGCTGAGTGGCCAGCTTGCTGTTCATGACGTTGTCCATGTCTTCGCTGTACTGGCTGTCCTGTCGAGGCAGGCACTGCTGGATGGGCCTAGTGGTGGACAGGGTGGGGCCGTTACCATGGCCCTCTCTGCAGAGATGGAGAGGTGGGGGGGGCAGTGGTCCAGGGAGCAAGAGATGGGAGGGAAAAGTCAAGAGGGGGTGGGTGGTTAAGACAGGAGAGAGGAATGAAGGAGTGGGAGAGAGTCACAAGAGTGGGGGAATGGGAAAAGTAAAAAAGAGGAGGGGAAGAGATGGAAAAAGGGAAAGAGAATGTAGAAGAAGAGGGAGAAAAAACATTCAGTGAAATTAAGTGGGAGGAAGTAGATTTGCTGGTGAGCAGTACTGCAGAAGCACTTAAATAGTATGTGTGCAAACCCCTTCCCAGGTCCCACCCTCCCTTCGCTTTCCCCCTCACTCACTTCCTGACTCTGTGCTGTCGGACCCTCTCCCTGTCTCTGTCCCTCTTGCCGTCATTCTCGTAGGTGGACTGGGCGCCGTGGCGATGACGTCTCTGCCTCCTGTCCACCCCGTCCGTGTGGTCGCAGTCCCCGCTGTCCGGGCCTCTGCTCCTGTTTCCACCCTCTCCTCCTGGCCCTCTGTGACGGCCGCCCCGGCCCCCGCCGCTGTCCTCATCATCAGGCGGTCTGCGGTGTTGCCGAGGGCGCCGGTTCTCGCCCTCCCCACGGGGGGACATGCTGCGGCCATCTTTTGCTCGGCCAGCCGGTGGCCGGTGCTGGTGTCGGCGGTGTGGTTCTCTGTTCTGGTCATCGACGCGGTCCAGGTGGGGGTGGGAGTGGTGGTTCTGGTTGTGGTGGCCCAGATCATGCTCCTTGCGACCTCGACGGGCCTCGGCAGAGTCGGCTCTTTCGTAGGGCCGGCCGGATCCGCCACCTCCTCCCCCTCCTCCACCCCTCTCGTTGTAACGCGCCTGCTTGCGCAGGAACTCCTCGGCCCGCTGCTGGCTCAGCCGCTGCTCCTGCTCTGCGTCGCTGGGCCGGGTCTTGTTGGTGTTGTTGTTGCGGTTCTCCTGCGGGTCTACCACCAGCGGCCGGTCCAGGTGGGTCTTCATGTCCGGCCGAATGTGGCGGGAGTAGGACACCTATGAGATACAGGGGCAGAGTGGAGTTACTGTCTGACGATGCAGCCTCAAACAAACACCAAAAATGAACAGGCAGCACATAGTGCATGACACACCATTCACAGTACAGCACACAATGAAATACAGACTTACTACTTTCGGTGCAACAAAATTACACATGGCTCAGTACAGTGCACAATGTCAAACCCATGCCATCACCTCCCCTATCCCAGTATCCCCTCTGTCCTCACCTTCCAGCGGTCCTCTGGGTCCAGCTCATTGTACAGCGCCTCCCTGCTGGTCATCAGGGTCTGCTTACGGAGCTCACTGGTGCGCTGCTCCCAGACCGACTTGGAGCCTTTATGGTTCTTCTGTTGCTCCTTACTAAATACAGAGAGGGGGAGAAAGAGAGAGGATGGAGAGAACAGGAGGAAGGGAGGAGAGCAGAGGCATGTGGAAGAAGAAGGGGTAAGAGATGAGAAAAGGAAAGGGTTAAAAGAGGATGGGCAGAAAATAGTTGATGGAGCAGGCAGATTATGAAAAATGGCGGGTCACGGGGAAGGGAGAGGAAATGAAAGGAGAGGAGAGGTGACAAGAGGAAATGAGAGGAGGGGTGAGAGGAGGCGTGTCAGGATAGAGAGAGATGGATGGAGAGAGAGAGAAAGGGACAGGGGTAAGGGTGATAGAAGACAGAGCAGAGAACCGAGTGAGAGAGCGACACATTCAAAGATGCTGTTGAAAAGTATGACACACAAGAGGAGGTTTAAGGGTCAACGAACAGTGGATAGAGAGTGGAGATAGCTGCTGCGGGTAAAAAAGATGATGGCGATACTTTCTTAAACTGGTGACCAGGGACGGTCCAGTTTGAGAAAAACCACAGACCACATGGTGATGGCAATAATAATAAACTTGTTTGTATAGCGCTTTTCAAACATGAAGCGCAAAGTGCTTCACAAGGGGCAATAGGGACAATAAAAGCATGAGGGAATTTACAGAAAGAAAAGAGTACAAACTGAAGTACAAGAAAAGGCTGTTAAATATAAAGGATCCAACCCCACACTAACACAGAAAGAACAGGATGCCCCAAACCCGAACTAACACAGACAGGGAGGAAGGAAGGAAAGGCTGAGCTGTGAAGTCCAGGCTCACACAGCACCCCCCGCCCCGCAGCCTACCCCCAGCACAGCTACTGCAATACTGCCAATGACAGCCAACACAAATCAAACCAAAAAATGCAACAACAAGGAGAGAAACAAAGGCATAGGGGAGGTGGAAAAAAAAAGAAACAGTAGAACAGAACGGAATCAGTAAATGAATAAATACCAGTTCAGCAAGGGTTCTGTAGCGTGGAGACGCTCAGTGTTAACTGTCTCTCTGAGGAGGAAACAGGGGCATGAGATTGAGACAGTGGACAAATCGTGACTGTAACACAAGGTTTCCAGGAGTATCCGCTGGTAATTGCCCCACAGTGCCTCATAACTTTATGTATGCTGTATGCGTGCTGCGTATGTGTGTGTGACGTCATGTCTTCCAAATCCTGTATTGGGGTAAGGCAGGAAATATATGTATCCATAAATATGAAATAACTGCTGGATGGTTCATAATGAAATCCCATTGACGTTATTCTATAAAAACGTGGAATGATAAGACCCCATCTAGACAGCTGTTGAGTTTCATTTGCCGTCTGTGCGTGAGTAAATTTAGATCAAGCAGGAAATCTACCAAGAAAATCCCCATACGGAATTTGAATATTGCCTAATGTGCTTTAGTCTGTCGGCTGTCCCCTGTTGAGAAATTCCCTTCTGTGAATCCTCGATCCATTTTCAATTTCCTATTGCCACCTTTAAGGTGAATGGAGGCTATTGTATGCCTTTTTGATGGAGGTTCTGTGCTCAGATTGGCGTTGGTCGGATGCTCATTGGTTGGTTGAACTGAGATGCTGTTCTCAGAGCAGTGGCTTGTGTCATAGGGAGGGCAGCCCATACTCCTGGAGGGATTTAAACTACAATCCTACAGAAGACATGAGGCCCTGAAAACACCAGCTAAGTTCTACTCACACTCAATCTGCTGCTTCGGACAGCAGCAGACCGGCAAAGACTGGCACTACGACACATAATTTCCACTTTGAACATATGGGCAAACTAAAGACTGAACATATGGTCTACCAAAAGAGCATATGACCATTTTCCAGGGATGATGCAGAGAAGCAGTGGGGGTGGGGTTGGGGTGGGTTACAATCCTGGTTTCAAGGAGGGGACAAGGGCAGGAGGGCATTTGGATTTGGACTTCATTCATGACTTCATTTTTGGAAGGGTTCAAATTGACTGGTGTTCTGGAATGTTCTTCCTCTCCAGGACAAATACCATGCACCCCATTAGAGGACTGGCATGTTGATCCAACACATTGAGAAAGGCACTCCCCCTACTGTGCAGGAGGAGGTATCACAAGCTACTGGTTACAGAGGTTCAAACTGGGGACACAGACAGAAACGGGGGGACAGAGATGCAGGCAGGAGGAGGCAGGGAGGAGGTTGAAGACAGGGACTCACGCTGCGATAGACAGGTTGGCTGCAGACAGGGGGCTGACTTCGGCCACCTCCTTGGCTTTCTGCAGGGCGATTTTCTGACTCGCAGCCTCCTCTTCCTCTTGCTCATCCTGACACAGGGAGACAGACATGGCAGAGAAAAGGATTACCATCGACACCACATGCTGGGAGCGAAGCAGAGAACGAGCAAGTGACAGAGTGAGAAAGAGAAAGTGAGGAAGCAGCAAAGCAAGAGACAGAACAGCATATCTCTTATTCGGCTGCTGCGAGAGTGGCTACACCAGAGGGAGAGAAGGAGATTTAAGGCAGGAGGAAGGTTTAAAAAGAGACCACATCCAGGAGCTTGGGCCGACTGTACCTTGGTTAGCTCTTGTGCATTGGCCAGATTGTCCACGGCGATGGCCAAAAACACATTGAGCAAAGTGTCTGAGATCAGAGAGTTAAAGCAAAGAGACACAGAGAGGAGCTGAACGTGTATCAGCCTGGTTAAACAGACCCTGTAATGTGTAAAATGATGTGTCCCTGTGCATTCTGATTGGTCCATTTATGATGGAAAGGTATGTGGGACATTTGGCTTTATGCTCTGGCACACTATGCCTGCACACAGCCCGGTCATTTGACATGCACGTGTGCACTGTGACAGGATACAGTTCCCGAAGAGCGTGAGGACAATGAAGAAGATGGAGAAGACCATGCCTTTGTTCACTCCGCCCTGAGACTCAATACCATCGTACATCACCATGTTCCAGTCTTCTCCAGTAAGGATCTGTACAGGAGAGATGCTGCAGCTTTACACAATAGTCACATCAAAACAAATGCAGTTAAACAGACAGCCTTTAACATGCAATACACACAAACACACGCTCACATTACCTGAAACACGGTCATTATTGCTGCAGGAAAGGTATCAAAGTTTGTTGAGGGAGTGCCTGATTGAAAATTAAACCTGCGAGAAAGGGAAGGATGAAGAAAAGAAAAACAGTTAAACAAAAGGCAGATGAAGAGTCTGACATCAAATGTAATTTTCATCATGGAGTGTGCATTCATTGGATAAAATAAGTCTGACAAATGATCAGCAGTCCCAAGTAATATCGTGGCCTGCCTTAATAAATTACTCCCACCACCTTTACAAACAATTGCTGAAAATCTGACAAAAAGGCTTTGGGTAAAACTTCAAACATATCATGCTCAAATAAAAAATATGGTTGGTAATGATGGTATAATCCCCTAAAAATGAGGTATCTCAATAGGGATCTTCTAAAATGTAATTCATTTCACCAGGGCTGGTTAACATGTGAATCTGAAGACTTCTTCAGTAACTGATTACACTGAAGCTTTTGAGTTTCCCCAGCTCAATATTCTTAACCAGCATTTTCTTGTCTGGTCTGTGAGTTTCGTATCTCTGATTCAAGTGTATTTGAATAAGAATGGATTGGGATGCAGGTCGGTGACACTTGTGAATGGGGAGAGAGAGAATTGAGTACTGACTGGCCCCCAAAGAGCTGCATGCCCAACAGGGCAAAGACCACAATGAAGAGGAAGAGGAGGAAGAGCAAGCTGATGATTGACTTCATGGAGTTCAGCAGGGACACCACCAGGTTCCGTAGAGATGCCCAGTACCTGGAGAGAGACAGGGACCACGTCACACCTCAACATTCTAAGTAGGTAACACTACTGACTGTTCCATATTGGAAAGAAAAAATAAAGGGGAAAGAAATGTTTAAAAATCACTTTTGGTCTAGACAGGTATGGACACACAGACTGACCAGATGCACTGACTGAACCAGAAGAAGGATCAGACCAAAGAAAAACAAACACACACACACACACAGGTCAGAAAGACAAAAGACAGGTACACGGACAAGAGAGACTTACTTGGTCACTTTGAAGATCCTCAATAACCTGAGAGCTCGTAAGACACTGATCCCAAAGGAGGTTCCTGGCTGGATCACTGCAAAGATCACCTCGAATATACTGCCCACAATGACCTGCCACAGACAGACACACACACACACAAACACACACATGCACACAAAAACAAACACACATCCTCACCTTAACAAACAGCATAACACAGGTACAGACACAACACTGTATCTTTTCCTTTCATGTGGTGTATGTATAACAAAGTGTTCCCCAAAAATGAACCACAATGTGCTTTTTAATATAAATGTATGACTTAATTACAAACTTAACACCAAGATGAAAAGTGCTGGCATTTCCAGCATGGCAGGACACTCACAATACAGTCAAAGCAGTTGAAGGAGGAGTGAAAGTAAGGCCGGGTCCCCAGTCCATACATCTTTATCAACATCTCCGACATGAAGATTCCCAGAAATATGAATTCAGCAAAGTCTACAGAGAGAGAGAAAGACAGAGAAAAAGGGAAGGGAGAGTGGGTTCTGAAAACAGCATTTACTGTGGTGGTTGTGTAGTGGCTACTAACACAGGAAATCGCTGTGTTTCCCTGCTGTGTAACATCACAAGGTGGTCACTCACAGAGGAAGTCGGACAGCAGCTCAGGCTGGTCGTAGTGCACGACAGCCACACACAGCGTGTTGAGGCCCACCAGGCACAGCACGGTCCAGTAGAAGGCCTGCGTCTTGACAATGTGGCGGATGAAGAAACGTAGCCGGCGTTCCTTCTTGTGGAAGGAGGAACCCTCCAATTTGGCACTCTTGATGCTGGCTCGGGCAAAGGGTGAACCTGGGATGGCAGGATCGGGTGGCGAATTAAAGCCAAATGAGGAGAACAGAAGACAAGTCAGAGAGAGGAGAATTTTTCATCACGGATTCTGCAAATTACTTTGTTTGCAGCCTGAAATGTTTTAAAAGTATTCTCAACGAAACATACCATAATATTAATTCACTTTATATTTTATCAAAATTCCTGACATCTCAGGAAAGGTACAGTTTTGTTATTCGATTTGACTTTTGTCATAATGGAGCTAGGTGTCAGCTAACTGACTTGATAACAAATAGACTTTCCTTCTAGTTTAGTTTCTGTCTCTCTGCTACAAATGATCTCTCTCTTTTATTCTCCCACTGTACATAACTCTGATTGGGTCCAATCCATACACAGTTTACATACATACATGTTTTACCCCTTTTCATGGTTTCAGAAACATCCATGACTGCAAGTATAAATGATAGAAACGCATGGGAAAACCTCAACACTTCAACATGTAACATAATTACATATGTATCTTATAATGTAATCAATAGAGTGAACCTAAACAAAGAGTTTGTATGTAATTACATACGCGTAAATTGTGATGTCATTATATCATGTATCTATAAAACACGAGTCAATGAAAAAAATATAATGATTAAACTGTTTAAAATATAATTTCATAATTACAATGGTTATGTAGTGACACCTTTACAGAACACCCACTACATCCTAACTGGTGGCTATTAACGCACTAGTAAATGGAAGTGTTAGTTGTGATGTCATACCATGGATCTGTAGAAAAAATATCTACTTACGTACAGCTATATTAAAACATTATAATTACAATCTCCAATTACTTAACAAGAATATGTACACAAGATGTAATTAATACAACATGGATATAAGATAGAAGAATAAAAGAATATTCTGTGGACCCTGGTTTAGGAGGCCTTAACTGCCTTACTGTGGCAGTACCCAGCTCGGCTCCACCTCTCTGTTAGATCTTGCCTTGTGTGTGACTCACCCACAGCGATGTCCCCCTCTCCCTCCTCTGGGTTCAGCAGGTCAGTCTTGCTCTTCTTAATGGTCGGTCTCCTCCTCGATCCTGGGGTTGAATTAAATAGTGAATTCCATACACTCTGCTGCAACACACACATTTACACAGACACATTTGTGTGTGTGCGCTCATATCAGCAATACTCACACACATAAATACACTCAATTCAATCAACCTTTGCCCTTAATATCCATGATATTAGTTTTTTTCCACAAGCACAGCTTGGTGAATTCATCAATCATCCAAATAAGCAAAACGTGCATGAAGAAAAAAAGTCAATACTTGCACATCTATTTCTGACCTCCATTCAATGGCAACTTCCTCTCCC
Source organism: Albula goreensis (assembly GCA_022829145.1). Lineage (NCBI taxonomy): Eukaryota > Metazoa > Chordata > Actinopteri > Albuliformes > Albulidae > Albula > Albula goreensis. The sequence goes on from CM040762.1 coordinate 17,103,373, forward strand.
TTTCCTTCTCTCCTCTTCCCCTTCTTGTTTTTCCTCATTCCCTGCCTCCATCACTCTCTCTCACAGGGCAATATCAAAACAGTGTACATGTATTTACCTATGGATGTATTCTGCCCTCAACAGCTGACCCCTAAAGGCCAATAATACCTACACTTACAGCAACCAACGATAAATTATTTTCCTGCATCCATGTCAGAGAACATTCTACCATTGTTCACACCTGTCAAGTGGCAGACACTGCTTTTTTTAAAATAATTTCTTATAGATATCACTGTAGTGTCAACACTTTCATTAATTTGAATTGGAACCATTTTTTATAATTTCCAGTATACTTATAGTCACTGGGCTTTAACCCTGATACAAACCCTCAGATGGAAAAAATGTGATGAGGTAATCCAGGCTCACAGCTAGAGGATCATGTCTACGCACACCTGGGTGGGTTTGCATATTTGGGGGACACAGAGCGGGCGGTGGGAAGCCACAGAGAGCCGGAGGAGGAGGAGGCCCAATTTTACAGCAGTGGCATGTTCATTCCAGCTCCGCAGGGAGAGGGAGGGGGTGTAAAGGGAGAGGAAGCACGTCTCATATTCAGCGTGGTACAGGAGGGTGACAGAAAGCCAGAGACGAGAAGTTCTGGAGACTTGGCTCGTACCATCAAAGGGCATCCGATCATCCGCGTCATTGTCGTCGTCAGCGAGGATGACTTCTTCTGAAGCAGACAGACGAGAAGGTTAAATTTAACAGGGCTGCTGAATGATGGTGAAGGGCTAGGCGCGGCATGGCGGCACTGCGGGGGCTTCCCTGCTCCCTCTCACCGTGGTGACGTTTCAGTCCACCAGTGTCCGGTAAGTGATGGAGCTGATGAGTCATTCAGTGTGCCAGACAGTGTGCCAGTCACAGCACCTCGACCCACCATTTAGTCAGTGAGTCAGTCAGTCAGTGTGGGGATACATCAGAGTGCCAGGGGTCAAACAATGTGACTGCTTATATCAATCAGGATGTCAATCAGTTGTGTATGAGCCAGTGATGATCAAATTAGCTGATTGTAGCACCTTAATTTACCTTTACCAAAGTGCATGGAAAGATAGGAGCAGGGACATGGAAGTATTCCATAGCTCATGGATCAGGAAAAGTAAGCTTTATTTGACTGAAAAACATTTCAAATAAAGCCTATATTCCCTGCTTTTTTACATCAAGTGAGGCAAGGAGTTTTGTCCTGATGTGTCACTTGCACAGACTAGTTTCTTTCAGCGTGTTGGTCGGTGAGTATGTCAGTGTGTTCACAATGTGTTACCTGCTTTGCAGATCCACTCCAAATATCCATTCAGCTCTCTCTCGATCTGCTGCTGCCGCCTCAGCTTGAGGAACTCACTCCTGTTCTCCACACGCTCTCTCTCTTTGGCAAATTCTCTGTGAAACACATGTCAACGATGAAGACGGCTGCTCAACTCCTTCAGAGTGCAACGAGAAGGCTGGCGTTCTCATAATCATACTATAAATTTGATCTAGAGGTATTGGACTTATGCCGTTCATTGAACTAATGGACTAAGTCTACGAGCTGCTTTACAGAAAGAAAAAAAAACTGTGTTAAAAGACTCAAGAGGACAGACAGAAAGGAAAAAAAGCCTGACAAACAGCCAGGCAGGTTGGCAGACAGACAGACAGTCAAGAGGGCAGGCAGGTAGATAGGCACATATAGGCAGATAGACAAGGAAATCGGCAAAAAGACAGGGAGGATGACAGACAGACAGACAGACACTCTTACCCAGACAGCACACCCAGCACCAGGTTCAGCATAAAAAAGGAGCCGATGATGATGAGAGGGATGAAGTACATCCAATTCCAGGTGCTCCCTGAGGCGTCGTTGCTCTGGACAGACAAACGAACACATCAAAAAAACTCATTTAAACATATGTCTCCTTCATTATATAAAATGAAATATACTTATTACATTTAATACATTATTCATTATTATAGCTTTAGGCTGAGCTGGGCTGAAAGGCCTTTCATAATTCCTATGCTCTGCTGGCTTAACATTTGCTTGTAAATAAATGAAGGCTCTTATAAAAACACACACTGGGACCTCCGGATGTCTCTCACAGTCAGATGCTTGTTTGCAGTCACAAGCCTTGAGACTGGGCGTTTGCCTCCTACATCAATTTATAAATTGAAGCATCAATTTTCAATGCAACGAAAAAAGGTGGACATACAGCGCACCAATATGCTGCACCGATGTGTACTTTCTTTCAAGTACCTTAATGATTATCACGGTATGAGCTTAGAGCAAATGTACACTAAGAGAAGAGAGTAAAATGGTTGGAAAGTACAGTATTCACAAGGCTGATTACAGTTTAATGGCTAATGTAAGCTCAGGCCTTTAGCTTTAACTCAAGTGATGTGCGTTCACAATGATGAGCAATGGGTAAAAGTGAGAAATTTCCCGAAAAGGCAAATAGCAATGCTAACTGACCTATTCATCAAACATGAAAACTAACTTTATGGACCAGAAAGTACCAAGCCTATGGCAACAAAACAACACGGGCAGACATAGCAATTGTGATAAACACTATATCATTGGCAAAAAGAGGCTCCAAGCAAATAAATAAAAAGGCTGTTGACCTAAAAAATTGAGCCAGGAAGAAACAAGCATGCCATAATACCCGGAGGAGAGGCACCGGTGTGGGACGCAAAGTTATAGAACATACAGGGGTGTGTACAGAGATACAGAGTGATACAGAGGTGATCAGCTGTATGGCTTCTTAAAATGTCACCAATCGCTTGTTTTTCATTCATTTTATAATGACCTGTTGATCAGTCGCATTCTAAAAATTCACAAGTGTCCAAAAAACCTGACGGTAAAATACACACCAGCCACCACCAAGGCCCATCATAATAAAGGAATGCAAGTGGCCTGTGCTGTTCTAGAAATATGAGATCTAATTCTTTATCATTTTGGAGATACAAAATCAGGAACAGAGGATTATGGATTCATATGTCCCCATTCACTCCAGTATCATTTTGAGGGCAAGTTGATCATGATGTTGAAACCTGAAACACAGACGTGCACCAACTACAATTTGTATTTACACTTGACTTCAATTACATTGGCTTGCAATCTCAATTACAGATGGTCAATTACAGACTGCCCGAAAAGTTTATTGGTGCCCTCAGCATTCTGAGGGTGGATTTAGTTGGCCCAGTAATGTTTGCCCATATCTAAATTTATTATCAAAGGATTTTCCAACTCCGAGTAGCTGCTGCAAATTGGAGACCTATCTACACAAATCTGTGATTATGCAGAAGTAGGAACTAAATATGGGCTGATCAGCTAAGAATATCAAGCTTAGTGGTGATATGCCACAGCAGAGACAGTACCTTATCAGGCTCATTACTAATAACAAAATGACCATTTTATTACAGATAATAAATACACATAAAATGGTCTGTCACAAATACAGAAATATTTTCACTTTATTATCAATTTATTTATATTCACTGTCCAAAAGTGCATTCCTGTGTGCTTTGGCTAGCAAAGATATGCTTTCTTTGCACTTTATTAAATTAAATAATTTGAACTTTCCACGCCATGGCAGCCTGTCATCCCATTCCTAACCTCCGCTGTCAGACTCATAACTCACTGTCTATCAGAGTCTCAAGCTCTGTCTGAGTGTCTGTAGCTCCTCATCACAAGGAGATGAGGGAACGAGGACGGAGGAGGTCATTTTCAGTATTGTAATGCAGACAGACAAGTCATCAGGTTGATTTCTGGGACACGCCCCTTTTCACAGACTTCGAAGAAGGAAATATCCAATCACGTTCTGAGAATTTCTTCAAGAACGCAAAAATGGACATATGAAGCTCCCTGTATGAAAAGGACATTCATTTGATTAAATGTCTGTAAAACTTGTGATAAAAAACAATATGTTTACCTCCAAATAAAAGACAAAATATGCTGGTTAATGTGTTTGTGTGCACCTGTATGTGTCACATTTATACATCACGCATGTGTGTGTATATGAGAGAGAAGTATGCATAAGCATTTGTTCATGCATGCATGTGTATAGTGTTAGAGCATCAGTTCATCACAACACAGTGATATAATGCCATTCCAGTTTGAAAGTTTGGCCATGTCTTACTGGCATGGAAACAAAGGCAGATTAACTGCATATGGAAACATTTCTCTTTTCTGCCTGACAGCGTTGGTGCTGTACTGTACACTCTGCAGCCTTTTTGGCCATTAAACTTTCATCAGTTTCTCCTCCTGCAGCTGCAGGAATAACTCTGGCTGAACAGGGGCTGTTAAATATAGAGCTGTACCAACCGGGACTGAGAGGGAGGGAGGAGGGAGACATGGGAGAGAGAAGGGGAGGAGAAAGGGAAATCGGGGAGGTAAGGGGAAGGGAGACGAGGGGAAAATGGGGGACGAGAGAGGGGGAAAGAGGAGGAGAGAATGGGAACACATTAGTGGGAGAGGAATTGTGAGCAAAAAGGAAATCAAGCTTTACCCAGGGCTCTTTTGTATCTGTATTGCAAAGTCTGCATGCGTGTGTGTGTGTGTGCATGCGCATGTGCGCGTGTGTGCGTGTGTGTGTGCGTGAGTGCATGTGCGTGTGTGTGCGTGAGTGCGTGTGTGTATGTGTGTACTTGTGCGTGAGTATGAGTGAGAACACACAAGCTGACACACCTGTCCAGCAGTTTTCTCATAACTTGTAGTACCTGAACTTATCGAAAAACTGATTAGATGGTCAAAATGTCATAAATGTCTAAAAATGGAACAAAATTTCTACTGACACAAAATTAACGATCCGGAAGTTCCTACCTTTCTGCCATAATACATGCCATTTCATGGAAATCAGCTTAGCCAAAATGAAATGCAACTACTCTAGCAGCGCTGAGAAACATTTTAAAAAATGAGAAGAGACAGGACATTCGAAAAGAGTCTGCTGAAACTCATACATTTCTTTAGAAATCAAGATGATGTGAACGCTTTCACTTCAGTGAGTCTGATGAGCCAGCAAGACCAGCCAAGCCAGATGTTGTTAGCCCCCTGCTGCTGTCGTTAACATTTAATACCCCAGATTTCACTTAATAATTGTAGTTCAATAGTTCATGTTGAAAATATTTAAAAAGCTAACTGATGCAAGCTGTCGTCTCATTATTATTTTTTTTTAAGTACAACCAAGGATGACTTTTTAAAGGGTAGACAACTGAACGAAACTGACTGACAAACATTTTGTGTTTGCAGTTTTTATTTACTTTATAACACACACTTGTTTTCTTCTTGATTTGCCAAAGATATTTAAAAATAAATTGAATTTATATTTACACATAAATAATATGTGTTATACTTAAAAAACATGATTTAAACATTTATAAGTCCTTTATTGTAACATTCACCAACATTTGGGGCCCCCAAATGCATAATTCTGGGCACCAGAAATACAAAGACCTGCAAGAATGCACGTATTTGTGTCTGTGGGAATGGAGTTGTGTGAGTTTTTCTCTGATTCCTTTAGTCAGTGTCCGTTTTTGTGCATGTGTTCATGTACATATGTGAGTATTTCTGGTTGCGAAAATATATGAATAAAGTCAATGGATCTGATTTGTGTCCACTACTTTTAAATGATCACTGTTTATCAATTTATGGTATCAAAAGAATTTTAATTATTATTTTGTCAAAATATTATTTTGGGACAAAAACAGTACTTAATTAACCAGTATATGTTTGTGGGTTAATTAAAACTGACCGACCCGCCTTGTGCATGCATATGTGTTGTGGGAGGACAGAGCGAACAGACAGGCTGCTCTAGGACTGGGATCACCTCTCCTGAAAAGGAACTCTCTCTACAGCATCTGCCCAGTGACCTGCTCTGAGACAAAGTCACACCTAAGGGGATGGGCTACAGTAATCACTTTATCATGCTACAAGGCTTCTCCTATCCAAATTTTCAATGTTGACCTTACTGTTAAGGGACAATAAGTAGTACATAAGAGTATATAATATAGTCAGTAAACTTTCTAATGTTTAAAATCATATTTGCATCTAGCTAACAAACATGATGCCATCAACTGACCAGCTAAATGGCTCTTGTCTTGTAGCTAACATTACTCAACTCTACTCTACAAAGACAACGTAGCAGCATTCAGCTTCATCCGTTACACCAGCAAAGACTAGCTAGCAAACATACTATAGAGAGTGACACTATGGCTCTTGTTTGTTAGCACAACCGATCCATTGCATTCCTCCTTTTTTTTAAGGGAGCAAATTGGTTTGTTCATGCTAACATAATTCAACAAATACATAAAACAACATTACAACAGAAACCACACAAAACTACTTTTAATAGCAACTATGACACAATATGGGTAATTCAGCTACCTAGCTACCATTAGCTTGATAAAATTAAGCAACAATATTATTGAGCTACATCATAGATGAACCAATACCAGTACAATACACACACATATTACTACTCATATGCATATATCACTATTCTCATATACAAAATTTTTGACTGTACACATGCTTAACTACCCACATACACTACTTGTAGCATACTCAAAGATACCTCTTCACCGTTATACATAAACTGTTACCCTGTTACTCATCAATGCCATTGCACAAAGCCCTCACATACACCACTACACAAAACACTCTCAAATACCACTAGTACACAACAACATCACTCACATAGTAGAGCAGGTCGGTCCAGCCCTCCATGGTGATGCACTGGAAGACGGTGAGCACAGCGAAAAGGATGTTGTCGAACTGCGTGATGCCGTAGTTTGGACCGAGCCAGTATCCCTGACACACAGTCCCGTTGGGGCATAGCCGTGATGGTGCCTCAATCCCACATGGGAACTCCTCCCGGATCTCCACTGAGAGAGGGACAGTGTTTCATGTTCAGTTTGGCAGACATGTACATGACTCCAAACAAAGGCATTCTCAATGACTTTAAAGTAATGATATTTAAATAAATGGATATCAAACCAATGCTAATATAAATAAATAATATAATATAATATAATATAATATAATATAATATAATATAATATAATATATAATTAAAAGTCTGTTAAATGTATGCTTCCAAACTATATGTTAAAGTAGATATATAACCATAACTTCATAAAATAGCAGCGGCTGAGAAAAGGGATGGAGGGACTTACTGGTGACGCTGTCGAAGCAAGTGGTGTGGAACTTGCCCATGTAGAACTCCAGGCCAATGATGGCGAACATGAGAATGGCGAAGAAGAGCAGCAGACCGATCTGCAGCAGCGGGATCATGGCTTTCATGATAGACTTCAGCACCACCTGCAGACCTGGAGGAGGAAGCTCAGGTTGGTAATCCACTCAATGCCTTACAACCCACAGAGCAACATGTTTTGGAAAACACATGCCCTAAAATGTCCACATTCTGTGTTTAACATTACAATCTTCCTGATTTTAGTATTTATGAAATTCTAACAAGTCTAACATTACTCAGCTTCCTCCCCATCCTCACTCCTCTTTCTGATTGTCTCATCCCCTTTTTCCAACCGTCCTCCATTCCATTTATTCCTCCTTCACTTATGTTGGCCCATTCACACCTCTCCCAAGCCTCTTTCCCTGGAGACCCCTACCCCCCTGTTTACCCCACATTAGCCCAGTTCCTTAATCATTCCCCTGCCCCTTCCCTTCCTGCGGATGGCTTCCACTCCTAGTCCCTTTGCCTTAACTTACTGGGAATTCCAGACACCAGTTTCAGGGGCCTCAGCACTCGCACAGCTCGTAGGGTGCGCAGGTCAAAGTCCGAGCCCACTGTGGATAAGATACTGGAAAGAAAGAGGAAGGTCAACATGAACAGGAGGCCGAAGAGCACAATACAACCAGGCATATTTTGGTGGTAGTACAATGTAAAGGGGTGAGTTTACCAGTGTCTTCAAATACCTGCACTGTACTGCCCACATTATTGATCTCAGCTATTTAAAATGTAAAAGCAGTAATAACAAGGATTTATTGTCATGCATTATATAATACATCCATTTGACTGTTATATTCCAAATGGACTTGAATATTTCTAATGTTGTGGTGTAAGTATTTGAAGAAAGTGGTACAACTACCACTTGAGTTGCAACAAAAAAATGATCCACAATATCTAAATGCTACAACAAAATGGTCATAAAATGTCCTTTCAATGACTGACTCACCAATATGAGTCATTTGCAGTGTTTTGTATCCTTTTGTTATTGTGAAATACTAATTGAAAGGCATACTTTAGCTGAATCTATTATGGATTTTTTATTGTCTAACTCATTATTGTGTCACTTGTCCTGTCTCTAGAAAAAGGATAAGCTAGAACAAGTCTGAAACTATCATCCGCAACCTCTACACCACAGTCTATCACTGGCCACAATCAGACTTTTCTGAGCTTCTGGCTTGTCTACTCTCCACACCACACAAATTGACAGGCAGGCCAGTGCGACTGGGGACAGACAACCTCTGTTATGAGCAATATACAGATATCTTCTTTTCAGTGCCATTTCATTTTCATTACATTTATTTATTCAGGAAGAATGAGCTAGAGGATAATGGGTTTCCAGTCCTGCCGAAATGAAGGGTGAAATGTTTGTGTGCGTGTGTGTGGGGGGATGGGGGGTGGTGGGGGTTCACACATGCACACACACACACACACACACACACACACACACACACACACACACACACACACACACACACACACACACACACACACACACACACACACACACACACACACACACACACATACACACACAGGCAAATACAGAGTACTCTCACAATAGACTTATAGACACACATATCTGTTTGCTCAGAGGTACAGTATAGTCAGTCTGTGCCGCACAGAGGTGGTCATGGACTAAAAGAGGGAGGATGGCGAGGCCTGTGGTGACGTGAAACCAAAGAAAACTTAAAGAGATGATGAGTGACAGAGAGACAGACAGCCACAGAAAGAGGGAAAGAGTGAAAGAGGTAAAAGTGGAGATGGAACAGTGGCGTGGGCTCAGAGCTTGGACAGACAGTCCAGCGCTCAGGATGTGAGAGGGAGGAGGATCTGCTGACTGGCTCATTTACTCCCATCTTTAGTCACTCCTATTTATAGAGCCGCTGTCTGAAGCCCAGAGTAGTTGTCCGCCAGTCGGTTCTGTCACCTCCCCATTCATACACATCACACAGACAGGTACACATGCCACACACACAGGCAAAACCACATATATGTGCTTGAGCACACATACATACAGGGCGATGAATCACACATGTATGTGTGCACACCATGTATGTGCAAAAACCACACGTCTATGTATGTATGTCCTCGAACACGCACAAAAGCACACTAATTATGCCGAGGCTTTCCCTCTCCTGGCCACACCCTGAGAGAGACGAGTAAACAAACAAGACGAACTGCAGCACAGTGCTGCAGAGTAAAATGACCACAGGAGTGAGGTGAGGACACCTCACTGAGATCACACTGAGTGGGAGTCTGTGTTCAGGGGCACAGCTCCATGGTGAGGGGGTGAGGCAATGGGGAGGGGAGATAACCCCCACACACACACACACACACACACACACACACACACACACACACACACACACACACACACACACACCGACGAGCAGGCAAAAGAATGTGGGACTGTGGGACGGTGGGTATTGGGTGGTCGCATGATTGCTCTGCCATAAAGGACACTGAATCAGAGCCTGTCATGTCCACGCTGTTTTACTGAATGAGCCAGGAGATCCTCTGAGTGATGGCTGAGTCAAAACACCTGATTACTGGAAATGAGAAATGGAGACTCCCTCCCCCTCACCACTGCTCCCCGCGCCCCACCGCCTACTCTGACTCAGTTCTTATACACCCTGACAGCTCATTGTGCAGGGGGCTGTGGGGGCTACTGGAAATTTCTGCCTTTTTCTAGAGGGGGTGGGGGCAAGGGATTGTCCCAGGAAGGCATCAAATTGGATTCTGTGGTGAATTAGGAAGGGCAGAGATAGAGAATCAGCTGGGTGACAAACAGAGAGAGACAGAAGGAATTTAGGCAGATGATGGAGGGAATGAAAAGAGGGAGAAGTGGGAAAACTTTGGAAGAGACGAGACATAAAGACATGAGTTGATATGGAGTTGATAAAAAGAGTGAAAAAAATGGAGGGAAGAAGAAAAAGCATGACAAATCAGACAGAAACAGAGAAGTTCAGATGTCCAGCCTCTTTGGAAATTCATCTCTCCCTTCCTCTCTTCTTGTCTGCTTCCCTGCTCGAAGAGCTAAATTCAGTAAAAACCTGTTAATTAACAGCTACTATACAGAGTCTGGCCCTCTTTCAGTCAGTAGGTTTCTAGAGGCTTCTGCCTGAGGTGAGGTAAGGATCACAGAGAAACATATCGGATGCAGCATGCATGCCATACTATGGATCTACACACACTGCTCTATGTGACCCATGCTACACGCCACACTGCATCACACACTGCTGCGCCCCTGAGAGGAAACAACAGTCAGACAGAAGCTAAGGCATATTAATGTGACTGGGTGAAGTGTCTCGCAGTGTCCCAGCCCAAGACCTTTGTCGACAGCAGAGGGAAGGTTCTCTGCACTGACACACACCCAGCAGTAGAGGGACCAGGAGAGGACGACAGGAAGGCAAGGGGGATGCAGAAGAAGGAGATACGAAAGAAAGAAAATGGATTGAAAGGATAACGAGGGAAAGATTGAGGAAGAAATGGGGGAGAAACAAATTTACAGATAGGATGCAGGGGAGGGTGACAGACGCAGAACGGTGAGGATGGTGACAAGGGCACATTAACACACGGAGTAGAGTAGCTCCCTATTGTCACTACGTTCTCAGTTATTCCCTGGACTGACGCATGGTGTGAATCATCACATTTATCACCCAACAGCAGTGTGGTAACATCGGTGCGCTTCGCAGTGATTCAGTGCTACTGAACGACACTGCAGTAATGCCAGTATGTTCTATACAGGTCTACAGTAATACTAAATCACGCCAAGGTAACTGCAGTATGGTTCATACAGTGCAACATTTTTATTCACATTTAGTAATAAAAGTAACGTCAGTGTGGCTCACTGCCTCTGGCACTACAGCTTTACTTAATAACAGCAAAATCAGTGTGGTTCTTGTTGTGCTCCAGTATTACGGAACAAGAGAAACATTGGATTGATTTATGTACGGCTGTACAACTACCAACAACAACAGAAAAAATGTAATATCAGTATGGCTTCTGGTACTACAGTATTACTAATTCACACTGCAATAACAGCAGTATGATTTATATAGGGCTGTGGTATTACAGTATTACTTAGTGTGGTTTATACAATGAGTACTAATGCTGAGTTGGTTCAGTATCTACAGCAGGACAGTATATGACAACGCAGAGGTCTCTTTAAGAGCAACCTGGACTGTTCTGTACAACACAGTCCCTCGTTACTTCACAGTAAAATGACCGTTGGATAATTACTGAGCCTGATCCCAATAGAAAATGATGACCTTTATTGCTTGTTTGTGTGAAGGATACCTTACAGGACTATTAGAAAGCTGTCACCTGGCAGTAGGGATATGGCACAGGTTGTCCAGTCCAGTATTTCTCACAAGCAGTCTTACAAAATCCTGTGCCTGATATATGTAGCAGAAAAGAGGATTGAGACAATTCTTTTGTCTAGGCCCCTTGTCCATCACAGGCTTATTAAACAAACTGTTTCATAATGCTAAGTGCCAAGCAGAGAGGCCTCACCTCCTTTTTCTCCTTTGGGTTGACTCCCAACCTCTGCTGTCACAGAAGACTGAACCAGAATGCATATCATTACTTTGTTGTGATAAATTGCTGCAGTATGTCACAGTCTGGTCAGTATAAAACTGCACTGAGAGACGATGACCCATTTTTATGTGCACCACAGTATAAAGTCTCCAAGTCCTCCATGCAGAATAGACACATGAGCCATAACACAAGGCACAGTCAAAGAACAGAAGGAAACAATCAATTGGGAGCCAAAGTCTCCATCACCTCTGTAATTAGGCCTATTAATTAATTAATTACAATTATTCAATACAGGTAAACTATGCAGTGTCAAGTATTGGCTCCAAAACATATGGCACTGGGTATTGTTATATGATCCAAAGTGATACCCTGTAAAACTGAGTAAAATTTAGGAAAATGTCTTCAAACACTTTTTTATGTTCTAAATGACGGAGAGAACAGGCATAATGCCATTTTCCAGAAAAAACTTCCATAAACACTTATACTACCTCATTTGCTTGTCATCTAATGGGAACCATTAAAACGCATTCCATCTTTCAACAGTGATGGGCAGGAACAAAACATTAGACCTGTGTTCATCTACACTCGGAAGCTACCTGGATGCTATCTAGAAGAAAATGATTTTGAAGTGGGTGCTTCGGGTATGTTCTGTGACAATGCCCTGGAAACCCCATAATTTCCTAGGGAATGTAATTCTGTTTTTTCATGTGTTTAAGCTCTGAAGTACATAGCCTTATACCAGAGCTGCTTAAAAAAGTTTCAAAAAAAGCGTACACCTTGTGGCAGTGAATACAATGGAGCAGCATAATATCAGTGGAAATTCATGATCATTCATTGCTTTATTAGGTTGTATCAAGCTCTACCAAATTATGTCTATCGTGATTTACAGGAGCAAGCCTATTGCTGTTGAACAGGATGTGGTGTTTTGCTAACCTTTCTGTTTCAGCTCCCTACAGCCCATACTCTTATAATGAGCCTATAAACAGTGGGATGTCCAGGGAGGTTAGGATGAGGCAATACGTGTACATTTTTACAGAGTGTGGGGGATTATTTTGGTACTACGGGGCCGCTGTGGTGTGCAGGTTAAGGGGGATTGCTTCTGCAGGAAGGACTGTTGCAGTAGTGGAAGTGAGGAGAGCAGAGGCACAGGCTGCCGGGCCCAGGAGAGGCTGGTGATGGCAGGATATGATGGAGGGGTTAAAGCGAGGGATTCACACTGAGACAGGAGGTGTGTGCAGAGTGCTGACGGGAGCCATCTCTGCTGGGATACACCTGACAATCTCCCTCAGACATGCTGAGAGGAGGGGGCTTACTGGCTGCTGAGAATGTGTGTAGTACACCTGTGTGTGTGTGTGTTTGCCTGTGCATTATATGTACTGTACATTATTAACTAATAAGGAAATGAGCTGCCTTCATGACAGTTTACACCCCTCTTGCAATGCTGTTGTAGATTTGGAGCTGTTTGTTGCAGAATATTTCAAGAATAATCCCAAGAAGGAGGAAGCCCAGAGTTGGAAAACCACTCCACGGTTTACATTCCAGAGCTTCCCATACAGGTAATCTGGTGATGGCGGAGGCCAGTGGAGGCATCTGAGTCCATCCCAGAGTGCATGAAACAACTCTTGAAACCACAAGGTTCACCAGGCTGACATAGCTTTGTGTACCTTGGTTGTAATTATACTATGCAGAGTAACAGTCAGACTCAATAACTCCAGTGAGAGGGCTGCCCAAACCATGCAGATACGCCACCGTGTTTAGAAGTTGAGAACATGCAATGTGGGCTGAAGGCTTCCACTGGCTTTCTACAAACATAAAACCATCCAGATGAAGGAAACTGACTGGCTCATCAGGCTGAATCACTTACTTTCATTACGCATTGTTATGGGTTGTGACTTATTGGCCTCTGTTTTAATCGGCTTCCAAATGTCAGCCCAAATCATATTAACCTTGTTGAGCTTTTGTTGAGACTGGGCCATAGACATTTGAGCATAGATTCAATTCTGTGTTTTTTATGTCATTGTTTTGTGGTTTTTAGCAACTAGCCAATGCAGTGGACTGTACGTGTGTGCATGGATGTGTGCCTGTGATGTCTCAGATGTTTCTAAATAAGATTGGCTACGGCATTATTTGTAGATACTGAAGTATGAATCAATGTGTATGCCACAGTATCAACACAGACAACTTGTGAAGGAGCTCCCTTAAGTGTGCAAATTAGACAGACACATAGGGGGCACAGTGTCACTAGACCAAGATCTGCAACATTCCCCAGGATAACCCATCTCTCATCCAACACAGGCTGGAGGTGTGAGACAGGGCCAGTGTTCGTCTCTGTGTTGTGTGTAAATGTGTATGACTGACACAGTGTGAGTAAGAGGGAGGTATGTCTGTGTCAGTGTGAGTCAGTATGCCTGTATGAGACACAAACTCATGGTTTCTTGACTCATTTGTGAGGATTATGATTTTGACGAGGATGATGATCATGATTGAAGTCTCTCACTAGCATCAAACCACTAAGTCTTTTCCCATTCACTGTATCTCCATAGCAACGGCCATTCCTCATTCACATAGTTTCCATGGTTACTGGCCTCTTCTCATTCATAACTGTTTCCATGGCAACAGGACCCTTTGCTCATTGATAGAATCTCAGCATCACCGCGGTAACAAGGCCAGGGGAGGGGCTCCTTTCGATTGATTTTTCATTTTTTATTTTTGCTTTTTTTGGATCAGATCTTCATTAAAGAATAAAAATGTCTAAACATGCACAGGTGGACATAAGTGATAAATCCTACATACAGAAAAGCACACACTCCTTACCATGCCAGCTGCATTCACTTGTACATGGCAATGCAGTCTCAAGATCAAATAGTGAGGCGGCACACAGTCACATGCACATTGGAATCTAGGTCATATGGATTACCTATACTGTTGCCTACTTACACAGTGACCTGCACACAAAGACGCACATGTCTGAAATTAACACATTCAAAAGACCCTGATGATAATTTTAGCAGCATATTCATTCATCTGTGTCAGTATGTTCTTATGGTTGTATTCCAGCTGATGAGGCCTCTGTAATGTATGTCTGTGTGTATGTGTTTTCTCTATAAATGTCCATCCTTGCTTTCATTTCCAGTGCCCTGTGCCAAACTCTGCACACATACATGTGTGTACATAAACACGCATGCACGCACGCGCACGACACATACATATTCTGTATCTACTGTAACCTTGAACAAGGTTCTTTGCTTAGATTTCTCAGGAGATACCGGGGTCTTCTGTATGTTCAGAAAATATACATCATCCTAGATAGGATGTCTGCTTATAATACCAAAGAGAGAAGATTTAAAAACCTAAATGAGGCACCACATACATATATACATATAACCATTTAAATTACATTGCAAGAAATGAGGCGGCAATCTTTCCAATCTTGCTTTTTCTATATTGCACACTCTCACAACTCAATTCATTTCAGAATGCTTTACTCATATGAACTACATTGATATACATATATAGCGGAACATCAGGACTCATGAATCTCTTGTTTCTACCAACAATTACACCAGCAGCAGGAGCTCTGGTCAGCTAACCAAGGGCTACACCCGCAAAAGAAAAAATAAATATTTTAATTCCCAGGTACAGAAATGTCACATACATAACATATCAGAAACAGGTGCTAGTCCTGTTAATAGAAAGCAGGAGGCAATGAGCAGACAACTTATGGTGCCTTTAAGAACACATTAAACATATTTATGTTTATATATATATGTGTGTGTGTGTGTGTGTGCCCAGTGTTAGGTGGTTACTCATCATCCCTCAGGTTGTGACAGGTTGTGCTGTGAGTGAGATGTTAGAATAACACCTAAAAAAAAGCACTGACAGCTTTTTGTGCAAATTCAGAAATGAAAATGTGCAAATTTAAAATTCTTTCATAAAGTAGAATCTCTAACTCTTTCATTCTTTCGCTCCATCTTTCTTCACCTGATATGTCCCTCTCTTACACGTTCATTTCTCATGCTTCTTTCCTGTATGCGAGCCAATTATTGAGCTGCGCTTCCATCAAGTTGCTGGAGGTCTGTTTATGTCATTCATCACAGCACTCATACCAGTCAATAGCAGCAGCATTTCCACCTTTACTCATCAAATCTCATTCACACATCTCATAAAACTCGGAACTTGGAAGGCACATTTTCCCCCCAATAAGCTGTCTATCCACATATGGCATCATCAGCTATTTTCCTGCCTCCACATAGTACCACACTTTTCATTTTCATTACATTATAGATATGTATGAACTAACTAATAATAAAAATCTAGAATACCGTAAAGGTGACAGGAACACTTTTACTTTTACCACGAGACTAGCTTGACTCTCTGACTGAAGACATGTTAGGATCAGCACCAAGGACAGCTCCCCTCATTCCCTTCTGTGGATTATGATAAGATTGTGAAAGCAAATCAGAACAAATACATGTGAGCCATGGTGTGAAAAACTAGATTGTTAAATTTTTTCAACACATTTTAACACTGTGTTACAGCAGATATTGTCCTGTACATTTCCAGATGTCTTTGAAGACTCTGGGAGAGTTAATAGGAATAGTATGCATGTGTGTTTGTATGCATGCATTTATATGCACATCTGTATGTGTATTTCTGTGTAGATATGATAAGATATATGTTCTTGTGTGTATGTACGCACATGACATGTGAGCAAACATGTGTGCATCTGATTATCAAACAAAAATTTGGTAAAATCATCAGAGAGAGATGTTGATATGTATGAGCCTGCACATGTGTGCATGTAAGTATACCTGTTCATAAATGAGTATACGGTAGTATACCTGTGCATATGAGTCTGGATGTGTGTGTGTGTGTGTGTGTGTGTGTGGCTGGCTTGGAATGAACAGGAGAGTATATTTTTAGTCCCATACCAGTTTGAGATGGTACAGCCCCTGACCCGAATGCAACACCAACTACTCTACTTGTCGGAAGGGTCTATCACTCGACGAGGCGGGGGGATCAATGGAGGGATAGAGTAGGTTGGTCTGTGATACCACACTGGCCTCGCACTCCTTCCCCCCTTTCTGTTCATCTCCATTGCCCGCAGCCCTCATTCCACCTCCCTCTACCATCACCCCTCCCTTTTTTCTGTGCCTGCTCTCTCCCTTCTCCCTCTGTCTTTACTGCTGATCTCAGCAGAACACATTCACTCAGCTGACAGCCAAGCGGTGGGCCACTCCCCCTCCCTTCCTCCCTCCCTCCCTCCCTCTCTCTCCCCCCTCCCCTCTCGCGCCATCATTTTGCAACATTCTCACTGCCGCTGTATCCTCAATTCCCCCCACTAGCCCTGCCTCTCTCCACCCCTTCCCTTTTTTCTCCTTTTCTCTTCCTCTCCTCTACCTCCTCCATTCACCTCTGCATTCTCTCTCTCTCTCCACCGCCTCTCTCTACCCCCACCTCTTTCTTTTCCCCTGTTCTGCAGAAGTGGAAAAATTGGAGAAATGGCAGAAAAAAAAAAAAAAAACCCAGTGATATCCCTTTCTCTCTTTCTTTTCCTGTCCTCCATTAGCAGCCGTTGCTCAGTCCCAGCCCAGCCTCCCAGGCTGAATGAGGCTGCCGCGGGCTGCATTACCACCTGCTCCTCAGTGAGTCCCACTGTGCCCTGCACTCTTCATACATGAGGAGATATGTCTGTGTGTGTGTGTGTGTGAGCATGCGTGCCTGTGTGCATGCGCATGGGGTGTGTTTGTGCGTAGGAATGTTTGTGTGTGTGAATGTGAACGTAGTACACACATGGACAGACCTGACTTAAGCTGACAGAACTTCCCTCCTTGGGGGCCACTGCAGCTGTACACACAGTGGGTTTTTATCACCTGGCCTCTATTTTCATACAATACACTGTATAAATATTTATTCAAAAATAATCAATCTCCACTGTGAGGGGTGTATTGGTTTTACTTTCATGTAAAACATTTTCAAAGAACATCTTCTGATGTGTCAGGGATTGTTTGCCCACCCAGGGCAAACAATCCTTATGCCAGCATTCAACTATAGCACCACCAGCACAAATTAGAAATGGATGAACAGACATTATAAAGGCCTGTATATATTAAAACAGTATTGACTGTGCCTGTTCTGATTAAATGAGCAGGAAACAGTATTCTGCAGATACAGAGAAAAAGGAGATTAATCATCAAATTGGCAATTTAGACAAGCGGGGGCAGGTGGGGGGGATTAACATGACTGAATTTAAACATGTTAACTGCTGAATTCTCACAATGCTTCCTCAAAATAACAAAATGTTTTAACACTTGATTTGGAGGTGTGATTTAACTATGCCTATATGTGTCATACATTCCACTCATATCAGCCCAGGGATATGGATGAAAATGAGCTTTTTGATGGTACTGGAATGATGCATTATTTCCTGCATTTTGGAATTTTGTTTTTAAAAATTTGTTTCTGAAAATTATGATGTTAAATAAACCCGAATGTATCCCTGTGGTTGAGTAATGAAATAAAGTAAAGGGGGTCCTGCATACAGCACCCACATTAAAAAGCATTAAATACATACACCTGTGCATCTTCTGAATGCAGTATCACTCAGGTGGTAATAAGCTTTGTCTTTCTGCGAATGATTTAATCAATACAATAAGATATCTGCAGTGAATTAGACCATCATTACTGTCATCTCAATGTTGAACATTGGGGGGTTGGGGGTTATATGTGTGAGGGGTGTAGGATTTTAGGTGGGTAGAGGGGTAGACAGTAGACATGTGATGTAATAGTTGGACAGGGTGGAGGATTAAGGGTGGGCCCTCTGATCTTGTGTGTACTCAGATTATAAAACATTTGGTTAGAGAGTCCAACCTCCATTTGCAATGCAGAGCAATAGAAAAAATGAAGCTGCATTCAGCTACAGTGGCTACGCATTATTGTGCCCCACAGAAATTCATCCTACACAAATTTAGAACACACCATTTACTCCTCACAAATCCACAACTCCTCACACACCACACAAATGCATAATAATGGTGACCAGATAACACATACTTTTCTTATATAATGTAGATTCTTTAGTACTTGTTGAGGCTGTTTGGCATTTTGACATTAAATC
The DNA here is from genome assembly GCA_022829145.1 of Albula goreensis. Classification (NCBI taxonomy): domain Eukaryota; kingdom Metazoa; phylum Chordata; class Actinopteri; order Albuliformes; family Albulidae; genus Albula; species Albula goreensis. Next base: position 17,122,273 of record CM040762.1, read on the forward strand.
TGTTTTGACAGTACATCTAAAGCAAGTTTACATATGATTATTTCAATATACCTGCCTGCTGTGACACATGTTTGAGTGCCAAATTCTATTTCAAGGTCTGTTTTTGTAAATTACAACAATACAAGTTGTATATGTGAGTCCGTTAGTTTAAAATCTGTGAGAAACTGCCTGTTGCCACATGTAGCGTGGTTCATTGTGTCAGATAAGTTAGAAACTCAATCCATGTAAACTCCACAAATGTTGGCCATCCATTTTAATAAATTCCTCTATTTACCAGCACATCTGATGCATTTACCCATGAATTATCCTGATCTCAGTTCTAAGAATGATTCTTTTTTATTGTTGCTTATTTCTTCAATATCAGCCACCCCTCAGTGAATGTTATAAATAGAAGGCAAATACAGGCATGTGATGGTTAACAGCTTTAGGTAACTGTCACCTTTAGGTGGATTGTGTGAAGTTCTTTGGACAGCTTTTAATAACCATGACATGGTTGTTATGGATTTATGAAATGAAACTGCAAGGAGATGTTACCAGTCAGTTTGTCTAAAGTGAGCCAGTGATGTTTTTTTGTAATTACGACTCCTGGACAATCACCATCTCAAAGTCAAGAAGAAAACTCCCCAGCATGTTTCCCATCATTCCTCTGATGCTAGTGTTAGACTTTCAGCTGTGCCCCCCAGATGGCCAGTGACAGTATACTAGGGGTTAGTCCAGCCTGCTGCACAGCGATATGGCACATATGCATTGTTCGCTCTTTATTTGTATGATTTTTTTTTTAAATTACACATTCACATACAACAAGAACTTTGTAGCACTTAATGAATCATTCAAAGTGGCTGGGAAAAAAAAACATTCAATGAATTTACAGTCTTAGAAAATATATGAGCACTGACTTAGATCTTCTTATTACAGACATATATGGAACATTCTCTCTCTCTCTATCTCCATCTCTCACTCACTCTATTTCTCTTTCACTGCTGTCTTGCTCTCTGCTCTTCTGTGTGCCAGCAGCAGTGAAATTACACAGAGTGACTATGCCAGAACAGTCACGACTCACAGAACAGCCTGAGAAGGCACCTTCAGCACACGACACAAGACTCAGCACCTGTGCTGCTTTCAATGGCAACACAAATGCTCCTGATGGATTTGTGAATTGAGTGTGTACTCAGTATCAAAAAAATAAAATGGCTTAAAAGTATAAACAAAGAATGCTTACAGGATTTTTTCTTCTGTACCTTTTTTGAGTAAATTTCAATGTTGAGTGTCCAATATTGCTGGTAGATATGTTGCAAAGTGGTTAGAAGGTATCACCAGCTCTTTCTGAAATGGCTTTTGTGAAGCCATGGCCATCCACGAAACAAGGCTGCATCTTGTCCTTAGCAACCACCACTGATATGGCTAACATTGGCCCCTCTCACCATGTTGACACACCCTTTAAATGAAACACCACTATCTCTGAATTGTGTTGTGAAAACAGTCTAAATGTGAAAGTCATTAAAAAGCAACATAGCAATGCACTGCAGCTGTTGAATGGTCTGCGGTGATTACCAGTTTCAGCACCATGGACAGCACCAACTGATATGAGTAAGGAGACAGTGCTCAGCACAATGTTTTGGTCTTGAGGCCAAAGACAGCTTTCAGGACCAAGGACAGCACCACTTATAGTGGTCAGTAGCTAACAAAGCAGTGTTTAACAGCTGACACAAAGCTTAAAATGTTTAGCACAGCAGGGCCAGGAGCTTCATTTATACAATTATCATAATGATTATTCTGAATATGACCTCATTTAACATGAACCAATTAATTCCTACAACTTTCCTATAACCAATTTATGTAAGAATAAATGTTCTTCTTGATTTATCAGGCCATGCACCCTTCCTATGCATGGCCTGATAAATCAAATGAAGAGAGAAAGTCTACAATATTATTGTTATTATTATTATTATTATTATTATTATTTGTTGTTGGATTCTAGACGCTATGCTGAGCCATAGACAATTGTTAGCACCATGGGCAGCACACAGAGAACATGGACAGTGATATGTGGTATAGTGGTTGGAGATTAGCAAGAAGACACAGAGCATTGGAAAGTGCTAATAAGCAGCACAAGAGCAGCACAATAAGGCAGTGCTCAGCACCAAAACCATCTTCACCATCAGCTTCCCCATGGCCATCTCTGTGCCACCTCACAGTCTCTCACGCCCACCCAGATGCCAAGGGCAGACTGTGATCTGGACCGAGGCTTTGCTCTACACCCACAGACTGTGTGGGCAGCATGGCTGTCACTGCCAAGCCCACAGGAGGATCACCACAGTACCACAGTCAGGCACCATGGGGCCTCGTCTCTGCCTCTCCTACAAATACTACAGGGCATAAATCCCCAGCACTGGATCTGCATGTAGTTCAATACATCACTACATATGATCGCTCCAAATCTTCAGCTCAGTTTCTCAGTTCACGTGCATATCAAAATTATAAGTCATGCAGCTAGATCATTCAAAGGTAAAAACTGTGTGTAATGTGTGTTTGTATGTGAGGATGTGTGTGTGTATGTGAGTGTGTATGTGTGTAAGTGTTTGTGGGGGTGTGCGTGTGAGTGAGAGAGTGTGTCTGGGTGTGTGGGTGTGTAGTGCGTGAGTGTTTGAGGGGGTGAGTGCGTGAATGAGAGTGTGGGTGTGTTTTTTTGTATAAGAATGAGTCAGTATCAGTCTTTAAACAGAAATGAAAGGGATGGGGCAGGGGGAGAGTCTGGGGAGGGGGGGCGTGGGGGGCGCGGGGGTCGGGTCATTTCATCTTCAAAGTGTCTGCAGCTGAAAGGAGCATCAGCCACAGAAACACAGGAAACCAATTACAGGACAGAGCCCAACTACTTCACAGGCATAGTCTGCATCTGTATGCATGTATGTATCTTTCTGTGTGCATGTTTATGTGTCTTTTTATGGGTGTTTATTTATTTGTGTGTGTGTCTATACACTGTGTATGAGGATCCTTGCGTGTATCTGTATGTGTGTACCTACCTGTATATGAATGCGTGTCTATAAGTGAGTGAGTTTGTGACTGTATCCATGTACATATATGTGTATGTATTTTTGTGCATGTTTGTGTGTCCAGGCAGTAAATGGAAATGAAGAGGAAATCACATTTTGAAGTTACTCACATTTGAACTGAATTGCAATGAACGATATTTCTTAAAACATGGTCCATATTAAGGTCACTAATAATTACCAATAGGTTTCTGGTCAAAAATCTGTTTCAAAATCAAAACTTCAACATATGAGTTTCTAAAGCAACGTCAGCCCTCAACAAGATTTTGATAGAGGTCAAAAAGTCAATGCCCAAATTGCAGATGCTTCAGTCATAGAAATGGCAAAATGACTGTGTGAAGAGGAACAGTGACTAATGAGGATGGCACACGCCAAACATGGAAGAACTACATCAGGAAAGAGGATCAGCGGTCACAAGTGGAAGCTCACTGACAAGGATAGAGGGACACTTAACAGGATAGTTGCAAAAAACAACAGCGTCACAAAAACTGAATTTACACCTCTGTGACTCAATAGAAACTCTATGTCGTCAGCTCCACAAAGCTGTTATTTATGGCAGTGCTGCTATTAGAAACTTAGTGAAACCAAGGCCAATGCACAGCAACACTTATCTTGGTGTAGCGAGCAGAAAACCTGAATTTCTGAGCAGTGATCTGTTTCATACACCTGGACAGGCTCATGCCAAAGTGGTTCCGTACTGTTATCCATGCTGGTGGCTCTAGGTGCATGGGCAGTCTTGTGGGAGTAACTGAGTCTGATTATCACTATGTAATGACAGAATTATGCCCAAGGAATATGAGACCATTGTAAGTGACTAGATGCACTCTATAATGCAGAAATTGATTTCTCAAGATGTTCTTGATATTTTGATAATAGATAAAAATTGATAAACAGATACTAGGCTGGCTTCATGAACACTAGAATGAAGTTGAATACCTCCATGGCCTCCGAAATCTAAGGCAATTGAACCCATACAGAAAGTTCTGGAATGAAAAGTACAGAGTAATTTTCCAATACTCCTTACATGAAAGAACTGGAGGCTATTCTCCGAGAAAAATGGCCTAATATTCCGCTAAAACAGTTAAAAACTCATACAACAGCATTCTAAAAAGGACTGAGGCTGTTCTGGAGGCAAAGGGCAGCCTAGCACCTTATTAGTTAATAAATGTTTGGTGTTTGCATGTGTGGGGACACTTAAAACTGCTGTATGATGAAGCAACCACATATATCTGTTTCAAAATATTAAAACAGCGAATGCTTCTTCACATAAATAAACAATAAGCATTATCTGTCTTTGAGTGAGTAAAAACACATGCATCACTGGCATGTGAGAGAATGTGAATGTTAGAGAGCAGACATCGTATGCCAGTGTATGTGTGCGAGAGAGAGAGAGATAGGAGAGAGAGAGAGTATGTGTGTGTGTGTGTGAGTGTGTGTGTCTCGATGTTCCAGTGTCTCAAGGCTGCACTGGATGATTGATCATCTGCAGCAGTGAAAAACAGGTTACTGCAGCAGGACTCGCACATGCTCCTTCTCTCGCAATCTCATTCGCTTGTTCTCCCCTTCCCTCCCTCTCTCTCTCTCTCTCTCTCTCACTCTCTCCCCCCTCCCTCTCTATGACTCTCTCTACCTCATCCTGCCCGTTTCCTCTCTCTCTCTTCCCCTCAATTCATTCTCCAATTCAACATTCTGGTTTCCTCCATCCTCACTCCGTTTCAGTTCTTCTCTGCGTCCTTCTCCTCTCTCCCTCTCTCTCTTTCAGTCTCTGGCCACCATTTCTTTTTCCACCCTATTGCCTTCTCCAATTTCACCTCTCCCCCCCACTTTTCCCTCTCTCTCTCCTGCTATGCTAAGCCCCAGGGAACAGAGAGACGCACACAAGATCACGTGGCGCTTCACTCAGCCAGGCACTGCAACACTACTGCTCCAACCTCTCTTCATCTTGCTCTCTCTCTCCCCCCTTCTCTCTCTCTCTCTCCTGCTCTCTCTGTCTCTTACACGGGCACCCATCTTTCGCTTTCCTGTCCCTGCCGGCTATGTGTGCCCGGTGTCTAGGTAGAAATTTCAGCTGAGACTCATGTGCTGGGAGCGGAGCAGGTTTTGCTGACAGGCGCCATTAAAGCGCAGAGGAAGGGAAGGAGCCGTGGTGTGTGACTCCAGCGCCGCACATTCAAGCAAAAAAGGGAAAAACAGGGAGGCTTTAGCGTGATCTCCACCACACCGCAATGGCAACGTTAAACAGAGGCTTTATGTAATGTGTGTTTGGGTGGTTGCAGCACAGAGCTGGTTAACACTGCCCTCAGTCTTATTACACATGCAAACACAAGCATGCACAGACACATACAGCACACACACAGACACACACACGTACGCACACACACACAAAACCTGTGCATACATATACATGTTCTCACAGATATGTATGAATGTGTTCACACATACTCACACAAACATACATGCACACACATTTAGGACTGACGAATTTGCCAACACAAAAAGATGAACCCCTGATACAAAAACACAAAGGCTGAAGAGCAGGCACACAGGGATAGTGAGGAGAGAGAGAGAGAGAGAGAAAGACAGAGAGAGAGAGGGAGCAGGAAGAAGAGAGAGAGAGAGACAGAGAGAGGGAGACTGTCATGCGTACAGCACTCAGCAGCCAACTGCTGTAACAACCCGACAGCTGGAGGACACATCCTTCCAGGGGCAGTCAGCATAGCTGTTCTCACTGTGCTCTCAGTGCTGTCTAAGCTGCAGGCAGAGGAGGTGCAGAGACAGAGGGGGAAAGTGGGCTGTAGGTAATGGCAGCCAGAATGCTGTACTGACTGCATCCCTGTGTCCCTCCCATGGCTAAGCCACGTCTCCTGCTCCGCTCCTACCCTCCTGCGGCTCCTCCAGCCTAACCTCTGCTTCCTCTGTCCCTGCCCCATCTCTCTCTTCTCCTCCCTCCCTCCCTCCCTCCCTCCCTCTCTCTGTCTCCCTTCAGTGAGGTGACATTTAGGTGCTGGCCTGGCCGATGCTCCCCGCAGAGCTGCTGTGATCCAGGATGTAGCTCTGGGTCCCTGAGTCTGCGTGTCTGGGCGAGCCTGTATCTTTGTGTGTCTCTGTAGGTCTGTGTTCCTCAGGAGTCTCTGTGACCTTCTGTGGCTGTGTCACTGCACACTCCTTTAGCATGTGAGAGATGTCTGACCATACAGCCCCCACTACCTGCAACCTGATGATTGAAGTCTGTGTGTGTGTACATGTGCAGGATATCAAACTCACCCAGTCAGTACCACCACAAAGTCCATGACATTCCAACCGTTGCGCAGGTAGGAGCCCTTGTGGAAGGCAAAGCCGAGCGCTAGGATCTTTATGCCTGACTCAAAGCAGAAGATGCCAATGAAGTAGGGCTCTGTGTCATCCTGGGAGAGAGAAAGAAAAATGTACAACCAGTATTACCTTTTTCCAAACAGGGGCATTTTGTGCCACATGACTTGCTTTAATAAATAAATGAAGTATAAAAATGTTGTAATCATTCTCTCAGGTTCCTTTTTTATCTAAAAATAGGTTTTGGCTAAAGAACTGATTGCATACTGTATCAAAAATGTAAAAAAATGCTGATAATCAGAAAGGGGAAAAATACATTTTCATGGTATGGTACACTGTTTGCTGAACGTGTGTTCATATGTATATGTGTGTGAGTATGCGAGAGCGAGAGACTCACCAGCCGCTCAGACATGGGTGTCTTGTCCCCTTCAGGCAGGTGCTGCTCCAGGGCCAGGACGATGCAGTTAGCGATGATGGTGGCCAGAATCATGTACTCAAAAGGAGTGAGGGGCTCGGTTAAGGAAGACATCAAACCCACATTGCAGGAAACAACTTACAAGTCAAAAACATTCACAAAAAACATGTAACCAATGTGTTTTCAAACCACTGACCCCACATTCCAGTCTGCTGCCAGAGGACATCTCTCACCCAGTGGCTTTGATGTCCTAATGAACATATTCTCACATATTATGTTACACTTCTCACCTTGTGCCCTGATTGGACATGTTAAATTGCTCTAAGTCAAAAGAAAGGTTAATTAAAAAAAAAAAAAAAACTTTGTATCTTTCTTCAGACTGCAGAACTTTCCTGCTATTTAAGCACTAATAAAATGTCTCCTATTGTTCTCATCTTAGGAAACTTGAGTCAGTTATCACAGGACTAAAATAGGAATAAAAACCAATAAACATTGAATATTTAGAGGCGTTTTTGATTTTACTGTTTGGCCTTACTGTCTGTGGTAGTTTAGAGTGATGTGCCTGCCCAGGTAATTTTATTTTATTATTATGCATTTCAGTGATCGTGCTACATTTATAGTAATTCTCCAGTGCCTTATTTTTCCAGAGATGTGCAATATTGCAAGTTTACAAACAGTCTCACCAACAAAAACCACTGCAAACAGAACACTGTGATCCATAAAGAGGGAGCAAAGAAAAAAAGCAAGAAAAAACAATGCAGCACCGACCCAGAAATCAGCTCGGACCATGCCAACGCTTGCAGCAAGAGGCCCAACGACTTGGAGCTGAAGTAAATCTAGCACCTCCACCAGGACCTTCTGAGCCAGGACAAGACGTTCACCATTTCCTCCTGGGGCTGAAAGGCCCATAAATATGCCAGTCGATCATTATTCCTATGCTAAATTTATACTGCCGTATAAAAGCGCCGGGGCTGACTAGACAGCCAGGATGCAGATATCCCAACTCGCAAATCATCTTGTTCATTCACACTCCAAACGCTTGGCTGTATTCAGAATTTTTTTATCCAGAAGGCAGTGCCTCACTTTGGAGTGATTAACAAATGAGCTTCCACTGACTGCAGGTTACCATCCAGTGATGTCACTGCTCCCTCATTTTGGTGCAAAAAAAAATCCATCCGGTCATACTGTAAAATTTCATTCAAAATAAAGCTTCCACTGTGCATGTACAGAGATATGTTCATTTTCAAAATAAAACTTTCTGCCCTGGAGGTTACTACCACATGTACACACACCTATTTTCTCTCTCACACATATCAATGTGCAATACATACACATGCAAGCACATGCACCAATATACAAACACACTGATTCATTCACTCAGTCACACAAACACAGATACACACACACACATACAGATACACTTTCATTCTTGGCGGACTCTATGATGCAGAAAGGCTATAGTATACATGATGAAATATTATGTGCTTTAGGGTGCAGTCAGTATGAATGAATTACTCAGACATTCCCAGCATGGTTTTAATGTGGAGATCATTAGAGGGTTACTTCCTGTATGTTTATTCAGTTGTGTAACTTCTGCTGACACTTGCATATTGCCCAAGACCAGGATCCTGGGCAAAACCCCCAAATATGATATTAAGTGACACAGCTGTTTGAAAGGGACTTGGGGGTGAGTTAGTCAGAGCTCCAGTGAGCAGGAGAGAGATGTGAACGACCAGCCTGGCGAGAGCTTGCATCAGCATGAAGAAAAGCTCCAGGGCTGGATGAACCCTGTGACTCTGAGTTATCACACACACACACACACACAAACAAAAACATGCATACAACACAGCAAGTGTAAATATACACAGAATTATGTAATAATACAAATGCATACACATGTACAATAACATGCACATGTGTGTCTGTTTATTTTGGAAACAGCAGTATGCATGTGTATGTATGCATCTGTATGTGTTCATCCATGTGTGAATATTTGTGTATTTTGTGTGTGTACATACAAACTCAGATTAGACCTCCATACTGAGTCTGGGGGTTACAAGCAGAGCTCTCTTGCTGACCATCCAGGGACAGACTGTTAAACAGAACCCAGTTTGAGTCTTGTCTATATGTCTGTGAGCCCATGAAATAGTGACTGACTCAGACACACAAGTCTGTCAGAATGGAGCTCATGATAACAAAATCTGGCTTGAGAAATGATATGGAGGGAGGGAAAAAGGATAATGAAGAGAGGGAAAGAGAGAGGGGAAGAAACACAGAGAGAAAATGAGGATAGAGAGACAGAGACACAGAAAGTAAGAGGGAGGCAGAGAAATTCTGGAACTGAATCAGATGAGTCAGAATGGAACTTTGGGACGTTCAGTGTTATATTGGTGGGCTGGGGAGGAAGGACGTACCCTTGCACAGGGCTTCAGTAAAATAGCTCTATGACGTGTCTCTGGCCCACAGTGTGGCCAAAAAAAGGTCTCTATGTACATAATCTTGAGTAAAGGAGCCAAAACAGCAATTATAAAGACAAACTGCACATCATATATTTCTATTACACCAAGTGATATGTGGAATAATGAGAAGAAATATATACAGCTCATACTTAAATCACAGATATCCAACGTGCTCAACCCCCCCCAACACACACATACAGTACCCAGACACGTACACACCTTCCTGCTCCTCTCTTCGCCTCTTTTCAGTCCTGCTGATTGGTCCTCTGCTTTCAATTCCCTAATCTTGTCCTCCACTCTCAAATCCCTCTTTTCCCTCCCATCATCTCCCACCAGTACAGCAGGCACAGGGATTAAGGACCGGCACAGCTCAGCGCAGTACACACACACACACACACACACACGCACACGCGCGCACACACACATGCATGTGCACACATAGAGAAACAGTTTGTCTCATCCTTGTCCAGAAGCTGAAGACTGCCACTTGGAAGAGGGTGAGAGAAAGAGAGCAAAAGTGAGAGGGAGAAAGAGACGTAGAGAAATGGAGTGAGAGAGATGTGGTAGTGCTCATCTAATGTAATTAATTAATCATGGATGGCAAAACAACCCACTTAAAGGCCTTAAACACAGAAAAGGAGCACCGCCAGTTACTGCTAGTGCGCCACCTGTTGAAGATTTGTAGAAATGGATTGCTCTCTCCCTCACTGTCTTCCTCTCTAAGCTGTATCTGCTCCGTCTGTAGCAGATCAGCGTAGAGAGAACAGCACTGCTAACTACCTCTGGCTAGGCTGAAACACTGTGCACAACAACACACCCCGATAGAGAGTGGAATGTATGAGTGTGGATGAAAAAACGAAGAGAAGACACAGAGACAGGCTGATATGTACATTACGGTGACTGCATCATCCCCCTATTAAAGCTGCCTATCACCTTTGTCTGGGCAAGTCCAGTCATGGACACCAGAGGTTTTGCTTAGCAAAAAGAGAACGAGAGAGAAAGACAGCACCAATAACTCTGTCTGTATGGTACTACAGTTATTTTTTAGTGTCTGTTATACTGTACGTGCTGTGACTGGTTTGGAAGATCTGCTTTGGTATGTCATTATAGATAAAGCATAACTGCATTGAACTGAATTGATAGAGAGAGAGATGGAGAAGGAGAGAGAGAGATATGGGGGGTGGAACGCACTAATCAGGGCCGGGAGGAGAAGTGCTAACAGGCTCTCTGGGGCCCTGTGCAGTGACGGCTCCCAGCCCTGCTTTGGGCCGCATGCGCTCAGCCATTAGAACACATTAGCACCCTGGGCTCCATTCAATTAACCCCACCTCCCTGGGAGAGGTCTGTGTACGTATCATATGTATGTATGCATGTATGAGTGAGTGTGTCCCTATGCGAGAGTGATATGCACTTATGTGTGTGTCTCTATGTGGGCATATGTACATATGTATGTATGTGTGTCTGTGGGAGAGTATATGTACATACAGTATGCACTGCCACATGTTGTCAGCTCATGTATTACATGTATAAATGGGTGTTTTAACAGCCTATTTGAGATGTGTCCCATTAGCTGACATTGTTGCTGTTGTCCAGCACGCTGACCCTCAGTCTGCTGGCACTGGTCTCCTTTGTAAATGCTTTGGCAAATGCTGGCACAAACCTGTCAAGCTAATAAAGTGACTGAAGAATTACACAGGCTTGAAAAAGAGCCTGGATTTCAATGGGGGTGGGAGGGAGGAAGACGGCAAAAGGTCTCTGGTTTGTTCATATTCCACTTTTTTAAGGTGGGGCATGGTAATGTGTGGGAGAGGGGGGAGGTGTTGCTTGAGTTTTTTCTTTTATAAATGTCAAGATATACATATAAATTGACAAGATTAAATTCATAATGTACAAATAATGCATATTTGAGTTTGACTGAGAGTCTGTACACTTTCCTGGCTTGTTTACAGTGTGCATGACTGTGTGTTGCGTGTGTGTGCTGTTTTGCTTATATGTGGTACACTGAGAGAGACAGAGGACCAGCAGGAGCAGCAGGTTGCGGAGGCGGACAGACCCGGAACAGGATGGCTCAGCAAACGCTACGATAAGCATCTGTGGAGCAAATGCACCACAGACTGGGATCCATGGCACACCTGGTGAAAGGGGCTCAGGTGTTCAGTAACTGTCCTCCCAGGAATACCCCCAGGACAGGAGAAACTCTGCCACACACACACACACACACACACACACACACACACACACACACACACACACACACACACACACACACACTGCTGCACTGCTCAACTATCATGCTTAGTAACAGACATAGCTTATCTTTTAATGCGTGGTTTGTCAAACTCAGTTCTAGGGACCTCTGTGTATCCTGGCATTTATTCCAACAAAAATAACAATCTTTGAATTCTAATGAGTTAATTGTTCTTAATTAGATACTTTTCAAGTTTAACAAAGGACAATTCACCTTCTTAAGGCCATCTAAATAGATATAAATGCCATGACAAAAAATTCTCCCGGTTCCCATCCCAAAACTTTACGAAAACTTAAACCAGGCTGTCAACTAAAACCAGAATACAAAGGAGTCTCATTGGATTTCAACCTTGAAGTGTTGCCAGTAAACTCCTCATAATCACCATGTAACCCTGCTGTCCCCCATGATGAAATAGAGCAGTGGTTGTACAAAGGCACCAGGCTTGACATTGTATTGTTCAGCAGAGAGCACTCGGTTCAACAGAAGCACACTGGCCCCTGTGAACTGCTAGACTGAATAATAAAGGCAGTGTATAGGACAGCAGCATGTTTCAGCCGGAGCTCCAGGTTCCAGGGAGGAATCTGTTGTTGCATCACTCTCATAAGGGCCCAGTTACAAAACATACGCTGCAGCCTACGTAATGCCAACTGAATGAATAATGTAGTGCGCTGAACACAGAATGTTTCAGGGTAAAGTTAGCTGACATATCGAGAGGACATGGTATAAGGAATAGCTTTTAACTGATCGGGATTAGAGAACTGCAGCTCACAGGACACCTGAACTGCAAGCAAGGGCAGAAGCAACACACACAGAACACCTCCTTATCTTCAGAATGCAGCTGCAGGTGCAATCTGTGTGTCTGTGGATGTGTGTACATGTGTGTATGCGTGTATCATGCTCATGTGTGTGTGTGCTGGTGTCTGTGCGTGTGTATGTTCGCGTGTTTGTTGTGCGGTCGTGGCCGAACCTCCGGAACCCCCTTTATTTTGTGGGCCTTGATGAGTGTGGGAGATGAAAGCTCTCGGGGAGCTGAATGGATCTCTCTGATGTGCCCGTGCTCCTGGCGCTTTAAAAGCGTCCCCTTTTCTTCCCGCCCCTTTGTGGGACGCGTGCGCGTGTGTTTTAAGCACCGTGCTCTGAAAGACTTGATGAATATGAGGCCACGTCTGTGATCTGCCTTGCCAAAAAACCTTCAATTATGAATCTCTCCTTCCTTTTTCCTTTCTGCATACGCTGCTATAAATAGCGACGTGACAGATAAAAGCGAGGGGAGTGAGTGCGCATGTTCCGGTCCCTTCCTCTGCCTCTCCTGCTCCAGCGCTTTCTCTCTTTCCGTCTACCTTCCGGCCGGGCTGTGGAGAGGGTCAATGCTTCCATACTGTGCTTGGTTAAATCTGAGCTGGACCCCATCCACTCCTCCATCCCCTGCTGATGTGGCTCAGGATGTTCTTGTCCCCCCTCGCCTCTAAGCAGCAGACATCCTGTCCTACACCCACCCCCATAAACCCCACCGCACACAAACCACCCGACCACTACCCCCCCGGCATGTGGTTACACCCAGGGAGGGCTGTGCTGTGCTGGGACATTTGGTTTGGCTCCTGGAGTGTTTTATGGCTGCCCTAAGACTAAGACACAGGGAGAGAGAGAGAGAGAGAGAGAGAGAGAGAGAGAGAGAGAGAGAGAGAGAGAGAGAGAGAGAGAGAGAGAGAGAGAGAGAGAGAGACAGACTCTGCACTCTGCATCCGACGCAGCCAATCTGCCAGCCGTTCTGCTGCCAAATGGCACAGCGCTGGCTCTGTCTGCGGCCGTGAGGAAACCACTTAAGAGCCTGCGCTCTGCGCGCTGGCAAAGAGGGGCCTTGCAAAAAAAAAAAAGAAGAAGAAATGCTCCTTTCAGGTTGTGCCATTTTATCATTGAATTTTTCTTGGTTTTGATGAATAAGAATCTGAGCCTTTCGATGGAGGCGTCAGCACCCCGGGCTGATTGTCCTTCTCTTCCCCTCCCACCCCACACATGAGAGGGCCATGGTGTGTGCTCCATAGGATGTGTGTGTAAAGAGGCAGAGTGGAGAGGGAGAGGGAGAGGGAGAGGGTGGGCCAGGGCCTGGGGGAGGTGTGCTGGCGCTGCGCTTTAATATCTCTGAGCAGCAGCACACACAACACAGAGGAAAGTGCCTCCCATGCTAAAAGACACACAGAGACGTGCTCAGTCCGCCCGTAAAAGAAACCCTGACACAGGCACTTCTGTGTGAAAGGAGAGAGGGAAGTCTGCTGATCTTCTCCCACTTCCCCCATTCCTCCCATCCTATTAAACCTCTGCCCTCTTTTCTCCCCATCTCCTTCTTCTCTCTCTCCATATATTCCTGTGACTTGTCTCTTTCCATTTCTCCATCCCTCAGCAAAGTCTCTCCTTCACTTAGTTCCTTCTTTTTTCAGCCATTTCCTCTGCACCTGCCTTTCTCTTACCTAATCCAAATCCCTCTGTTTGTGTGTGTTTGCCCTCACCATGGCATCTCTGAACTATGACAGCTCACTGGCCCTCCCTTCTCCTCCCCATTTTACATGCCCTCTCCTTTTTCGCCCTGTTTCCCTTCCCATCATGCCCTCTTTCGCTGTCTTCTGTTTTGCCTCCTCTCTCCCTCATTCCTTTCGTAAAAACCTGAGCATCAATCATCCATCTCCATAATATGATCTCCATTCAGCTGAGCGCAGGGTGCAGTGTCAGCATGTCTGCAGAGACAGAGTCCGGAGAGAGAGAGAGAGAGAGAGAGGGAGAGATAGACAGATAGATGGATAAATAAGGAGAGAGAGAGAGAGAGAGAGAGAGAGCAGGAAGAAAGGACAGACATAAGAGGAGCAGAGGAAACAGCAAGAGACAACAGAAAGAGAGGACAGAGACAACGGAGCAAGAGAAAGGAATAAGAGAGAAAAGATGAGCGAAAAAGATGTGAATAGAGTAGGAAGGGATGGGAGAAAAGAAATACGAGGCAAGGGAGAAAAGAATGCAGAGAGAAGAAAGTAGAGAAAGCAGAGGGACAGAGGAATGCAGTATTTTCTGGTGCTCAGCAGTGAGTGGGCTCGGTTAAAGTAGGTTAGTGTCAGCAGACACAGCAAAATACTGAACAACAGAACCCCCACCAGCACCACACACATACATATGCACTCACATACAGTAATAGATAGTAACGTGCAACATCACACACACACACACGCGCACACACACACACACACACACACACACACACACACACACACACTCCAGCATTTCTTCTGCAGAGGCCCCAGCTGATCCTCACTCTGCTGAGAGAGAGGAAGAGAGAGAGAGAGAGAGAGAGAGAGAGAGAGAGACAGAAAGGGATCTATTGAATTAGATGGAATATCAATGGTGTTGCAAAATGTGAGATTTACCGTGTCAGCTTTACTGGACTTGCATTCACACTACATGACAGGATGGAGTGAGTATCCTGCTCCGTTAGATCCTGTTCTATTAACCTGCTGAGGCCTCTGATATGGACACACTGTCAGAAGTACACACGAGGGCTCAGACCAGCCCTTCACCTGACACTACCATTCTTCACCATTCACAGGCTGTCTGTGACTGGGCCACTTCACCTCTGAGGAAGGGGAGTAGCAAAACCTCTCACAAAAAAAGGCACCAGGCAGCAAATACAGAGATCCACTAAAAGTTCTGAAAGAGGCAAGGGAGTGTTCTTCCTGTCACTGTATTCACACAATAGCAGATAATTACAGTAAATCTCCATATAAGAGGTGCTTCACCGTAATTCATTCATTAAATGCACGTTCACACAGCAGGTCACTCCAACAGAACACAGACACTGATTTGTGAGTCCGTGAATCGGTGAGATATCAGACCTTCGCAAAGTCATTAACAAACAATAAAATGCATGACAGTGTCAATTACTTAATAAAAGGCAAGGAGGGTGGATGCCAGCCACTGGAATCGTCCAAATCTATTTAGAGTAGACTTGGACACACCTCAAGCTATCATGGTAAAGTGTAACAGTCTGTGGCATCAACATTAGTGTTTCCTGCTGTTTATTTACCCAAAGCTGGCCACATTAGCTAAATAACAGGAGTACTGAAGCAAGTATATTGTTGAAAATTATTACATCAGTTCAGTGAACTGATCAATGTATTTATCATTATTTTTTGCATCTGTTATATCTATGCAGCCAATATATAAAGTAAACAGCAAAGAAAACTTTTTGCTTGCAAATAGTAATGTGTACCATTACTCTTATTCATTGGTTGTAATTATTAAATTGAAATTATAATATTGAATGTGAACATTAATAGATGTCAATTGATTATTTATTTTGTTTTGTTTGGTTCTATAATGTCATACATCTTACATCATATTTCAAAGGAGTAACTGGGCTACAGAAAAAGGGGGCACCAAACGGGGAAAGGGGTATGTCAAAAATAACAACTGCAGACCACTTGTTTAGCTGGCATTTCAACAGAAAACAGTTAATTGCAAATTAAGCCTACGCATTGTTTGACTATGCTAACAATCTTTGGATTCCTCAATATACAATAAATCCTTTAACTGATTGCAGATCTGTGCTTAGGGTTAACTACCAAGATGTCTCAGCTGCTTATGTTCCACTGCAACACTAAGCATTAGACATATTAAGCAATTTTAAAAAAGTGTATCTTGTCTCATGACTGTGTAATTCTATGCTATATTCAGAGATCTGATAGCTCAAAATGTCTGCATTGTGCACAAAATGCATACGTGTTGGTAGATCTGTAACAGGTAGTCTGTGGGCACCTGGTGTCATTCTGGTAGCAAGGGACTGAAACTTGTGGTGGCAGGGTATGCCCTACCTCACTGCTCAACAGTGACCCCTCTGGTGGGTCAGGGGGCTGCTGTGTGCCTGAGCCAGCTGCACAGTCTGCTGGTGCGCAGCCTAGCTGGTGGGCTGCAGACTGAGAAGAAGCAGCAGCTGGCTATGTTCCCTTCAGGGGGAGGCATGTGTTTGTGTGCGCTCCTGGAAGTTACTGTAGCGATGCACTGAACTAATGCTCCACATGCCCTTTCCAGACAGGGGGGGAGAACATAAAAATGAGGACGAAACAGCTTTTTAATAATCTACTAAAATACTGAGTGAACACATAAAGTCATGAGTTAGCCTTGAGTTTCAAATCCTAACGCAGTAATCAACCACCACTAAATATCTCCTCTAACGGGGAGTTACTGGCAGTGAATGAATAGTTTACATTTTCAGCTTGCACTATTTTAGTTTTTAGGCCCCATTACATAAACAGCAGGTCGCTGCATCCGTTTCTCTAACATTTTTGCAAGGTTGCGAGAACATCGGCCGAGTAAGCAGTCACCTTCTCTGCTGTGAAAGTGCTTCACTGTGCCATAAAATAATTACCTGCAATTCAACTCAGGGCAAATGCTCTTCATTGACGTGTTAATGTTGACATCATAAGTTGTTCCGGCCTGTTGTTCAAACAGTTGAAGTGCATCGGGGCGTGGCACGCAGTCAACGTACCTGCAGTACAGAGAATCTATTGTACTTTATGTAATAGTACAAAGGGACCTGGCTGTTCTGACAGTAAAGGAGCCTAACCTGTGCGCTTGAGTGTGTGACTCCACTTGCAGCAGGATGCCATGTTCCCAGAACAGTGACATGTGAGATCTGACAGAGCCAGCAGCCCATTCCCATTCTGTTTATTTACTGCCATCAGCCCATAACCAGCCTGACCACCTCACCATGGAAAGGTAAATATCAATTGATTTCCTCTTTCTGGGGCTAGTTTGCTTGTTTTTCTTAAAATAAAAAAGCCCTATACTTTTCCACAGCTCCACTGAGAATAATTAACGACACTGAGTGAAGGGAGGTGTGGGACTTACACACCTCTAACTGCTCTAGGGAGTGGGTGGGGTGGAGTCCTAAATGTTATTTTTTTTTAATCTAACTTATTTATTCAACACCGAGAGCATGCAGTTACAATTTCCAGTGTATAATTACAATTGCTAAACGGTATTGTGAAGTAAACTGTACATTTTACAATACTTAATAAAGAATGGCTGATGGATCAATATCAGTTTACTGATAAAAATAAAAAGTATTCATGATTCACCATGTACTGTACGAATAGCTAACCAATAGGCTACTTTTCAGGTTGTCCAAAGGCATATTAGCTCATGGATGTGGCGAGCTATTCAGCCATATATAATGCTAAAGGTAATTCCCCTGCTATTACAAAAAATACTACTATGAAACAGTTCTTGAGTAGTTTAACCAATGGCACTGAGAATGGCTTCTGATGACCGTTTCCTACTCATGAAATCTGTCTCTGCGTGTAACAACCATTTCAAAGCCAGGTGCTGCTTGAAGATTCTTCATTCTACTCCTTCAGAAAGAGAGGAGTGCACATGCACCTCCAAAAAGATCAAGTCAATGGTGACAAACATTGCAGTGAATGAAGTTCATCACTATCTACCTCACAATACACAGCAAGCTGACCCTTTAAACATTGCAGTTGTCCAAAGTTTCAAAAAAAAAGTACTTAGACTGTTACATTATAACAATCGATTTTTTTCTACACTGTTTTACTGTTCAACATGATGTCAGTTCTAATAATTCCTATGAGGTCATTTCCAGTTCCTAAAAGAGCATCCTCTGATTGGCCAATCTGAGCTCCCAGATCAACCCAATCATTTTGCTTCACAGATCCATAGCAAACCTTTTGAGTTTACAACACAGTGACCTGTGCTGCTCTATCCAACTGACCTCAATCATATCATGGACGAATACATGCTGACATCTTACGGTAGCGAACACAGAGGTAACTGAGATGCTGAAACATAACCCATGATGATCCAGGTGTACAATGAAACAATTAGCAAACGAGGTGTGTTCTGATCCTTCCCCTCCACAGCTTTAACTCAGAGGTCACCATATGGGCAGGAAGAGGTAGGGAAGGGCTGTTGTTACCTTAGGTAACCCCTGACCCCACTGCCCCCGCCACAGGCAGCCTCAGGGGAGATAGCATTTAGCTGACATAGCACTCCATCTCTTCAGCACTCTCATCTGTCTCCTTCATGTTCTCTCTGGCTTTCTTCTGTTCTGCCTCCCTCTTTTTAATCATCTCTCAAGTCCCTTACGCCCTCTCTGTCTCTCCATCTTCCTTCAGAGACAGACCTGCCTTCTCAGTGTCCTGTGGATCTGGCACAGGATGATTCTCTAGGTTTAGGAAAAACTTTGCATGCAATGTCCAAAATTCGAACCCATGGCCACCCTATCTCCTACTGCATAATGTAAAGCCATGGTCATCTGCAGCTTCTCTCTGGGTTTGACCTGAGAGTCCACACAACAGGGAGAAGGATAGAGAATGGAGATCGAGCAAAAAAAAATATCAAGATGTCATCAGGGAGCTCATGGAGAAAAACAGAAATACACACAGCTTACAGAGCATCCCTCAACCACGGCACTCGGTTCTGTCTCCCAAGGAAGATGGATAGACAGTTGGCCCTTGTGGCTTAGTTGGATTAATTCAAAATTATTTGAAGAACAAGGAATGGTACCTTCAGTCACCAGTACTTCAACAACACCAAAACATTAAACTGCAGCAAGAGTTGGTCCCACTACAGAGGGTAGCGCCTTTCTCTTGCACTGCTATGCATATGTAATGAGAGTCCCAGTGGGAATACAGCAGCAGAGCTCTATCCCCCTGTTCCCTGCTGTGTGGGGACTGACATTGCCAGGCCTCGGTATGCGCCCTCCCAGAGCACATGGGTCTGGGTTTGTCTGAATGGGAAGAGGAGAGGAGGCAGGGCTCGCGAAGGCGTCTTGGATAAGGGCAGCGGCTAAATAAAGCGCTGATCAATACTGATCGCCGGAGCAGAGGGCTCTTTTCACTGGGTGCGCAGAGGTCTGGCCTCTGAGACAGACTGCTGGGGAGATGAGAGACAGAGATACACAAAGACAAACACAGATAAGTAAGAGCTGGGATGGAGGACAGGTGAAACTCAGGAGTTTGAGCTCATGGATGTTGGTGCATGTTGTATACTTTATGTGAGCGTATAAATATGAGAGCGTGACACCATATCTGTTTGTGAGCATGTGTACCAGTGGTGGCCTTTTTTTGATTGCTTAGGCTGAAGAATAAAATGGTTCTGAAGTCACAATCAGCATCGCAATTCTTCACACAATGATCATATTTCCATATTGTTGTATTAAATGGCTATGTTTATCCAATGAGGCACTATCCACTGCTCTGAAATGAGTAATGTTAGTCCAGAACTCTCTACTAAAGGCTACTTTAGCCACTAAACGGCTTTTATAAAACTAGTTTTAGTGACAGGGAACTCAGCAAACAGTAGCTAACTTTAAAGTTTCTCAAATCGGTTGCACACAAAAAATTGGACTTAGACACAGTGGACAAAATCTTAACCTCATGTAACCAAACCCCTTAACCAATTCTGCAATAACACAAGCACCAATTCTGGTTTTCACTCAACCACAAAACACTGCACACAATGCTCCCCATTGGCACAGTCTTCATAAGTATAATCTCTTGTGTACACACAGCAGACAGTGCCATTCAAAATGCCCAACTCAAATTACCAACTGGCCACATCATTAACTCTTCACCTGTACAAACACCACTTACGTAATTGCAGAATTACCAATCAGCTCTTTCAGAAGAACAAAAGGACTGCAGTTCTTTATCTGTATTGATTAGTTGGGGTTCAATCCAATGAAACAAGGAAGGAACATCACTGATCAGTGTACTGGTATTTTCCATGCTACTTTCATAACCCTCCATGAAGGTGCACTCAATGGTACCTTCCATTACTATGCCACCATTGGTCCATACAATACTGCCAGATGTTCCTGGACACACTCCACAACATGCACATTCTTGCAGCTTCAGTTGGGAAGATTAAACATATTTTCCATGCATGAATTGGCTGATGAATACCAGAGCAACAGAGCTACATGCCATGTAAGCATGCTCTACTTGTGAGTGAGTTCACATTACAGAATCACACTTTGCTAAATCTGATAGCTAATATGTATAAGAAGGAAAGTAAAGATGAGCTAAAATTGTCTATTTTTCTCTAATTTCTGTAGAAGAAAATGAATCAGATGAGCCTGCAGCCAGCTCTGAAATGTTAGAGTCATCTATGTGTGACACTGACACTGCAAAAGGCATAAGCTTATTGATAGGCAAAGATATTCACAGCAGTTTTTTTCATTGACCGCATTTGTGTCTGTTTGAGAAAAATATGTAAATCACAGGAACATGTATTTTAAAATGATATAAAATTTTGCACTCACTACATAACTCTAATACCATAGATTAAATATCATCAAGTGACACTGACGATGAACATCAAAAACCCGTAATAAACTGTTTTTGGAATTTCAATGCAAGTGTAACTACACCTAACTACACATTCATAGTTAATTAAAAGGTCTAGGAATAGTGTGAGTGTGTGTGACAGTGTGTGCGCGCGACTGTATTGTGTTTACATATAAAGTCTGCCTGCCTCATACTGGTGTGTGTGCATGGTGCATAGTATGTGACTTCCATATGTTTATAGTGTACACATACAATTTATAGCATGTTTGTATGTTAGCATGTAGTATAAACATGTAAAGTAAATTAACAGTATTGACATATGTAAAGTGCGTGTGTCTGTAATTTACAGTGTGTAAAATTTACAGTGTATATATATATATATATGTATATATTGTGTGTGTGTGTATGTGTGTATGTGTGGGGTGCACAATATAAATTATACACAGCTTAACTATGCACACTGGATTTATAATGTGTGTGTAATGTGTGTGTCCGTGGTGTTGTGTGTGTGCAGGTGGCTGCAGCACAGACAGGTCTGAGCGTCTGGCGGCAGCAGCGGTAGCAGCAGCATGTGACTCCAGGAACACGAGCATGAAAAATCAATCCATCACACCCGCTCTCTGCGTTCAGCACCCAAAAATAGTCCTGCTCCCACGTCAGCGTACCCCCCTCCCCACCCCCAGCACACCACCCCACCACCATCGCTGAATAATTCACAACCAGCAAGACAGAGCGAGAGACGGAGAGAGAGGGAAAGACAGACAGAGAG
This sequence comes from Albula goreensis, assembly GCA_022829145.1. NCBI lineage: Eukaryota > Metazoa > Chordata > Actinopteri > Albuliformes > Albulidae > Albula > Albula goreensis. Next base: position 17,143,867 of record CM040762.1, read on the forward strand.
AGAGAGAGAGAGAGGGAGAGAGAGAGAGAGAGAGAGAGAGAGAGAGAGAGACTCACTTCCAAGACCTGACAGACACCTCAGCTCCCTAAAAGCAAATACTTCTCTCTCTCTCACAGACTCACACACATGGACACACCCAGTCTGAGAGGAGTGCTTGGGCGTCTCGAGCTCACGCTAGCTCATGAATGAAAGGTCCTCCCCTGCCTCACGTGACAAGTTAGCGAATCCTGATCGGCCAGCGTGTTTTCTGTATCCTTATTCGTTCCACACCAACTGACTGATTTACTGATCCCCCTCATCCCAAGCTGACTGACACAGTGACTGTCTCACAGCCTGCTGACCGACTGCTTTGATAAGGGATTTGTGGCTATTCTGACCACGGAGCATTCAAGTGCCCAGATAACAAACGACTCATTAACTGAAAGACAAACTACTGTCTGACTTACACTACCCTATCCCCTCAAAGACATTACTTACTGACTGATCTGACAAACTGGGTCTTACACAAAAGACAAGACCATAAGACGTATAAATAAGCTCAAAACCTTGACTGGCTTAAGCTTAGTGTCTCCATGATTGCAGAGAGAGCACGTTTCTCAGCCATTTTGTTCAGAAGGTAAAGCAGCAGAGAAGAGGCAGACTAGTGAGAATGCTGTATCTACTGCCCACTCAAAGTTGGGCTCTTTCCAGACTGTGGCTGAAGCACTATTTGGCAACCCCAAAAGCTGACATTATGGTCCCCGATCACACACACTACACAGCACAGCATAGAAGAACATAGACCAGTCAAAGCACCAAACTGCCCTTCAAAATCATGCAAAGCACACACCCTGCACATGGTTTTTTTCTGTACACCAGAATACAGCCAAGACAATGGATGAATTCACAAACTTATTCAGAGATTTTAAGGTATGGAGCTGCCAGATCAGACCTACTCAGTGGTTTCCCAGGCACACATGCCTCCACATGCACACTTTCACACAGTCTCTAATGGAGCTGTCAGTCTGGGATGAGCTAGGCTCATACTTTCACTGCGTAGACTTGTGACGGAGTGCTATGTAGCACCACATAGCACTCCATTAGTCCGGGTAATATGAATTGAAGGGGAACAATGAGAAACACACATTGTAGTATTCAATGAAGACCATTCAATTAATTCATACTATACCTTTTTTTTGCTTTGACTCTCTACTGTAAACACAGCAAAGTAGCTATACATATCATGTAACCCTCATATATTATGTTCTCTTCAGCTGCGCTACATTTGTTGACTTCTATTAAACGACAGCATGTATATTCAGAACCAGTAAATGCTGGCTCCTAATTTCTGAGTGACTTTCACAGTACATTGTGAAACTATGGTTACGGCCAAACCATAAGAAGATTAATATTACAGAGATCTATACGGCAGCATGGATTAAATAGGGAGAGGCCCTGATCCTCAAAACTACAGACATCAGCAGTCAGAAGGAGAGAGAGAAACAGTAAGAGGTGATATTAATGTGAAGTATGCTTATAAATGGATGCCGTACATCTCCAAATGAGACAGAGTGAGCAAGAGTAGAAGAGAGAGAGAGAGACAGAGAAAGAGTGGAGGGATATAGAGAGAGGGATAGCGGTGTGTGCAGACGCAGGGAGTAAAGGCAGGGAAGATATGGCAGAGGTGACAGTGAGCAATGAGACTAAGAAAGAGTGGAGGAGTGAGAAGGGGGTTGTGGGTAAATAGAGCCGCTGGAGGGTTAAGGATGGGAGAGAGCGATGGTGGAGATGCTGGACAGATGGACGAGGGAGATTTATAAGGACAAGAGGGATTCTTCAAACAAGGCTTCAGATCCCATTATACAGACTAGTTAACTGTGCAGAAAGTCAAAATATGCATATTCACATGTGTGTATATCGGAATATATGTAGGGTTATCTTTGCACTTTTTGTACCATTTTTATGCACTTTGCCTTGTGGATAAGTGTGTCTAACAAATGTCCTGTAATGTAATGTAATGTAATGTAATGTAATATGTACGTAAATGTATATTCAATGCATATTTTTAAAGTGGCTGAGGGTAGTTTTGGAGACAGAAGTGGAACTGGTAGAGACAAAAGTGGAAGCCGTGACCTGACATCAAAAGCTTCTAAAACTGTTGTAAGTGAGTAGGGTATAGTAGGAACTGGAATTGCCAGGGAAAAACTGCATTACACTAACTACACTGAGTTCTTCCCTGGCCCCTAGTGTGTGATGGAATGTGCAATACACCTTTCACCCCTATATTTTTTACATTTCTCCCACTTCTTGAATGCTTCATCACATTCATAGACCCATAAAGCAAAGTGCTCTGCCAATTCAGGAGGCCAAAAACACGTAAGTTGCTGCCCTGCACTTCCTCTGACTCCACAGTCCAGCGGTGGAGCAGTGCAGTCATTACATCAGAGGAGTGAACTTTATATGCATATGACTGAGGGAGACTGCAGGCATCCAACTGAACGCAGGACTCACTGGTGCAAGACGAGACTAAGGCACCGCCCTCCAAAAAAATGCTCCCTCACTGGGCGACACTACTGCCAATCACGCATTACCCCATGAGGCTGCCAGCCTCAGTCTGAACAGGCATGGAATGGGATCCAACACGTGACTGAGGGGCCACCGCACCTGCTGAGATCCAGTGGTCAAGCTGGACCACTACCGTCCAACCAGATGGCCTTCCACACAAATATTCAATATGGGACCAATGGGACTCCTGGAGCAGATCCAGCAATAAGAGACACTGGTCATAGAAAGTCTAAGTCAAGTTTAAAGGGTCTTCAATGGACACTTGGTCATTTGGTTGTGACCCTCCCTAACTGTCACCAAAACCTTTGCCTTTAACCCCTCCCTCCTGATTTTGAATCCTGAGTTCTCCTGCTCTGAGCTGCTGCTTCTTGTCTCACAGCTCAATGTTAAATGATTTATACCCAGGCAGGGAGTGCAGAGGTCTGCTACCACTGCAGAGAGCGTGGAGAGTGTGGGGAGATGCAGACAGACAACAGAGAGAGACACACACAGAGAGATGCGATATTGATGAGAGATGCTCCTTCATGAGGATGCCCTACATTAGTTTTGTTGTGGTTACGATTACTTTATTTTAATTGTTGACTATACATCTTATCAACGTGCACTGAATAATGTAAGAGAGAGACTGAACGAGAGACAGAGAGAGACAGAGAGAGAGATACTTGACAGTTAAGATCACTGTTCCGTGGGGAGGCAGGGCGAGAGAGATCCAGTCTGGTTCCCCAAATGCATTTGCACAATGATATCAAAAAGCCTTCGGTCACAGAGCAGTTCAGCAGCAGAGACCAGTTTACAGTAGGCCTCCGTCACATCAGCTAAACCTGGCATAAGATTTTCCGTTGTCCTACAGGACATTTTGTAAGGGTATGGATAATTTACATTGTGGCCTCTTTTTTCTGCTTCTCACCCAATCACATCGCAAGATTAGCAAAGCACGTCATCGCTGAATGACGCCGCTCTCGGTGTGGGAATGGTGCGCATGCGGCAGACGGCAGGTTTCGGTATTGGGCACAGACGAGAGGGGAGGGGAGGACCTCGGATGGGGAAAAAAAAGTGCGCTTTCAGGAAGGTGCTCTTATTTTTAGTTCAGCTGGATCTGAGGAAAGGAGGCAAACCCAGGCAGTAGACGTGACTGGAGTGAGAGAGAGACCGGACTGGAGTCGGAGGGGGAAGGATGGTGGGGGTGAATCTTTACCCTCTTTAAAAGCAACCCCCCCCCCCCACCAGACCCCAAAGTGAAGGACTGTCCCTTGCCGCTGGGACACACAGCAGCCTTGAACTGCAGCCACATCAGTTATCAGCAGACAGTATCTAGCGAGAGAAAGGCCAATAAATAATTTACATTCTGCAGATTGAATGTAGATCACTGACTCCACACAAGGAAAAACACTGGAACTACTCACGACTTTTCTCTCCCTCTTTCTGCAGTGGCCCTCTCTTTCTCCCTTTTTCTTTCCCTTTCTTTTCTTTTAAACCATTCTTTTTTGTCCACACTGACACTCACATACACATACCAGGAAACATATGAACTCATACTCTCTCTCACACACACACACGCACACACGCGCACACTGCCACCATTAAAAAAGGACCGCAATGTCTGGCAGCGCATGACTGCATTAGCCACGATGCCTCTGAGCGTCCTCTCTCAGCTGGCCTGGGTGGCTGCAGCACGGAGGCACCAGAATGCACACGACAAAAGGAGCACGACACACCAGCTTATTCAGCCTAAAAGAATTAGGATATTTACTGCCTCACCAGTCATGTGATGGAGGGCACGCTCACTGGACCATGCCTGCTTCTGCGGCGGCAGCCATGCCCACAGAATGTGGGCCCATAAAACTACTCTCACTAAAGACTGGGAGAACCACACAATCCATCTCTCCCATTCACTCAAGTGTCTTATGCCAGGGGTTGCCACACTTTTTGATTACGAGGCACCCCTAAAATTGACCTTGGCCTTAGAACCGAGTTCCAATAAAATGGGGTTGTTTCCATCATTTAATCCCTATTACAGCTGTAATGATGCAGTAGCAAATTAATTAACTGATGGCATCAGTTTGCGGATCTACACAAGATATATTGCCATTTAGCTCAATACAACTTAATGTAATAGAACAAAACAATTTAATAATCACAAAGATCACAGAGCAAGGATGAGAAAACCAGATATGGTTTATATTACACTATTTAATCTATTTTAAAAATGTATAATTTAAGACATAAAAATACAGTATTAATAAAAAAATTCAGACAGGAAAATGTTTTTCCCGTTTTGCTGAGACCTCTGTGTTATAGCGTTTATTTCTTTCATTCCAGAATTCATATTTTGAAACAGTTTTTTGTATAGGTAGCTGAAGTATTTCTTAAATGGTTATTCTTTATATTTCATACTATATTGACATGGTTAGCATTGTATGTTCATGCTACTGTCATGTCGGTCTCCTAAGGCATAGAACATGGCATAAACAAGGTGTTGAATCAGGGATACAGTCAACCAAAGAAAGATTCCAGCATAGCTAAACACAGAAAAGACTGCTGATGTATTTCTCTTTTATCTAGACAAAATAAAAAGCTGTCAGTCATTGTGCATTTTTTATTAAGAGTAAAAGTTTGCCACACAACAGACATAAACAGAACAAAGGGGGTTGTCAGGGCTGTAGTGCTAACATGAAAATGTAAATGTACAGTGATGACCGCATGTTGCAAAATCAAATCGTGAGGATGGAGGACTGAAGTTGGCAAGTTTCTCCCCCTCCCTCATTGGGAATGAGTGAATTCTGGTTGATTGAGCGCCTGCAGTCTGCACTCACCAGCTCCATGAGCAGTGCAGTTCCCCAGCCATGACTGCGCAGTTAATACGGTGGACTGCTGACTGAATGGAAGCTGCGGCTGGCTTCTTGGGCATCAGCGGTGTGCATGTGAGAGCTAATGTGGGCATGGTGGGAATATGACAGCGCTTTTTAAATCAGTGGAAAAATAGGAGGATGAAATTATTTGAAAAACTGTGAAAATAAAATGCATGCACTAAGAGCACCCAACATAACACAGAAGGAGGAATGTTCACAATGTTGCTGTTTTGCATAGGATTGATTTTTTTCCATTAAATAAAAAATGAAAACCCAGTAAGAACAGCTAGGACTACAACACTGCACTCAACAGAATCAGATGCACAGCAAAAGCAGAATAATAAGCCCAGATAGGTAGCCACAGCGGGGACATGATGCCACATGCTAAAAGACTTTGTTTGTGTTGGTCATGTGGCATGTTTGTACTCTACTGGAAAAGGAAAGAGGTGAGGCATATTTATTTTGCATTGGTGGCAGTACTTACAATGATTCTCAGATATCTGAGGTAAAGCAAAGGGTCACACTAAACCTGTGAGCAGAAAAAAGTCGCAAAGGTGAATTCCCTGAAAACAAATGATATCTGTGGGAGAACTCCTCCTCCATGCCCAGTATTTTATATCATTAACTTTTGATATTGATATTATGTTTTTGTTATGAATCAAAGATATGGATCTTTGTTTCTCTAATAGATAGGGGGTTGTGGTGAAACTCCTTCCTTTGTGATTCAGAAGAAAGGGGAGGAGTGTGGGCATTTGATCTCACTGCTGCAGTTCTCATTTCCTAAGTTTGAGGAGCACATTTTTAATCTTAACGTACCATCACCAGGTTGGGGCTAATTTAATTCCACAAATATAATATTGCTAAAATAATGCAAAACTTGAAGGCAAATGGATTGTGCCTCTAACATACAAATAATGTAAGAGTCAAGAATAGCAGGTGCATATCAACAAAGTTCAGTTTTTCTGTACTGTCGGCTCTAAAAGTCTCTGCGACCACTACCACATGGCTTTATCAATTGTCAAAGAGTGCAAACGCCTTTTACAAGTTTGCATCTACTTTGAACATTTTGTGTCTGAAAATCAGTATTTCCTCATTAATCAGAAAATATCTGCATTGAAGAGATCTGCTACATCTGCATGAGTGTAAAAGAGTACTTTATCGATCCTGCGATCTGCGCCAGCATAGACAGCATTCATACAACACATTCCACATTCAACTTCAGGAAGCACCTACAACCAACAATGGCACTCTGACACGTTTGAGTGACTTCTCTGTGACCATTTTCTTGCCTCCTCCATTGTGCACTACCATTTCAAAAATTGTATTTTTGTATGTTAGGATCCATCTGTTTGATGAGAGGTTTTGTCATTGGTGGAAATGATTACATCTAAATTCTGTGACTATGCTTTTGTATAATCTGTCTTTAGAGCCACGTACCACTTTCAGATTACCACACACTTTTACAAAAATTATTTGTGGTTAAAGTTATGATGCGAAAGGTAAGCCTACTTCACTACCGACATGGTTCTGATCATCCATGGAGGTAAGATAACAGTCTACAATTAGCCTGCACCATATGGATGCATCAATAAAACACATAGAATGCTTAAATCTGAAAACAAGTGATCCCAAAAGCAGATATTCCAGTGCCAAGATAGCTGAAGCATTAAACTGTGAAATAATTTAAGGATTTAAATTCCACAACTCATTAAATCCTATAGGTATTATTTCAAACATATCCAGCTAAGACCAACTTCCAAGAATAAGCGACTTGTTCCTAATTAATTCATGGTCCGGCTATGGCTGTGGAAGACACGGGTCAACAATGTAGGGTTGGGTAAATCAATGTAAAGTGGAGCATCCACCATGTTGGCAACTACATTTTTTGAACATGCTTGATCACTTTATCAATCTATTCACATATTAAATGTGACCACACACCTCATCTTGGAAAGCCACACTTAGTGAGAGTAAAGAGAATGAAGATGAAGTAGATGTCATGCCATTTGCTGTGCAATGGACCACACACATCCCATATATTCCCACATAACAGATATTTTTGTACATATAGAATACAAAATCAGCCAACTCACAAGCACTAATATGCCCAAAAATATGGCCAGCATCTTGATTCAGAGACAACTGAACTGTTAACTAATCTGAAAATAAAGTTGTGAATTTGTGAAGATGTGCCTCCTGCACCATTGAATGAGTTACAGGTCATTCGTTTGCCCTGACTATTAAGCACAAAGCTTTCTGACATTGGTTGGTGTGGCCCCTGTGATGTCTGTCCTCCTATGGCCACTGTACTGGAGGACCCCTTGTGCGGTTTCAGCTGCGGCCTTGTCCTGAGCTGCCTTTATCAGCCAGCTGCTCCAGGGAAGTGGGGCAGATCTGCTCCAGGGAGGACAGAGGGGCGTCACTGTGCCTCCAGACCCAGACATTCACCAGAGAGCAACCCTCCAGTCTAACGCTCACTGTTAAAATGTGTCTGAGGCTTGGGTCCACATTTCTTGGTGTAACTGAGCTTTTGTGATTATGGCGGTTGCCATTAGATAACGATCAGAGAAAAAGTTTGTGCACAACAGTGGCACAGGGAGAAGCATAGTCTTGGGCAGAGCTCCCACCATCTAATCCCTCCTGTTCCAAAGCCCCTTCATCAGCAGACATGTGCAAGTTGAGGCAAATGCACTGAAACACATGGATAATATATATGCGCCTACAAATAAATCTGACGGGATTCTTAAGAGCCCTGAATAATCCTTTGTGAATATAATCCTATGGTACTGCAGAGCAACTTGTCCTTCAATAAATTTTGCTTATCTACATAACTTTGTGATTGTTAGTCACGAACAGTTAATCTAAAATGCTTTCTAAGGATATGGTTTGGGAAAAATCACATCTAGGGTGGAGATAAACTTTGTTGTGACTACATGATTATTGTTGTTGTTATAATCGTAGAAAGTGATAATTACTGTTTCCATATTGGTTGTGGGTAGAAAATTGCACAAGTAATACGAATACAGAAGAAAAGTAAAGGCCAGTCATTAACATATACCATTACATAGTGACCTGACCAAACCAGAGCCCAAAAACAGTGCAGCAGAGAGAGAAAGAGGGAGAGAGAGAGATAGAGAGAGAAAAGGAAACAAAAGGCATATAGAAAAACTGTGATGAAAACACTAAGACAATGAGAGAGCTGGACACTGTAACCAATCTGATGGAAGCAGCATATCACATGTTGTAGGATGCAAATACAGAGAAGAGGGAAGGTGTTGTTAGAGGGGAGAGACAGAGGGAGGAGGATGAGTGAGCACTACTGCCTGGCGCAGGCACAGGCTGCCTTCAGCCAACCCACCACCTCAACCGGAGAAAGGAAGAGAGCAGCGGAGACCAGACCATCTGGACAGGGTGGAGAAGTGATTGGGCCCTGGACCATGGCATGTGTGTGTGTGTGTGTGTGTGTGTGAGGGGGTAGATGCTGGGAAGAACGGGTTGGTGTCCGATCCCTCAGTCGTAGCGAGCAGGTCTTCATTTCAGATGGAGCGCAACGGAGTCCTTTTGCAGGCCACCATAATGCAAGGGACAGGATGGGTGGTGTTGCATTGCGTCACCTGACGTGATCATGTACAGTAATTACATGCCTATATGGAACCGCCACAAGTGACGACACTTTGTCCCGCCAGCAGATATGTAATATGTATGACGCAGATCAGGCCGCACCATCTAGTTATCCCAAACGGCACAAGGGCATTAGGGTCAGGACAAATGCGTGGATTGATGGAATGGTATGGTGGCTGTGTGTAACACAGAGATGTTAAAACTCAGCCAGTAAAGGGCAGCCCAGTTGTGTGGTGTAGCCTATGTAAGTGCACCACTGTCACCCTTTCACATGCAAGTCTAGGGTCCTGTTCTTTATAAGCCAGAGTTTGGCTCCACAGACCTCCAACAGATAATGATCGAATTCCAGAAACAGCAATGACTACACACTCAACTCAAATGGTATCTCTGGCGTATTAAACACACACACATAAACAAACACACAATTACATGGACAGCCTGCCACATATTCAAGCATGCAATTCTACAAATATGTGCAGTTCCCCTGATAAGCTTTCACTATAAATCAGCAATACGATTATTTCACCCCCCCCCCCCATCAGCCATTTCTTCAATTAATACTCCGTAATACAGCCATCCCTACGACATAAAACTAATGCAGATGTACACAGATGGAAGTACATGTACACACACACACACATCCGTGCTACTGTATAGAACAGGCAATATGGCCTTTGTGTCCTTTACAGACGCTCTCATTTGCAAACGGTCCAAACTAGGAGTGACTGGCTTGGTGTACACCCCCTGCTCACATCCCTCCCAGCACCCCGAGTGAGAAATGGTAACTGCCCCAATGATCCTGTCAGCCTCATGTATGGAGCTGAGGCTGCACATGCTGACATCAGCAATCGGTAGTGCAGCGCCGACATACTGCCTCCCTGCTACGGCAGCGGGTAATCGCGCAGAGCGTCACACTTCTTCCCTGAGTACATGTAACATACATGCCATTTTCACTCTCTCTCTCTCATATATACATATACAGACACACTCTTACACATAGATATTGACATAGGGTCTCTAACAAATTTGGCCAGGTAAAACAAAAAAATAATTGAAAAAAAATTGAAAAAGTATTATAATAACAATAATGACAATGATGATGATAATAACAATAATAATAATAATAATAATAATAATAATAAGATCATGCAGCCAAATCTGAAAAAAACGTTGAGCCCACTGCACCTACTATTCAATGAAAGCGAATGAAATTACATGATAAAATGCCGCTAGCGGTTTTTCACACTCAGGCACCTCAGAAACCAGCCACACATACAAGACTGCCACACACACAGGACCTGCGACGTGTCCTTCTCTTGGGTTTTTTTAATCATTATTATCATCGTCGACATTTTATTAGTATTATAATTCTTACTATTGCTATAGTAATAATATTAAATTAATAATCAAATAATAATTTTTAATTGTTATATTAACAGCCGTTAATGAAAAATGTAGATGCATATATCGAATGTACTGCGGGTCATACATAAACCTCACATGCAGACGCTAAATTAAAACGCCAATAATGAAATAATCAATAATGGCCCAGTAACAGCGTTAATACCCCACAAGCACGGTCAGGTGTACACCCCTCCCCCTTACCCGTGTTATTAATAGCATGCGATCTGCATTTACACTCACCACAGAGCAGTGCAGTACCTTAACTCCAGAACCGCATGTTTTGCATTGAGATTTTAAAAGGATATGGCCATTCGGTGATCTTTTTGGCGTATTTTCTCACGAAGTTGTCCTCGCTGAAGATGAACAGGGACCGGTTGACTGTGAAGCAGTTCTGCCGCACCGGTATCGGGTTGTACAAGGCCATGGTTCTGGCTCGCTGGGCCATCGACTGCTTGTACATCCTTTGGGCTCCCGGTGGGCCGCCTTGCCTGCTCCCGCCACGGCCGGGGCCCCCCTGGCCAGGTCCCCCGCCATACCTGGACGGTACCTCATCTCCAAACCGCGCCATTCTACAGACACCAAACGCCAGTCGTTACGAAGCAGCAGAGAAGGAGGCGAATACACAGTGCAACCACACCACATTACACCCCATCTGCCTCAAGACTTAATAAAGATACAACTGTTTTATTCTTCTATATTGTCAAGGCAAAGTCGTTTTGTGAAAAAAGCAAGAAAGAACGACTGACGCCCATAGAGTGCAATACTGTGTATTTATATAAATAAGATAAGTATGGGTGTGAAAATTGAAACGTGTTGTCGGCTCGCTGACTGGTCTTCTGCCTCTGGGTGTAGAATGGTCCTTCTTCAGTTGTTTTTGTGTAAAAAATAAAACCACAACATATACATATCCCAAAATGAGTTAGTACAAGTGCTTTATCTGTTCCATTGAGATTCCATCTTCATTTCCCCCAAAAATGAATTCCTGTTACGAATTAGCCAGGTCCGGCGCCACTTGCGCTTTGCGATGGTTCAAATAATCACGGTTATAACTACATAAATTGCAAGGATGATGCCGGGTTAGTGACCAAATAAATCAAATAATCAAAATAAAGGAAATGGGGAAAAACACATATGTTTCTCAGCTTGGCATCTTGGCTGTGATTGCAGTGGCTTTCATTTTAAAGATTAAAAGGCAAATGTTTATTTATTTATTTATTTTGTAGCATCCGCAATGTTTGATACAGTACTGCTATATCCCGCCGTCCGACGAACTACATTGGTTTTACACGCAATCACAGACAGCCAGGCGTTCCGACGTAAGAACCTCTGTGACATGTGTTGATATTCGTTGATTACTGATGATTTTCCCCTTCAAAAGCGTTGGTTTTAAAATGTGGGCGTATGTTTGCCAATGTACATGGATGGATGGTTAGATCTGATTTATTCGCAAAAAATAAGATGACCTCCTTGTTGCCACAATCATCATCTGCACTCCAGTGTCAGAAGAACATTCCAGGTGTGATAAAATCCGAAGAAGGGACATGCGAACGCGGACAGAAACATCATCAATCCTGAGGGGACGGCAGAAACGAAGTGAGTCTCTCACAGTCTCTCATGTTCTCCGCCACCAGGCAAGGCGCAGTAGCGGTACCGCAAACCATCCCCGCCCCGCAGAGTCCCTCGCTCGCGAAGCCCGCTGTCCTGTCCAGCCGTGCCCGCTTCCCTTTACTTGGCCTTGCCGAGTGCAGTCCAGCGCCCCTGGGGAAGGGGGGAGGGGGAAGGGGGGGCTTCGCTTTGGAAATCAGCCCGTGAAACAAAACAGGAGAGTGAGAGAACGCAAGAGCCTCCGATCAGCTGGCAGGTTGAGCTATAATGAGCATCTGATCAATTTAACGCTGCTGGAGCGCCGTCCCCAAACCTCCGGCCAGCCCTTGTAGCACATGACGCACACAACCCCCACTGATTCGCTTATCCGCGCTCTCCCTTTCCAACTCCTACAAGGGGCTCACGGCGCTCTCTTTCCGCCAGGAGCCAACAGCATCAAACTAAGCCCAGTTTATCTAATTCATCCTTTATTTCGCATATACAGAAGACAAATAACGTGTTTAACCCATACACAGGCAACACCGGCCGTGCGTACCACAGTATTGCATACCTGCACATGCACAAATTAATGGGAGGGGACGTGTTCCTCAGTTCCACAGTGTCTGTATTTTTATTCTTTTTTATTTTGACATTGCACATGCAATAATGGACAGTTTCTCCTTAGGACCGTTTCTGTAGCTCCTTTCAATGGTAAGTGCTGGCATGTGAAACTTGGGCTGTAGGGCAGCTGCGCACGCTGACGTGAAGGCGCGTCTCGAGGGAGCTGCGCTGTTAAGAGGGGGGAGCAGTGTGAGAGTGGGGGACTATTCTTAGCAGCGGACATTTCAAAATTAAAGGACGGAATCTTCCTGGCTCCCAGATCATTGGTTTACAAATACCACTGTATTGGAGGATGTTCTGAACTGCATCGTCCTTTGCTACTCTTTTACAGTGCCGGGCTGAAAGGGGGGGACCTGTCACGTTTCGGCAGTTACATGTCATCGCCGAACCTCTCTCACCCTGGTCTCACGTTCAAAGATGTACATGATTCAAAGTATGGTACCTGAATTTAAGTCCTGTAGCTTTCATGCTGGCAAATTCAAAAAGCAACCAATGAAACGGGGCTGATACACCCTGATGACTCATATTCTCCCCTGATTATTTGACCTCCAAGTATTCTCCTTATTTCATACAGCCCCCTCCCCAAAATGTATCAATCAATATCCTATTCCTTTACTTTTCTCAACACGATACCTATGCACTGGTGGATGGAAGGGAGGTCAAAGATGCTCGGAACCCCCCCCAACAACCACCAAAAATAAAATACATTGAATAAAATTTACATGTGGTGAGCACAGTGGTTTTGTAATGTTATATTTTTCCTCTTTATAATGTACATCAAAGATTGTGGTGTATGTGTGGTGGAAAATATTAAGACTGCATGCTATAGGTGGAAATTGTTTAATGAAACCGTTCTCAAGTTTGAACACAAGCCCAGTGATGGTGCAGAAATGCTTGGGGGAGACAATTGCTCTCCACGGTATTTTGAAGTCCTTCAAAAGGTACGCAGCAAAATCAATGTCATTGTTTAAAATGGAGTCCACTGATGTTATTACTTAAAACCTCATTCCACAGAGCAGGAATGATGCTCTGGTTCTGTACATTGATTCAATACATGGCTTAGGTTCTTCAAAGTGAATGGGGATATAGACATATGGTGAATTCCTTCAGATTAACAGGCTAACTTCTTATTGGCTGATGGGTAATCCGCCAACTTTCTCCTCTTGATCCCTCACCCCACATTTGGTTATTTTTGGAGTTATTTCAAAATCACTTCATAAGAGATGATAGATGATTATGATGCATATAGGATGTGGATTATGGGTGTATGGTTATCATTGCCATTAAGGAGGAATAACTTGTTGGACCTTGGACATTGACATGCGATGCTACATGGAGGCCACTGCCAAAAAACCGCGGCCCCATGAAAAGGTATGACCCCCCCCACCCCACCCCCCTCTCCTATTAATGACACTGGTGAAAACCTGTGAGGCTGCTGTCCAGCCCTGGGCAACCTGCTTACTTCAGGACTTTTATCACTATAAAGCATTAAAGACTGCAGAGCAAATGTAACAGTTCATGATGGCTGTGTATGTATTCACAAAACCCACCCTCACTTCCACCATCCAGCTGTGTGGCAATTAATTGTTTTTGGGGGCGAAATAATACGGCTACAATGTTTCAGTTTGAGTTCTCAATTCTGGATTATCATGAGTTATGCAATTCTTAAGAATTGAGTGTCCAGTGTTTCACCTGGTAAGGTGTATTATATTGTAATAAGAATGGTCTTTAAATGGAACTAAGTAAGGTATATCACTCATCACTGCTGTGTTGGTGTAGGTCCACTCTTACTTCTAAAAACATCATTGAGGTGAAATATAACCTAATTGGACAGTAAAGGTTATGGCCAGATTTATTTATAACTTTTATATGATTTGAATTAAAGAATTCAATTCAGTCAGAGTCCAACAGAAATCAGTTTGACCACTTGACACCAATAGGTTTGCATGACCTTAATAGTGCTTGCCTATCCGACAACACCGATTGCCAATCAATGCTTTTTTCAATGGCTCCCAGTCTTGTACCCTCTTGAGAGTCATTGAGAAGTGTGCAAAAGGCAACAAAATGACAACCTTTGCTCCGTCCCAGCCTGCAGGACAGCCAGTCCATCAAAATGAACAATGCTTGATAACTGGACCAGGCTGATATTCCACCCTACGCAGTACAATGTTGAGAGTTAAATCAACTCTGGTACAGCACGTATCCCATTGGGGTCATATGTGTTCTACCAATGACATGTTTCATGTGGTTTATCAGGCATATGAGTACCTATGATCCCAGTGGGACCTTACATACTCCATCAGAGGTGATTTAACCCTTCAGATATTAATGGGAACAGGCAAGGTGACTTGATCATTCAGAATCAAAGTGACTGACATTTTCATTATGAGTGCCTCCCCCAAAAAAAAAAGTAACAGCACTTAGTCACAGTTTGTTTAGTTTTATCGTCAATGAAGCTAGTTTACCAGTGCAGGAACGGCTTCACTGTTCCAATCCTCTGCCATCCCTTCTATCTTTTGATCAGATTATTTTAGGTTGGAAGAAAGACTTGCTATAGTACAAATGAAGTTATAAAGATTAGCAATGTCCTTGGCATTTAATGTTCAGGTTTTTTAACGACTATAGAAAATCCATCTTAAAGCATCAGTTTACAGAAATGTGACACTTCTCATGTTGACATTCCAAAGTGTATGTGCACTTCAACTGTATAGCGTTGAGTGTCATTCTGGCGCACATACAAGCTATGCTAATATATGAGGATGCACAGTTTTCTTTGTGAAGTTTGATAACTCCAAATTAAACAGTGCATAAGCTGAGAATGTGAGGGCATGTGCGAATTAAAATGAAAAGAGGAAAAAGGTTTGTGTATAATGCAGTTATTCTATGGCCATATCAGGATTGGTCCTTTGATTGAATTACGGCCAGCTGGAACCATCTCAATGTCCTGCTTGAGTTCCTACAGTATAATGCAAATTCCAGCTTCGGTTACCCTTAGCCGCTTACTATCTGGGTCAACACACATCTGGTCAACCGCGTTCGATGCGTTTAACGTCGAGCAACAATGGCCGGGGGCGCGGGTTCGCACACGGGCTGTACACGCAGAGACCAGCCCGCCTGTAGGCTGCAGTCACTGAATCCGTGATGAGCTATACACCCAACTGCCAGGACACATTTCTCAAGCAGCGCGAAAGCAGAGCGAGCGGCCCAGTCAAGCGTGACGTCTCTGCTGCTAATGCTGTGCTCAGCGCCAAAATTTCACTCACTTCAAGACCCAAACATCATCATTAGTATGTAGGAAAAATAAGCGGGGTGTTAAGAAAGTTTTTTTCATTGATAGCTAGGCGGATCTGTGGCTTAGCAGATTTGAACAATACCTTCTGTACCTTTTTTGCTTATTGTAACATACTGTGTTTCCCCAAGCTACCAATTAGTCATATTACATGAAACTAGCTCTGATGTAATGAGATAATTACTTTCACTTCACAACCCTTGCATACCACTCAAATCCTGGGTTTGAGTGCAAAAGTTTTTATCATTCACTCGCTTTATTAGCAATATGTTTACAGACAGCAAATTTCTAGACATACATATGTGGGTAGACTTTATGATTTGCGTTGCACTCTTTGCAGGAATGGTAAAGGAAAACATGTATTTAAGCCTTGCAAGCTATTTATGAGAAACAGCACACTTTGACGAGGCACAGAAATCAAACACATCTCCTCATCCTTCTGTCTATTTGAGCTGTCCAGCATGCAGAAAGATTTCTCGCTACGCTACACTGACACAAAAAGATTACTTGATATAAAGGCGTAAAATCATAATAAGGGACAGAATTAAAGAAATCAAACAAGCTTGATCTTTATGAATTCTTTTTGCACCCATCTGTCACGAGGGCCCTGCTCTCCTTAGCACTGCCTTCATGTCTGTCAAACAGGATACATGTAATTATTTTTGTAGCTGCACTTCAGTTATATTTGAAGATTGTTATCATCTCGAAAAGTAGCTGTTTTTAGTGGCCTTATCAAACCACTTTTCTTTGCAAGATGAACAAAAAACAAGTTTAATTTGTGTGTCAAAAAATTGCTTGATCACGAGTCTCAAAAGAATGAGCAAACCACAAACCTCAGTAGCCCTCATCCCTGAGCACATGCATATGACTGTCCTGACACAGAGGGAAGCATCCCTGCAGCTAGTCTGCTCTGCATGAGGACCTGTCAGATGCAGCCATTTGGTGAGCGCTACATAACAGCCCCCTGTCCCTCAACATTGCTGCCACAGCCGTGTCAGACAATGAGCCCAGTCCCCACTGTCGCTCAGCTGCGAGTCACGTGAGGGCAGGCCCCATCCCCCACCCCGCCCCGCACAGCTGAGGTCAGAGCCCTCCTGGCACAGGTGGGTCGCTGAGGTGCACCTGTACATGGTGCTGTGGAGGACCAGCAACCTGCCTTAACGGGTGGAGTGATGGGCTCCCAGGCAGGGGGAGATCCCACTAAGGGCCACTCAAGGGAACATGGCAAGAGCAGCATGGCATTCTCCCACTTAGTCCACTTCCTCTCACAATGATGTTTTAAATAATTTTACAAAACCTATAAATATATGCATTATTTTCAAATACTATATGTCTAATTTATCAAGCATTTACATTTGCAAATTTACATTGTTTCCTCAAAACAATAAAATGCAAAAAAAAAAATTTTATACATCTATGTGCGATCTTAATTTTTTTTGATTTAATTTTTCTTGTAATGTGTTATTACGCTGAGAGAAAAAAATTAAATTTACATGTATAAATGGTTTACATATGAGACCTATGTGTGCATTATAATCTCAGTTAACATTCTTATGAATGTATTGAGCACTATACCTGTATGTGAATGCTATACAGCTAGTCTGTGGTTCATTTTATCACTGGTTTTCAGTTTTACACAACAATTCATGTGATACTAACACTACTGTCCATGAGCTCTTGTTTTCCTCATTGGCCATGTGACATGCACACGCTACAGCTTGCTACAATGGCAAGATGTATGCATTTCAAATAGAAATTTTCCTGACTTCAGAATAACACAGGCAAGAGATATAGGAATACAGATTAAATTGAGCAATAACATATTCATAATAAGACTGCACTCAATAGGTTTCAGAAACATGAACTCATACTCCCTTCAGTCAAACTGCGCTGATGTTACAAAAAGGTGTGGCATGTAGAGTTTCTGTTTTCATTTAGGGTATATCAGAGTACCTGTTATATGTGTAATATATGTGTAATTTAACATGCAAAAAAATTGACAAGCTTATGATGCACAAAATCAAAACAAATGAATACGTGCATTGGTCCATGCCAGTGCGCAACAACGTGAGACAACATCTAATGCTGTGTATATAGTATATCTGTGTAAATGTGTATGTGCGTGTGTGTGTGTGGGGGGGGATACAGAGGTGCCAGGTCAGGCCCTGTGGTCCCACTGTGTGCCTTGACTTCCAGCTATGGAACCCTGATGTGCAGAACTGTCACTCAGGGAGTATCCACAAGAAAACCCTGCAGGAAATCGAACTGCTTCCCTTTCAAACAGAAACCCCATCCGCTCGTCACTTATTAAACCACATCTGACTAATCTCACGCAGAGGGGGACACAGTGAGGGAGGCAGAGGGAGGGGAGGGAATGAGAAAATGAGAGAAGAGGAGGGGGGAGGGGTAAAGGAGTGAGAGAGGACAGGGTAGGGAGCAAGAGAGAGATGTAGAAGTGGTTAAATCGTAATGGAACGCGATGATTCAGCAGACTTTATGGCCTACATCACTTCCCATACGGGGCTTACGTGCAAAGACACACGGAGAGAGAGGAGAGGATGCGATCGAGTGCCCATGTACCCCCACACATGTGTGCACACATACGACCATACAGACACACACTGGGTCTGTTACTGCAGATCCCGGCCACTGAGCTACAAGAGGAAAGGATAAGGGAAATTGTGCCATCAACATTCTCACCTTAAATTCATTTATTGCAATGTGGGAAAACTGGTGACTGTTCTGTACGGCCGCATCTTCTGCGTCTGTAGTAGTGTAAGTATTACCGAGCTGCAATAAGAGGGCGAAGAAGACGGAAAGCATATTGATGCTATGCCACGCATAGCCATCTTGCAGAGAGCGCAGAAGGTTGAGTGACTTCATGAAATGTCACACAACTGCTTTTGTAGACTTTGTGTCATTTCCTGTATCTATTCTCAGCATTTTGATCATCCAGAGCAACACACACAGACTGCACAATGGGGGAAAAACAGCAGGTACATTCACCGAACACTAGATGCAACTGTCTCACACGATCAAGTCGAAACACTGCACTCTTTGTCATAGTGCTGCCACCTATGGGTTTAAGTACATAAGGACATGCACAATGTATATTCCTTGTAAAATGAATGGAGATACAACAGGAGAGGGCATATAATTTAAAGTGGAAATGAAAGAAAAAAAAACACTGGGAGATTATTAGTTTCAAGGTATCAGCTTTGTGACAAAATTCACTGTGCTCCCTTTCATGGAGTTCCCCCAGCAATGCCCTTCTGCATTACTAATGTGAAGTTGTGAGTGTAAACAGGCCAGGCCAGGTTGTGATGGATTGGCTGCTACAGTTAGCAACAATGGAACATATTAGTTTCCTGAGATACAGGCTACAGACCATAGTGTGAAGTATTTAATCATCTGTGATACAGCACAATTTACCCAGACAGAGTACACAGGACCCTTAATGGACTCACACTATTTTAGAGTTAAATTAACTCTGAACCCTTTACTCTGTGACCCCCTTGCGGATGTCTATTCTGCCTGGTGTGGCATAATACCAATGGGAATGAGTCTCAAACCAAGTTTCAGATTCAAGTTGTAACCTAACTTTTAATGTGTTATTTTACTGTCTTAAATATGAAAATACATTGAAAAAATAAATAAATAAAAATAAAGCTTAAAGAATTGCCCTAAATGAAGGTGAAACTATGACCACCAATCCTGTAACCACTCATGCACTGTGAACAACAGGTCAGCATGGATTCACACTGGTGCCATGAATCCAAGCCCACCTCAAATAAAGTTACCCAGAGATACTGATTTCTGAGTAATCCTCAGGCCATTCCCCAACCATTCAGTACAATGTTGAGTGAAGTAAATGGATGCTTGCTGGTGATGAGGAAGGGTTTTGGCGGGGAAGGTTAAGAGGTGCACAAAACATCTCTCTGTTAATTATACTCAATCGTATGGAGTTCAAAAACTGCAGAACTCCCTTCATTCAAAGTTTGTCCCAGTGGCTTTGCATTTTATGTGGATTAACATTTTTTGATACAACAAAATGTGTGGGCACATCAATTTGAGTGAAGCTGGGTGCTTGTAAGTGAAATTAATTACAAATGAGGACTTTACAGGATGTCAAGGTCCACCCTAATCAGCATCACTCCATTGTCTCTGCTGGTTGGCTAGAGCCATCTGTTAACATGAAGAATCAAAAACATTTTAGATCAATCACTGCGATTTACAGTGGCTACTGCTCACCTGACATAGGTTGCCCTACTCATCCTTATTAAAATTACCTGAGTGTTTGTGCATGGTGTTGTGCTTCATAAACAATGTAAGTACATGTTCTTTATGTTCTGAATGGTACCTGATTTAATAAAAAAAAATTCATAAAGGAACAATTGCTGCATTTTTTTGTCTTACAAAAAAGTAAGGTATGAACCAAGCTGGTTTGAACTGAACCAATCTGGAGGATCGCTACATCCATATTGTCTATTGTCTTACACATGCATTCATATACTTGTGTGCATGTATTTTCACCTACCGTATGTCTGCATGTGTTTATGGGTGGATCTGTGTGCTTTTGCACTTCAGTGACTATGTGGGTCAGACCTGGTTCAAATATTTATAATGAGAATTTTATGCAAAATTCTCATTATAAATGGCAATAATGTATGAAAAAGGTATTTCACCTCTGAACAGTAGCAACTAGCTGAAGACTGGTGAACTGAGAGCTGTGCCAATGGCAAACCACTAGTGCACCACAATATTTGCTTACTGGAATGTGGTTGAGTGCTTGAGTGTTTTTGTTCTCATTCTTGTCTGGGACTCTTATGACGCATAGTGCGAGGCTTTGCCCCTGAATTTCAGTGC
The DNA here is from genome assembly GCA_022829145.1 of Albula goreensis. Taxonomy (NCBI): domain Eukaryota; kingdom Metazoa; phylum Chordata; class Actinopteri; order Albuliformes; family Albulidae; genus Albula; species Albula goreensis. The sequence goes on from CM040762.1 coordinate 17,164,645, forward strand.
AGCCTAAAAAGAATTCTTGACTCAATGATTCATAAAGTTGAATAATTCATTGTCTGGATGCACATTGGCCTCCCTGCTCATTATTAAACCTTGGTCTGTTTAACTCTGTGAGGGCTATCATTGGAAGACCGAGCAATTTACTGCAATGTCACCACATTAACCCCATTCAGATTTATTTTATGTTATCACAAGGCCTTAGTGTTGACAGACTAACCACATCGGGCATTGCTTGGCCCTGGCAAGGCACAGAGAGGTGAAGCACTTTCATACTCCTTGACGTACATTCACTTATGACCATGCACCATAAGTTACTGCTCTATGCTGTCTGAAGGACCTGGGAGACACTGTCAGTGGGCAGAATGAATGAAAGGAAACGGCAGGCCTCTGCAGGCAGTGCAGCAGTAAGGCGAGGTCCCTAAACACTGCAGTTTTGTGGCAGTCAGCATTGAACAGGGATGCGACTACATTTCCCTTTCTTTTTCTCCCTACCTATTGACTCATCACATCCACTGCATCTGTTTCACGTGTCACTGAGTGTGTGTGTGTGTGTTTATGTGATTTTAACAATGTAAATAATTTGCACTTGATGCAACAGCAGTGAAAAAGGAAGCAATCACCATATAGATCCAGGCAATTTGGCACTATTAAAACAATGATATAACATCTTGTGTGCTTGGGCCAGGTTAGAGGGTCAATAACAGGAAGGAATTACACAGCATGTCAGTCAGTAATCCACACTAATGGCCGTCACTGACAGTGGGAATATGAACTGATCAAATCTAGATCTTAGAGATCATCTGTGTGGGTGAGTGTTTATATGTTGGAGTTTAATCTATATGTTTACACAAGTGCACATTGCACTGCAGTAGAGTGATAAAAGTTACGACTCTCCCAGCCTGCTTCTCTGGTGAAAAATGGGAATCCAGAGCTATTTTAGCCTGATGCCTTTGAGTTAATGACTCTAACCCTGATCATGACTGTGGAGCTATGTCAGCCTGTCGGATGCAGTCCCTCCATGCACACAGAGACAGAGGGGGAGAGAGACAGAGAAGGACAGGAAAAGAGAAGTGTGGCATCGTGGGTATCATGGTGTCTGCAGAGGAGAGGTGTGGCAGGGTGGTGGCTGAGAGACTGCTGGGGTGAGACAGCAGAGGAAGCTGCAGGCCCTGCTGCAGTGTAGGTAGACAGGATCTGGGCTGCTGTGGGTGCAATGCATTTTTAAACATGACATTATTAACAGCTCACAAGTAGGGTAGTACAGCACAGGGCTGGAATGGGAACTCTGGAGCTCTCTCTCTCTCTGTAAATACATCTCACTCTCATACAGTCTCCCCCTCTCTGTGTACACATATCTTTTTCACTCCACTCTGTCCTTCTCTCTTTATCCCCACTCTCACTCTCCCTCTGTGTCCATCACTCTCTGCATACCTACAGCTATCTATCTGAATGACTTTAATTTTGTGTATGTGTCTGTGTTGCACTTCAATTAATTACATTTTTGGTCAAGCAGAACTGACCATTATTGTGACCTACAAAGCTCAGATGGAGCAGAAATAATTTCTTGAAACTCTAAGCATTTCTTTTTAGGCTTGAGCTACATTTTTAACAAAGTAACGTAAAAAATGGTAACCTGCTGGAGTTCTGCTATGTAAAATGATGGGGAACTCATGCTAACATGTTGACCAACATTTGTATTCAGTAAGTTAAAAAAGCCACTCTCTCTGAATCTAAGGATGTTACCGCAGTGCCAGTGTAGATGTGTGGTCATAAGAAAAAATTTCTACTTAACTAAAGTTCTTTATTTTCTTTTCCCTGTTTCTATGAATAACCATCTCTTGGTCCCACTGTTTCTGCCTATGTCTCCAAAACTCTCTTTCTCTGTCTCTCTGGAGCACCATCAGGCTAGTCCTGCATCTATCCCCATGTCTGTCTTATCCGTAGTAATTAGGAGACTTTCCTTTTTTGACTTTTGGACCAAAAATGTCTGAATTCATGTGCTGTTTGATGACAAGCTGAGAATGTAGCGCTACAATGCTGGCCAGAGCTAATGGGTGGGACTTATTATGGAGAGTCCAGCTCGTCAACAGCAGCACACACACACTAGGCTATGCAGACACACGAAACACACATAATGTATGGGAGCAGTGGAAAGGAATATGGGATAGGAAGTGAGTTAGTGTATGAGTCATAGTTACACACTCAGTAATGTAGAGGGGATGAAGGAGTGGAGGTACCTAACTGCTTCCCAGCAAACAGGAAAATATTTTGCACAGAGCAGGCTCCCTTTCCCAACTAATGAGTTCAGAAGCAGCAGCACTATAAAATGGGTCCAAGCAGAGCAAATTGGTTCAGATCAGTAACTAGCTCTCACCAAACACACCTGTAGGCCACACCAATTCATTGCCTTCACTGGAGTTGAAAAACTGCACTGCTCAACACATTTACAGAGGTAGAGAGAGAGACAGAGGGAGGGAGGGAGAGAGGCAGAGAGGGGGAAAATGAGCAAAATGAGGAGAGAGAGGTTTTCAGAAGATATTACTCAAATGGCCTTAATGAAATGTCAGAAGGAGAGAATGTTTGCCCATTCAAACAAATGCTGAGAAGTGAGGAGGGGGGATAAGGAACAGCATGGAGGGTGGGAGGAGAGGAGAAAGAGACAGAGTTGGACATGACAGCCTCAAAGTGAATGAGAGAGGGACAGAATGGAAGGGGACAAGCAGGCCAAGGGGCAAATACAGAATTGCTGTGCTGTCTCTCCGCGTCTTCTTTTTACCAGGCACCAATTTAAAGGAAAATGGAACGTGCCATCTGAGAGCCATTTGTTACTGCTCAAGTTTTAACCCAGAGGAAAACAAAATGACCTTATTTCCTAAGAGGAGAGGAGCGGATAGTGCAGAAGAGGCAGAACGACTTTCCTGAGCTGTAAACTGTTGCTAACCTCTCCATGGTCTAAGTAGGCCAGTGGCGGCATAAGGGAGACAGTGATGAAGTAACTAGAAAACCTGCATCATCTCTCTCTCTCTCGTCCCTGCATTCCCTGTAGAGATTAAACACAGCTTGTCAGGATGCGCCTTCTGATCCGGATATATCTATAGATGCATATATACATTACAATCAATACAGGAATATGTAGTCCCTTGGCTGGTGTGTTCCTTGTCTAAGAGCTTCCTGTGTTCCAGAACACTCTAAACACACTGCTCTATATCTCGCATTCACACATGGCTCCGCCCTGCAGCTGTCACCCAAACCCTAATGCATCCCACTGAAAGAAGTCCAAACAGAAAGGACATGCTATTGATTAATGTTAAAGGATTACTTACAATATAAAAAAGGGTAAGAGGTCAGGATCCTCACTAATGAATTACGTAATATCAATGAGATGAAACAGTAATTGGAAAACATTTGATGTACATTGCATAACTACATCCTGTTTAATTAGCTGGTTCTCAACAACCTATGTAATAGCTAGTTATAGTGTCTGATTATCCTCGGCAACTAATGCAATTGGTTGAATTGTATTACTTAGGCCTTTTGTAGTCAAGTGATCTGTGTTGTTTGTTTTGTTTGTAATATTGATATATTGTTTTTTTTTATTGGGATGTTGGTGATCTAAGAGTATGCACATATCGTGTAACGCTGTGGATAAAGAATGCAGTAGATTATAGTTGGTTTCCAATTAATTCAGCATAACACATGTTATTTGTTGCACCTGTTAATCATGCATGTGCTTATGTATGTTTTTAACTGTTGCACCCATACTTAAGAACCCTGATGAAGGAACACTTTGCTGAAACATTGGTTGTTTTCTTGGTATAATTAAAAAATTAGGAGCATAAAGAGTGTGAAATCATTTCTCTGTCTTTAGACGATTATTTACAAAAATTACTAACAGTGTCTCTAATAGTGACTGATACCTTCCAGATCTGTAGTCAGAGCAAGAAATAAGATCTTATTCTAGGTAAATGTCAAACTAAAGTTATTTGAACATTATTCTACCATATGACTGAGGTAAAGCAAGCAAACCACTCAGCCAGCTACTGTAAACTTTCACATGTGAACCACAGTGACACCTAGACTAAGCTTACTACCTACCTCCTGTGCATAAGATATACCTGTATCTGACAGGCTAGCCCAGAAACGTGAAATGTATGAAAGAAAATTCATAACACTCTGTCATTGTGGTATAATGAGAGAACCAATCAGAATGGCATTCAATTGGGACCTATAGAGTAGATCTTCTATGATTTAAATTTCTTCTATGGCTTTATTTTCTGCTTGGGTCTGGGTATGAGGCTTTTAACTTCTAAACCAACCTTCATTCTATACCAATATCACAAGGACATTTTCTGAATGAAAAATCACAGGATTTTTTCTGAGATTCATGGTGTCCCCATGTAACAGTGAACATATATGACCTATCGGAAAAAATGATTTTCTCCCCCCAACAAGATATTGTATTTCACTCAAAGAAAGGCTCTAGCAGAAAGGTCAACCTACGTCATTGACTAGAGGAGGACGAATTCAGCATATGTCTTACTATGCAAGACAGTGCTGGATGTGCATTATAAATATGTCACACTTCTTATCCAATGTTTCCTTTTATAATAATTTATTTAAACTAATCACTGCTTCAACTGAAACTATTTTAGCCGTCTTTGTGTTTCTGAAATTGTTAAATTTGAACAGATATCTTCCTAGGGGGAAGTCCTTCAGCACCACTTTTATACAGCCCTTAGATGTCATACACTGCCATACAACATTTGAAAGTAACTTTGAAACCTTTTCTTCCTTGATTTTGAATCATAACCTATTACCGCTGTGCTAATCTCAAAAACAGAAGCTCTACCTCAGGAGAGTAAAATTCAGGCAAAAGACTGGAGGGCATTAAAACAGGAAGTTACTGACCAATAATTCCTTTGCAAAGCACATCCTTGTTTGTTTTAGGGCAACTGTCCTGGAGAGACTCATGTCTGTTCAAGAAGACAATGCTATCCACAAAGCACAAATAGTTGGCCAATGGACCAAGAATGACAGTGACAATGACAAATAGTACTTGTGGACACATTTTTAGTTTATTTCAGATCGATAGTGGTTTAAGGAAATGTTAAAAAATACTTTGTGATCTTTTTGAGGTAAATTCTAAATGTATATGAAATTTGTATTAGTTAAAATGTACAATTTTTATTAATTAACATCCTTAGCAGTTTTCAGGCTGTTATTCCACTTAATTAGCAGTCATTTAATTAAACCCTAACCCAACAAACAATTACTTATGTGCCTTTGCACAGTTTGGGATTATTATCATTAAAGAGATTAGGGTTAATTGATCAGCAGTGCCCCTCAAAATTGGCTTTGTATCAGACTGTAATGATTAGTATGATGCGGGAGGAGTGTGTGAGCAGCTGTGAGAGAACAGGGAGAAAGCAGGGCAGGGAAACCCAAACAGAGAACAAGAGGAAAAACAGGCAGTTGATAAGCAGAATGAGGAGGGATGTTCTTTACAGTGGGTTGACATACCAACAGTAAATATGTGGATTTATAAACAGTAAAGGGAATCTGGGAGAGAGGGAGAGAGACAGAGAGTGGTAAGAAGAGGTATAGCAGGGGAGTTAGAATGAGAGACTTGAAGGAAGTCCATACAGTTGCCCTGCAGCACCACCTGGTGTTTGAAGGTGGAACTGTGACTGCAGCGGTTCTCTCTGGGTAGGAGTACGGGGCCCAGGGGATGCAGCCCATCGCCCAGTTCTGTCAGAGCATTCCTGTTAACAAGCAGCGGAAAGAGCAGAGAGAGTGGGCCTACTGTCGCTGGCCTGTTCCCATACCACTAAGAATAGCCCCGTCCTCATTCTGTGTGTGGTGGAAAAGGTCCTGTCCTACTCTGTCTCTCCACCACAAATGCACTTGCGTTCTTACAAATGTATGCACAATGCGTTATAATTGGTCTCACACAGTCATGTAGTTCCTCATCATTTTCAATTCCTGTTACTGTACTTACCGATTCTATCCCATCAGGCCTCTATCTATCTATCTTACTGCATGCACACACACACACACACACACACACACACACACACACACACACACACACACACACACACACACACACACACACACACACACAGTCAACACCTCTGCTGATAGAATAATAAATCAAACGTTGCATTAAAAGACAGACACACAAGGAAAAAGATTAGGGAAGATAGAGAATCCAAGGAGAGTGGTGGGGACAGAAGTATGCAGTTTTCCCTTCACTACCACTCCACTCACTTGGGCCACCTGCTCTTCCATTATTCAGACAGCCTGGGGGAGAGAGAGGCACTGGTGGGTACGGGTACAACAGGGTGGAGCAACAGTATGCTCGCCTGGGGGGCCGCGGGGCAGGAAGCTGTGCAGCCCCCTGGCCTGGCTGTCTGAGGGTCGGACGCTGGTCTTGGCTGGCCATCTGTTACGAGCACACATAACCTCAGCCTGGCGCACTTCGGTAATTGCAAAATAGGTCAGTGCACACACACTTCTTCGCCAGCATTAATTACAGCTCCACCACTGCAATTACTCTCTGTTTGTTTCTCTCTCTCCCTCCCTTCAATCCCACCCTCCCTCCACGGGCCCATATTCTGCTCCTTTTTCTCATTCTCTTGTCGGCTCATCTTCTTCATTATCTCCCATGCCCTATTATTTCCATATACTCTCTTCGCTCTGTTTCCCTTTATCCTCTCCTCTGTCTCCTCTCTCTTTGCTCTGTCTACTTTATGGCATGTCAAACACAAGGTACAGTATTCTCAAAGCACACTGATATTTACAAAGACAATCAAAACAGAAAAAATTTTAATAACTACAAAAACAACAATATATAATATTATATATAATATAAACTAACCTAGCCAAGAAACGATGTGATGATCTATGCTTCAGGTTACAGCACGCTGCCACTTACAGCTGCAGTGCTGTGGGCACATCCCCTGAAAACTATTTAAATTTGCCCAGCATTTCTCTCAAATGAGGAAGAGACATTTAGCTCTTATTTTCTATTAATGTTCATGCTTTACCTATGTCAGAGAAGGTGCATATCTGTCTCTACTAATCTTTCAATAACCAAATGGAATTTCCTCCTTTGGCATAACATTTTTATTGCCCTTGTTAAATTGGAAAAATGTGGTTACTGACCCAGTGCTTGGTCATGATATTACTCTCTTTGCACCTCTCCAATTGTTTTCATTGTCCCAGGTCCCAAATAAGATTTGTATACAGTTCATGACTAAAATCATGCTTCATTCTTACTTGCCCTGTCTCCTCAATCAAGACATGGCTGAAGATGTGAAGGTGAGTCTTATAAACAGGAAGTGAATGTCAGATCACATGGTCTCCCTTAACTGAAAGGGGAACCTCACTTTTTAATAAGTGTGCCACAATGCAATCTTAGCCCAGTTTTAGGGTTGGTTCAGTCTGTCCTATTGCATTGTTAGCAACACCCTGATTTAAAATGCTTAAGAAGGGAAAATGAAACTGCCTGTACTACAGTGCAGGAAGTCATTACTTTTATTCACCAGCAGAATTAACTTATTGATCTCTGACCTACAATATCACACAGAGATAATACATTTCAACTGAGAATAATTCATTGGCTAAAAACAAATCAATGCATTAAAGTTTGATTTGATTCAGTAAAAGTGATCAATCAACATACAGCGGGAGACTGATCAATCATATGCTACTGAAAGCTTTGTGACTGTGCAATTTCATTTAGATTGATTATCCTTGGAAACAATATTTACTAATTCTGTTAAGTTACAGTTTATACACAGGCAAACCGGTAGTTCAGTAGTTAATAACTTTGTGTGGTTTTAATATCAAGAGACACCTGTAATTAGACTTTGAATAGTGGACTGATTTCAGCATGGACTCAGAACCTGCTATACAGACTGCCCGGTGAGGTTTTGCAGCCTGAGTTTAGAGAGGTTAATGTTACAATAGATTTGCATTGTTAGATACGGAAAACCTGTTAGCTCTGTAATTAATAAACACAAATGTACCTTTTATAGACCACTGTGTATTCAACTGGGTCTTTGTGTTGTGGTTGTGGTGGATTAGTGTTATGGCAATTTTTGTCCACTTAGTTACTGCAACACTGCTGGACTGTCGGGTGGTAACAGCCATACATACTGATGTTACTGGGTAGCAGTGGAGTATGTGTATCTGTATGTGAGTGTTTATGTTTCCATTTGTCCATGGGACTGAGTACTGAAGCAAAAAGATTCAGGTATTCTTAAAACCACTAGAGGGCAGTCTGAACATGTGGTTTGGCTGGATGCTGCTGGCTCTAAGCTTTGGAGAGGAGGCCAAAGAAAGTTAACTGTTAAGCACCACCGAAACCAAGCACATGATCAGTTATCAGCGAATCACATAGATAAATCATAAACGTATATAGTTATAGTCCACTTTTGAAATGTCAGTGGTAACATCAATCACCATGGTTCACAGTTATGGCCTTTGGTTTTCCATTGTACCACAATGACAAAGTTTGTTTCAGAAAATGACCTTATTCAAGGATTCTGGCTACACCCACCGAATATGAGACTTCCAGCAGAACTTTGATCAGCCAATTAGTGTGCTGTTGTAAGAAGCTCCACAGTAACCACATATTTCAGTACCTGAACCATCATAAAGAGGACCTTTTAAAGGACACTGCGAGTCAATGATGAGTTTGTAACCCTCAGCTATTCACACACATACATATGCTTCCTACGATGTATACATGCTTATTATTCTTTTAAATAAATCAATGCTACTTTGGGGTGTTATTCATAATGAAATAAATATAGATCGATGTTTCTTTAATTCCCTTTTACAAAGTAAGACAGATGGATAGATGGACTGACAGGTTGGGTGGGAAAGAGAAGGAAAAAGAAAGATGGAAGAGCAGAAGGAGGGTGGGGAACAGAAGCACACCAGGGTTTAATCTGTCTGATTTCAGTCAGCTTTCAAGCCAAAACTAATCCTGCCTGCCTCTTTCATCATCACTCTCTCCCTACACATGCAGCATCCCTTCATCCCTCTCTTTCAAATTCCATTTCATCTCACCTTCCCTTCCTCTCTGCTAACTCTTTCACTTCTCTAGTGTCCCCCCAGCTTCTAGCCTGCCATCCTCTCTTTTTCCCCTCATACTCCATTTCAACATTGTCTCCGTTTCCTCTTTCTCCAGCTTCCACTCACAACAGGCAACTCTCTCCTCCCCACAAATCAAATCCATTCAACATGTTTTACTGGCAAAGAACACATAAAACTATTAATGCCACAGAATAACAAGGTGAGAGAAGATGTTTATATTTTACAAATTTGCATGAGCTAAACTTATGCCAATTATATCTATAACAAAGAATGATACCTTTAAAACTAGATTCCATACATTTATTGCTATGTTTTTAATAAATATTTATGGACTGGTTGACTGGTCACTCAGATATGCAACAGAAACCTAGCTCCAGTGTTGTATAAAATGAAAAGGCATAGTCTACACACAGATGACAGTTGGTAGCACAAAAACCGCTAAGCCATTCAATCCCAAAAGTCTCCCCCACAGACTCTGCCGCCTGTTCCTTCATAATCAGCCTGTTGCCTGGCCTATTCTGGTATATATCCAGCCTGTCGAAGGCAATCACCCTCAGCTGTATGTGCCTGTAAGTAAGATACTGTTGCCAGATATTGTTCTGGTTATGTGGGGAGTAATAGGAACAACTGGCAATAGCCAATAAGCAACAGCAGCCCTTTTTACTTTACTGGTTTTCACAAATGAATGCATGTTTCATTGAGAAGACCTCGAAAGGAGCTTGTTATGTATCACAATAGACGTCAAGAACTTTTTTTTTTTACAAACTTTATTTCCCTGTGATGTGTCCTCCTTTCACTCCACTAGTTGTTAACATTGCCTCTCTCTCTTTCTCCATTCCAACCTATTGCAGTCTAGCCAATACTTCATTGTCACTATTAAACATCTTTGATGTGCCACCAGTCCAGTGCTGTCATCTGTGTCATTTCTGCCTCCTTAACTTCCTGTTCACTGAACCATTTCTTTTTTGCTTCAATGGAAGCCTCTTTTCTTTCTAGGAGTGGTAAACTGCAAAACTGTCACCTACAATTTTGAATTCTAAAATTTCTTATAGTTCAAAAGCCTGAGATTTCAGAATATCATCTTTTCAACAATATTTATAACAACACAGGCCTCTAACATTCTGGCACATTTTGTCAATCCCATTTCCCTTTATGGGTATATTCCCATATTCCCTTTACTCTGCCTGAAATCATGGTGCTATTGAAATTATTAGTGATGCCAAATATATACAAATCTTAAAGATTTAATACAGGTACCTTCAATGGCTGGCATTAAACAGTCATAAATCCTTGCTTGTTTCTCTTGTCCCAGTTACCCTCCCAACCATAGACTCTTCCAGCACACTGACTCTACCCTCTCCTCCCTGACAGGTTCCTATTTAGATTGTAATAGACGCTCTAAAATGAATCCCATTTCTGTAAATATTGCCAAATGATTGACAGATCAGCAATGGACAACAGATTACCGATCAAGCTCTTTAAATTCAGTTCACTTCACTTAAAGTGGTTTCATTGGCTGGCAGAACCACTTTAAGTGATGTGCTTTTGATTTTCATTCATTTACATTCTACTCAAAAAAGTCCGGCAATGCTAATTATCATATGAAAATTATGGACAGCAGCTTGTTTCTGTAAAAGTAAAGGTGGTTAAATCATTACAATTCCCAGAAGTTCATTTCATCCTTCTCTGACCATCTTTGCTACATTCCCTTTCTCTCTCAGAGAAGATGGACTGGACTTTCAGAGAGTGTGGTGTGCTCCATCGCTGCAAAAGTCAAGTTGGACAGTGTCCTATGGGAAAGGAAACGGACAGACCTCTTCCAACAAACTGCTGGGCTGGCATTCTGTAAGCCACAATACAAGTGCACAGGCTGTGTGTCCTCACGGCGAGTGAACAGAAAATGAGGAATCACAGGCATAATGGGGTGATATATAGGGTAATTAGGAGAAAGTCCAGTATCTGAAATGAGTTTGTTTCTCCTGTGGTCCGTTTCTCGTTAATATGCTTATTAAGCAGGGGACAAAAAGGTAAGGGGGTCCGGCCCAAGGGCATGGTGTACAGAGGGTGCTGATGTAGGCTCTGATTTCGAGTGAGGAGTGCTGGGTCATACTCCCTAATGCACCTGCCCTACTACAGTGAACTACAACCCAACCTTTACAAGGCGATGTGCCACCACCGAATGCAGGGTACATCTATGGTCTATTCAGTTACTTAGACAGTAGCTGTCACCACAGATACCTGTGAAGACCATTTTAGTGCAAAGGTGCCCTGCTGCTGACATGGAATTAGGGTCGGGTAATATACTGGGTTCTGGGATATGATCAAGGTATTCAACATATTTTAGTCAATGTTTCATTTTTACTTATTTTATTTTATGTTTACCACCAACAATGCTTTGTCCAAATGGTGTCATTCTTACATTCAGTGAACACTTGCGCTACTCACCTGCATGCTCTAGTGTAGGCTTTTTAGTACATGGCGGACAGTGGAGAATATGAGCCATTTAGTGGAATTAATTAACTAGCAAAAAGGGGTCATATCGCCTCCGTTCTTTGGAAATACTTTGACTTTAAGTGAATGAATTCTCCCAGCCCCACATGAAACGGGTGTGGTATGTCTTTAGGACACAGTCCTCACAGCCCACATCTGTCTGACAGCCTCTACAATGCAGGAGCAGCTCAGACCTGGGCCATGGACCCTCTGTTCTGCTTCTGCTCAGTGGAGACCCTGTTGAAACCTTACTGTAACACATCTTTATTTTTCACTTGTGAACCATACTGTATACTAGTCTATTGAAGGGGGTGAGTAGTTTTGCAGGGCACTGTACGACTCTTGGCTCTTCCTACTGTGCCAGACCTTCTTGTAAATGCCAGCCCGAAATGTGACCCAAAATATCTCTGAAAAGCCACAACCCAAAAATAGATATGAACAGGCAGGCTCTTTAGGCATACAGCACCAGAATATTAAACTAATAAAGCATGCTGTTGGCTGCGAGCCAAACAAAACAGCATCATTAAATTAGCAGCTTAGCACCTCAAACAACCCACCCGAAGCCCCCTCGCTGCATCTTGCTGTCTGCATATGGCTGAGGGTGATCAGCAGACTCTACAGTGGTCTATGTGAATGCGAGCCAGTGTGTTTAGGTACATGCTTATCTACTTTTACCCACACGTTGCCATCCTTTAAAGCAGGCCTCTGCTATCCTTGTAGAGAAAAACTAAATTCCTTCATTTCTAAGGCATCAACAAGTGATTATACAGTGTATTTGTTTAGGAACATGGACCACATCCCTACAAAACACTTAGTGCTGGTCTTCAAATCTAACTGATGACAGATGTGCTTCACTTTCTCCCTTTTTCACACATGCTCAGCTCTCTGTCATCTATCAAATGATGCCATGGTGTATGGTGTGTGTGTGTGTTTGTTTGTACACAGCACTGCGCTGTGCGCCTTGTGCGATGGAGCGGCTGTAACTAATGGTCTCTCTAGGGCCAGCGTTGGGTAAGGGGGGCAGACAGGGAGGAGGCCAGCAGGCATTCAGCCAATGTCAGACTATGGCACACAGGAACCCCCCCACCCCTGCTGATGACCTCACAGCAGGGCCAGAAAAGAAGGAAGAGGATAAGGATGAGGGTGATGGTCGGTGGATGATCAACATCGCGTCAAACTGATACTGACTGAAAAACATGCACATCCTCCATTGCGGGTGCATTTTTTGTTTACGGCTACTCTGACTCCAATTAACCTCGCTTAATTACCAAGATGCACGATGAATGGATTTGTCCGCACATTAATGTAAATGAATTAACCACAGCTATGAAAAACAATGTTGCAACTTGTACCAAGCAACTTGATAACTGTATATCAACAGCAGCACACATGTGCACTAGCAAAACCACAAATGCTACAGGGCTTTAAAACTGGAATCGTCATGCTTTTAATCTTGGGGGAAATCATTAATGCATTCCCACCCACTCTGGAATTTTGCAAAGACAGAAGAACTACTGTCTCCCCCATCCTCTCATTTGCATGTCATTAAAGTTGTGCTTAAAAGGACCTTGACCGACAAAGCCATTGGTATTACCATTTAAATATAACACCTGGTCATGTCCGTCCCTACGCTGGTGGAGTTGTGTAAATGAGTGAGTGACTGATTATCCAGTGCTAAATCTCAGATCTAAATGTGACACCTATCACCTTAGTACATTTTCAAAAACCTTGGTTGTTTTATTTATAGCTGTATGAGAACTATTTAATGATAAATAATAGAAATGAAGAACATAACTACACTATTAGTAAGTGCTTTCAAGATAATTAATTAATCAAGATAATCAATATAATACTAACTGTATCGTGTTCTGGGCTGTTAGGCTGATTTTAAAATCATAACTCAAAAATAAAAATCTATGTCCTTGGGTTTTCTAGACAACATCAGTTTAATAAAAAGGCAAAATACATACGTGGTATTGCTAAAGTGCTACACATGAGAGACAGACATAACATGCTTTGATATCAGGCACTACTCTGGTGATTTAGTCATACAAATCATTAGTAAATGAAGTGAAATATTTTACATTTTGCATTTGTGAGGTGTTATGTGTTCGGTATTCAGCGTGCCATAAACACTAATTTGCTAAGTGATTCTATTAAATGATTCTGAAACTGTCACTCCCTCTACAGAGGGAAAATGACATGATGCCTTCTTACAGTGAACTTTGTCTTTAAAGCTGCCTGCATACCTAATAAAGTTTGTCAACTTACCACGAAGATCGGAACGTGTCGTGTAATGCCTTACAGGGAATTGTGCTCTAAAAGTCACACACCTTCAGACAGAAGCTTAAGCGCCCACAGGGGACAGACAGGTTGTTGCTCTGGAGTTTAATTCGAGGTGACAGCTACGAGGGGAGCTCGCCTCCCCCAGAAAGGTCAAGGCTCTGCGCAAACGAACACAGGCCAAACACGGATTCTCTGGGCTTAATGCTGATGCTTTGTTGCACTCCCCAGAATCACTTCAGTCACACGTTATGCATTTCTGTTACAGAGATGATGCCTGCCTGTTCCAAGGAGGTATTCTGAGCATGCATTATCACAGTTATGACAATGCACCAGAATCCCCCCCCCTCCAAAATAAAAAGAAGATCCATCTAAAACGGCTTATTGTTTAAAGTGTTTCTTATCTTTACACTGATGTTTTGGGCTGGACTTACCAGATTATAAAACTTGATGACTCCTTTAAGATGGTTTCCTTTTACAGACAATTACCCATGATTTTCACAAATTTTACAGAACAAAAGTCAACTGTCATTTAGATTTAACTAAAACAAAATTTCGACCAACTACAAGTTCAGGAGTTGGAAACAAAATCAGAAACAAAATGCTGTACTGTTTCCTGCTTGAGAGCTTATGTGACATATGTATAATTTCCTTCAAATTTTAATACTCTCAAAGTTGGGCCCATTATGAGCCCAGAATATACAATTACAGCTCGTACATAAAGGAGACAGCCATTAAGACCATAAATCCATTTATAGTGTGAGCAGACAGGATAAGCGGAAGGGGTATCCAAATCTTCACCCTGTTTGTCATGTTGTCTGATATGTGAGTCATTCTGTGACATTTGAATTGAGTGAGATTATAGGACACACGTGATGTGTTATGAAGTATGAGTGCAGGGGTCAGTACTCACTCCCATTCCTTGCGTCGAGCTTGTGGGGTGCTCTGCAGCTTGTGTGACTCATGAGCCTTGATCACGTCGCGGTGGTCCACCAGCCCCCCACGCCGCCTGTAGACAGGGGGTGCCAGGCTATCGCTGGCAACCTCAGAGTACAGCGTCCCACCCATTATCCCTGTCTCTGGGGGGCTGGCCCCGCCTCCGCTGAAGGAGAAGGGCGCATCGCGGCATTTCTCCACCCGCACGTCATATACTGCACGGTAGTAGTTGGGAGGAGGGCGGTCGCTGGCCCCCCTGGTGGGGGAACGGCAGCGCGACCTATGGTGTTGGGGCTGTGATCCGCAGCTTGTCCACAGGGGCGGCGCCCTCTCCACAATCACAGAGTTATCTGCATACAGGGGTGACAGCATAGAGCTGAAAGGAAGCCAGGGGGTGGCACCAGGGCAGGTGAAGGGGTGTGGTGGGGATAGGGATATGGGAAGGGATTGGGTAGGATGGAAGCAGAACCAGAAAAGGTAGAGAAAAAGGAAAGAACACAGACTGTTGAGAAAAGGAATTGCCTTTGTTATATTTAGGAAAACACCAAATCTGATAGTTTTAAGTCAAAGTAAACATGAGTCCATGGCAAAGTTTGCAGACACACTCTTCCTGGATTACAGTACATGCTGAGAGAGCCCAGTTTAATTCAGTGCTCTTCCTATGTCAAACAAGCTGATGTACAAACAAGAACTAGTTCACAGCAGGAGAGAAAGTGCTACTGTAAAGAGTTACTGCTTTCATTCAGAATTTGGAGTCTCTGCATGGGGGTGGGGGGTGACAACACAATGGTCCTCGAGAGGAAGAAAAATCGACCGTGCCCTTCAAGGGTCACTTGATGTTTGTGGCTGCTTAGGAGAGCAGGGACGGGGTTGCAGAGGGAGATAAACAGTGCCTGATGAAAGTGCGGGAGAATGCAGATCTACACTGAACGCTCAGCTGGTCTGACGAACAGCAGGGTCATGTCAGGGCAGCTCACTTGTGTGGGTGTGTGGGTGCATGCACGCGCTTGTGGGTATCTTATTTGTGTGCATAAATACAATGCAAACTGATGTGGCTTTTTTGAGTGTATACAGTTCCTTTTTTGCATGGATTCACATATTTTGAATATTTCAGTTTAGCCTTTTAGTTTATTTGTGAAGTGAGGGGGTCTGTAAGTATTGCACAAAGAGTATGTGAATCTCTTGATTTATTATCACTGTCCCATCAGAGTGTGTGTGTGTGCCCGCGCATATGTACATGCTCATGACTGTGTGCTACTGTGCTTTTCTGTGCATGAGCATGTCTGTGTGTGTGGGCGTAATTGCATGTGAGTAAGATTCCCTAAAAGCCCCATTCATTTGTAGTTCTTACATTTATATCATTAAAGATGTCAATACTATGTTTTCTTGGGCCCCCAAAATGTGTATTTTCTCAAAGTGTAATTGTGGTCAGGCAACAACATCAGGTGTTGTAGATCCATTTAAAATATTGAAGCCTCTATATTTTTTATTTGCTTAGTTATATTTAAATATTTTTTACATTTACACATGACTATACATTTATTTTTAGACAATTATAAATTGTTTTGGTAATCATAGAAAATCATAAAATATTAATTTAATAATACATGTTTTCAAGGGATTTTCTTTCTTTATTCATTCTGGTGTTATATTTTGTAACACTGACTTCTGGAGGATTCTTCCAGAAATATAGAATGTAAAAAAAAATGTTCTTGGCTACCTGGTGTGTGTGTGTGTGTGTGTGTGTCTGTCAGAGCAGTGATGTCACAACTGTCTATGAGAGAAAGACAAAAGGTCAGAAAGAGCCTCATTACAAAGCAGACCTGAGACAGAGTAGAGAGATTTGACAGACAGTACCAGAGAGAGTTACGGAGAGAAACCAGTGAAAGATGTCAGGAAATAGATCATCCTGAAAAAGTCCAGGGGACTAAAAGAGAGATGGAGATGGGAAGTAGACAGAGAAAGGGAGACTAAAAAAGGTAAATTTTGTCTCAAAAAAATTGAGACAGCTGATTTTAGACTGCTGACTATATGCAAGAGAGAGAACCACAACAAAATCAAAAATCAGTCTTATAAGGGGAATGACATGTAACAATACAGGCACATTGTTGCAGTCCATGGTCTGGTGTTCAACCCTGACCAAGCCAGTATGACTGTGGCTGGCATCTTCATAAGAGAGAGTATTACTTGTGTATAATCAAGTGTAGAACCACCCAGTGAGGGAGAGTTTCACTTGAAGGGATTCTCTTCATCTCATTGTGTAGCAGCAGCAGTAGCAGCAATGCTGCAATGTTGAAACAAGCTTTAAGTCATAGTGCTCCAAACTGACACAAACAGGCATTTAAAAACCGGTTGAAAAGACAGGACATCACATGCTCCAGTGATAGTTCTTGAGGTAGCTGGTTAATAACCTGAAAAGACCAGACAACATCAACATCAATATTTTGTTTTTGTTGTCTGCTTTCCTTTTTTACGTAACAAATTAGCTTACTCTTTAATCTGCTTTAATATCTTACTCTGAAAATTAACCTCAGGCTAGCAGACTAAGGTTAACTCTGAGTTTCCATCTCATATAAAGTCGACTATTTTGTTTGTTTATTGCTTTTGGACACCCATTAAAGCAAGCTAACAGGTCTTTTTCGGTTTACGTAACATATGAGACAGGAGCATGATTACATTCAGACAGTATGAACTTCTATCATATCTCCAGATAAATGCTTTTTAAAGGATAACTACGACCGTTTTTACTGTTCTAATGATCTGACCATGACGTTTCATTTCACTAACAGATGTAGATATTACACGTACTGTGTTTGAGATGAAAAAAATGCATCTTACATTAAATATAAGCATATTAACTGCAATCGCAATAGCTTGTATAATCAACAAATTATGGCATGCAGGAAATACTACTTTTAAAATGAATACACTCGGACACAGCCGCCCTACATCAAATCAGCTGCTTTCGTTTCACCCGAGTTTCTAGGTGATACAGCACTTTCATCCAACACTACCACTGTACAAATTAATCTGTAAAGGACCACGAGCTGATACCATAAAGCTATATAAATCGTTTCATCTAGAAGGTGATAGCTCGATATACACATTCAATCATTGTTCCGACAACATTGTATAGTTATGCTATCCCTTCATATAATTTTAAGAAAAATAATTTATGTCTTCGTACAATATTTTTTTGTGAGAGGTTGTCCTTACCTGATAAGTGAGGTTCCTGCGTACAGCGGGGTCGGTTAAACAGGAACGCACTCGTGCCAAAGAGTTGTAACGGCTGAATGCTGGCTATTGGTTGTGGTGATATCAGTGTCCCTTTTTGATAACGGAAAATCCATCATTTTAACTAAGAAACATCCACTGACAAACAAATACGATAAAGATAGTCAACACTGTAAGAATTTGAGTTGTCCGAGACATTAAAAATGACAACGACCAAAAATCGAATCATATCGTTGGACTGAGTGTTTTCGACTTCTGGGCATCTCTCTTAGGTCCGTTTTCTTCTTTGGCCGATATGTTTGCTGTGGTGCGTTTTCCTCGATGCGCGTCCGTGTAGTATTTGAGTTTGGGTAAAGTGCATTGTGCCATTTTGAGTCTGAATAATAAATCAAAATTAATGTTTGGCGAACCGTTACGTTCTACAGACAACTAGAAAGTGAAATTGGCACCTCGCGCTGTATTGAGTTAAAACCTGTACGCACGCGCGTTTTTGTTGCGTGAACATTCGGTGTCCGGTGTAAACTGGTCATGCAGATCGGTACATTCACAATATTTCTAACCAAGCTTATAGTTAGTGTCTTAAGCTATGCTCTTTGCCCAATACCAAACTTTTTATGACGTGTAGACATCCACCAGATACGTACAAGATGTGAGCCATTTACAATTTTTTCAAAAATAATTGTTATCAAAGTGTGAAAAGTGAGAGCCAAAGTGTATGAACTGGATTTAAGTTTGGTTATATGTTAAAATAACGTTTAAAGTAACATGAGAAGAGATATTTTAGAAAGTGAGATATTTATATAAATGTAAGAGGAGCATCGAGGCAGTGCTTTGATGATTACATGTGCCAACTGCATTGTCTCTGTCAGTCAAGGTTTTGAAAAAATGTTTAACTGGTGTTGCATAATTTAAAACAGTTCAGGATATGAACATAATAATGACTAGTGTCAAGTACTCATAGAAACTGCACAGCCACATAAATATATCTGTGTTAAATAATATGTTGACTGATTGAGGCCAGTCTGGTGACAGTTTTTGACTCAGCATTATGTCAGACTGCCTGTGGTTGTAGGGGAAGGCAGGGGGAGGAGGGTCGGATTCTGCTCTGGAGGTCATCCATGAACAGCTCCAGAGAGATGTAGAATCTATTGTTCTTGTCAGTAACCTGACCTCGAAGCATAAACAGCAGTCAGTGGGATGTGTGAAGAATCTGTTCAACCTGCTTGCTTTGTTGGTCCTGATTCCAGGGCTTCTGGGGAGCGTAGGCTACATGTTGTAGTTGTACAGTGAAACCAACATCTTGATCTTTAAGCATACATAGTAAGTAGTGAAGAGATCTACAGCAAACGTGAGTCGTAGCCTAATATGCAGTGTCTCAATGTCTCGAAAGGGCAAGGTCTAGCTTTACCCAGGGCACAAGAATCTGCTCTATCCATCTGAGTAATCAGTGTGCATTAACTTCAGTGTGAGACTCAGTATCGGATCAGCTGTGCTGTCACAAAAGGTGGTCATGGGTCTCCTCAGTAAGGCAGAAGGGCTGGTCCTCCATCTTCCCTGCTCTGTTGAGGAGATGGCATCTGGTTTCCATGTTCCCAGGGAAAATAAATCTGCTCCATTCTCCTGAAGGCAGAAGACACAATGACGTTTTTTCACAGAGAAACATTGTGGAGTGTAACAAGCGTGTACGACACCAGAGAAAACAAGGGCAATGGAGCTCTTGCTATGGAATATCTTACCACAGATGGACCAACCTTGTTAAGTAAGGCTGCAGATGTGCTGTGCTCTCACACTTCAAATCCACTGGACCAGTCTTAGGGTAAGCAAATCTGCAAATGTATCCACATCTCACATGTGCAAGCACAGCGGAAAAAGGAAAAGCTGACTACAGATACATACATTTCAGCCATGGGTGCCTTTCATCAGCTAGCATATTTCATTAAGAAATAAATCACACTTCAATCAACATAAT
Organism: Albula goreensis; assembly: GCA_022829145.1. Lineage (NCBI taxonomy): Eukaryota > Metazoa > Chordata > Actinopteri > Albuliformes > Albulidae > Albula > Albula goreensis. Next base: position 17,184,662 of record CM040762.1, read on the forward strand.
CAAATGTGCTCCCAACTACTGCATAAAATGGGAAATAATTATATAAAAGTACAAGTGCATTTGGATTTGGGCGTTCTGTGCCATGAGAAGGAGGAAGAGTGTGAGAGAGATAAAGAAAGAGGAAAAAGCAAAAGATCAAGTGGTTTCAATGAAATCTATGCCTCATATAGCATTAACACAGAACTCTCTTCCTCCATCATGTCACAGGCAGCCCCACCTATCGCCCATCTATGCATCACCGCTCCTATATTGTTACTTAGTTTATTAATAAAGAAAGAGAGGAAGACAAGATGATTTGAAGAAGACGTCATTCGCTGAAAAACATAAACCTAAAGAGAAAACGTATGGACAAAATAGGGGGCTCATCTTAATACAATATAGAAATGACTGGAATAATTCTCTTCCAATTCCAACAAGTGAATCAAAAGGATTATTGATTGGTCTCACAAAAGAGCCATGCTACACCACAGGCAGCATGTTGCAGTCTGCGGTCTGGAATTGAATCCTGATGGTGCTATTGACTGCAGCTAAGAAGTTCCACAGGGTGCTACATAATTAGTTGCAGCATCACCCAGTGAGAGAAGGTCATGTTATCCCACTCTAACAGATCTTGCGTGTGGAACTACACTGGTAAATCAGAAGCATGCAGCCTGTCTATGCTAAATGTACTTGAAGCACAATGCTCTAATGCAATGACTGTGCTGCTCAGCAGGTGACAGTGATACGTTGGCAGCATATCTATCAAAGGTGCACATTTGTTTTCTCCTGAATTCATGGTGGATTACAGATTAGAAAGGTTCAGAAATACCACATTAAATTACAAAAAAAACTTTCGGTCTTCCGTCATCTGCTTCATTTTGCAGCCAAAACGTCTTTCTGTTAGTAACACAGCATTCCTGTGAAGGCATTACAGTGCTGCCCAGAGATTCATCTAATGATGTGAAGCCAATCTCCAGGTACCTGAAAGAAACACTACATTGAGTGAGTTAATTAGTGTGAACCATGTGGTCCCTTATGGCATAGTCAAGACATTTGTAGTTGTTTGTCTCCCTCTAGTGTTCATACAACAAAATTGCTTTGCAGACATATATACTTGAAAAAACATTGGCAGGGATGAAATCAACATTTAGGATGAACTTTGACTCGCAACTAAATATTAAGTGATAATTTTTTTTACCTTAAATGAGTTCAGAAAACAGGAAAAAATGACCCTCAAAGCTGTTCTTGTACAGAAGAAGCAAAACACTCTACTTCCATTGTAAGTAAAGGATAGATGTTGAGTGTCAGTTGAGTTGCGAGCATTTTTGACCAGGTTCATGCAGACTCGACTGAACTCCATTGAATTTTTTGGACATGGTGTGTGAGTGATTTTTGACCACAAACAAATCAGCAAAAAATAAGTCTGGGTTTAACACTTTTAACCATTTCAAGGTAGAATCACTGATAAGATGCTAAGCTGACAGAGTGAAAAATAGAGGTACAGACAAATAGCTGATGCAGCTACTTACTCTATCATTATCAGCTGCATTACTTCTACATAAGTAATACACTGTGGAGAAGATAAGAAACTCAGCTTTTCAAGGATGTAGACTTAATTTTCCAACAAGTAAGACCTAGTTAAACAGAGTACCATCAAACTGTAAAGTGGTTTGAAGAAAAAGGCTTGTAAGGTTTTCAGCACATTTTTCCATCATCTTCACGCATATTAATTTTTATGTGATTCATATCCTTCGAATTCTCTTCATTGCCTGTACCCTCTAATGACCAGCTTTTCTATTTGTTTTAAAACCTTCTTTGAAGTTTTATGTAGAAAAGGTAATTTCATTAAAAAAACACACACACACAGAATAACACACATTAAGTGAACCCATCAGAGAGTATGTCTGCGTCATAGGACTGGCTGAGGCATGTTTATCATATGTTTATGCTTGGTGTAGCACTTGCACTTCCCAAACTCCATTCTGGGAGCCTCTGTGTGTTAGACTGCTCTGTCTGAAACAGCCATTTCCACACCCTGATGGGTAATTAATTGAGCTTTAGGGAGTGTTTCACACATCAGAGTGGCTGACTGACTGAGTAAATGAATGATTGACAGGAAACAACACACTTGGGTCCAAAATGCAGAATACAGGGACAACTTGCTACTGAGTGGTTATATGTGCCTGTGGGAACCTAAGTATTAAAATAGCTAATTACAATGAACCAAACCAGCATTTTGAGAAAACAGAAATCATGGAAGCATTTAAAATTAATTTTCATCTTAATTACAGGATTGTGTGTTATTAAAAAACTGGCATACACAGGTCCTTGGGATTGAGTCTGCAAAAAAAATGAATTCTCTACATGGCTTTATACACCATTTCTGCCTCATTGCTATACTACCAAAATGTTCTCAAAAAAGATATCCTACTGCAGCTCACAAATTCATATTTAAAAAAATGCAAAATGAAAGTGTACTACAACATTACGAAGGCCAAGTCTTAAAGATATATTTACAACAGAAAAAATGTAAAGGAATACATACTATCCAGCCTTTACTACTAAATGGAGTCAGATCAGTGGCCCACCTAGCTCACCCTGCAGCTTAAATCATGCCCCTTGTTTTGATTGCAGTTAAACTTCAGCAACAACTAGGTGTCAGTTGCTCAAGGAGCTTGGCTTTAGGGTAAAGCGTTCTGGATCATAGGTTTAGAGGGGCCAGTTTGGAATGTGTATGTAATTCAGACATCCTCATTCCCTCCAATGTTATTTTATGGTGATGAACGCATCTTCGCTGAAGCATATACGTACTCCATTTTTTGAAACGGATTCTAAAGCTGCATAGAGAATCTGTTGCTGCAGTGTCTCTGTGGTATTTACACCCCCTTAAGTACATCATCTACAGGCTTGTGCACTCTGTGTAAACCAAGTACCAGAACTGCATGAATATGTCTGAGTATGTCTTAGCAAGCATAAAATTGTTACAAATAATGCATGCACTGTGTACAGCTTCTGGCCTGTATGAACACGGATTGCAAGGGCGATGTCTATGCACTGGCCTAATACTCTGTCCCAGTGTGTGCACTGACCCTCTTTCTTCAGTTCCCCAGACCCAGTCCCCAGGGTGTGTATTCAGTTCCTATGACAACAATCATCTGTGCTCCAATAATTTTGACAAGGTGGTCCTGTGGGACACGGCAAAAGGGGGAAGGTCGATTTTAAACTGAGCAAACACACCAAGGGGAGAACATCTGTCACATGAAGAGTCAGTCCTCATTTTTCCAGGTGCTTTATTTTTCACTACAACCTAACTGACCCAAGAGTGATGTCACTGTGAAAGACTATGATGAGTTACACTCGCATATGCAGTATTTGATGTTTCCTGTCAATGCCAAATCCTCAAGCATTTCAGCACTCCAGCATAATAATTGCACAATGGCTTTGGAAGTTGTGTAAAGTGCTAGGTGAAAGTTTTCAAGTGTAGGGCCAAAAAAATACTTGAATGCAAAAAACTTTAGCAGTTGTTGGGTGACTGAATTTGCCTTCTTTGCTACATTTACCTAAATACTCTCCCCCATGATCAGTTATTTATGCAGACAACATAATAAACCACATTTAGGGAATGTTTTATTACAAATAACAAGCACAACAGAGAAGCACACTCTATTGTGGCTGGTCTTCTACAACCAAAAGTAAAACGCAATACTGTTTTTTTTTTTTTTTTTTTTTTTCCACTAAAAAAATGCTTGTCCGTCTAAATCACACATGTGCTCTGAGGCAGAGAATGAGTTTTCGGCTAGCCTTAACAAAAAGGTCAAATGACCCCATTTTTTCAGCAATCCCACAATGCTCCTCTGTCCCTTCCATCTTCCTCCTGCTCTCATTCTTTTCATACAGTGCCTATCCCCCTTCCTCCTCACCTCTTTCACTCCCTACCCTTCCTCTCCTCACTCTGTGAGGTAAAAGTGCATCTTGTCGTTGATGTTCTTCCTCTCAGGGTTAAGTCTCTTGAGAATCTGGGCCAGCACGTTGACTGTCTGCTCGCTGCTCAATCCCGTCCTCTTGGTTTGGAACTTCTTCAGCAAGTCCTTGGTGGTCATGGGCTTTCGAATCAGGTACCGTCGCACTGCGTCTTCTGTCAGCTGCACGTCACTGTTGGTTAGAGGGAGAAAAGACGACAGTGTCAACACTATGCAGTGATACCTGTTTACTTACATAACCACAAAGCCTGTGCTGCACCTAAAAAGCCAAAGACGGCTTCAAGAACCTGCATCCCAGCATGTGAGAACAGCCTCGTTGCAGGCAGCAATGGAGATATGAGAGAATCTGACAGGGTAGAGAGAGAAAGAGAGCGAGAAGAGAGAGAGAGCTACCTAGAGCTGGGTGTGGATTTCCCAGAAGTGGGTTGCGGGGTAGTCTTGCCAGATGGGGTCTGGGGACTTGGTTCCATTTTCAGCCTCTTGGCTGCAGGCAGGTCTGAGTTGGAGGCCACTGTTTGGCGCTTGCCTGAGAAGAACAGGGTAATACAGTTTCATAGACGTGCTTTTTTCTCCTTTGACATTTGGCGGGTTATGGGCAAAGTTTACGATGAGACAAAGGCCTTTAGGAACTCCAGATGGTTAATGGAGCCAGGGATATAAGACAGAGACATAAAGGAGCTAAGCCAGTGCTGATAAGGTACCTTGCTCCAGTTTGTTTGCTGCGGCTCGGAGCGTGTTGGAGGTGGAGGCGGCGTCAATGGAGGGGGTTCCAGGGCGGCTGCCGGTCCTAGAGCTGCCTGCTGATCCCCTGCCCCCTCCACGCTTTGGGGGAGTGCGTTTCTTCTGTGCAGGGAGAAAGACCGGGCAGGAGGGGTATAATCATTAGTGAACAGACCTAGAACACAGCGTCAATAAAGGACCAGAGTAACTAACCACCATGAAGAGTGCGGAGGAGGCCTCTCTCTCGATGTCACTGTCCTCTGAACTGTCCGACTCCTCGCTGCTGTCTGAAATACACAGCATGTGTTACTGAAGGGACACCCACTTCACAGTCAATCAGGGTGAGCCACATGCTAGTGTGGTCCGTACCTCTCCTCTTCTTCTTCTCCTGTTGGACGGGAGTCTTTTTCCCATCCTCCTCTTCTTCCTCTTTCCCCTCCTCCTCGTTCGGTTTTTCTTCCTCGCTCTCTTCCTCGCTCTCGGACGCCTCATCAATACCTGGGATAGCCAAACAGACCACTTCAGCACACTTCACAATCAGTCATTTCTCACATACATACAGCTTCTGCATGCAATGTGCATGTTAATCTCTATGTAACACTTTTATCTGTGCATAGAGAGTTAGTGGGGGAGTTGGGAGGATATGTGCTCACGTTCTTTACCTTTAGGAACGTCCTCTCCTTTATTGGGCTTGACCTTCTCTTGTTCTTCTCCTTCTGAACTGGAAAAGTGGAAAACCAAGACAATGTTAAAATGAAGGAAAGTTCTTGTGCATTCAGCTCCAACATTCATGGAGGAAACTCATTCTTAATTTCAACAGAATGAGAACGAACAGAACTATGTGAGGATGAATAAACCAGATTATATGGATATAATGGTTTATGTTTTCATACCAATCATACAACAAACATGCAAAAGGTTTCGGTACAAAGTTAATTTTTTCTACACAGTGATTCTTTTTAGCTGCGACCAGCAGCTCTATAAGTTGCTCTGTTGGTCGGGCGACAAAAATTTCCCCACCTTTTGGTGGCCACAGTTCTCTCCCAAGGAAACTGAAATTTGGAATGGAGGTCAAGTGTGTGTGAAGGTGTGTGTTTCTGTTCATGCCAACTGGCTAAAAGGGGGTGCGGCAGTGGGAGTGGCCTGGTCGCAGCTATTGCGAATTTGCACTTGTTTTGCTGCCAACCTGTCTTCATGTATATATCGATATTAGGCCATGGGCTAGATTATCCACATTGTCCTGCTCAGTGGATTTCACATCGGCATGCCCATAAGTCCTCCCTTTTAAGAGCTTCTGTTATTATAAGTTCTCCCTAGCAGTATCACCTGCTCTCATCCGACATGTAGTCCACCTCCAGACTCTCAAAGTCCCCATCATCGCTGTCCTCCATGGCTTCACTGTCACTTCCACCCTTCCTTTTCTTTTTCTTCTTGCCCTTTCCCTTCTTATTATCTTCTTTTTTTGCTTTCTTTTTACTCTCTCCATCTGTCCAAAAGAAGAACACAGCAAGACAAAAAAGCGTAGAGATCAGTTCAGTGAGAGAAGTTGAATGATTCAGTGGTATAACCATTTCACAGCTAGAAATACTGCAGCTCGTGATTGGCTCCAGCAGGAATGGGCAGGTTTGGGGGAGCCCCATGGACGGCGGGGCTCACCTTCTCCCTCACTGCTGTCACTCTCGTCACTGCTTAGGTCCAGGTCATCCTCCAGGTCGTGTATACGCAGGTCCCCTCCTCTGCCCCCCTTCTTCTTTTTCTTCTTCTTCCCTGCTTTCTCTCCCTCCTCCTCCTCTTCCTCCCCTCGTTCCTGCTCGCGCAGGCGGCGCTGCAGCATGATGCTGAAGTGATTCACCACTTTGTTCCTCCTGTGATGGGGGAGAAATAGAGAGAGAAAAGCATGGCATCGCCTTCACATGACCAACCATATCAATAACCAATGGCTGTCCTGAATTCCCAACAGTGTTTCCCAGTTTCCTCTCTCCCCTCATCACTGGCACCTTCCCCCACTTCCTTTTCAATCAAACATTTCCCCCACAGTTCAGGACAGCAACCAGTCTGCGGTTCTCACTGAACAACAATTTATCCTGGTTTACAATATTGCTTATTTTGGTATCCCAGTAAGAACAATTTATACTCTCCGACATTGGACTGCCTAATCCTCTACACTTCTTCCCTTGGCTACCTCAGCCCTATTCAAGCTGACGTTCTCCCCCATGTCCCGACATTCCCCTGCTCCTCACCTGCCCCACTCCTCCTCCGCTTCTTCAGCAGTGAGTGTCCGGTGCTTTGCCTGTGGGGTGAAGTTGTACCAGCCATGGACTGGGAAAGCCTCAAAAGCCCCATCTGGACACTGGGTGAAGATGTAGTAGGAGGCATTCTCTGTTACCCCTCCCTTCTTCTGCCCCTTGAACCTGAAACACACCACACAGACCCGTCCAGACCCATCCTAGCAACACACGTCAGGTAATCAAGTAAATGTGTTCTTCCATTTAAGCTGCTTTATTGCTTCCTTAAAGATTGTACTTTGCACATTGTACATATCACGAGAAGCACAAGAAACCACGTACCTGTTGGGCAAGTTATATAAAATTATTCAGATGAATAAGACCAGAGAAATCACAGGAAACCAAGCCAGAAAAAATTAAGCCATGGAGAGATTGAGCTGTACCTCCTCCCTGCCTTGCCATTGACCTTCAGAATCCAGGGCTGGTCCTCCGCTCTGAACTCCCGTGTGACTATGCCGAACTTCTTCCGGCGAGCCTCCTCCCTCTGCTTCTTCCCGAACTCGCTGCCAGCGGCCCCTTCCGTTGTCTCCTCTTCCCCGTACATGCGCCTGTTGCTCATGTCGCGCTCCATTTTGGCCTGCAGGAAGGAGACGGAGACTGAGAGAGGCTGACGAAAGGCATGACAGTATAATTTAGACTGTATCCAGGGAAGCTGCACATCTTTACCTCAAGAGGAATTATATTAAGTACCTGTGTCCAAGTAGAGCAGTTGACTTTGTCTCCAGCATTGAAAGCCATGATGCTGTACTTCTTACTGGTATTTCTATTAGACAAAATCAAAGGTAGTGTTGGATGGCAAACTATCTGTACAGACAAATGTTTAACCTTGCAAGTGAGGACTATCTCTGTTGACTGTGAACCCCATGACTGAGGGGTTCATAGCCAGAACAGTAAATAGTGTCCACTGAAGCACAACCATAAGCAAAAAAAGAAAAAACAAGAGTCGGCTACTCACTTGGGTACTCGGACAATGTACTCCGTGGAGGAGGATCCACTGCTCCCCTGAAAAACAACTCATTCATCAATGACAGCAATGGATGGGACAGGATCACTTAACATAATCACACCTGCGTCTAAGCACAAGATTTCACCGGGGACCAATACCAGTGAGCAGATCCGTATAGCTTTATCATTAATTTATATCATTCATTCACATCTTACCAGTGATGTCATAGTTGAATGGGTCCTGGAATTCTGTCAGGAACCTCACAGAATACTATATTGAACAAAATTACTCCTCCTTTTCTGAAAAAAAAAAAAAAAAAAGTATAATTTACACATCCTCTTAGCAGATTAACACCTACATTACATCTGTAATTTTGGCAAAAATGCAAACTTTTAACAATATCCTGAGAGTGCCACTGCAGCTACTGCAGCACCAGTCACTAGACATAGATACATGGAAATTGAACAGGCAACAAATTGAGAACTTGTGTGTAGAAGGCCAAGTATTGAGGAAGTTGGAGCTTCCCAAACAGTTCTCTGAACAACTGGGCAGTAAAATCCGACAGACCCCACAATGGCATATGCATTGAACATATGAACATAATATGCACATAAATATGAAATATTCTTCTTGGTGTTACACAAATATTATGACAGTTTATTAACAGTAATCTAACTTGGGTCGATAAATGTCCATATGGAGAGCAAGGCTATGACCCAACACCTCAAATTTTTGGCCCATTCTACAGGACCGTCCACTTTTGGACTTGGAATTTCTTATAATTGATTAAAAACTAATATTGCCCAGTTCATGGCTCTATTAGGAACAATTGTTCAAAGACCATTTCATATTATACTAATATGTAAATTAATTGTTACTTTATAGTCTATTTAAAGAGTATGCATCGGCAAAGGCTGCGGACAGAAAAGCAGACGTTTCTGTAGAATGAGCCTTTTAGCATTACAACAGTTAACGGTACCATGATTGTCAAATGGCAGGTTATAAATATTCAAAAATTAATAAGCGTTTTTATTAATGGGCTTAATATTTACTATGTCGTTAGGAATAAAAATGAATTTACACCCATACCTTCACATTAGTTGGTAAATTAATGAAGTTTGTTTGCTGGTTTCCGCTAACACTATCAAGAAGCTATATTAATGTTTAATTTTAACGATAACTATAAATGGGCTATCAGCATACCTTAACCAGGTAACGTAAGCAAACTCTGTGGTAACTACCAACCAGTCAATCTGGAGAAAACGTTTACCAGCGATTTAATTCAACTTCCCTTCACTCCAAGGATCCATGTGATTCAGGTCTGTATCGCTCGTCTGTTTAGGCATAGCTAATGCAACGTTTTTCGACACCAAACAATTTTGAATGTACAATATTGTTGCCAGTTCGTGGAGCCCAGTTAACAGGGTACGCTGGTGTTCTTGCTCAGTACCATTCCAAAGACATTAAACATACATAAAGCGTTTAGATAAATTCAAGGATATCTATTTTGGCTAGTCCGAAGCAAAAATCCTAAAATCCCCACTGTGATGTTAACGTTTGCTAACGTCGATCATGCGGAACTGAGCGTGAAGATGTCGAGTTACCTATTTCAAAACAGACACGTTTGCCTTAACCTATTTAGTTAAATCATTAATATTACAGGGCAAATACATGCAACATTATTATCACTGTAACATTACATTCTACTTACGCTCAGTTGAACAGCTACCGGGCTTGCTTACTTCTGCTTCATGCTACTTCGCACACAAATGTGGTCCGTTCGCTACATTGTCCGGTTAGAAACTGGGAATTGACGTGCAATGGTTCCGAAGTGAATGCACTGTGACAAACAGAGGAACCAAAACGTCCACGCTAAAGAAAGCCAGGTCTGGATTGTCCCCCATGAGAATGTCTCAACACATACTGTCTACACTTAATTTTATTAATATTATTTTTGTCGTCCATTAGATGTTAATTTAATATTCTCCCTTTGTAGATATTTTTAGATGCTTCCGATCTAAATGCATGCTTGTTCCAACTGTTAGGGCCCATATGTAGTTTTTCCCTTCTTTAACTGGCTGGTTTACTTGTTGTAATAAACATATATTCATCTACATCTATACATTACTTTGATATGAGGTCTTTATGTCCTTTTATCTTACACTTTACACCATCCTTGTTCTCATTGGTTCTTCACTTGACAACTTTACCAAATGGGAGGTGAACATATATCCTGACTCTGGTCTGTAAATTAGCAAAAACATTTTAGCATCATAAATAATTAGGCTGTCAGGTATACTTTAAGAAACTGTAAATGTCAGACTGTTAGTGTGTTGGTTTCATTACCTAGCATGAAGACCTTAGAGCCATGATTGCTGGCTGGATTGTTCCCTGGACATTTAGAACGATCAGATATCTCTACCTGAATTGCTCTGGACGTTTTGCTAGTTTTGTTAACTTGGTAAATAGACCAAAGTGTTCTTCATTCTTCAAATCATCGACAAAAAAGGTGGAAATAGCAGGGATTTATGATAAAGCATATAGTCACTGCTTCACACGAATAGTTTTTCTTTTTTGTGTGCTTGAACTTGTGTGCTTTTCCATTTAATTATAACTATTGGAACACGTAACTTGTCGATTGTTTAAAAACATTGATCATGGCAACCTCAAATTAGGTTTCATAGAAGAGCCAAATAATTGATTATAAATGGCATTATTATTATGTCAGGCTTAGATTTGTACCAATTCACACAAATTTCAAACAACAATTCAAACAACAAATCCTGTACCATTCTATTCATCAACCTTAATACCAAGCTTAGCACAAATGTCTTTGCATAACTCTGTGCCACTCCAAAATATATATTCCACTCCAAAATTCTTAGCATTCAGTGCGGCATGTATCATATACTTCCATCAAGGATATGTAACTACAATGCTCTGATGAATATAACAAATAAGAAATGACAGGAAATACCATTCTGTAATGAAGATGTTAAATTCTTTGTGACCCTCTTGCTCTTGTTTCTCTACTGTCCAAATATTCACAAAATCAGTTAGTTAAAATGTGAATTCTCATTGGTTCATGGTGTGAATGTTAGTAATCTTAGTCATTATTCATTTCAGTTGGTAAAGAAATTGTTTATGTGTACTTCCTTGGTCTCTTGGATGCCTGAGGCTGAGACTTCATTAATAATCAGACAGAATCAGAAAAATGCACTGTTGAATTGTAGGTGTCCATGACATGAACAATGACAGTCATTTTTTAATTATCTCAATGAGTGAAGTCAAAATAAAATTTAATTTCAAAATATGAACAATGCTGGACATAGAATGGTATTACATATACCAATATCAATTCTATTACATTAGTAATTACATTATAGCTACCCTGTAACTAATATCCAGTTGTGTTTTATTACACGTTTACAAATGCTTAAGAATAATAAATAACATTAAGAATGTTTACTTATAAACATATAATAATAATCATAGGTTATTGGTTCACTGTATTTTTGTCCATTAGTAGTACAATAGATCATGCAATTTGACTTATGATTTGAAAAGCAAAATATGACCTATATAAAGTATATATAGAATACATACAAGTCATAACATGCATATTTGAGGAGTCAAAAAAAATCTTCATTCTTTCATTTACAATGCTTACGATTCCGATGCATATTCCTATTTGGGTGGGGGTTCAGCCTTGCAAAATTTCAAAAACAAATGAAAAGAAAACATGATTAAAACATTATACAACTTGCCAAATTGTTTTCAGATTGAATATGATAAATTATGAGCAGAGCAACCCATGAAAATGTTCAGACTTACCCCAGAATCTTGAACAGTATGTGTGTCGCTGGAGTTTTTTGATGGCTCCTCTGCTCTAAACAGACATTTCAGCCATGTCTTGTACTCTTCTAGTACCTACACAGCACATGCTTGCATCAGGAATGTCTTAAGTTTCACATTAAAGGCCAGTGAACAGTCAATATATCATAGATTTAAGTTTGGTGATTGAACTTTCTTTGAACAGATTTTTTGCAGCATGAATTGTTTTACCCATAAATCTTTGTCAGTAGCTCAACATTTCATGAAACTATGGGAACTACTGAATGAAAATGTGTTCTCATATGCAGGTAACATACTCTCTGCCTACATCAGATGGCCAGAATATATCACAGCATACTGTAAAATGGTTAAGAGCAGTGAAACAGCCTGTCCTGAAAAAATATCACTCTAGTGCTTTTTGGATGTTTTTTTTGTCTTCTCAGCCATTCATGGTAAGACAAAAGGTAAATGCAAAGTAATATGCAAATTATGCAAATCAAAGATCACATGGACCATGTAACCTGAGGGCACATGTTATCACAAATCACAGATGTCAGTTTGAACAAGCTGAAGAGCCTTCAGTGTAAAAACATTCAAGGATGACTGTGTGGGCAGTATGGAAACACACTATGGAAATGCCAAACTAGCATTTTAATCACAATTTTACATGCGATTGTGGTCAAGCTTTTTGACTACTGGATATTTACCATTTTAATAACATGCTGGATTTTTAATTGTTATGCCATAGCTAAAAATGACATTTTTCAAGAGTATTTTTCTTTTTTTGTCTGTGCATTGGCTTTTGTGCTCACTGTATGATACTGTGTAACCATCACTTTATTGACTGCAGAATGAGTAGACCCAAGGGAGCAGGGGAAGCTTGTCACCTCTTTGTTGAGGAGACAGTGAACGATGAAGATGAAGGTTCCCTGCTGTGAGTTGAGGAGGATGAAGAGGTATTTTAACAGAATGTTGGTTTGGAAAAATCCTAAAATCCAGGAACACCCCAAGATGAAAAACTGGGCCACAATTTTGAAGAGAATCAATCTGAAATGAAAGACATGGATAAATATGAGACTGCTTGTATGTGCAAATGTTACTGCAACAGGATGAGGAGTATGTGCATAAACATTCCTAGTGTATCACCATCGAAATTGGGAACAAAACTGTTGCTGATAGTCTGATGTAGTGAAATTTATCTTAATGCACCAGTTTGGAAACTTTGGAATGTATGGTCACAAAGGAATGTTTATTTTTAATTTTGAATAACACAAGAAATGTGAAAAATATTGCTGATCCAAAGAATCTATACACAAACACTTACACAGTATGTGCACACACACTTACCTTGTGTCTTTTGCCTGGGAGACGTCACTCTTCATGTTGGCTAGTGTAGGCTGTAGGCTCCAGATAATCACACAAAATGAGACAAGGTTGAGCTGTAGAAATGATACAAACAGCATGGTCAGCTCAGGGTTCCAGATGCATTTTGCTGCTAAAAGGTGTCTGTCTATATTTAACATTGGGATTTATGCTTCACATTTTTATCCGCAAAATTTTGTACTTTTTTTTTTCAAATATAGTGGAACTTGACCTGGTCGAAATCATTCCCACAGACTTCAGGCAGAGAGAACCATAGGCATGTGAGAGGCACATTCCTTCCCACACTGTAGACCTTGTCTTTAACTGCATTACAATATTGTACTGACTAGTCTTTCCCAATTAACCTTTATTGTGTAATTGCTTGAGCACCTTGGCACCTAATCCAATAATTTCTTGGATTAGAGTGGCTTCAGTGACACGTTGAGGATAAGGGTGGAGACACCAGTCACCAGCTACTCAATTCACATGGTCTGAAAATCGGAGATATCGCTAACTAGCAAGTCAAGTACGTCAGGGACTTTTTATCTGTTAACTTTGACATGTTAGTGAAAGAAAGCAATCTATTCTTGAATCACAATCTTGAATTGTACAAACACAGAAGCAAAGATTTGCTCCACAGACTCTCAAATAAATGAAGGAGAATCCTTCTGTAACACACGCATGCGAATGAGAGCACATACTGCGAGAATAGCACACACTGGACCAATAAAACTCCACTGGAAGTTTTTATCATTTTGCAGCCAGCATCTGTAATAAAAACATAAATTCAGAAACATGGTGTCAGTGTTGTCCTATACTGTTTCCTGCGCGCTTGCTATTCTAGATTCAAGAACTTCCTGTCTATACTAGAGCTACTTTTGCTACTGCTGAACAACTTGGTATTGGTGAATATAAACAGAGAATATACATTACAAAGAATAACATTTAAATTTATTAATCAGTGCACCTTATTAATACAACTTACATTAGGAACATGAAAATGAAATAATACGCACACGTCTTTGTTGCCATAACCGTCTGGATACACGGCAGCAGACACTCCCACCACCAGTAAGGGAATTCCATAGCCAATCAGCAGGAGGTATAGAGGCCTCAGCCCCTCCTTCTGGATGACCCGCACTTGTGACAGGCTCCTGACCAGCAGGAAGAGCTGCAGTGTCTCCAGCAGCATAAACACAAAGCTGGACAGGAAGAGGAAGTGCAGCAAGCCTGCAATGGCTGCACACACCGTCTGAGGGAGCCACAACATAATCTTATGCATATGCTTATATGCCATATCAATGTCATATCAATATGTGTAGCCACCTGTGCAGTTATCAGATAATAATATCCAAATCAGCACATCAACAAAAATTTCAATACCATGTCCATCTCTTTGGAAAATAAATGGTCTACTCTTGTATGTGGCTAATAATGTTTGAACACTCGAGGTGCAGGAAAATATACACAGCTTGACGTGAAGTGTTTTAATTCAACAACAACAATAACATTTAAAATGGTCACATTTTAAAAACAGATGCTATATTGATTCCTGTTTTTACAAACCTAACAATGAGAGTGGCAAGACAGCTGAAAGTGGTGAGAGTTGATATATATGAGTGCATTGACAATTCTCACATTAACCCCTGCCCAAACAACTCTGGTCATGCTCTGGAATCCAATAGAGACCCTTACCTCATTCTCAGTGCGGGACACGCCCAACAAGAAGAGCAGGTGACCCAGGAAGAGACAGATACAGAGGTGGAGGCGGGCGGTGTTGTTGATCTTAGGGTTCCAGCTGCACAGCAGGAAGGAGAGGATAGCGAGGCCCAGGAAGGCCAGGCCCACAGCCATACAGATCAGATTGATCCACTCCAACAGTTCATCATCCTCAGCCTGCAGAGACACACAGGGATCAGCTCCAGTCATACAGTCATGAGCTCTTGTCCTGCTCAGTAGCACTGTGATAGACACCCTACCTGTTCCTCTGTCTGCAGGAGGATGGCGAAGGTGGAGAGGTGGGTACAGCTGCATACTGTGTGGGTCTCATTGGAGAAGGTGGCTGTGCACCCGTCCACTGACCAGTTCTTCTCCTTCCCCTTGTCATCCCAGTATACACAGGTCACCAACCCAGCCTGGAACTTCTGCTGACCAGGACAAGAGATGATCAGAGATCACTTGTGTACTAGAACACAGTATGTGAAAGAAATATTTTTTTTTCTTAAATAAAATCTGTTAAAGCTACTTCCTCACTTTATTTTAAACTACACAGAGTTGTCACAGAACAGTTGGTCTGGCCATGCATTTGAGGAGAAGACCCTTGGGGTGTTCCAGTCATTCAAGTCTTCAGTCAATGCTTGGCACAGGACTGGACACTGTCAATGCTGTAGGTAACTGACCGGCCCAGGTTGGCTCAATAGCCTGTTCCAGCCTTTAATGGAAAGTGAGAGCCTACCACTGGTGTTCTCAATGACCCAGAAGCCAGTCTCAACTCTGAGATGTTTGATAACCTCCAGTGCACGTTCTCACCTTGCTGTGGAGGATGGTGAATTTTACTGGATCAGGGAGCTCTGTTTGATTGGTCTTTGGCAGTGTGGCAGTGATGATGTCAGAGTAAATCTCTGTGACGTTTTCTGTCTCAAAGAAACTGGGGCCCATGAGCTTCTCCATCCCACTGACTGACATCAACACTGCGGCGGCAGATCCTGGGCAGGAGAGACATCACTTAATTATCATCATCAGTTTCATCTTTATTTCCATGATCATCATCATCATCATCATCATCATCATCATCAATTTCACAATTATTGTAGCTGCCGTCAACATCATCCGCCCTCAACACTTACCATCATCGTTCTCACCATCATCATTACCAGCATCACATTTACCATCACTGCTGGTCCTCAGTACTTACCATTGTTGCTTTTAGCAATAGCTGGAAGATTGATATTCATTGTGTTCCCCTTGGCATTTAGTACGGGAACCTCAGTCATATTCACTTCTGGTCCAATGGCCTGCGTATTAATTTCTGTAAGAGAAAAAATACTAATACATTCTCTGAAACACAACAGCAACCAATTTCATAATATGTCTTTAGAGAATCTGGTACCTGTCCAGTGTCTTACCCATGATAGGTGTCCTAATGATTTTTGCATTGGTCATATTGGGCTCAATCAGAGCGGACACCAGCTTCTCAGAGATCTCCAGGACTATACTGGCAACTTCAGCGCCATTGGAGTCTCCTTCTTCAGGCGACAGGTTGTCTGTGACAGAAAGGGCTGTGGTCAGGACACTGGTCACTGCCTAAGGAGGTTGGAGAAAATGGAGAGCATAGGGTCATTCATGGAAGATATTACCTGTGAGAGTTAAATGGCTGGCAGAGTCACTCTGTAATCCTTCCCTTATATAGTCAGATTTTGTAAGTAATTTAAGGTTACGACCACAGAAGCCTCTACACATCTAAGTGCAGAAATTAAATCAAAAGTTCAAAGTCTTATGATTTTCACACTAATTGAAAGCATTAAAATCAACTGCAATAAATCACTCTAAGTCAATTTTCTGTACAGACAATGACATACACATGGATATTGGGTTAATATACCACTTTACATACATATAGCTAATAGCATGCAAATCTAAAAAGCTATTATTTTCTTTACATATTAGTTTTGAAAATCATAAGGTGATCTTGCTCAGGGCTAGCTGTACCATCTTGAATGGATGGCAGGGTTGTAAGCTATCATCATCAATATTTTTTGAAGCTGTTCAAGTCAGAGTTCTTTATTTTCTAGCCTTTTTTGTTTTGTCAAAAAAGACAAATGCTTGTATATAAGTAAATTTAACCAGCTTTTTTCTCCACAAAAATAGAATCATAGCTCCTGGTACTGACCCCCTCAGACAGAATTACGTCAGGGTTATTGGCCAACTCCTCCTTCAGTTTGTTGAGGTAGTACTCCTCACGAGACTGGCCCTGCAGAGAAAGGCAGGGATGGACAAATAAAACCTTCTATATACATTATTCTATATACATTATTAGCCCTGTTCAAGGTGATGTCTCCTTTAGCTATCAACCTACCTCAGGAGGAGTTAGTGATTCAAGCTCTTCCAGAAAATCTGAAAGTTTCAGAAAAGAAGTTTGAGTCCTATCCAATTCAAAATATACAATAATTCAATAACACGAATACATTTCTACATTAAAAAATTCTACCCCAAAAGAATAACACAAATTGAGCTACTAGTTGAAGTTACGAGGGATTAATATCACAAAACAGACAAACAAAAAGAAAGAAAGAAAAACAATCAATTAAATACAAAATGTAATTCAAACAAAAATACAAAACAGAACCTTGCTCAAAATACCAAAAAAAAAACTTGGTCTTTATATTAGTTAGTTATGGGGGTTATGGATTTATCAAAGGGGATTTAAAATAAAAAATGCATGCCTAAATCAATAAAAACATCCTCATTTTACAGATGAAAATCCTCAACACAAAATGATAAATCCCTTAAAAACAAAGTTATCCATTGCAAAGCCCCAATGTGCCAATAGCTGAACATTTGGCTTTTGTCTATAGTTTGATTTGGTGTACATGTGATTGATTCTAAATGGAGTAACAACTAGAACTGAAATATTAGAAGTTTCTAGTCAAAACCTCAGGTCAAAAATCAGTCATGTTTAAGTAACAGTTTATTTGTATTATTTGTATTTAGACAGTATCTGTGGTATTTGACTCACATGGACCAGTTCACACAAACTGGTCATTCCACCAATCACTCACGCTTGCACAGAGTAACCCCAGTCTCCCAGGTAAATCCAGTGGAAGAGATGTAACCATCCTGGCAGGTGCAGTAGTAGCTTCCAGGAGTGTTGTAGCACACAGTATTGGAGCCACAAATGTCTTGGCTGCACTCGTCCACATCTGCAATGCAAAAACACCCAACTCACAATTTCCCAAACTCTGTATAAATGTACAAGTACTGCACCCATACAAACATCACTTAGTACAGCTCCATCTTGTTGTTCCACTATGTCACCTCCTCTCACTGTGGCCAGGCTTACCATAATTCCTCTATGGATGCAAATATAGGGATTCATTTTGAAATAACCCTAAACAGCTTGAAATCAGTGTAAAAGTCTAGTAGGGCTTGTTAAATAAATTTAACATTTATTATGTTCAGACAGGGGGAGACAGAATCATTATTTGAGAGATAAAGGTGGTGGAAAAGTAATCCACAGTTCCCATACATTCTACACAAGGTTCACAAATGTTCAGCTCTGGTTATTGTGATTGTAGAGGCCATGACAGGTGTTTGACATCATGATTTTCATGAAACCACTCTTGGAATATGGGAAAATCTTGACATGCCTGATTGACTAAAATGACTTGAATTCATATGCTGTAATACTATAATGTAGAATGATAATAGAACCCAATAACCATGCATTAGCTGACACACACTTTTCACATTTGAAAAAAGGCAACGAGAACTTTCTTCAGCATTCTCCAAACATAATCCATCCAAATGTAGGAAAAAACCATGATTTGTTTCCAAATGGCAGCTGTATCATAAATAACCCCTCTATGATTCATTACTTGGTGAATATTTCGGTTTCTGATATCTGTGAAGGGAAGCAGATTAACACCATAGGATGGTGGTATTGAAGCTATGCCAAACCTGAATTACCCACATCTAGGGTGATGGTATGACACCACACCACCACAAACCCTCATCCATCCTCAGTCCTGCTGGCATCTGAGATATCCTCACCTTGACAGGGATTTGAGACACTGATTATGGAGTCCAATGAGATGACCTGGTACCCCCCTAGGCAGGTGCAGGTGTAGCTTGCAGGAATGTTGGTGCAGTTAGCATTAGGACCACAGATTGTGGTGTCCTCCATACACTCATCAGTATCTATGGGAAAATTTATGTCAGAAGAATAGCTTAGCTTGGAGCATTGATGAATGTTAATGAACAGTTATTATATTATATTATATTATATTATATTATATTATATTATATTATATTATATTACATTATATTACTCTTTAAAAATAAAATGGAGAAAAAGGTTGCATTTTTGTGATATTCACAAGCCTCATGTTTTTAAAAATATTTTTACCGGTTTATCAGACCTTTCATGTAGCTCATGACAAACTTAAACTCCATAAAAGTCTCCCAATGAAGCTGCATTTCAAGACTATTAGACTTTCGTAGGATATTCTGAAAAGTTTTACACTGACAGTATTCTTTTGCTGTGTAGCCATAAAGTCTGACCTCTGCAGGGGTTTGAAGGGGAGGGTCTAACATCCGGGTTGTTTACATGGTAGTTCTGGTGACAGGTGCAGGTGAAACTCCCGATTGTGTTGGCGCAATCAGCATTGGGACCACAGACATGGTATCTCCGTGAACATTCATCAATGTCTGTGGAGGATTATCAGAAGGGTTAAAACATAGCTTAGGGGTACAGGCTATCATTAGATATTAGATCATTTATGGAACTCATTCCAGCTCTTACACTGCAAATAGTTTCAGTCCCTTGAACACTCATTTGTGGAAGTTCAGGGCATAATTCATTTGGCTACAATTTGGAAAGGTCCACTGGTTTTTTCACAGTCCTCATTGAGAGGCACATAGAAATAACTTTCACACGTCTGACTAAAATCACATATGAGCAGCCACATCTTGTTTATAGCAGAAGTCTTTTTAAGTACTTAACTTATTTTAAAACCAATGTATTTCTCTTTATTTATTTATTTTTTTTGATAATGGCAGAAGTGTGTATTGCTTTTTGTATTCAAAGTTATCAATATTTTAAAACAGCTTTGCTTTAAGCCTACATTCACCTTAGAAACATAGTGTCTGGCTGGGTGTGGCAATGATATTATTTAACTCTGACTGGCAGACAGCTTCCACCCCTGTCCTTAACCCGAAACAACTTCCTGGCACCAGTAAAATACACACAACTTAGCTAATAATGGCTGCCATTCCAAGAAGCATGCATGAGATGGCCATGTTCATATGAGCTGATTTCTGATCTGGAATTTTAGAGGATTACCTTTTACAAAACTGCATGCCTTACGTGATACATGGCTGTGGCAACGATGTGGAAAATTAAGTCCAACAGTAATGCTTTTTACGAGCTGTTGCTGCTCTAATGGGTAATTAATATGCAATTCCTTGTTTATTTCCATGAATGCATAACCTTTGTCTCAATCCCAGAAAAAAGGATTCTTATAAACCTGGAACCCTAAAGGGTCAGATCTTCACCAATCACACTGCACTCTCAAATTAGCATCAAATGGAGCATGACCAACCACAATATCAGAAAACAGATTCAAGATATGCTTTTAGCTTTACCTCGGTAATGTTTCGCTTAAACCCAACTCAGGTGGTCAGTTTTATCACTGTAACATGATTTTAATCAGACTTTGAAAGGAAGAAGCCAGACATGTGAGGCTGCAGTCTGTGGTATTGTTGATTTGCTGTATGTTGATTGTATTATCCAAATTGTATTAGAGGCTAATTTTAAGGTTTGATGAGAATCTAGTCCTAAAACACCTCTTGATTGAAGAGCATGATTTGTTTAATTAAATCAGGTGTTTCAGTGTTGGGCAAGAACTTAAGTCTGCATTCACACATTTAGTTCCTCTGTATTGAAATTTCTCCACATTAGTATAATGTTGCTAAATTGTTCTTCATAATAACAGTTGATAAACACAGTTTATTTGTATTTATGTATTTATAGCTTACCTGTACAGCCATAAGAATTATTAGTTGGCAAGAATCTGGCTGGCATTTTGTATCCTAGATCACAGGCACAAAGTCCAATGTCTTGAACACAGTGTGCAAGTGGACCACAGGAAGTTAAGGAGCAGATTTTGTGTTCTGTACAAACAATATACACAATTAGTACCAAAGAATAGCCCTCAGTCAAAACCCAGGTTTTCTCTAAAACTGTCATTGTGGTTGTCCGGAATATGACTTGTATTGTGCATCATAGGCATACAGTGGTTGATACTCACGGACACCGAAGGTCGCTGGACAAGTTATGTTCGGCAGACGGTACACATAGTATTCCTTTGAGCAAGCCAGCACTTCAATCTCATATGAAGTCTCAGTACAGTTCCCTTCCACTGAAAAATGCGCCATCCCCTTTATGATACCCTCTCCTATTTTGGGGTGTGTGACAGACAATCCTAAACAGTATTTTGAACCACAGGCATTTAACCAAATACATCTTTCGGTTATCATATCCCCAGCAATCCCTGTGAAGCGCACCCATAGTCCACTCAGATGTGAGTCACACAGTGGGTAACCAGGGAAGCTTCCAGAATAATATTTGATGTTGCGCCAAGGATCAGAAAGCACAGTATGATTTACACAAGGGTCTGGTTTAGACAGGAAAACAAAAAGAAATAAGAGATTCACTTTAGAATGGCAATAACTTTACACAAAATAATTATCAGTTACATAATAAAAGCAAAATTATTCTTCAGAGTAAATTAAAAACAAAATATGCATTGATTTTAAGTAATGCAATGATAATTTAAATCATCTTTATTGTTATCATTTTACAGTACGAATGGAGCAGACATAAAATGTATGTATGTTTTGTATACATATGTATACAAACATTGTGCATTGTGAGATATGCACAATTGAGTGTATTTTTTTGAATGCCTACATATAAATATTTAATCATTTTCAGCCATACAATAACATAATCTATGAGAAAAGGGTAATGAATAGCTGATTCCAAAACCAGCAAGAAAGCATTACTGATGAGATATAACCAACAATATCATCAACTATATATTTCACTACCACTGAGGAAAGTGGACATGAGGAATTCATGCATCCTGTGCATTAAAAGGTGTTGAAGTCACAAGCGACATTTAGAGACTATCCTGCTTGCACAAAAATGGCATGTATTTCTAATGTTGTACAGGCAGTGTTATTGTCTAAATGTAGAGAACAAAGGTAAAAGATAAGAGTGCTATTGCTACAGTGGATATATATTGTACAGGAAAGAGGTAAAAAAAATAAATTCAGATTGATAAATCAAAATGTGTTTTATCACACGTAGCATATGCCATGGCTTTTAAAAAGGATGAATCCATCATGTGAAAGAATTCCAAATAAGCTCAAACAGCTGTTAATATTGCAAAACAATTGAAGAGAAAAAAATCAAATAGTGCTCCTGTAAAATGGACTGAAAAATCGAAACATGTGGCTTACCCCATAAAACTTTTAAAAAGGATTAATACATTCTGAGCAAGTATTCAAAATAAATAGTATTGCAAAAAGTTACAAAGCTCTAATATTTATTCAGCAGAGAGTGGCCTCAGGACTCAGACACAGGTGACAGGGACTTTTCCTCCAAACTTACCGAAACAAAAACAACACACTAGCCAGGAAAGCAGACAGCCTGGAAACAATGAAACAAGACAAGTTTATAATCATAACCATACCTATCATACAAAGAATAGAACATGAAGATTTCTTTTTTCCATACAATACAAGCAAAGGAGTAAAAGATTTGGGAGGTGGTGGATAATATCATCTCCTACCAGAAAGACTATGTAAACCATAAAGAAAACCCACCCAGATCCCTAAACTACAAGACAACATTTTTTTAAGTTCAACTTGGATAAGAACAATTCATGACTCACCCAAAACCAAAGAGAAATACGAATTTTTCATCTTTGCTGACACTTTGACAGCAAGCCCATGAAACTCATACAACAGCTGAAGTGCGGATGAAATAACAACAGAAGCATGCTTAAAAAAGCATAAGCAAATTCATCAGAGTCCTCAGTCCCACTGTAAACGAGTACAGTCCACGTCTGCATTCTGTGGATAATTTAACTTGAATTCAACATCATCGAAACTGTCACATGGACATGTTCACACCTATCAATAATTCCATTTTATAAAAGAATATTACACTTAATTACAACGGCAATTACACTACTGCATCAGTGCCCTCAGAAAAGGGACAGTAACAATGTAACGATGTAATAAATCATAAGGCAAACCCACCTTACATTAAGTATGTAGTGGCTGAATCAGCGAAACAAAATTTTGCTCAGCTGTAACATTACTGCACACATACATCAAAAATAAAACGAGTGGACACGACTGCAGCAGATTGAACATGTCCTGTAGCCTTTTTGTAGCAGTGCAGACAGGGAACTGCGCAAAAGGAATTTAAAGCATACAGTACATTGTCAAGATTAAGAATGTCAAAATATAAAAAGGAGGGAATTACATTACATTACATTAAAGGCATTTTTTAGATGCTCTTATCTTATCTTAACAGCAATAATTAAGAATATAAGCTGAAGATATTATTTCTACTTTGTAATGAAGCAAAAAATGTCCAGGTATCAGAGTGGAATAAAAAAAACATCAGACTACAGGACTTGTTTTTTTGATGTTCCTCCAAATTGTACAAGGAAACAACCAAAACCATTTGTTTTGGAAAAACATCAAATAGATTAAAGACTTCGGTGACTACAGGTTAGTACACCTCATTTGTATACAAGAAACAAACTCCAATGACATGCAAAATTGGGAATTTGTCAAATTTGCAAAATTGAGAAATTGTCACTGTACCAACAATTGTAAAAACTGGCAATCACAGTTTTCTGCTCTCATGACAGCAATGAAGGAACGTTTGATATCAATTCGCTAAGCCAGTCCTTTTCAGTACGTTGCACTGTCAGTCAGTACTGGGTTGTTACAAAGTAATGAAACTCAATATATTTATATATTGCAATAAAAAATAAGCAATATGATTACATACTTGAAAAATGTGTCACACTTAAAAAAGCTGATCAGTTACTCTATTTTGCAATATTACATAAATATGTATATATATTTAAATCACACTTCTATGCATTTCCTGCATGTATTGTAGTCTGTTGAAGCGTCTGTAGCTCCATTGATTTCATTGGTTTCGTGTCCTCCAAGTTCAGGCCAAGATTTTCATCTTACTCTGTGCCTAAATATTTCCCCAAGCAACACCGTATTAAAATACCTCTTTGTCTTCATTACTTTCATCTTTATTGTTCATAGTCTCAACAAAGAGAAAGCTGCACCCAGAATAGATTTATTTAACCTGAGTGACATAGGGCTCAGTCTCAGGGCGCACTCAAACACTCCAACCTGACTGTGTTACACATTCTTTTCCTTCTTTTCCTTATATCTCTCCTGCTTCGGGGCTGTACACCAGAGGTTGGCTGCCTCTTTCAGAATTCACACATGTAATGACGCCTCTAGCGACATAAGTTTTAATGACAAATAACACAACAAACACATATACGAAAATGTAATTTGGTATATCGGCCTTTTATTGCCCTTATCGTTGTGTTTGTGGCATGCTATGCTGGGTCTATGCAATTGTACCTCGATTGTTTTACCTGGTAACATGCAAAGGACTACCTACAGAGCCATTACCTTGTTTGGAAGTTATGCATTAAATTGATATCTTCAACTTGTATGACAATCCTGTACTCAGTGCACTTATCTGCTTTTGGTCTAGGCTTTGTTTTCACTGTTTTCTATCGGTACTGCAATTGTTTTGCTTGAATTTTGATTATGTTTTAACCTCCTCCTACTATCTGCCAGGTCCCTCCTGCAAAGGAGGTTTTTTTCACTAAGACTTTCCACATGGCCTTAGTGTGTTTACTTAAAGGAAGGGTTGATACTTTGTATATTTGATTCCATTTATACTGGCCTACCCAAATGAGTCCAAAGTTTCCTTTATGGTTGGAATTGCCTACACACTCCATGTAAATCCTTCAAAAGAGATCCTGAAATGATAATTACCCTTTTTACATACAGTTCTTCTCCTTGGAGTCTCCTGGCTCTGTATGGTTTGTGTTTGATTTCAGTAGATTAATATCTTTTTCATGGGAAGGAGAACCAGTGACGGGTCACATATGTTTGTCACTGTTTCTGGGTAATGGATCAAGGTGTTATGCCATTGGTGAAAATGACAAGTGTCTTTCGCTTTCTTAGTTTTGAAATGTTTTCTGAAAATTCAAAATAGATCAGGTGTGCAACAACACTCACGTTAAGCACTCCTGACTCGATGGTAAAGTCACCAAGGTTAAGTCTGAATTCACACACTTTGTATAAACCACATGTCATGCTCAGAGTTGGAAATATGTTAAAAATATGTTTAAAATGGTTATGTATCTTTGAACCTGTAAATATAGTTGCTGGTGTTACGTTTTCTGTAGCCTGACCATCAGAAGATGTACTTTTTAATGGTTCACGTGTCCATCTAAAACAGAGTCTTAATTAACAGAGGTGGCACATTGTTAAAAATGTAATTAGACAGTTTCAAAATTTCACAATGTTTATTCTTAAGTTTCACTCTAAGATGAATTTTTCCCCATAAATGTCTTTAGTCCCTCCCAGACCATAGTAGATGGTAAAGCATTATTTAGAATTTCAAAGAATCTGTCATCTGGTCAGTGATGAATTTGATAAAATATTCATTTGATGGTGAGAATTTGGTCAGTTTATCCTCTCTACCCTTTCAGATAGTTAAGACATTTCCAAAGTGAGTGGAACATTATATTAGGTCACAATGGATTGATAGGTGCAATAGTGGTCTGGGCAGAGTAATTTATTTTCAGTAAAAAACCTAGTGACTAAGTGACCTCTGTTTTACACCTGGGTTTACAACACTGCCGCACACTACACCCCACCCATGATCGCACACAAACACAATATTTATTATTTAACAATAACCTCTACTACAATACTCTTTGAGGCAGAAAACAACTTTGGGCCTTTGTTCACCTGATACAAGCAAAAACACCAGACAGTTGTAACTATTTTAAAATCAATACTAAAAAAAAGAACAGCACTAAATGAGGTTGTCTCTGCTCAGTTATGTAGCTCAAACAAAATGCAAACAAGCTGAATTAGCATTACCAACAGTTTGGGTTGGGTTACCCTGTGTAAGAGTAAGCAATGGATGGAATGGTTCAACTGCAAAGTCACAGACAGAAATCCTTCTGTACAGTATATCCTGCTGTCTCAGTGTACTGTGTGTAGCCTATCTTCCCTCGCTCTGGCTTATCTAGAGCTTACCTATGCCTTTCAGGTATGCTGGAAATGATGGACTCGCTTTCACTTCCAGAGGTTAGTTGATAAGAAACTTGATCATTAGGAGTACAAGGGAACATAGTGCTAAATACAGAAGACCAACGTTTTGCAATTTCCTCCTTCCTCTACTGCGCCAATCGCCAGAGATGTATTTACTCAACAAAACTAACAAGAGCTTAGAGAGAAACCCTGACATCATTATTCCAAAGAATGCCAGTGCAAGTTAAGATCCTTATTTTATTTCTTTAGGACTGGTTTTTGTTTCAGTAATTTTTCACACATAGTGCTTCGGGTGGTCCAGTATAAATCAAGATTACAAGATTTAAGATGGCCACAAATAAAAAATGTTACTGTCAAGTTGAACTTTATTACTTGCATGTAACTTGTGTATAATGATATGTAATTGTCAGTTGTATATGTTAAATTTCTATTCCATGCTGCACAGCAAATTGTCCATAGGGACATAGATTGACTTTACAATTCTACTGTCCGATGAATATACATACATTAATATTGTCAGTACTGATCAGTGCATGTGTGCATCTTTTAAATGTTGCATACTGGTGACAGTTTCGATGATGTGGGGACTTATTGATGTATCAGATAATCTGTGGGTAAAAATGTGACATGGATCTGCTATGTGAGCACATGGACCTCATGATTCTCTTGTGGCTCCCCCAGGTGGTGTGTGCTGCAATTGATTGGCTTCCTCTGCTGGTGCAATCCAATACTTTTTCTTATCTCCTCCACTTGTTTCCTCCCCTCCTCTCCTTCCCCCAAAAGTATGAGCAGGAAAGGAGGGGAGGAAAGGAAGAGATGAAAACGAAAATTGGAACAGCAAATCCAATTCGCCCGTCATCAAAGTCGACGTCATCTATTGATGTTTTGAAGTATTACCTTTGAATTGAAGTAGTTACTTTGACTGATTCCGAGGACACCTAAGCCAATCACGGTTCTCATACACCGCCTCATGCATTAAAATATGAATGTCAGTTACTCACATTCTGCTCATGATTTAACATAAACATATGTACAAAGAAATAAATAAACCTGCCACTACAGTAACTCACACTGGATTGAATTTTTCATTGGTAAAATTACCATTCGCAACTCTAATGTGAAACGTGAATATATTGAGTCAATGTAAATGTGTTTGAAAAAGCAAACAGTAATGTTTCCTTATTAACATAAATTATCCGATGACTGTCTGCCACTTATACTTCAGTGTTGGTAAATCCCTTGTCATGTTTTAGAACTTTTCGATTGTGAAATATTCAGTGGGATGGTCTTTGAATCTGACTGGTCATGAGCACAATGATGTCACCCAGATATGTGAAAAGACTTTCGCGGTAGGATACATCGATGATTCCTTCGTTTGGAGGAAAGGAGGAAGCGAGTGGAGGAGGCAAGATTTTGTAGATTTTCTTACCTTCTTGGAAGAGTGGAGAGAAGGAGAACACATAGATCATATCTCCTGTTGATTTGTTATGCTTGTAGTTGTGGTGGGAGTCTCTGCTGGTGTGTTTCCAGATGGATATGGCAGCAAAGACCTGTGAGTTTCTTAAATTTACATGTTTCTATTACATTGTATTTGTTTTGCCATGGCTATCAGTTGTTGAAAAACAGAAATAATTACTTGCCCCTGTTTGCGAACAGATATTAAAAGAGTCTTTTGTCAAATCTTTTTTCTCAGCAGATCTAATGTCATTTATGATATCAATAACATTATTTGAATTCATACTTTCCATTTTCATTTATTAGTTTCATGCAAATCTTTCTTATACAAGTCTTTCTTAAAACGGAGTAAATTGCCGGAATTCAATTTCAGTAAATGTAGGTAATATTGAATATCTATAAAATCCATTTGTTGGTATACTCTGTGTTGCATGAAAAGTTTGCATAGAGGTCACTTTCAACAAATGGAAATGCATTCCAGATAATTCCTTTCCTTTTTTAACCACATTTTTGCAAAAACAATAGCTGTACAAATGTAGACTCTGGCCAAAGTGGCTAACATCAATCATGAATTATCCTTGCAACCAGACTACTGAGGCAATTAAAGGAAGCCATATAAATCCACTGGTAACAGAATCTGAATTTGTTTTTTGATTACAGGTCCTGGTTGAAAAGTGCACAGAAATTCCATTTGAGTTTTACCGGTCCAGTTGGTTCTGTTATTGGTGTCTGCATTGTAATTCACTTTGCTATGTACTTTGTGTTCTGTAGTCATAATCATAAAAGTTAAAGGTGAAATTCAGTTTTAAAACATATACAGATTGCTGCATTTGACTTTACTGAGTGTGCTCCTTGTGTGTGGTTTCTGCAGCTCAACTTTGTTTAATTTTGTGTGACCCCCTGGAGTGTAAAGTCTACATGAACCAGCATGAGGAGTGACGTTTCACCAGGTAACTGTGGTTTCCTGAGTACCTGCACACAGGTTCAGGCATGCACGCCTTGTATTTGCATACAGGTCTGGGGTGGGTTTTGTGAAAGCCTCTTAATACAATGAACCTCTTTAAATGTCTTTTATTGTGAGAGGATCAGGGCTTCGATGTCCCCATTCAACACATGGTACCGTTGGTGAAGGTGGGGCTCCCAAGGATCTTAGTGCAGTCAGCATTGGGACCACAGATATTGGGTATCTGTACAT
Organism: Albula goreensis; assembly: GCA_022829145.1. Taxonomy (NCBI): domain Eukaryota; kingdom Metazoa; phylum Chordata; class Actinopteri; order Albuliformes; family Albulidae; genus Albula; species Albula goreensis. The sequence goes on from CM040762.1 coordinate 17,213,549, forward strand.
CTTCATCAACGTGTATGTAGGATTAATAGAAGGGTTACAACATAGCTTACAGCTGCAGGTTATCACTAAATATTAAATCACTAGTAGAACACTCTCCATGTCACAAAAATTCACACAAAAAAGGTTATAGAAAATAAATGGTCAGTCGTTTTTCATTTTTACTTGCTGAAAGTAAAGCCCACGATTACTATCTCACCCCCAGGTTCCATCAGTTCTGTCTCATATTAAATAGAGCTTAATCATGCCAAGTCTTTTTCTAATTTATTATATGTGGTACTATTTTAGCTACAAAGCTTATGGTGGCCCTAAAACGTTATATTCACCTAAACAGCACAACTCTCCATATCTCAGACTTCAGGACTGCCATTGCTGTATCAGCAAATTAAACTCTCTGAATATTTGCATCACAGGACATCAAAAAAAAAAAAAAAAAAACCAAAAAAGCAGAATTATGCATCTAACTACATTTACAACAACAGTTACAATTGTTGTATGTTTAAATCAAACAAACTGTGTTGCCACCTTTACCTTTCACCATACCTGAGCTGCACGCACACACACACACACACACACACACACACACACACACACACACACACACACACACACACACACACACACACACACACACACACACACATATCCATATATATATATATATATATATATATATATAAATATATATATACATACATACATACATACATACATAATACATACACCTGTACCCAGTGGTCGATTTGTAAAAAAAAAAATCAAGGAGGATGGTCAACCTCAACCTCAGAGTGGTGGTCTATGCCTACATTTATTTATATTCACGCCTAATCATAAGAAAAAAAGACAAAAAATGTAACCCTGATTATTAATCGGAAAATTATCCAATTATTTACAATATTATTATATTGACAAAAACAAACAAATACGTGAACATATTATTATCTTCGACGGCCTCATTCAAGATTAAAAACTGGCTGAGCTGTGGCCAAAGTGTTGTCACATAAGGGACAAATTATATATTATCATCGGTTATCATCTCACCCGTCGTTTTCTTCTTCTTCACGAAGAAAACTTCGTATGTCCTGCTGAACCGGTCGCTTAGCCATTTTAACCGGTAGCATCTGCAATGCTCGTCCAAAGCAAAACTCATGTGAAGTTGGATGAGCTAATGAGAAGCATGAATTTGCAGGCTCCAATCAATTAAACAATAAAACTCAAAAGCCACAAAGACACAGATACACAACAACACAAACTGAACCGCAAATAACGTAAGATTGACATTTAAATATCGTTGAGGTTTCGTCTTTTCGTGATTAGGCGATACATAGCTGAATTGAATCTTAAAAGTTATTGAACAATTTGTGTTTCTCTATTGTGATATATTTCTCCATAGTTTATATTAATCTCCTCTATTCACTTGTTTTGTCTCTCTCTTGCTCATGGTAGCTCTGGATCATCTCCCTGACAACCTAACAAACTCAAAACCACACTAAACAAATACACTGGTCAGCCATTCATTTACCTGCTACTGTTGTGTTTTACGCTTGGGTGGGGACAGGGCACATGGAAATTCCATTGCTGAAGGTGGAAGGAGGGAGGGTGGAATTAGCATATGCACATTTTACTTAAATAACATCATTTTTACAGAAAAACAAAAACAGTCAGGTGTTCTAGATGTTCCCTTGTACATTTTGGCAGAACATTAAAAAGCCATAAGACTTCACAATTTTGTACATCCTAAGTGTATGCAAGACACAAATTAAAATAGTGTGAAAACTTGGTTGCACTGTGCATTAAGAAATTGATAATGCCTTGCAAAAACCCAGTACAACATGACCTTCAGTTTAAAGCATTTTCTAATGTGATGGCCCTCTTAGTCACCATACCTTCACCCAGTTGAGCATTTATGATCTGGTCTTCAGGGTTGTTGAAGAATATCCCATAATTTCTGTTTGGCTCAGATTCCTCCAGTAGATTTGCAGATGATCTTAGACTCAATGGCATTTACACAGGCATGGCCTTTGTTTTTTTTTTTACCTAAAAAAGGGCTTATACTTTGTATATTTATTTCCCTATATGCTGAACAACCCAAATGAGCCCAGACTTTCCTTTATGCATAGGATTGATCACAAATTATATGTAAATACGGCAAAAGAGGTCCCAATCTGATGTTTACATTTTCGCACAGAGTTCACCACGTTAGAGTCTTTAGGTTGCATTTTTTCGTTGCGTTGGTTTTCAGGGGTGTTATTATTGATTGTTATCTCTGTCATTAGAATTATAAGAAGAAAAAGTGATGATTAATCACTTCTATTTATCACAGCTACTGGGTAAGTGATCAAGGTTTTATGCCGTAGGTGAAAACTCAAGAATAAGATTTCACAGTAAGAGTTGTGCAAATACATTCTTAATATTTCTCCAGGATGATTGGAGAATTCTTCTGAGCTGCACTTTTGCCAGTGAAGTATTTTTGAGACTTTCTTATTTTTGTTGCTGTTGTAGGGTTTCTGTGCCTCTTTGGAAGTAGTACACTATATGAAGAGTCTGTGAGTAAGTGTTGTGTATTTTTTTGAAAATATTTTGGACTTATTTGCCTGCTGTTTAAGTCAATTCCTTAATGAATCCAGACATAAGTGAACACTATGGAAAACCCTTGAGCTCTGATTATATAACTGAGGGCCAGATTTACTAAAGGATGGTGAGTGCTTTTCAGGCATAAAAGCAGCTGCTGAAACGTCTTGGTATTTATGTGTGAATTACTAAACAGTTGCAACTGCTGAAAATCGCTATTAAAATGGAATTTGTGGTGACTATGTCACCACTTTCCACTTGATACATAGTAAATCTGTTTGGGGGGCCAAGATGGTGTCACCATGAGCAGTTGTGCTTTTAGTGGTTAAGGAATTGTTTTGTACATCCCAACCATTTAGATATTGGACCTCCAATATTTCTTTCAAAAAGTTTGTGTTTTATGGGCCAAAGAAAGCCATTCAGGCTCACAGGCTAGTATGCAGACAAACTTCATGAAACTCTGCCATCTCCAATTACTCCGGGTAAACCTCCGTCAAAGGTAATAAGAAAACATAGCACCTCCAATATTTCTTTCAAAAAAATTTTCCAGGCCATTCAGAGAAAGACAAACATGACGCCAAGTAACATATAAAGCGATGGACACTTTGTCTGCAACAGTTTGGGAGCTCCTAACTGAGGTTAACACTCACAAATTAAAAATCAATAACATTGAGAGGGAGTTGCAGCAGCTCAAAAGGGAGAATATGGAGCCCAGAGGAAGTGTTGCGGAGCTGCAGCATTGCAACCGCTGGTGGTGTCTGAAGATGCAAGGTGTTTGAGAGACAGCTGGAGAAGATACCAAGAGGGTCACTATTGACATTCTTGGTCAAGTGGCTCCATGAATCTGTGACCGTCTCAATTTTGCTGTAGACATGGTACGCCGCATTGGGAAAAGCCGAACAGACGGCACTCACCACACAATCATAATGCGCTTTACCATGTGTTTATATTGAGAAATATTGTGGAAGGAAGCCAAAGACCCAAATATTTCCAGGACAGCAAGTTTTGCATCAAAGAACTACTGAGTCTGCAAGACCAGGTGGCCAGAGAAAAATTTGTGGCCACTTGAGAAGAAGGCAAGAGAAAGAGGAAAGAGCGCATCATTCAGTGGTCTGCATTCATATATTGATGGCAAGAAGCGGGACTGTTATGGTACAAATGAAATGTCCGACTTTTCTCACTGTTTATCAGACTTTGATGTCTGACTGTAACATGAATCAATACTTACTGTTTATCTCACTACCTCTGTTAGTTTATCAGCTTTTTATTTAGTGTTCTTCATTGTTTAAAACTTTATGCAGGACTTTGAAATCAGCTCTTTCAACATTATCTCTCTGAACGTAAGGGGGCTTAGAGACAATGTTAAAAGAAAGGCTTCCTTTTTATATCATAAACATAATAAGGCAGACTTGATTCTTCTCCAGGAAACTCATTCATGTGAGTTAGATACTAAGTTGTGGAAGGCACAGTGGGGACATATGGCTTACTTTAGTCAAGGTTTTAATCACTCTGCTGGTGTGGTCATCTTTAATCACAGGTTTAAAGGGGATGTATTAGACAGCATAACCTCCAATGATGGTAGATGGATTATCTTAAAAGTTAAATTGTACAATACCATATTTATAATATTTAATGTATGAGGCTAAGTCAAAAAGTATTGCTATAAAATTATAGAAACCTTTATTAAACAAAAATATCAAAATATGAAGGTACTGTTTCTCAACATCTCCTCCATCTAGATCTATGCACTTTTGAAGGCAGTGTTTCCATCTCTCTAACCCTCCCCTGAAGAATTCTGCACTCTTCGATTTCAATTCTCATTGGACAGCTCCTGCTACGCTTGAAGAATGAGCAGGTGCATTATCGTGATGGGAAAAAATTCTTTGGCGCAACTTTCTGGGCCTTTTTCTCACCAGTGAAGTTTTACATTTTCTTAAAACTTCTTCATAATAACTTCCCCCCAAATGATTTGGGAATATTTCTACTTGAATTTTGTAAAAAAAAACTGATGTTAGCCCTGACTTTCAAATAGTTTTTTTCCATGGTACAAAAAGTACCCTTTTTTGAAGGCACCCTAATGAGTATATTAATGAGAGAACTTGTCTGCAGCCATCCACTGATCTCAGAGACATGTTTAAACACGTTTTGTTTGGAATAAACCTGTGCATACATGAACTGGAATCCTAGTAGCAATACTTTTTGACTTACCCTTGTATATGGCCTTAACGTACAAGAATGCAATATGACTTTTTTTTAATGATCTCTCCAAGAAGCTACAGGATTCACTGAAGTGAAAAAGTGCCCACATCATTATAGCTGGAGATTTTAATGAGGCACCCAACAATTTAATTGATAGTTTCTGACCAAACCAGATTTTTCAAAACAGAAAGAACAAAACAAAGACCTTAAAGAACATAAAGAATATTAGAGAAGTGGAGTTAATGAATAAGCCTGATATTCTTACAAAGAAAGAGGTCTTATCTGAACAGGTGGAGTCAGACCTCAAAAGTTTTACAAATTGAACTGGATGAATTATACATAGGATTGGCTAAAGGAGCTGTCATATGATCTAGGGCAAAATGGATGGGGGGTGAAAGGAACACAGACTATTTTTTCACCCTGGAAAAAAGGACCTCTAAAAGAGAGTCAATATTGGCCCTGATGATTAATGATGTTCTTTGTGAGGACCCAGAAATGATTTCAGATTTTGTCAGTTTATTTTATGAGAATCTGTCCAAAGTCCAAATTTGACACAAAAAGGTGTGATGACTACATTCAACATATTAGAGATTCTGTTATGGTATATGATGATGAATTTAAATTATTTTCCGAGTTCTTTCTACAGTTTTGGGATATTTTTGGAAAACCCTTATTTAACATGTTTCAGGAATGCATGGAAAATTGGAAATTGATGCCATCTATGAAACAAGGCCTAATTTCCTTGATCCCCAAACCAGATATCTTTAATTGATAATTGGCATCCTGTCACGCTACTGAATTTTGATTACAAACTGATTGCTCTTGTATGTGGCTGTAGATTAAAGAATGGACTGGACATAATTATTAATGAATCCCAGACTACTTTTATGAAGGGTTGTCACATTAGTTGCCATATTTTTTTTTGATTGTAGATCTATTGGACTATTCTGGTGAAATTGACTCGGAGGCTGTCATTTTGTTCCTCGATTTCTGTAAAGCCCTCTACACGATTGAACATCCATTTTTATTTTGTTCACTCAAAACCTTCGGCTTTGGAGAAAGCTTTATTAATGTGGCCAGTATGTTTTACAAAGACATTGACAGCTCCGTGATTCTGAACCTAGGCACGTCCAAAAGATTTAAGATCAACAGAGGAGTACGTCAGGGTTTCCCATTTTTGTTTCTTTCCACTGCTGAACTATTAGCAATTGACATCCGAGATCACGCTCAGTCACAGAATAATCGCACTACTGAAGAATTTGAGCCACGTACCCAAATATCAAATTCTCTGTCGGCTATGGTGATCTTTTCAACATATTTTCAAAGTGCAGATGCGTATCTTGGAGGTGCGATGTTCATACAATGAACAAGTGTTCAGAAATAGAAAACAGGCATATCCCATGAATGTGCAGGTTTATAATAACCACAAATATTGCAAAGTACGTTACGGCAGCTTTATTCTCAGGAATACCTCTGTCTACAGATAGCGAGAGGGTGAACAAGCGGAATGTGTCAGCCGCGCTGAAATAACCTTAACCCAGCTGGTGTTTATATTTTTCCTGTTGTTAGACCACCAGCTGTGTTGTTGATCACCGGCAGTACATGTTGTAGGTTTTTGAATGCCGCCTAACATCAAGCCATATTTTGTTTTACCTCCTACATTGTTCGTTTTGTTAGCCCTATAAGTAAAACATTTTTTTCTGAATATGATGTCGCTCTAAAAACGTTATCCCCTCGGTTGGTTCTTAATTCCTATGCTGTAATACGGCATTATGAAGCTTTGCCTCTTTGGCCGTTATACCTGTTACCTGATCAGCAAATTTAAGTTTCATTTTTCTTGGGTTTCCATCACTACTTGTGACTGGCTGCTCCGTGTGCATTTAGCATCGCCTTATTATCTGGATGAATAAACAGGTCATATCTGACCTTTTTATGGGCGTCTCCTACCGCAAAATTTCAACATGAGGGCGTTACATTTTTTCATTACGTAATTAGACCAAGTCTTAGTAAATCTGGCGTTAATATTTCGGTGTTTGCAACCGCAAAAGTGTCGCTACATAGCGAATATTGTTGCGCTGCGACTATTCCTTAGTAAATTTGGCCCAGAGAGCTTATTTTCTTACTTCCTTGTATTCCTATTATTATTTTCTTTTTTTGTCTAAACCAGATCCTTGTGTGGACCACATCGTTCTGTCAGATCCTTATCGCAATGTTGCCTTCTACTCTTATCTCTTGCCCAAGATGAAATGTGACAACTTCCTGGGTGGAGAATGGGTGCGTTTCACAGGGATCGCTGGAGATGTTATGACAGAATCCTGCACCGCATCGTACCATTGTGGTGGATTTGCATGTGTATATCTTAACTTTCCTCACCCTTACCTGGGGGAGGGGATCACTGAGGGGATCTCACATAGCGAATGGGTGTCAAACTGCACCTATGACTCTTTCGAAGGGATGCAGATCCTGGCTTGCCCAGGTGGATACTATGTGTACCGTCTGCCAAACGTACATTGCCCCGTTAATTTTGGTGTCCGTGAGTATTAATTATTACATGAAAATACTGCACACCATATTCAGTGTATGGTCTGGGCCAGGCAAGGCAACTAACTAACTAACTAACTAACTAACTAACTAACTAACTAACTAACTAACTAACTAACTAACTAACTAACTAACTAACTAACTAACTAACTAACTAACTAACAAATTGGTAGTTCACTAAGGCCAATTTCTCACAACTGATTGTGTTGGGACTGTGTTTCACAGGCCACAGCAATTGTAATGCATCCTCCTGTGGGCCACAAGCACAGTGCCTACCCAATGGGGGATGTGTCTGCATGGCAGGATACACGATACCTGAAGGAGTCATCCTAACTGCTGACTCTTATGGCTGTGCCGGTAAGCAAGATATCATGCCCATCGTTTCAGTTTAATAAAGTCATTATGGAGCATTCTGACATGACATGAGTTATGTATACTTTTTTCTTATGAATAATGAATGAAATTAAGAGCCTCTTTTCCAGGCACACATGTTCAGACAGGCTGCTGCTTAAGAGGCCCATAAGTGTGCAAAGTTTTGTGACTGACTTCATTTTTCAGGTTAATCGATTGAGGGATACATTGCCAACATTTTTGGATAACATATTTATGGGCCAAAGACATTTACTGCACTTTGAATGCTTTGTAGGTTGCTTTTTCAAAATATTTTAGCTTTCTAGCATGCATTTAATTGTATCCATGTATTGTTCCACATAGTATGAAATTATAATGCAGGCTAGTCAGGTGATTTTTTAACCATAAATTTGCATTCAATTGTTCTTGTATTTATTATGATTAATGAGCATTTTGAATGTATTATACTATATTTTACTGTAAGCTTCTCATCATGCTTACAATCCAGTTGTGTGTCTCAATGCATAAGTTCCAATCTACAATCTCATATGTACAGATATTGATGAATGTCTGATGGACAGCACAACATGCGGTCCCAATACTACCTGCGTCAACAGTCTTGGAAGTTACTACTGTACCTGTGACCAGGGGTACCGTGTTATCTCTTTGGGCCCAGATGCCAGTGCCTGTGAAGGTGAGAATGTCTTGTACACAGTAACAGGAAAGAAAAAGTTTAATTATACTAACATGGAGTTTCACATGTATATCCCAGTGCTTTGAGTGAAGAATGCGCGTGATCACAATCAGGTCAGTATCTCTCGTATGGCGCATAATTTACTGGTTTTAGAAGTTGTAAAAATTCCCACGCAAATACATGGGAATTTATTGGCCAGATGGTGTCACAAAAGAAAACTAAAACACATTTTTGCCAATATTTCTTCAACTGTTTGACCAACAGTTAGAAATCACATTTTTCTCATCATTCACCAGCTGAACCTCTTTGGACCAAAATGATGTGCCATATTGTATGAATTCTTTTTAAAACTGGACAATGAATGTATAGTGGACTCCACCATCTGTCAGCCTGACAGTCCAAGGAGTGACCAGCCTAGCTGTCTTCAGGGTTACTCTCTCATCAGATACCAGGGCTGGCACCTTCAACCCTGTCTTGGTCAGGATACCTCAGATGCAGTAAAAACTTGCCATGGATGTTTATTTGCTGATACTGTTTGTGATATTGAGTGCATGTGCTGTGTGTTGCAGATGTGGATGAGTGCAGTGAAAACATATGTGGTGCCAATTCTATGTGCTACAATACTGAAGGAAGCTTCCACTGTAACTGCCTGGATGGTTATATTTCCTCTACTGGTGTGACCTGGGAGGTTGGGGTTACCCTGTGTGAGAGTAAGTAATGATGGAATGGTTCAACTGTCTCAGTGTACTGTGTGTAGCCTATCTTCCCTCGCTCTGGCTTATCTAGAGCTTACCTATGTCTTTCAGGTATGCTGGAAATGATGGACTCACTTTCACTTCCAGAGGTTAGTTGATAAGAAACTTGATCATGAGTAGTACAAGGAAACATAGTACCAAATACAGAAGACCAACGTTTTACCATTTCCTCCTTTTTTTGCTGCAGGGCCAATCGCCAGAGATGTATTTCCTTGGCAATATTTTAAAGGATTTAGAGGGAAACCCTGACCTCATTCTGCCTGAGAATGTCAGTGCAAGCTAAGATTATTTTTCATTTTTCTGTACTAGTGAAATATAAAACAAGTGTAAAACAAGGCCAAACACACACACACACACACACACACACACACACACACACACACACACACACACACACACACACACACACACACACACACACACACACACACACACACACCTACAGGTAATTTGGCAAATCCAATCCACCCAAATTGCATTTTTAGGAGGAGAAGTTCTTTATGTTCCTCAATGACTCTGGTGATTGACTGTCTGTCATTGTGATACATGGTTGTCTTCTACTCTCCATAGAAGGTGATCGATATCCTGACCACAACTCTATCAATCGCAGACCACATGTCTCCTGAGGACAGTGCCAATAGTGGGGAGGCAGCCAGCCTCATTTTGAAGACCTCTGAGATGCTAGTTTCAGCCTTGGTTGAGCCCACCAACACAGAGTCCATAAAAAGTGTGACGACACCTACCATAGGTAGGACACATCCATAGGAGTTGGTGGGTGTTTAAAAACCGCCTGTGGGTGGCTCACAGGGCAAGAAGTTTGCCTGGGAGCCCTGAGGTTGGCAACAATTGGCTCAGCCTTGTCAGGGATGATAGGGTGTAAGCTGGCTAAGTTTGCTGGTCTCATTGCTACAGCACCCTCTCTGGTCATGCTGGGTGGTGGCACGAACTTTGAGTGCGCTGACTACATCTTCCTCCGACGTCATAGGCAGCGTGCGATCAGTGGTGCAGCTGCTGTGTGTACAAGAAGCAAGATTGCCGTCACGTGAATCGGAGGAGTCATGTGTTCGGCCTCTCCTCCCAAAGCTGACAGAGCAGGTGTTGCTGTGAAGTCAACATGTTTGGGTTGGGAAAAAAACTCTCTTTCTAAAATAATATAATTTTTTTTTACTCATTTTTATTCAATACATGTATGCATATCTGTTTCTTTAGAAATCAATTTACAGACCATTGGGCCAGAAGCAAATATAAGTGAGGCAGCTGAATTAAATGCCAGGGGAAACATAATGACAATCAATCTTCGAGCTATTGCTGAAAACAGTAATGGTAAGAGTTGAACATTAGCATTGATACTGATAATGATCATCATGTTCAAACTAATTGAATATGTTGGTGATAAGAAAACTTTCTCCTGCTAAGGATCTGCTGCTGCAGGGTTCATGTTTGTTAATGGGATGGAGAAGCTCATGGGCCCCAGTTTCTTTGAGACAGAAAACGTCACAGAGATTTACTCTGACATCATCACTGCCACTCTGCCCAAGACCAATCACAGAGAGCTCCCTGATCCTGTAAAATTCACCATCAGCCACAAGGAGGTACATAACTAGCTGTCACAGTAGGAGAGAGTTAACTGAAAACTCTTGAATCAGAGTCAAGTACCATACAAGCCAAAACTGGTATATGAGGTACCTTCAACCTCTACCAGCTCACTAAAAAAATGGTGATATACACTCACATCCTTTTCCTCTGGTATAATGCAGTGTCTATGAGTTCTATTCTTCTCTTTTCTTGCTTGCTAGACATTCCAGGCTGGGTTAGTGACCTGTGTATATTGGGATGACAAGGGGGATGAGAAGCACTGGTCAGTGGACGGGTGCACAGCCACCTTCTCCAATGAGACCCACACAGTATGCAGCTGTACCCACCTCTCCACCTTCGCCATCCTCCTGCAGACAGAGGAACAGGTAGGGTGTCTATCACAGTGCTACTGAGCAGGACAAGAGCTCATGACTGTATGACTGGAGCTGATCCCTGTGTGTCTCTGCAGGCTGAGGATGATGAACTGTTGGAGTGGATCAACCTGATCTGTATGGCTGTGGGCCTGGCCTTCCTGGGCCTCGCTATCCTCTCCTTCCTGCTGTGCAGCTGGAACCCTAAGATCAACAACACCGCCCGCCTCCACCTCAGTATCAGTCTCTTCCTGGGTCACCTGCTCTTCCTGGTGGGCGTGTCTCGCACTGAGAATGAGGTGAGGCTCTCTGATTCTCTTCCTCATTGGAATATTTGTCGGGAAGTCATATGGCTGGTCAAATGTATTAGCCAATTTATAACACTTTTGCTTTGGTATGAACTACTGGTGTCTAAGACTGTGTGCTAGTAGCCTTTTTAAAAATCCAGTACGTCAGACCTTGAGTCAGTCACAGTTGGGAGTATAACTTTTTCCAGGTAACATTTTTCCTCTCCTTTTTCTGGGTAAGAGAGATAATTTTCGTCAAAATGGCTTCATGCCTCTCTATATATTTATGCCTATATATAACTAATGCCTCTCTTGTGGCTCCCCCAGGTGGTGTGTGCAGCCATTGCAGGCTTGCTGCACTTCCTCTTCCTGTCCAGCTTTGTGTTTATGCTGCTGGAGACACTGCAGCTCTTCCTGCTGGTCAGGAGCCTGTCACAAGTGCGGGTCATCCAGAAGGAGGGGCTGAAGCCTCTATACCTCCTGCTGATTGGCTATGGAGCTCCTGTAGTGGTGGTGGGAATATCTGCTGGTGTGTTTCCAGATGGTTATGGCAGTGAAGAACAGTGAGTTTTTCATTTGTATGTGTCTAATGCATCATATTGCAATTGCATTAGCCATTATACACCTTTGTATTCCTTACCTGAATTCAATTTATATAAATTTATGTATTTACAGTAAATAGCTCTAAAATCTGGTAAACAAGGCCATGATATATTTGTTATGGCTTACCCTGTGTAGCATGAAATGTATATTGAAGGGTCACATTAAATGAATAATTCATGTATTTATTTATATATAAATCATTTTATTTGTTTCATTATACAATATACAAATAAAGGTTCACATAAAGTAGCAGTAAAATTATGAGAATGGGTGTGTCAAGCAATAGCAGAACAGTTGTAGACTCTGACTTAAAGAGCTAACAGTAAATCATAAAATAACTGTGTAAGCAGATGACTGAAGAATTTAAAGGAAACAGAATCTGAATTTGTTTTTTGATGTCAGGTGCTGGTTGAAAAATGCTCAAAACTTCCATTTGAGTTTTATTGGTCCGGTTGGCTCTATTCTTGGTGTATGTACACTGATTCACTGTACAATATCCTTCTGTATTCTGTAGTCATAAACATAAGTTAAAATTTACATTCAAAATTAAAATGCATACAAATTGTTGCAGTAGACTTTATTGAGTATGCTCTTTATTTGTGGTTTCTACAGCTCAACTTTGTGGCGTTTTGTGTGATCCTCTGGATCCTACAGCCTACATTAGCCAGCATGAAGAGTGATATCTCCCAGGCAAAAGGACACCAGGTAGGTGTGCTTTTGTGTTTCTCTTTGCCTTGTGCTTGCGTACATGTCTGAGAGAGGTTTTTTGAAAGCCTGTTAATGCTAAGAATTCCTTATATGATCCTTCTTGAAATAAAGTTCATAATAAGAGTGTCTCTTTAGTTAGCTCTTAAGTTATCAGAGATCGGGATCACTTGTTCACAGCAAAGAACATCCTTAAGATCCTGTTCACAGCTACCTGCCCCGTCAGCACACATGATATGCTTACACTTTTGATGCATTGGTATAGGTTATAATACAGGTTATAACAGGCTAAAAATTATTGTAGCATCATATCTCATATCTTTCATTTTTTGCATACTAGGCTGATCATCTTCAAAATTGTGGCCCAGTTTTTCATCTTGGGGTGTACCTGGATACTGGGATTTTTCCAGAGCACCACTATGTTAAAATACCTCTTCATCTTCCTCAACTCACAGCAAGGAACCTTCATCTTCATCGTTCACTGTCTGCTCAACAAAGAGGTGACTTTCCTCCTCTGTCCACTCATTGTCCATTTAAGAGTGAATGAGATTGCTACACAGTACCAGACATATACTAAGCTATAAAACTGAGATTTGCTGCTGTATATTTTTCATTGTTCTGTGTGTTGTGCAGGTGCGAGAGGAGTATAAAAGCTGGTTTCCCTGTCTGTGTAAAGCACTTGAACCTTCACAATGTGATGATTCCTCTACCTGTGCGTCCACTTCTCAGAAATGAATGCTAAGAGACCATGGATGGCAATAAATTCCATTCAACAGTTCAAGTTCTGAAGTTGCAGTTTTGAAGTAAACTATTCGAACTTTTGATGAACTTTATTCTTGTTAATGGCAATTACTGATGTAGGACAGTAAAATGGTAATGTATATCATTTAACCCTTCATTTTTTGGACCTTTTGGTAATGTTTTCCAGGCTAGATGGGCAAACGACATCATGGGATTTTCAAATAATATAGTCGGAACATTTTGTATTACAGTACTTGAGCATGCTGAAGAAGGCGTGTGAGCCGAAACGTGTCTGTGCTGGTGTGTGGGACCATTCAATTAAACATGTACCGTCAACTCAATTCCAAACCATATACATAACTTACATGGTTTATATTTGCAGTTACTTCTGTAATATAACATGTCACAATGGAAGTGTCATTTGTTTTGATGTGATAAAATCGATTCTTTTGTATAGTCTTAATAGAAAATAAGCCTATCCTAAATTTCAGGTCAACAGTAACTCAGTGTATCATTTTTCTTGCAGCAAAGATGAAAAATGTGTCAATTTGAGCAGAATACAACATAAATCTTAATATACATCTGTAATATATTTCTTAATCTACACTTAAATGACAATGCAAACCATTTATCTCAGTTTAGACATGGATTTTAGACAGTGAATTTGTGTCCTATTTTTCCGCGCTTTGTTACTTTGTCGAGTAAGCATATTGCACTTCAGCTGACAGACAAGACAGAGAAGTGTCAAATGAGCATCAAAGATGAGACATCTGTGAAACTGCAAATAGTTCAAATTCATTTACATTTTATTTTAATTGTATGTAGTCATAAGTAGGAATTATTTTAAATGTATAGGGCATACACCCTATGAAATACTGGCATGCTTCCATTTTATAATTAAAATGCGTTGACTTCTTATGAAGTGGCTCTCTCCAAACCACATCCATACAAATGTCGGAAGGAAAAGACGACTCACCAGAATATTACTTTCTTCCATTCCACAGAAGTCCATGTTTTGTGTTCATTACATGAGGTTATGTGCTCATTATGTGAGTTTATGAGGTCTTTAGCCTTGATTACTTGTGGTGTCCAAATAGTAGCACTACCACAAATATCCAAGTATTTTTCCAATTAAACAACCAGTACTCCCACCTGAGCCAACAAGACACATGCACACATTCACACTACGTGAACACAAAGAATAGGAAATGGAGGATAGAGGAGAGAGTAGAAAACAAGCACCTTTTTTTTCTACCCAAATTCTTCATAAATTTATTTTTTTATTTAGATTTAAACAGTCATGATATAAATGATTTCGGATGACATATTGAAGCACCAATTAAAACATCATGCATATGACACAGCATATAGGGGGCGGAGTTAAGCCTAACCATCCCAGTGATAGGAGGACCCCCCCTGCTGGCCCATTGAAAGAAAAAGTAGATGACAAATGTATTGGATTGACCTGAGAGGAAGACAATAGAGGGAAGGGGTGCTGAAAAGGTTAACACCATGGCAGGTTTGTCTGAAAATGTTTATTTTGCCTTTTTATTTTAACAAACTCTGATAATGTGGAATTAATTATCTGTCATTAGTAAATTACCAATTAAAAGTTTTTCATCCAAACAAGGATGTTTTTGCTTTTGTCTGTCATCTAACATTTATTTTATAGGCTTGTCAAAAGCTTTTGATTCTCAGTCATCATATGGTCTGTGCTAGGCTTAAGAGCATTGGTGGACGGGATACCATAATGAATTATGGATGATGTACAAATCAGGGTTAGAGATAAAGGTTGCATGCCATTGAAGAATTCTGAAAAATAAGATTTCACAGTAAGAGCTGATGTGTAAGATATTCAGTCAGTCCCATATTACACAGTTGGAACATTTTTCTGACCTGTTCTATTCCCACTCAAGTATTTTGGAGTCTTTAATTTCTCCATCTTTCTGAAGGGTCTGTATAAAACAAATCACATGGTGAAGGTCTCAGAATAAGGTTATTGGCCATAATGTTTTCATTTTTATAAACAGAGACTTGTACTGTAACAGTCTTTGGACATGGTATGACAAGTGATTTGAGGGCATTTTTGCTACATTTCATAGCTATGTGAAATGCTGCCCACCCCTGACAGGAGGTCCAGTTTATTAACAGCTCAGTTAGCTAGCACACTTCACCCTGCTCATAGCCCAATAAAGGACTAAAGAAGCCAGCCAAAGATAGTGGTCACTGTCAGTCCCTCTGGATAATAATATCTGCTACATGCCTAAAATATAAATATCACATATACCACATTGTTCTATCTGATGCTTCACAACATCACCTTCTTATCTAGCTGCTTATCTGACTATCCAGAACGTGACAAGGCAAGTTCCGGTAAGCTTCCCAGACTGAGGAAGAGAACAGGAAGACTGACAGCAGTCAAATGGGAGGAGCGGGTACCTCCACCTCTCCTGGTCTCACACCAGCTACTGTTCAGAAACATTATGGGCCCCTCTGCAGAAACTGTGGCCTTTGAGCCCCTTGTACTCAGGCCTGTGAGCACAAGGGGCTCAAAGGCATATGGCTTGTCTGCTCGTACTCTCTCTAAGAAAGGGGCATAACTATTTCCACCACTCCTCATGGTTATACATCACTGCTCTACCATTTATGAGCAAAACTCAATACGATTGGCTGGGGTGGACAATAGAGGATCCTGTCCAAAAATAAAGGTCACTTTCATCAGATTTTAAGAATCCTAAAAAGGTCAAATTTTGATACTAAGCTGAAAGTAAGCAGTGCAACATGAAATGATCTCAGTTGGCCAGGGGGTGGAGACAATGGCCAGAAAAACATCCTTTCATCACCACACCCCATCTCTGCTGCTCTTCTGGTGCTGCGATTGAGCCAACAGAAGAATGGACATAAATATGATTAGTAGTAAATACAACTACATAGGTTAAGCTTGAATATATGGTTAGCATATTTATTCATAAGTTCAAGACCTTAGATTCTCTGGTCTTGCTGTACAGATGACATTGCTTTGAGTTATCATAGTTTTATATTACCTCTGTGTCAGTTTTGAAATGGAAAAAGTCATTTAATTAATTCAATTAAAGTAATTCTATTCTTATATACAACAAAAAGATAAAATGTACATGAAAGAGCATCCCAAGAGTAATTAATATTTTTTCATTTGACATAAATGTCAAAAATTTTAACAGTAAGTGAAAGCTTTTGTAATATGTACACCATGTTTTATTGAATACATGCAGCAGGTATTGATCCGGTTCAATTTACATGGTCAGGTCACTGGGTCTGATTAAATCAACCTGCCGGAGAGGAGATTTTGTGCCATAGACCACAGCATTATGGATTGACCTAAACCCATTTGAATCTCTTGACCTCATCTTTAATTGAAGTATGCCTTTGTGTCCATGTCTGGTCATACCCAGCTGAAGCACTCGTTCTTAGCTCAGTGATGCAGCACACTTTCCCAAGAGAGCCCTGACTGTGCCAACGCTGACTGTGGCCTCTGGGAAAGTGACGGCTGCATGCAATCTGGAGGACAGGCGTGCTCTGCCCGTCTCTCCAAAATTAATGAAGTGTGAACCTCAATTTGCCTCTGATATTTGCATTACAGGAAAGATTTTCCATTCTAACAAATTGCAAAGGGAAAAGTAACCTGGATGGCTGCATAAGGTCAGGGATGGCGATGATGTCTGAATGGGTGAAGACCAAATAATACAATGTTTACTTAAAGAGTAAAAAGCACGGTCTAAGTGTATATTTACTCCTTGACCTATCCCATTTTAGTTACCTATGAAATGGATGGTGCAATCCATGGCTGCCTGCTGTCACTCCCCTGTGCCTGCACAGATATGGAGAGGAGCATGATGTCATGATAGGTGATGACATCATGGATGTAAATGTGTTCTTGACAATTGGCCATCATTACTGACATTACTGTCTTTCTCAAAGCATCCTAATATGAGCACTCAGGGTGTTTATTCCTGTGTACTGTAGTCTGGTGACTGAGAGAGCATTGCATATGGATGCACCATCAGTGACTCCATCTTCAAACCAATAGCTACTGCCCACCTGAAGGAAACTCCTCCTCAGAGGAAAGGAATGTATTAACATGTAGTGACGATGTTCACACAGTAACAGCTGCTAAAAGCCTTGCCTTCTAGGGGTATGAGTGAAACACTCAATGAAGCATTCAATGCAATTGCTTTTTCTCTCTTTTTTCAAATATGAATTTATGTATACATATATGTATGTGTATGTGTGCATTTTTGTACCCGTGTGCTTACAAGTGCATTTTTTATTAAACATTATTAAAAAAATACAATGTAAGTTGGTACATAGTAACATCTCTTCTATTGGTAATATTGTTATTGCTGTTGATTGACAGTTCATGTACAGGATCCTGACCTAAGTGGTCCTGCAAATGAACCTCATTTGAATTGATTGCAACTTAACCCGCTGGCAAAATTTTTGCTGTTTAGCAGAGAGGTCTTTGAGTTGTTTCCAACAATCATTGCAACTATGAAAGTACACTTATTACAAACTTTTGGAAGACTCTCTGAATTGTATTCATTTTATGTTTGACTTTCAAAATAACTTGTCATTAACTCTTTGAAAAAGGTATATGTATTGTAGCATTGTATAGCCTACTGTTGATGTTTCTTATTTTACTCATTTCCCATGATGATATAAAAATGAATTACTATATTATATTGAAAGTGTGTGCTTGTCTTCATTCTACCTAATGGACAGTGTGGAGCCAGACATGCAAATTTGTGAGACAAATCATGGCTATGCATCAGCTAAAAAGGGCAAATTACTGTGTGTGTGTGTTGTGTATGGCTGAACAAATACTTGGCTGCATTACTTTTTTCCAGGGAGACGTAATAATTAATGTCTAGCTGTAGTTATACATAAGCTATAGATGATGATTAAACTGCTAATAAATAGGGGACCAGATAGCTCAGTTCACCGAGCCGCCAGCTCATCCACATGTTGGCCCCTGGAAGACCAGGGTCCAAGTCCCAGCCCTGGCCACCACGCCCATGTTGCCCCCCACAACCCCCCCAGCCACCCCACGGCCCAAACAAAGAAAAACCACACAAGGACAGTGGCTTGGCCACTCTCCCTACAAAACAACAACAACAACAAAAACAACTGCAAATAAATGTGTGAAAATCAAACTATCAAGCCCTGGTGTTCCTGATGAGAGAGGTAGCAGATGACTTCCTGAGGTGATGCCCTATACTTTCAACATGCAAAATCTGCAGTTTGTTTACTCCAAATTGGTAGAAAAGCAAATGAGTCCAAGCTTTACTGTTTACTTTGCAAGCATCCCATGCAAATATTGAAGAATGGTATCAAATAGCACCTTTTCCATTTTTGTGTCCATTTTGTACGTAGTTCTCTGGAAGCTGTTTGGTTTTGCACCCTTGCAGAACCACTAATTATGTATTACTACTGCTTCTCTCAGCTACTGGGTGAGTGATGTAGGATTTTTTATGATTAGAGAATAAGGATGTGGAAATGATTACAGTATAACAGCTTGGTCACTTTTTATTAGACAATTGAGGTTGAAGAGGTTATCCTGAACTATTCTGTCTCTTTAAGTGAGTCTTTCATCTTCTCTCATCATAGGGTTTCTTTGTCTCTTTGGAGCAAGCTCAGGAGTTGGTGAGTAAAAGTGAATTGTATTCATGCTTGGATGGTTTTATAAAAGATCTGATAAAAGAACTACCTGAAAACACAAGGATGTTCACCAACAAATATATTGAGACGTGCATTTAAATCTCACAATTTTGTGAAGCTGAAGGTATTGATTTATTTAATCAAACAATACTCTTAACTATACTTAAGTCTCAAGTGCTTCAGAATAATTCTCTTAAGGTCTGTGAGCCTGTTGTGGTATCTTCAGTTGTGTAAAGTACAGTGTGCAGTGTTGACCACAGGAGAGCAGCATTTCTCCGGTAGAAGTGGTTTGCTGGAAGCATTTGTTTGAGGTCATCTTTAAAAGAACGTTTTGTGTTGTCCACTGTCTGGATAATGCAAAGAAATGAGAATTAAATAAAATACTTTTAATTAATCCAGAAGTTGTAGAAATTAATGCCTGCTTTTAACATCTGACATAAAATTCTGCCTCTCCTATATTATATTTGAAAATTAAGATATCTTATAGCATCCTGTCAATTACTAATTATGACCTGGGGGAAAACTTGGGGGGGGCCTATTGGACAACTTTATCTAGAGGGACTGGCATCATCCACAATGGAACTAAACAGTTTCTTATTTTTGTCATCTCATCCAGACCCTTGTGTGACCCACACGGTGCTGTCTGACCCCTGGCGCAACTTTGCCTTCAGCTCCACTGGCTTCCCTGGGTACCCGCTGTGTGATTATCACCTGGCTGGACTGTGGGTGCGCTTCACAGGGATTGGTGGGGATGTTATAACTGAAAACTGTATAGGATCATATTTATGTGCGTCACATGCCACTGCATACCTTAGCTTCCCTCATCCCAAGGAGGGGGAGGGCATGAAGTCAGGGACTACATACAGTGGATGGGGTGGGTCCTGCATCTATGCTCCAGTCAGTGGGATGCAGGTCATGCTTTGCTCAGGTGGATACTATGTGTACCGTCTACCAGCTCTGCCTTGCCACCATAACTTCTGTATCCGTGAGTGTCTCCCATTACATGACTAAACTTTCCATTACAAAAGATGAATTGCCTGGGTCAGAAGTCATTAGTCACTGCTGATTGTATGTAAATTGTGTACAGGTCACAGCAACTGCAGCTTGACCTCCTGTGGGCCGCTTGCAGAGTGCATCAATGATGGGGGCTGTGCCTGTATGTCAGGATACAGGTTACCCACAAACATCCTGCCAAATACGGACTCTTACGGCTGCACAGGTAAGGGAAATCCATGCCTATTTTAAACTTGGCTACCTTGCAACTTTTCCAATAGGGATCACCTAAGAAATTATGGTTTTTGATTTCTAACTACTTGAGTTTTATTTATAACTATATTTTATATGGAATGCTAAACTATGCTTCTGCTATTTGCTCGATTTCCCACAGACATTGATGAGTGTGTAGAACAGGGATCTACCATTTGCGACCCCAATGCTGACTGCAATAACACTCCTGGGAGTTACACCTGCATCTGTCAACAGGGCTACCATGTTATCCCCTCAGACTCTGTGGCCAGCCCCTCAAACCCCTGTCAAGGTGAGGATGGCTTAGATTCACAGATTCACATTTAACTGCTATCTTAAACTATCTTCAGTAATAATATCTGAAATGATATTGAAAAGTTTAACAACTGAAAAATGATTGAAAATTGAACTATTTTCTGAAAATATGTATTAACTGTATTAAATTTCAAGGATGAGGGTAAAAAACACATTTTAAAGAATATCTATTGATATAAAAACGACACAGAATTTGTAGGAAAACAAAGGTTAAATTAAAATAAATAAAGACTAAACTAAATAATACTGACCCTGGAAACATGCTGTACAACGTACATATTTGTTCAAGTAAAACATTGGTAGTAATCAGAGGAGAAAGGCCTCGAGCATGTCTGCCTCTGTTAAAAACGCCAGAATATTCAGGTGGAAGAAATGCTTTTTTGTATAAATGGAAATTGATGTTTTAAGTGAGACATCTATAAACATGAATACTTTCTCAAATCATTTGTTCACAATAAACTTTGTGTTTAAACCACCCTAAAACCAAGTTATAACCAGGTTTTTATGTTTCACAGACATTGATGAGTGTGTAGCTGGCTCCACCATCTGTGGTCCCAATGCCAACTGCATAAACACAGTGGGGGCTCACACCTGTACCTGTCACCAAGGCTACCATGTTCTACCTGAGGGTTCCATGGCCAATGCCTCAAACCCCTGTCAAGGTTAGAATATTCTCTAATATATTATGCATTTTATATTATGAATGTAATACAACTGTAAATGTACCATCTGTTGTATTTACTTTTAGCATTTTATCTTATTTTCCAAAGCAGTTGTATAATGTCTGTGGGAAGTAGGACGATATTATATGTTTTTCCTATGAATCTTGATATTGTCCAACCACTGGTCCAAACCAAACTCAACCATGCCTCAATAGTATCTTTTAATCTTCCACAGACATTAATGAATGTATGGTACAACCTACCATCTGTGGTCCCAATGCAATCTGCACAAACACTCTTGGGAGTCACACTTGCACCTGTCATCTGGGGTACCATCTTCTGTCCTTAGACTCCATCGCCAGTGCCTCAAACCCCTGTGAAGGTGAGAATGGTTCACATACTGTAAGATGATTTGTCAGATTTTCAGAAAAGGAAGTTACCCATAGTACGAGTAAAGCTTTTAAAAACACCTAGAAATGCAATAGTCTCAATGACACTCAGTTCAGTGTCTAATGATGACTATGAAAGACTACTACTCTGTTCATACGAAACAACTTATTTCTTAATATTTTATATCCTCATCGCTGGTACAGCTAATATACTATAGCTAACTATTTTAAAGAAATTACAGAAAAGGCAAGAATCAGACATCTTCATATTAAATCGATATTTAACATCAGTTATATTGGTTCATCTGATAATGACCACACTCCAGTAGGGATTGACTGGGAAGTATTGTTTCACGGGGGAAGATTTAGTTTTCCTCTACAAACTGGACTTGCTCATAGATAGAATTGTGAAAGTGAATTCTCAGTCATAACTAACCATTACAGTTATATTATAATCCTGACATTAATCCTTCACAGAAATTGATGAGTGTGAGGAGGTTCCCAGCATCTGCGGTCCCAATGCTAACTGCACAAACACCATTGGGTCCCACACCTGCGTCTGTCTCTTTGGGTTCCTTCTCATCTCCTCAGACTCCATAGCCAGTGCCTCAAACCCCTGTGAAGGTCTAAATATCTAAAATGCTTATGGAATTCTAATTAGATTTAGGTTTTGCTGATTATGTGTGATTCTGAGTTTACTTGTTGTATTCTATAGATGTGGATGAATGCAGCCAAGTGAATTGTGGCTCCAATACTGTGTGCTTCAACACTCCTGGAAGCTACTACTGCACCTGCCGGGATGGTTACATCTCCTCTACTGGACTAAACTGGGAATCTGGGGTTACTCTGTGTTCAAGTAAGTCATGGATGGAATTTGTTGAGTTCATAGTTCACAGTTCAATGAGTTCATTTTTTGAGTTTTGAGTTCACCAATTTGCCAGCATTTACAGTTTGCTAGCATTTACATTTACTGCATGGATGAGTTTCTTATTCTAATGTAATGATCTGGCTCTTCTAGGTGTGCAGGATTTACTTGCTGCGCTAACTCCTCCAGAGGTATGCTGGTAACTGAAGGAGACCTGACTATGGAGGGAGCATTAATGGTGTTGTTTTCTCAGCGCTGCCTTTCTCTGCTCTGCAGGGCCAATCACCTGAGATGTTCTTTCTCAGCAAAATGAGTGAGGAACTAGAGAACAATCCTGACCTAATTCTGCCTGAGGGGGTCAGTACATGTAACAAATATATGTAAAAAGTAAAAATGGTTTTTCTGCAGAAAGGGTTTTATAAAAGTAACAATTACTTACATTGTAAAGGCTTAAAACTACAGACCCTATATGATGCCAAGTGACCCATGAAGTCTTATGTAACCATATTCTCAAAGGAGCTGCAATTAAGACAAAGTGGTTGCACAAAGTACTGCAATGTTATTATGACACATTTACCAAAGCAAAGGCTTATGAAAAAGACTTTTTTGACTGCTCCAAAAGTATATGAGGCAAACCACAAAGACATAATTTCAGTCAGTCATACCTCATATACTCAGACACAGTGAAGTCCGTTCATAAATAAAACTTTATATTTGTACTGCATCTAAATGTTTTACTTTATCAGTAAAGTTGACATATTTACTATTGACATTTTGTGAAACTGTCCATTGTCTATCAGGTAAACGAAACCTTTCTTGGTTTGTAACTTTACATTTCTCTGAAATATACAGATGGTTGTGTTATTTCCTTTTGCCACTTCAAGTTTCATTTAATAAAGTGTTCAATTGAATTAATTATTATTATTACTTATTATTATTCCATTTATCAGCTACTAGTGCACCTGTGTATGTGTCTATGTTAGTTTGGACAAGTATTCCTGCAACTGCTGTCTTAAAATGAGTGGAGAATGCTAAAAAAGAAGGCAGCGAGGATGTATCAGTTGCAATTAAAGGATTATAATTCTTGAAATTCCACTTTGGCTGTCCTGAGGGGGTTGGATTACTGAGAGTATACTGTATTTTGTGGCTATGTTCCTTGATGTATGTTTTTTCTGTAAGTATCCCAACTTCTAAACACTAACCATGTCTCTCTTGCTGTTTACTTTGACTCGCTCAGACAGTAACTGGTGTCCTGAACACAGCCCTGTCAGTCACAGATAGCCTGCCCCCTGAGGGGGAGGAGACCAGTAGTGGAGTAGCAGCCAGCACGGTTCTAAAACTCTCTGAGGGGCTGGTGTCTACTCTCGTTGAGCCCACCAAGACGCAGTCCAGAAAAACAGTAATTACACCTACAATGGGTAGGAAAGCGGATTTGAATCAATACATTGGTTAATACATTTTCAACCCAGTTACCTTGAAATGAAATGTTTTTTTTCCACATAACAATTCACAAAATGTCTCCACAGAATGTTTGGCCAGTAAAATGAGAACCTTAAAGAACCTCCAAAGTCATCTGATGTCTGATGCGTCCAATCCTGCTTCAATATTAAATTGTTTGGATTTTTTAACAATGAAAAGAATGATTTTGTGCATTCTGTTTTTCAATAGTGATAATGAGGGCTTAATTTGATTAACTGGTCAGTCTGAAGTTCATATCTCTGAGGTGACACTGTAGTCTTCTCTCATGTGCTACCTCTTCACAGAAATATGTTTTACACATAAAAGCAATGCTGGTGTCTTTATGCACCATCTTGACTCTGGTTCAAAAAGAACATTTGTCTGCTCCAGCTATTTTTACTGTCTTTGTTACATGTTGAATTCTTCTACACATCAAGATACGCTATGAGCTGTAAATACAGATATGAACAAACGGCAGTTAAATAAATTAATTGTGAAGGGATTATCTATAAAATGGTGATACAGTGGAGTGCTAAGAAACAAACAACCACAATGAATAAGACTGACTTGTCTGATAATATTCCACAGAAAAATATGTATTTTTTTCTCTTATAGAAATTAATTTACAGACGATTGGACCAGAGGGAAATATCTCTGAGATTCCTGAACTGAATGCCAAGGGAAACTCAATGTCAATCAATCTTCCAGCTATTTCTAAAAATAAAAACGGTAAGAGCTTAGACCAGCATTAATGTGAATTTTTTAATTAATAATGTAATGCTGTAATCAAACAGCATCTCTCTTCCTCAGGATCTGCCACCGCAGTGTTGATGTCAGTCAGTGGGATGGAGAAGCTCATGGGCCCCAGTTTCTTTGAGACAGAAAACGTCACAGAGATTTACTCTGACATCATCACTGCCACACTGCCAAAGACCAATCACAGAGAGCTACCTGATCCTGTCAACTTCACCATCCACCACAAGAAGGTGCAAAGTTCAACTGATTACATTATGAGGCATTTGTGTTTCATTTGTAACATGTGAGCAGAGTTGAGCAGTAGGAAATGTTCTTCAATAACAATTATATTATTAATATAATAATAATACATAATAACATTGTTTTAAAAACAGGTCATAGGCTATTTATTACTGTACTATATCATTGTAGAAATATAGTTGTACTGTGATTGTTCAAATACTCAATTAATAGAAAATGATATACATCTAGTAATGAAACTAAAGAGACTTACCATGGAGGGTGTCCATGCATTGAGAATTTTCCTTCTCTGTCTCTCTTTGTTTGTATGCACATCCAATTTACAAACGCATCAGCATTCATCCCCTGTTACAGTAATGCTATGCAAAAAGTCAATGGACTGTGCATGTTTCTGGAATCCCATGTTGATTTTTCACATGCTCAAGTGCAAAAGAGGAATTGATGAAAAGCTTTGTGAACGAGCCACATTGTGTTTATGGTTGGAAGGACAGCTGGCATATCAGTGGGTCTCAAAGACTGAATTTGAGAGAGCCTGTTTAAGTCATATGTAGATAACCTATCCTAGACAAAGTGTTTGGATATACAACACCAAAGTCAAACATAACATAACAATAGCAGTTCTTCAGATCTCATTGTCCCAATGTGAATGTGATGCAGTTCCTGTACCCCTGTCTGCATACATAAGCAGTGGTGTCTTGTTGTCTATGTTTAGAGTGAAATTTGCTGGCCTAGAGATCTAAAGAATGAACAGGAACCATTTGTATGAACAGGCTCAGGGTTATTTTTAAGCCACATTTGCAATCACAACTAAAACTCCTGGGCTGTATTCACCCACACCAAACACACATGCACATACTCTGTCCATCTTTCTCTCTGTCTCTCTCCTTCTCTTCTCTACAACCACTTGAACGTATGCTCTGGTATAGTGCTGAGTGCTGTCTGTCTTGTTCTGTTCAGTAGAGGTTCCAGGCTGGGTTAGTGACCTGTGTATACTGGCAAGACAAGGGGGATGAGAAGCACTGGTCAGTGGACGGGTGCACAGCCACCTTCTCCAATGAGACCCACACAGTATGCAGCTGTACCCACCTCTCCACCTTCGCCATCCTCCTGCAGACAGAGGAACAGGTAGGGTGTCTATCACAGTGCTACTGAGCAGGACAAGAGCTCATGACTGTATGACTGGAGCTGATCCCTGTGTGTCTCTGCAGGCTGAGGATGATGAACTGTTGGAGTGGATCAACCTGATCTGTATGGCTGTGGGTCTGGCCTTCCTGGGCCTCGCTATCCTCTCCTTCCTGCTGTGCAGCTGGAACCCTAAGATCAACAACACCGCCCGCCTCCACCTCAGTATCAGCCTCTTCCTGGGTCACCTGCTCTTCCTGGTGGGCGTGTCTCGCACTGAGAATGAGGTGAGGCTCTCTGATTCTCTTCCTCATTGGAATATTTGTCGGGAAGTCCTATGGCTGGTCAAATGTATTAGCCAATTTATAACACTTTTGCTTTGGTATGAACTACTGGTGTCTAAGACTGTGTGCTAGTAGCCTTTTTAAAAATCCAGTACGTCAGACTTTGAGTCAGTCACAGTTGGGAGTAACTTTTTCCAGGTAACACCTCTCCTTTTTTTTCCAGTCCTCTCCTTTTTCTGGGTAACAGAGATAATTTTCGTCAAAATGACTTTATGCCTCTCTATATATGCATGCCTATATATAACTAATGCCTCTCTTGTGGCTCCCCCAGGTGGTGTGTGCAGCCATTGCAGGCTTGCTGCACTTCCTCTTCCTGTCCAGCTTTGTGTTTATGCTGCTGGAGACACTGCAGCTCTTCCTGCTGGTCAGGAGCCTGTCACAAGTGCGGGTCATCCAGAAGGAGGGGCTGAAGCCTCTATACCTCCTGCTGATTGGCTATGGAGCTCCTGTAGTGGTGGTGGGAGTGTGTGCGGGGGTTTTTCATGATGGTTATGGCAGCAAAGAACAGTGAGTTTTAAGCTCTTTAATGAAAACATAAATATACAAATTTCATGGCTTGATTTTTCAGGTATAATTAAAGGGTCTGTAGCATAGGACATTTGTTTTGTAGATATGTTTCTTATGAGCTGGTGGGGCTGTGCTAAAGAGCTAAAGAATGAGTGTGAGTAGGATGGGAATAGTATTGAACTGTACACAGCAACCTGAATATCTTGACACTTTGTTTGCCAGGTGGGTGAAAGTTAGTGATTACTCTGGCAGTCTGTTTTTTTTTTTTTCAGGTGCTGGTTGAAAAAAGAACGAAACTTCCAGTGGGGTTTTATTGGTCCAGTAGCTGCTATTCTTGCAGTATGTATTCATACTCATCATACAATGATCTCAGTCCTCACTGATTCTGCCAGAACTTTCATTTAAAATGTCAGGATACATTTTTCTAGCACTAAGGGTAGAGAGGTACAGACTGGAAGGAATCCACAAAGGTTAAATCAGAATTAAAGACCATTTAGAGAAGAATTTTATCAATGGTGGTTTTGGATCCATTCTTTCAGATTCAACATAAATGTGTAGGGGGCGTGTCATCATCAGGCCGTCATTCTAAAGAGTGGTTCTGGGCTACTGAGCCATTGCCATGGCTGACGTTAGTGCTGAGTGGGACTGTAAATTGGAATGGTTCCGAGTTGACCGATTGTTTACATTTGATGTGTATATTAGTTCTTGTCTGTTGCCTTTTTGAGGACTGATTTCAATTCATTTTGCTTGTCTCCTACTTTTGCATTGCTCCTCTCTTAAAGCCACTGGCATAGAATTAGACAATGGTGAGGGTCAAGTCCAGAGGTGTGATATTATGAAATATTTTTACCCTTGCCAAGTTCGGTAGTTAAGTCAGAGACCCTTGGAGTGTTCAAGTCCAGGTTTGACACAGTGCTGGATAGTCTGTTGACTGTAGGTAAATGATAAGTTTAATTAGGCTGAGAACAGGAGAAGAATTTTCATTATCATGTTCTTAAATCACGAGTAAATTAACTCTTTGACTGAGGGGCAACTGTATTGACTATTCCTGTTGTGTGTGATTCCTGCAGCTAAACTTGGTCTCATTTTGTGTGGTTATCTGGAGCTTGCTGCCTACACTCGCCAACATGAAGAGTGACGTCTCCCAGGCAAAAGACACCAGGTAGATGCTCTGGCAAAAGTGCATGTAGAATAGATATTTGTGCCTGAATATAAAACAGAAACTCAAGCTGATCCATGTCTGGATCCATTTTTTTTTTCTTTCAGGTTGATCATTTTCAAAATTGTGGCCCAGTTCTTCATCCTAGGATGCACCTGGATACTGGGATTTTTCCAGAGCACCACTATGTTAAAATACCTCTTCATCCTCCTCAACTCACAGCAAGGAACCTTCATCTTCATCGTTCACTGTCTCCTCAACAGAGAGGTGACTGTCCTCACTTGTTCTTTCATTGTCCATGTTAAAGTCAATGAATAAAGGAATACTTACACAGCACCAAACACACTGCAAATGCTGTTATACCGAAAGGAACTGAACATCACTGATTGGTCCATGTGTTGTGTAGGTGCGAGAGGAGTACAAGAGGTGGCTTTCATGTCTATGTAGAGCAGAGGAGCCATCAAAAATTGAAGGTTCATCTATCAGCACATCTTCTATTCAGAAATAAATGGTAAGTGTTTTTCTGGAGATTTTTACACATTACCTCTTGTGTTATTATATTGTGAGTTGTAGACTGTTGAAAGTCAACTTTTAACCTAGTTTATTTATTTCCTGTTATTTTTCAGGTTTTCATGAAGATGGCACTGCAAAGCTGATAAGCATCCAAAATGTGGACCAGAGCTACGGAAAGATTTTGTGAAGATGTAGATGATGTTGCTAATAAATTTTTTTAACTCAGTTTCAAGAAATCATTCATCACCCTCTTTTGGTAACAGTTCAATGCGCAGGTGCAATGGCAGGGAACACAGATTACATTCATATTATTGTACTGTAGTACAATCATAGTCTCCTAAACTTTGTGTATCATCTCTACTGGAATGCACATACACAAAAGCACTCATTTACATAGGTGTATATATTTGAATAGTCAAAACTCTGATACCCTCATGTGCTAGTTCAGGATCATCTTATGTGTTAAGGAAGGAGATACAGATATAACAAATATTATAATTATTTGTCATAATACTGATAAGCATTACCCAAGTACCTTCCATTAATATATTGCATTGGTTAAATGCATGTTTTTGTGCTGTATAGTGTGAGAATGGCAGTTCAGGCCATTATATAAACCTTTATTACACTTATCAAGAATTGTTACATTTTTCATTGTTGAAATGGGATCACAAGCATTGAAGGTTTGTGGAACTCCTGGTGTTGAGGTTTATGCTTATTGCACACACACTTTCATGACACTCACATGTAATTAATCATTGCTACCAAACTCTTAACTAAGTGCACCACAGTGGTGCCTCCAAGTCCCAACACTGCAAAAATCTATCTTTCAAATATATTACTTGTTATTTATTTCTTAATTTCACAAATTTCCCAGAACTTTTTTGCCCATAAACAAGCTCATAAGCTCTGCTGAGTGAACACTCCTAAATATACCTACATGGAGGGATTTTAGTCAGCTAGTTAGGTTTTGTTGTCCCCTGTGGGAAATTGTTATCCACAGCACTGTACCATAGCAAATGGAGTGCAGTCTGTGCTGTCGCAGCTGAGGATGAGCCACAAGTGTATATTAGACTATATACATTTGGTTAAATTATCTAATTAGGGTGCATTTTCAGTGAGAATGGACAGTTAAGGAAATAGCAGATGTATACCTTTCTCAGACAGTGAGACAGCGGTTCTGGTGGCAGAGTTATAGCCCAGGGGAGGTATTTCATTCAACATCAATTTCCACTTAGCAGTATAAAAACCCCATGTGCCATTGACCACAATATAAAATACAAACTTAAAGTGTATTCTTAATACAGGCAACTCAACTCAGTGCCACAATAAGGCTACGTTCAAACTGCAGCTCAGCTCCCATTTTTTCACCGAATGTGAAACAGATCTGATGTTTTTAGAACAGTGTGAACAGCAAAAAGTCATATGGAAATGCATTTTTGCAATTACGATATGGACCACATTCATATGTGGAAATAAATCCGATCTGTACGAATGTGATCTTTATGAAACACCAGTTGAAACAGTTCAAAACAGATTTCTGTTATACATCATGCTTGAAAAGAACATTTTACGTCATACTCCAAAAGGCAAGTTTCACTTTATTATAATTGCTAGTCCCACTTTGACATAGGTCTCTGGCCTCTGCATGTGTGTATGAAGCCCATGTTTCGACAGTCATAGAGTAAGGAAGCTCACAGTGGAAGGACAGCGATCCTGCTGGGTTGTTAAGAATTTGGAGCTAAAACCCCAAAATAAGACCAAAATAAGCTGGAAAGGTCAAACAGGAACTGTCCAATTTTTGAAACCATATGCTGTAAATTGTCAGTGTGCGGCTACTACAGGCTCATTGCAGTGCCAGTGAAAAATAACAAGTCTATATTTTTGTGCACATTCAAGCAGACAAAACAATGGGTAGCAATCCAGGAAGAATGGGCATTCCCATGCACAGAGTACGAAACACTGCAGCATGAACTCTCCCAGCGCTGGCAGCAGCTCTCCACACTATCAATAGCTATCAGATTTCTGTACAGACAGCGGCTAAAAGTGGGCTGATTGTAAACCAAATATACTTAAAGAACTTAATGAAATATACTTCATATGGAAAATATTAAGAGGCGCCACCAGAGATGTCAGAGGATCCCAGGATGTGACATCATTTATCCACGCTCCAGGCCTTGTTTTAGTGTGATGGAGGCCTTGCCATCCCGATGAGGCCATACCCACTCTGCGGAGGCACCTTCTCTGCCCTTCACACCTTGAGCATGACGCACAGAATCTTTACTTTATTCCCTCCAAACTGGCCAATACAAATTAGTTAATTTTATACTATGCAAATCTGGTTAAATGGTTTAAAATACAACCCTCACTACCTGCTCCTTTATTTTGAGGATCGTGCAACACTAGCAGCTGGGGCTGATGCCCTAAAACAAGAAGAAGCTATGACGAATTACACCTGTTTCTTACAGCTCATGGGTGAGCGGCACATGCTTCATGTGGTTGTCTGAACTTGTGAATTAGAAATATGCAATATATTTCTTGTAAAATACATGCTAAAGGCTGTGCTTTGCCATTTAGTTGGCCATTTTATTTTAATTCTATTAAAATTATTATTATTTTAATTCTAGTGGTGTTCCTTGGCCTCTCTGGAAGCAGCGCTGAAGAAATTGGTGAGAAAAAGTTGATTGCATTCATTGTTGGCTGGTCTTAAAGAGTGTTTTGCTTGTTTTTGAAAGGGAAGTGCTGTGTCTCTCCTTGATTCTGGTTTTTGAGTTGGTGTTTCAAAATTTCAAAATGTGTTCCATATTCCAAAATTTACACCAGCAGTGATACTCAATATTCTTTATGTGGGTGCGACTGAAAAATGTGAATGTTTGAGCATTGAACCTTCTTTAGAAAATGGTCTTATTCTGTTGGCAAAACATGCAAGGTATTGGCTATCAGTTTCTTTAATAATTTAAATTATTGTGTTTCATGTTGTTTTAGTGTTATATAAATTAACTTTGACAACAGGATAGCAATAGTTAACATTTAACTCAGAGGAATGACGTTATCCTCAATTTTATGTTCGTTACCGTTTTCATAAGCTGCCAAAAGTAAGGCACTTGTTTCTTGTAATTATTTTGAAGTAACTTTGCAACTCTGAATAGCAGTTTCATTACACACCTTTCTGAAGTGAGCATTGATTGTCTTTTTTTTCCTGTCTCATCCAGACCCATGCGTTAATTACAATGTGCTGTCTGATCCATGGCGCAACATTGGCTACAACATTATTACATTCCCTGGTTACCCGCTGTGTGATAGTACTGTCTACAATGAAGTACTATGGACACGCTTCACAGGGGTTGCTGGGGATGTTATAACAGAAAAATGTGTTCAGGGACCTCACTCTGGTTCAAATCAGGCTGCATATCTTAGCTTCGCTCACCCACAACTGGGAGAAGGGATCAAGCAGGGAAACATGTATGTTCATTATGGAGCAAACTGCCTGTGGACCAGTGTGAATGGAATTAAGGTCCTGGCTTGCCCAGATGGATACTATGTCTACCTTCTACCAAGATTATCTTGCTACCGTACCTTTGCGATCAGTGAGTATCTATCATTACATAACCGCACTGCACACCATTACATAACCACAAGTACACACCATAAATGGCATTGCCTGGGTCTGACAGTGTGAATGAATGATAACAAAATTTGTAGCTCATCAAGAGCACTTAATAGCTACTGACTGTGTGTGGACTGTGTGTACAGGTCACAGAAACTGCAGTCAGACCTCCTGTGGGCCGCTTGCAGAGTGCATCGGTGATGGGGCCTGTGCCTGTATATCAGGATACAAGTTCTCTGAGGATATCCTGCCAGTTAATGACTCTTATGTCTGTGAAGGTAGGAACAATCTATACCTATTCTGTGAAGTCTACACTGCATATCATATATGTGAGCTCAGATATTTCAGCAGAAGCTTCCACTGGCTATTCTATGCAGTATTCCAAATCTCTGGTAATTCCTGGAGTATCACTGACCTACCTAGCCCAAAATTTAGCAGTCCAAAGAGGGTGAACTCCACCATCCACTTCACCTTCTTTCTTTGTGTCCTATTGGTATTTAATCAGCTTCCCTGGAAGGCAGTTTATTTCCAAATGCAATTTCAGCAGAGCTGATTGAATACAAAAAATAGAAACAAAAACACTAAATGAACGCTAAATAAACTAAACTGTGATTTTATACAATGATCCATTAGGGTAGTGGTTGCTGAAGACAGGATTGAAACCAACGGATGAATTGTGGAATGTAAAATACCCTTCGAACAGTGTTCACACTAATCCTTAATCATGCTTGATTTTAATGAGTCATGAACAAACTTTTAACTAATTTAAGTGCTTGATGTGGATGATCTAGTGGATGATAGAGCCTGTGACTGTGAAAGTAGGAAGTAAGGTAGGTTGACTAAATAACATAGACACTTAAAAACAACATGATTTGAAGCTATGAGGTCAAACAATGTGACCCAAGCAAGAGTCTATATATTTTTGCAAGCCACTGCATGTTACAACCAAAAACAGGAACACTGCTGTAACATTGCTCTTGTCCTCTACAGATGTTGATGAATGTGTGGAATACTCTGAAATATGTGGTCCAATGCTGACTGTAACAACACTGTTGGGGCTCACAACTGCACCTGTCACCAGGGTTACCAAATTCTACCTGTTGGTACCATACCCAATGCTTCATACCCCTGTGAAGGTCAGAATGCCTAAATAGTGAACAGAAGGTGTATTTTGTAATTGGATAAATTATGTTTATGAGCAGACATAATATTTAAGTGATTTGAAATTTAATTTTGTACTATGATTACTCCATTGCTGTAACATACACATTGTGGACAACTCATATTCAAACTCAGCTGAACTGATTAGCCTCATTCAGTAACCTTCACCCCTTGACTCAGGAGAAGACAACTGTGACATGTGACTCCTCTGAATCATGTGACTCTGAATGCTTCTTTTTTCCGCACTGCATATTCAAAACCAATTACATACTGCCTAAGGTGCCAGAGGATGATAATTGGAATTCCACATAATATGGCTCATCTTTGTGGCTGCCTTTATAATTGTGATTTTGTTACTTCAAAATAAAGTCTTTGGACTTCAGATAAGTTCTAAGGCTCCAAAATGTGAATGCTATGCAAAGGCCTATGTATTTCTGCAAGCCACTGTATGTATGAAAACATACAAAGCAAACCAGTGTGTGACCTTCTCTATAAAACCTCCAGACTTCCAAAGAGAACCCAGTAAACAAAATCAAGAACACTGCTGTAACTTTGCTCTTGTCTTCTGCAGACATTGATGAGTGTGTGAACTCCACCATCTGTGGTCCCAATGCTACCTGCACCAACACCATTGGAAATTACACCTGTACCTGTCAGCTGGGCTTCAGTTTTACCTCCTTGGAATCTGTGATCAATGCCTCAAATACCTGTCAAGGTTAGATTTTCTCAGATCTCAGGTGAATCAAAAGTGTCCTTAGAGGCGCCCGCATAATGAGTTATTAAATATTTTAAACAGCAAGTAAGACACTGATCAAATGTATGAATGGGAAGTGAAACATTTGCTCCCTTGGTGAAACTACAGCCACTTATGTTGCCAGTCACAGCCCAGATTATATACCAGACAACAGAACTGTCCCTTCACCAAAGCCCAGTCTTAGCAACATGAGTTATCCAGCAGCACCTGATCAGGTGCATTTTGACAGAATCAAGCAACCAGCACCCTGAGTCTGCTCCATTTTGAAGTGGTCTGAAGCTTATTCCTGGATAAGTAGATCCTGTATTTTATTTTTCTGTTCATGGTTCCCACCAAAAACTGTAACTGCAGGTCCAAACAAGAAGTCTGCTATTCCCTTCAAACGAATCAAAGCCTGGGGTCATAGCTATAATCAGATGTATTATGATAAATAACAGTTAAATTGCAGTGATATGACACCATAGAAGTTTAACAGAAGGAGATAGTTTCATTGTGGAGAGATACCCTGAAGAACCATAAAGAGAGGAGTCTACTGCATTGACAATAAATGGGAACCTTTTTTGAAATGATTTAATACCATCTGTTAACCGCTAATTAAGATTCATCATAACTCTTAGCCATGCTGTAATTTTGATATTAATTTTCTACAGACATTGAAGAGTGTGAGGAGGTCCCCACCATCTGTGGTCCCAATGCTAACTGCACCAACACCATTGGGTCACACAACTGCACCTGTCAACAGGGGTTCCATCTCATCTTGTCTGACTCCATAGCCAGTGCCTCAAACCCCTGTGAAGGTCAGGATGTCTCAAATGCTGGCAGACTCCAGAAAGAATTCAGGTTTGCTATTAGTGTTCCAAACCTTTGTTTCTGTTGTATGCTGTAGATGTGGATGAGTGCGAGCAAATAAACTGTGGCCCCAATGCTGTGTGTGACAACATTCCTGGAATCTACTACTGCACCTGCCAGGAAGGTTACATCTCCTCTACTGGATATATCTGGGAGTTTGGAGTTACCGTTTGTACGGGTAAGTGAAGCATGTTATTGCTCTCTCTATTCAGTAATTCTATTTTCAACCTCTCCCTCTGGCTTATATTAAATGGCAGAGGGGTTTTTCCCCAATGATACAACATATCCCACCTGATACATTCTATAGCCATGATTCAATGCATATACAAGATATGGCGAAAAAAAGGTCTTTTCCCATGCTTTATCTGAGACCGTTGAACACAAGTTTTTTAAATGTAATTGTGATTCACCTGTGTTGGAAGCTGTATGGTAGGTTCTTTTGTACCTTTTTATTTCCTTTTTATTTTGGGCTGTGGTGTGTTATTTGTTAAGTAGGATGTTCAATTAAATGGTCTCAGAACTCAAAGTCTCTCTCTCTCTCTCTCTCTCTCTCTCTCTCTCTCTACACCGATGATTAGGTGTGCAGGAAGAAATTGATTCACTAACCCCTCCAGAGGTAAGCTGATCTTCGCCTGAGGTACACTTTAAGGTACACACGATGAAGCTGAAGATGAAGCTGAATGGAACTAATCCATCAAGTATGCATTTCTGCTTCATCATGTGTACATCTTTTTCAGAGGAAAAGATGACAAGCAAAGTTGCCTCCAGTTCGCCATTGAATGTGAACTGTGTCATTTTCACATCTACCTGCAAAATTGCTTTAGGCTACAGCAAATGCTGCCAAATTACCTACAACCTTTCTAGTAGATTAAATGTGTAATCTGTCATGAATGAAAAGAGAGGTACATATGTTTATTTCATATAACTGTGAAGGTATTAATGTAAACTGAATACTGTATTTAGCATTGGTACAAAGGTGGTATGACCCACACAATTAATAAAATGCTAGTCAATACAACATGAATTTGAGTAATGAAAAGCTTAACACAACACAAAGGGCAAATTTTCATTGAATTCCCAACTGCCATCCGCTACCAATCTATATAAAGGTGTCCAGGGGGTGACCCCTCAAAATGGCTGACTGTCAGGACCTCAGTTCCCACAATTCCCTCACTCTTGGCCTCAGAAACTGGCTACACCTGGTGAAAATGGGTCAAGTGGTGTCACAACGATAACAGAATGAATGTGGTAGTGAAAGCAGAAATGAATTGATACTAGTGGCAGCATTTGGCATTGCATTGTATTGAATTGATTGAACTGCCAAAAAATAAATAAATGTGAAGGTGATCACATGTATTTAAAAATTGATTGACAAATTACTTTATCAACAATGGATTATTGAATTTGATAGCATTTTCACACTTCCATATTTAATTACATTGCATTTTATTTGATGCAATATTGAATTGATTCAGCATTTATTAATTTCTGTTACTTTCACTCCTCATAGAACATGGCAACAATATATAAATGCAATGTGTGGGGGAGGCTAGCAGCAAGATGGATTCACTTTAAGTAATTCTTGGCCTCAAATGATATTGCCAAATATAGAAATTCAATACTTTGTAACAAATACCTTCCTTGTCTGCAGGGTCAGTCAGCTGAGATTTTCTTCATCAACAAAATGCAAGAGGAGCTAGAAAACAACCCTGACATCATTTTGCCACCTGGGGTCAGTAAGAGGAGCCAAGATGTTCTGTACGATACTGTAAAGTCTAGTATCCTTATAGGTAGAGGCACAACACAGCATCACTCTCTGTCATTCATTTCTGTTGAAACTATTTTCCAATGTGAGTTGGGGCAGTAAACACACTGCAAGCTCACTTATCATAGTTAAATTATCTTCACAAATTCTATGTTTAGAATTGCTTCAAAAACAAGATGAGCAGAAGTTAGCTTGGTGTAGTTGTCCACAAGAAGCATCACGAACAGCTTTGCAATCACAATGTCATTAGCTTGGAATAAAGGCATGGAATGAAAATAAAACTGGGCTTCCAATAAGGCTAATGTATGTAATGTATCTCATACATTTTTTTGCTGTCCCTCAGACAGTGACTAGCACGCTGTCCACAGCCATTTCCATCACAGAAAACCTGCCCCCTGAAGGAGAAGAGGCCAGTAGTGGAGAAGCAGCTAGCACGGTCCTCAAGC
This sequence comes from Albula goreensis, assembly GCA_022829145.1. Classification (NCBI taxonomy): domain Eukaryota; kingdom Metazoa; phylum Chordata; class Actinopteri; order Albuliformes; family Albulidae; genus Albula; species Albula goreensis. Next base: position 17,250,790 of record CM040762.1, read on the forward strand.
TCTCTGAGAGTCTGGTGTCTGCCTTGGTTGAACCCCCCAAGATACAATCTAGGAAAACAGTGAAGAAACCTAATATGGGTAAGATACTGGATAGGAGACAATGCATCATTAAATGACCCTGAAGAAAATCTTTTACAAAAAGACACCTGAGGACAGAAATACACCTTAACTGTACTTTGCCAGACACACAACTGAATGGCTGGTCTTTGATGAATGTGAATTATTCATTACTTTTGGTTTTCATTTGGTATTGTTGATGTGCTTTTCTTGAAACTGTGTTTGTGACCCAAACATACAACTGTACAACATATTCACAGTGGCTAAGGAATGGGACCCGGTAGGTTGGTGTCTTGTGCCCCTGTGTCAGCCAGTAAAAGATCAGTGCAGCTGTTGAACACTTGTGCAAGGCCCTTAACACCACGTAGCTCTGAGAGGGGAAAGGCCCCTAGCGAGTCTAACCAACTGTAAGTCACTTTGAACAAAAGCGGCAGCTAAATAACTGTAAGGCAAGTTAAAGCATGCTGCATTTAGTAAATATTTGTTTTACCCATAATTTCTGTATCAAGTAATCGTGACTTGACTTGTCAATGAAAAATCATATTTGATGAATTACCAGGTTTCTGGTAATTTCTAATGATTTTTTAAATGTTAAAGTGCCACTGCACTGCGCACTTTCATTAAACCAAACCCTTACCAGACCACATTACTGCTACCCAGTCAGTACAGACAAAAGGTTACAGAAAATACTGTCCAGAAAAAGAAAACACTGTCTTTGCACAAATGTTTTACCTATCCCCAAACTTCAAAACCACTTGTGCAAGTGCTGCAGTGCACTTTTGGCAGTGTCAAAGCTGGGGATAATGATTGGTTAATGGTGTAGTTCACAGTGATGCAATTTTATTTATTTCTCACAGAAATTAATGTACATGCCATTGGGCCAGGATGGAGTGAAGCCAGCATTCCTTCACTAAATGTCGAGGGGAATTCAATGACAATTGATCTTCCAGCTATTGCTAAGAACAATAACGGTGAGATTTTAAACAACAGTGATGGTGATAGAGGTGATGATGGCTAGGGTAAAAGATGATGATGATGATGATCATGGAAATAAAGATGAAACTGATGATGATAATTAAGCGATGTCTCTCCTGCCCAGGATCTGCCGCCGCAGTGTTGATGTCAGTCAGTGGGATGGAGAAGCTCATGGGCCCCAGTTTCTTTGAGACAGAAAACGTCACAGAGATGTACTCTGACATCATCACTGCCACACTGCCAAAGACCAATCACAGAGAGCTCCCTGATCCAGTAAAATTCACCATCAGCCACAAGGAGGTACATAATTGGGCTTGAATACCTGAATTAACTGTATGGGGGATCCTGGAGTAAATTTAAAGCCACATAAATAAAAACCAATGTAATAATAAAAAACTCTAGTGCATCTTCCACCTACACTAACACTCATGCAAACATACCATCTTCTTTTTCTCTTTCACTCACTCACTGGGCCTGGTTCTCCGCTGAGGTTCTGCCTTTCTTGGTCAGTAGACATTCCAGGCTGGGATGGTGACCTGTGTATATTGGGATGACAAGGGGGAGGAGAAGCACTGGTCAGTGGACGGGTGCACAGCCACCTTCTCCAATGAGACCCACACAGTATGCAGCTGTACCCACCTCTCCACCTTTGCCATCCTCCTGCAGACAGAGGAACAGGTAGGGTGTCTATCACAGTGCTACTGAGCAGGACAAGAGCTCATGACTGTATGACTGGAGCTGATCCCTGTGTGTCTCTGCAGGCTGAGGATGATGAACTGTTGGAGTGGATCAACCTGATCTGTATGGCTGTGGGCCTGGTCTTCCTGGGCCTCGCTATCCTCTCCTTCCTGCTGTGCAGCTGGAACCCTAAGATCAACAACACCGCCCGCCTCCACCTCAGTATCAGCCTCTTCCTGGGTCACCTGCTCTTCCTGGTGGGCGTGTCTCGCACTGAGAATGAGGTAAGGGTCACTGAAGCATAAGAGAATAGACACTGCAGAACATATTAACAATCCAATACTTCCTTGAACGTTTTGTATTGTTAATATAAAAACCATATAATAATAGGTAATGACCAATTAATATCAAGTTGTTATCATTAATTCAGGAGTGAATTAAGGCAGGTATATCAATGTCTTAAGGAGTAAGTGCCTTTTAGTGATTTGCATTACGATGGGTGACTGTTGTGTAAGACTGGGTGTTGTCTACCATATGAAAAATCCAGTACACCCGACCTTCACTCAGTGACAATGAATAGTATTTTTTCTGGGTAACAGAGATAATTTTCGTCAAAATGACTTTATGCCTCTCTATATATGCATGCCTATATATAACTAATGCTTCTCTTTTTCTCCCCCAGATGGTGTGTGCAGCCATTGCAGGCTTGCTGCACTTCCTCTTCCTGTCCAGCTTTGTGTTTATGCTGCTGGAGACACTGCAGCTCTTCCTGCTGGTCAGGAGCCTGTCACAAGTGCGGGTCATCCAGAAGGAGGGGCTGAGGCCTCTATACCTCCTGCTGATTGGCTATGGAGCTCCTGTAGTGGTGGTGGGAGTGTCAGGAGGAGTCTATTCAGATGGATATGGCAGTGAAAACCAGTGAGTGTTCTTTTATTCTCATAACTCTACAGCACAGCAGCTCTAAACTGTGCTTTTACTGCTGCACCAGGGTGAATTTGTAAATGTTACACTCAATCACTGAAATTATGCAGAGAGAACCTCAAATTACAAACATTAATGATTACATTCTTACATTAGTTTCATGCATATTTACGAAGAAAATGAGGATGAATATCCTCTAGTTTCATCAGATCTTTACATGTTTGGCAATCACTGCCTGTCCTACCTAGTCTGATCACATGTTAATGAAATGTATGTAGTCGAATGCAATGCTTATACATGAGTCTATAAAATGAACTTTTATCAATGCACAAATGCAGGCAAAACACAGTGGCATTTGGGATTCTGTGGTGGCACTCCCATTCTGCCAGCTCACTCTTTATGAATGGCTTATCACCGTTCTGATGTCAGTGAAGCATTACTGCACCAGACGTGTGTTGAAGTGGCAAAGCTATTTTTCAGTAAGCTAGTGGTCTTTTCCTTCATCAGCAACCCTGTGATTGGGCCGATGCCTGGGTTCGTTCAGGTCTGAAGGTTTTAACGGGTTCTTACCGTTAACTCTGTCTCCCTAAATTTTCCCTCCTTGCCGCTGTTGAATTCATTTTTTTTTCATCAGCAACCCCGTAGCCAGCAGCCAAACATGTGTGAATGCATCGTGGAACAGCTACTAGTAACTTCTTTTGCTTGAAAATCATTCAGTGAAAATAAGAATATCATTGAGAGAGGACGACCAACTCCCGCCCTACCGGGTTTGACCTAAGCCAAATCAAGTTCGTCATTTACAATACACTTTCAGATTAGCACATACGAGAAATCAGCATGGTTGACTGGGTGTGATGAAGTGAACAAATTGTTTTGCTGACCGTGTATTTTGTTCTTAAATGAAAAAAGTGTCTGGAACAACAAAGGTTATGACGACCCCTCAGGGGGAACTGAGAGCCAAAGGAGTGCAGTAAGGTGAAGATTTCCAGACAGAGTGGAGCAAGATGCAGGAGAGACTAGGAGCATAGGAGAAATACAGGCAGCACACAATCATGAAATTCTATCTTTTCGTGCAAATGGTTTATTAAACGGGTTAATCACAAATTGAGTTTGTGATTTGTGGCTTGTGGGGTGGGTATCTTCGGCTCTGCTTGCCTCTCTGTGAAAGTCACCGCACGCCACTGGCACACTGTGTATTTTGCTGTTCGTTGGTGCATGATAAATGCTCATCGTTATGGAAAAGAAAAACAATTACCAATATGTGTTTCATTTTATTATATTTCATTGTTTAGATTGAGTAACTTTAATTTAACTTTTACATCACAGTTGGTTTAGCCAGTCATTAAATGGTTTTGCATAATTATTTATACAATTCTTTACATGCCCTAACATTTGCTATCCAGCTAAACCTTCCTTAATAGTATACTTTAATAGACTCAGTATAACCAAGACATGTTATACACATCACACCAAAGTTTAATTCTGATGTATACGTATATAAAAAGTGTGATAACATTTCGGTTGAATGGTTGCCTACTTGCTATAGCATTTGAAATTGGTAAGGCATTCAGATACTACTTCTGGGTTTGTATCTGTTCGGTTAACAGTTTTTATGCCTGAGTTGAGACTTTCTGAGGTGTTACTTTACATAATTTTTTACATGCATATGGATTTTTTAGATGTTCATGCAAAACAAGGGAGGAGAGGAGCGGAGAAAGGCAAATGACATACGTAAAATATTTGTAGTATATGAACCTTACGCAATGTGGGCATATGCCATTGACTGTAGCATACGGTATCAAAGCTGACAAAGATAGGATATTTCTAGCAATCTTTTCCAGCTGAGTGAAAAACAAATTATGAAAAGTTTGCAATGCAAAGTCCAGTTGTGTGTATTTCCTAAGCTCCCATCACAACCCGTGTTTATTTCAGTGAGTTCACTTCAGAACAGATCAAATAAAACAGCCAGGGAGGACACAAACAGTACAAACTGAATTTGTCCTTTGCTTTCAGGTGCTGGTTGAAAAAAGAAAGAAGCTTCCAGTGGAGTTTCATTGGTCCAGTGGCTGCTATTCTTGCAGTATGTATGCTGAATCACTGTAAAATGTGGATAGTATCAGTGTTAGCTTTTTCCAACACAGTTTCATCAGCAGTCAGGAACGCATCACTTTCTCAGATTCTGTAACTCCAGTAAGCTCTGTAGCTCCAAAATAATCATACTCTAAATTGTAGTGCTTAACTTGAGTTGCAGATACATGTTTTTGAAAACAGCTGTAAACATGTACCAATACAAAGAACTATGAACGTGGAAGTTGTATGCCAGCAACAATTTGAATAAATCAAATTTAGCATACAGATTTAGAGCTATTTAACACATTTGTTGTAAAGTCAACTTTTAACACTGGTTCCTTGTAAGAAATAAATAAATCACATGCAAATAATCTCTGTGGTTTTTATACAGCTAAACTTGGTCTCATTCTGTGTGGTTATCTGGTGCTTGCGGCCTACACTCGCCAACATGAAGAGTGACGTCTCCCAGGCAAAAGACACCAGGTGAGTGGATGTACCAGTGCCCAATGCATCCATCAGCATGCGTGTGTGTGTGAGCTGTAGGTGTGTTTGTTTCAGTGTATCACAGCCTGGTAGCTTGACAGTGGCTCTTGCGGATTCATGGTTGATATTTTTTTTTTTTTTTTTTTTTAATTTCAGGCTTATCATTTTCAAAATTGTGGCCCAGTTCTTCATCTTGGGATGCACCTGGATCCTGGGATTTTTCCAGAGCACCACTATGTTAAAATACCTCTTCATTATCCTCAACTCACAGCAGGGCACCTTTATCTTCATTGTTCACTGTCTGCTCAACAAAGAGGTGAATAGTCTCCTTCATTCACTCACATATGTAGTGTCCAGCTGAGAGTGAGTGAAGGGCTGGTTACACATTAAAAGATACAGTACGCTCTGCCATATTGAGATGTACTGCACATCACTGACTGGTCCATGTGTTGTGCAGGTACGTGCAGAATACAAGAGTTGGCTGTCATGCTTGTTCAGAAATGAGGAGCCATCACAGAAAGGTTCCGGTTCCACTACCTGCAAATGAATGGTAAGACTTCATATATTAATGAGCTTTTAATGATATTAATGTTTGTTAGGTGTTTTGACAATCTCAAATTAAATAATATCGTTGACTTTATTTTTCATTGTGGTAAGTTGTAGAATGTAGAAAGTCTGTTTGTTTTTCATGTTTGTAAGAAGGCTGTGTTTCCACAGAAGAAATGGACAAGACGGATAACCACCATAAATGAATCTCTCAGAAATTAAGATGTATGGAACTTCTAATAATTCACAGTAATAAATACATTTTTATTTTCATTTAATTTTACAGTCATTAGTAGTCTTCTTTTGCTTATACCTCAATAAATAAGGAGTACTGTGTGTAATGGCATTGCACTCAAATTACACATATTGTATGTGTGCTTCTTTGACTTTTGTAGCAGGTTTACTATGACCTGGAGGAACACTAACAGAAAATGTTACTTTGTGGATGTAAATATTGAAGCTGGGCTACATGTACATATCTTTAGTTCTAAAACAAACATGGTAAATTGTTCAATTTAAATAAACAGTTTACTTGTCTTAATATGAAGCCTCAATCCTCTGCCAACTTTGAATTTAGATTAAATTTGACCAATTGTTGGGACGAAAGGCAGGAATGCGGTCAACCTTGTTATTTAAATTTTATGTAAGTTATCTCATAGTGCATGCAAACTTCCCCAGTAAATGATGTGGACAATGACTAAAACGATTAAGTCACATTTTACTGTAAATCAAAACCATACACCCAGTATTCATGGTCAAAAATGATTATATAAATGGTCTAAAATTTGTCTGAAATTGTCTAAAAGTATATAAATATTATCATTTAACCAGTATAGCATAATTAATTTTTTCCTTGGGGGAACTTCATGCATTTAATATAGATAATTTAAATGGCCAGATCTCTTCCTTATGTATTCTAATGTGCAATATTTCTCATGTTTCAGTAGTAAACATTTTCAGACAACTGATGGTTTGGGAGGATTTATTGGATGGTTATTTACTGGTCTTGGGCTTGGAGTCCTAAGGGGGGAGGAGTAGACCTGTTCTTGAGGAGAAGAGAATCTCCACCCACCCCCACCCCCACCCCCCATAGAGATAGGAATAGCAAGAGGAAGGTGGAGATAAGGGAGGGGGTGGGATGCCAGCGATGCAGAGCATGATGGGACATGAGGTACGTGGCATTTTGTACTTGTGAGGAGACTGGGAATTGGTTGAAGGGGTTGTCTGAAAATGCCATTATGTATGACATTTTTAAATAGTAAAAAAATAACATTGTAGTATATTCATCAAATGCTGAACAGATATTTTTCACGGTGCAAGTCTATATAACATAATTGTGGATGTTTGTATTGGGATTTCACCCAGTTCACTTGTCAGGTGAGTAAAACCTCAGAGATGCACATGCAGTTATATCAGGTGGCTTTGTGTACACAGTATTACCCTTTTAAATAAGCAGTGCGATCTCCTCTCAGCTAAAGCTGCAATCATTTTCACATGCCGTAACATTTTCTTCCATATATTATCGATATGATGTAGCTATTCTGTAATAAATGTTACAGAGGGTGTGCTCTTTTTTCAACTATAGGTCCATGAACTCCTACATCATCACTCTCCATAATCAGTGCTTTTTTGAGAAGTTTTTAACTTGTTACCTTTTTAAATCATTTATAATAAAGGATCTAAATATTTGTAGCTAGTTTTCACAGCCAGCTATCTTAATTTCTTTTCTGTTTAACTGTGAATATCTTTTTTGCCATATAGCTGGCTAGCCAATTATATACCCCATAAATGTACAAGTGGTGTTTTGTAATTTTTACTTTGGTAAATATCATTTTCTTTGTTATTGTATTTTGTGTTTTTATCAATGTCCATTTTACTAGTTGTTTGGTTTCATGCAAATATTTCTGCATACAGGTTAGAAATGTTTGTGGGAATACTGTAATGAGAATTGATAACTATACAATGTATCAATCTTAACAGAATTCCAGTAGTGGTGTTGGTTAAAATATTACTGTATCCTGACATTGTCTACCCCAGGTAGGTCGAGGCTTTCCGCTAATTATGTGCTATCAGCTAAAGAACTTTGTCAGGGCACCATAATGCTTAGAATAAAGGGCTTCCCTGGTGTTTCCTATTAGTCAGGGGTGTTCAGTCACTTCCTCATTGCAGACATAAAAGTGCTTTTGGTATTTTGCCTTCATTCTATGATTTTGCTTGCCTTTGGGTATCTGTTATTGCCATTTGTCAACATGAAGACTATAATTGTGCCCTTGGAAACTCAAGGAATCCATTATGAGACTGAAAAATAATACTTACTTACCAAAATCTGTTTAGGACATCACTAGGAAGGAAGAGAGCACTGGTGAACTCAGTAAACCTGATTTTCCCCAACTCATGTCAGCTGACTTTAGGAGGAGGAAACCAGGACTCCTCTAGTTCATGTGATGACAAACCCTTGTTTCTTTTAAACATAGCCGACACACCACCAACCGCATACTGCCCATTTTATTGCAAGATTACAAGGCCAGCATATTCTTGTGTGAATTCACAGGTGCCTAGCCTGTCCAGCCATAACTGCAGTAGAGCAATGAGACTAACTGGCTTGCCCCATCATACCCCAGTGAGGCTGGGTTAATTGTTGCCTAGCCAATCAAGGCCTTGGCCAACAATGACATGATTGGGACACCCATTCACTTGGTTCACATATAGGTACTGTCTTTACAGTGTGAGCCACCTGGAGTTCAGGTACTTTCTCACTCTTCCTCATTGATGATGTAACTGTGGATAGTACCAGAATGAATTCTGAAGACTAAAGAAAAATCTTATTTGGTCTTGTTTGAACAAATACCTCCAAACTCATTAGATGCCTCTTCATTTTCCAGCAAGACAGTGATCCCAAATATACTGATAAAGCAGCAGAGCAGTTTTTCAGAGCTAAAAACATGAAGAGTCAATTTCTTTGTCCTGGATGTTCACATTCATATGGCCAAATGTTAAGTAAAATACTTCCCACCTCCATTCACCCTTCTTATGGCTTGAAGATGTGCTTCTTGCATTTTATATGGATACTATTTCTGACCATAAAGGAAATAGACATGGCTCTGTACAGGGAGTCCCCAGCTTACGATGATAATTGGTTCCTGAAAGTCTTTCGTAAGTAGTTTTTTTTTTTGTAAGTCTTTTCTCTTGCAGACACTTTATATCATTCACCAAGATGAATCCTTACCTTCAAATGTCTATCAGTCTCAGTAGCTCCTATTTTCATGCGTATATGGTATATTGTTGAGTCTTCATAAGTAGGGGTCTAAGTGTTGTCACAAAGGTTGCCTTAAGATTTCTCCTTGGACCAAGGACTGAATTTTAATTAATCTGGCTCATTTTACAAACATTGTTGAAGACTATACTGTAATACCAAACATATAATTTTTGCCTTTGTATTTTGTATCAGAAATAATCCATTTTGGTCATGTTTAAAAACAAATTAGGTTAAGTGGCATGTGATAACTTGTTTAATAAAGGTGTTTAGATATAGTCTGAAAGCTAAGATACACTACAAAAGCTCAAGAACTGTGTCCATGCATTGGTACCAGCCCCTGAAACACTTTTATTCTGACAGCTTTCCGACACCATGACTTTAGTGCTTAATCATGTCCACTTCTAAAACATGTTGGGAATTAGGGAAGAATTTAAACAATTCATCAGATTTTTACACAGATTAATTTTAATTAATTTCAAAGTTTTAGTGGGAAGAATGAGTGAGTTTAAAAAGCTCCCAAGTTTACTAAACTTGCCAACAGAGGACACATTATACAGCGTACCATTTGACAATCCCTTTTGCAATTTACATGATGTTTTCTCTCCATTATATAACATCATCAACACCACCTTTTCAGGCCAAACCAAATGACTCAGCAGGCTTGATTGGCCAAGTCAAGGCATCTCTGCTCTTGCTGTCCTCACTTTTTATTCATAATTATGTATTTCTTAATGTTTTAGAGAAGTGTAATGAGAGGTTAATGCAAGGATTCATTTATATATAGATAACAGATAAGTGAACCACTTATGGTGTGTATTGCATGAGATCTTGATGTTATCTGTATGTGACACTTTTCTTTGTTGAAGATTTAGAAGTGTCAGAGGATATGATGGCCCCAAATCACACAACACACTAGCCTCATATCAGTGATAGAAGCCTTGATTTTATTTGTGAAACCACACCTGCTGCTTTAAGTTATTCCCTTCAGACCTCGACCATGCATATCGAGGCCATTTTGCTTATGACATTCTGTCAGACACAAACTGGCGAACACAAATGAGTCCAGCCTATAATGTTTATCTTGGAACAATTAAATATCCCATGCAAATGGTGTGCAGTGGTTTCAAATATGACCTTCCCGACTTGCTAGTTTGTAGTATAGGCTGTTCTTTGACAGAAGGGCTTGATGCAATGGAAGAGGAACCAGTGATGATGAAACCCTGCTGTTTCTTGCAGCTTCTTGGTGAGTGATACTGGTGTTAATATTGTTTAAACCCTTAAAATTAGATTTTGAAAGCTGGAATCCTCTCGTAGAATACATATTTCATTTTTATCTTGATTATTACTTGGTTATTTGACATCAAGTTGAGGAATTTATTCTAACTGTTGCATTTCACACAAAGGAGGACTTTCAAACTGTTGAAATTGTTTATATTGTAGGGTTTCTCTGCCTCTTCGGAAGCAGCTCAGAAGCAGGTGAGTAAAAGTATATTGTGTTTGTGGCTAGTTGAAAAAAAAAATATTAAGAAGGATGAAATCCGTATCTCAAAACCAAGTTTTTTTAAACTATGAAACCTAAAATTCAAATGTTTTAACATACCTACAGGAAAACTGGATGTCCTGTTATAAAATATCATAAAACACTCCCAGACATGCATCATATGGTAGCAGCAATTGATTCTTATTTTAGCACTTGCTATTAATTAATTAATTAGCATTGGTTAAGCGTGTTAGGGGATGTGCTGGAGGGGTGTGGGGATAAGGACAATGCTGTTTATAAACATTTTTAACAGCCTAGTAATAATGAAATGGACTAACAGCTTTGCTGTGATTACCTTGATAAATGGTGATGTTTTAGTTTTGTAGGCTGTCAATTGATTATCACCATACCATTGATGAAGGTAGTACATTGAAATGTTTTAATAATACTCATACATGTGGTAAAATTTTAAGCATCGACCTTTTGTGAATGGAGCTCTTTTTTATCTACAGCACTGAATTTAGAGAGTAATCCACTTCTGTTTCATATTTATGAGCTCAAGAAAGCATCCTCCACAACATCCAAGGGTGGTAAACATGTTTGTTAAAAAAGGCTACTCCAAAAAAAAACCGAGTGTAGCTTTTTCCATATTGATTTCCATTCTGAATTGTGGAAATCTTCTTCTTTTTTGCCAGATCCTTGTCTGAATTACATTGAAGTATCTGGCACTTGGCGTAACATCGGCTTCACAGCTTTCAAATTCGTTGGTTACCCGCTCTGTGATAACCTTCTGGCTGGATACTGGATACGCTTTACAGGGATCGGTGGGGACATTATAACCAGCACCTGTGTCAATGGACGTCACTGCGGTTCAAGTTATTGTTTACGTATGGATTTCCCACATCCACAACTGGGAGAGGGGATCATAGAGGGGACCCTGGCACAAGTGTGGAGTTCACAATGTAGTTTTAATTTATACAGTGGACTGAAGGTCCTGGCTTGCTCAGGTGGATATTATGTTTACTCATTACCAGTGCTCAATTGTGCAAATAGCGTCGCTATCAGTGAGTATCATCCATTACGTGCCTACACTTCCTATTATAAATGGTGCATTTGTACTTCACCAAAGGTAATTAGTCACTGCTGATTGTATGTAAATTGTGTACAGGTCACAGCAACTGCAGCTTGACCTCCTGTGGGCCGCTTGCAGAGTGCATCAGTTATGGGGCATGTGCCTGTATCTCAGGATACGAGCTTCCCAAGGACGCCCTGCCAAATACTGCCTCTTATGGCTGCATAGGTAACAAAGATATAATGCCTGTCCATTTATTAGAGTTTGAAGAGGGTAGGAATTGAGACTAGTCAGTGGAATCTGAGGATGACTTAAAAATGAACTAATAGGCTTTGGAAGATTATCAAAAAATTGGAATGTCCTATATTATATGAACAAATACGTTACAAGTTAGGGTGTTGTCTGGCCATATGTAATATAAGTCTTATCAGTAGGTAAAAGATGTTGAGAGAATTCATGACTTGTAAAAACTACATTATGCCAACAGCCATTCCTGAAACCTTTGAACATTAAACTGCTGAAGGTAAGAAGGTTTGGGCTTGGGATTATATAGCCAGTGAGATATAGGGATTATTTTGGGGGCCAGATATAAACAGCAAGTTGATTTTGGTCAGGACGCCAGGATTAACACCCTTACTCTTGAATGATGACTGTGAGTCAGGACCTTGCTTTATCATCACATCTGACAGACAGAATCTTTTACAGCATAGCGCCCCCATGACTGTGCCGGGGGATTGTTGAGAGTTCTCTTTTGGTCCAGATGGAAGAGTGCCCCCTACTGGCCTACTCACACCTCTACAAGCAGCACCTTAGTTTAACCAGGAGGACTCCTTTCCAAGTACTGCTGAGGTCACACCTGCTTAGCTTCAGCAGTTTGACATTCAAAGGATTTAGGGCGGTGTGGCTACTGGCAAACCTACTTAATGTTTTTACCTATGAAGAATTGAATGCAGATGCTTGATGTATAATAAATATATAGTACATATGCCGTGTTATCTCAACTTTCCTTTGAGATTTTTTACACATTAATGAGCAGTGATGTTGGTTTTAATAATTATTTGCTAATGCATTAAGCACAATCAATCAAGTTATATTTTCATTTTCTATTACACCATTTATAAATACAAGTTAAAACAAACCTTGAACTGTCTGATGACTAAGCCTTTTTGATTTTCCACAGACATTAATGAGTGCTCAGAAATCCCCCAGATCTGTGGCCCCGACGCTGACTGCATCAACACCATTGGGGCTCACAACTGCACCTGTCACCAGGGTTACCGTTCTCTCCTTGAGAACTACACAGCCAATGCTGCAAACCCATGCCTAGGTCAGAACATCTCCAGTCCTTAGAGGGAGTACAATTATTTTTTTTCAAGTGATACAACTGCTTACTAAATAATGTATTAAATTGTATTAAAAGCAGACTTTTAAATGGGACAGTCTGACTGAAGGCAAACAGTGGGTCTGAATCAGCTGAGTGGTTATTACTTGAATGTTCATAACTAGGTTGTGTGCTTTGAGGCATGTTTTCCATTACTGAAAAAATGAGCCATTTTATTGGATAATTGTGAGAACATAAATGACAGACTATTATATCACTGGAAAATTAATCTGAAATAAGTATTAAAATCTTGTCTTGAATCCTGCCCAGATATTGATGAGTGCATGGAAGACTCCACCATCTGTGGTCCCAATGCCAACTGCTCCACTAACACAGTTGGGGCTTACACCTGCACCTGTCACCAAGGTTACCATGTTCTACCCGAGGGTTCCATGCCCAATGCCTCAAATCCATGTGAAGGTCAGAATTGCCAAAATGCTGAATAACAATTAGGTTTTTTATTATTAAAAGGAGTTTCATAAAATCTAGTCCATAATATTTTACCCTGCAGTTTGGAGAATTTGCTAATTATTGTTAGTCTTATAAACCAAACTATCTTGTCAGTTTGCAACTCGAGTAGTAAGCAAAGAAAACAGCTAAGATAGCAAAATTAAACCTTCCAACAGACATATATTTTTTGATTTTCTACCATAAATAAAGCAGCAGTAAACACATCAATTTAAATTATATAGGTATGAAGTGTTGATATAAAAAATATAATGTTCACTGATAAAAGTTAGAGAGCTATATGATTTTATGTTGCTGAAGTGACAAAATAGCCACAAATTAATGAAATGAATACATGAGCCTACATTAGCTTCCTAGCTAGAGAACACAACCAAATATTCTTATATCTCACCAAGGAGTCCTAACAAATAATCTCAGTCAGTCTTACTGTTCTGTTAGCTACCTAGCATTAAAATGTGAATGGATAATACAGAGGATGAGTTAGGATTAATTGCAAAACATTTGTTTAAAAATGCATTATAATAATCTATTTCATAATAATAATTTGTGCCTTTACCCATACAGCACATACATATAGCTAAATACTGAAAAAATGTATTATAAGCAAGTAGGAACTCTTTATGTAAACAAAATGTAACAAAGTTTCACTCAAGCCAATATCACACAGCAGCAGTGTTATCATTCTCTGTTAATAGGGACAGGTAGAACAATTAATCCAAACCACACAGTAACCATGCTATAACCTCATCTCTGGCAGACATTGATGAGTGTTTGGAGGACTCCACCATCTGTGGCCCCAATGCTACCTGCACAAACATTATAGCGAATTACACCTGTACTTGTCATGATGGCTACCATGTAATCTCCTTGGAATCCAGGATCAGCACCCAAAATCCCTGTGAAGGTTAGAATGTCTTATGTCTCAAATGTATTGTAAGAGAACATTATTAACATAATTTTTTATGAATTATACACATACTGGAAGGTAATGGAAAGAATTCTGTGATGATATCATGTCATATGGTAATTGTTGTGTAAGAAAAATGACAGTTCTAAGCTGGTCTGTAATGGCATCAATATTCCTCAGACATTGATGAGTGTGTGGACTACCCTGCCATCTGTGGTCCCAACTCAAACTGCACTAACACTATTGGGTCTCACACCTGCGCCTGTCACAATGGGTTCTATCCTATTGATCTGGACTCCAATGTCAGCGCCTCGAACCCCTGTGAAGGTCTGATCCTCTCAAACATTGACAGAATTCAGAACGATTGTTGGTTTGCTGATTTAATGAGATATTGAATGTGTGATATGTTTCAGACATAGATGAGTGCATCCAAATCAATTGTGGTTCCAATGGTCTGTGCTACAACATTCCTGGAGACTACTACTGCACCTGCCAGATTGGTTACATCTCCTCTACTGGATTTATCTGGGAGTTTGGGGTTTCCGTGTGTAATAGTAAGAGATTAATGCAGTTCCCTTGTGAGCAATGTTTATGGACAAAAAAATAATACTAAAAACAATCCTGTCTATTAAGTATTTAGTTTTGTCTCTCCATTCTGTCATTTTCACAAACGAGGGTGTGTTTGTCTGGTGGGTTTGTACTATCATTCTGGGGATGCTGACAGTTTGGTGTCCGTAATGATTTGGCCCTTTTGTTGTTCTTTGGTCATCGTGGTTTCAGCGCAATTATTCTGATTTTAAATGTTGTATTTGTTATATTTATATTTTGGTTTGTGACTCTTGGTCATTTTATTTCATTGTTTTTTTATTTATTTTCATATTTTTATTTATTTATTTAGATTGAATTTAAAAATGGACATTTCATTGTTTTCCTTGCTTGGTCTGTGAAATACAGTCCCTCTACTCTTCCTCTCACTCCCACTATAGTCTCTCTCCTTCTCTCATCTTACCAGTAATCTATCCCTTTTAGGTGTACAGGATGAAATTGCTGAACTAGATCCTCCAAAGGTAAGTTTAAAATTGAAGGACAGCCTCTAAAAGATATATTTACGGATGGGCATTGTTAAAGTCACTGCCTTTCTCCTCTGCAGGGCCAAAAAAAGGAGGTGTTCTTCCTCAAACAACTGTCTAAGGAATTAGAAAACAAGTCTGACATCATTCTGCCTGAGGGAGTAAGTACAAGGTGTTAAGATCATTACATGAAATATGCATGTGCACTGGTATTGGTTTATATATCACAAAAATTTGCTGATGAATTTTTTTATTAGCTTTAATATAAATATTAGATAGATATTTTAACTAAAATATACTTTGTTGTGAGACATACACAAATGAATAAAGATAAATGCATATTCCCATTTTAAGTAAACTTTACTGATGTTTACCCATTAACATTACCCATTATTTAAAACCCATTAGTTCAAGCAAAAAAAGACAACTAACATTTCTCGCCAGGAGAGGTTTTAAGTGCTAAAAAGTACTCAGAACAGAACTCTCAGTCTGTCTCAAATCCTGTACTCAGCAAGTGTGACAGTCAGAATGCTCTCCCTTCTTTGGGAGACTTTTTTTTTTTTTTAAATAGTGTCAGATTTAATTTACCCAATCAAGACTCTCTCTCCCCTCCTTTTATAATATGCAATCAACTATATTATAATAATCCACTGATTCATCACCTGAAGTTTACTGTCAGGGCACAGTATGAACTCAAGTGCAGACAGGGATGAGATTAACCAGAGTTTATTAAGAGGGGCAAACCCAAAAAACAGAGTCAAAAACAGGCACAGGGTCAAACCAGAAGAGCACGGTGTCAGGGCCAAAAACAGAATCCAAAGCAGTAGTCAAAAACAGGCAAAGTTCGAACCAGGTAAACACAGCAATCAGGCAGAGACACAATCCAAAATCAGAAATCAGGGAAAACAGGCAAGAATCAAAAACAGGCAGGTCAGAACAGGAAAAGGCTCGTAGCGCAACTGATCACAGGGAATACAGAGACGAACTCGCACAGAACAAACACAAGACAGGGTTTAAATGCACAGACTAACGAGCCAACGAGACACAGGTGCACAATAGGGCAGGTGAAACAAATGGGTAATCAACTGGGAAGGTAACAAGGAGGGCGGGGCCGACACAAGGGGGAATGAAAACAAAAGCACATGGACAGGGAACACAAAAACAAAAACACAGCATCAGACAGCATTACTGACATTTACTTTGCCTGAAATTTATGTAGGCTCACATAAAG
This sequence comes from Albula goreensis, assembly GCA_022829145.1. NCBI lineage: Eukaryota > Metazoa > Chordata > Actinopteri > Albuliformes > Albulidae > Albula > Albula goreensis. The sequence continues at coordinate 17,267,385 of CM040762.1, forward strand.
CTCAGCACTATTCACCCTCAATTCACTCATAGGTATTCATCAGACCACCAAGCTCGTCTGCGTACTTAAATAAGCGGGTAAAAGACACTCTAAAGCCATCTTCAGTTAGTGGCAGAGCTGAGCTGCTGTCATGCTTTCTCATGGCAGATTATGAAGCAAGACACGCTTGAATATCAGCATTGTCTTGGCATCATGAATCAATGAATTATCAAGAAAATAGTAATTAAATATTGGCTGTAACAGAATAAGTGAATAACTCTGAAAGCTGAATATGTTTCATTAAATAGCTCTGGATATGTTTAGCAAGTGCTCTCAAGAACAAAGTTCTCCTTTGAATGGCCGGCTCTCTTTAATTCACTCAGGTAGTGACCGGGGTCCTGACCACAGCTCTGTTGGTCACAGACAACATGTTCCCTGAAGAGGGAGAGGATGGTAGTGGTGGCAGTGGCGGTGACAGTGCTAGCAAAGCAGAAGCAGCCAGTGCAGTCCTAAAGCTCTCTGAGGGGCTGGTGTCTGCCCTGGTTGAGCCCACCAAGACGCAGTCCAGAAAAACAGTGAAGACTCCTAAGATGGGTAAGACTCTAGAGTGGAGTCAGCTGTCGATTAAATAATACTTACTCTAAAGAAACACCATTTAGGACTCTACAAAAATGATCAAGGTTCTTCCTCCCACACATATGTGTATATTTCTTTTAATGCAGAAATGAATTTTCATGTCGTTGGACCAAAATGGACAAAAACTCAGGTTCCTGCACTAAATGCCAAGGGAAACACAATGAATATTGATCTTCATGCTATTGCTCAAAACAACAACGGTAAGATTTTAGGCCAGGCATTGATTATGCTGAGTCAGTGTAATCATGGTAATGATAATGATATGACTGCAACATTTGACGAATACTGATGATAAAAACAATAACTGAACCTGTATCTATGTTTTTCCAGGATCTGCCGCCGCAGTGTTGATGTCAGTCAGTGGGATGGAGAAGCTCATGGGCCCCAGTTTCTTTGAGACAGAAAACGTCACAGAGATTTACTCTGACATCATCACTGCCACTCTGCCAAAGACCAATCACAGAGAGCTCCCTGATCCAGTAAAATTCACCATCAGCCACAAGGAGGTACAGAACTTGGCTTCTCACCGTAGTGGAGAATTAAGTGAATACCCTTGATTGTGGGGCTTGGAGTGAAGGTACTTTTAATCCAGTTGCAATCTGGATTATATTATTATCTAATTATTACTCCAATGCCCTAATGCTCTGTTTTTTTTTCTATTTCAATTATAATCTGCGCTGTTGAGTTCTTTTCTTCTCCTTTCTTGGTCAGTAGAAGTTCCAGGCTGGGTTAGTAACCTGTGTATATTGGGATGACAAGGGGAAGGAGAAGAACTGGTCAGTGGACGGGTGCACAGCCACCTTCTCCAATGAGACCCACACAGTATGCAGCTGTACCCACCTCTCCACCTTCGCCATCCTCCTGCAGACAGAGGAACAGGTAGGGTGTCTATCACAGTGCTCCTGAGAAGTACAAACTCATAACTGGATGTGTGTACAGAGATGAGCCCATTGTTTCACTGCAGGACGTGAGTGAGGATGATGAACTGTTGGAGTGGATCAACCTCTTCTGTATGGCTGTGGGCCTGGCCTTCCTGGGCCTCGCTATCCTCTCCTTCCTGCTGTGCAGCTGGAACCCTAAGATCAACAACACCGCCCGCCTCCACCTCTGTATCAGCCTCTTCCTGGGTCACCTGCTCTTCCTGGTGGGCGTGTCTCGCACTGAGAATGAGGTAAGCACCTCTGTCTTTTTGTCAAGGCCTGGAAGAAAGCAATTAAAATAACACAAATCAAAGCCATGCCATGCCATGCAGTCTCTGATTGCACCATATTGGGGGATTCAGGGACACACTCTTAGAAACAGAAGGTTCCTCAAGGGTTCTTCACTTGTCCTTATGGGGGAACCCTGAAAGGTTCTTCTTTGGTACTGATGTCTTTTATGTTTATAACCCTCAGAATAAGTTTCTACAGAGAAACAGTGAGTGAAATCAATATCAATAAGAACTTTTAAAGGGTTCCCAGTAGGATGAGCAAAGAACCCTTGTGAAACCTTTTTTTAAGAGTGTGTCCCTGAATCATGGACAATATGAACTGTTTATTCAATAGGCAACATCATTTCACCCATTTTTCTGTGTCTACCATAGTATAATTATTCATCTGCAAATGGTCTGTGGGACCATAGTCAGCTCTGCTAGACACAATGCTTTGTCCAAAAAGTACTATAATGGCGATAACAGTTATAGATATGTTGTAAACACATACTTTATGTACTGGCCCGATGATGTGTTTATACATAACTAATGCTTCTCTTGTGGCTCCCCCAGGTGGTGTGTGCCGTCATTGCAGGCTTGCTGCACTTCCTCTTCCTGTCCAGCTTTGTGTTTATGCTGCTGGAGACACTGCAGCTCTTCCTGCTGGTCAGGAGCCTGTCACAAGTGCGGGTCATCCAGAAGGAGGGGCTGAGGCCTCTATACCTCCTGCTGATTGGCTATGGAGCTCCTGTAGTGGTGGTGGGAATATCTGCTGGTGTGTTTCCAGAAGGATATGGCAGTGAAGAACAGTGAGTTTTATTTTCCCTTTCATGAATTTATTGCTACCTAGCTGTCTTTACATAATATAGTTTGCTAGACAGACCTGCCAATGGGAACCTTAGTTTACTCTTCCATATGGCAGAATAAGTTACTTTAATTAATTTTAATGAAGTGTATCTTATAGTATGGGACACCTCTAAGAGACAAATATTTTCACGTTTTTAACTTTCAGTTCTTGATGCAATCCACGTTCAATGTAACCTGATTCCAGAATTTTAAAGTTCAACATTGATTTATACAGTCCACCTATAATAGCCGGTTGTCAAATTGAATACATTTCATTGCGTTTTGTGAATGAATAAGTGTGAATCAGCTGCAAGTTAATGCAAGTTCACTAGCAACAGGATGTGAAATTATCTTTTTTTCAGGTGCTGGTTGCAAAATGATAGAAACTTTAACTTAAGTTTCATCGGTCCAGTGGCTTCTATTCTAGCAGTATGTATTCTCTATCATTGTATATGCAATCAACTATATTATAGTTTAAATAACTCAATTTATTTAACCATGTTAAACTGCACCACATGAACAGTAGCAATGTCAGCAAAGCTTAATTGTTTGTAAACTTTACAATTTTCAGTTTACTGAGTGAAAAAATCAGAAGGAAAAACTGTCCTTCCTACAGAGCTGTGAACAGAACATAACTGTTGACATAATTTGAAATACTAATTCATTTTTTCCACGTAACAGCTTTTACCAAACGTCAGTGCAGAAGAGTATCACTCCACCAATATGAGTGATAGGTGCCAGAGACAGCTAAATTAGCATACTGATTTAGACAAATGACATATATTTTGGCACCCATATAATCAACATGGAAGACTGAATAATGTATAAGATGTATAAATCACATGCAAATAAAACCTGTGGTTTTGTGCAGCTGAACCTGGTCTCATTTTGTGTGATTGTCTGGTGCCTGCGACCTACATTAGCCAATATGAAGAGTGACGTCTCCCAGGCAAAAGACACCAGGTATATCTTGTGTGTGTGTGTGGGGGGGGAGGGGCAGGGGGTTATAAAATCCATTATACACATTTATATTCTTTTATGTTTTCTTTTAGGCTAATCGTCTTGAAAATTGTGGCCCAGTTTTTAATCTTGGGATGTACCTGGATACTGGGATTTTTCCAAAGCACCATCTTGATAAAATACCTCTTCATTATCCTCAACTCACAGCAAGGAACCTTCATCTTCATCGTTCACTGTCTCCTCAACAGAGAGGTGACTGTCCTCCTTTGTTCTTTCAATGTCCATTTTAAAGTCAATGAATAAAGGAATACTTACACTGCACCAAACACACTGCAAATGCTGTTATACCGAAAGGAACTGCACATCACTGATTGGTCCATGTGTTGTGTAGGTGCGAGAGGAGTACAAGAGGTGGCTGTCATGTCTATGTAGAGCAGCAGAGCCATCACAAAATAGACGTTCTTCTAAAACCATACAGAAATGAAAGGTAAGACACTTTCAGTCACTATCAAGTTTTTGAAATCCTCTTAACTCATTTTTGGCCCCATGTACAAGCAGCACAATTTAGTAATGCTTTTTGACTGAGCACAACAAAACTTCTCTGAACTAAGATACGTCTGTGAGAAATATCATAGAACTATACCATCAGTACTTTTGCCCTCTCAGAAATGATATGTGATTTGAGACTTTTTGCTCAGTGGGAAAAATGGTTCTATGTCTATAATAAGAAATACCGTTGTGTTTTACATTGAATGCTTGTTGGTATGGTTTCCATTTTAGGGCATCATTATAGATTCAAAAAGTTTGACCAAAGCGAGTCAGAGTCATGAGTCAGAAGAACTCATATTCTCAGTAAAAATCAACGTATATTTGGCCTTGTCGTGGCATGTATCATGATTGAGAAGTGGTACAATAACACTGCTAGCATAATAATACCAAATAAAAATGGTTTAGATTCTCAAGAATATAGTTAAATTACCTGTCTGTCTGAGCTCCTCCTGAAAATGATTTTACCCAAGTTTGTGTAATGTGAGAATCATACATACCATGTTCCATGCAAGCCCAAATAAAAGTTGACACTTTGCCATAACTCCAAATGGTTAATGTTCACCTGACTCGTTTTTGTATGACTTTTATGACTTCTGTGTGTGTGCAGTAATACCTTAGAATGAAGACTATATGTTAGGATTCATTTTTACTTTTTGGTGGGCTGTAGATTCTTTTTGAACTCATAGTTTTTTTCATTTTCTTTCTCAAGACTCCATCAACCATTTACTGAGGCAATGGACAAGGCAGATAAGCAGAAGTACAGGAAAGGTGGAGAATCTCCAACTCAAAACATCCCATTCATTTCTCTCCGTCTAATGTACAGATTATATGTAGCCTGGTGGGGTCCATATTGTTTGTATGGCTACTGAGCTAATCAAAGAGTCTGGCTACCCATTTTGATGTAACCAATGGCTTGGAAATCAGGAATAAGATTACAACTAGGGGGTTGAACAATTCTGATTAGATAAGCCCAGGTTCAAATTGAGCAATTGTATTCTCCTTGTGTAAACAGCCCGCTCCTGAGTGTCTCAGCTACTGCCATCTCCGTTCTGTGTGAAGTGATGAGGGTGTCTACAGATTTATCATCTGTGAATCAATATAGTTATAAGGGACTGTTAAATGCAACCAATAATTTGTCAAAATTACCCAGATAAGACATCAAATAGCCATGCTTCAGTTTCAAAATGTTTTCCTTCCTTCTTCGCTCAATTTCAAGTTGGTATGCATTATTAGACTACAAGCAGAAGATCTTGTTTTTGTTCATGTTTATGCTTTTTGTGTACATTTCTGTTGTTAGCATTTAACTTGCTTGTTGTTAACCTGTAGATAAGCTGACATAACTTACAGTATCTTTTTGGCATGTTAATACATGATGTAAATGGGTTGAATCAATAGGAAGACAGCCAAAATGTTCACACAGTATGTATGTATGTTCACTTTGTATGATACAAGCTGGAATAGTCACTTGTGCAATGCTCATACACCATGCACAGTCACATTACATACCATTATTTTCTGATACTTTCATGAAGTAAGATAACTCCATTCACCATAATGTTTTTGTGACTATTTAAACTGTTGCTCATTTATCATTCTCATTCATCTCATATTTATTTTATCTACCGAAAGTCACAGAGTTGCATGAGTTGCAATCAGCTTCCATAAAAAAAATCTTTTGGGGAATACCCCTCCTTTAAATGAAAAATGTAAATCATGAAATTTTACATTGCTTAACCTGCTGCGAGAGTGCAATTAATTTAAAAATGTGCATATAATTTACAATAAAGTGAAATTCATGAACACAATCAAATGTATGGGCATGTTTTGCTTTTCACAAGTATGATGAATCTCATCATGTGAACTTTGTGGACAACAAATCTTACAGTGATCCATGCAGCCTCCAATGCGCCATACAGGTGTAAAATCATCAGGGCCGTGAAACGGCCTTGTGTATGCATGCTTAAAGCATTACTGTGCAAACACAACCCTTTAAACATTTGCACAACATAACAGTCTGGATCATATTACTTCTCATCAGGCAAATGGCTAACTTTGCCCAAGTAAATACATTTTTAATCATGCAAATCTTTAATACAGTATCTGTAAACAAACCCCTGAAGGGTATGAAAGTATGATGAGCTCTCTGCAGTAGAATGAACAGCCAGCTAAATGTAAAGCAACTGGTAAACCAAAATGTACCTGCAACCCACCATTTGATCAAGTCATGCAAGATGTTTATTCTTGGCAATGAAGTTTTGTATATCTGTCCGAAATTTTTCTCTGAATTCAAGAGGACAGTCCATTAATGTCGACATTAATGATCCTGAACTATTGGTCCGTGGTATCTCTTAGTATGTTCTAAAATATTATAATATTACAACTTATAATTAAAGGCTCAGTATTGTTATTCTTACCAGGGAAGGCTCCACAAATAATTAAAAACAAGGGTACAAATAATTTTCACACCATGCTAAAGCTGTTTAGAATTAAAAAAAAATTGCTTCACAAATGTTTGTCCATGACCATGAAATATTGCTCAATGTCTATATAGTTTATCTTGTACGGACTTATGGGACAGTTGAGAATCTTCCTAGGTGTGGTCATCCTGCTAAAATCTTTCCATCAGCAAAATAATCCCGTGTAAAAAGTGTGCAATAATCCAGGAGGTCACAAAGAATGCTCAAACAACATCCAATGATCAGTAGGCTTCTCTTGCTCCAGGAAAGGGTTCAACCATCATTAGAAACTCTGAAAAACTCTGATCACTAAGAGGGACTTGTCCATGTTTTCATCACTGTTGACTGTGATAGAAGCTTTGTTTTTCTCATTTGTGAAGCTACACCTGTCCTTCAGGCCAGCTGTGCCCTTCAAACCTTAAACCTGGGCATCCGGCAAAGTTTGTTTATTTATTTCCCTCAGAACTGCGAAACACAAATGAGTCCAAGCTTGTCTTTATATCTGGAAAGAGCTGAATATTCTATGCAAATAGTGCAGAATGGTCTTAAATATGACCTTTTCTGCTTGTTCCTTCATAGTATGGACTGGCTTTAGCACCTGTGAGTCTTGATACGTTTTACTGGCCAGTGATGATGAATTGCTTCTCACAGCTACTGGGTAAGAGATGACAGTTTTGTCCTTGTCCTTCAGGTCTCAAATAGTGTCAAAATGCAAACGTTTGTCCTTATTTATATCTTATATGTAATATTCTAACATTATTTATTGTTGAATTATTTTGTGTACAGATGGAATTTTTCAAGTTTTTTCTGTTGTAGGGTTTTTCTTCATTTTGGGGGCAGTTTCACAAGAGGTGAGTACAAGTATATTATGTTTATGCATTCATTTTGGATTGATAATGATACATAGGAATGTAACCAGCCTTAATAAATAATAGCAAATGTTATTATTTTAATTACATTTTCAATGAATACCAAGGAGCTGATTCTAAAATGTGGGCATGAGTAAGACTTTAAATATTCTCTACTATTAATTATGTAACTTATTTTGGTTAATTAAAAAAAATCTCAGGAGATGATATAATGCAATCCACACGATGCGATACACACATAGACTCGGAATAGATGACTTGGAACAATAAAATGTTTCTTACTGACGTCAAAATGGCCAAATTGAAATCATGTGGATCCTTTTATTGATTATAATGATTGTATCTTGTAAATAGATTGCTCTCTAACTAATCTTATCTGTAAACTAAAATGGCAAAAATGACCTAATACCTGTGAATATATCAGAAAAATTAAAAGCTACTAAGCAAGAAACTAGTTAAAAGGACCAAACCCAGTTCAAAACTGGTATGGTTCTTTTGGAGTCAAGAGACATTAAATTGGTGACAGAAACTTGAAAAAACAGGGGAAGCAGTCGTAATGAGAGAGTAGCATCAGAATACGAATCTAACTTAAATAGCATCCAGTACTGTTAATAAATAAAGGCCCACTTTATTGTATCAAACATATTAAAAAAACATTTTTATTTTACATGAGTGGGTATTGCTGCTGTTTGTTCAGATATGCCACTTAAGTTGAGACTTACTGAAGGGGATAATTATTTGTATGCTTTATTATCAATGGAAAGAGTGATTATTTTCAAGCTGAAGCTGACCTTTTTGCAGCACTGAAAATTAGGTTTATATATCAGCTAGATATTTGCTGATACTTTTACAGGTACCAGCTTAATTTAATTTTCATCATGTATTATTTATGTTATATGCATCAGATTTTCCATATAGCAGTCTAATCAGTTGTTTACAGGCTAGTCAGTTGTTTTTGTTAAGTTCAGCTTGTTATGTTTGCAAGCCGGCGTGCTCAGTACTGTAGAAATAGTGCAAAGGCATTTTGTTGTGTTCAAAATGACATTTTACTGTATATTTTCTTTACATTTTAAATTTGAAATCAGTGTCGTTTTGTAAGGGTCAACATTTGAAAATCCCAAGCTGTTCTATACGCAGAATCCAGGGAGTCACTGAATGGATTACTGTTTCACTACTGTTAGAAACATGTCACTGCTAATTTCAATTTTTTAATTCTACTCTCAAATCATTTGTGACCCAAGTTTGAGGCTTGCTCCCAAGTCAGGCGCTTACCCAGCTATTGGATTATAGTGCCTGACATGGCTGTCATTCATAGCTGCTATGTAGAAGCATAACCTGAAAGATATAAAGCTGCTGTACACAGTTAATGCAAAACATCACAAAAAAGCAAAAACCCAATTTTGATTGGAAAAAAGAAATTTTACAAACTGAAAATTGCATTAAATGCTATCCAGTAGAAAGGAATTGTTTAATTTGAAGAATGTCATATAATTCATGATAAAATTCCATGACAAAATTCAAATTATTTTAGGTTTGTAAAGTTTATTGGATCCCTTTGGGGGTTTTTGTTGGCTGTAAACTCAGAAAAATAGCTTGTTGGGTAAGTGGCAAAAGGTTTGCTGAGTATGTACAGTGGTTGCTAGTACCCATCCAAATGACCTAAATCAGCTACAAAGCAGATTATAAAGGCAGTCGTGTTAGTCACTACAATTCATTAGCCTTGCTCATAGCATGGAGGCCAGTGCCAATCATATACAGTACAAACCCAGCAGACAGTATTGCTGTAATTAAAATGATTGTTTATCATTTTTATGTCAATTTAACAGATTTTCATTCAGTGAATCCCTGGCCTGTAGGGCTCATGAAATGGGATTGCACATTCATTTTACCATAGTCCAGTATGTTCAGTAAGTACAATACTGAACAGCTTCACGTAAAAAAAAAATTACATCATGACTACATCGCCATTCTGCTATTCGACATGCAATTGAAGCATTCAAGTGATCTACTTGCAATTTCTTTGTGTTTTTCCTGTTTCAAACAGGCTCCAGATCCTTGCCAGAATCACACTGTTCTGTCTGATCCTTGGCGAAACTTCTATTTTCATTCAGCCAGTTTTCCCGAATTTCCGCTGTGTGACTCGCACCTGGTAGGGCAATGGATACGCTTCACAGGTGTTTCTGGGGATATTATACCTGAGGAGTGTAACGTGGGCCACAACAACTGTGGTTCTCATGCTTGTGGCTATCTGGGGTTCCCTCACCCAACACTGGGGATGGGTATTCAAACGGGAACACTGTACTTTATGAGTTTCGGGACATGCCAATCTAGCTCCACCAGTGGGATACAGGTCCTGGCTTGCCCAGGAAAATACTACGTTTATAAGCTGCCACTGATAAATTGCCACACTACCATTGGTGTCCGTGAGTATTAACTGTCTCGTAATCACACTTTAAAACGTTGTTCAGGGATTACCTGGACAGGCAAAATGAAAGACTGACAACAACATTTATAGCTCTCAAAGGGCAATTAATAGCAACTGACTGCATTCTGGAATGTGTGCACAGGTCACAGCAATTGCACCTTGACCTCCTGTGGGCCAGGTGCACAATGCATCGGTAATGGAGGCTGTAACTGTCAGCCAGGATACACATGGAATTATTATATTCTGCCACCACCGGATAGATACACCTGTGAAGGTAAAGGAGATATCCTAACTTAAAAGGCATTTGAGAATTCTCACAAATCTTATCTGAAGGTTATGTTTCCCTGGTCAGGTTACTGTAAATGTAAACATATATAGCGTATTGGATGCATGTAGTTTTGCATATATTTAGTAGCCATTGTGTTTAACTGTGTGTCACTAAAAGTGGCTTATCAGAAATAGGTAAGTGCTAATTTGAACAAAACATAAATGTGCATATTGGATACTATAAGTGTACAGTGAAAACATCTGCAATTTAACATGACTTCTGGCCTGAAATAATGTTTTCTAGGGCTGGCCCTGTAGGTCTCAGGCTGTACTAGATGAATAATGGCTCTGTTACATTAGTACATTAGTGTTTTATTTACAGTGCTCCCAACTCTGTGGCTTTAGAATTTTCCTCAGGTGCAAAGCATGTAAAACATCCTGCCTTCCCCAGGTTTCATTGCCCAAAACACATTTTTTGCAAGGATCCTTCTCCAAAAAAAGCACTAATTTGAAATAATCATGTTGCTTTTACTTTCCTTATAACACAGCCTTTTTTCTGTCATACTGTATGTTGTGTTTTGGGCCTTAGTATCTCAGGCTGATTGCTTTCGTTTGGGTCATTGGGCCCTCCTCTCCATAGCCTCTTCATCACCTTCATCATGGACGTCTCTTAGCTAGGACTGGACCCGTGTACTCAGGCCAAGGATCTAGGGTGTCCTTATCTGCTCCCTACTCTCTGTTGCAGTGTTTTTCTCAGTCATGGATTGGGGACATAGTTTTTGAGTGACCCAATCTATATTTTCATATTCATAGTGGAATTTCAAACAAATATTGTGACCAGCTACGCAAGTCAAGGTCACTTCCCTTTCTCAGGGTGTATATATTGTCCCCTCATATGCCTCAATACATGTCAAGGCATATGGGTTGGAGGGACTTTTGCTCCCTCTGTAAGACCTGGCAGGCAGCACTGATTTTCACTGCCCACTCACTCCAAGAGCACTTTACTGCTTTCATTTGCATTAAGGAACACAATCTTACCAGGAATGTTAGGTGGAACAACCCCCAGCAGCACTATTGATGCTACTGAAACATTTGAAGGGTCTGTTTGTACATGGTACTCTGCTAGCAATTACACATATTCATATTGCATGGATTTGGGGTGGAGGGGGGGCAGATTTTTTAGTTTCTTAAATGCCTATTACCTTTTGGGGGAAATCAAGAGGTGGTCATTATAATACGATTGAAAACCCTCTCCCCATTCCACAAATACCACTTCAAACATTTCAAATGAATCACAAGAGTTAACATATTCATAAAATACAGTAGCTTCATCAGATACCAATCAGATAATCATTATATGTTATTGGTCTAATTCTAGTTCATCCTTCCTCTGGGAAACTTTGTTTGTGCACTACTAAATAACCTTCCAGTAGAATGGAATAAAAACAAGAGTATTTCAAATATAACTTCCTGGAAGGAATTCCACAAGTGATTCAATGTCAAATGATAACTGTCACCTCTAAGCCGTGCTATAACCATGATATTAATATTTCACAGATTTAGATGAATGTGCCAGCGCCTCCTGTGGCTCCAATGCAAACTGCAACAACACTGTGGGGAGTTATACCTGCACCTGTCACCCGGGGTACCGTCTTATCGTCACACATTTCGATGGATCAGACCCTTGTGGAGGTCGGAACACCTCAAGTGCATACATTGGATGTATTTTATAGATTGCGAGTTATATATTCACATCCACATACCAGTATATGTAATTGATTTGTCAAACTCATAAAACGGGATATTGTGATAATACCATATGTTTTGTAATCATATTGAGGTAAATGGGGTGCACAGACATTATGTATTCTATAAATAATACTTTGAGGAATTTAACGTCCTTGAAAAAAAAGGCAATCATTTTTTGGTATTGGTATTGGTTACTGGTACAAAAAGCAAAGAAGGGATTTTATGTAAAAAAAAAAAAAACTGATCACCAATACATATTGCTTCACCAAACCATGTTATGGCCCTGCCCTTAATGTTCCACAGATGTTGATGAGTGCTTGGAGAACTCCACCATTTGTGGTCCCCATGGAGTCTGCGGCAACACTGTTGGGAGTTACACATGCTCCTGCATACCGGGTTACTTTAAGGATTCTGAGCTGGTGATGGACAGCTGTCAAGGTCAGAATTTCTGATATTCTTGAGTTATAATAATAATAATAATAATAACTCAAGACAGAATCGCAGGTAACACTACAACAGTGTCAGCACAGATAGATAATAATCAATAATCCAACCCATGCTTTAACCAAGCTATGACCTCATCTTCTGCTGACATTTTTGAGCATTCCACAAGTGATTCAATGTCAAATGATACCAGTTACTTCTAAGATATGCTATAACGATGATGTTAATCTTCCACAGACATTGATGAGTGTGCAGTTGACCCCACCATCTGTGGTCCCAATGCTACCTGTGGAAACATTCTTGGAAATTACACCTGCACCTGTCACCAGGGTTACCATGTCACCTCCTTGGCAACCATGATCAGCCTCTCAAACCCATGTGAAGGTCAAATTGACATTTTCAATCTCAAATAAATTATAAGAGTTTATAAGAGGAAAAAAACAACAGTCTCACCCAGTGTCCACTTTAGAGCAATATAAAGCTGGCTGCTTTACATTGTTAAGACACTTATTTCTGGTGTGGTAGTGACCTAATGGCCTGGTATTGAATCCTGTATGCGGCCTTGTGGCTAATTATACCAGCATAGTTCATAATTTTTTTAGCAATCAAAAAACTTAACTGAGATTGTTAGGTTACCTTGCCTGTAATCATGTTTGTAAAACATTGTTTTTTAATGACATCAATATTCCTCAGACATTGACGAGTGTGTGGACTACCCTACCATCTGTGGACCCAACTCAAATTGCACTAACACCATTGGGTCTCACACCTGCGCCTGTCACGATGGGTTCCAGCTTATGGACATGGAGTACATCGCCAGCGCCTCGAACCCCTGTGAAGGTCTGATCTGCTAAAACATTGACAGAATTCAGAGTGAATATAGGTTTGCTGATTTAATGAGATATTGCGTTGTATGTTTATAGACACAGACGAATGCAGCGAAATGGACTGTGGCTCCAATACTGTGTGCTACAACACTCTTGGAACCTACTACTGCACCTGCCAGGAAGGTTACATCTGCTCTACTGGATTGTCCTGGGAGTCTGGAGTTACCGTTTGTACGAGTAAGAAATTAATTTAATTACAGTCTGTGAGCTGATGTTATGGGCAAAAAACAATACAATAATATGAATTGCCTGTGTCTGACTGTTTGGCTATATTGTGTACCTGTTATTGTTATTAAATAATCATAATTATTATTATTATTATCTTATGATTATCTTATATTGTCAAGGCATTGGCACATCTACAGGCAATCAGACATAAAGTGCATATTTGTTTCCACTTTCATATCAGATATCTGATTTGTATATTAATGATTTGATGATATTAATGATTTCATAAATGCAAACCCTGTGAGGGTTTTCCCTCTAAGCTACTCTAAGCTTACTGTTCATACTGATAAGATTCACAAGGTACAGTTTTGCCATATTCTCTCTGTCCATGTTGCTTGTGGGCATATTTAGTGTTTCGAGTTGGTTGTGTCATGTCATTTTCTGTAGCTTGCATCACTTCAACTTGTGTGTCGATGACTTTAATTGAAAATGAATGACTTCTGGTCACTTTGAAGCTAATAAACCTTGTGACTCAAATATTTCTTGCTCTCTCTCTCTCTCTCTCTCTCACACACACACACACACACACACATAACCACCAATGTATCCCTACTCCTTTTAGGTGTCGGGGAAGTAATTGCCTCACAAGTTCCACCGGAGGTAAGCTGATAATTGAAGGACAGGCATTGAAGGATAGATTTACCGATGCCTGCTGTTTTAATCACTGCCTTTCTCCTCTGCAGGGCCAGTCACAAGAGCTGTACTTCCTCAACAAATTGACTGACGATTTAGAGAACAACCCTGACATCATTCTGCCTGAAGGGGTCAGTGCAAGATCATTACATTTCATGTGCGTGTGTGAAGATTCTTTAGGGTATAAGCCCCTGAATTGGGAAAAACCCTATTATTATTATTATTATTAATATTAATATTGTCATTGTTATTATTGTTATTAGTATTATTATTATTTAGAGCACCAAAAGCAAAACCATCAAAGTCACTTTGTTTGAAAAATTAAGTTAAAGTTTTATCCTATAAACACAAAACCAACACTGTAATATTCCCTACTACAGGGTGAACAAAAAAGCCATAGTTTAGGTAGCACTATGAGTAAGACAAAGCCAGTCACCACCAGCATACATTTTCGACATAAGACATCATTTGAAGTTTATTGTGGCAGAAATTCATGTATACACTAGAGTACTTTGTAATATTCACCCTCAGTTCACTGATTATTGTCCAGCAAGGCCACAAACACCTACTCTGCATATCCAAATTAGTGTCTTGACACTGTCATGGCAGTTTGTGTCAGAGGTTGAGCTGCTTTTTCATGGCTGATTTTAAAGCAGGAAGTTGGTTTAGTTCTTTCATCATTTTGTTTTTTAAGAAAACACTTCATTTCAACATGGCCTGTATGTTTTATAAGATAGCTCTGGACATGTAAAGTATGCACATTTTTCTACTCTCAAAGCTTCTCCCATGAAAGACTGCCTTTCTTGCTGTTTTCTTTGCCTCCTTCAGATGGTGACAGGTATGCTGACAACAGTCCTGTCAGTCTCAGACAGTATGGCCCCTAACGGGGAAGAGGCCAGCAGTGGAACAGCAGCCAGTGCAGTCCTGAAGGTCTCTGAGGGGCTGGTGTCTGCCCTGGTTGACCCCCCTAAGACGCAATTAACAAAAACTGTGAGGACACCTTCAATGGGTAGGACACTGACAGCAGTCATTTGAATGATTCAACAACACTTACTCTGAAGAAACAACATTCAGGGCACAATAACAATGATGATTTGTTCAACAAATCGTGCACTGACAAAAAAGGAGTGATGTGTGCCTGATTCCGTTTTGACATTTTAACAGCATCTATGCTCCACAAGTAAGCAGAGTTTGAATACACAATAAGCAGAAGGTTTGGTACTAGGTGTTACTGTGTGCAGTAAGTTCAAATAAAAACAGACAAACATATAGCATTTACACATTACTCACATACAGAATAAAGGTGTATAATAAGACAAAAGAGGGAATATGCAAATATGCATGGTAACTGCAGCATTTATTCTTCACACAGCTAACCATACAACACCACTAGTTGACAAGAATAGGTTCAGAGGTTACCATGTCAATTATAATACAAGCCACATGTAAATCTACATTCCCTCACCTGTTCCTGCCTGTCTATGCTGGGAAAATTTGCAAAGTGTACCTATCCAATGAAAAATTGCATTATGTGTCTGTATTGCAAGAAATTTTGTGAAACTGAATACAGTTCCAATTTAAAACATCAGAATTTCAGTGTTCACTCTGTTTCGTTAACATTTACATGGTAAAGCGCCCCCTTCATTAAATTGAATAACTCAAAACTAAAAATATCAAACACTGTCTGTATTAATCCACTGGTTTTTGAAACTATCAACATAGTTTCAAAATCACACTGTTGCTTGACTGAATGTTTAGCCATATGCTTACTAGAGATATCTGTTTATGTCTTTCTTGCAGAAATTAATTTTCATGCAGTTGGACCAAAATTGAATAAATCCAGTATTCCGTCATTAAGTGTCAAGGGAAACACAATGGAAATTGATCTTCTGGGTATTGCTAAAAACAACAATGGTAAGATCTGAAGTCCAGTAGTGATTATAGAGAGGACAAGCATGGAAAGAATGAATGAAATCATTGTGGTGATGGTGATGATGATAATGATGATGGTGATGATGGTGATGGTGATGATGATGATGATGATGATGATGATGATGGTGATGATGACGATGATGATGGTGATGATGATGATGGTGATGATGATGATGATGATGATGATGATGATGATGATGATGATTGATGGTGATGATGATGGTGATTATGTAATTGTGACTTATCGCTGAAGTTTATGATTACTCATGAGCCTGTGTCTTTGCCATTCCAGGATCTGCTTCTGCAGGGTTAATGTCATCAGTGGGATGGAGAAGCTCATGAGTCCCACTTTATTCAAGACAGAAAACATCACAGAGATTTACTCTGACATCATCACTGCCACTCTGCCAAAGACCAATCACAGAGAGCTCCCTAAGCCTGTTAACTTTACTATCACCCACAAGACGGTACCTAAATTGACTTCTTACAGTGGTGGAGAATCAATCTTTTTCCCTATCATTGACACACTACATGCTGTCTCACTGCTGAGGTTTGACTTCATCTTTTCTTGGTCAGTAGAAGTTCCAGGCTGGGTTGGTGACCTGTGTATATTGGGATGACAACGGGGATGAGAAGTACTGGTCAGTGGACGGGTGCACAGCCACCTTCTCCAATGAGACCCACACAGTATGCAGCTGTACCCACCTCTCCACCTTCGCCATCCTCCTGCAGACAGAGGAACAGGTAGGGTGTCTATCACAGTGCTCCTGAGAAGAACATAATTGGATATTTGGACAGAGATGATCCATGTGTGTCTCTGCAGGCTGAGGATGATAAACTTCTGGAGTACGTCAACCTCTTCTGTATGGCTGTGGGCCTGGCCTTCCTGGGCCTCGCTATCCTCTCCTTCCTGCTGTGCAGCTGGAACCCTAAGATCAACAACACCGCCCGCCTCCACCTCTGCATCAGCCTCTTCCTGGGTCACCTGCTCTTCTTGTTGGGCGTGTCTCGCACTGAAAATGAGGTAAGGGTGTCCATTTCTCTGCCCTTACTCAATATTTGGTGAGGTAGAAACAGCCTAGTGTAGCATTGCATGGTATACCAAAACTGCTGTCCTTTTTCAATACTTTTTAAAAAATGGTACAGGATCAGAATATTCAGATGTTTGGTAATTTTTGGTCAAATGTGTCTCCTGTGCTGTGTGACAGTAATGGCACCTAGCGAGGCAGCCACGTTTCACATATACATTCATCCTTGGTGATAGAGCACTAGCTTCAACTCAAGGAATGCAAGTTAATAAACAAATAAGCCAACTAGATTAGAGAATAAGCTAGTTGGCTAGCCAGCTGGTAAGATGATGATGCGCTGTTCAATGATATGAGATATATTGACTAATGTTAACGTAACTGTATCATAAACTGCATATGTATGCAGTGTAGCATATTTTAAAAGCATATTTATTTTTCTTAATCTGAGAAGAATTCTCAAAAGACTAATCAGCTAGTTATCATTAGTGTACAGTGTACAGCATAGAACTTGAGTGGAATTTTAACTGGGGAGTGTAGCTAGGGAGAGACAGATTTATTTTAATGGAATGAATTGCAGCGCATTCATAGAGCTGCAGTTTTTGAAAGGTGTATTTGTAAGTTTGAAAGCTCTATTTAGAAATTCTTGAAAGGTTTGTTGCTTTTCTTTCATTTTGAAATATATGTTTATTCTGTTTAATATAATTTAGGTTCTAACATTATAGGCCTATGCTTAATATCTTGAACAGCTTCATCGGAAAAGTTGTTAATAAACAGTGAATTAAAAAATTTGATCAACTGTTGTGGACATTCCATTTCTTATCTCTTGGTGTTTTCCGTAGTGTTAATTACTGGATATGAAATCAGTACCGTTCAGTATTGAGTATTGTTTTAGTACTGAGTATTGCAATATTAAACCTGGTATCGGTATCAAAGTCAAAAATTTTGCTATTGTGACAAAACTAATCTACAGGCAATCTAAAACCAAATGTAAACCAGCTAGTCAAAATAACTGGGAAGAAAAGTAGATAAATGTTACTACATTTTTAGTATATATTAAAAGATGACCCAAATCTACTTTATTTATAATATTGACTCCACCCACTCAATGTCAAAGATGCAAATTTTTGATCAGTGCTAGCGATGCACAGTTCTGGGCTGGTAAGGGCTGATCACAGTGTACACAAAGAAAATACAAATGGTCTCCAAGAGGTATTGCACATATCCAAGTTAAGATTACATATCTAGACATGAATCAAACCAATCTTCTAGCCGTGACTGTGAAAAAAGAAAAATAGCTAGCTTGCTAACAGATAAGATAGGGATGTAGCTAAACTGACCCATAGGTAAACAGATTTAGAAGCGTGAGTGAAGGGGAGTTTCCAACCCATTTACAAACCAAAAAGCTTTAGCCAACGTTGCATAAGTTGAATGTTACATGAATCACCCAGTGGTAATAATATTATGTATGCGAGCTAAGAGTACATATCTAAATATAAGACAAAGCTAGTTCATTAGCATTGGCTGTGGACAACAAGAAAATTTGTTAGCTTGCTGACAGACTATGTAAGGATGTAGCTAACTTTACTTATCACAAAACTCTCCATCCCACAATAGATTATTTTGAGATAGTCTGAATGTTCATTACTATGATACACCCTCAAGCGTCTGCCTAAATTAGTAGCGCTGCTAGTACAATGGCAATAATATATGGCAGATATAGATGTGTTGTAAGCACGTACTTAATGTACTGGCCCGATGTTTATACATAACTAATGCTTCTCTTTTTCTCCCCCAGGTGGTGTGTGCCGTCATTGCAGGCTTGCTGCACTTCCTCTTCCTGTCCAGCTTTGTGTTTATGCTGCTGGAGACACTGCAGCTCTTCCTGCTGGTCAGGAGCCTGTCACAAGTGCGGGTCATCCAGAAGGAGGGGCTGAGGCCTCTATACCTCCTGCTGATTGGCTATGGAGCTCCTATAGTTGTGGTGGGAGTGTCAGCAGGAGTCTATTCAGATGGATATGGCAGCAAAGACCAGTGAGTTTTATTTTCCCTTTCATGAATTTATTGCTAGCTAGCTGTCTTTTCATAATGTAGTTTGCTAGACAGACCTGCCAATGGGAACCTTAGTTTTACTCTTCCATATGGCAGAATAAGTTACTTTAATGAATTTTAATGAAGTGTATCTTATAGTATGGGACACCTCTAAGAGACAAATATTTTCACGTTTTTAACTTTCAGTTCTTGATGCAATCCACGTTCAATGTAACCTGATTCCAGAATTTTAAAGTTCAACATTGATTTATACAGTCCACCTATAATAGCCGGTTGTCAAATTGAATACATTTCATTGCGTCTTGTGAATGAATAAGTGTGAATCAGCTGCAAGTTAATGCAAGTTCACTTGCAACAGGATGTGAAATTATCTTTTTTTCAGGTGCTGGTTGCAAAATGATAGAAACTTTAACTTAAGTTTCATCGGTCCAGTGGCTTCTATTCTAGCAGTATGTATTCTCAATCATTGTATATATATTATAGTTTCAATAACGTCATTTATTTAACCATGTTAAACTGCACCACATGAACAGTAACAATGTCAGCAAAGCTTAATTGTTTGTAAACTTTACAGTTTTCAGTTTACTGAGTGAAAAAATCAGAAGTAAAAACTATCCTTCCTACAGAGCTGTGAACAGAACAAAACTGTTGACATAATTTGAAATACTAATTCATTTTTTCACGTAACAGCTTTTACCAAACGTCAGTGCAGAAGAGTATCACTCCACCAATATGAGTGATAGGTGCCAGAGACAGCCAAAATTAGCATACTGATTTAGACAAATGACATATATTTTGGCACCCATATAATCAACATGGAAGACTGAATAATGTATAAGATGTATAAATCACATGCAAATAAAACCTGTGGTTTTGTGCAGCTGAACCTGGTCTCATTTTGTGTGATTGTCTGGTGCCTGCGACCTACATTAGCCAATATGAAGAGTGACGTCTCCCAGGCAAAAGACACCAGGTATATCTTGTGTGTGTGTGTGTGTGTGTGTGTGGTGTGTGCATAGGAGTGTGTAGCATTCATTACACCTATGTTTAACATGTTTTGTTTTACCTTTCAGGCTGATCATCTTCAAAATCGTGGCCCAGTTTTTAATCTTGGGATGTACTTGGATCCTTGGATTTTTCCAGAGCACAACAATATTAAAGTACCTCTTCATTATTCTCAACTCACAGCAGGGCACCTTCATCTTCATCGTTCACTGTCTACTCAACAAAGAGGTGACTGGTCCTCACTTATCCATTTAAGAGTCAATGATGAGGTTGCTACGTACCAGATGTATATTGAATGCCATGTACTACATATTACTGACTGGTCTATGTGTTGACTAGGTGCGAGAAGAGTACAAGAGGTGGCTGGCATGTCTCTTGTGTAGAGCAGAGGAACTATCAAAAAATAAAAATGCAGCTACGAGCGTTTCTGCTGTTCAGCAATGAATGGTAAGGGATTTTAGTTTAAATGAGATTTTGATAGAAATGTACAATACTACATGTTTTCTTTTTAAGATGCATTGGCTGAATTTTGTTCAAATTAAAGACCGTTTTTTTCCCTGTTTGATAGGTTACAGAATATATTATGTCCATAAATCCTAAACATTTTTTCATTTTCTTTTTCATTTTTTCAAGACTTCTTCAATGACCACTCTCTCAGGAAATGGAAAAAAAGAGATAAACATGATAATTCAGCAACACAGAGAAGAAGACGTTATACAGACTAAGACTTGAGTACTGCTGTGGTGTATTTACATCGCACCCAATATAAAAGCACACTATTCTACTGCTTGCAACAGTGTTTGTACTTGTTGTTGAAAGATAGTCCGCTTGACCTGGAAGATCAAGCCTCCCTTTTCTGTGCTGTAACACAGGTGAAACCGTTACTACATAGACCTCTGTGTACATACTATCATGAACTTCATGTGCTCCACTTAATAATCCACTTGTGTTCCTTTATCCATAGATGAAACATTGACTTTCTGTACATCCCACTACTTCCAACTGAAAACATTTCATTTTCTTCTGTCTGGCACTCGTTTAAATTTATACATTTAATTTACAAGACATGTCATGTTGAAACTACAGAAGCCAAATAAGATATCTTAAACATTCGTAACCAGAAACCAGCTGTGAGGACTCCTGAAAGACATTTGTCAGTACAGACACATGAAATGTGATGGCCACTGCCAAGAAACAGACGATTGAAAGAAATTGATGGAATAATTGCATTAGCCGTTATGTTATTTGCTGAGGCCATCCCATTTGTTTACAAGATAAGCCCACAGCTACAAAGTAATTATTGCAAATGTACTAAGCCTCAATACAGTTTGTTGAACCTCTCCCGCCTTGCTTTGAATGTATATTTGTAATGGTGCTGGAGCACACGCAGCACACCCCTTTTCACCTGCCACCTCTGAGCACCTTGTCGGTTGTGGAATTCTAAAAAAGACACATCTCACAGAACTTAAACCGGCAGAAAAATATTTTTCCCCCAATACAGCGGGATTACAGAGAGAGCTTGTGGAAGCCAAACCGCATGGCACAGAACGTCTCACACACTGGCCGAACAGATCGCCTGTCCGGCATGCATGGGATCCCCCCTTCACCGCCCCTCCTCCATCCCCAGTGGCTTCAGCACAGGAACACCTTAAGAAAATATTGGGGGATGACAGCATTGAAGCCCATCTCAATGTGGGAGATTTGGGACTGCAGTGAGTAAGGGGCCCAAAGCTGGACCCACACAATAGGAGCAAGATGCACTTGAGTCAATAGTCAAATCAAAGATGTCTTCTTCAGGCTGTCTGTATGGATCTTCCAGGTTCCAGAAAAGGGGAGAGTAAAGCTTTGTGGAGGAGATGGAGTGGAAGCCTTGGGAGTCATTGCTCAATTCATGCAGTCTGAGGTTCATAACTGCTGTGTTGGTGTCAAAGGCGAAGAGTTTCCTGAGGCTCTTCAATGACTTCCACCAGAAGATGGGAAGCCTCATCTGTGACTCCAAGGCAATAAATCTTTTTCCTTTTTCTCCAACAGATGGAGTCTGAAGCCAACCTTATGCACCTGCCTGTGAACCCAGGAAATTCCCCTAATTCTAGCCTGAATCTTAATAAAGTCTGATCCTTTCTCAGCTTCTGTTCTTCTGTTCTCTGATTGTAAATAAATGTGCCTACGGGCTTCACTCAGCTCTAGTTTTGCTTAGTCTGTTCACACCTCCATTGCCATGCCACTGAGCATGTCGTTTTCATCACCGCATGCTTTGTCACAAGGAGCTGACAGAAAAACTTGGTCTCCATCATATGATTGTGAATGCAGTCTCTCTTGAGATTGGTGTTATAATAAATGGTAAGTGGGGGTGGGCCTGCAGGTCCTCAGCAGGGTCGCTTAGTTATGTGACTGTTGCTAACAAGACAGCCAAAGAATCTGGCGACCCACTTTGATGCCAATGACAACTTTTCAAAACAAAGCATTCACATCGTACAAGCAGCCCTACCCTGGAGTCTCTCAGGTTACGACCTCTGACCTCTATTTAGTGACTGGGGAGTCTACTTATTACTTAACTTATTGCTCCCTTTAAATCTATTAATTTTGAATCAATACAGCAGGCTATGGTCTAACATTATTTTATATAATATATTTTATTTCGCACTCGCAAAGAATCTTTAAGTAAAAATTGTAATTTAAGATACTTAGTTGTATGTTCCTTGGAAGCCAGTCTAGATCAACAGCACAACATAGTACAGACCGTTTCATAGGATTTAAGTTTGATGCAGAAGGAAATGTGACAGAAAAATCTAGTTTGCATTATTAGCATAGATTCATTTTGTGTTAGAATAGTGTTGCAAGCCTGAGAGCAACTCTTAGCTAAGCATTGATTTGCCATAGCAGGGTAGACTTATACTCAAATATAATAATTTTGATTTCTATCTCAATATTGTATTTAATATTGTATTAACTATTTATATTTATCTCAATATTGTATTTAATTTTATGTTTAGTCAAATTGTTCATGAGGCCCATCATGGTTTGATAATTAAAGACATGGTAATATGAAAAGAAAGTGAAATTAGGGAATTCAGACTCTGCTTTGAGCAGGTATTTGTCATGTTACTCTAGTTTCCCATCCTGGTTCTCTCAGTCTGGTCAGTGAATCATCCCAAAGTTTGCCTAGGTAAACATCTCCCGCGAGACCTAAGCTGATGTGGGTTGTCCCCGACCTTTTACTGCAAGTACACTGCAATTCATGATAGATTAAATATAAATGCACTCAAAAGTCAATATCATCATTATCACAAGCAATTACTGAAATGTGTCTGTGCCAATTTCCTCAACCTTTGAGTCAAACACTCCATACTGGAAAAAATACTTCTCACTGCATTTATTACACTTGTGTCAGCCAGTCCCAAATTTGGTGTGTGAATAAAACTGAATCATTTTAGACACTGGTAGTTGGAGAGAGAACGCCCAGCTTGGGCCACTCAGCTGTACCATGAATGTAAGCTTTCCCTCTGCAGACCCTCTGTTCAGAATGCCTGGGTTATTGGTTTGATCCAGGGGTTTGAAGAAAAGGCTTCATAAGGGTTCAGAGGGTTTTGTTGCTCTAGCTGTACATGAGATAGACTCTCTCAATCACGATGCCTTGGTCTAGAAGTGAAGGAATCCTTGGTCTTTCCTCAGGACAATGATAGCATCAGCTCCCTCCTCAACTTAACAGATGGCAGGCACTATTACGCTGGAACTATTATCTTCTTCTGTCCGAGATGCCAGTAAGAAGTTCTTCCACTTTTCAATTTTGTGTCAAAGTGCTGCTTACAGCCTTTTTCATTAGGTGCTGTGTCAGTGCTGCACTCTCATTCTCACTGGCCTCCCTAGTAAATGGCCTACATTTGAATACAATGCCAATTTTGTCATTTTGTTCTTCACTGGCATAGCATATTCTTCCTCTGTTTTTATGTCAGCTTTAGCAAGCAGCGTTTAAGGTAAACTTGCTATTTTGTACATCGGTATAGTTGTGAAAGGATCAGGTACTGAGAGGCAGGTTACACTTTGATGAGCTGAAAAAGCCACTGCAGAGCACCAACAGAAGTCAATATCATGTTTGAAATCTGCTTTTTGAAAGCTCTCTGCTTTTTGACCTGAGATTTTTCAGAAGGGTATTTCTAAACCTAATTTCTTCACTTTTCCCAAAGAAAATTAAATCAATGTCAGTGTCTTTGTGTGATGTCCAACCAGGAGACTCACAGGATGTGACATATACCAACATAATAGTCCATGCCAGCCAATCAGCAGTCTGAATGAATCCCTGACCTCCTGATTTCTGTGGCCATACCTTTCCTCCAGAAGCTGTGTGCTTCAGACCAGAACATGCAAATCTGGCGGTTTGTTTATTTATTTCCCTCTGAACTGGAAAACACAAACAGTCCAGTCCAGGCTGTTCTTTTGTTAGGGCTGAATTAAATAACCACATGCAAATGAGAAATGGCCTCAAATATGACCTTTTCTCTTTAGTTCTCCACAGTTTGTGCCTCCTGAGCTTAGTGCCCTCGGAGAAGAATTAGCAATGATGAATAACTTTTTCCCACTGCTTCTAGGTGAGTGATACAAGATTCATGCCATAGTTTAAGACTCAAAATAAAGACAAAACAATCCAAATGTCTTGTGGATTACATTTAAAATTGTATAATGTGGTTGGGGGAATGTTTTAGCCATTTGTATTTTCAGTTGAACCATTCTTCTGATCTGCAATGTTTCCTCAAAACCATGAAATTATTTCAGTCCTTCACATTGGTTCTGTTGTTCTCTGTTAGGATTCCTATGTCTTTTGGGAAGTAACTGCGGAGTTGGTGAGTGTAAAGGTTTTGTGTGTATCCGTGGCAGTGATATCGTTTGGGTTGGCAAGGTGCACCATTTTCCATACCTTTAATAAGTGGTCGTATTTTGGAACTCTCTTACATGAATCCGTTGTAGTCAATTACTATTATAACATCACTGCAATAACCAGTTTTAATATGTGTTTATTGTAATAGTGTTTGTGGTTTATACTGTCCCTGTGCTACAAACCATGAGGAAGTGTTCCATGATGGCATTGTCATATTTTTTATGTTATTAATTTTATGTCATGCCACTCTGCCATACCTTATGTTTTATGGAAAAGCTGCCACTGCTGAGAGGTGTGAATTAAAAATCAAATAATCCACACAGCTCAATTATTTGATAGATCATAATGAGAAATGGCTACAAACCTGTGAAATAAGCAAAAAGGAAGCACTGTTCACATGTAATCTCCTTTACCTGCACTCATAAAACATCCATATTGAAAATTTTTTGATAGACAACAATAATGTAGTAATAGCATGATAAACATGTGGGAAAACGGTACTACCTGTATTAAGTGGTAGGTTGATGGTGGAATGATTGAAAATGAATGAGTAATAATTTATTGGCTGTAGTAACTATTTCTTCTCAAAAAAACACAGAAGAAACAGAAAATAAAACTGTCATTGCTGTTCACAGCACACATATATGGTTATAAAAACCATGTTGATTAACCTAAAAGCCTATATCCACTATAGTTCTGTAGTACTACCTCATCGTCTCACACATCATGCGGCACATTCATTATATTCAGCTCAGGTTATGGTGGCAATTACACATTTTCTACTATGCAATAAAACTAGTACCCAGACCTGAACTCATTGCATGCAAAATAATGATACTTTCGATAAATCTGAGTAACATTCATTTAAAAATAGTCCACGTCTAGATTTCCAGAAAGACTGTTTCTGCAGTTTTATTGAAATGCAAAATGCATAGCCGGCTCATTTATACATTGTCTACTATTGCATGATACTCCTCATATAGAATGGAAAGAGGTTGGCAGAAACAAGGTATTAATTTGCCTTGGCAGAAGACGTAAAAGCTTGTTCTGATTTAGTTCCCCTTTGAATATTGTAATGATGCTTCCATGCTATGGAATGACACCATTTACAGTCCCTGAATCTTGAAAATACGCTGAGACACTTCTGTGTGCATGAATCCTCATTGTTTTTCAGCTAGTTTCTGAACAAGAACAGGCAATGGAGGGGGTCATGTGATGAGTTTCAGGGACCAGTACTAGCTTTCTGTGTTTTTTTGTCCAGCTCCACTCACGCAGACAGAATTTAGCTTCTAGAATGTCTAATGAATTCTGCATAGACTCTGTGGTTCTCATGACGACTGCTTTGGAGATGTTTCAGCAGAAACAGATTTCAGCTTTGGGTTTCAGCAGAAACATCTAAATAGACATGGCAGGAGTTTGATGCGGATTTTGGTGGGACAATTTCCATACAATTCTAGCATGTCTTTCAGCCATGTAATTTTATGCAATATGTCAGTTTGTATTATATTGCATTGTCTTGGTTCCATTTGAAAATATGTATTCACAAGCCTGATATAGGAACGTAGCAGTGATTTTTGTCATACCTGAATAACCACAGTCGCATTTTAATCTATACAAACAGTGATTTGTATTTGGCTGTTGGCTGTGTATCCTACAACAAGGGTATTTAGTGGAGCATTTTGTGTCCAGTTCATACAGATACTACCATACAGGGTACTAACTACTTCCTCCCAGATGCAGTGACCAAGAAGGATAACATTTGGTTTCTGGCACTGTTATTAGGTTTATTGTCTGTTGCATACTGCCAGTGTTACTCTATTTGTTAATGTAAACAGGAAGAGTTCAACTGAGGGCAGTGTTGCGTACACCACTTGCGGTGTTATGTAAATCCCCTGTGGAATGTATGGAAATGTAGTTCCAGTGTCCCCACAAGATTTTAAAAGCATTTTATGCAATCGTTAATCCTAAATTCATGACTTTAACAGTCCAGTCCGGAGTCAAAATTGGATTGTGAAGATAAGTGTTTTCTATGGCTCAAAATCAGAGTTCTGATTACTCAAGAACATCCATAGAAACCAAAACAAGTTTGAGCCTATAGTGACATAGCCTATATCCCAGCTATAGAGACTGCCAAATATTTTCCAGATTTTTCAATAAATAGGAATATGCCTTATAGGCAGATGTAATGTCATTTAACCCTGCATTGGAATGCTCATGCCATACCTAATCAAGGAACCCTGTCCACCCTCCACAGACATCGATGAGTGTGTAGATGACCCCCTCATCTGTGGCCCTGATGCTGACTGCACCAACACTCCTGGGAGTTACAACTGCACCTGTAATGAGGGGTTCACTGTTCCTGAAGGCTCTGAAGCCAATGCCTCAAACCCTTGTCTAGGTCAGAATATCTTAAATTCTGTGCATCAAAAAAGGATACATCAGCTTACTAAATAAAAAAATCTGGAAAATGTTACAAGTTTAAGAAAATACACATTATTTCACATATATGAAACATTTTGTCATGAAGAACCACTGCAGGAATGGAAAAAAGTCCCTCTGAAGTGAATTTGTTGGAAGCATCCTTCATGTCCTTTTATTTAGTATTGGTGCGTGAAGCCATCCTGTAAATATGCTCTAATCCTCCACAGATATCGATGAGTGTGTAGATGACCCCCTCATCTGTGGCCCTGATGCTGACTGCACCAACGCTCTTGGGAGTTACACCTGCACCTGTGTACTGGGGTACACTGTTACCTCAACAGACTCCATTGCCAGCGCCACAAACCCCTGTCAAGGTTGGATGGAAACAAAACCTTTTGAAATTTTCGGCAAGCTAGTTCACCTAGTTGGATTTGACTGGCCAAGAAACGTCTGTCCCGATGGCTAACATAAATTCCCAGAAAATGTAATTTGCCTATAAATCTGGTAATGAAGATTAGTTTAGTATTGGTTTGTATTGATAATTTGTCTAAAACCAATGGTAAATCCCATAATATATAAATCCAGCATGCCAATTCATTAACGAGCAGATACCTGCTAACTCACCCGTATGAAACTGGCACACACACATCATTGATATTACTAATATCTGACCTTGTCTGACCTTACATTTTCCAGCTGTTAGATTGTCCATCCCTTCCAACTGGCCACTGAATTAATCTTAAAAAAGTCCCATTATGTTAAACTTCAAAAGTATTGCTTCCACATTTTACTACAGATATTTTACTACAGATATTGTACTCATGTTTTTTCTGATGTGTTCCATTTTGAATCATTTTGACAGTTGTTCCCTGTTAAGTGGGCCCTGAAGTCACACTGTTTTTCAGTTCAGCGTTACGTTCTGCTTTCACATTATATGTGAGGCAGATTTTAGCTTTTGTGAAGAAATACATGATCTCTATCAGAAGCCCTAGTTGAAGATAATGATAAGGTTATGAAAAACAAAAACCAAGGAATGAACCCACTACAAAGTGAAGCTCATCTCATTGGACCTTCACTGGACATCATTCACTGGGTACTTTACATCAAATGATGACTGTTATGTACTGGATGTGTTGTAATTATGATATTAAAATTCCACAGACATTGATGAGTGTGTAGATGACCCCCTCATCTGTGGCCCTGATGCTGACTGCACCAATACTCCAGGGGGTCACACCTGCACCTGTCTAGAGGGGTACACTGTTACCTCTCCAGAATCCATTGCCAGCGCTACAAACCCATGTCAAGGTCAGAAAATCTCATGAAATGAAAAGGAAAGCATTTGGTGTCAATTTTGTCACATTTTCCACTGGGAAAATAATAATACAATTGTAACCCCTCTCTCCATTCCACAAGTATTGTGTTAAACAATTCAAATTAATCACAGATCATTAATTTTGACAGCACTAATAAAAATACAGTAGCTTCATCAAGCATATGATAATTATTACATTTTATTGGTATACTTCTACATATTATTCTCTTGGGTAGGTTTTAGTGAAACACAGTTTCTGCACTAATAAACAACCTTCCTGTTTGATGGGGAAAAAATAAGGGAATATCAAATGTTATTCCCTGGAAAGAGTTCCACAAGTGTTTCAATGTCAAATCATAACTGTAACCTCTAAGACCATACACTATGACAAAGATATTAATCTTTTACAGACATTGATGAGTGTGTCGATGACCCGACCATCTGTGGTCCCAATGCCGACTGCACCAACACACCAGGGGGTCACACCTGCACCTGCCTAGAGGGGTACACTGTGACCTCTCCAGAATCCATTGCCAGCACCACAAACCCATGTCAAGGTCAGAATGGCTTAGAAATTATATAAGAATGTATTCTCTGTCCACTTCTTATATCTCCCATTGGAGACTATTTTAAAGGTGATATTTATTTTTCTATAGAGGAAAATACAGGGCTGTACTTATAAAAGGTTTTTCTGAAAAATGCAACAAAAAATTATAAAGATCTGTATCATTCATAGACCTTTCATAGAAGGCATTCTATAAGGGTAATAATAATGACTGTTATCTCAAGGTCATGCTGTAACCTGAATATTAATCATTTATAGACATTGATGAGTGTGTAGATGATCCCACCATCTGTGGTCCTGATGCCGACTGCACCAACACACCAGGGGGACACACCTGCACCTGTCTAGAAGGGTACACTGTGACCTCTCCAGAATCCATTGCCAGCACCACAAACCCATGTCAAGGTCAGAAAATCCCAGAATATTATAAGTACAGTAAAGCATCCAGTGTCCATTTTCTCATGCTTTTCCACAGGGGAATTTCAGACAGTTCAAAACCTCACCCTTTCACCCTCACCATTTCATGTTTAACATTAGGCATTTAAAATTAACCATGAAAGCTAAAACATTAATTTTGACAGCCCTCATCAAACTACAGTACTTTCATCAGATACAAGATAATTATTACATTTTATTGGTCTAATTCCACTTATTATTCTCCTGGGTAGCTTTTAGTGAAACAGTGTTTTTGTAATCCTAAACAACCTTCCTATTTAATGGGGAAAAAACAAGGGGCTATCAAATATTATTTTCTGGAAATAATTCCACAAGTGTTTCAATGTCAAGTCATAACTGTAACCTCTAAGACCATACACTATGACAATGATATTAATCTTTTACAGACATTGATGAGTGTGTCGATGACCCGACCATCTGTGGTCCCAATGCCGACTGCACCAACACACCAGGGGGTCACACCTGCACCTGTCTAGAGGGGTACACTGTGACCTCTCCAGAATCCATTGCCAGCACCACAAACCCATGTCAAGGTCCGAAAATCTGAGAATATTATAAATACAGTGAAGCATCCAGTGTCCAGTTTCTCATGCTTTTCCACAGGGGAATTTAAGACAGTTTAAAACCTCACCATTTCACCCTCACCATTGCATGTTTCATATTAATCATTTCAAATTAACCATGAAAGCTACAACATTAATTTTGACAGCCCTCATGAAACTACAGTACTTTCATCAGATATAAGATAATTATTATATTTTATTGGTCTAATTCTATGTATTATTCTGCTGGGTAGCTTTTAGTGAAACACTTTTTCTTCACTAATAAACAACCGTCCTATTTAATGGGGAAAAAAACAAGGGAATATCAAATATTATTTTCTGGAAAGAATTCCACAAGTGTTTCAATGTCAAATCATAACTGTAACCTCTAAGACCATACACTATAACAATGATATTAATCTTTTACAGACATTGATGAGTGTGTAGATGACCCGACCATCTGTGGTCCCAATGCCGACTGCACCAACAATCCAGGGGGTCACACCTGCACCTGTCTAGAGGGGTACACTGTGACCTCTCCAGACTCCATTGCCAGCACCACAAACCCATGTCAAGGTCAGAGTGGTTTAGAAATGCTGTAAAAATGTATTCTCTGTCCACTTCTTATATCTCCCATTGGAGACTATTTTAAAGATGATGTTTATTTTTCTATAGAGGAAAATACAGGGCTGTACTTACAAAAAGTTTTGCTGAAAAATGCAAAAAACGTTGTAAAGATCTGTATCATTCATAGACCTTTCATAGAAGGCATTCTTTAAGTGTAATAATAATGACTGTTATCTCAAGGTCATGCTGTAACCTGAATATTAATCATTTATAGACATTGATGAGTGTGTAGATGACCCCACCATCTGTGGTCCTGATGCTAACTGCACCAATTCCCCTGAGAGTTACACCTGCACCTGTCTAGAGGGGTACACTGTGACCTCTCCAGAATCCATTGTCAGCACCACAAACCCATGTCAAGGTCAGAAAATCCCAGAATATTATAAGTACAGTGAAGCATCCAGTGTCCATTTTCTCATGCTTTTCCACAGGGGAATTTAAGACAGTTGAAAACCTCACCGTTTCACCCTCACCATTTCATGTTTAACATTAGGCATTTCAAATTAACCATGAAAGTTACAACATTAATTTTGACAGCCCTCATGAAACTACAGTAGTTTCATCAGATGTAAGATAATTATTATATGTTATTGGACTAATTCTGCTTATTATTCTCCTGGGTAGCTTTTAGTGAAACACAGTTTCTGCACTAATAAACAACCTTCCTATTTGATGGGGAAAAAATAAAGGAATATCAAATGTTCTTTTCTGGAAAGACTTCCATAAGTGTTTCAATGTCAAATCATAACTGTAACTCTAAGACCATACACTATGACAATGATATTAATCTTTTACAGACATTGATGAGTGTGTCGATGACCCCACCATCTGTGGTCCCAATGCCGACTGCACCAACACACCAGGGGGACACACCTGCACCTGTCTAGAGGGGTACACTGTGACCTCTCCAGAATCCATTGCCAGCGCCACAAACCCATGTCAAGGTCAGAGTTCTCCAGAATCCATTGCCAGCGCCACAAACCCATGTCAAGGTTTAGAAATGCTGTAAAAATGTATTCTCTGTCCACTTCTTATATCTCCCATTGGAGACTATTTTAAAGATGATATTTATGTTTCTACAGAGGAATATACAGTGCTGTATTCATAAAAAAAGTTTTTCTGAAAAATGCAACAAAACGTTATAAAGATCTGTATCATTTATAGACCTTTCATAGAAGGCATTCTTTAAGTGTAATAATGATGACTGTTATCTCAAGGTCATGCTGTCAACCTGAATTTTAATAATTTATAGACATTGATGAGTGTGTAGATGACCCCACCATCTGTGGTCCTGATGCTAACTGCACCAATTCCCTTGAGAGTTACACCTGCACCTGTCTAGAGGGGTACACTGTGACCTCTCCAGAATCCATTGCCAGCACCACAAACCCATGTCAAGGTCAGAAAATCCCAGAATATTATAAATACAGTAAAGCATCCAGTGTCCATTTTCTTATGCTTTTCCACAGGGGAATTTAAGACAGTTGAAAACCTCACCCTTTCACCCTCACCATTTCTTGTTTCACATTAAGCATTTCAAATTAACCATGAAAGCTAAAACATTAATTTTGACAGGCCTCATCAAACTACAGTACTTTTATCAGATGTAAGGCAATTATTATATTTTATTGGTCTGATTCTACTTATTATTCTCCTGGGTTGCTTGTAGTGAAACAGTGTTTTTGTAATTCTAAACAACCTTCCTATTTAAATGGGGAAAAAACAAGGAAATACCAAATGTTCTTTCCTGGAAAGAATTCCACAAGTGTTTCAATGTCAAATCATAACTGTAACCTCTAAGACCATACACTATGACAAAGATATTAATCTTTTACAGACATTGATGAGTGTGTCGATGACCCCACCATCTGTGGTCCCAATGCCGACTGCACCAACACACCAGGGGGACACACCTGCACCTGTCTAGAGGGGTACACTGTGACCTCTCCAGAATCCATTGCCAGCGCCACAAACCCATGTCAAGGTCCGAAAGTCTCAGAATATTATAAGTACAGTGAAGCATCCAGTGTCCGTTTTCTCATGCTTTTCCACAGGGGAATTTAAGACAGTTGAGACCTCACCGTTTCATGGTTCACATTAAGCATTTCACATTAACCATGAAAGCTAAAACATTAATTTTGACAGCCCTCATGAAACTACAGTACTTTCATCAGACATAAGATAATTATTACATTTTATTGGTCTAATTCTACTTCTTATTCTCCTGGGTAGCTTTTAGTGAAAAACTGTTTCTCCACTAATCAACAACCTTCCTATTTTATGGGGAAAAAACAAGGGAATATCAAATGTTATTTCCTGGAAATAATTCCACCAGTGTTTCAATGTCAAATCATAACTGCAACCTCTATACACTATAACAATGATATTAATCTTTTACAGACATTGATGAGTGTGTAAATGACCCCACCATCTGTGGTCCCAATGCCGACTGCACCAACACACCAGGGGGTCACACCTGCACCTGTCTAGAGGGGTACACTGTGACCTCTCCAGACTCCATTGCCAGCGCTACAAACCCATGTCAAGGTCAGAAATGCTGGGACATGATATAAGAATGTATTCTCTGTCCACTTCTTATATCTCCCATTGGAGACTATTTTAAAGATGATATTTATTTTTCTACAGAGGAAAATACAGGGCTGTACTTATAAAAGGTTTTTCTGAAAAATGCAACAAAACGTTACAAAGATCTGTATCATTCATAGACCTTTCATAGAAGGCATTCTATAAGTGTAATAATGATGACTGTTATCTCAAGGTCATGCTGTAACCTGAATATTAATCATTTATAGACATTGATGAGTGTGTAGATGACCCCACCATCTGTGGTCCTGATGCTAACTGCACCAATTCCCTTGGGGGTCACACCTGCACCTGTCTAGAGGGGTACACTGTGACCTCTCCAGAATCCATTGCCAGCACCACAAACCCATGTCAAGGTCAGAAAATCCCAGAAATGTATAAGTACAGTGAAGTATCACGTGTCCATTTTCTCATGCTTTTCCACAGGGGAATTTAAGACAGTTGAAGACCTCACCATTTCATGGTTCACATTAAGCATTTCAAATTAACCATGAAAGTTACAACATTAATTTTGACAGCCCTCATGAAACTACAGTAGTTTCATCAGATATAAGATAATTGTTATATTTTATTGGTCTAATTCTATGTATTATTCTGCTGGGTAGCTTTTAGTGAAACACTGTTTCTCCACTAATAAACAAACTTCCATTTTAATGGGGAAAAAACAAGGGAATATCAAATATTATTTCCTGGAAAGAATTCCACAAGTTTTTCAATGTCAAATCATAACTGTAACCTCTAAGACCATACACTATGACAAAGATCTTAATCTTTTACAGACATTGATGAGTGTGTAAATGACCCCACCATCTGTGGTCCCAATGCCAACTGCACCAACACTCCAGGGGGTCACACCTGCACCTGTCTAGAGGGGTACACTGTTACCTCTCCAGACTCCATTGCCAGCACCACAAACCCATGTCAAGGTCAGAATGGCTTAGAAATTTTATAAGAATGTATTCTCTGTCCACTTCTTATATCTCCCATTGGAGACTATTTTAAAGGTGATATTTATTTTTCTATAGAAGAAAATACAGGGCTGTACTTATAAAAGGTTTTTCTGAAAAATGCAACAAAACATTATAAAGATCTGTATCATTCATAGACCTTTCATAGAAGGCATTCTATAAGTGTAATAATAATGACTGTTATCTTAAGGTCATGCTGTAACCTGAATATTAATCATTTATAGACATTGATGAGTGTGTAGATGACCCCACCATCTGTGGTCCTGATGCTGACTGCACCAACACACCAGGGGGTCACACCTGCACCTGTCTAGAGGGGTACACTGTGACCTCTCCAGAATCCATTGTCAGCACCACAAACCCATGTCAAGGTCAGAAAATCCCAGAATATTATAAATACAGTAAAGCATCCAGTGTCCATTTTCTTATGCTTTTCCACAGGGGAATTTAAGACAGTTGAAAACCTCACCCTTTCACCCTCACCATTTCTTGTTTCACATTAAGCATTTCAAATTAACCATGAAAGCTAAAACATTAATTTTGACAGCCCTCATCAACCTACAGTACTTTCATCAGATACAAGATACTTATTGGATTTTATTGGTCTAATTCCACTTATTATTCTCCTGGGTAGCTTTTAGTGAAACAGTGTTTTTGTAATCCTAAACAACCTTCCTATTTAATGGGGAAAAAAAAGGAAATACCAAATGTTCTTTCCTGGAAAGAATTCCACAAGTGTTTCAATGTCAAATCATAACTGTAACCTCTAAGACCATACACTATGACAATGATATTAATCTTTTACAGACATTGATGAGTGTGTAGATGACCCCACCATCTGTGGTCCCAATGCCGACTGCACCAACACACCAGGGGGTCACACCTGCAATGCCGACTGCACCAACACACCAGGGGTCACACCTGCACCTGTCTAGAGGGGTACACTGTGACCTCTCCAGAATCCATTGCCAGCACCACAAACCCATGTCAAGGTCCGAAAATCTGAGAATATTATAAATACAGTGAAGCATCCAGTTTCCATTTTCTCATGCTTTTCCACAGGGGAATTTAAGACAGTTTAAAACCTCACCATTTCACCCTCACCATTGCATGTTTCACATTAATCATTTCAAATTAACCATGAAAGCTACAACATTAATTTTGACAGCCCTCATGAAACTACAGTACTTTCATCAGATATAAGATAATTATTATATTTTATTGGTCTAATTCTATGTATTGTTCTGCTGGGTAGCTTTTAGTGAAACACTTTTTCTCCACTAATAAACAACCGTCCTATTTAATGGGGAAAAAACAAGGAAATATCAAATATAATTTTCTGGAAATAATTCCACAAGTGTTTCAATGTCAAATCATAACTGTAACCTCTAAGACCATACACTATGACAATGATATTAATCTTTTACAGACATTGATGAGTGTGTATCGATGACCCGACCATCTGTGGTCCCAATGCCGACTGCACCAACACACCAGGGGGTCACACCTGCACCTGTCTAGAGGGGTACACTGTGACCTCTCCAGAATCCATTGCCAGCACCACAAACCCATGTCAAGGTCAGAATGGCTTAGAAATGGTACAAAAAATGCAACAAAACATTAAAGATTATCTGTATCATTCATAGACCTTTCATAGAAAGCATTCTATAAGTGTAATAATGATGACTGTTATCTCAAGGTCATGCTGTAACCTGAATATTAATCATTTATAGACATTGATGAGTGTGTAGATGACCCCACCATCTGTGGTCCTGATGCTAACTGCACCAATTCCCTTGAGAGTTACACCTGCACCTGTCTAGAGGGGTACACTGTGACCTCTCCAGAATCCATTGTCAGCACAACAAACCCATGTCAAGGTCAGAAAATCCCAGAAATGTATAAGTACAGTGAAGTATCACGTGTCCATTTTCTCATGTTTTTCCACAGGGGAATTTAAGACAGTTCAAAACCTCACCATTTCACAAGTTTCACATTACACATTCCTTATTAACGATGAAAGCTACAACATTAATTTTGACAGCCCTCGTGAAACTACATTACTTTCATCAGATATAAGATAATTATTATATGTAATTGGTCTAATTCTACTTATTGTTCTCTGGGTAGCTTTAAGTGAAACATAGTTTTTGCACTCATAAACAACCACTCATAAACTTTCTTTGTGGAAAGAATTCCACAAGTTTTTCAATGTCAAATCATAACTGTTACCTCTAAGACCATACACTATGACAAAGATATTAATCTTTTACAGACATTGATGAGTGTGTAAATGACCCCACCATCTGTGGTCCCAATGCCAACTGCACGAACTCACCAGGGGGTCACACCTGCACCTGTCTAGAGGGGTACACTGTGACCTCTCCAGACTCCATTGCCAGCTCCACAAACCCATGTCAAGGTCAGAATGCCACATGTACTGTTAACCAATGTTTTCAGTGGCCACTCTCTTCAATTTTAAAAAGGAACATGAAGATCAAAGTCTTTTATCATATTGTTCCACACTTAGATTGTACCATTTCCCCTTGTTAATTGCAATGTATTGAAAATTACTGTTTTGTATACACAGTGTGTATTTCTGTTACCACATATTTAGTGTATGTAAGACCATCTAGGAAAGAAGTTACAGTGGGGAAAATAAGTATTTGATACACTACTGATTTTGCAAGTTTTCCCACTTACAAAGAATGGAGAGGTCTATAATTTTCATCATAGGTACACTTCACTTCAAAAATGAAATAAGTATTTGATACAATAGAAAATTAGAACTTAGTATTTGGTACAGAAACCTCTGTTTACAATTGCAGAGGTCAAACGTTTCCTGTAGCTTTTGACCAGGTTTGGACATACTGCAGCAGGGATTTTGGCCCACTCCTCCATACAGATCTTCTCTAGATCTTTCAGGTTTCAGGGCTGTCACTGGGCAACACAGAGTTTCAGCTCCCTCCAAAGATTTTCTATTGGGTTCAGGTCTGGAGACTTGCTTGGCCACTGCAGGATGTTGAAATGCTTCTTATGGAGCAACTCCTTAGTTGCCCTGGCTGTGTGTTTTGGGTCATTGTCATGCTGGAAGACCCAGCCACGACCCATCTTCAATGCTCTTACTGAGGGAAGGAGGTTGTTGCCCAAAATCTTGCGATGCCCCATCCATCCTCTCCTCAATGCGGTGCAGTCTTCCTGTCCCCTTTGCAGAAAAGCACCCCCAAAGCATGATGTTTTCACCCCCATGCTTCACAGTTGGGATGGTGTTCTTGGAATTGTACTCATCCTTCTTCTTCCTCCAAAAATGGCGAGTGGAGTTTATACCAGAAAGTTCTATTTTGGTCTCATCTGACCACATAACCTTCTCCCATGCCTCCTCTGGATCAGCCACATGGTCATTGGCAAACTTCAGACAGCCTGGACATGTGCTGGCTTGAGCACCTTGCACACGCTGCAGGATTTTAATCCATGCTGGCATAGTATGTTACTAATGGTAACCTTTGAGACTGTGGTCCCAGCTCTCTTCAGGTCATTGACCAGGTCCTCCCATGTAGTTCTGGGCTGATCCCTCACCTTTCTCATGATCATTGATACTCCACAAGGCGAGATCTTACATGGAGCCCCAGTCCGAGGGAGATTCTTGAGAATAGTCATCTTGAGTTTCTTCCATTTTCTAATAATTGCGTCAACAGTTGTTGCCTTCTCACCAAGCTGCTTGCCTATTGTCCTGTAGTCCATCCCAGCCTTGTGCAGGTCTACAATTTTGTCCCTGGTGTCCTTAGACAGCTCTTTGGTCTTGCCTATGGTGAAGAGGTTGGAGTCTGATTGATTGAGTGTGTGGACA
Source organism: Albula goreensis (assembly GCA_022829145.1). NCBI lineage: Eukaryota > Metazoa > Chordata > Actinopteri > Albuliformes > Albulidae > Albula > Albula goreensis. The sequence continues at coordinate 17,305,734 of CM040762.1, forward strand.
GGTGTCTTTTATACAGGTGCAATTAATACAGATAATGAGTGGAGGATAGGAGGGCTTCTTAAAGATGAACTAACAGGTCTGTGAGGGCTTGCTGGTTGGTAGATGAAAACACTTATTTCAACAGGTCTGTGAGACTGATCATGTAATTTTCTGGATTTTTTTAAGATTCTGTCTCTGACAGTTGAAGTGTACCTATGATGAAAATTACAGACCTCTCCATTCTTGTGGGTAAACTTGCAAAAGCAGCGGTGTATCAAATACTTATTTTCCCCACTGTATATATGATACTGTAGATTCACCTTGAAATTTTGGTCTAGGTTATGCTTTAACCCTGCCATTCATCTTCCACAGACATTGATGAGTGTGTAGATGACCCCACCATCTGTGGCCCTGATGCTGACTGCACCAACACTCTTGGGGGTCACACCTGCACCTGTCTAGAGGGGTACACTGTGACCTCTCCAGACTCCATTGCCAGCTCCACAAACCCATGTCAAGGTCAGAAGGTCTCAGATAATGAAAAGGAGATGCAGTCAGTGTAGTCATTTTGTTACATTTTCCACAGGGAAAATACAACTGAAAACCCTTTCTCCATTCTGCAAGTATTATCCTCTGAAGATGTAAAACTGCAGTAATGTTTCATTATTTTAAATCATTAAAGATGGCAAATTTGCTGTTTGCACATTATTTTGAAAGGAGACTGTCTTCCATAACAGATGTTTTTAAAAAGAAAAATCAAACATTAAAATACAATAGCTACATATTTTTTTAGATTTACAATTGATCTAATACTAACTCTGAGGTTAATCTTCCACAGATCTTGATGAGTGTGTAGATGACCCCACCATCTGTGGTCCCAATGCTGACTGCACCAACACACCAGGGGGTCACACCTGCACCTGTCATGAGGGGTACACTGTGACCTCTCCAGAATCCATTGCCAGCACCACAAACCCATGTCAAGGTCGGAATGCCACATGTACTGTTAACTGGGAGTTTGTTAAAACAAAGGTTCAGGAGAAGTATTTCCAGACAACCCCTCATTCAAATACCACTGTCTGTCCAATCCAGTTTTCTCCATAGGTATTAAATTGCCACAAACCTTATCTCCCATCACACACACTGCTTCCGGCATCCCTCCTCCTCCCCATCACCACATTCATGTCCACTTCCTTTCTTTCGTTTTTCTCTTTCTCTTCTAGTGGTCCAGTAGGGGGTTCACCTCACATAAAAATTGTGAGGCATGACGCTGCCCCCTTGGACACCAAGCCCAAGATCAAATGTCTGTACCTTGCCACATCACAATAAACTGTTAAGCACATTCATGTTGTCTGGAAATTCATTCTACTGAACCAGTGTTTTCAGTGGCTTGTCTCTTCAATTTAAAAAGGAAAATGATGTTCAAAGTCTCACCATACTGTTCCACACTTAGATTGTTTCCCCCTGTAAATGGCAGTGTTTTGAAAAGTACTATTTTTAAACATGGTGTGTATTTCTGTTATTTCAATTTTTACAGAAATGTGCTCTAAAACCACAAATATAGTGTATGAAGGACCATCTAGGAAACAAGTTATATATGATACTGTAGATTCAACATGAAATTTTGGTCTAGGTTATGCTTTAACCCTGCCGTTCATCTTCCACAGACATTGATGAGTGTGTAGATGACCCCACCATCTGTGGCCCTGATGCTGACTGCACCAACACTCTTGGGGGTCACACCTGCACCTGTCATGAGGGGTACACTGTGACCTCTCCAGACTCCATTGCCAGCACCACAAACCCATGTCAAGGTCAGAAGGTCTCAGATAATGAAAAGGAGATGTAGTCAGTGTAGTCATTTTGTTACATTTTCCACAGGGAAAATACAACTGAAAACCCTTTCTCCATTCCGCAAGTATCCTCTTCTGAAAATGTAAAAGTGCAGTATTTAAAATAATTAAAGATGGCATATTTGCTATTTGCGCATTATTTTGAAAAGAGACAGTCTTCCATAACAAATGTTTTTAAAAAGAGACTGTTTGTTAAAAAGAAGATGTTTTTTAAAAAGAAAGATCAAATGTAAAATACAATAGCTGTTTAGATAATCAGGATATACAATTGGTCAAATAATAACGCTGATGTTAATCTTCCACAGACATTGATGAGTGTGTAGATGACCCCACCATCTGTGGCCCTGATGCTGACTGCACCAACGCTCCAGGGGGTCACACCTGCACCTGTCATGAGGGGTACATTGTGACCTCTCCAGAATCCATTGCCAGCGCTACAAACCCCTGTAAAGGTTAGAAGGTCTCAGGTTCTATGGGAGGATTTCTTTAAAATTATAGTTTTGGCGAATCTCTCAACATTGAATACAACAGGTATATGGAAAGGTAGATTATTTACAGTAAAAATTCAGAACAAATTATACTCTTCATAACTTACAAAATGTACACCTGTTTTAGGAGGCACATTTATACATGCAAGTCAATGTTTTAAATATTCTTTTTTCAAACATTTTTATTTTCTGTATATTATAATATAGATTTCATATGATAGAATGCCTTTATCAAGCACTGTTACTGAATTCAAACTTCCACCGAAATAGATGTTTGTCTGGATGCTTGTGGTCCTAATGCTAATTGCACTAGCACACCTGGGAGTCACACCTGCACCTGTCTCCAGGGATACCATGTTATCCCTGCAGATTCTATTGCCAGTGCAACAAACCCCTGTCAAGGTAAGAAGTTGTTCATTGCCCATTTTATACCATTACCAAAAGAGAAAGACATAGTCTTGACAAAATGTGGACCTAAGCGAGTAGCAAAACACCAACAATATAATAGTCAGTTAAAATTTAGGTACATGTGGCCTTTGGCCATTTTTTGGTTTATTGTTTTGTGTGTTTCCTCCCACTCACCTCTTGACTCAGTGGCCACATTTGCCACAGTTATGGTGATGAGTCAAAAATTATGAAGTGTATCAACTGATTTGATTACCTCTTTATAAGTTGCACAATCTGTGAGTTCTTTTAATATAAAGCTTGCTTACTTACCTTAGATTTCAAATTATACACTACATTATTAATTGCTATTATGACTATTCTGATACTGTATATTTTCATAATAGGATCTTTTTTCATATGGAAGAAATTGATATGTTGTTTCACTGAGTAACAGGTTTTTTCAATAACAGGATAAAGCAAGAGCTCTTGTAACATCCAAATGTTGCATCATGAATAGCATTCCATAAATGGTTTAATATTAAATGACATCTGTAACACCTGTAACCCTGATATTAATCTTTTACAGACATTGATGAGTGTGTAGATGACCCCACCATCTGTGGTCCCAATGCTGACTGCTTTAATGCTCCTGGGAATTACACCTGCACCTGTGTCCCAGGGTTCCATGTTATCCCCCCAGACTCCATTGCCAGTACCTCGAACCCCTGTCAAGGTTAGAATAATCAGAAAGTGAGAAAGGACCAATTTAGTGACAATGACAGGAGAAGAAACACAGAGATGTTACAGAACTCCCAAAAAATTAAACATTCACTTTGTCCACTTTAAAAGACTCTTGATCCAAAATGCACAGAACTCAGTTCATATAAATCTGTGGTAAAAATATGGCATAAATGCATGTAGATTTTAATATTCAATCTTCTGATTTGTTAATTAATCCAAGTGTAATCCAAGCTCAGCCATAGCATAGATGTCATTTCATACCATATGATATGAACCATAAGAGCATCAGCCTAAACTGTAACGCTGACCTTAATCTTCCACAGAAATGAATGAGTGCATGGAGGACCCCATCATCTGTGGCCCCAATGCTAACTGCACTGACACTTTTGGGAGTTACACCTGCACCTGTCATCAGGGGTACACTATTACCTCCTCAGCCTCCATTGCCAGCATCTCAAACCCCTGCGAAGGTCAGATTTTCTCATATGCTGCAAAAGGATACACTCAATATGTTGCAATTTCCTGAGGGAAAACCTCACTCTAAGCACTTCCACATGCATTTCTTTCTTACTTACCTATTAACTCTTGTTTAAATATTAAGTTTCAATAGTTAGTTTTGTTAGATATTCATGGAGAGCTAGAAGTAATTCTGTATCATATAACAGGAGATTTTTAACGCTCATTGGAGCTTTATGGTATGTGCTAACCCTTGCATCAATCCTCCACAGATACTGATGAGTGTGCTGATAACTCCACCATCTGTGGTCCTGATGCTAACTGCACCAACACTCCTGGGAGTTATTCCTGTGCCTGTATCCAAGGATACCGTGTCCTTCCACTGGACTCCATAGTCAGCCCATTGAACCCTTGCCAAGGTCAGGATATCTGAGATACTGAGAAAGGATATACACAGTAGTGATGGTTGAAATGATTTTTCATTCAGCCAATTAGGATGGAGCTACAACCAGCTGTCAAAACAATCACCTGACTTGTTTGGACCAATCAAACATATTTTTTTTATTCTCCACAGCCAATATGGTCAAAGAATTGAGTCTTATAATGATAATGTCAACACTGTAACGCTGTAACTCTGACATAACTTTTCACAGAAATTAATGAGTGCGTGGGAGGCCCCCCCATCTGTGGTCCCAATTCTACCTGCGCAAACACTCCTGGGAGTTACACCTGCACCTGTGATACGGGCTACCATGTTACCGGCTCAGGCATTGCGAGCATTTCAAATCCCTGTCAAGGTCAGAATGTCCTGTCAAATGTCAGAATGTCACAAAACAAGATCGACTTGGAAAACAAGGAAAGAACTTTGGAAAATTGGGAAAGATACTGAGGAAGACATAAACCAAAGATCTTAACAGAACTGCCTTTAAAAATGAAATCAATTTTTGTTCCAAGAATGATGAATAATGATGACAAACATAAAGAAATGATAGTAATAAGAATAAAAAAATAATTTAAGGCAGTAGCTTCATGTACTTTTAATTTTTTTGTATTTAAAGTGATCTAGGAATTTCATTTCAGATTACGATATATGAAACAGTTGTTATTTCGATGATAGCGTATAGCAACATTATCAGTGATTTGTAAAATTTTTAAAATAAAATACTGATGCCAGTGTTGCGACATAAACTGTGTAGTGTATTAAGGGTAATCATGGGGACTCATATGCTCCAAACTTAACAAATTTAAAATTAGAGGACCAAATCAAATTTCTATCTCTTTAGTTGTTTCAGGTATCATTGTCTGCTAACTGTTAACTAATAATCATAATGATGGTACCGTAATATCTGTCTTTCACAGAAATGGATGAGTGCATGGAGATCCCCACCATTTGTGGTCCCAATGCTAACTGTAGCAACACAGTTGGGAGTTACAAATGCACCTGTCCACGGGGGTTCCTCGCTCTATCATCAACCTCGATGATCAGTGCTTCAAACCCTTGTCAAGGTCAGAATACCTTGGATTTGGGAGGATTTGTAATGAATTTGGGTTGGCTTATGGTGCTTGTGATGTTGATTGTATGTGCTGTGTCTGGCAGACGTGGATGAGTGCCGTGAAAACATATGTGGCTCCTACACTGTGTGCACCAACACAGTGGGAAGCTACTTCTGCACCTGCCAGGATGGCTACATCTCCTCTGCCGGACTTTTCAGTGACCCAGGGATTATCACGTGTAAAAGTGAGTGAGTGATTTGGTTCAGTAACAGAACAGTCCACCTTAAGTGTTCTATTCTCACCTTAACTTTCTCTCTCAAGACTCAACCACCTGTCAATTTGTCAAGAGCTGAGACTACAATGTAATGGTGAAAAAGTGAAACATTGAAGATCGAATTGCTCATACAATTAAAATGAAAGTATTGTTCTCATATGATGTGATCTGGTCTTTTAAGGTGTGAAGGAAGAAATTGAGTCAATAGTCCCTCCAGAGGTAAGTTCATAACCACAATAGACCTAACAATAGACACTAACAGATACTGCTAAATATAGCAGGTCATACTTCTGTCATCTTTTTCTTTCTTCTCTGCAGGGCCAAACACAGGAGATGTTTTTTCTCAATTCAGTGAGTGAGGAGCTAGAAAACAACCCTGACGCTATTCTGCCTGAAGCGGTTAGTAGAAGGAGCAAAGAGTCTAAGTTATTATTCGTTGTTATTTTTTTATGTTATTTTTCACAAATGTATTGTCCATCCCTGTACAATACAATGAATTCAACATCAGGCAAAAACATGGGTGAATGACATGTGATCCCTTGATGTTATTTCTACCCTAAAATGTGGGGAAGTTTCACAAGTACAGTCCCGTGGTTGTAGATTTAAACTAAATAGCCTCAGTATATATTAAGCATGCAAGAATGGAGAGATGTTACTTTGATTTAAGTGGCTGTGCATTCATACATTAATTGCACAGATGCATTTTTTACTGGCTGAGTAATTTCAGCTTGTGACCAATTTAATTTGCAGGCTGTCAGGACTAATGTGCATTGATTTTTAAAAAATCAAACAGTCATCATACAGTGATTCATCAAAGCTGAAAGTCTATTTAACGACTAATGTAGTCGAGTGCATATATACTTTATCATCAATAAATAATGTTACTGATAATTCATTTTCAGTCATTCCAAAATATTCACACATGTAAAGTTAGTTAAATCTCCATTGATTGTTTCTTTGTTGCTTCCTTTGACTCCTTCAGACAGTGACCAATGTCTTGAGTACAACCCTATCAGTCACAGACAAAATAGCCCCTAAGAAGGATGATAAAAGTACAGCAGAGACAGCCAGTGTCATCCTGAAGATCTCTGAGAAGTTGGTCTCTGCCCTGGTGGAACCCATCAAAACCCAGCACAGAAGGACCGTGTCCACACCCAACATGGGTACGGCACTGCACTGGAGTCAGCGGACAACGAAATGCAAGTTTTTGAAACATATTGAATATAACTTTTCACCCTTGTGTTTCACAGGAATGTGTATTTCTCTGTTTCAGAAATTAATTTACATACCATTGGTCCCGACTCAAATTTAACCGAGATTCCTGCACTACAGGCAAAGAGAAACACAATGGCAATCGATCTTCCAGCTATTGCTAGAAAGAACAATGGTAAGAATCTTTATGATGAAGATGATAGTGACAAGGTCAATGATTAAAATGATGATTACAGGTAAATGTTATTGTTATCTTGCGAAGGGTCTGCAGCTGCAGTGTTCATGTCGGTCACTGGGATGGAGAAAGTAATGAGCCCCAGTTTCTTCGAAAGTGAAAATGTTACAGAGCTATATTCTGACATCATCACTGCGACGCTGCCCAAGACCAATCACACGGAGCTCCCTGAGCCCGTCAACTTCACCATCTACCACAGTAAGGTGATTATCTAAATTTATCATACAAGGAGAGAACTGAATACCTTCCATTTTGGTTCACATGCAATCATAAATACATAACAAGGCTTTGTTGTCACCTCAGATGGTACAAACATACACGCCTTTCTTTCATTGACACACTTTGTTCTGGTACACTTCTGAGCTAAGTCCATGTCTTGTCCTGGTCAGTAGAAGTCCCATTCTGGTATGGTGACCTGTGTGTACTGGGAAGACAAGGGGAAGGAGAAACACTGGTCAGTGGACGGGTGCACAGCCACCTTCTCCAATGACACCCACACAGTATGCATCTGTACCCACCTCTCCACCTTCGCCATCCTCCTGCAGACAGAGAAACAGGTAGGACATCCATCTCTGTTGTGCTGAAAGGACATGAGCCCACAACTATATACCAGGACACAGACGAGCCCTGTGTGTCTCCACAGAAAGTGAATGATGATAAACTTCTGGAGTATGTCAACCTCTTCTGTATGGCTGTGGGTCTGGCCTTCCTGGGCCTCGCTATCCTCTCCTTCCTGCTGTGCAGCTGGAACCCTAAGATCAACAACACCGCCCGCCTCCACCTCTGTATCAGCCTCTTCCTGGGTCACCTGCTCTTCTTGTTGGGCGTGTCTCGCACTGAGAATGAGGTGAGGCTCTGTTATTCTGATCTAAGAGTTACTGCAACATTTAGTCTCAACATTAGTCAGTGCTGTTCTCAAATAAATTAGACTACTGTGAGCTAACACATCTGTGTTTGATGTGTTTAGTGCTGACCTATGTATCTGTGTCTTAGGAGATGCAAACATGCATTTAGGAATCAAATTAATTGTCCTGCTAAGTCCTGGTTCACCGAACAAGACAAACCAGACTGTACCTGTCTGTCTTAAGACGTGCGTGGAGATTTAAAGAGCTCATTTTAGCAGTTTGTCGATAGCCAACTAGGTAGTATATTTCATACAATAAGGCTTGTCTAAGCTTATGACATACCTCATTAGGATTTCAAATCTACTATATGTTGCAGGTGTAATATTGGGTATATAAAAAGGAAAAAATTTCCATCTGAGACACACATTTTTGAAAAACAGTACAGGGCTCTAGAGAGTGAGTTTGCTATGTACCACCATCAAGCTTAGTTACTATGCATCCTGCTAAAGTAGGCTAATAATGCTTAAACTAATTTTTCACAAATGAGTAAAGGAAAAAGCACTAACAAATACATGTGTTGTAGAGATCAAGTTTCCTTTTTCTGTTATTGTTCTTGTAAAGATAACACATAACTCTCTAACTGAATTAGAAGCAGAAGTTAAGGAAACTTTTTAATTTAATCCCAGTGTTGGTGTTGCCTATAATGCTCTATGGTGAACACATTTTGAGTTTAATATGCATGACAAACAAACAACCAAAAAGAAAACTAAGGAATAAATGCTTAATCACACTGATTATCATGATAAACTCTACAGTCCTAATGATTTCATGCATGTGTATATTTAGAAAATGTTTGCAATATCTATTAGCAATCACAGCTGTGGTGTGTACTGCTGAGGTAGAGTGTTAATATGTAACCAATAATCTACGAACTTTTGGCTCCCTCAGATGGTGTGTGCAGCCATTGCAGGCTTGCTGCACTTCCTCTTCCTGTCCAGCTTTGTGTTTATGCTGCTGGAGACACTGCAGCTCTTCCTGCTGGTCAGGAGCCTGTCACAAGTGCGGGTCATCCAGAAGGAGGGGCTGAAGCCTCTATACCTCCTGATGATTGGCTATGGATTTCCCTTACTGGTGGTGGGAGTGTCTGCAGGAGTGTTTTCAGATGGTTATGGCAGCGAAAACCAGTGAGCTTTCTTCATTTGCATATTCATTATTCAATATGCGTAATCCTTTAAGAATTAGATGCAAACTGAAATAATTTGCATAAATGGTTTAGTTCTGAGAGTGACAAAGAAGGGCTTTTTGTAAGCTACTACACAATCGGCCCCAGGCCTATTTGCAGGTTATTTTTCCTTTTTCAATATTATACAATATTATATTATTTAATTTATCTTAATATTAAAAGCACTTGGTTGAAATAGCTTAAATATTAAACACAAAGCTATACAAAAACATGTTTTGAACCAGTGTTTTCACACATTTCAATGAAATTGACAATACTGACACCAAGTAAAATCTGTCAAAATATGTATACATATAAATACTGTTACACTACATTTACACTGTAAAGTTAACTAAGTGAACAGCCTTCGTCCATACAGAGGTTAGTCAGCCGTCATACGGCCAGAACAGCAGACATAAGAAAAGAAAATCACAGGAAGAAACATGAGAAGTTACGTTCAGTGAGAGTTACATTTACAGTTACAACAGTATATGAATTTTACTCATTTCAGGTGCTGGTTAAGGCAAGAGAGGAACTTCCACTGGAGTTTTATTGGTCCAGTGGCCTCTATTCTTGCAGTATGTATTCTCATTCACTTTAAAATGTAGGATATAAGCATATGGTCTTGGCTTGTGCCTCTGCCTGTTCTTCACCTCAACACTGTACAGTAATTCTGTATTAAGTCATACCAGTGCGTGCTCCATCCTACCTTTAGCATGGCCATTGATTATTCCACTCAACTACACAGCCAATACAGTGCCTCTGGGAGCATGCTAGCAGCAGTTACCCTTGTCCTGCTTCTGATACCTAATGAAAAAAATAATATGCCTCTAACTACAAAACTGCATTGCTAGATGTAACTTGCTGTAATTAAGACATTCATTGGATAAAAAAAGTTCATTTCATTCACAGATGTACTGATTTTGTGAGTTTTTTTATGGGGACCAAACAAATGTAGTTCCCTTGCTGGCATATTCACATAATTATCCTGCTGCTTGCTATTGCTGGCTACATTACTATGGAGTATGAATACTCCTTAACTGATAAAATACTGTCAACCTAATTACAAATGTGCTTTAGCAGATATCACTTGTTGTTGCTGAGATTTATTTGTATGTGAAAAAACGTTTTATTAACATTTATTCGTAAATGGTTTCATCATACAAGAGCTTGTTGCTAATGCTAATCACAGGTGTAGCAAACACAACCACAACAATATTTTGGACTGATGACACAGGATTTCTCCTTCATAGTGTCCTGTTACCAAAAAATATTGTACGCCCCCTAGGGTAATCAAAAACAGTAATCCAAAGAGGTAGTAATATAGTAAACATATCTATTTTTAATCAGCTGAGAAATCCATGTCAAAATAACACAGTAAAAACTGTCCACTTATACATTTTCAATAAGATATTTGTCATTTCTGTTTAGCTGTAATAGTTATATACATATATAAAATCTATATTTAGGTGACAGATTGCTGTGCTGAAATATCCTGCTTATGTGTGATATCCACAGATCAACTTCATCTCATTCGGTGTGATTGTCTGGTGTCTGCAGCCTACGCTAGCCAACATGAAGAGTGATGTGTCCCAGGCAAAAGACACCAGGTGAGGGCACGCTCCTCTTTACATGTGTTTACTCAAGTCAGTGCTTTGGGATTGTGTGTCTATATATCATAGCATGTAGCCCAACAGTAGCACAATGGGATCCCATATTCAGATGTGCTTTATGATTTCCTTTCAGGCTGATCGTCTTTAAAATTGTGGCCCAGTTTTTTGTTTTGGGGTGCTCCTGGATCCTGGGATTTTTCCAAAGCTCCGCTTTGTTAAAATACCTCTTCATCTTCCTCAATTCACAACAGGGCACCTTCATCTTCATCGTTCACTGTCTGCTCAACAAAGAGGTGACTTTCCTCCTTTGTGTCTTCACATTAAGACCTGTCATTGAATGACTTGTTACACAGTACAAAATATGCACTATGTCTTCTGATATTGAAAGGTACCACTTATTGCTGACAGATCCATGTGTTGTGTAGGTGCGAGCGGAGTACAAGAGCTGGATCTCGTGCTTTTTAAAACCAGTGGAGCCATCACAAAGCAGAGGGTCCCCTTCGGGTGTGCCTTCTTTACAAGAGTCTGTGGTAAGCAGTGTTAGGTGGTTATAGTTGCCATGGAAAGGAATGGGAAATGCAAGGATTGCTATCAACAATTTAAGGTCTAGGCCAATTTTTTCTTCGTCCTAACTCTTATTCAAAATTTTAATGATAAACGTTCAAATGAATAAAAGCAACATGAAACATAATCCAAAAATGGATGTGGAAAAAAGGCTGAAGTAAATGTAGGGATTGTAAGTATACAGTATATTCATGAAATTAAAATAAATTCTAAATATATTTTGTATGCTCAGGATAGCGAGCCTTTTCAGCAGTAAACTACATTCATTGTTTTTACATAACAGCATTGTCTTAACCTACTTCTGCAGATGTTTCTCTAATCATAAAATACAAGTACATTTATAATTTTCTCTTTTTGCTCAGAGTATAAAATTAGTGTACTTTATTTGGAAGTTACATATTAATTAACACCTGTTTTTCAGCTGTAATTATTCTTTATCTCAAGTTATCCAGTGAAATAGTAGACTTAAATTTACAAATATGCCAGCATATGCCATTGTGTGAAGCAGAGAGATTAAGTATTCAACACAAGTTTTAGAATACCAAGTATTTTTCCTGTTTGTGCATTCCTCTCCAAGAGCAATTTCACCAGCACAAAACCCAGTGTTGCTTTCTACTTGCACCAAATAGTATTTCATCTCTCGTCTAATCCTTTCAAAATTAGACAGTCCCTGCATTTGAATTTTGCTCTGCATGTGGACTGTTTCTGTTTCTGTATGAATGAACAGACATCCAAGCAAGGAATAGCAGCTTCAGGAAAGAGGAACAGAGGTTGCAAGTCAAAATTCACCAACTGGGATGTTTAACAGTATACTTGCTAAACCACAAAACCACAGCCTCAGAATTTCCATACAAATGAATCTACACCTCCATGACCTAGTTTGAATAAAACACTGTACATCAGGAGTCTCTCAAAACTAGTGTTCATGGAAGGGCCGCCCTTCAGAAACTACAATGAAAGTTTGCAGCAATGCATAACCCGCTGAAATGATTGTATACATTATAAGAGGGATTGAAGCTTTAGAAGCTGTTATGAAGGTATAGGGTGTCCCAAAGATTTAATTAACAATTTTTAATCAATAACTATTCACACATTGTATGGTGTTTCCATTATTTAGTCTATTGTTTATATTTTAAAACTATTGTTCAGTGGAAATTTGCAAGCAAAACAAGCCTGGTATTTTAAATGACATTTTCTTAATTAAATACAGTATATGTACAGTATGTATACATATTAAAAAGCCCATGGGAAGTTTTTGAAAGAAGTCAGTGAAAAATGTATCAATTCAGGTAAGGTAAACTTGATAGTGAACCTTGACCATAAACACAACCATTCCATTTATTTCTTTCCACAGTCAGAAATAAACTAATTTGCTCATTTATTTATCTCATATTCAAGAGATCAGTTCAAGCCTGACTGAGAGAAGATTGGCAAGAAAGGAGAAGAGAAACACCAGCAAAAATGAAGAATGTGTTTTTTCCTCAAGTTTGTACAAAACATTCTCTTATCACTTTCATATTAATTTAAATTATAACCTTGAATTATTACCTACTTGTTTTAAAGATGATCAGTCATTTTTTAGTCTATGTTTCATGTACAGCACAAATCATGTGAGAGTTATATGTGTATATTATTCATTGTATCAGTACACCAGAATTGTGTTAGCACAGATCATTTCATGTTATATAGTATAAACAGTAATTGTATGTTTTTGTGGTAGAGTTACAGCTTGTTCAATATTAAGCCACTTGTTACAATGTCAGCTACCAGTGTGAACCACTAGGGGCCCAATTAAAATTAAACAAACAAATAAAAAAATAAAAAATGAATAAATGAGAGTAAGCACGTTGTATTTTGCAAGTTGTTTGAATAAGCACTGCAAAATGTTTATTGAAAACTACGGCCAACAGATATGACCGTAATAAGGACTTCAACCTAGGCCTAGCAAAAAGTATTGTTTGGGTCCTGTTTATTACCTGGTCACTTTCTCTAACTCTTAAACTTTTCTCCAGCTCAGTTTTACCATCTTGTATCTCCATTTCTCGCATTTTGTTCTGTCATTTAATTGTCTTAACTTTCCACTCTCTGATCATTTCCTTTTTTCTTTTAGTTTTTTTGTTTCACTTCCTCATAGGCTGGGCATGTGGACCTGCCTCTGTGGGTGTTTTTTTTTTTTTGTAAAAAATAACTATCATGTTTGGTACTGTCAGTAAAAGGAATGAAAAAAGTAAAAATATAACATACAAGTATTCAGTGCCTGTACGCATGTGAAAACCTACACATACTTTTATATATACATACATATACCTATGGTATAGGCATGCACATGGACACATGTATACACCACATATACATACAGTTGGATGCATCTGTTTCCTGATCTGCTTTGTCATTGGCTTCTGCATGTTGTCAAGTGGCCAATGCCTCCTCACCATGATCATTTAGCAAAGTGCCTATGGAGATACAGTTTACTGAGCTGTACTATGACAATGACATACGGAACATGGTGCTGGGTGACCAAAGAGGGCCAAAGGGCACTCTTACACCACATAGACCTTAAAAGGTCAAGTTTATTCAATTCTTAGCAGGTTGGTTAGAACCAGTGGTCAGTATGTGCCCAAAATTAATGGAAATGCACTTTTTCAGTCTTGCATGTCAAAAATACAGTGATCAGAAAAGTTGAAAAATCCACATCAGCAAAAAATCTTAAAATAAAATTCATAATACACCCTGTTATCTTAATATGACCCCACTAACTTGGTAAATATATTGTTTTACCGCTAAAATTGACTATGTATCCACAAGTACCCCAGAGAGAAAGAAAGCAAAAATAAGAGAATGTGAAAGAGGTCTTTAAATTCAGCTTCACATCCCACTCACATTTCAGTCTGTCCCTTAATGCGTATACCCTTTCAGAGAAAAAAGCAGGGGATAAGTTAAGGTCTGGCTCTCTCTTCTCCTTTCTGGTTCAATAGCCTGTGACAAAACCCTCAAAACACCTGAAGTGTTCCACACTCCACTAAGTTCCCCCTGTATGCTTGGCAAATGGGCAGCAGGGAACAGCTTCAGTGACAGCTGAGAGGATCTGATGTTATGTGGATTTGTTCATCGCTTCTGTTGGAAAATGTGGAATACAGAGCTTAATATATTCAACCTGTCAGTTCCTAAGACTTTAATGAGGAACTTTGCACACGGCACTGAAGACAGGGTAGCTGCGTCTCATTAAAGTATGAGGACTAATTCTAATGGAATCAAGGTAACTTCACCATCACATTTGTGTTGTTAACTGTTTTTTTTTTGACATTGCGCAGGAGTTGTAGTGTATAGTAGTGGTTTGCCAGATCTCTTACTGATACGTTACGTTCAGTCACCCAAAGTGCTATTCTGCTGGCTGTCTGCCTTACAGGAGTTGGACTGTTGTTTTTCTCAGTGATGGAGGTTGCCGAAGCATACAGTTTCAAACGTTGTTGCAGGAGTAAGCCATACCCAAAGAATCAGTAGTCTGGAGGCCATTTCTGACCTGCCAAATGGCACCCAGGTACTGAACCTTTCCACTAATTACCTCAACAGCCTCCCTGCTCACAGCTTCTCCTTCCTGCCTGCCTTGCAACAGCTACGACTGGACCAGAATCGCACATCCTCCATCAACAGTTCAGCCTTTCAAGGCTTAAGCTCCCTGTGGCATCTCAACTTCTCCAGCAACTATTTGACAGTGTTCCCCCTGGGAGCAGCAGAATCTCTGACTAACCTTACTGCTCTCATCCTAAGCAACAACAGGTTGATAGCCCTGTGCAGGCAAGGTTTCCTCCATTCCTTAAGTCTTCAATTCACTGTACGCTGCAGGCACGTAACATCAGAAGCAAATGCCCTAAGTCTCTTTTTAGTCTAGCATTGCCAATGGACCACCTTAACCTTTCACAGGACAACTTGACAGGCTACTCAGTTCATGAGCCTGACAGGCCGGACCCTAGCCTTGTGCTAGTTTATTTAGGCCTCACCTGAACTTCCAATTAACTTCCATCATTTCATATAACAACCTGGAAAATGTGCCTCTAGCACATATACAGTGAACCATTAATGTTATCTGTGAAAAGTATATCCTGATAGTCTGCTATATTTTGTTTTTCTAAGAATGCACTTAAGTTTTGTCAGGAAACAATACCTTGTGTGATTCTGTAAACTCTTTCATCCCTCATTTTTTCTTCCCATCTTTCCTTTCTTTTTCTATCCTCTTCATGCCCTTTGCCCTATCACCTTCTTCCTTTCTACTGTCTCCTTTCTTTATTTATCGCTGATTTGCTTCTCCCCAATATTCATCACTCATTTTCTACAGCTGAGGTTTCCTCCCCTTCTATCATTCATTTCAGTGCCTTGCTACCTTACTGTACGTCACATGATTTCTCTCTTTTGTTGTCTCTGTTTCTCCTCCTCCTCAAGGTAGTGCTATACAGGCTGTTTGACGAGTGCAATGACCTGCTGGTCCTGGTTTTCCTGGAGCCGCCCCCTTCCTGGGCCCTGTCCTCCTTCCACAAGCTGCACAGGGTGCTGCACAGACAGACGTTCTTAGAGTGGCCCCTGGAGGCCTGCCAACGGCAAGTGTTCTGGGCACGACTGATGCTGACCTTACAGCTGCCCAAAAGGGACAGTTCAGAGGACGCTGGCCTCCTCTAGGCCCTGTTACCAGACATCAGTGCTTCACGGAGTTATCTGTGAGAAAGTGAGCTAAGGTATGTATCTCAAAGGCAGGTTTGATCAGTCATTATCATTCCAAATGGAAATTCGTGGTGCAGACAGGATGACAATACAATTATGGTGTAACAGAGCTGCTAGCCAGTTACCAAGTTTGCAGATAATTGTGCAATATATGGACAGTGTACGCACCCATTGTATTTACACAGCAGTTGTTTTATGAATCACAAAGGCCAGCATTGCTTATTTTGATAAAGTCACATTGAATCATTTGGATAAGATTTTGATTCTATCATATCTGACCTGTGGATGTGCTTTCCTAAGATACTGTGTGTGAATGCACCCATGTATGAACAGCTCCAGATTTTAGGGGTGGCACCTGAGCTCAAATAAACTTACACAACAGATCGCTCTTATTTGCCTGCTTGACCAGCTCTAAGCAACCAATCCCTAAGGGCTGGGTGGAGCTTGCCAAAAATGAAAAGAGAAGTTTAATGATGACATTACAGAAAAACTGAAAGTAAGGTTTCATAGGGCATGTTCTGTCACGCTGGACAGAATCTTCTTTCATCTCATTTGCAAGGCCTACTCACATGATCTCTATTTTAGTGCTCCATTGATTTGCCCTTTCGCTCTATTTCATTGTACTGTATTTTTTCTAAGGCTGTTTTCATAAATAAAGAAGTTAGCTGAGAATTTAATTTATTTTGTATTTCATATAAATACAAAATGGATACAAATCCAAATAGAACAGCATTTGTACTGTGGTACCATAATGAAAATGTATGTATGCAACTCTGTGCAGTCTTTCCTGTAGCATAATTAATCTGCTGCTCCAATTAATGTTGTGTTTCTGTTAGGAAAACCTCTGGGCAATATCTCAATTTGATTTTTATCAGAGTTTTCACTTCATGTGACTTTATCATCTATTTGCATTTGATGACAAATTAATGCTTTATAATGGATTTCACCTAAACATTTTATTTCCACTTCTTTGTTTCTTTGTTTTCATGCTGCTCACTTGGTAATGCTTAATTGATTCACTGGTTTAATGACAGGCTGTCATTAGAAAACAACAACAAAGCTACAGTGAACATTCCACAGTTGAGGAAAACAATAATGTGAGAACTATTAAAACAATAATACCTAATAAAATGAAAAAATGAAACCATTTCAACTGAAAATAAAAATACATAGCAAAGGATAATAGGTACATATGAATTACAGCTGATATTTATTTAGTGGAACATTGCCATTTGTTTAGTGGCACATAACTACAGTTGTCTTAGCCTATTTCACTGAAAAAAGAGAAAGAAGTCAACTCCCCTCAAAGCCACAAACTAACTGCAGTGCCCCTTTACTGGTTTGTAGGCCATAATCACATGACTCCAAAGAGCTCCACCCCTTTCCAGGGTTCCTGAGAGAGTAGGGATATGCAAAGTGGGCATGGAAGAAGTACAGAATTGTGTGTGACTGCTGTCTAAAGTCTGGCTCCTGGTAGTCCCCCGCAGGGAACTGAAGCAATCTGTATCTTAGTGACACTGAGGTTCTGTACTTACAAAGGCAAGGCAACCACCTCACTTTTTGAATGTCAGAAAATCACTGTGGGTCAGGTAGAAAATCACAGGAGTTTCCAAAAGAGGAGAGACATGAACTGAACTGCAATACTCCTAATAGCCTCACGATGACAGCATTCCCTTATTAATTCCAGTACACTTACTACCCACAACTACAGTTACAGTTGCTTATGGATTCAAAATAATGGCTGTGATTGATGGCCTCCTGATTTCGTTATATTCATTCTATCAGACTGGAGGTGTCCTGGAAATGGAAAGTGATTGCAAATACAAGTGTCATCTCAAGCAGGTACATCCATCTTAAGAGAGGTTGGCACTCATAATCATTTTTCAAATGCAATAATTCCTCCCTTCTCATTTTTGGTGTGTCACTTATCCCAATAGGGATTACATTTGACAGAAGAATGAGGCTTGCAGGAGACGGTTTCGGTATTGTTACCTGGTTGTTACCTATTCTCTCTCCTAACTCCACTGACATCCAGGGTGCAAATATATTTATCCTGAGAGTTTTTGTTGACTGTAATGACAGATACTTATTGTTTCCTCATTGTAATGTTTTAATGCTACATATTAATATTTGCTCCCATTTTTCCAAAATAAATGGTTGAGGTTGTCTGTGCTTCTAACTGTTACCAAAAGGCTTGGTGTTGATAATGAACAGGTAACATGCATCTTGTTACATTTTCCATTATGATGGTGTCATCATACTGGTCCAACGACGTAACAAGCTGTCATGACTGGTTGTGATAGGCACTAATATTATGCGCATTATAGAGCCATGTACAATTTATGGCATGAAGTTCAGTGGTATCAAACAACATCAGAAATCCTTCACACGGGAGGAAAAGACTGAATAGATTTGGAGCATTCATTGATCCATGGCAAGTTGAAGCGAGAAACAGACAGCTCTCTGTTTTCCTGGATGAAGCAGGCAGCCACAGCCGGAGACCCACGCAGCAGAGCTATCCGCTTACTCTGATAACCGAGTGCTCGAAACTCAGAAACGCAATTAAGACAGATAATAAAATAACCAGGGAGCATTAATGCCTGGCAAAGGAGCACCATATGAGATTTTTAAATGAGGCGTGCCTCTCTAATAAATTGCGTGAACTGTAATTATTTTTGCTGGCAACGGTGTGCAGGGGAACTTTCGAAA
Organism: Albula goreensis; assembly: GCA_022829145.1. Taxonomy (NCBI): domain Eukaryota; kingdom Metazoa; phylum Chordata; class Actinopteri; order Albuliformes; family Albulidae; genus Albula; species Albula goreensis. Next base: position 17,324,519 of record CM040762.1, read on the forward strand.
ATTACGGTGGAAAACTTTGAGATTAGACTTTGAATGGCTCCATGGATCACTTGTAGTGTCTGGCTAATTTACAGCAATTCCTGTTTTAACGGTAAAACATCTACACCTTCTGGACGCCGGACCATTGTAGAGCAATTGTCCAAGTCCACCCCTTTGAAAGCAGCGTTTCAAACAAAGAGGTAATTGCTGCCTTTTAGCGGCCATTTTATATTATTAGGAACGAGTTCCCTAAAGCATTTAAGTGGCAACAACTAGCTAGGTCATGGTTAATATAAGCACTGAAAGCCAGTAGTGCTGTCGCCGGGTCTCTCACTGGACATGTGCGTACAGCTAAGACAGGGCCCAATACAAATGCTCATGTGAACCAGCTTTTTTTCGGGATGACAAGAAGATGTTGTCTTTCAAGCAAATAAAGTTTCTTTGAGAAGCATTATCAAGTCATACAAAGAGTATATCTATGTATCCATGTGGATATGGGCCTCTCTGTGCTTCCATGTAGTGTAGGTTCATTGAACTTCACACGCACACATGCATACGCTAACAAGCACCCTGTAATCACACAAGCGGTGCTAATGAGATGCAGCGACAGAGAAGGTTCTGTGATTAAGTCAATCGTATGCAAACGAGTCGTGAAAAATGCTAACGGGTACTGACGTGCCCGCGAGCCCCAGCATGTAGCGCGAACGGCTACATCTGTGGGAGCCAGAGGTGCAACGGCTGCCTAAAATGACACTTATTTATTCATGTTGTTTCCTTTATTTATTTATGTACGTACGCATTTATTAATCCAGTTACTTATTCAATACCCTTTATCTCCCCGTCTGAAATGTGAATTTCAAACTGGGTTTCAGAGTCTGTTGTTTAACACAGGTGATATGCATAAATTAACCGGGGTATCTTCTCGCATCTGTTTGAGTAGCAATAGCGCCTACCTCTGTACTAGCCATCTGTACACGTGAGTAACAGTATCATTTTTTGCCAGTTTGTCCATTCTATATTTATCAGACTATCTCATACAGTTAGTTTAGTTAGTTTGACGTGTGTTGAGAGAGAGACTGACAAAGAGTGAGAGAGAGATGGATTGAAACATAGTTTTTCCTGTCTTGTATCATAGCAGTTCTGTGCTGCCTTGGCACGAGGATCCTCTCACCGCCATGCTCAGTTGCTATGGGAACACAGCTGCAGCACTCTGGTTGTGTGTGTGTGCATGTGTGTGTGTGTGTGTGTGTGTGTGTGTGGTGGGAGGGTGGGGGGGAGGGGGGCTGCAGGAGCATGTTATATTCAACACTTTTTGAAAAACCCTTCACGTCTTTGTTTTAAATCCACATTTGCACTGTGTTATGCTTGCGTCTTTTCCACAGAGACATTCAGCCTTTATGATGCCATGATCTGTCTTTCTCAGGGACTCAAAGAGACACATTTAGGCCCTGTAATCTGCTTGGTCAGTGGGCCAGTCAGACAGAAGGACTTTTTCTCAAGGTCAGAGTGTGGCTATTACAGATCACTTGCTATAACAACATGAATGGCAGAAGCAATGTTTCACCGGGAGCATCGAGTCAGTGTATAGGAAAGATTTAGAGTGACCTTGATACCTGCCAGGCCTGACAGAGGGCAAGTAGTAAGACCAGAAGTTAGAGTTTTGGCGTCAGACTGTAAGGCTGGTCTGAGTTTTTACACTGGCCAGTCTGGCTGTTGAATTGCGGCTATTGCATTACTGTCTAATTCTTATACTTTGTTTGTATATCATATTTATAATTGAAGTACTTTGATGGAAGAAACATTACCTTATCATTGTTTAGAAAGTTTATATTATCCTTCTCAGGGCATTAAATATTGTTAAAATTTTCCAAAATGTCAAAAAAATCTCTCACAGTTCTTCTCTTGACAAGTAGAGCAATCTTCTCTGCTACTCCATACAGCCATTGGAGATATTATTATTATTATTATTATTAACTTATTAACTTATGCATTTTGAAATCTATTGCGTTCTGTGTTTGTTTTGTGCAGGTTGAAGTAACATGCATTATAGACTTTAGAAATGACGGCTGCTCAGATGATTCATTGTTTTCCCTCCTGTATGTCCTCCACTCATTGCGTGCAGCTGTGAAGGCACCCCTGCTGCCACCATGACCTGGAACAAAAAACAAACCCCTGTGGCACATTCAGTCCACAGTCATCCTCCATCACTTCATTTTTCTGTCTCTTGGCTCAGGTCAGTAGGAATAATTGGATAAAGCGATGAATCATTTCATAGATGTTATTTATCATATCTCAGGATCGATCCGCCCGTGAACCATAATGATGCAAACAGAATCTGCAATGCACGATCATTTTGCGATCGTGCCACATTGGTATTCTAGTTGTAAAAGCACTCCCCGGTATCCTTGATTTATTTGATTTATCACAGAACTGCAGATACCCTCTGCAGTTTCTGCTGTTTTGCCTCTAAATCTTGATCAAGACCAAGGTGGTGCTTGGCTCAATCTCAGAAAGACATGCAGTGGCTTTCAAGTGTTTTAAACAGATTTCACTTGGGTATTTTGGTATGTGGACCCCTGTGGTAATCTCCCATAAACTTAGGGCAAACACCCCCTCTTTGATTGAAGATGAAAGACAGAACAGACTGATGGTGCAGGACTTTTATCTCCATATTATCTGGAGATGCTGTAGATGAAACTACACAAGAGGTTAAGTACCTGTTCTAGAGCATACCTGCTTCTCCATACTTCTCTACACCTACACTTAATAAATAGGCATTTCTAGTATCCAGTCTGGTCTCCACAGTCTCCATGGTCTCCAGTCTAGATTCTTGGAGGCCATTGGTGATGGGGACAAACAGAAAACCAGACTGAAAACATGAGGACTGCTGTCTGCTGATGTGTGTCCAAAAAGCAGCCAAGTGGTGAGGTAGTGGCCTGGCACACCATGACCTCACCCTTTCTGGAGCTAAACTCTTTTTCCTGTACACCTCAAAAGATGCAGGAATTTCAGCTGCTATTGGAGAGACATGGAAATGTACTGAACAATAGACACTGGTTATTAAATTCTGTCGAAAACTGGATTCAATTCCTCTATAAACATTATCCGTGTTTTTTTCTCATACACCTCAGCTGAGTTTTGAGGTAGCACCTGGGGTGACATGCAGAATGAGTCTCCGTTTTCTCTCTTTCATCCATCTGAGATGGGTTTCTCTCTCCCCATTTCATTACATCACACCCACGTACCTGTCCTTATCTCACTTTCGACTGCATCTAAAAACATGCCAATGCAAACAGCAGGGCTTTCGTCTGAATCCCCTGTAACTTTCGCCTGTGTGATGCTCAAACCTTTGTGTGCGGAACTGACATTTACTCTGGGGGGTCTTCAAGCCTGTTTTCTCCTCTCTAGAAAACCCCTCTTTTGCAGATGCACTTGAAAGTGTGGAGTCTGCAGTCCAGCTATGTGATCCTTTGTCTGGACAATTGGATCAAACCGCAGTAGGTCCTAATGTGGGTCTTATTGCTGTCACTGCTACGGTGGTGAGAGAGGCAGGAAGTGGGAGGCCCTGACTGTGTGTCTGCATTTGTGCAGCTGTCTGCATTTGCATATCTGCTCCCAACATGTGTTCAAAGTGAGTTTGCCTTGCGGTGCCTGTCTGTGCTTTAACAAAGCGCCCAATCACAAATGATTAAATACTGCAGGGAGTTGGTATTTTCTCCACCAGTTTGCTGTTATAGACAGCTAGGCATCGAATCAATCAAATCAACATCAAAAGTCAATGGTTGGATTTAAAGGGCTGGTTTCCCAGACATGGATTTAGGCTAGTCCCAGACTAAAAGCTTATTGTTTTTAGAGGAGATCTACATTGAAATTTTCCTTTAGTTTAGAACTAATGTCCTGTAAACTGGCCTTAAGTGTCTTCACCTTCTCAACACACTGCCTGCATCCTTGTGAGCCACACTCGTGGGACTTCTGTTAATTTGTCTGTGTCTATATCTCTTTCAACTTTATTTAATATACTGGACTAATCTATCCACCATTTTAATCATCTCTCTGCAGCTGATTGGTTTTGACCAGGTCATGGGGGGTGACTACTCAAGGAGAACTTGACCCATTTCAAGTATAATTTTACCTATGAGAAATAGGTAATTCCTATTCCTATCCACTGTGTGCTAATGCTTGCACATTGAAAGACCACAGTGTGCATGCAACAGACTCAGAAAGCCTAATAGAGGAAAAAGCTGAAAAAGAAACCAAAGAGGGATATTGGATCAGCAACACATTCTCAGAACAAACTTTGACATCTGTAGTTGCAGGACAGAAGGAGGAAGAGTTTAGATTATAATATGATTCATGAGGAGACCAGATCATCCTCCCTAGAGCCCCAAAACCCTGGAGACAGAGTCACAGTGAGCCATGTCTTACAATAGTGACAGAGGCTTCTCTTTACTGTCTCCTGATGCTCTTTATCTGCAGTACAATTCATGTCATACTGTCTTGTGGCTTAAAAACTTTTAAAAAATGCAGTCTCTCAACTGAATTAATGTTTCTGGTGTAATTTGAATGCATGTACCTGGATGACAAAATATACAAATATAAATGCTTGTTGTTTGTCAATGCTGTATTATCATGAATACTGTTTTCCATTTGGTTAGGTGTGCCTTGATTAGGTGAGCAGCAAAAGACTCGAGAAGGCCAGAATGAGGAAAACCACTTCTACACAATAACAGGATAAGGATGCACTAGAACTTCAGCAATATACTGCTGCCAGGTATTCCTGCGAGGCACCACACAAGATGGAAATACGTTTGTGTAAATACTTATTATTTATGCCATTTTTGTCAGATGTGAATGGGTGCATTGCCTCTAGGTCTGTTCCTAATCTCTGCTAAAAAAGCACTGCTGGTGTCCCACTGCTTGGTGATACAACTATCGAGTTTGTTACGCTACAGTTACCTCATGTTGACAGATGAGTTTTAATGCTTTCCACCATGACTACCAGCACTGCATCCAACTGCTCACGCAGCGCCTTCCCACCATATTCAACTGTCTTTGTGCCCTAAGCAGCTCTGAATCATACCCCAGCACAGGTGGTGGAAATACAATGACATCAAGCCCAGTGCAGCATGTAGTGTTTACTCTACTGCTGTATACAGTTGCCAGTAATAATCATGGAGTAATGCCAAACCAGACTTTGCCAGAAGAGGTGGCACAATAAACTGCGGGCGAGAGAAAATGAGGATATTTGACAGGATGAAAATACAGACCTTGCCCCAGTCCCTGCAAAGCCTGTTCAGTGCCTGAGTTTAGCAATGTAGGGAGTACGGCTGTATTTGTTTGTGGGCATTGAACAGAATGTGTGGCCAGTGCAGAGAAATCTGTTGATGGTTGACAATGGACGATGCAAGAGTTCAGAGAGTGTGGCAAAATGCATTGTGACCGAAACGTGTACTGCTCTACATTTAAACATGTGGAAATTAAGCCTGAATCTGGACACATTCATTTGGCCACTTGGTCCAAATGCTAATTGATGAGCTTTGGAGTACAGATGGAATAACAGCTTTCGTTAATGTATAGTGGACCAAAACCTCATAAAGATGTAAGAATGGACAATCTTGTTGATTACATAATGTGTGCATGAATATTCAAGATTAATAATTAAAATGCAACTGCATTAATGTTCTAACAAGAAAGTGTAAATCTTACCACCCTCCTAAAATTCAACCTCAAATGCAACCTACGTAGTATTGGGAACATTCTTCTTCTAAGTAAGTAATTGGTAACTTTAATAAATTATTATTATTATTATTATTATGTATTTTTTAAAAGCGATTGCATTTAAGTGGGAGTGGCTCGTACATGAGTCTCTCTCTCAATACCTCCGCTCTCTCTCTCTCTCTCTCTCTCTCTCTCTCTCTCTCTCTCGCTCTCTCTCAGTGTTGTCAGAGAAAAAAAAACAGCTTATTCATTACACGGACGGGAGCATAAGACTTGTGCGACCACTATCGTGCCAGGTACTGTAATCTGCCCCACCAATATTTAAAGTAAAATCAAGCTCGTTCACACTGTTGAACCTTAAAGATTCGTGTACGTTTCGCCAGATAAATTGTTGAACACTGGACCACGACTGAGGGAACAGTGCACAGTCCATTCATTGAAAGCTTACACCTGCACTTGGTCTAACAGTGCGCTGCTTCTCCTCCTCAACGAAACAGGTTAGTAAATTACGTTTGCCTTGCAATGCATAGTGTTTTCGTTTAGTGATGCGTTGAAAGCGGTGGCTAGATTCAGAGGACTTCGGCTGTGCTGTGGCGGTTATGTTGCACAGAGAGGGTGGCCCATGTTTGCTTAACTACCAATTATTTTAACCGAGTCTCTTGTGTTCTGTTTAAGAACGAAATAACATAATGTAATGTGTATGTACGCGTGTGTGTTTCCAGACCTGTGGTACAATATGATTGGAATTATTTTGGACGAGCTGTTTTTATCGCATCGAAATGAAAGCTCTCGAGCAGATTAGGGACGGTTGATAAACGTGTAGATGCAGATAGATAGATAGAGGGAGAGAGGATTTGATGGAGAAAATCAGAACTACAAGAGGGGCAGATGCCAGCGGGAGCCTTGCGCGAGCTACGACAGTTGTTTTCCTGTTAAATTTTCAGCTACGCTTGCCGTTCAGCATCAAATGATACAACACGCGTTTTCAAAGTACATCTGAATGTCTCATGGATATTGAATTTTTGCTGTATTTGTTTGAAAATACTTGCACTGTAGCTTTGCAAACAGGTCGACATTAAAGAAATCCATTGACGTGACGATAATAAGATGTATGTCACTGTCCGTCTTTCAGTAATGCCAGCGAGAGAGAGAAAGAGAGAGGGAGTCACATCACGAATGTTTGAACCCTGTGCTCCCTGGTACACGTAGATTGCCAGAGAATATTGATAAAGACAAGCCTGGCATGTTTGTACACAGCGGATCGCGAATAGCACAGGGTTAGTTGAGTTTTTACCGTCCTCAATGCAGAATGAATTTCTGTTCTAAACTGAGCATTCCATTTGATGCCAGATTTATCTTAGATAAGCAGCCATGAACTGCGTGTATGCAAGAGAGAGAGAGAGGGAGAGAGATGGATTATAATTTTGAGTGCTGGACTGCTGCGGTTCAACAGCTTCAGGACCATGGACAGCGCAAATAAATCAAACAAAACTCCTCAGCAGGCTATTCATATTCAAAATTAAAATAAGAAGGCGAAGCATCATACACTTAAACACAACTGCAATGCAACCTTTAACTCTGCAAAGTCCAATAGTACTGAGTTACACCTTGCTCGTTTTCAGGAGTGGTTGGGGGTGTTGAAAACTCCAAAGATAGCTTAGAACAAGGAGACTACAGTTGTCTGAAGTGTCACTCAAAGCTGCCTCAGTGTGACATAGTGCCATCTTACTCTTTTTTTCTTACTGTTTTTTTAGTGCAGCCTCCATAAAAGAACTACATCATTCCATCCCGGAACAGAAATACTTTTGTTCATACATGCTTGGGAAGAAAAAAATAATGTCTCCAATATATTTAATAACAACAAACTGTTTTCTTCTATGTGTGGCTTATACATTTAAAAATATAGTTTACATCTCATATTACTGCATTTTGAGCATGTGGAGGAATTTCTACTTTAAAATATTGTGCTGATGTCGATGTCAATGTGTCCTGCTCAGTATGCATCTGTTAGCGCTATATTTGGTTTGCAGTGCTTAATTTAATGTTACAAATCCTTGAATGTGACAAATTTGCAAAGTATTTCCATTGTAATGGAGTGCATAATTCAGTTTAGTTCATAACAATGAACTTGTTATATCGACGTGATGAGGAGCTGACTAACATATAAGTAATAAAATGAGCACATCTACGGAGTTAGGAGAGTTATGGTCAGGTCCCTTCCCTTCATAAGCCATATCAGGAGTAATTCTGTAAGAAAATATTCTCCCCAAAGGATTTATGTCCTGTTCCCACCTACTGATGAAATATTATGTATGTGCATTGTCTGATTTATGACTTCATCCACTTTATGAGTTTAAATTTTGAACAAATATTAGTGTATTTTTTTACCTGAAGAATGGAAAAGAGGATCGACTTATCATTAGGTATCAAAGGTATATGGTGTGAACCATTTTCAGTTTACGGATAGTATCCCAATAAACAATGAATATTCTTCAAGGACCTCCACCTGAAGTCTAATAAGTAGACACATAGTCATGACTGAATAAACAAAACTGACAAACACTTAGCTGATCTTATCTGGTGTTTACAATACCTCAGCAAGCAGGATACAACAATATAATAACCTTTATCACAAGAATGTATAAATTATATTACAATGACTTTTCATATATCTTGTGTATCAAAATGCTTATCACTGCTTAGCATCAACAAACTTTTGTTATAAGCTGGATACTGTGTTCATGTATATTAACTACAAAGTGTTGGCTGTTTTGCTTGTGGCAAGAAAGAATCTAGAATGCTTTACAATGCTCACTTGTAACATTAAATTGTCTCAAACATGATGGCAAATAACCATATATTGTACCAATAGCTCCTGGTAGAAGGAAGACGATATAGTTTTGTATTGCTTACTCAGTATCAATGAACTAGAGAATGTCCACTCAGCTTTGTTGGCAGGCAGCTTATTTAGGGATAACTTATCAGGGGTCCACTGTGAGTAATTGTCTGCTTGTTTGAGGTGCACTTTGGAATGGAGGTTTTGCTGGGGTGAGAGCTGGAATTCAATTACAACTTTTCTCCCATTTACCCGGCAGCCTGTTGCAGACAATTTGGTACCCCTTATGCTGAAAGTGAGTAGTTATGGAAAAGAGTAGACAAAATGCAATCCAAAAATGTAGTCACCCTTAATTATATATGATATATTTATGACGTGATATTTGATGGTCAGAAGGTGCTTCTTCCAGGAAGCAGATCAAACCATCAGTTTGACGAACACAGTGTGGGTGGTGGGTTCTCCCTGGGGATGAGCCAAAAGCCTCGACAGGCAATAGATCCTCCAGCCTCGGCACCAGGTGTTACCGTTTTCGTTCAGTCGGCAAAGTGAGGTTTTTTGAGGTTCCAAACGATTATGAGATAATCGTCTCGGCAACAACAGACTGATTTGGACCAGCTGGAGGGAAAAGTGCTTCCATTCCTTTCATTTGACTAGATCACTCAATCGTTAATGAAGCAATCAGGTCAAATGTTTTTTTGTCGCCTGGGTTTTGTTGTTGTTGTTGTTGTTTTTGTATGGCTTTGTGCGGTCTCCTGTTTGGCTCAAGCTCTGCTGTAGCAGGTGGCTGGGCTTTGATTCCATCCTGTTGTTGGCCCCTCTGTGAGTTGTGATGGACTGACGAGCCAGCCTTGAACCATCTGATCTACTTCCTTGTTTAAGGACTGACCGATCTGAACCAATCAAATAAAACACATCATGGGGCCCAACTTTGTTCTTCTTTAATGAAGTCGCAGAGTGATTAAAATTTGGCAAGAGCTTTATAAATGTCCTATGGCATCAAATGTGACCTCTCTTGTCAGAAGTGTGTTGAGATTACTCACAAGCACTGTCCCACTGGGCTATTTGATAACATGGCAGAGGTAATGAAAAATAACGCTACATGATACAAAGATTGTAAACCCCTGAAGATACCGATGGCACAGCAAGGTGAATCATTCATTTGTTGATTTATTTTTTCATCACTGCTTGTCATAATCTGCCTGAAGGAGACCAAGGCAAGTAGTTCAGAATATGAAGAGTATTTTCTCTGTAGCAGTGATGCACGCAGAACATTCAAGGGGGAAGGACATACAAACAAAAACAAAAGGGCTTCAAGGGCTCCAGCAAATAAGAGATAACTTGGGCATTTCTGAATCACAACAGGTGAAAGGCCAGGTTTACAACCCCCCTCTGTTGCAGTCAGTAACTTTGCTCACTCATTATAATTTGTAACTGAGTAGAATTATTATTCTGTACCATTTACCACTGTGAAGAGAGGCTGTGGTCCAGAGGGGCCAGGTATCTGCAGGTTTCTTCCACACATCTTTCAATTAAGGGCAGATAACGACATGAAAAGAATTCATTGGCCAGACCGCTGTTGCTGGTGATTGGTTAAAGAGTCAGTAAATGAAGACCCTGGGGCAGACTGTGAGGTCAGAAAGCCCTGTGGGTCACTGCTGGTCATTCACAGGGCACTGGGATCAAAGCGCTGGACAGGAGAGTGTGTACTGGCAGTTAGTGGAGAAGTGGTTTTGAGAAGAGGGGAGGCACAATGTTCGGGGAGGTGGAGCAGAAGTGGGGGTGGGGGGGGTTAGGAAGGTGGTGTATGGCTTGGACCAGACCCAGACCCAGACAGCACCTTTGAGTGGGTCCTGGTATCACCTATTTATCTCCACTTTATCTAAGCCCCTGCTAACTGCTTTATCACATTGAATCAAAATGTTGGAATGTAATACATACACACACACACACACACACACACACACACACACGTCCAATTTGATCTGCCTTGCCTTTGGAAAGAGGCATACCCGTTGGCCTTTAAAATATAAGCCACACTGTTGCTATGTAGCAGAGAGCTCTTCTCATCCATTTGGGTCATCTTCAATTGTTAGTCCTTGGCCTCAGCATTTCCAGGAACTGAAATGCTACATGGGGAAGAGAAACAGTAGGGACTGGTTTTTCCTTTCTGTTAGCCACTGCAGCACCCTGGAGCTACTGTCCTGTGTGCACTGGGCTAACTATAGTCCTGGGAAAACCGATAAGCTGTTTACCAGAGCGGGATGAAATCCAAGTATAGACATAAAAACATGAAATGACATGATGTACTTTTTTTTCCATATCATGAATAAAGAGCCATAGTGGTTATGTTAAATTGTACATTTAATTCTAAAGCAGAAAGATATATCTGCCCCTTTTATAATGGTCTATCTTAAACAATGTTGGCAGATATAGGAGAACAGCTCGTTACATCTCGAGGTTTGCCGCAGACACGAACCTGCATTTGTATGAGTATGCTAGAGGGCTAAGAGACGAGGAAAGGAGCTTTGTGAAATAATTTCTGCATATCATCATTTTATAAAGTAAGGGTGATTGGATCCATGCCCCCAACAAGATAAAATTTACATGAATATTATGACTGACAATGAAATCAATTTTGCAGCTGCCTGGAATCAAGATAGTGGTCTTTTTCTAAGGTTGAATGGAACCCTGGGACCTCTGACTTCTCAGGAGATTTGCCTTGTTCTGTCATATGTATGGCTTCTTTACCACGTTATATCTGTAGCATCTATGAGCTACTGTTATGTCATACCAAGAGTATCTATATTAGGGCTGCTCGATATTGGAAAAAACTGACATCTGCATTGAAAATAAAAATAATAATAGAAAAAAGCTGAAAAATTACTTTTTACTCTGAAGTCGGCAGAGGCATCCAAAATAGTTTTTTGCTTTGCATGGCGTTCAGATCTTTGCAATAATCATACAGAGCTCTGTGGTGCCGGTTTTAAATGATTAAACAAATTAGTCGCGTTGCCTTGTGTTGTGGTAACAATTTCAAGGAACTATCAATAAAGTACCTGTTTTTGGTCAACATCATCCTTTCTGTAGCCGAAGAAGTTCCATGCAACTGACGTTGCTTTTCTTTTAGCAACCAAATCTTCCTTTACAGTGTACAGTGTGCATGTCACTCACTAGCAACAAACTGTGTATCCAAGAACCCTTAAAACAGAGTAAATTATGTTATATCAGACAGAATTCTCTAGTCATGGAAAATGAGAACCAAGTGAGTTTTCCTTTTGTATCAAGCAGCAACAAAGTTGTAGCATGACGTGTTTGAGTTAATTTGCCTTACTTGACATCGCACGTACAGCGATGTGACTATTGCATATGCAAACACCGTGATGACGATGCTGAGACGATATATTGTGCAGCCCTAATCTACATCCTGTTTTACAATACCTATACCATCCTTGTTGTACCATACCCTTGGTATCTCTGCCATGTTACTCTATGCCAATAGAATCCACATACCAAAAATTTCCCATTGTTGGCGGGATTCCCAGCCAATTGGGAGAAGAGCCAGGCCTGTGCTGTTCTGAGCTGTCCCAGAGAGTGCAGCCGTGGATCTCAGTATAGAAGACACAGGCCTGTCAGAGATATGTTACTGGCCGCATGGTGCTCCTGCACTCTCAGATCACATACGTTAGCATGCATTAGCGTTAGCCTCAAGCAGAGTTCATCCTGTTCCCCGGCCTCCTCCCTCCCTCTCCGCTGAGTGTGTGACGTGCCGCCGAGGCTACGCCCGTGGGACTCAGAGTGGAGGATGTGGGCACTTCTGTGCTCAGTGGTGGTTCATTAATTCACACTTCACTGTCTCACACAGAACAGTGTTTTTTTATTACTCAGTAGCTCAAGCCCTTAACAACGTCTGTATTTTGGGGTTCTTTTTTTTCCCTTTTTCTTCTCTTGCGCCATAGCAGAAATTAAAAATGGAATTTTAATTCAGCAACCATCACTCAGTAGCCAGACTGAGGATGCAACCAGCTCTATCTCAAAGGAAGAGAGATCTGTGTATTTACATACTAAGATTGCCTCAAACATCCATGAATACCTATAATCCCACCCACCCCCTATGTTTTAATTGGATAATACAGAAGCAACCCAGATGTCTGATAGGAGAATGACCTGGGGGTATGTACGGAGCACAGCTCAGATTCTTATGCAATAGCGACATGTTCCCTTCCTCCCCAAAGTGACTTGAGATTAATGGAAAACTGGAGTGCAACAACAGGGCATGGTGCCACTGAATGAGAGACCCATCGGTTGTGGGCGCTCTCAGATATCACAAGGATGTGAGTCGGCATTAGCGCTTCTTCCATCTGCGTTAACTTAGCAGACTGCAATCACACCCCAATGACTGAATTAAACATGGCTGTTTACCCTACAGTACTTTCCTGCTGGGTAGTAAATAATTCCTGATTATACGTACAGTGAGAGAGCCACTAATTACCCTCATTACAGTAATTAATCAATGGGGGGCTGATGGCAGGGAGACCATCTCCTCAAATTCTTAACAAGCCTGAAAGTTACCCAAGAAAGACACCTCTGTCTGTTCAGCTGTCTGTCTGTTTACCACTGCCATTTTGACTGTGACTCTAACCGCACCGACATCATCTGAATGGATTCTGACATTTTTTAAGTGAGCATAGCAGTTTGGCACTTTATGCTGTTATAAATTTTTTACAAGATTCCTTGAAGCAGTTACTAACTACCCAGTTACTGGCGAGATTAGTGCCACAAGCACCATGATGGTCACCTGACTGTTTTTGAATTTAAAATTGAAATGACTCAGTGTTTAATAATCTATGGTGCCCTGCGTCCTTAGTGTTTCCTGGAAATGTGGTTGTTCCAAACCAGTTAAAATCACATAGCAAAAAGAGAAAAATATTATTTCCATGAAAAATTGTAATTTCCATTTCTTTAACAGAGTGTGACTCCCAGCTCCACTTTGCATGCAAAGCCATCTTATCAGGGCCATAAATGTTCACCAGCATGTAAATTCAACATAAATCATAGTAAAATATAGACAACACTACGATAAAGCTGAAAAAAAAATGTGTCAATGGAATATTATTTGTTCTGTTCAGAAAGACATGTCCCATATGTTTATCATCAGTAATTCAATAAATGGTTCAATGGCTCTGTAGTCCATAGTAGAATGTTGTAACAGCCCATTGACAATCCATAGATAGCTTTAACCTAAACTATTTTCACATATTCAGATTTGGGCATTGAACAGTTTGTTTTCAGAATGCAAGATGAAGCACATGAGGTGTGGGTATCAGACAATAAGACAACAACATTGCTTGCGAATACACAGACATAACACAGCTATAAATTAATCCTGTTTGGATAATTTGAGCTGGCAGTTTCATTTGTACATTGGAATAGGAGCAAAACACAGCTCATTGAATATGTTTTAGTTTATATTCACATGGATTTGAAGGTTTTTGGTATTATCATAAGCTATTACATATTCAGTGAAATGTTTTTTGTTAGTTTGGCTAAAGCAATCTTAAAATAAAATTGCAGGCACAATTTAGTTGTTCTGCTTTATTTGGAAAATCAAGTGATAATGGCATACTATTGAAACAAACAGCTACACCATTTAAAACTGAAAGCACTGAATCAACTGGACTACAGAACATTGGCAGCTATGGTGCAATTATCAAACATAACAAAAAAAAGCAACAGAAATTACTTAGCTTATAGATTTTGCTTTGCAAGAATTATCTCTTACTGTTATCCTTTGACTGGGCCACTGCCTAAAATGTGGCGGTCAAATAACTGTTTAAGTGGGAGCTGTGGGTAACTCCTTAACCCCGGAAGTTCTTTTGTTAATTTGGTCTCTGTCTATGATTGCAGCCTCATCACATGGTGTACAAAATTGGCCAATGACATTGATTATGATGATACAGGACAGGGATGGTCATATCTGAAAACAGACACAGTGACATCATCAACAGCTTCACACAAACACACTGGCATAGTGACAGGGATTTGAAGCCTGTAATTGAAACATCTGTACCACTGTTTAAAAAAACCTATTTTCAGTAGCTTTCTTGCCAAAATGCACATGCTGAATATCCACAGGTAGCATTCAGGTGAATGCATCGGAGACAGGGATCAAAATCCTTCAACCTCCTGGAGGCAGGAGTGACCTAGATCCGCCGGCTTTGGCAACAGCGCCATTTTCCACTGATTGTGAGTGATTACAGCAAAAGACTTAGAACTGAAGGGACTCGCTGACACTGACAGACGCAGAGCAAGGATCTCAGCGGTAAGCGATCATGCTAAAGTGACAGCGGATTCAGTGATAGTTTGCTCTTGTATGTGCGTGTTTGTGTCTTTGGGTAGGGGGGCGGAAGGGGTGGGGGGCACAAAGACAAGTGGTACTGTCAGTGCTGCTGTCATTGACAGTAACAGTGGCACCATGACCAAAGGGGACCCTTTTAGCATGAGTGATATTAAGTGAGACGCGGCTTTGATATCGACTGCGACTTTTGTGGTGACAGACAGCGCGTCTCCAGAGACGGCGTACAGTTGCGGTGAGCCGGATCACGAGCAGCTCGATGAGAGTGGTGATTGAGTGTGAGAAAAAAACACAAACTTTGACGTAAACGTCAATTTGTCTGTCACCAGTGATTCTCTGTACTCTACTACTGACAAGGAACCGTATCCATAGTGAGACCAGCCAAGTGGTCAGAGGAAAGGACAAGTAACAACACAGTGGTGAATTCCAAACATATCGCAGCAATACCTGAATGGCAGTAAATATAACCTGAATTGGTTTTGTAAAGAGAAAACTCTACACCAATAGTATGCAAACATTTTAACTTTATGAAGGACAGAAGCAAAAATAAATCTGGGTGGTGATGGAATTTGACATTTTTTACATCACAAATTGAATATTTATTGCCTCTGGCAAGTTCTGTAGTTTTGTGGCCTGCAATAAAAGTCAACATTAGTAGGACTTGTGCATCACTGTTCAATTAATTAGTTTGTGTTTTCATTTGTGTGTGTTTAATGGTTATATGTTTAAACTGTTGGCAGATATCCCTAGCAGGATGGCTTGACATAAAGTGCTTATTTGCAATTGAGTAAAAATGCTGTGGTGAGACCACAACCCATTTTAGGCCATGGTAGTGCTCCAAACTCCACTGCCTCCTCATTGTTGGTGGTATCAGTGTCGGACACCTACTGAAGGAAGTGGTCCTCAAATGTAGCATTTGCTTTTAATCATCGGACATGATGAAACTGCCATTTTGCCTCCAAAACTGGTATTAAGGGAAAAAGTGGCTGAACTGATTCTGCAATTGTGCAAACCCCCACCACATGCACTGGCAATTTATTCTTCTGAAACTGACCTGTTTTACAACTGTGCCATAGGTGTGTTACTTCCCATTGTTGTGATGCTTAACCAGAAAGATTTATTATAATACACCATGAATTACTGCTGTTATCTTTATGAAAATAGGGCTCTGATTCTCAGCTGGATAAAACGATATGATCGTCACTGTATGACACATTTCAAGACATGATGTGACAGTATCACAGAAATCTTAAATATTTATTTTTGATTAAAGATTGTTCATCTGCATGCTTTAATGATCTGGCTCATTACTTTGGTAAATCCATGTGTGATCTACATGATCTGAATCTAATATGATACTCTCTTTGAACTGAAATCTGAATCAGGGCATTTGCAGACAAAACAACAGCAATGTGTCAACTACAGTTAATTGTAGGTCTCACCTACTTGTTATGGCTCTGGATATTGCTGGTTGATAGGCTCGTTCAAATCACATGATGCCCTTTTCCTGACCTTTTCCTCTCAAAAGCCTAATGGAGTGGGGTTTATTTGTAAAGTGTTTCAATAGAAAACTGTTTAGGTCTTGCCATTTTTCTTTGCGTAACCTGAAGGAATAACTGACACTGCTGCTTTGGGGATAATGATATAGCTCACTCATTGTATATCTTTGTTGTGAGGTTAGCACTCATCAGTGGCTACTTTTCAAGGGAAAAGGAAAGGATTTTGTCACTTTTGATTTGAGCTAGGTAGCGTACCTGGAACTTCCAACAGGTTTGCCATTAATTGGCTAAAAGAAAGTGTGGGTCAGTGCATTGGTTTCATAGATATATCCATAATGCCAGAAAGGCAGTTAAACATTACTGACGGGATGGTCTGGGCTTACTTGCTTAATTGTTGGAGTGTCCCTTTAATGCTGCTCTCGGTATGTGATCCGGCCCAATTTCGTCTGGCTCCGGCGATGTGTGTATTTGTGTACACACAGTGTTTGTGCCAAGGTCTGGAAATAAATGTGTCAAGCTTGTTACCCTAACTGTGACTAGTCTTGTGATGTCTTGATCTGTTTGCCTGAAGGCCTGTATGATGTTTGTACACATGTGTATACATTGTAAGTATTTCTGCGTGTGTTGTGTATTTGCATATGCATATGTGAGCATATGAGTATGTGTTCTGTGTCTGTTATATAGTCAGAGGGGCATACATGTGTGTACATATGTGCGTAGATCCTGAGTTTGCATGCCCTGTTATGATTACATGTGTGTTTGCTGTAACCGTGTGCTAACATGTATGTTTTTTATGGGGGTATGGTTACATGGGTTACATGTGGGTATTTGTTTGCATACAGACTTATCTGTGTGTGTGAGAGAGATAGTAGAGAGTGTGTGACAGTGTGTGGTCACACAGGAGTGTATGTGTGGTATTTGTGTGGAGGACGCTCTGTCTCTTGCTAAATGGGTCCTCAGGTTCTAAATTCCACATCTGACGGCTCTCATCGAGACCATTTAAATTCTGGGTCTGGACAGGAATGCCTTCATTAAACTGGAAATGGGTATTTTCAACTCATTTACTGAAATAGGCCTTTTGTATACCCACAAAACTCCCCCAGCCAAAATTACCTCCACAGCATCACCACCTGGACTGGAAATTAATTTCCAAATTCTCTAAATGTGTTATGTATGCTGGGCCTCATAACATAAACAGTTTAGTGTTGATTGTGACAGTTTAATTTCCATGGAACAGTTTTTTAATTCAATATCTGTCTGCACTATAGTGCTCACTTAATGTTGTTTTTAAAATGGAAATTTCATTTTGAATATTCATATGGGCACTGGCACTCTCCCCCTGTCTGGGAGGGGCAACAAAATATGTGTTACTGCTTGTTACACCAATGCAAACTATTAGCCATTCATAATAAAGCTGGCGTTTTTGTCTAGCAGTGTGTCGCCAAGAAAATACAGCATTAGTACATAATTACAGTATATCATATCAGTATTATATACTGTAATTATAGGCGATGGAATCCAGTGCCAGTTAGATTATTTCCTACTATGAGTATTTTGATAAAAATAATATTTGGTCAGGACAATCTGTAAATGGATAGCACTTATATCCAAAGACACATAATGTTAAAACATTTAATTTGTAAGTTTTGAGCTGGCACAAGCTCTTCGTTCCCCCCGAACGTTTTAAAATGCTTACACTTAATTTGACTCGATTGTAACACACAGATGAATCATGCAGAGTCATTTTTCTCAGGTTCTGTCACAATATGGTTGCTCAGCTTGAGCTCCCCTCATCAATAATGGAAATTGATATCAATCTGGGTTCCCTTCCCCAGGAAAAGGGGGGGGTGTGCATTGCAGCTCTATATCTTGAGTGAATTACCTCTGTTTGATTTGTCTCATTCTTGGTGTGCGTTAATGGAGGGAATGGCAAACACCCGTTGCATACAGAGCGTTGCATTTCATCTGTATACCTGTGACTTTCGCCTTCTCCAATCACCATAGAAGTCATGCACGCAAAGATTTAGTTATTTATTTCAAACATTAATTCTTTTTTTTTTATCCTGAAGGGGACTTACTTATGTGGGCATAATGTTGACTTCAGCTGCTTTTTTGGAGGGTGATGGAAATTTCCATGCTTTATTATCGCACTTAGAATGAACTCTTGGATTCCTGGTATTACCTGCGCCCAAGCTGTTGAGCCACTGCAAGCTAATAGCCATCCACAAACTTTCATGCAATTTGAACATCCTATTTGAACATCCAGTGATGGAGCGTGATATCAGTTAATTTGCGTTGGTCCCAAAGCCAGACACTATCTCAAGGGCATCTGAGAATGCAGTGTGCTGTTTATATTTCCCATGATTTTTTCATCAAAATGTGTTTCACAGTTTTGCTACCAGTGACCTCATTTGTGAGTTTACTGATGAACCACCAGAGAATTTTCTGGTTTGGATCAACAACTCCAACTTGAATACCATATGAAAAATCATGATTGGTAGAAGAAGTAAGAAGCCATTGGTTTATTAGCATATCCTGTGAAGCTGGATGGACTTACATCAGAGTGTTCACTTTGTCAGGCCTATAGCACCCTTAGATTGTTTGTCTACATGTTATACTAGATACATGTTTAATGATAAACCACTAGCACCAAAAACCATTGAGTTTATTCTTAAAAACAGGAGTTAAACCCTAAGCTGACATAAACTATTGCTCTTAGCAAGTATTTCCTGGCTTACTTTTGTGACTTTTTGTTTTTGCATATGACACTTTTTTTGCTGCTACCATCAATGAAACGAAGGGTTTGTTTTAGTTTTTTTTAACAATGAGTTGTTGTTAGCTGTTTTTATTTCACGGGCCCATTTTCTCGTGCATGTATTATGCATGAACCTGGGACACCATGCACCTGCTCAGGCAATGAAATCACTTAAAAGGATTTATTCTGACAGGCAAATTTCGTGTTGTGCTGATGAGTTTTTAAAAAAGCATGCTCTGCGATGAGGGCCTGTTACCACAGCACTCCCAGAGCACATGACTTATGCATCGCAGTCAGATTGTGGGTTTGAAAGGTTTCTTTCATTTAAATTCCTTTAAAAAAAAGTCTGGGTATGTTTTGATTTTGGGTGATTTGATTTGTTTGAATAGCCCTTGGTATAACTGTGGTCAAACGTCAGCCTTAACGAACACCTTAGAGCATAAGATTAAATAGCTTTTCCCATTGTTAAAGATTTTTGCTAACAATATTCACAAACTGAGTGGAGAATTTGGGGGAGGTATAAAAGAATATATGAAGCTCCACGTTTGAAATTGAACAATGAAGGTCAGCGTTGACACACTGCTGTCTCTTTTGATGTTTAATGGAAAGCTGTATCATCAATTTACTAATGCGAAGTGATGAGCCCAGGTTGGAGGAGGAGTTCAGCTCACCTCAATACTGAAGACATTCCTGGTCCAGGGTAATGAGATCCATACTGTTATGGCTGTAGGCCTTTTGGGTCAGAGTATTGGGTTTGGAGGGCAGGAAGAGAAGGAAATGTTTGTGGTTTTGATGGGCCTCAGGGGCCTCGTTCTGTTCACTCATGCGCCCCCACATCCCAACCCCCAACCCCCCAGTCCAAGAAGCACATAAAATCAATACGAAATCCTTCAAGTAACCTGACACCTGCTCTTGGTTTGAGCTATCCATGAATGAAGGCAGGCTGGGCCCCACAGATTCAGATTTAAGTCTTAAATAGCAGGAGTAGAGGGTTCATAGTGAGTTCATTGCTCAAGGTTCCTTGAGGTGTTGCAACCATATGTAGAAATGAGTTCCTTCCAATGAGACAGCAGGAACTCACAGTCTGCCAGATGTCATCAGGGAGAGATGCGCATCTCCCAGGTTGGAGCGTCTTTCTCCCCTGTGTGGAATAGGGTGTAAAACAGTCTCTGGGTAGCTGGTGGTTACATCAGAGAAGTGAACAAGCATCTGCTTAAGTTTCATGACCGGCACAGACATGAAAATACAATGATTAGAATTGTATTGCTACATTACTGGATTCTTATTTTTAATGTATGAATTATTAGGCAATAATCTGTGGGTTTTGTGGCCATCCGGTTTTTTGTCCTTCAGTGAGCTGCTGTTTTTGTGAACTGTTTTGTCTTGTTCTTACCCCTCTTAATTTGTAATACTATTGACTTTCCCCACTTTGTATTCTTTGGCATAGTGCCAACTCATATCGTTTTGTCTAATTGTGATTTTAGTTTTTTAATGGGGAATGTGACTAGAGTTTATTTTTGAATCAGTGATAATGAAGAGCTTGATCAGGCAGAATTGTGCTTCTGGTATCTAACTATATCTGTTTGTTTCCAGATCAGTCCAGAGCTCTGTACTTTGTGTACATGAGGTTCTACTCTACACTGGCTTACCATATATTCATGTCCGATATGACATGTGTATGCCTGAGTTTAAATCATGACATAACATAACAGTGCTAGGCATCAATTGCATTTGAAAAAAATAAACATAAGCAAGCCAAGATGACAACAGTAATACAAAAGCATATAACTGATGTTTGAGTGCTACGATAGGTTTACTTTGCACAACAATTTCCACTGTTTCATAAAGGTATTTTAGTAAATATGATTATTTTTGACAATACCGCTGGGTTTAAGGCTCAAGTGTTTCGGTTGATGAGTGGGTTATCTGTACAACATTTTTTACAGCATTGCATTGTCTGTACTGATCTGACGCGAGTTTTTGAAAGGGGCATTTAAATTTCCAACAATAGCAGTATCAATAACGAAATCAATCTTTTATTCTCTAACCTATTTAAATACAGTATTTGAGAACAGTGTCTTTTCAAGTGCATATTGAGTTCTCAAGTGCTGATATTCACCCAAATTCACCCTACCACATTCTCCATGGTGATTGGACTGAAAATACCATAGATACTAGTGTGACTTCCAGCATTGGTTATTTGTTTTTTTTTAAATACTTAGAAGCAAAAACTAACAAGCAGTACATTAAAAATGAATTTTCTGTGTGTTTTGTATCCCACTCTGCTGTGGCAGATCAGCTTTCCCCGAATATCGCTGAGTGAATTACTGTCTGAGAAGAAACATTAAGTGCTGCATCTTGATTAAATGGGAAGTAATTTTTGTCAATTGTTTTTAAAAGGGTGCCAATAATACCAATAAAATGAAGCTTTTAGACTTATCAATAATCTTTTGTGACGTACTTGTGGTATCCTTTTGATGCCAAGAATATATAATACTTCTTTTTCAAGTTGAAAAAGCTGTTGCATGCCGGTGGGTAATGTTTTTTTGCATAGTTGATTTTATTGTGTGCAATTTTACGACATATTACAATGACTGGACAAGATGCATTTTTCCTTTATGATAATCGTTTTTGCTTTGTTTTATATTTTCTGTATTTACATATGTATTATATTTTATGTATGCTTATGTAACATTTATTGAGAGGAGTGTCTGTGCGGTCCATTGATACTGGCAAGGTAATTGAATTGAATGAATTCCCAGTTGAATTGGTCTTCTTTTTTCGGTCTGTTTGGTAACATCACTTAAAGGAGTATATTTGCTGGTTTATTGTTCATTTTGCTGCTTGGTTTCGCACAACTCATAATCAGGTCCACTAACCCAGGATTATGTTGCCACTCGTTTTGTTTGTAGAGTGAGTGTAAGTTAGAGTCTCTCCGTTAATGAAGGTTGATTGTCTGTTGTCACTAAGTATGTGGTTACCTGCAGCTTGGGATAGCTAGGTTTGGCTGACTTGCACTTGTGGGGGTTGGGGGAGGGACACAAAATATAAAAACTGAAGTTGAGGAAAGGTTTGCTATTAGTGTCAATAGGGGATTTTGCATGTGCCATTTAGACCAATCAGAGCCAGCACCTTCTACCCCCATGCAATTACCATCATATGAGACCCTCCTCTCGCCTCACGTCCCATCAAATTCGGACTGGCATCCCACTCAGCAGACATTTCCTTTATTTGGAAACAAACGGCGCCCAGCCTCAGTCACCATTTTGCTCCTTGCGTAGATTTGTGAGATTTTTACATTTAGATTGGTAATAGAGTACAGTTTACAGTTTGTGGAGCAATGCTGTCATCCGTAGCATTGGTTGTCTTGGTGGTGGTGAGTATTCATGTGCGAGAATGGACTCTGTAGACAGGAAGTGCATAGTACTGTATATTTCTACACACATCTTGATGATAGAGCTATTTATACAGCCAGGTAGTAATCTGCAACATGCAGAATTACATGCATGTAAAAAGGCTGTTCAATCCTAGATCCTAATTTGATGGCCTCTCAAAGACACATTGATACTTTGACACATGAATCAAGTTCCTCAACTCATACTACCTAACATTCACATACACAAGGTGTACCACATTTGTAGCCGTGACAATTATTGTATATGTCAACTGAACTGCAATCAATTAGTGTAAAAGTTTCCTGGAGTAGTTACTGTTGAAATGTATGCAGTCCAGTGCTTTCCAGGCTCCTTATCTGAGTGTGCCGGCTCTAAGACCAGCAGACCTGTCCAGATCCCCTATTCAGCATAATGGAAATGGGTGGGTCAACGCAGGGTCAGGCTTCCGCTATAGTAGCACTCCACCATTGAGCCTGTTGAACTGAGCATGCTTGGCCTTGGGCAGGTGCCATGGGGATGTCGCAATAAGCAGAGGTGGAGCAGTTGTTAGGTGGCCAGACCTGTGACCTGGAAGCTATGGGTCTTAGCCTTTGGCTGCAACACTGTTTTTCTGCCAAGCAAAGTATCTGGCCAGGAAACTATCAGTGACACCTAAGCTACACTAGCCACCATTCTTAAGGTGTTATCTGGAGTGAAAATATAATTTCCCCATTTTACTGGCTTGCTTTACACAGTTTCTTTTATTAATTAGTAAGAATATTCTTGGATTTTGGCTTGCAAATGGAGAGAGAGAGAGTGAACGAGCCTTTTTCCTTTTTTAGAGAAGAGCAGCCAAAAGAATTTGAAAGAATTTGAATCAATGCTATTGTGTATGACTGAGTTGTTCACTTGCTTCTTAATCATTGTGCTACATTTGTTTAACACGTAAACTTTTCTCTACAGAAAGTAATACTTGAAAAAAATGAAACAAAAATGAAACTCTGTATATCTGAAATCAATATGGAAGCATATGCAGACCCTTAATAATAATCTAATAAATAAGAATATTGATTCATAGTGTACATGTCCTCAGAAAAACAAATGTGTTGATATTTGAAAGAGCAGTCTGGTAGTCCTGGCCTGTGTATCCAAAGGGTTGAACGGGGATTCGATTTTTTCTGGCACTAAACCTAACACCAGCAAACTACAAAGGGAAAATACAATAAATGAAAGCTCATATGTGATTTATGTGGAAAACTGTGCTTTTCTTCTGCTTTTAAACGGATCGACTTCTTACACGGAGAGTTATAGGGTTCCCGAAGAAAAATACAGCTGCTTGGTTTGAGGGAAAGCCGTCTGAATTTATGAAGCAACGTGCAAAACTATTACTATCTCTCATTTCTGTGGGCCCTGAACTCATTGTGTTCATGCCAAATGTTTTCTGTTTTTGTGATACCTTCTTTTTTATGCTGTAGTTTAAAATTCATGTCAAGGTCCATTAATATGGAACTCAAACATTAGCTGCCTGATTCTCAATCTGCTACCAAGCAAGGAATTTTTATATTACTGAGTGTCCCTTCTTAAACGGCAGTCTCTTCTAGTGCTGGTTCTGGGCAATCCCATTGATACTGTTTTAATTTTATTGGGTTGATTATGTTATGCAGACATTAAATGAGTTTATGAATGGGTTTTTGATAGTCCTTTTTTGGAGACATACATAGTTTTAGGTGTGTATTGTTGTGCTAGGAAGTACAGTCCCTGTAGGTTGTAGCTCATGGATGTGCTTAGGGGGTAATGTCTTGTAGCCACTAGAGTTGAAAGAGTCTTCATATACCTTTTCCTGGTTTCTTGTGTCTGGCTTATCAGTTGTTGAAGTATAAACTGCAAGCAACAAAAAATTATAAACCTGTGATTGTTTTGTTTTCTGGCTGTGCAGGGAAAAAGATTTTGCTTTAATTCTAGATTTGGCACCTGTTGTGTAATGGAGATGATCCTTATCTAATATGGACAACTGTGTTGAAAAAAAAAAAAACAGCTAAACATTATGTTTGATTGCTTTTTTCAGTTTATGTAAGTGCTAATTCTTTTAACATAAAGATATGTTGTATTTTCAATGTTTTCATGTTTCTAATGTCATTCTCATCCTGCTAATTTTGTTTGCTCATGCTTTAAAAATGTGTTGCTCTGAAAACAACAAATGACACCACAAAAATAATGAGATGGCATGTAGCTGATCAGCAGCAGATTTTCACATTTTTTACATAATGCTACTCGCCCAAGCTGTTTTCTGTTGGATAAGCGTTAGCATAAGGCTATAAACTGCTTCATAAGCCATTTTTCTGATGGAAAATGCTTTAATCTACCACAGCAATGAGGTCCTAAACCATATGAACTGTGACTTATTGCTTTGCAACTTTTGTGAATTCCCCTCAGGAGTGGCTTTTCTGTTTTATTCATTGCACAGGCTGCACTGGTGCAGGTGGGTAGCGCATTTTTTTCAGACACAGACATTTTCAACAGAAAAACAAGGGAAACTCTTCTGCTGGAAATAGCCAGTGGTCCATTCATACTATTATGAAAATCAGTGAAGTGAGGCTCTCTTGATACTCTTAAGCATCTGCAATCAAAGGGATTTTACTGCTGTCTCTGCTATGCTGTTGCATGCCGGTGGGCAGTCTATGGCCTGCAGGTCCGTCGTTTTACAGATTCGCGCTCTTGCTGATAAAAAAGCCATTCCGCCCCAGTGCTAGGCCATTCTGTTTTTACCTGTGGCTGCCACACTGGCACAAAGTAAGGCACATTGCAATCATGTTCACCCAGCGGGAAATTGATAGCTGTCGTCGTGCCGTCTGCTGGACCTCCCTTGGCACAAGACGGATGCATTCCGACAGAGATTGAAAGACGGGACGCTGGGGCCGGGGGGATTTGGTGGGGGGGGTGATTTCTGTAGCTACAGACTAGAGAGGAAGAAAAGGGATGAAAATCAAAGGGAGGAAAGAGCGAAAGAGAGAGTGGAAGTCAGGAGGGACAGAGATTTTGAACACGACTCAGCAGTTATAGCTCCGTCGATGCACTCCTCGGGCATAGCATGGCGCGCCCCACGCGCATGCACAATGCTACCGAGTGACTGGAAAGCTCATTAGCTCAGTTTTAACAGGGTAGACCAGCTAATGGGATTACGCTAACATGGATTAGGGGTGTCAGTTTAACATGGAGGGGGGCCCGCATTGAGAAAGGGTTACTAAAGCACATATAGTCACAAACCTCTTCCTTTCCCTCTGCTTAAAGTGGACTCCTTGGCACTGCTCTCTCGGTATGAAGCGATAACAGTCTGTTGTTTTAACAGATCCTGTGCATAGATATGAGCCGTTGCCGTGCAACAAAGACAGTGTACTGTTACCATATTGCTTTACATTGATACTGATGGTGTACTCTCTCAGTACCCCCCACACCCCCCCCCCCTTTATACTCACTCTCTCTCTCTTCCCACTCATCCACTACGAGCTGGAGCTCACTAAGCAATGTACTCTAGTGGAACAGATGCTGCAATAAACAGCAAGATAGCTTCCTCTTTGGCTGTCATAAAATCTTTCTGTCTGAAGTCATACGTGAAAATGTGTGCCTCCTCACCGAGTGAGATGAGAGATAAAACTGTAAAGTGTGTGGCAGTTGTAATTAACACACCGTGTTCAGTCCTCGTGTCTTAGAAGTAACCAATGGCAAAATGTAGTAGGGGCTACAGTGCTAGTAGGAGAAACAGGTTCAGGCACAAGATACAGAACAACGTACGCAAAATACAGGAGCAAGGGGGCACGAACAGCTCTGCAAGGAATTTTGGGAGAGGTGTAGAGAAAGACAGTGGAAGAGTGGAGGATGAGAAGAGATGCAACGGGCGAAAGGGAGTGGTAGGGCATGAGGGCGAGATGGAGAGAGCAGAGAGAGTCTGCACCTTCCGCCCTACTAATTCATAAAGGCGTCCCGCGGCGGCGCAAATCACAGTGAAGCTGCAGCCGTTGGGAATCACAGCCTGTGTGCATGGAACGGCTGCACCTCTGTAAACATGGAGGAGGAATGGGAGAGCGGAGGGAGAGGGGACAGACCAGGAGGAAGGAGGGAATATTTGGAGATGCAAAAAGAGATGATAAACAAAGAGAGGGAGAAGAGAAAGGAAAAGGCTGAGGGAGAGAGAGAGAGACAATGAAAGGGGAAAAAAGACAGAAGAAAACGATATAGAAGGATAAGAAGAGAGAGAGGAGAGAAAGAGGGAAAGGGCTGCACTAGAGAGGGGGGGATGAAATGTGGACATGGTAACTGGTTATTAAAATCATAATTATTAGAAATATGATTAAATGCCATCCCTGGTTCAGCTGTCTCCTATAGAATAAGGCTTAAACAGTTAGCAATATTCAAACCATACTATTAAACAATTGCCTTTTATGGAAGTGACGACTTTGGAAAATGGGACAAACACCCAATATAAATCCTCCATGAGGAGTACTACAAAAATATCCTCCAAGTTCAGGGGACTGAACAATGCAAGCGGCGCAGAAATAGGCCAGTACCCACTTTTAACTGACATATAAAACGTAGTACCAGAAATCTGGATTAATCTCAAAAACAGAGACTGCCATTCCTTATAACTATAAACTATAAACCTTTGAAGTACTGTACCAAGAGCTGATCCCTGAGTGCTGTCACCTGACCCAGGTGACCCTGAAGTCCTGAGGTCAACCTCGTTAACACCTGCTAACAAAAATCAGCTGTAAAAAAAGCATACACACATCACCATGACTTGACAGTGTGCATTTATATGCCTTATATATTATTAACAAATACATATATCTTTTTAAATAAGAGTTTGTAAGTCTGTCATTAAGAAGGAGGTCAGCATAGTTAGACCGAGGGAACAACATACAAGATTGTGTATAGTTCTTGAGTTTTCTCAACTTTTTCCCTCTAGATTTCTCTGGAGAATAGAGAGAGAGAGAGAAATGGGGGTGTGTGTGAGCAAGACTGAATGTTAAAGGGAGAGATATGTTAAGCCCTCTGTAACAGGGTGCTTTTACATACAGTCATATATACATACTGAGTCATATTAACGCTACAGTAGCACACTGAATCTGTGTAGGCTGTGTTCCCTGTACTTTAAAGTCAGAGACTGTTAGCGTCAGTATGGAAAAGCCTGGGAAAAGATCTGTGTGTGTGAAAAAAGCAGGGTAGGTATACAATAAACTGAAACCTTTAGTGTATATGACAGCCACATCAAAATGCTGAAGCTGCTGCTTGGTACATATTCATCTTACAGTGTTTTCAAAGTAAATAAATAACACCATGATAGGAGAAGGGCAAAGCCAAGGGACTTTCACTGCCATGCCTGAGTGGATTATCTCTCATTAAGATGAAATAAAAGTCATGGACAGAAATACATAAATGCTGCATTATCAGCTTTTGACCTTTTTTGGGAATCATGGGTAATCTGTGGCTATGAAGTATGAGATCATCTTTTTCGGCTGAAAAGAACAAATACATATTTAAAGAGGGCAGCACGTACAGGAGGAGGAGTGTGTTTGGAGAGTCTGAGAGTGAGTGCTCGCTAACATATTAACCAGATAAAAAGGATGACTCCCTCCTCCCTCCCTCGCTCCCAGCAGCGACAAACTCGAAATGTTTACTAACAGGAAACGTCAGGCGCTGCCACTGTCTCGAAACTAAAAATAACTGATGTTTTCAATTAGCACTATCAAATTTTCACGAGCAACGTGTCGTTTTATAATTACGATTTCATCACGGAATTTGTTATTCGTGTATAGCCTACTGGGCTTGATTTAAAAAGTTTGTTATTCCCATTGTTTATAGTGTTTTGTAAAGAGTTCTAGTTCCTGCTGAGATGTTGTTTCACCTCATTTCAAAATCGGCTTCCTAAGAATATTTTTCAGCATCATGTACATTTTTGAAATGTGACCTGGAACAGTGTGCACTGTGGAGGAGATGATCTGGTTGCAGAAATGCTGGACATGCCACAATCGATCTTTCGCATAGAAGGATTCAGCATATTGCACAGATTGCAATAACAGAGAACATTAGTGAGCGGTTTGCAGGGTTGGACCATCTGTCAATTGTGCACATCATTTGCAATTCCAGCTGTGCTGTGCTGCATTATAGCTCATTGAAAATAACACTTTGAACACAGCTCCAATGGTATCTCTGCTAAACAATGAGATAGTGATGGGAAAATGAGGTATCATGGCACCAAAATGTGTGGAGCTGCAATTAGCTATTGAGCACAAACCAATCAAAAGGTTTTTCTCTTCACATTTAAGCACCATGATCAGTACTGGTTGCATATGTCAGCTACACACATTATTGGAGTCCTGATATCTCATTTTCCCATCATTACTGTAATGCAGTGCCCTTGATTTGACCCCTCGGTCACAACTGTACCTCATCTGGATAGGCGCTGGCCGTAAGGACCAAGGGCCATTTCTATTTGCTGTGGGTTTGCTGTTTCTTTGCTCATGTCTGTTACAGTACTGCTCCACCTGCTACACGTGTGCTTTCCCTGATTATTCCCATGTGTTGTGCTTCGGTTGTCCCTTAGCACACGCTATGTACTATGTCTCATTTACAGATACTGTGTTTACTGAGTAAATCAGGGGCTATCATTACGAAGAGACCAGGGCAATGCATGTGACAGGAGTGAGAGCCGATAACTGTCTTATTATTAAAACATGCATATGCCCATGCACACATATGTAGCTTTCACAGACAACACTGTTCTGTACCAACACACACATACGCACATGCATAAAACATATAGCATTACAGCCATTTGATTCCATCTGACAGATTAATCCATACCAATGAAAGCACTCTTACCTTAAGCCCAAACTCCCTCATTGCTATCCTTTCACAAGTTATCCAACCCCAGAGCATGGACCAGAGGGGAGGACCCTGTGCCCTCATTCTGACATCATGTCCCTCTCTAAGTGCATTCCATGAACAGAGGGTAGAGTATTAACTGGGATTTTATTGAGGAATTGTTATTAGTGTTTACTAAAGCTGTTAACATTCCGAAAGGTATACCATGGTGTTACAGGATCCACCCCCTCTTCCCCCCCTACAGCTGGAGGAGTTTAATTGCAGCTTAATTGTGGTACTCCTCTGCTATGACACCAGTAATTGTAATTACTCAGCAGAAGGTCATTTTAATAATTAACGACAGCATGGTTCAAATGACATTCCTTGCCAGTCCTTAGCTGGATTTCTGGATGATATTTTGTAAGTGAATTCACACATTTCAAAATACTGTGAGTCATTGTGGCATAGTATAGTATGCACTACCTCTGCTGATCCACCTATGTAAATTTCATGTGTGTACAGTACACTAAAGATTTTGCACATTATTAAAAACACTTTGAGCATGTTTCTGGACATCAACGGTATTAGTTAGAGAGAGAGCTCTTCAACCTGCTTAGCTATAATTTGATTTGAAATTATAGATCTACTGCTGGTCTCCCTGTGGCACTGAAGACAGAATGTACATTACTATGGATAACAATGTGATAAATTCAATATCACCATTAACCATCTGCTATAGTGTGAGATTAGGCCTGGGAGTCCAGGCTATGTTGTCAAATAATTCCTCTGTAATTTCAGATCATTCTTGTGTATTAATTGCTCATGAATCAAAGATAGCCCAGCACCATCCAATCACTGAGTATTTCAGCTCGAGGAGCATAAATATTTGTTCTCACTGTTATGCTGCGTGCTCAGGAGCATGCAGGAGGATACTGGGTAGTGAGAAGTGGAAAGTAAGAGGGGGGTGTCAGGGAGGGGGTGTGAATGGGGGTGAAAATGTAGCCTTGGGGTGGCAGTAGGTAGCTGCACGGCCCTGTCGCTCTGAAATTGTACTGTGTAATCCTTCTGTGTTCATCTGTCCTCCCCACAATCCTGTGGTCTGTGTCATTGCCAGCTGGCTGTTCTTCCATTACACACACACACACACACACACACACACACACACGCACAAAACACATTTGTGCCCAAGCAGCTCATGTTCAAACACACACACATGCACACACACACACATTTACACAGGAAAAAAGAGCTTAATTCATGGAAATTCTTTTGAAGTGTGAACATCTAGCATGCCCCACACAGAGTATTGTCAGACCAGGTACACGCCCCCCCCTCCATTTCTGCTCCTCTTTCCTTGTCCATTGCTCCTCTTGGACAAATTGGTAAGCAACGGGACATCAGTATGATTCCGTCGATATCCAGGGTTTTAAATGTCTGAGTGCCAGTAGCTGTAGCCGGGAAGTAGGACAGTAGGCACAGGTGGAATATGGTAAACAGCAGTGAGTTTTTTGGCAATGAATTAATATACAGTATTTATTTTTTACTTCTAAATGTCAGTGCTAATATCCTTTTAGATCTGATTTTAATTTAGTGCAAACATTTGTTTATTGAATTTGGTTATTTGAGCAAGATCTACATAATGAGGTCCCCGGAAAAAATGACTATTAACACATTTAAAAGGCTTGGTTTTACTCCAGCCATTGTAGAAATTAAATCCTGTGGGAGGGGCAACAGTGTCTTGATAAAAAGGCAACAGTATAGATTGAATTTACAGGGTTTATTTTTGTATGTGCTCAGTGCTCATTTCCATTCAGAAAGTCTCAGAGACAATTGGCGATTGACATTGGAAAGCATAAATTCATGTTAAAGTGTGGCTTTTTTCTCTGATGTACCCCTTTACTGGAGTGATGGAACAATAAATCCTCTTTTCTCCTGAGTAAAGCTGTCCGTCACCGAGGAGCTGAAAGGCAAAATCTGAAGATAAGGTTGCTGTCTATCTGCATTCACTTTTTATAATATGGTCCTTTCTTTGGATGTCAGCTTACAGAATAAGATGGTGTTGTTCATTTTATAAAAGTCCAATATTCAACAAAATATAGTCACGGCACTTGACTCGTATCATAAAAAAAAGGAAAGAACTAGGACCTCTGTTTTAAAAATGTTATCAAAATGAATATGGTCTCTGTAGACCTTGTGTATTAAAAGTGTTGGCTTCAAACATGCTGTACAGTGAACCCAAACATGCTACCAAGAGTTTTTCTTTTGCTGTAGTATCAGAATTTTAAGTGAAGCGAAATGGGAACAAAACTTATATTTTGTCTTTTGACGGCTTGTGATCACAGACATCAGTATCAGAGGGTTTTGGAAAATCGACAGCCGGGAAGATGAAGGATAAGTAGATGAGAGCTTGGAGGAATCATCGGGAAGCATTAATAAGATTAGAAAGTGTCACAGAGCTGATATCTCAGACAGAAAACTTTGCTTAAACCACAAGACTTTAAAAACAAACCTAAAATAGATTTTGGACCATTAGGTGAACGGAAGATAGCAAAAAACAACATAACGGACATAACACAGACTCACTACTGAGATTAAAAAAAAGAGAAAACATTGAAGTGTGAACTCTGTGAAAACAGCCATTTTCCTTGATCATCATGAAGTCTAGAAGAGCTTGTGTTTTCATATATATAACGAACAGAATCTCCAGTACACTGCTGCTGCCCATTACAGAAGCCCATCTGCAGATGCTGCTTGCGGCTATGTTGCGTACAGCTCCACTAAAGCATTACGGAAAGCTAGCTCTGAGTGATCATGCCTTCAGGCAACTGCGGTATTGCATAGTCTTTTGGGTAGAGATATACAGGCAAAGTGGTTACCATTTCTTTATATTAGAGGACTGGATCACGGATGAAGTATCAGAGTTTATATTAAAGCTGAATTCAGGTCTGAGGTGAGGTGTTTGAATTAAAGTTATGGTAGATAGGGCAGCAGTGCAGGGTAGGTTTGATTGATATGCATGCTGAAAGCATATACTGGAACATATGCACAAATGAGTGTATGGCTTATATGAGACCATGCAGTCACGTTGCATAACAATAAGGGTATCATGCTGTATGATCACAGTAGGGTAGAAAGTCAGTTAAAATGGCAGAGCTTGGGGCTTGTGGGTGGATCGCAGTGTAGAAGTGCCTGTCTGACTTGCAGCTGTAGCTCCCGAAGCTGAGCTGGGTGTTTCGGTCTCAGCTGCACCATTACCGGCTATGGCCAGAGGTCCAAACTGGCGAGGCAACAATTGGCACAGCACTGAACGATGGGGATTAAGTCATTAAAATCCTCAACCTCATTGCTTCTTAGAGGCCCCTCCTGATCAGCCAGGTGCCTACAGGATTTGTGAACTTATCATGTGTGGGTTTTGGTGTTTTTCTGACAGCACAGTATAATATAGGAAAAGACCTGGTGGTCAGTTTGTCAGAGAGAGTTGGTTGGTGGGGCCCATAGAACAGTAGTTTAGTTTGGGTGGAAAAATGGGAAAATGCAAACATAAAAAAATCATAAAAAGGCAGAGCTGGATCCATGAATGGGTCGTTATTATTGACACAGTGTCTTTGTACACAGCAGCCTCCCGTACAGCTGCCTCCCCAACCCACAGCTGAATTCTGCTCAGTCAACACAAGTTAGGCAGCACATCCAAAAATGCATTCCAGTGAGTGTCTTGTATAGATTATTGTTATTTTCTTGCTTTTAGAGTACTTAAATCATGCATGCAACAACGCCGTCATTGGAATATCAGTAGTTGTTTATTCTCTTTGTTTTTTTATTGTCAGTTCCTATATTTCCTCCACCTATGTTTTGTTTACAGCTGGGATGTATTGTTATTTCAGAAATTTTCTCACATTTTGACAGTAGCTATCACACATGCAGTACATTGTGTGTGGGACTGAAGCATATGGCAGCCATTGGAGGCTCAGTAACAGTGGAGAACACAGTGGGGATGTGTATGCAGTCTGCATGGGAGACACCCACACAGTGGCAGGGTTCACCCAGGGCCTCGCCATGTCTTTGCGGAGGCAGACGGTACTCAGTCATGCTCGTCGGGCCAGGGCAGCATTGTACAAGCCGGAGCTTTTCACCTGTTCCCCAATTTTGGGTTTTCCCGAAGAGAATGACATAGGAGCTGTGAGAATACTCTCTTTGTCTGTCTCTCTCCCTCCCTTGCTGTGTCCCTATGTACGTCCCTCCTCTGGGGATCCAAATCACCCAGGGGTATTGAGGTTAAAAGAGCAGCTATAGAACACAATGGACTCCAAAGATGTAGAAATAAATGTCAATTTTTGTGGCCCTTTTACCCATTTTAGATTCAACAAAACGCACGAGCCCTTCACAGAATATGATCATCATGCAATTCCGCATGACATCAGAAGCAGAGCCCCCAGGGACTGAGCACGCGCCACTAACCCTGCAAACCAGTCCAATACGCAGAGATTTCATGCTTCTAATTTTTTATATTGAGAAAAATCCATAACATCTGTGGAATGCCACATATCCGGGATGGGAACATTTCTCCATCTGTAAAGCTGGACTTCTAAAAAATGCCGCGCCTCCTCATCTGTGATGGTGATATGGACATATGGAACGATGAGCCCCTTGGTTGCACCATTTGATTGTTTTTGGTCTCTCAAAAATAAACAGTGCATAAGTGAACCTTTTTTCTATCGCAGAATAAGGATTATGTAAAAACAATACAGAATGCTGTTGAGATACTGTACGTCTGAGTTGTCACTGTAAGCTGTTATTATTATAACCATTTTTTGTGTAATTTGTAATTCGTGCATATTATCTTGCCACAATATATTTTTAGCAGGCTTGGTTGATGTTGATCTTTGTCTGAATGTCTTTATTCATTTTAATAATGTCATGGTAAATGGGAGTATGCATGTTGACTATTTTAGTATCTCCTTGGAAACATCTTTGAAAAAACTGGCTACCTACACTTATGGAATTATTATGCAAAGAACATGCCTCTTTTAGCCTGGTCTGCTATACTAGTTCACATGGTACAAATCCAAGTGTGGGAAGGTACTGAGCTGGCACATAATATTAAATTGGAATAAAAATATTGATCTCCATAAGAATTTCTGAAGAGCTCATGTGATGTTGGTTCCCTTGCAGCAGGACTTCAGTGAGGACAAGATAATGGAACAGTAAGACTACTCTATTGGACACTCAGCTTGCTTCTCTGTGTTAGATACTGTGTAGTAGTTTGTCTGTGGGAGCTGTTTACTTTGAGCATTCACCTCAAAAAATGGAGGTCAAGCAGTCATCTCATACCTGATTAACTGTGATTACAATGTAAATGTTTTTTTTTTATTGCCGTTCGTTGATGATTGTTTTTGGCCTGGATTCAGTTTCAATCCTTAAGCTAACAATGAAAAAATGCAAGTGTTTTGTTTTTTTATGCGCAGTTCTGGCAAATTAGTTTTTGTAATGGCTAACCTAATCTGGCTCTATTATTGAAGGGGATACATAAAACCTGCACATCATTGTAAGTTAATAGTTTAGAATATTTGTTCAATCCAGGGCATTGAAAAAACTTCCTCTTACATGGTGAAAAATGCTAAAACCTTTGAAACCATTATTTTCATACATGTCAATTTTCCCTTCACTTATTAAAAAAAATTAATTGTTGGACATGTAAGTCTCCCTGGGGCAGGAACACATGGCATCATTAGCTGCCATGTACTGTATATGGCGGTCTGCCATAGCCATTCGGTTAGAAATACAGGCAGTGAGCAACTGAGGTACCATGCATAATGTACATCTCAAAATGATCCCATTCACTCTGTTATTAAGTGTGCTGTTTCCTTTACACACTCTGCACTTTGGCAACATGATACCATTACCTTTTCAGTTAAATATATATATGTGTTTAAGAGTGTGTGTGTGTGTGTGTATGTGAGAGAGAGAGAGAGGGAGGTTGTTGCCAGGGACAACAGTGCAATAGCAATTGCAAAGCCTCCCACTCAATTTCTGCTTCATTTTCTTGTTCTTGCAGTCATCATTTATTCAATCCCTACGTCCACTCTTCCCCTCTCTAAGGCATCTTTCAATTGTTTCTTCATCTTTTTCAATCTGGATAATCTCCCACTCTGCCCATTCCATAATTTAAGTTGTTACGAGCCCACTCTAGCAGGCCTGGCCTTTCATTTCTCTGTGTATCTGCCTTCCTCCCAGGCACTGTGCTGACTCTTCACTCCTTGTCTTGTTCTCCACGCATGTTTTTCTTTGTTTACCCACATCCTGTGTGGTTTACTTGTGGTCTTGTGGCCTGGTGAGTTTGGCCATGAAGGATCAACAAAGAGTTTCTTTTCTTTAATTGAAAGTCTTCCCATCCCCTTGCTGTTCATTCATATCTGCTTTGACAGTTTATATTTATTCCTGTCTCAGTTCCTCTGTCCCGCTCCACATCAGTTGTCTTTGACTGTCTCTATGCCGTTCTCTCTGCTTCCTTCCATCCTTTCCGTGCAAACTCCCGTTTTCCTTCCCCTCTCTCTGCATCTCTCAGTTCCCCCCCCTCGCCCTGTCCCGCCAGCCTCTGCTCTTTTCTGTTTCTCCTACTCTTCCTCAGACATTCTGTCCCAGTCTCCCTGCACTCGTCTCCCGCTCCACCACCCTTTTTATCACAGACTCCAGTCTCCCGCTATCTACAGTCGGCCTCTCCGGCTGTGAAAGCTACTTGGCACAGCGCCTTTAATGAATTCTAAATGTGCAGACATGTCAGTCTGAGCCTAAACTTCAGGGGACAGGGGGGAGGTCTGATGTGGCCGTGCGGCAGACAAGTGTGATCCAAGCGGGACGCCTAATGTAGCACTCCTTCAGTCTACCACTGCCACACCCCTCCAGCATAACGGTGACCTGCACATAACCACACCCAAGTGTGAAATAAACTGCCATGGCACGGGTTTAGATAGCATGAATATTTTATGCCTGCTGTACTCTCTCTTGAAAAGCTTAAAACATATCCAGCTGATAAAAGTGGTGAAGAGTTGCCTAGACCAGTGATCTCAAACTCAGTACCATAGAGAGCCGTATGTACACAGGTTTTCATACCATCCTCCGATCTTGATTTGTTGTAATTAGTTGCATAATTAATTAAATTAGTCATGTCGATTTCCACATAGTGCACATGAAGTGAAATTATTTATTTCTTAAATAAATTATAACTGTTGCGTGAATTCCATGCTTCAACTCAGAAAACGCGCAGAGGTGCGAGCAAATGGCTGAGTGATTAATTAGGCCAATTAAAGTTGCGGTTGGAATGGAAACGGGCTTCGCTTGTTTCTACATGCTTCCAAATTTGAGACCACTGGACCAGACACTGCGGGTTTGTACCTGGGCAATTTTCTTTCATTATCATCCAGAGTTGACATCAATGGGATGTAGGGGACCTCATCCTTCCATGGGTAGGGTTCTTTACATTCCTGCTGTACTTGATCCTCCCCTCTCAGATGCTTAGAGCATGCTGGTTGTTACCAGTGACAGGTATCTGTTTTGACTGGTGCTAGTTCTACGTACTGTGTTGCCTGTAGTGTGAAAGACTTGTCTGCTGGTGGGGATATTTACCTCCTCTTCTCATCTCTGACTTTGTCTGTCTCTCTTTCTCTTCCTTTCTGTTAGGCCTTTTCTGAAAACCCAGTGGAACAACCACCCTACCAGTGCTGATTGACAGAGATCCAGCTGTAGTCCTTCAGAACAGAGCTGCCACTAGCCTGACCTGGGATCAGTGGTACATCAGACAGACGCAGCCTAAGGCTTTCAGGCCTTGCTCTCCAGCAGCAGAATCAGGCCATATCCAAAGGAGGAGGGCGAAGGGGAGAAGATACCAGCAGGAGTAAGACAAAGCAGAATATACTGCAATGAACACGGGGGGCAGCCTTTGAAATCATCCTGACGCTGAAGACTTGTTTGGATTTCGAGAGAAGTGTGCTGGACAGCAAGGGCTGATCAGGTGAGAGAAGCCATGATTGTTCAGAGTGTCCCTGTGAAGTGTTTGTGCAGATGAGTCCGTAACACTCAATTCACAGAGGCCACAGAGACCAAAGTCAATTCAAACCTTGTTTCGGTGCTGGCCAATATTAGAAGCAAACACTGAATCCGAAGTGCTGCACATAGCCAAAAAATAACATCT
The DNA here is from genome assembly GCA_022829145.1 of Albula goreensis. NCBI lineage: Eukaryota > Metazoa > Chordata > Actinopteri > Albuliformes > Albulidae > Albula > Albula goreensis. Next base: position 17,362,075 of record CM040762.1, read on the forward strand.
ATCACCATATTTACCCTACTTTGCACAAGTGACAGACTTTCAAGAAGAAAGGATACCTGATATAATATGAAGCACTGCATTACAGATTTTTACCTGAGGGTTGCAGGTTTAAATTCTGCTTTTGCCTCTGCTGCTGTATTCAAGAGCAAGAATCTGAAATTCTTCTGGAAAAATGATACACACATCAAACATTTAATTGCAAAGTTATATTATTGGTTGACTCATCCTGGCACATCTTTCCATTTTGTCCCTTATGTACCTCACTAAAATTGTAGTATAAGGGTTTTATCAATCTGAGCCGTCACTTCAATGTCACAAAAATGGGTTTTCTGTCTGGTTTTGAATTTAGATTTTTTCACCAAATAGATGTAAAATGTGGTGAAAAGGATAATGCTTGACAGTAGTGCAAATGTAATGTTTTCAGCTGTCAGACTGTGCTGGCAAAGCCAGGTCTTTTGAAGCATTTATTCACCATTTCAACACTCTGAAAAGGTCTTTTGACAAATGGGTTTCACAATGTCTGGTAAAAAGCCTCTACAATGTATGTGTATACACACACAAAACACACAATGTATGCGTGTAGGAGTGTGTGTGTGTCTGTATGTGTGCGTGTGAGATAAGGCAACAAAATTGGGTTTTATTCTTTCTTATTTTTGTCACTCTGTGTTGGCTCAATATTCCCTTTCAGCACAACAGAAGGGAGAATTTGCTATGGGCGTGCTGTGAGTTGATGGGGCCTTGGCCCTGAGGGAGATTTTCTTAGATGCCATAAAAGTCCAGGAGACTGAACTGTCAGTTCAAATTTTACAGAAAAACTTGCTGGGGTAAACAGTGTGGTGAACCTCGGAGCAGGGCGAGGGTCTGGAGAGAGAGGATCAGGGGCTGAGGTTTGGGCTGGATACCCATAATCCCATATGTTAATTTATGGCCCACAGATCAAGGTCTCTGCAAAACAACTATCCAGTAAAAGGCCATGGGAAGCCCTTTACTTTTACTATACCCTCTCCCCAATATCCGTCATCCACCCCGCCATTTGCCTCATCGCCGTTTCACTCTTCAGTCTCACACCCTGGAGACCAATGCTCCACTCACGGCTACAGTCTAATGATGAAACCAAGGCCTCCTCTCCAATGAATAAAAACGAACAGAAAAAGGAAAGGTTAGGTACATTTTTGGCTGCCCACGGTCTCCTGACATTTTGACTGCAGGGGTGGCCTCCTCCGACCATTTGTCATCATGGATTCAGCCTGTGTCACCACCTCTAAACTTTCCTGTCAGGCACCTATCCACCCCCCATCTGCCTCACCTTCCATCCTCTTTTTTAGTGGCAATATTCTAACCTATGTGCCTTCTAATAAGAGTCCTTGTCCTCTCTAGCTATGATAAAGAAGTTTATAACTGTAAACAGCCAGGGGTGAAATCTCAGTGGTAACTTCATGTCTCTTCTAACTGGCCCTCTATACCTCTAATCATCTCATACCAGTGCAGACTGAAGCTACAGTTTTCACCGACAGCAGAAATCTTTTGCAGCTAACTCTCGCACCTCTGTCAGACCCTATTCCGCAGTGTGAAGTACTTCAGTGATTACTGGCACTAAAGTAATATATGTGGGCCTTCAGCTGACTGCAGACAACATGCTGTAAGCCTCAGTGCTACAGAGTCAAAACAATGGGGTCAGTCAGATATGAGTTTGCCTGATGTCACCTTGTTTTCCTGAGTTACTGTGCTGCATTGTCCTCCAATGATGGACAGAGCCGTGCGCATCTGAAGAAGGTTTCTAATGAACTGAACCCGGGATTCAATCAAAAATGGCAAAGCGCCTGCAAGGAAAACCTCTATGCAATCAAAAGTAAAAAACTAACGTTTCCAGATGAATCATCTGCTGTATTACAACAAAGTGACTTTCTTCCAGGCAGCTTGGGGCAACCTTATTTGTAAAACAATTAATCTTTAACATTTTTTTGCTTTGTTTGACTGAATAGCACTTTCCCTTAAGCTGATTTTGGCAGTGTTGATTGAATCCTGTGACGGCTTAATTAGGCAAGGCACTTTGGGAAACCCACCTGCCACGCACAGCGGGTCACATGGTACAAATCTACCAGCATCAGCCTAGTCCAGAGATGTCATAAAAAGCTTTTCTTTAAGCAGCTACAGCCATCTGTACGACGACGCTTAAAAGTGTGCCAGCACAGAAGGGGATTCACCTTTGGTATTTAGCATATTTTTTCCTCAAGTAACACATTTTACACGCTCTTAAAGGAGTTAATGATTATGACATATCCTTAATCGTATAGCACATGTATCCTATCCAACCGGTAATGCTCGTCTGAATGATTTTTCAGCATGGATTTCAAGAGCCTGGCTGCTCTACATCTGGCTCCTTGACTGCTCTTCATTTACCATGCAAATCTTATTAAGTTCTATTGAGTTTTTTAAGGGTGAATTGACTGGTGAATTATTATTGTTACACTGTTTCCACAGGGCACTATTCGGTCCTCACAAGGGGGTGGGGGGGGACCTGTACTTAGGTCTTCTTTGCTGAACACTGTATTACATCTCAGAATGTTCAGCCATGCCTCTGTGGCACACGGTTTCTCTCAGCCTCAGGCCACCAGGATTGAAATCTCTGTTGATTATGAGAGCAAATGCAGGTCTTTATCATCCATGGTCCCTAATTACATAATCTGCCTATCTTCCGTATGGTCTCGTTAAAAACTGTGCTGTGGTGTGAGTCTCAATCTGCCTGAAGGCTTCCCATTTGCACACACTCATAGTTACTTTCCCCCCTCCACCCCCCACCATCCCCAAGCCTTTCATGTTGAAATTGTCACAGCATGCCAGTCCTACATTTACTACTTTTGCCAACAGTGTAGCTGTGCCATGCTTTCCTCTCTTCGCTCCTCTCCTCTCAACATTGCTAAGTCCCACAGCAAACAAGTATTGTGTCATGGAGCTACAGATCCTCTCTGTGGTATAGTATTCCTGGTAGCACAGATTCTAATTTCATTCCTGCGGTGCACTTCTCATCCTCTTATCCCCCAACCCCTCTTTCACCTGTTCAAGGTTTATTTGCTCCTTTTATGAATGCTTTTGATCTTTTTAGCTCAGTACTAGAATCCCCAAGCTAGTTTTTTCCATTTTTTTTTGTTTTAATGATCATGCTACATCGAAAACATACTAAAATATTGAACATGCTTATTTTTGTACTTATTTTTGTAAAATATGCTTATGAAATACTTTGATAGAGAAGTAACTTTTTTTTAAATTGTATGTAATATGCTAATGATGCCGTTGCAGTCAAAAACGCAAGAAAGACTATAAGAATGCCATATAGAGTTTTTCAAAACTATAACAGACAAAACACCAAGCTTTGGAGTTGCTAGAAGGTATATTGCCTCATTTTTGCACGGAGCTATGTACAATTCCCCATGCTCTACATAGACTTCCAGTCATTTTGCTAATGCATTATGGGTAATGATGAAGTGCATTATGGGTCAATGGTGCAGAAGTATCTCTTTAACTTTGGTGGATCACAGACAGGCACAGCCATCCTCTGAAATGTGTGTATCTGCCAGCTGCCACCTTCCTCACTCTGCACCACACCAGCTGGGTTGTGCAGTCGTAGAATCAGGGGACTACAGTGCTAACACAGCTGGTGAAAGCAGATCTGCAGATGTCTGGCTGACCACAAACTAACACCCTAAATTCCTTGGTGATCCCTTAGCAGTCGATACAGGTATGATCGGAATTGATGATCAGAGGTATGATCAGAATACTTCTGCATTTTGTTTGGGTGTCGAGGATTAGGGAGCGTAGCTGTAATGAGAACAAATGCTTTAGCTGGACCTGCCACTGTACTGCCATGGACCATATGTTTAATTCTGATTGAATGTGCATCATCTTAGGCCTGTCTAAGAAATGCAGCACATTCTCAGTGAATGCTCTCCATGCCTGTGAATTATTTATCCCTGTGCTGATATTAAAGCCCCAAACATGCTGCAAATTATAACAGAAGCTCAAAACTGACACATTAAAAATCTGTCTTTTGCTTGCTGCCTAGGCAGATGTGATTTTTGGCTCCTGCCTGCTCACCTTTCTGCCACCCTTTCACATACTCTGTGGAGACCATGACCTCTGCATCACTTGTTTTTTTGTTTGTGAATAATACAAACAAAATGATCCCCACACTTGCTATCATTTATTATGATGCTCAGTGTGACCTTGGTTTAGCTTAAAAAAGAAGAGTGAAAAGACATGTTCAGTCAAAATTTTTGGAAATATTGATGGATACAGGATTCACAGATACTATTACATTTTCCAAATAAATAAAACGCTTACAAAACACTGCAGACATACATTTATACACAGTAGGGTCCACTTTCCCATTCACTTGAAAGTGATCTCAGACTTTTGAACTCTGCTGTATATTATTGCCTGACTGCCTTGTTATATGTCAAGTTTGCCTAATACAGTATGATATGTTTTTTATTCATTATGTAATATACTGCTGATTAATATGGTTGATTTTTAATAATATCAAGTGTTATCAATGTTTACATCAGTTGTTTGTAAACTGGATGATGACTGTTTTAAACGTGTCTGTTAAGAAGGCCGAAACATCTGTTGTGGTCAACAGGGAATTTACACGGTTGTGGAAAACATAGCTGAAGAAAGTGTTAATGCATGGTGGCAGATGTTCACCACCTATTGAGGATTTAAATCTCAGTGCTCATTTTAAACTGTGCTGTAGGCCATGAGGTGGCCTCTTATTCTGACCCCCCCCCCCTCCCCCTCCCCCTCCCCCTCCCCGACCAACCTACCAGCTGCACCTTAGGTGCAGGGGTCCAAGACTGCAGTGCTAAGCTGATCCCAGGGATTGGACCAATCAGAGCCTGCCAGCTATGTATTACTGAATGGACACCATGGCTGTCACATGGGGGATAGTCTTGGTAGGAAATGGTGTTCTGCAAGCCATCAAGTGGGGACCTTTTTTTTGTCGGTGACATAAAAAGGAACACTTGCATTTAGTTGTGAGCCAAAGGTAAGGGCAATCAATGATTGAATCCTGGCCTTTATTTTCCATGCCTGTGGCTGTTGAATCCTAAATGGGCAGCCATCTTTCAACTTTTAAAATGAGGTGCCAAAAAGGTCAGTGAGACGCCGTGTTTAAGCGACAGTGATGGTACACAGCACTGACAAATCCTCAATGGCGGGGCCAGGGGAGCAAGCAAGTGGGAGACATGCGAGATTACAAACCTCACAATGTCCCATCTTATCAGCTACACTGAATACCATTAGGGTCCCGCTGTGTGTGAAGTTGCCTTTTCCGTAAATGAGCCCATAATTTCACACCACGCGCTGGCTCAAAGCACTCCGCGGCCGCGCTCTCAAGCCAAGGCCGGGGTTGTCTGGAGCGATAAAGCTTGAGTTAAAAACCGTTCTGTTTCCCTCCTCATCTGTCATTTTCGAGCACGCGAGAGCGATCCATCGCCGATAGATGTCAGCCCATGGTTCCCCGATTCTTATCTGTGCCGCCCCCCCCCGGCTGAGGGTGAAGCTGTCTGTCATCGCCCGGGCCCCTGCAGGCGCTGCGGGGAGATTGATGGGAAGGGCTCGGACAAGGCTGCCAACGTCGCTGAGCATATCTGTGTTACTCAGATTGCTGCCATTTTAGGGACTTTTCAACGTCTCTCTAAATTGACAAATCCATGGATGAGCACCTCATCAGGGCTCCTAAGGGAAGCTTGCAAATGGAGACAGCCCTCTTAATGACCCTGCAGGGGCAGAATCCTGACTCCTGTACATTGTGTACAGCATATTGGTGGTTTGAATCCCAAACAAGGCGCATTATAATAGTTTTTGTTCTGTCTTTTGAGTTCTGTCCAGTTGAGTTCTGCCAAGTGTTTAAGAGAAGACGTGGATTCTCTTTAGGTCAACAGACTGCAGGGGCTGGTGTCGTCATAACTTCTTATTTATGACAAGACCGTGTTTTTATGTTCCTAATCAGGGAACATTTTTCCCTTTACTGATTCATTGCAGTCATTAATACTCCCACAGAACTTACTGAAAGGCCGTTAACCTTACCCACCCAAACCTGTCGTCCAATCAGCCTCTGAAACTAACTGATTGGTTACACAATTGCTTTTCCTTCCCTGCCCACCTTGTGTCATCAGGCTGTCAATATAAAATAGTGAAGTTCTTGGGTCATATTCTTGATTGTATTAAGTTTAATGGAATAAAACTGTTCTGAAAGGCTGAGCAAGATATGACTGAAACACCAGACTTGTATTAAAAATACAATGATGTTTATTGTGATTTAGCTTTTGTTGCTGTATTGTTTTGCTTGTGACAAATCTGTAATATAATCTACCTGACATAGGATGTAAGTCAAGTGCAATATTTTTGTTATCTTTGAGTCTAAACTGCTCCATTCACTGAGGGATGGGAATATAACCCACAGCTCAGAATAACCCTGCTGCTTTATGGACAGTTAAATGTATCTACTGCTACAGTAAGTCATAGACAGTAAAAAGAGCCGAAGGGGCTGTCGAAGATGGGAAATTAAGCAGGAAATTAAAAACAGGAGTTTTAAAGAGAGTTTGTTGAGGCAGAATACACAGAGCCACTGCAACTATTTCCAGCTAATGTAATAATACTAATAACAATGATGATGAGAAACTGTGAATGGAGTGATGACTATAAAAAAGAGAAACTAAATGAGCTCAGGCTTCAAGGTTTTGAATCATGACAGGCACAGACAGGTAAACTTGTGTCAGAGGACTCACTGTCCATGGTCCAGCCATCTCGATGCAGCGAGAGGAATTCTGTGACCTTGCAGGGACTAAGACCTCAGCCATCTCTCTGAGGTGATGCGGTGTTTATTTCAACACGTCTTTGTGGTCGGGGGAAAGGTCAGCCTTGTAGAGCATATCGAGCGTCAGTCCACTGGGAAGGGAGCTGCAGACCCAACTTATGAGGGTCCTGGTAACTCTGTTGGTATGGCAGGCAGCAGATTATTCTGGGCTGGACCTGCTTGCTCCAGCCCTCCTCTGTTTGCCATTGGCCACAGGGACAGACTAGCAGCGCTGAATACTTACCTCATACTTGGAAAGAGAGGTAGTGAAATTGGGGGAAGCGACATGGAAAGAGATGAGGGAGAATGAGAGACAGAGCGATTGAGAGACATTGAGGGATAGAGATGAGGGTGAGAGAGGCTGAGAGAAAAAGAGAAATGGTGAGAGAGAGAGAGAGAGGGATGGGATAGTAAGTAGAGAGAAAAAGATGGGAGGGAGGGGGTTGACTTCTGTGCCACTAATGCAGGTGCTGCAGTGAGAAGCCTGTGGCAGAGATTAGTGTTTACTTATGTTTAGAGATCCACTGCCAGCCAAACACACCAATAAGTACGATGAACACGTTTCATCTGCATCAATCGCTGGCCTTGCTGGCGGGTCCCTTCTCTCATGTATACAGTGGTAAACCAGGTCCCTTATGAATGTACTGGAACTCTGGAGCTGACAGCGATTCTCAGTGCAGGGGCTGTGAGAGCTGGGTGCAGTGGGGAGATCTGAGGAGAATCCAGATGCCAGTGTTAGTTGGGCACAGCCTGCCGCTCTGTCCCTCTTACCTGTTGCCCACTGTGATGCTGGAACCTGAGGCAGTGTGCCATCTTCTTTTCTGTCTGCCCCTGTCTGCCACCTCACCAGTCTCTGAGCACCCCCGGGCACAACTGTGCCATGCCACTGCTGCTGCCTGGCTATGACCGCTAACATTAATGCTACTGACAGGACCACTGCCATTTGGCTTGTTCATATTATATGTGTGTGTGTGTGTGTGTGTGTGTGTGTGTGGGAGTGTATGCGTGTGTGTGTATGTGTGTTTACTTCTCAGAGAGAGATCGATTTATATATTATAAAGTTTGTACCGTGACAAAAAACTATGTTTTCCTGTAACCCACTCAATAATAAGGACCGGTGGGAGAGCATGAGGTGTGGTAGAAATCAGTGGAAGCAAGATTTCAGATGTCATACAGAAGGAATCAGAGCTGTTAGAAGGCACTGAAGAGTTGGAGATGAGAGAAAGAAGACACCAGGAGGGAGAGAAGAGAGACAGACAGAGAAACAAGAAATAGACGAAGGAAAAAAACTAAATAGAGAGAGAGAGAGAGAGAGAGACAAAACATAAGGTAAGCTCTCGATGTAATCACAAGCTTGCTTGAGGGTCTTATAATGCAGAATGCTCTCAGTGGTGCACACACTGTCTTTTATATACATTTAGTACTGCTTTGCCTCTCTGCTCTTTACTACCTTATCTTTTATTTATGATTTTGCTCCAGGGTCATCTGCTAGTTTGGTTATTATGGAGGTGTGATGCATCATGTAATTGCAAACATTCCAGGCTCTGGACTACAGCTGGCTATGATGATGCAGGTCCTTTCAGAGCACTATGTGAAATGAACCGTGTAGGAGGGGGGGAGTCTGCGCCGAGAGAGACACTCTGCGCTCTGTCCCAACACTCCGTCTACATCTCAAGTCAAAGGTCCGCCCCTCGGGCCCTCCCTTTTATGGTCTCCGTGCTCAGAAGTAACAACGTTAAAAATTCATTTCTGAATGAACGGAAAGCCTTTCTGTTGAGCAGATAAGAGTCAGTGACCTAGAGATAGTGAGCTATATTAAGGGTTAATTGAGGGTTGATCAACTGACCTCAAACCAAGTATTCAAAATGAGCATAGACTGAATTTGTTTTGGATGAGTGCAGTGTCTTGCATTCAAACATTGTGGTTGAATTTTGAGTTTAACAACCCAAAAAAACACTGCTGTGACCCAATAAGTCTGCATATATTAACCAGGGGTAAAGCTACTGAGTGAGCATACAACCAAACATAGTAGAATTTGAAGTTGCATATTATTTATTCATTTATAACTCCACTGTGCATTTTTTCAACATGGATGTTTTATTCTCAGTAATGTATTTAGTTTGTGAAAACTCTCTGGAAGAAATTCTATTAAGTATAACATTAAAACTTTCATTCAGTCATATTTAAATAGGTCATAGACTGTATGAATCAGTAAAGAAATCGTGGTGATGCAAATTCAATCTCAACCTGAACTTAGAAAAACAGTGTTGCAATCTTAATTGAGTTTACCCAAACTCATTTGAAATTAAATTGCATTCTTCAGAACTTCAACAGTTATTTAGTCTGTTTGGTCTGTGAAAAATAAAATGTAACAATATTGTAAATAGTTCAAATTCAGGTAGCTCTTCATTTAAAGTGAAACTGCTGAAAAGAATAACGATTATTCATAAGATATAAAACTGGTACACATGTAAGTTTCGGGGTGGCAAACTGTGCTAGATAGGTTGGCTGCTGTCTTTACGCTGGTCTTTAGTCTGTGGACTGAAGGCAGATGGATGTAAGACTAGTAAAATCATATCTGCTAGACTACCAGCACTCTTCTGGCTTGCCCATTACTCTGCCATTACATAAATTGGATGATGCGTACAGCAGGCTAACTGTCTAATGATAGCTAACTTCAGTTTTGTGTATATTGATCTGTGTGGTGCCACTCATTGTAGCAGTTTTTGAAATGAGTTTCAATGTCTTCAGGTGAAGTAGCTGTATCAGTTAACTGTGTTTAAATCACTGATAACTTTGCTGACTGTATGTATATTATGGTGGTATTATACCGGTCTATAGTTTAGTTACATTCATTTTGCATTTAAAATGTGTTTCAGCCATGGTGGATCATGCATACACCAATGAATGGAACGCTGTATTGACCTTCTAAAAATACCAGAAGTATCAATTTTATAACACAGGAATAAACCATGACAGGCTAATTTTAACTGCCCAAAGCCTTACAACTGCATTGCTCAAAGTGGCTTCTTCCACTTGGCTACTTGCCATAGAAATTATTAAACATCCGAATACAATTAAACTAAACTGTTGTATTTTGTAGCTCCTTACTTTAATTTTTGGCTGAGAATATAATTTTCCTTTGAAATATAATGTTGAGTGGACTGTGATGAGGAATTATTTTATAGTCATGCCATGTAAAGTATAATCAACATCGTCATCAACCAGTCAGAACTGATATATCTGTCCAAGGCTAAAAACACTTTGAAACTTCTCGGTCAACAGAATCTTTGATACATGAATGCAAAGGGATGGTACTCATTCAGAACTAATTCAACAAATCTGAATTTGTTTCAAGTGGGAATATCCCAAGGGACTCTAATGAGGACAGAGTGATGGAGCAGGCATAGCTCCCTGTCATCGTCTGGCCGTGCTCCAGGGTGTCCGAAGCTTCGGCGCGGCGGCAGTTAGAGGGAGAGTCTGATTAGGGGCTACAGGAAAAGGGCCCATGCTTTTCAGGGCAGAGTTAAGTGGATGAGGAGGCGCCCAGGCGTCCCGTTGGCGGATAACGAGAACACAAGCCACTTATAGAGCGCGCAACCCCCTGGATTTAGCGGGAGGAGGATAGTTCAGTCTTGGCAGCTTGTAGACCCGCTCTTCTAAATCTGTGACTCTGTCAGACAGGGTTCAGTGCCTGGGGTGATTCATTTTAAGGAAGGAAGGTTGGTAACAAATGGATCTAATAATGTCTTTGTTTAAGTATAATTGCCTTCTGTACCAGTCACTTCTACAGTATATGTTTGCATAAGAGGGGTGGGGGAGAAGTCTTCTCTCATGTGTTTTGATAGAGAGAGAAAAGACAGCTTTAGCTGTATTTTGTCCCGCACTATTCAAGCGATTGTTTCCCCTCTCTTTTATGCAACCTACTGTGCTAGAAAAATGGCCTCTATAAGCGCTATAAACTTCATTTTACATTTGTGTAGTCCAAGAATATGCTGAGGTGAGATACCATGGAACCAATTTGCCGTCCCCTGTCTACAAAACCATCGCTTTATTTCCTGATTAACCTGTAATTGCAAACATTCACTCTTGAGACACATACAGCCATGAGAGTCTCTTTTTTAATTTTCTTCCAGAGGCATTCAATGAACCCCCTCCATCATCTTTCTCTCTTTTTTCCTTTGCTCTCTCTCTCTTTCCCTCTCTCTGTGTCTGCACAAATCCGCGATATGTGTGTAATGAGGGTTTTAAGTTCTTTTAAGAGGATTTGGGTGCAGGGTCTGTATGGAGTTAAGCTCTGTGTGTGTGTGTGTGTGTGTGTGTGAGAGAGAGAGAGAGAGAGAGAGAGAGTGTGTGTGTGTGTGTCAGGCTGGTGACTTACGTCACTTACTGTAGGATTATACATCAGTTTTGGGGGACTCGTGTGTGTGAGTTTGTACATGTAAGTGTGTGTATATATGCACTAAAATAATATATAGCAAATGTAAACGTTATCTCTCCACTCTCATTTTTTAATTATACTGTATTAAACCTGGTGTATATTAGAAACAGTTATTTTAAAGCTATTTTAGACAATCGTTGCCAAATTCCATTCATTTGCGGGGTACATTGACATTAGCTGCACACAACCTTTCAAGCTGACAACAACACTGGCCAGTAGGGTTTCTAGATATCAGTGTCTTTCAGTCTATCATTCAAAGTTTACCATTCTTATTCAAAACCATTGACATTGCTGAAATAAAACCTGTGTAAAGATTCTGCACTGTAGAGGACTTAGACCTTGGGATGATACTTTAATGTTCTCAGCAGTGGTTAAAACTGGCAGTAAGAGGCCAACTGCGGTACACAATCAGAAAAATATCCACTGTGGGATTTCTGATGTCAAACACGGATTGTTAATGAAATGTGAAGCAATCAATATTGGCTTTTGTGCATGTGCGGGTGTGCGTGATAGTGTATTTGTGTGTTTGCTCACTCCTAGCTTTTCATTTTCGTGTCGGTATGACTGAATGAAAGGATTTTTTTTATTGGTAAATAGGAAATAAATTTGTTACAGAAAAGGGAGAAATGACACAATTAACATCTGTAAACTCAGCATGGTGCCTGTGCTGCTCCACTGCTATGTTTGTGTGGGAGGTACCCCCCCGAGTCCCAGGCTGTAATCTTCCTCATTAGCCCGTATGCTCAAAGCAGCTGGAATGAAGCCAATCGATAGGCCTTTGATTCCTAAAGCGGAGGTACAGCTAATCAGCGCGCAAACAACGGGCTGGGGAGAGGCCACTGACACAAATGTGGCTTGTCTGAAAAACACAATACCGCAAAGAGGAAAAAGAACGAAAGAAAAAGTTATGGGGAACTAACAAGACCTGAGGAGAGGAATAACTTTAGACGATTCTATTGCAATTGGATCATCCAAATTAATTAAAGAGGGAATTATCACAAGGTCCAGAATCAATGTAATCAAACCATCGTATGGTTTGTTTTTTAATTTTTTAACGTTTAACTTTGAGAGAGTAGTCATTTCTGCTTTTTGTTTTGCTGGTCTGATACTACATGTTAGCTGCCCTGCATGTTAGCTGTGCTGGTGTATGGACGGGACAGACAGTGTGCTTGTTACCACGGTGATGTAATTTTGCTAGCTGGCAACTAGAAACTGGCTTTAATTTTCCTTTTTATGTTTTTATACATCCAGTTTTCATATTTTTGTTGGGTGAAAATCTGATTTTAGAAAAAAACTCATGAGCTGACTGAAAGAATGAATCATGATTTCTTTTTAGCTGATTATGGTAAAATATGCAAGTTTTCCAGCTTTCAAACTTCTGAGAACATTGTCAAACATAAACAGTATTACCCTGTCGGTACTGAGCACCTGCTGTGCCAACAATCTGTATTCATTAATCTCAGTACTGATTTTTATTTTGGGTTTCGTGAACTCTGAATTTCGACTCTCAAACCATTGAATTGTAACTTGTACTCTGTTGTATAGTGTAAGAAAGTCATTTAATGTTTTAAATTCCATTAACAGTACTATTTGTGGTGTGATATCAATGTCTTGAAAAAGGCTTTTGTGAAAAGTGGTGTTTGCCTTTCTGGAACAGTGTGTTACAGCAGACTGCCAAGTGTACCATTGGGCTTTACATGGCTCAGGTGATAATGATCCAAATTTCCGAAGATACTCTATACCCGAGTTTTCTGCATGGGCGATGTTTGACCACCTTACCGTTTGAACACCTATATCGCCTAGCCTGTCAACCTCTATGGAATTATTCCAGAATATTCTGCATCCTGACGCGGGCATTATAGATGTAACATCACCCATAAGCCTTGATCATGTCTCTAGCATTGTCTGAAATGAACTACCTTTCTGAACCACATGCACCTCATATGCTTTCAAATATTCCAGAATGCCCTCGGCCACAGTAGGATAATTTACTGATTGTAAGTGGACAGTATGTGCCAGAACAGCTTTCGTTTTGCCTCTATTCAAAATCCTGGCCAAGCAAGCAAAATGTGCAGAGCATATTGATCTCTAACTTAAGTAGACCTGTCTGGATGTACTATCACATGTTTGAATCAGCACTTTATTTTTGTTTTATGCATATTGGCTGTGTGTGGTAAATACAAATTTGTTAGTCTGCTTTCACTTGGTATTGAACGTGTTCAGAAATGAATTTCATTTTCATAATCAGATTTTTCCAAGTTTTTTTTTTTGTCAGCACTGATAAATGTCTGACTCTTATCTAAGAACATACTGCCTGTTCTCTATGCTATTTTTCCTTTCCACAGTTTAAGACCCAAAACCTTTATCAAGCTCAAGCTTTCACTTTTAATGTTTCTGAAATTATATTACCATGAAGTTATACATTTTCTATCCATTTATATGCGTACGGGTAATCTGATAATTGCCAGAAAAAGACAGTAAGCCAAGTTTTCTGTATACATGATTAACAAAAGTTAATGCTGCATTTCTGCTCCATTAGCATGCAATGGTGCATAATCTGATTTGTGTTTTTTGCAATGTAGTTTTCTTTGTAATGTAATGCAATGTATTTTTAAATGCAAATGTAGTTTGCTAGATCCAGATATGCACAGTACTGTATTTTGTCACTGTTTGAAAATGTCATTCACAAGAAGTAGAGCAGGATAAACACTCTTAGAAAGTGCCAAACTGCCCTGTCCAACCGAGAGGCTGGATATCAGAATGGTCCACTGTACCCATACTTCTGTTCGGTCCTGGTGGTGATTCTGCTGTGTTGGGGGGATTTGGAAAAATTTTGCTCCTTGACTATCAGTTAATATTGTTAGGCAATTGTGGTGCTTTCTGGGCGAAAGGATCCCGAAAAGGATTTTCCTGCATGAACTTATAAAAACACCACATCCAAGCTTCTACCAAGGCCAGTTTTCACTGAACAAACCATGTGCAGGCCTGCCAGCAGCTGATGCTAAGTGAAAAAGGCTAAAAGGTTGCCTTAAAACGCTTTAAAAAGCTTGGGCTTGCCTTGAGTCTAAGATGCAACTAATTGCATTGTAACAGGCTAAATCCGTCTCCTTTGCTGAGCAACCACTTGGGTCTGAGCTAAAATATTTGGATACAGAGGTATTCTGAGGTCAACGGGCAAGATTCAGTCTGTCAGAGAATTTAATGAGTTTGTTTATTAGTTCACGGGTTTTTACGGTTCAGTAGCTGTGGCACGGCCCGTTCTCACCGTTGACGCCTTGGTGACACGGTCAAAGGGCTCTTGATCTGGCCGCTGGTCCGCTGAATTAAAGGGTCAGCCATGTCACCCGAAGACCGTGGGTTTGTTTACGAGGGCGCTTCTCCAGCTGTCATTGGTCCACTGACATTCATCCATAGCCTTTGGGAACCCATTAAAATTATACTGCATTTTCAGACAAGAGTACAAAAAAGGACAGGCCCAAAGGGTCAGTGAGATTTAAGCCTCCCGCCGCACCCCCCCTCCCCCTCTTCTAACACCCCCCACCTCCACTCAACCCAGCATTTCGGACCTAAATTGCGTTTTACTTAGAAAATCTCCTTTTGTTGTTATTGTGTCTCACTGGGATGCAATCTTCTGCGTTTGTGTGCTTTGCATAAATAAGTCCAAGATGAGTTTAATCCTGCATAGATTCATGTGGCATTTGAATGGACAGTGGTAGAGCTGATGGTGGCAATCCACATTGAGTGTATGTTTAACAGCATATGTTCTTTCCCATATATAATGCCTGTTTTTTGTGTATAATGTGTGTAATCATTGTTGTATATGTCTTTGCATGTTGTGTCTGTTTGTCTATGTGTGTTTTTACATTCCCTTACATGTGTATTAGTTTAGCCCATCCAGGGATTCTGTTGATAGCTGTGCATTTTGTATGCACACAGTTATTGTTTGCTAGTAATTAACAATCCTTGTCAGGCTGAATGAATAGTAGCCAAAGTAAACGCTGTTTGCTTCATCCGCTGAGTTCTCCCCAGTCACCTCCTCAAGTCTTTGAACATATGGGCTGCTGTTCTCAGAGCGTTGGCCTGACAAACTCGGTTTGCCGCACATTTTCGGGAGGAATTGAAAGGGGTGACGGCGGTGAAGGTCACGGACGCGACAGCCTCCCGCCGAGCACTGACGCTCTCCCCACGATCCCCCGCCCTACAGCCGTCTGCCGCCTCTGGCCTTCATTTAGTCAACGTTTTTCGTTAACTTTCACTCACAGTGAAATGCTTGTATCACCTTTTCTCTTCACAATCAGCTTCGCAAGTTGAGCCAAAAGTAATATGTAATATGTGGTAGTGAAGAAGAAAAAAACATACATTTACGTTTATTCTGTATCATTTACAGATGATATTTACAGATTATTTTGCAGACAAAAACTATTCATGCAGGAATGACCAGAAATAAACATTACTTTACTGCAGTCACCCATAATGCAGTTCTTATGCTTCTACCTAAATTCCAGCCCTGCTGCATTCGTTCTAATCTCCATCTCCATGGGGGGGATAAAGGTAGTAATAACATGTTTTATTATTGGTGTCACTTACATGAAATGATCATGTTTTAAATTGCATGCCAGCATTTCACAGCAATGTTGCTGCAAGCGACACAAGAAGATCTGATTCCACACTGTGTTACTCTGTCAACATAAAAAATCTATTTATGGTAAAATCATGATATTACATGCAAGTTACATGCATGACTGCTTTTGATTCTTTCTATATTTTGATTTTTTTTATATCACAAAAGCTACGACACTATGGCTACAACACACTAAGATGCCCCTGATCTTCCATTTGCATTTTGTCTTATCTCCTGTCTTGCATTACCTTTATGCTCACTTGAAATTATTTTTGACATGGAGGGCTCAATTCATTGACTGTGTTTTCCTAGATCTTGGCTTAAAAACAAAATGTTAGATTTTGTCCTGTACAGATGTCAGGTATCATTAAAATGATTCTCAAATCTCTTCTTTTGTAAAACAGAATTGCAATTATTTGTATCTCAAATTGGAGGACAAATATTTTCAATCCAGGCACTTTCATCACAACAATTAACTTGCATTTTACCTAAAACCTTTCTGTATTTGTTTGCAAAGCATGTAATAATGTGAAGCATACAAAAGGGTAGCTGCCAAATTCAATTAATTTTTTTAAATCATGTCATATCAAATCAGCTGCTAACAAGTGCACCTTATTTAAATCTGTGCGCTCGTCAGTCACATATAAACAGATAAACCAGGGCGGTTCAAACACAGGTTAACGTCAAATAAAGGCATGTTATCTGCCTCCTCAGCCAGCCCTGAATACCTCACCACATCCTGGATTTCAGTCACAGCTGGTCTCAAACCCGTTGGTCGCAGGGGGCCGATGTACCACACAGAATCAAGGAGCTCCATTACCCTTGGTTACCCTGGAATAGAGTTCGCTCCCTGCTCCCCCCTTGACTCCCCGAAATGAATTTGCACTCTGGGCCTGCACCGTCAAGAGAAAATGACTCCATGGAGCACTGGATGAAATAACACAGCCATTGGCCTTACGTGCTTCTCCGGCGACAAAGATCATTCTGGAAAATATGTGGCGTGCCAATATTTGAAGTGTTTTCAAAGTGATCTTGTTGCACTTCATGTAGCGTTTGTGAACCTAAGCCCCTTGTTCTCCTCCAAAAGGAAAAAAAAACAATGCTGAGGAACACCTCACGACTGACCCCAGATCTGCACAGAGCCCAGACTAATCATGGTTCTCCCACATGCTCACCACGAGGCTCATATCACAGGAAAACGGGAGGTATTTCATCTCACTGGTAATTACTGAGATCAGACGGGAATTACAGCCCAAATGAAACAGCTGACCCTCAACCCCATAACATTCTTAAAAGCCCTGTAAAGTTTGTGTTAGTGGAAAACATTAAAGTGCGTTGTCAATATTGCAGACAATATTGCATTTGTAGTGCAAACACAGGGAAACAGCATGATGGAAATAGCTCCTCTTTCCCAATCTCCCATCTCATCTGGAAGCAGAATGACTGAGTGTATCTGATAGCCATGAGGAAACAATAAAAACATATCAGTGTTTATGAAAAAGGATTAGTAGAGCAATGGGGGGATTTGGGAGAGGAGCGGAGAAGAAGGGGATGTGAGAGAAGAGAGAAGGAGAGGGCAAGGTGTGTTCAGAGCAGATGAGAGGCAGAGAGCGATAGAGAAGACTCGGAGCATGACGGAGAGAGGGAGAGGCTTCTGACAAATTGGATCAAAAGAGTTCTTATCCTGAGGGTATAGGAAGCAAAGTCTGACAAGGCTATGGTTTGAGACAGAATAAAACAACAGTGAAGAAAGAGAAGGGGAAAAAAATAACACAAATACCTTCTTTTTCCCCCCACGTCTCCTTTCCTGACTTTCTTTTACCATCTGCCACATGTTTCTACCAATCAGGGTGGAGAAACATGGAACGTGCCTGTTCCACTACTTTAGGCCTGATCTGCAGATTAATTAGGTGCCCTGAATAAAGCTGTGACCAGAACAGACGAACACACTCTTTTAGGAAGACAGGAAGCAGCCCAATGTTTGGAACTGATATAAGACGCTGATAAACAATATTTTGGCAGGTTAATGTTTCCCAGAGAATTATTCAGACAAGGCTGTTCCTTTTTTGAGCAGTAAGGCTCTTTTACAACAATTTTATCGTTGGGTTTTTTTTTCAGCAGTGCCAGGACAAATATAGTTTAGATGCTTTTTTTGGTACAAAGATCTAAATGGGTTTATTGAGATCTCATGGTGGGTGGATAATGGTAATTAGACCTGCAAATAGAGGGATGCAGGTTTGAATCCCAGGAAGCAATACTTTTACATCGCTGAGAAAGAGCCATAACCTGCACTGCTGTGGCCATTTTTGAACTGAAAATCTGAATTGAAAAGTTGTTCAAAAATGAAACTCAGGGAAAGTAAACTGAGTCAGCACACGCTCAGTTAATGACCATTACAAATGGTGGTTGTGTTCAAGCAAACGCTTTCCCTGAGTTTTCTCACAGATCTGGTCTGTGAGCATTTGAGTTTTTATTTGACCCCTCTCTTGGTTTTCTGTACACTAGAGAAGTGCTGTTGTCTTTTCTTTCTGTTCCTTTCCTCCTTTCCTTCCCCCTGTCAGTCTGTCAAACGCCCGCTTCTCTTTTGTCTGTTTTTCTCACTTCTCCGTCTCTCACTCTGTATCTGCATTCTGCCTCCCTGCCCTTTGTTTCATTTTGTGTCATCCCCTTCTCTCTCTCTTTCTCCCTCTCCTTCAGTGTCTCTCTGTCTACATTCCTCTCTTTAATGCTCTTTCGCTTGCTGTCCTCCAGTTCCCTCTCTCTTTTTCTCTCCTTCCCCTGGTCCTTTGAAGTGTAAATAGGTTCGTCAGGACTCATTGCTAATGAAGCTGCAGTCGTGCCTTAATTAAACCTGTCTTGAGTTCCTTTGACAGGGAGGGAAAGTACAACACAGAATGTGAAGGGATAAACTGACTGAGTCATAAAAAAAACACTGCTACATTAATAAATGCATATGTTGGTTAAATGCCTAGCTGCCAAAAAATGAGTTTACATTTTTTTTTTAAAGTGTTACTGACAAAAAAGTACCATAATGACTTTCCCAATACTTTACATGTGCTTATGTGCAAAGTATATTGTGGACCAGTAAAGATGCAGTACATTGTAAAGGTCCTCATAGATAGGCAGCGCGCTCCCTGAATGGAGACATTTGAGGCTTACTAAGTAAATGAGAGGGAAGGACAGAGACATGAGCAGGTGAGGAGGGAGGGAACAGCATGTGCCATATGCCACTGAAGAGAGAGAAGGAGAGTGAGAAATAGAGAGAGAGAATGGGAGATAGAGGAGAGAGAGAGGAGGGAGAAAGAGAGAGTGTGAGATAGATGGAGTGAATGCCATATGCTTTGAAGAAAGAAAGAGTCCTCATATGAGCTGACGTATGACAGAACAAGAAAACAACTGAAAAATATTTTGACCAAATATTTTGTGTTTTGTGTGGACTAACAAAAACACAAAATACACCAGATTGCTGTTGGGATTGAAAACTATACTAGACTGTAGGCCTTTGCTAGAGAAACAGCGCGTGGACTGATCCTTCTCAGATATGGACTTGTTGAACCTGTCCATTGGGCTGCTGTTGTCATGAATAATTTCTTATTGAATACTTGTCTTAGTTTTGTGCACTAAATTGCATGAATGGCAAAACAAACCTTACACCTTACATATAGCCATGTGGGTAAAATGAATTTGATTCAAGCTGAACTGAAGTGAGAGAGAACAAGAGGGAGAGAAACTGAGCAGCACCAGGATTTTCACAGGAACAATCTTACAGCCTTTCAAAATGAGGAACAGCTTATAAGTCTGAAGCAATGGGATGAAAGGGAGAGGGAGAAACAGGGGGTGAAACAGGACGATATTTTATACTTTATTACAATGGGAAGCTCGGAGAGAGATGGAGGAAAAAGAGATTATGGACCTTCTGCTAAACACACTGAACAATATCAGAAAATAACATGTTAAATTCAAATAGTGCATCCAGGAATGTAAATGTCTTTACAGTGTGCTGGCAGAGTGGAAACACCTGTCTGGGCTATGCAGAAAGAGAGAAAGAGGCAGTGATTAACCTTGGGGTGCTGATTATCTGGTCTGATTCAGGGAACCAGATTTGGACTGTAGTTAAACCAGGCTTTACTTGTAATGCTAAGTGCCGCAGGGCCTTAAACGGACAGAGTGAGTCAGGACCTCGGACCATCAGGGCGACTGAAAAATGAAAGCGACTTAACCCCTCCCAGCACCTCAATTACCCTGCGCTGCTCTTTCCTGTTTTTCACAACACCCTGACACGAACGCACCACAGGTTTGATGAGGTTTGAGAGGACACATGAAAGGAGCGTCTGGCGTCTAATCTGACGTGCGGAAGATGGAGGGAGACGGAGCGAGCGCCTGCTTGTGTGAGAGACAGAGATGGAGAAAGAGAGGGAGAAAAAGACAGAGGGAAAGGAAAAGCGTCAGCTACGAAATGACGTGTGACGGAGAGGACGCGCAAAGACGTTGATGTCTCACATCATACTTGAAGAAAGGAGTAGGATAAAAGGGGGTGAGACAAGAGAGACAGATAAAGGGAAAAACAGAAAGACGGATAAAGAGAGAGAAAGAGGAGGAAAGAGACACCTCATGTTTTACTGAGCCTTAGGAAGAGCGAGAGTTAGTTCATCATTCTAACATATTAATATTTACTGCTTGAGTTAAACCAAAGATAATAAGTCTTTCATCCAACTCTGGTCTTCTCTGTATTTGACATGAAGAGAATTAATGGGGGAAAGGGAGATGGAGTAAGAGAGAGGCAGAAATGGAGAGAATGTGTGTTTGTGAGTGAGTGAGAAAGAGAGAGAGAGACAGATAGACGCCTCATGTCTAGTGAGCTGTAGTGTTACGTAAGGTGACCTATCTTTTGCTGTAATCAGATCGGAGGGCCCTCGCGAAATAATCCAGAAACCACAGCAAAAACAATGCCGAACCGACGCCGGCGGAGCAAAAATAAATATGCACATGAGAATGTGACAAGACCCAGCAATCCATTCCACCGCTAAAGCACACATATACCACGCATAATTCCACATGCATATTTCATCAGCTCCTGGTCTGCTTCTGAGTTTGTGTATACGGTTCTCCGCTCTTAGAATGCGTCTCCAGGCTGCACTTTTCCTGGTTTATGGTCTTATGCTAATAGCATTAGTTATTCCAATCCTGATCCATAGATGTGTATGTTAACCTTGACATGACTAAATGATAATAATAAAAAAATATTACTCCCCTATAATTGAAGTTCTGTTTCTCACTCCTAGTAATATGTAGATTGTACTAGTGTCCATTGATTCAGGCTCTTGGCTCCTAAGATTAAAAAAATGTTTACAATAGTGTAATTTCTTGAATAACTGTAAACAGAAGTGGATGTTGATTGACAGGGATTAGTCAGTATACTTACACAGGGACACAAGTTCAGTGAAATAAGGCTTTAAATCTCTATGTAACTGTCAGTACTGCCTGTAACAGTTTGTGGCCTGAGCATATATGACTGTGAGAGAGACCTCTGTATGGTGTAGCTGGAAAGTACTGTAATGTGGTAAAAAAATAAGAAATAATAATGAGAAAAAGTGTTCTGGGGTAACTTTTATCTCCTTTTTTTGTCTCCGCTTTCCCTGCTATCAAAAGGATGAATTGTTTTGCCCTCCACCTGTTAAGACATTGTGGATGAATATAATACCTGCTGGTGTGTTTATAGGTGGATTTGTCTTTGTACACTGCCCGAGCATGCACAAATAATAGCACACATGGAGAGGTGGGGTGATCAGCCCAAATACAACAGCGTATATCCCAAATGACATACTACAATGTGTTTTTTTTCAGAGCAAGTTTTTATTTATTCCCCCCATTGCATTGTGGCCACACAAGTAAAACATTGGCACATGTATGGCCATGGCTGTTATGCGTGCGTATATGTGTGAATGTTTGTGAGTGTTTGACTGTGCGTATGTATCTGTGTGTATATGCCCATGTGTTTCTGTGTACCTGTGCATGCAGGAGAAAGGATTCGGCACTACCAGCCCCTTCTTACATAAATATTGTGTAGAAAACGTACACTCATACCACAGAGCAGTTTGTATACTCCTAGTCTGTGTACTGTCAAATACGAGACAGAGGGCAGAGGTCTTAAATTCAATCCCCTTTTCTGAGGGAAGGATGGCAACAGTGATGCAGCTCCTAACAGTGAAAGGTTCTCTAGCCTGAACTGGTGCGGTAAACAAACGAGCTGTGGGGGTATGTTCTGACTGTGATGCCATGAGCACTGAAGATACGCTATACTTTCACACTGCTCATCACAGTGGTGGTGGGGAGGACAATTAATATTATTATTGTTGTTACTGATATTAAGAAGATCTCTCTAATTATGACTATGATTTTGATTATAGTCACTAGTGTGTGCATAGTAGCAGCAGGAAGGATCAGAGAGACACAGACACTGGTGAGTGGATGCAGTGCCCAAGAGCCATGGTGTTAGCCCAGTCCTCTACAGAGGAGTGCAGGCCATCTGTGTGTGTGTGTATGCATACTCATTATGCCTGCATGTGTGTGGGTGTTATGCCTGTGTTTGTGTGTGTGTGTGTGTGTGTGCCAGTATGCATATATGTATATGTTCATGCCTGTGTGTGTGTGTGTATGTGTGCATATGCATGTGCCAGTATGTGTGTGTGTGTGTGTGTGTGCGTATGTGATATGTACCTTGTGTGCCTGTGTGTGTGTGTGTGTGTGTGTGTATGTGTGCATATGCATGTGCCAGTATGTGCGTATGTGTGCATATGGCAGTATTTGTGTGTGTGTTTGTGAGTGCATGCATATGCTCGTGCTGTGTGTGCTGTGTGTGTGTGTGTGTATGTGTACATGTGCCTGTGCCAGTATGTGTATGCATGTGTCGCATATGGATGAAATGATAAGAAGCTCAGAAGCTGAATTCTCAGAGCTGATCCCCAGCTTTGATATGGGCAGCAGGACTGTACCTGTGACCTGAAAGAGAGCAGTGTTAGAAAAGTCACAAGAAGCTCAACTCCTGCAGATACAAACACATCTCAGCAATGGCCCCCATGCTGCCGCCTGAATGTACCACACAATCCTGGTACTGGTGTAGTGTGCCCTCAGGCTCTCATTCTCTCCCCTCTCACCTGTGTCTCTACACCTGGCCACCTTCCTGTATCTGCCCCCCGTGTGCCTATGGCAACTCGAAGTGACTGAAATTTACTGAAAACCGTATACTTGGACCAAACTTATGAATTATTGTCATTCTGCCTGCCATTTCAGAATCAGGCTGTGGCTGTATTTGCCCTTTGAGTGATTTTGTTTTGCAGAGCAACACTGTGGCTTCATGATTCCAGCTCCCACGCATATTTAATCCGTATCAGTGACAATAACAACCAACTTCTGAGCAGATAAGCACAGAGCCAGAAAGCATTCCATTTCCTCTGTGTGACACAGAAAAATAATAACTATTGGACTCTATCATGGAATCTTACATAAATTAGCCTGGTGTCAGAACATGAGAACCTTGACAAATGATATTCAAAATGCTTTAAAAATTAAACGAGATATTTTGTGTTTCATCCTTGTTCCTTGACCACAAAGTCAGAAGTGCACTGTAGATTCTTGAGATAGTTTTAATTTATCAACAGATCATACGACACATTCGCTTTGGCTATCTCGCTTTATTTTTCCTGCCAAGAAAGCACTTTATAGAGTTTGACTTTCAGCAGGGTGGTGAAGAGGGAGTGGGAAGGAAGACATTATCTAAGATGGAGAAGGTGGGAGGGAAATAGTGGGAGGAGCTAGGATGAAGATGGTGGAGGTCATGTAGACTAAACATATAGTATTCTACTCCATTTCTGTCCTCTTTGCTTTCCAATTAAAGCAGGTTCCAGGTGTTAACAGAAGGGTCTGGTGCAATACGTTTTGAAAATTGAGGGCATATGGGTGTTTAAGGTCTGTTGCTTGATGTATGACTTGTGTAAAGTCCATTTGCTGAGATTTGTTTCAGTCATGTTTCTGATTACATCCTTGATTGTCAAACACCTGCCAGGTTTATATGCTTTTATTGTTTCCAATACCAATGCATTTTATTCACAAGTTATTTTCCATATGTTCATAACATTTTTTGAGTCTATAAACTTTCTGTTTTTAGAAGTGCCAAAAACAATTTTATTTTTGACCTCAAAAACAGTGCCTTTTGCAAGAAGTTCACAGCACCTCAAGAAATGAGAATGAGAACAACCGGAAAGTAATAAGACCCGCATTGGCCACACAATCAACATGGAATTTCTAATCTTGCCTAAGTCTGTGGTTTTATGTTATCGCCATGCATTTTGAGTCACACTAAATAAAGTTGGTTTCCCCTTTATTTTCCATTTTTGCCATGTTGTGATGAAGACGACTCATGGCTCCTGCTTTGTCCAAATGAATGGCTTTAGGTGATTATAGATCATTTGTCTGGGACTTTTGGCACCTGAGTGAGCAGCATGTCAACACATTATATGATTGGGCAAAGCAACACAGTCACACCTACTGCCTTATCCTTCTGTAAATACATGAGCCATCGCTTGTTTGGTGGAGTCTGGTTCCCAGTTACCAAACTGAAAGAACCAAATAACCATACAGCTGTGGCTATGAGGCCCAATGGAGTTGCATTTTTACACACATAACTTTGAACGTTTGAAGTAACAAGCCGCTCAGAATGCCGAAAATATTTTTGAGCCTGAAAAAAGCAAAAAAAAAAAAAAACAAGAAAAACGATGAAGGGAAAAGTATTTGTGTCAGTTATTCCCTGTGGATGCCTCACATAGTGTTCAGAAGTAATTCTACCCTCCCCTCCTCCATACCCCCCTCTCTCTCTCTCCTCTCTCTCTCCCCCTCTCACACACGCATAGTATCACTCAGGCCGGGTCGACCCTCAGCTCTTTCACCCTGTTCTGTGTAATGGACGCATCTATCTCAGGTTTATCTGTTTTATCCCAGCCCCCTGGGGCTCCATAAAAGGCCCTTCCTCAGCGGCTTCAAAATGTCAGGCTGGAAATGCAAGCAGATCTTCTGTTTCGCCCTGGCAGGAAAAAAGACACTTCCAATTTTCTTAGTGGAATGGCAAAGGGAAGACTATGAGAGAGAAACAGAGAGAGGGAGATGCAAAAACAAATGGAGAGCCAGAGAATTAGGGGGAGGCAAAGAAATAAATTAAGAGAGAAAGAGAGAGAAAAGGAGGGCAGCAGGGAGGGAAGGTAAATAGATTGAGATCGGGGAAATAGCCTAAGAGAGAGAAATGAAGAAAAAGAGGAATGGGAGAAAAAACAAGAAGACAGTGATTTTTACAGTTTATCGAGGAAGGTTAAGAGAAAAAGAAGAATGGGGAGGGACAGCGGGATGCAGTACGAGAGAGGGGTGGAGAGGGGTTAAGGAGAAAAAGCAGAAGGGAGAATAAATCTTGGCAGATGTACGAGGGCCTGGGGGGTGGGGTGGGATGGGGGGAGGGTTGCCGAGGTATTGACCGTCTCACTACAGAAGTAATCAGTCCCTACTGCCAATTTACTAATGACACTGTTGGTCAGTGGGAGGGAGGCCATTATGGGCCAGTGGGTGAGCAGGGATTCCTCTGGGGTTCTACAGAAAAACTGTCTCAAGGTAGCCCCTCCATCAGTGGATCCACAGGTACGTGGAGTGCTCTAATATGCACCTCCACTGCTCCCCTGGAGCTCATAGTCTGGAACCGCTGTCTGTTTTTATATGGTTTTATCGATCAGCTATGAATTCACCTGTGAGTTAGCAGAAAAGACTACAGCGATTATGTTTTTATAGTGCGACGCAAACGGTAGCCTTAATGTATCCCCTAGTGAAAACTGCAAACTTTGAAAATGTATTACTCACCTTTATTACCATTTCAGATACTTATAAATAACTTATTAATACCTTTATAGATTATTAATAGTGCTTATTAGTCACATTGCTTTGGCACAAGTTGTGCACCGTATTTCAGCAATGTTTTTTTGTGTACCAGTTACATAAAAAAAGACTGTATCTTGTCCATATTTTTACTCATGACCAAAAAGTATCCAACTTTCAGTCAGTATTTTTTAGACAGTCATAAACTGGGTCACTGATGGTTCAAGTGTTTATTTAAAGGATATTCTTTCCTGATGTCACTATTTCATACTAAACACGGCTCTGGCACTCTGTGCAACATATTTACACCTCTCGCTATAGCAACTTAAGGCACAGAGCTGTCCCAACTTGCTCTATAAAAACTTTTTTTGGGTTTTAAAGATCATCCCTCTCTGTAATTCAGCAACATCGCCACACCATCAAAAGGTTCCCAGCATCCTCTCATATACATGTCACCCCACTGCAGCAGGGGAAAGTGCTATCTGCAGTCCATATGCATCACACCAATATCAAATAGTATACAATTTACTTTTATATATTTTAGCAATAGCTATCATCTCAGTCTAGATGACATTTCCTAAGACACAGGGTGGTTAGTCAGGTGGGCTACAATGATTATTTGTGTTCCACAGTGAAAGAACATTGAGAGAAGTCCCACGTATTTGTAACTGTTCAAAACCTAAATCAACAACGCAGGTCCAGGAAGTTAAATAATCAGGGAAGAACATTTATTAATTGTGTTAAGAGCAGTGCGCTGTACCCAGTAAGAGTGTGTAAATCAGCCTATACTAAATTTCATACAGAGCATAATTGTGTAGCTGTGGATCTATTTTTGAACATGGAGTTGTGGTTTGCAGAACTGGCTGGATATAAAGCACCCTCAAGCTCATTTTAAGCAATGCTTTAATTTACTGAGTGGCTATATGCCAAGACACTGTAATAGGTGATGTACAGAAATAATCTGTATTGTTAACATACATTTTTACTATCATTACTGTAATTGGTATGTGTGGTTAAAAGGGAGCCTGGAGTGAAAGGGAAATGAGGAAGATTTCTCAGACAGATCTGTGAGAACGGTCGTCACAGATTTGTGTGGGCACAAGGCGAGTTTAATGATTTTATTTCCCAACCTCAAAACTTCACAGTGAGAATGATTTTCTTTTCATCTTTTTTTTCCTTACCTCCCTTGCTCTCCTTTTTTCTGCCTCCAACTTATTGGGAAAGCGGGTCTGACGGTATATTTTAATGGGGATCGCCCTTTCGGTCTGAATACGCCACGCGTCTCAATCCGAGTACCTGCGCCTCACGTCATCGATGAGTTGCCACAGGAATGAGGGGTCTCTGGTCATTATCTCATTGCCGTGTGCCCCCCAGCTTTCCTTTCTTCATCCACCTCTCTACCACTCACTCTGTATGTATCCTACTTCTTTTCTTCAATATGACTCAATCAAAAGTAGCACTGAAATTTTATCAATGTTTCTTCCACCCCGACACCCCAAACATCCCACCTCTCTTCTCAGATCCCATCTCTGATTGTTTATTGTATCATTTTTCTTTTGCTTCCCGTCGGCATTTAAGCTGTGACACACTCGTTCTCTGTTCCCCTCTTCTGTATCCATCCGCCCTACCCTCCCCTTCCCCTAAATCACAGACTTCCTCTTCCCAACTCCCCCCTTTGCCCCTCTCTGTCTCCCTCCCTCTCTCTCTCTCTCTCTCTCCAGACAGGGCTAGGGCAGCCAGGGCTTTTTTCCATAGCATCCTCTCAGATACTGATCCAAGCAGACTTTGCTGGCATGTGCCCAGACTCTGACTCTAGAAAAGGATGCAAAAGTATACGACGAAAAGAAACAAACAAAATGTAAAAAAAAAAAAAAAGAACGGATATACGTTTCCTGCAGAGTAAGCAGAGCAGAATTCAGGCATAAATAACCTTATGTCTGTTTCGCTCATTAGGAGGGAATGCTTGCAATGTCATTATCTGTCTCTTTATCCCCTCTCTCTTTTCTATCTGTTTATTGCCCCCAGTGCCTGTATTTTCATGACACTATCTCACTGCTTCATTTGACATGAGATCCCCTTTTTCTATTTCTGTTTCACCGTCCACCAATCCTGCCAGTAGTTTGTTTGGATTATAGAATTTATAACTGGAATATTACAGCTGGAATTTGTCTTCTACCAAGAAATGATGTGTTTGGGAAACAGGATAGAGAAGGGTGTCCTTAAATGGCTACACTGCAGCTGTACAAGGCGAAATGTTAGTAGGCATTTTCAAGTTACAGGAAATTTTGTGTAATAGCGGGTTTTTTTCTTAGTTTACTGGCTAATTAAAAAATATGCTAATAAAACTGGGACTTGCAGTATTTGCTTTCATGTGGTGAAAAATTCTATTATGCCTTTCAAATTGACAAATTTGTATGCGTGTGGCATACATTGTGTGGCAAAACTCATAATTGTCTAACAATATGATTAAGATGCACAATTGGAATTACATAGTTAAATATTTTCTTTATCCTGAGCTGAACATTCTATAGGGAGATCAAAATGAGGAGGTGTAACCTACATTAATCCAGTAATTTCCAGCACCTGTTTGGATTTACCTTCTGAAAAATAGGCCAGTTCAAGGGATTCCTATCGAAACTGGATCAGCGCAGGTAATGAATGAATTTAGTGAGGAAAAGGATGGTGAAGTATGGAAAATGGAGAGAGCTGAGGAAACATAACTGCTGGATGAGACACAGCTACCACTACTATATTCTCTATTTGCAAAAGAAGCTCTCTCTTGCAGCTGAAAAGAAGAACAGAACCCTGTCCTTTTTCTGCTCCGTGGCTGCTGTGATTGCTCATTGGTCATTGTAAGTTGACTCTGAGTTTGCATCATTGTCCCTACACTTTTATTCCATGGCTGCACTGTAGCCACTGCAGTTGGGAGTTTCTCTTGTCACGACTGGCTCCATGGACCCAATTTTAATGGTACAAAGTCATGGCCCAGTGGTCAAAATAAAGCACCTAACATTGAGTAATCGCTCCCCTATTTATTTCAGATTTCAGGCTTTTTTTATGAAAAAAAAAAGCTTTTTGTCGACTATTTGGTCTTTCTAAGTAAGAACATAGAATGGGGTGCTCCTACCCATACTTTCTGAAGGAAGGGAATTTTTGAAAGTAGGGAAAGAAGGTTTTCTTTATTCCCACAGAAAGGATGTTTTTGCCACCCTTGGGTATTGGGGGAACAGATTTTGAATTCGCATACAAATGGCTGTTTCTTAAGATGTTTCTTGGAGACACAGAGAAAAGGGATGATGGCAGTAGTGGGGGGTGTTAGACAGATCCTTTGAAATAAATATGCTTTAGTTGTTCTTCTTAAAGTAGCCAGTGGGTTGAGTGTTCTCTTTAATATTCAGTCCAGCCATTGGACAAGCTCCAGCTGTGTAATGTCTAACATCAGTCTCCTGATACTGTGTTGCAGATATTTTAGTGATGCTAACAGAAAACTCTTTTGCTTGCAAAAAACAGAGAACGTCTTTGGGGGGTGTTCAACAATAATGCTGCGAGTTTAAGCAAACATGGAATATCACGTACAAATACTTCTATAGGCCAACAGATGTTTGACAATAACAACACAGCTGCAGGTCACATACACTGTGGAATTTCAGAGTCAAAGAGTCTTTGTGAATGTCAAATTGTGAATATCAGAATGCAAAGTTCAACACTGAATTTAAAATAATTGTGTTTAATTATTTATGTTTATTAATTCCAAGCCCTGATTTATATTTTGAAAGGGCCTATGGCTTTCAAATTAATTCTTTATGCTGTGAACAAATGGTGACAGTTTATCAAGTTCATTAATTCATACGATAATTATTGTTGTTTTTAATCTTGGCATTTGTTAGCCTGAGTAAGGAAATAAGCATTAAGACCATGTCAAACTTTGTCAAAATTAACGAGATTTGTCTTCTTCCATTGTGCAAAACTGCTTCATCAAACAAATTGAAGGCAGAGCCAAATGAAACATGAATTAAATTTGTGAAGCCTGTCAAATGATCTCATCATGGGTTTAGCATTGTTAATTCTGCCAAGATGTCATGAGAAGGAATAATTGCAAATAAACAAAAGCTTCAACCTCTTCCTAAGGAAACCAAAATGTCAGGCAGGTTTATCAGTCAAGTTGGGTTAATTATATCTGTTCATTTTGCTAAGTAGCATCCTTCTATTTCACCCTCATTCTTTGGGAGAAAACACCTGGTACTCATGAAATAATTTGTTTGGAGACAGAAATGAGTCTGTATATTCATCCTTTTGCTTGTTTTTGTCCTTGTTATCACCTGTCAGCCTTTCAGCATTATAAAGTAGTATTGTCATTGGCAGAAAAGCATATTGTGATAGAGAGAACTTGAAAAACACTGAAAAGCCTCTCAGAAATAGTCTCACTTTTACTCTTATCATTTATAATACTTACACAAGTTTTCAAATATTAAAACGTATTGCAGTCACTGACCATGAAGTGTATTTAGGAAAAGAACTTTTTTGTCCTTGATTTGTTTGGAAGATTGAACAGAGCTCGAGTGCGTCTCAACCTTTTCAGTGTACCTTTCCGCTTTCATCCTTATCATTTATAACACTTATTGCAGTAGCACCAGCATTATAATACTGTGTATTGCAGTCAGTGACAGAGAAGTATATGGTGACACAGAGCACATATTTCCTTTGTAACATGACACATTGGAAATAGCTTTCCGGAACTGCAGAATTGTACAAACTTGGAATAGATGAGAGAGAAATGAAATCTGAAAGGTGGGAGTGCAGTAGAGAGCACTAGGGCAATGAGGTCATCAAGAAGAGACAATGTCAGGTAACAAATATTACTTTTTTGCATAACCACAGAGTTTTAAGTGTACTCAAATGTACTAAGTGTTTGAGTTGAGCGACTCAAATATTTTGAGGAAACCAACTGTCCTCTTGAATTAAGTAGGACAACTTACTCGTTTGAAGTTAGCGACATGATAATATAGTAACATAGATGAAAGTACTGTAAACTGATTTGATAAAAACTACTGTGGACCTGTTCAAATATAATTAAGATTGGATGTGTACAAGTAGTAAAGATATGTCATATTAAATATCAGTACTGTTTTAGTGGAAACTGACTGCATGCATTATTATTGAAAATCATGAAACTGTTATGGCAACCAAGTGGGGATTGCATTGGATGTTTTTAATCACAGGTAATTTGTGTTTGATTTAACGCCACCTTTTGACACGGCTCTTTTCTCTAATACACTGCCACTGGGCATGCGGTCATCTTCAGGTGCAGGGGAGTAAGTAATGGTACTTTAAGTGACTGCATGAATATGTTATGATGACACCCTCACCTTTAGCTTGAGCCTCTGATCAAACTGCGCATAGTTTGATGGTGTCATAATTCAAGGCTTTGAGAGTCAGCAGTCTGAACACAGCCTTGGATGGGGACTGATCAGGCTTCTTAGTGATTCCACTGCAGGGTTTCCATCGATTTCTTTCAATTCAGAAAATGATTTCAAATTCAATTTATTGATTGAAAAAATTCCAATAATGTATACTGAGGATTTGCCAATTAATAGATTGCATTTAAACTAGTTTCCTGAACTGAGAAAATTTGAAATAGATTTGACCCCAACTCTCTTCTTCTGTGGCTGACTTCTCAGTGGGCCACAAATTGGCACGTGGCATCCGGAGAGATTGAGTCAAACTAGTGCTGCACTGGCATTGCTTTGTGCCAGCAGGACATTCCCCGGGCAAACAGCAGCTACTGCCAACTCCCAGCCATCCAAACACTGACATCATCGATGACATCATCAAGGCAGGAACAGGGAGCAAATCTTTAGGTGCAGCAGATCTGCCACAGATCAAACAGGCCGCTGATGCCCTGCGGCAAGAAACTGCAACTTTGCTGTTCATGTAATGACAAAAAAACCCCTATAATCTGCTGCAGTAATTCAAAAAAAAATACAGTTTTGGAGATTAACAGCCTCTTATACCATAGTGGTATATGTTTTTATCATGCAGCTGAGTGCAGAAATCACTCTGCCGCCCTCAAGCCTGTGAGAACTGCTTTTCTAGCGACGGCGTTCGGTACAGATGGATTGTTCATCATTGTTTGTTTCGTTTGCCACTGTAATCTGTGTTCATTAAGCAAGCACACCCCAAGTACAGCTCAGAAACGCAATTATGCAAACATCCTGTTTAGGGAAGCAAAAGGCTGTGCTGTAGTATGCTACTATATAATTGGTATGTAGTTACAGTGGCGTAGTAAACACGTAACGCGATATGTGTGACAGCAGTGGGTCCGAGGGTCGTTTGCTTTGTGGCTGTTCTTTTGTATACCTCCAAATGCCTCCTTTGAAACCAGCATAGTTTCAGAATTCCTTGTCACTGCTTGTGCAAAAAAACATCAAAAGCTCCGCCAGAAGAATAACTAGATTGCATCACGTCACTTTGCAGTGAAAAATAACGATGCTTCATGCACAGTGTGCGCAAGTCCAGAGTTTACATGCAACTCTGTGTCATGCAGCACCATCCACTGCATGATGCAAGTTCCTGAGGAACAATGGTAACACCCTACAAAATCACTTAACTTTACATCTCAAAATGGAGACTTTTACAGTTCTCAGGGTTATCTCCTTAACCTACTGTGGACTGCCTGTCCATTCCTGGTGAATTTAACGGTCTGAGGTTTGACTTGGAGGGATTTATACATTTGTCTTTCTGCGAGGAGCTGAAGCAAGGAATCATCTGCTAAGGGCTGTTCAACATGTTGTGACATGATATCCTAGCCAAGCATAAACAGACCAGAAACAGGAAACAAGGTGCATCGGTGAGAATTGCCTTGTTAAAGAAGCATCCTGTCAAACACACTAGACAGTGGACTGTATGTCAACACAATAATGTAGGCAAAATATAAGTTTATAACTTGCCAGGTATAAATTATGTTGGATGATTCTTGTAGAGTTCAGTGTGGTGTGTTTTGGTACTACCTCTGACTGTCAAGAAAGTTGTAGCTTCTGTCTGTTGATGCTGCTGTACCCTTGAGCCAAGTTCATAGCAATTAGCAAGCCAAGTTCCTGGCACGTCAACGCAGCCTGTGTCACAGCGACATGCTGC
Organism: Albula goreensis; assembly: GCA_022829145.1. Taxonomy (NCBI): domain Eukaryota; kingdom Metazoa; phylum Chordata; class Actinopteri; order Albuliformes; family Albulidae; genus Albula; species Albula goreensis. Next base: position 17,395,033 of record CM040762.1, read on the forward strand.
GAAGAAAGGGTTGACCCTAAGCCTTGTGGTGCCACAGAGATTCAAATACAGAAAGTGTGAAAAGTTTGGGGAAGGTGGCGTGAGGCGGGGAGGGTGGTGTAGTCAAAAGTAGTCTCACCGCTATGCCACTCGGTCCTGTTGAGAGAGGACAGGGCACAACCACACTTGTAGGCTACCTGGCTGGTCCCTGGGTACTGGTCCTAAAAGGCAGTCATTTTGTGATGAAAGAGGCATTCTGTGAGAGCACACAATCCAAAGGAAAGTATTTTGTTTGGATGTGTAAGTATTCAAAACCCTTTCTCTCTTAAGGCCGTCTACTTTTGCTTTCCTGGCGCATCTAACTGAACATTTTGCCGAGGGGTTCGTTTTAAATGTTTCAATATTTCAATGTCAGTTTATCTTTCTCTCTCTTTTTCTTTCTCACCTTCTATGGTGACGGTACTCATTCCACAGCTGGGGAGGCAGGTTGCGTGAGTCACAGTGCTAGCTAACAAACTTAATGAACACTATCTATAAATGTATTTCACTGAGTTTGCTAACACATCAGGTTAAACAGTAAACAAACTGTCTAGCTAGTAATTTGGAGTTTAATTTCATGGAAATGAATTTGGTAAGACAGATTCCTCTCTGTGCACAGCAAAAAGCACTTTACAACACTGATGACTATAGAAAAAAATAGTAGTTGAAAAATTGGATAGAATAGCAGGACAAGATATGTAGGATATATTGTTTCTTGCCTTCTGGGGTGGTGTAATACAGCTGGTTCTGAAAATGATAAGACATGACAGTAAACATCAACGGTGTAAATTGTGCTTTTCGCAGGAGATTTGTTCATCTACTCTATGCTTGGCGCTACCATACCAAACCTAATTTTGGGTAAGTCAGAAAGTAATACCACTCCTGCAGTCCTTTGATATAGGCAAACAAGTCAAGTTTATTTTGTCTACTCCTGCTGTTTCTGAGCCATGGTCTGGACATACATTTCCATAACAGAGTTTTTGATGAGCTGCTGTGTGCATTTATGAAAAAATTTTGATGCCTGTTCTGACACACTCTGGTGTAGAAAATAACATTGATTTGTGTTTTTTAAACTTATTTATGTATCCATCATGTTTGGGCATGCTAATATTTAACTAAATACCAATAATGTGACTTTAAAAAATCTGAATAATTCCCAGTGTGCATGCATAATATATGTACTTTAGACACAGTAATCTGCCAGTGAGAATGGAGTATTTATCCAAGTTATGGTCTAACGTACTGTGTTGATCTTTGGGCCTGGTTGTATCCGTAATTGCTGATAGCTGTGCAGAGAAGAAGTCTAGATGAACTTTAAAATGACACATCACCACGGGACTCCTGGAAGGGTCTGATCTTCAGCTGGGTCCCTTGGCCTGTAGATAACACGATGTTCAGTATCTAGACTATGATGATTAATTCAGTGATTATATCAGAGGGTCGATGGGCCAGCGATTACCATCAGGCGATTGGGCTGTACGTGATCAGCCCAGGAAGTGTGTGTGTGTGTGTGTGTGTATGTGTGTACGTAATGAGTTCAGTGTTTGAAGTGGGTGAGTCATGCAAGCTAAGTGCTGATCCTTGTGTGCAATAGCAATGTGGCCCTCAAGGTCAGACTGTGTTTTTAATTGGGTCAAAAAGATCACCAGGTGGCTAAAAAAGCTGAGTAAATGAGTGTGTGTGTGTGTGTGTGTGTGTGTGTGTGTGTGTGTGTGTGTGTGTGTGTGTGTGTGTGTGTGTCTGACTCATTAAATGCCCCACTGATACTGTGATGTCACTGCATGGTGGGGGCAGTGACAGTATTTCGGAATCACCTAGGGAACCTGATGATCAGTACATCTGGGATGAATGGCCATTCACTGGGAATGGAGGTGAGGTACATGAATCAAACCAAACAACTCCATTACGTCCAAACCAAAAGTAATAGCACACTTCCAAATCTAGCCCAATAAAAGGGTTTAGTACATTATAAAGGCTGGGCAGAGGTTTATGCCACACATAATCATATTAGCTTCACGAGTCATATCTCATATCCTGATTGTTATACAATGTGACCTAAAAAAGGGGTTCTGAAAGTCGGCCCTGGGGGTCCCTTGTGTGTTCTGGTATTAGTTTCAACAATAATTGCAACCTCTGAATTGTAACGAGCTGTTAATTGTTCTCAATTATACCCTTTTAAAGTCTGTTGAGGGATGGTTTACCCTCTTAAGGCCAAGTTATGTCGGAAATAGTTAGACAGGCCATGAAGGATAAATGTCCCATATTCACATTCCAGGACTTTTAATCAGTTGGGTGAACTACTCCTTCAGTTTCTATAATGTGATATATGTTAAATGATGTCTTCAGAAAGGAGTTATATGTTTCAGATAATTAAATGATATTATTAGAAGAAAAATTAACGTCCTGCTCAAGTCCAGCTTTCTGAACGTGTAAGCACTTTATCACTGAAAATAAACTGATTGGGAAAATTTGTTAAAAATGAAAGAAAATAAAACAAATGCAAAACATTTTGTTTAAATTGCAGATTGGAGTGAGGATGATCATACCTACTTTTTGAAGAACCAATGTTAATGGTCTGCATATAGCAGAACTTTCAAGACTTTAATCAGTTTAAAATGATAATAATTTTGTACTTTGTTAACATGGAAATTTCTAGAGAGTTTTGGCATAGGATCTCCTTTGTTTGAAAATCATCCTATCTAATCAAGATGGTTGAGTCTGCCTTTTGACAGGATATGAGAAAATTTTGATCTACCAAGCCTGGTCTCTATGCTATGCAGATTGTTTTTCTAAGATTACTCACAGAGATGGCCAGAGAATGCCAAACTTTCTATTATGGAGGAACAAAGAAAAAAATGTATCTGATGCAAATGCCTGTCTAAACACAGCCACAGGTGGAGATATACACAATTCCTTTTTGGAAAAAGTACTTTTGTGTTGTGAAATCTTGTGTTTTGCCCACATGTCATAGTTGAGGACAAAGTTCACATGGTAATGCATTAGTCCACCATTCGGTCAAGGTTCCATTTAATTCAATGGTTAAGCAGGGATTAGCTAGCTAGCAAAGTAATCCTGCAGACCTTCAGGGCAAAACTTGTGTAATTGCTGCCAGATAGTTACATGTATGAAATGTCTGGCAAGCGTTTACATTTTAATCACCAGTAAATTGTCATGGTATGAACAGCTTCTTCCAGGTGAAGTCCCACCTACAGAGTTTGTGATTTGTCAGCGGTATTGGTGTTTTAGCATAACACGCTCCTAAAGTTGGGTGACACTATCCCACACAATTGGAAACAGAAATTTGTCACGTTCATACTTGTTAGCCCGACAGTTGAAGCTACTGGGTGGATAGCTCCATTTCCGGCAGTTCTCAGTTCCTCTCCACAGCTCTGCTCTGAGCAGGGTTGTCACGGTGACCTGCATGACTCCATTATTTTCATCTGAATGAGAATATGCTCCCGTTATGCCAAAATGTTCTGATAGATTTGCGCCGAAGTGCATCACCGAACAAAACGGTTTGACATCCGCCAAATATCAGTCCCATTGCTAGGATGTGCTGCCATTTAAAAAAAATATATATCACCAGAAACAATTTTTTTCTTCATTTATGAATTTGCTAAATTGGTTCTCGGGGAATAAATGGAAAGATTTAGCCACAAGAAATCGGCCAATTCTTGGCTCCCACACGCGGCTGTCCCCGACACCCTGCGAGGACTAAGCTGATTATGAGACAGGTCACCGGGTCACCCAGTCACCCTGTCCTGCATGTTCCAGCTACAAAGCCAAACACATTTCATTTAGGGATTTTGACACCCATATTTCCCCCATCTCCCCCGCCCCCTCCCCCAGCCCTCTCTGTGGCGGCGCAATTCAAATACATCGAACAAGTGCTTTTTAGTGTCAGTGTAATTATGGCTCTTCACTCGTCTCCCCACTTCATCCTCTTGTTCTATTCATAGCGATTAGCGGGACAGGCCTGGCAGCTGGCTTTTATTTAATCGCTTTTGAAACAGGCAAAAAAAAAAAATCTCCCATCTTTGCAATTTATCTTGAACTAAGACTTCGGCAGGAACTTGTGGGTCTGTACGGCCTTGGTCAGCATACTTTGCCTGCATTATTTAACATCTCTTTTTATTGGTAGTGACACAGATGGAAACACAATGTAATTACCTCCTACCTCCTGACTCTGGAAATTCACATACACAGCTGTTATGAAAGTTAGGAATGGTGTGTTTGGAGGTTTAATGTTTCTCAGGCATTTCCATCTTATAATTTAAGTACTTATTTTAATTCTGCCACAATTTTGAAATATTTGTGAGCAGGCCAAGTCTGGCAGTGTGGTGGTTTGTTGGGTCAATACCTGGGGTTACACGGCTCATCGTGCTAAGATATTTAGCATGACGGAAATGCTCCATGGTCTGGGATGAAATCCTAAATGTACCAGTGCCAGCTGTGGCTTGTATAAAATGTAGGAGCTTGTAGAAGTGTATAATTAGCCAAGGTATTGCCATAGGATTGAGGATCAGCTGCACTGATCTTATGTCATTGCACGATCGTGAATCATCTGGTGGGACAGTACAGACACACACCTCTCTCTTTATCCGGGATAGCATGCTTGTCTGTGCTCTCCCAGACAGGTAGAGGAGCTTGCAGTGTTGAGACTGGCCCTTCAATACAGTTGGATATGTCAAGTCAAAATTCTGGGTTATAAACAGATTGGCTTTTCAATAATAAAAAGTTAGTGGACTTAAACTGAAGAGCCATGATGCCTCTTACATGGCTGATGAAAACGTGGAAAGTTTAGAGATTAATCTTGAGCATTTGCCCTGCTGAGGTTTCTTAAGGGACTCCTCTGAGTAAGCCAATGAGATTCCTGGATATTCTTAAGACGACTAAATGAGCAGGATGATCTCTGCCGATGATCTCCAGTCTTTTCAATGATTTCATCCCAAAGCTTTTAAGCTTTACAGGAACACATCTGGGAAATTTATACCATTTGAACAACTGTAGCCCACAATTTTTTAAAGAAATATTCCAGGAGTACAGAATATGAAGCAGTGTTTTAGTTTTAGATTCTGTCCATTGCAACTAGTTAAACTCCAAGGCAAGATGCTGGAAACTTAGCTTCTTGTGGGAATGCCACTCTCTCTGTAGTGTGGATAGACTGAAGTCTTTTGCAGTGTCTTGTTGTCTTTCCATTCCCCTGTCTCATTCTCAGTGTTATTCTATTCTTTTACATATTTCTACCTCCTTCTCCCTCTCTCTCTCTCTCTCCCTCAACCCTCTCTCTCATTCTCTTTCAATCTCTCTCCCTCTCTACAACCCCAATCCTCTCTGTGCTGACCTACTTTGGAGAAGATGGCTGGAAAGGAAATGAAAAAGAATGTCAAATCTGCTGGCGTTATCTGCCTCTCCCACCCCTCTCCGCTGTCCCATCCTGCAGGAGGCTGCTCCTTCTTCAGATGCTCAAACTTCCCACTCCAGGGGGGCTGTGAAATGAATGGGGGCTACAGTGTGGACTTATGTTTTTGGGGGAGGAAGTTGAGGCAATGATGATGATGGTGATGATGATGAAGATGAGGATTATTATTGTTATCATTATTATTATTATTATTACAATTGTTATGCTTTATTATTTCCTCTTGTCACAGTGCCTGCAGTAAGTCACTGTCCTAGTTTATGGTTCCAAAGGGTACTTAGCCTTTGCTCTAAAAACAAAGCAATAAAAAGCATCAAAGAAGTCACAGAGGACGGAGAGGCACCAGCCAGCCGTATCTGTTTATACAGGCTGCGAAATGGGTCAGATTGTGTTTGGGTTTGATTCATTCTCTCCCATTCCAAGTGTCACCTCAGGACATATGGTACATATGTGGGTCGTGACCAAGTTCTGCTGAAACAGCAGAGGGATGCCCGCAGTGGGATGACAGAGAGGGCAACGCGGTGCTTGCACCCGGGGAAAACAGAAGAAAGGTTTGAGATGCCTGGTTGCACCTGCAGAGCAGAGCAAAGCAACGTGAGCGCAGAGGCTAACTGAAAACGCTGAGCTGGAGAGATCTGGCTCCATTCACTGTTGGCGGTTGCTGGGAGGGGTTGGTTTGTCTCATGCAATGCGTTTGACAAGCTGTCTATGGGCAAATGCCACAGCGGACAATGGAGACTGTTAATCTCACTATTAATTCTGTTAACCCAAGATAAACTGTAGTAGAAGTATTAGGAAGAGAGTGTTGTATGAAAGTAGGGAGCCCCAATCATAGGTAAGGAGGATGGCAAGGAGTCATACACACTCTTCCTATGTTTTGCCATGAATCTGAGGTGTGGCCCATCATCTCAAAGCTAACTGTACTCAGTTATGTTACTGTTAAAAGGCTAGTGAATTCCTGTTGCATGGGAGAGCTCTTTTCTGGCCGAGGTTTTATACAATCAGCATGCTTCCACACTCTGTTTAAATGACCCATAATCTCGGATCTTGGAGAGGTTGTTCAATTGGTTCTAATAAGGCAATGATTTGCTAAATGAAGGCCTGCAGTCATGCGGTGGAAAAACATATCTGGACTCAGGCCACTTGTGCCTTGGAAAGAGAGAATCATGGGCCTGGAGGAAGGATGAAAGGAGGATGGGATGAAAGCAGGTTTGAGACAGGGGAGGGAAAGAAATAGGACCCAGGCCACCAGGAGGCTGGAAGCATGAAATTCAGGCAGCCTGGTGGAGCAAGGTACAGAAGATCGAAATGTCATCACCCAGTGAATGAAATACCAATAAGAAATGAAAAAGAGAGGGGAGGGTGGAAAGGGAAAATGTAGACAGAAGAATATCACAGAACAACAGAAGTAGGAGTTAAATTGTCGGGTGAACAGGGAGACATGCAGGACACTAGATATGAGGAAAAAAATATGCACACATATGTAGGTGTGCATGCAAGATCTGATGCATGTATGCATACACACGGAAGCTGGCACATTTGCTTGCATGCAAATTATTTATAAAACAATGGACTAGTGGCATTTTGAATTATAGAAAAGAAATGCCCTCTTAAAATATGCAAAGCTACTTATTCCTTCAGTAGTGGGGTGTAAATAGTGATGGACATAATCATACTTATGACACTTCTATTACTAATTTGTTTCTTCTCAGTTATCAAAGAGCCAAGAGGGTGTTAATGGCTAGACTTAGCTGTATGCAGATACATATAGCCCTGCAGTACACATATCACACACGTAAGCATGCGTGTGCAATTTTCACCGCAATATTCAATGTGTGCCTCCCAGAAATGCGCCTAGATTCAGCAAAAGAACGTCCTTCAAACTCCAGCTCCTTGAGGGTGGCATAGATCATACTGTCACAATTAGAACACGCTTTAGCAAGACCTTGAAAAAGGAGGAAGGAAGTAGGTCTTACCATCCCAAGGTGAAGAACCCATTTACCAGTCACTATCTCACGTCACACCCCGGTACCAAAGAGCAGACAAAACTCAAATAAAAATGGGCAAAAGTGAGGATTTTTGAAATGTCTAAACTTTACAAACTATCTTCAAATCTCTCAGTTTTGGCTGCACATAGTAACGGTGGACTCTGTGGGCCTTTTAGGTGATGTTAAATTGGCAGCAGATTTATACGTGGAACACCTGGAGAGTCAGCTCCCTATCAAAATAATGACTTCAATTAAACGCTTAGCCAGGGTGGGACTGTAGCCAGCAGACACTGCAGTACACCAGGAGGGGAGGGATCTGTCCCTGATTCAGTGAGTCTCTCTCGGTACCACCAGACTGCATTCATTTCAGCGACACTGACACCCCTGCTGGAGCCTGCCGCATACATGCACAAATAGCCTGGAAGTGCAAATGCTCAGATTTGTCTGTGTGAAAACACTTTAGATAAAGAAAATGGAGGCGCTCCAAAAGCCTAGTTCTAAGTGGTGGATTGATATTTCAGTGCTGGAAATGTTTCACCAAAGTAAATCGGGCTAATGGTTATTTATCTGGACCTTTCAAATCTCTAATGTTGTGGCTTTTCAAATGGTTTTTACATTGTCTTCTGTTTTTAAACTTCATACCTGTATGCCAACCCAAACAGATCTTGTTGTAGGTATACCTTTGCTCACCATATTTAGATTTAAAAAAACTGTTGAAAAAACAAGTACTGCTGGGGCCATTTTGAGAAGGGTGCCATCTAAATTATTCATCCTTTGGCTAGTATCGTACCCCATTTAATCGTTCTGGTAGATTCAGCCGCAAGGAGACCCACAGGCTGTCAATTGGCTGTAGCAGCACCCAAGTTTGGGTGGTTTTGTGTCCAGTGGACTTCATTCACCATGGCAAAATAGTGACACCTATGGTCAGATATGAAACTGCAGTTCACAGAACCCCAATTAAAAAAGCATATGAAGTATTTTGGCATATCAAGTCCTATTTTTTCTACTCACCAGTCAGAACAACCCGTCAGTACTATTTTCATATGTCCAGAGCTAATTCTAACTGCATTAGGAAAAAAGTTTGAAGCCTGCAGGTACGGCTAGGTGCAGTCCTCTGGAGTGATGGTTTCTCAGCATTGCAGCATTGGGACAAGCCTACAAATACATCTGGGTATTTCATGCTGTGAACAGGAGAGGTGTTCAAAACAGTGGTGTTTCCCTGGACAGCTGAATCAGTCAGTGGTGGTAGGTGTAAGGGCAGGTTGTGCTATTTTTACAGATGTGATGCTACGTGGTCGCTTCACAACAATGCAGGGCTTATTGCGGCACTTCGTTTATTGACATGGAGTCAGTGCTCAGGGGATTTAACGCTTAATGGCATTACTGACACAACCTCTTAAAGGATAATCATCTAAAGGTCTAATGGGTCTTTCAAAAGGCGTGTAGCTTATGGATGATTTGCAAGATAAAGGATTTTTTGCTTATTTTACATAACTTTCTGTATGTGTATTTTTGTGCAATTTCCTCGAACAATGGCTAATGGCAAACTAATTGACCACCATGTAAGATGAGAGCCACAGATCAGCAAAGATAAAGCAATCTAAACCTGTATAAAACTGTGATCCATTGTATGTCTGTAGAGGTAGAGCTAAGTACAATTGTGCATGCAGCAAGTTTTCCGTCTTCCTCAGGTCCCCTGATGAGAGATTCTGACAAAGATCACTCTCACTCATCACACTCATGAATACTAATGAGTGGGTGGGCCTGGGAGAACATATTCATTCTGATTGATTGCCTGTAACATCAGTTTCATGCATATCGATAGGGATTACAATCAGAAACAAACATGAAGCAATCTCCTTCTGATGAATATTCATGAGTACTTGTTGTCTCTTCACGATCTAGAAAGTCCTGCGAGCAACACCACGCGCAGATTTATAAATGGCCCATGGAAGGTCAGTTACATCATTGACAGAATGATGCAGATGAAGAAGTGTTGCTGCCTGTTACATCAAACATGCAAAAAAGTTAGCAAACACTTCAGCATAAAATACAATTCATTTTTAACCTCGCAGCCCACAAACAATTACTTAACTGTAAGACAGAGAACAGGCAATGGGAAATGAATAACTTAGAAAGGAAAAAAAGAGTATGCAGGGAAGGTCAGTGACCTTTATAGATGTGTAATCCATTGTGTGTTCACTGTACAGCCATAAAGACACTGCTTCTGTATGTCTTGTAATTGAAAAGCATTGATCAGAGAAACATGCAATGTGAACAACATATTTATATGTAGGCCAGTTTTTTTTTCTTTCTTTTTTTTAATTTAACTCAGAATAACAATGACCGTCTTTTGTTCTTGGATGGAATACACCAGCTTCAGGCTGGATGATCAGTTTATATTTAATGCCGTCTCCAGTGGCTCAGAAATCATGTGACATATCTGTAATGAAAGCCGTTTTTCACGTTTCACTGGCTTAGCATGCTTCTGTAATCATGACCAGAGCTGATTCAAACATACACTCATTTTATATAACATTCGGAGGTAAACAAAGGGCAAATGCTCTCACCGAATCATTTTGAGGAAATTTAATGATATTGTGGTAATAAGCATAGATCTCTTATGGATTGTTTAAGATTTTACACTGGTCTTATTTTACTGGAGAGTTGATTAATTCTCCTCTGGTCTATGTACACCTTCTGTAGTGTACTATATATTGCAGGCCATATTTGGACTAACACATTTTTTGTTCCTTTGATTCTGCAATGCAGCGTTCTGGATTTCAAGTGAAATGATGACTGTGAAATTAAAGTGCCAATTTTAAGCTTTAATTTGAGGTTGTTTATGTCTGTGATTAACCGTGTAGGGCCCGTAACCCTTTTTGTACATGGTCCCTCTTTGGATTCTTTTGGATTTACTTTAGGTTCCAAAATGAAAAGGGCTATGATTCCTACACTGTTCATCCAATATGGATGTAAACAACTTTAAAATTAAAGCTTAAAATCTGCACTTTACCCTCATAGTCATTGCTTTGTTTCAAATCCAACGTTCTGGAGTACAGGGCCAAAACAACAAAAAATGGGTCACTGTATAAACACTTACAGACTGCAATGGATACTGATAATTCCTACATACTTTGCTACAGTGTATCTGTGCAGATATCCAGTTGAACATTTTGGAAAACCAAGTTCAGTTTGATATCCTGTTGTCAGAATCAGATGTTTCTATCTTCTTTAACTGTCTTGCTGTGGATTCCATCATAGTGCAATGTTCAAGCCCCAAAATTTAAACCTCCAAGTAATTGCTTTCTTTTTTTTACATCTTTATGATGTATGTTTAACTATGTAGCTTGGATTAAATAAACATTTGTCTTTAGCTTTAATGTTCAAATAAATCATCAAGTAAATCTTTTTTCCTCTTTTTTCATCAGCAAGTTCAGAAATCGCCAAAGTCGATTAACTAAGCTCTTTTTGAGAACTAAGATTGAATACTCCCATGTGTTTGTAACTGAAAGTTATAAACTAAAGGTCTGAATGTTCGGCATATGTGTCCATGATTTCCGCTATCACCAAATAAAAAAATGCACAACCTTTGCACCTGAACATGTCTCTAAGGCCTAGTTGACTCTAATTGTAAGGTAGTGTGCTTACTCCCGTCCATGGGGTATTATACTGCCTGTGGCGAGTGGAGACAGCCATGATTATTTTAAAAGGAATGTTCCCATTGGGAATACAACAGACAACCCTGGGTTCCTAGGTAAGCACTGACTGCACAAGGTCACTTACCACACATGAAGAACTCTTCCTTTGTGGAGTATTCTCTATGGGACTTTTCCCTGATCGAGTAAAGAGTGAAAAATACTGTTTGGCTTTCCATGCAAGAATGCCTGACTGTAACAGAATTCAGGTAGGAAAAATATATTGATTTTTATTTTTCCTTCTTTGTCACAACCACAAAACCAGGCAGCAGGGAGAAACGTGCTTCATGAGCCGTTAAATGTCCTCCAAATGCAATTCATGTCTGTCTATATTAATTAATTTTCCCCAAAAATGATCATTATTTTTCAATTACTATAACACCCACACACATATGTGGCAATAACATTCAGTAATTTGATTTTTTTGTGGTCTCATTTGTACATTTTTCTTTTATGGAAGCACACATTTTTCACTAATTTGGACTGATACATTATGATAAAAACAATTGCAAAGATATAAATACACAATAAAATATATGGTATATGATAGACGAAACCACCTTGGCCCAGCTTTTGCTAAGGGATCCAGAGACATAGATACCCAAAATTCTGCATTTCCTATGGAGTGTAAGATCAGTATTTTCTCTATGTGTCAATGCACTGTTTGTTTTTTCCTTATGTGCTCCATACCAAAGTTCAGTATGACCTGCATACTAACTGCATATAATCTGAAATCTCCCTAGTGAAAAATATCTGACCGAGGAAAAAGTGAGGAAAATTACTGTAATTAAAGCTAAGCAGTTATCATATAATTTTTATGTAGAAAGAAGGGAGGGAGGGAGAGAGAAAATGAGAAGCATGGGGGAAAAAGGGAGAAAGGAAGAAAACGGGTAGAGAGGTACATGTACTGTCAGATCGATAGTGAGGGACAGAAAAAGAGAATTAGAAAAGGGGAAAAAAAGAAAATTGGGACAAATAGAGAGCTGTAGAGGTATACTTAAAGAGCAGAGGGTAGAGAGAGAGATAGAGAGGAAGAATATAGGAAAGAGAGATGGAGAGTGAGAGGGAGGAGGAAGTAAACAGTCGTGGACTGGTGCATAGAGACTCCTCTGCGGCAGAGGGTGGCGTCACAGTGTAGCACCCAAAGTGATCACGGGTAAATCATGACAAATGGGTTGAGCTTCCTGGCTGGCTTTCCCAACTCCCCCTCCTTTTCCCATTATTTAAACACAGTGCTGGGAGAGACTGTCAGCATCAGCACTGAGCGGGGGGGAGCCCCTGTTGGCAAACTGCTGCTCCTATCAGCTCCCACATCTGTGTGGTACAGCAAATCTGCTTCTGACTCACCTCTGCCTCCTCGTTAGTATTCTGGTCAGTGAGCACGGAAAGAGGGAGAGGGGGAGAGCAGAGAGAAGGGGGGGGGGAGAGCGATGCAACAGAATTTCTACACATGCAATCTTATCTCACAGACAAACAAATAAAGGCCTTTTTTCTGATGTCTGTTCACTTTGTTTGACATGGGGCAAAAGGTGAATAAGCAAGAAGATGAGGGAAGGAGAGTGGAGAGAGATAGCGCGAGTGTGAAAAGAGAAGGAGAATGAAGGAATGAGCCAGAAATGTGAGAAAGAGAGAGGGAGAAGAAGGGAGGGAAAAGGGGGCACTATCTCTCTCACCATCGCGTCGCTAATTACGCTGAACACACTGGCTTTCATGCACAGCACGTCCATGGCATAGCCATGCTTTGAGGGCAGACAGACACCTTCGTTTGCAAATGAAAAATGAACGAGGCAAATGCACGTTTACGCTTTCTGAAGCAAAAGAGAGACTATCCTACTTACATGGTCCACAGGCATGCAAGGCAAGGTGGTGCCACCCATTTTATGAAGCTTTGGGCCTGTGTAGGCCTAACGATCAGAGCTATGCAGAAAGATGGGCTCCATTAGCCACTTCATGTTGCATGAAAACTATGCAACTTTCTTGGTGCAATGCTGCATACTGACATGCTGAGTGTAATTTCTGCAGGGGGACAGCTGATTTGGGTGTAAAATAATTTAACAGTATATTCCTGGTAAGTGTTGTGAATGAAATTATTATATTATAATGTATGCACACATTCTGTACTGGAAATATTCCTGTGTGTGCGTGTGTGTTGACTGCCTACTTGGCCTGCATTCAATTGACATGCCACTTTAATTTTGGCTTTCAATGCTTGACAAGTTCAGCAATCTGCAGAATTAAGCAAAATAAATAATTGGTGCTTTTGGCTGCAAAAAGTAGCACTTGTATTTACTTGGGAGTCAAAGTTAAGGATGGACTTTGATTGGCCCGTGTCTCGGATTCTGTCTGGTAACCGACGCTACAGAACTTTTTAAGCATCTCTGCATGACAGCGCTGTAATTACCTCATTTTCGGAAGAGGACCAAAAATAAATCAGTCACCGAGAGGCGTTTTAAAGTTTGCAGCCGTTTAAAGATTTCTCTTAATTGGGCTGCAAGGGAATGTTTGAAACTAATTCCAGAGCAGATTGACTCTCTAATTAGGTTGATGGTTGAATCAAAATGCGAGTGTATTTGTGTATTAGCCCATTAACTATCGGCTCTGATTTTTACGTTGAGTAAAATCCCCTTTTAAGATTCTCCTTCTCAAGTCTTTTAGCAAGTTGCGTTTGAAATGAGGCCCATCCAATGAAGTACACATAGCATGTGATAACGTTCTCATCATCCATTTACTCCCAAAAGCCCATTCAGTCACATTTTATCTGAAGGGCCCAAATATCCTGTTATAAAACAATTTATAACTGCTTTACAACCAATTAATAAAGTATGAGTCACTTTCTAAAGTATTTAGCGAACAGCAAGCAGATGATAAATAGGCAACGAGTTTCCAATTTAAGAGCTCAATCTAATTTATTGGAGGAATGATTGTTTTTAAAATGTACCTCTTGTATATTCTTAATTTTTCTCACCGATACAACCTGATTAATGTTTTTATCAGAATAAATTGGCCCTTAAAATAAAGAATAATCAGCAGGGACACATGTAGCAATTACTGCAAATTTTGGATATCTGGACCTGAAGTACCACTATGAAGAAGTAAGAGCTGTATTACCTGAGCAGTGGAGCAATTAGCGAATCAACCCCTTAATTATGCAAATTTAAATGGATGCACTCCCACCAGCGCTGAACCCTGCTGGGCCCACAGTCATTTAGGAACAGGACTGGGAAACCATCGCTTATGGATCGTTGGTATATTAGAGACCATAGCGGTGACAGCTTAGCCTGCTGGGATGTGTCCTCCAAAATAACATCAGCACTCAAGTGTCAAACTATGTACACCAGTTGAGATGAAGCTTAGTGCAAACGGTCATCACAGATCTTCACATATTTGATGCAATATTTAAATGTAATCCTAAAATTCTGTCACATCGCTCCTGTGGTACAGACCACCGTATGCTTTAGATTTAAGGGAATTGTTATCATGATGGTAGTCCATGCCTCTGCAGCTATTGAATCCCTATTGAGCATGAGTCAGGTTTGACTGCATTCAGACTGTAGAATACAACACTTTCCATGACCTTTACTGTCTTAGACTTTCATACAGTCGGCACTGATACTTAGTATTACTTTAAAGAAAGGGTTTAACCATCATTAGATTAATGCACATTCACCTGTTTTAGTGTTATGAAAGTTGTGAATTGCTTTTGGTGAATATACACAAGGATTTGAATAATGGTTAGAATGGTTACACTAACAGCTACTCTCTTATATAGTTAAGTGAATTGTAATGGCACATTATAGAATATTTAGGTTAAAGGTTGTTCAAATTCATAATTCCTTGAACTCGAGTTCAGAGGTATGGAAAGAAAAATCCTGAACTGAGAGTAGATTTATTAACCTAGGTATCTGACTGCAGAAGCTTCTGGAACGCAAATGTGTCATTTTCATATTATTTGTGACTCAGCATATGAATATAGTTTGCTTCATAACTTTAAACAGGGTACACTACCTTAAAAAGTGCAGTCAGTCTGCCCACTGCCCCCCAATTATTCAAATATACTACATCTCCTGAAGGATTCTGCGATCCAACACATGATTTTATTTATGCTGTTTATTTTGTACATTCATTTTTCAGTCAAGTTGAGTAAACTGGATTAGACAGACAAATTTACAAGGATATCCATGGTGTTGAATGTGTGGTCTAATGAAGAATGTAAATCCTGCATAAAAGTCACCATTTTAATTAGTTGACTTTGAAAATGGAAGGTATGAGACATTAAGGTGTGTTCTGTATGATAGTTTGAAAGACCTGGGACTTATCAAAAGAGAGAGATGCCATTAATATCTATGACTGAAGATGGTTCAATTGTCTTTGTATGAAACATTTGAAATTGCGGTCTGTTAATTGTGTGCACGGATACTGGGTCTAGTTAAATAGTTCATTGACTGGGAGTAACTGGTGGAAACAAAAAACCGTATAAACGCTGACATGCTGTAAGGTGCATTTACAGCTCGCTGCATGATACGTTTCTCCTCCTGTCAAAAAGCGTATAAAAAGGGAGCCCTGCAGAGCAAGCGGCAGCAAAGCTTGCTCCGCTCCCCAGCAGGAAGGGATCGAGGGGCTAGCAGGCAGAGACACAGAGCTCGCTGTGGAGCTGTATCCATGTCGTCTCCAGGCACGACCCCCACAACAAAACACGAGCCCAGTTGTAACCTCCCCAGCCGTCCTCCTCCCTAACGAGTCCCGTGACGGGAGACACCACCGGAGACCATCCTGCCACTCCCTGACATGGCTGAACATTTGAACAGATTTGCTTACGGTGACTAGCTGAGGCTGAAGGGACAAGAAAAGCAGCAGGCTGTATTATAGCTGTCGTGCAGAGGGCTGTAGCAAAGCTGCTATATGAAACCAAGATGGCACATGCTTCATGCTTTGCAGCACTTTGAACAGTATGAGGTTTTCCCTAGCATTATTTACCCTACAGCTCTGCCACAGGAGGCCCTACTTTCAGTACTTTAAATAGTGACTGGAACTGCTTTGCTGGACGGGGAAAGAAATAGAGCTTGTGTATCTCCCCTTGAGGTAAACAGTGTCAACAAACAGTTCCTGCAAACATTAGAGTAGCTGCTGTGTACTAGTCTCCACAGTGCTAGACTTCTTTAAGATTAACATTTTATTCCTGTAATTCTCACTGGAAAATGCAAAGCCATGGATAAATAAAGCCTGTGTAATAATGATGATAATGATGATGATGATAAAGATGATTGTAATGAGATTAATATTGATTATCTTACGCCAATCGCTGTTGATTAGCTTGCGTCACTGAGACTAAAGTTTCACTTCGTAAGATTTGTAAAAATGTGTCTCTATGAAAATCATCTCTCAGGATCTCATGCTTTATAGCGGAATTCCTAGATGCTGTGAGCTGGAGCCTGATTACATTTATGGAATATTCATGATTTACACATGAATAATCTATACTTGCTTCCCTTGTGTTTTTCCATTATTCAAAAGGACCTTATACACATTCTTTTCATGCGCGCAAGATTCCAAAGGTTCTACCAGCTAATTTGAACCAGAATGATTGTGAACACATCGACCCTCTATTTTATTGACAGTGGAGAGCCACCACAGATGGTCATCCCACTTGTCAGATGTTCAGAACAAGAGACAAAATCTGTTTCACATTTCAATTTAGCATCTATTTTCCATGTACGAAAGGCAGCTGTGAATGGGTTTTTGCCAAAATCCATAAAATAACACAGCATCCTGGTGCGTGCCAGAATATAACAAAGAATAAAAGCATTTAGCAACCTCGCTAACATAGCATGTATTAGAAATGAGACCAAATATTTGATCATATATATTTAACCATCGCACCCCTGTTCAAGTGTCTGTGATGAAATTCGACTGATAGCCAATTAACATTATTTTTTAACTTGGATTAAAAACAGAGATTTAATCATCCTTGTCAATATTTATAAAGGAGAGCCTACATGAAGTCACAGATAATTCATTAATGCCATTAGTTTTGCTGGCTGAAAGTGTGGGTGAGTGCACATCTCTCTGCAGTGAGTCAGTATTTGCACAGAAAGAACTGAAGTTTCTTGCCGCACTTGCAGAGGGGGAAAGCGGGGTTCAGTTATTTGGATGTTTGATCTAGGGAGCCAGAGGATTTAAAAATATCTATTTTAAATATCAAATTATTAATAATGCACCCTTATTTGAATTATTAATAAAACACCATTACTTCATGCATTTCACAAGGAGAATTATGGCTTCTCTATTAGTAATAATGCATTTCTAGCATCCTATGAGGGGACTACTCATTCTGCTTATTTTTTCTGCCTGCAGAAACAGTGTATGTCAGTGTGTGCTTCAAATACTAGTTTTCAGATACCTGGATTTTATTTTATGACATGAAAGGGACAATATATGCTGCTATAAGGTTGTTTACATCTCTCGCCTCTACACAAACATCAGAGGGTGTCCTTTGGGCAGTTATGAACTAATATTATTGGCTGTTGCCCATTTGGAATTCCCAAAGTCTGAATGCCCCTGATTCTATTGATAAAATAAAAAAGAGGCATCTATGGAATTCAACTGTAAATGTCAATTTATGACCTTATTTCTCACATAGTTAATGGTTGATAGGGCACTCCAGTTTGGAAGGCTACAGCAGATATAAGCAGAGGTGTCTGTGTCACAGTTAACCTTGTTGCACGGTAGACATACTCTTTGGTTGAAAATGGAGATGTCACTACTGGTTGATATGACAATTTCTTATCTACTAAGATAACTGTTGAAAGCAAGACTAAATTTCCCAATTTTATTAGAGGTACTTAAAAGCTGCCTCCCAACATATTTGTGTTTTATGTCTGAAACAGTTAAAAACTTTGAAGACTTTTAAATAATAATATAATGGTGCTTATTCCTTATTTCTGCAATGTAGAGTTATTTTTCAAGAAACACATTTATAGGTTACTTTAAACTATTTTTGGTTTGTCACAATAGGAAGGTAGCAGTGGGAGAATAGCTTTGTAGATCGATTGCTGTTCCCCAACAATGCACAATGGAGTCAGCAGATGCCATCAGATTGCGACTTAAAGCCACGCTATCTGAATTAGAAATGTTCCCTGAGGATACAGCGTTTCCAAGTGCAGGCTGCCGAACTGGAACAGGTTTTTTAAGCTTTGAAGGAATCGCTGCAAAGGTCAAATGTCAAATGTTAAAGTTTGTCTACTTCCAGATCATCCTGCTGGGAATGACTCATTGTGGAGAAATTTGGCTCAAACACAGTATGTGACATGAAAGGTCAACGTTGACAGTGATATTTTAAGGTAATTGAAGAACTTCTGAACTATCGTGATCACCTCAAACAACTAATGCCCAAATGCCCAGCTCCAAACACTGAGTGGAGTCTCAGATTGCTGTGGGGCGTAAGAAGAAAAGAATGCCATGTTTGCATATGGGTATGTGCCTGAACACGTGTTAAATGCTCAAGTTAAACCATAGAGCTTAGAGACAGTGATGTACAGCTTGAGGCCATTGCAGTCAGTGCAGAGAGAGCACCTTGTAAGCATCACAAACCGCCTTTAAACACGACGCTAATGGCATCGTCTCACCCTCGCTCAAGGTTCCCCCGGAGCGGCCACGTTTAAAGAAAAGAAAATTAAAGAAAGGAACAAATAAAAAAAGCAGAAAAGGCCATCGCTATTTAAATGTGCTGCCACCAGGCCTGCTCCGTTCTGCTCCGCTCCATGACGCCGCACATGGTGGCTGTCAGAGGGAGACACGGCCCCCTGCTGAACTGTCACAGCTCCTGACAGCCCGGCCCTGCCCTCGTGGAGAGCAGGGATAGGGAGTATGTGTGCATTCGTATGTATATGTGTGTGTATGCAAGTGGATGGGGTGGGGTGGGGTACTGGTGCTAACTCCCTCCAGACCAAAGGGAGAATTGGGGACGTTTGCTCGTCCTCGGCTAATCAGAGGCGATGTCTCCGCTAACAGGCTCGGGGGGCATGTAATGCTATCCTCTGGATGGAGTCAGCCAGGAGAGATGCTGGGAAAGGATCCTATTTTATTTCCAGGATAAGTTTTTGCCCTTTTTTCCTTCTTTTCCATCCCTGGGGATTTAACATTACCAATTCGCACATAAATCGGTTTACTGGAAGCGGAAAGCCAGGCTGAATCCATAGAGCACGCTGCTGAATGCGTCCCACCCACTTCATTCAGAAGGCCAACGTCTTGTTGCCAAAAAAGCCTTTGGCAAATAAAATACAGCAGAGCTGCCACTGGACGCATTTTTTATCTTTATTTATTACATTTATTTTTTTATTTGCTTCTTTTTTTTTTACTTTGAGCATTTAGCGGTTGGATCAACAACTTAATTTGGCTGGGGGCCTCAATACATTTTTGTGCCACAGTTTATCGCATCATTTCCTCTTCCTGAAGGGACGAATTATGAAAAAAACATTATGAAAATTTCAGGGCTCTGCATAACTGGCAGGCATCTACACCCCCAAGCTGAAGCTCAGGGTCAGAGAAAGCCTGCTTCTTGCGTCCTATCGATGTGCTTTAATATCCCTGTGAGAAACTGTCGATTCTGCTGTACCCGCTCCTGACCGCCAAATGAGATTTCTCAAGGAGAGAAAGAACTTCTCAAGAAAAAAAACTTACAGAAACTCCCATAGCTTTGGCATGGCAGACTTAAAGTAAACCTGTGATGTTTTTTAGTTGAAACGGCTTTCTTTATGCGCCCAATGGTTGTTAGCCATTCTGTTTTTAATCAAACCTGCAGAACGTGCTGCCAGGAAAACTGAAATGCCATGCTGCCGACCATTACAGGCCTGTGATGCAGTAATTAATTTAGGGTAATTAGGAGGACGAGAGCCGCATTCTTCCCTGGAGAGCACTCCTGCTGTGCGATGCAGCCCCGTGTGTGTGGTGTGTGCACATGTGCGTGTGTCTAAGTCAGTTATTTCTCTGTTTGTGTGTGTAAGCGTGTCTGTATATACATGAGTATGATGTGCTCTCTAAGAATATGGGATAGAATAATGAGAGTTGAAAATGAGAGGGAATGCAGAGATGGGGGAAAGGCTTGCGGCATACACTGTGTAACATTCTTAGCAATTAGCATTACTTTTAGCCTCAGACTTTGCCTAGGTTCGAGAGGAACCGTCTCAAACTCATTTCATCTGCTGCTGATCCTTCTGCTGGTCGCTGAAGGCTCAGGGCCCAGAAGAGAAGACCCCTTATCTCAGATCCAACATCATGTTCTCGCTCTTCCCATCACGTGTGAAGAAGTGATTGCAGACTCAAATAGTGCGTATGAACCACCGAGGATATCATGGATAAGCCCTGGGGCTTACAAAGGCACTGACATAGACAAGAATGTTGGAGCAGCCAGGCTGAAGCAAGGCTGTAACCAGTGCACAAGCTTTAGAAATACCATGGGTAGTCTCAGACTGAAAGCATGGCAAACAGACTTTATTTTTGCTTGGGATAAAGTGAACTGTAGCAATTGCAATAGTGGTTAATAAGGGGAACTCTCACTGAGGCTTTTAGAAAACTCCAGTTTCACTCATGTGGCTACCGTGGATTTTCCACCACACTAAGGATATCGGCTTATCTTTCCTCTAAACGCAAGCCCTGGATAAGGGCCAGCAACAGATGTCATAGCACACCGAATAAGTATTTTGGACTTACCGGACCTAGCCACGACTCTCTCTGGGGGCCTCAAAGGGCTGGTTGAGTCAGGGCAGGGTGACTCTCACGTGTCTGTCCATATCAGCATTGCCAATCACCCCCTCACCCCTCGCTGCTGAAGTCGGCAGAGAGGAAGCGACTCTGACTCTATGAGCAGAAGGGTCAGTGTGTTTAAGGCCTCATTGACTGTTTCTTTTTTTTTTTTGCAAGCTCTGGAAATGTGTTCCAGTTGCCGATTTACTCATACAATGGCCCATGCAACCATGATGCAGGATTGTTTTCCTGCTTTTTTAAACATATTTTTTTTTGCATTGAAAAAAATAAAACTGCCAGTCTGTCATTGAATGGAGGAGATGACTTTGACATTGACACGGTTTGCTTTGTGAGATTAGCGCATATCAAATCATGAGCAGAGTCTGTGTGTCGGCGTTACTCACAGTGTCAGGGAGGCGGAGGCCATTTCACTGCGGCTGACAGTTCTCACAATAGGCACTTTTCACTTGTTGTGAATGTAAAACATTTGATGGTTTCATGTTCCCTTCAGCGTGTAGGCCCTGACATTCAGGTATGCCTTCTCCATCAGATTCATCACAGTGATGACCTGAGAATGGGATCTACTCCGAAACAAGGAATTTTATTCACCGCCAGGCCTATGCTAATTCTGGTATTTCATTTTAGCCACACGTTCGTAGGTTCAAGTCACAGCCTGTTGTTGTATTCTTCAGCAAATCACTTTCAGCTGAATTCAGTATATATTTCTAGCTGTGGACGGTGTGACCAATAATTATATAAAAGCTATGCTACTGTGCGTTGGTCACCCACAATATGGACATCTGCAAGGTAAATAAGCTACTATATTTTAAAGACTGTATTTAGCAAAATCTCTGGAGCTTTATGGCCATCGGAGGCATGCTCAAACCAGCCTTTTAAAACATTCATAACAAACATGTAGAGGCCTTGGAGGAGGTGGCAAGGCCAAAACCTGCCTGCACACAAACCCTGATTGAGCCACTCACTTGCTTACACTCAATTGTTTCTCACAGAGAAGCTACACTGGATAAACTTGGCAATAAATCAGACATGGCCAAAGAGAGGGAGGGAAGAGTAGGTGTTGAAAATAGCTTTGTGTTTCTGTGTGCGTGTGTGTGCGCATGCGGATACTTTTGCTTTTGCTGCTTCATATAAATAACGAGCAAACTTGCTAATTATCACATTTGCAACAGCTGGTTTATATTCTCTGTGATTTTTCATGCGGGGTAGAAAAAATAGCAAGAGCTGACTGTATATGATCTGGAGCCCAGTTAAGACAGTCATATTGCAGCTACAGTGTCACGAGCTCTGACTCTGTCTGGCCTGCGTCACCGCAGTGTCTCCCAGTCTCCAGTTCGAAACCCCCATCATCCTCTCCTTCACTAGGACGGACCTCCCCAACGTAGATCCAATGCTAATTAAACATTCCTCTGGGCTCTGGTATGTGGAGCATTTAATTAGATCAGCACTCTAGTGTGTTGAAATGAGGGATGAGGGAAAAGAGGCTGAAATGATCTGACACAAAGACAGAGGGAGAGAGGGAACATCTGAATTAATATCTGCCAGCGTTACCTAAATCGCTCTGATCTGAGTCCAGCACCATTGTATTACACACACACATGCACATGCATAAAAAATTCAGTGTATGCATCGTCTGACTCATGCGCTCACACATTTAAGCACACACCCGTATGCATATACCAGAATGTATATATTCATGCAGGGCACATACAGCCACACAATGTATATCCACAAAGCCACAAGTACAAACCTTCCAAATTATAAATGGAGCCATTTAATGCCAATCACAAAGCACCTGTGGGGTTGCCAAATTATCTTTGTCTTTGTTATAAACCTTGCCTTGCAGATATGATGCGCTTCCTGGTAGGTAATTGAATTGAGCAAAGAAAATCGCTTTAATTTATGGGTTAACAATTTTTGTCCCTGCAAAGCTGCTTACATAATTTTCTAAATAGATAAAGCAATTAAGTTGTTTATAATAATGGCTAATAAGCACATCAATGTTAGCATATCGGTTTACCTGCCAATGGGAATTTGGCATTAGGTTAAAACCATTTATAGCTAAACCACCATGGGTGTGTAAATATTTGAGAGGGTTCAGTAATGCGGGAATGACAGTGAGTCAATGCCAAATTGATTGTCTGTAATGCCAGTACAGAACTGTCAAATTCAATAGGGATCACCATCTGACTAGAATCGAAAACAGATTGGTGTTTGAATGTACGTGACATGAGTTATAACTGACCGCTGTGAAATGAGGTGTGCTTTAATTGGAGAGGGCACCGAGAAAGGAAATTGACCATATTTCATGCGGTGAGGTTCTCATTTTTATTGTCCCTTGCAAAGCTATTGTGTATTACTCCATCATATTGAAATATTGAGCTGAAATTCACAATACAAACTAAATCAAAGCAGAATTGAGGTCAATATGGTGCATATAGCTAGAAGTGTATTTATTTATTTATTTTTTTGGATTATGCACAAAAAAGAAGGATTAGCATTCAGCTTATTGAGCAGTTAATGGAGTGTGTCTTGGTGTGCTCTGAACCTCTCCACAAATTTGCAGTTGCTTATGACAGATAAATGGGTAGAAAGACAAACTGCACCTTTTTTGGATGCGCCTGTGGAAATGGGTAATACATGACTGCAATGAAAGATGCGTTTTGACATGCGAGGAGCACTGATCGCGTTAAAATATGATAATGGAAAATGAAGAATGTTTGAGATTTTCAGATCAGGATAGCAGTCTCCACTAAGCAAATCATCGGTTTTTGAATATTTGTGTGCAGTTAGGATCAATTTAAGATTATATCTTCTGAAATTCAATGCTGACACATTTTCTCTTTTTCAACTTTATTGTATGCATTTGCACTTTGCTTCTCAGATGTGGAACAAACTGTATTTTTGATCTAAAACTGTCACATTCAGATCATACAGTAGAGTTGTGATGCTAGACATATTTGTAGAGAGGCAGAAAAATTTAGAAGCAAGCAAAACACAGATTGCCATTCAAGTTCTGCCCCTCACTGTTGGAAAACAACACGTGTGTTTTTCATGCTGTAAGTCCCCTTTTTCCATCCCTTTCCACCCCATGTTGCATTGGTGCATATTTTCTGGAAAGATGTTGTTCCTGATGAAAAATAGGAGTTGGAACACACTTCAGTAGCCGGCCTTCAGTGAATAAATTCAGCATACAGATGGACACACATATGCACAAAGGCACACACAATCACAGAGGATTATCCGCCACCCCATTCGTACAATTATGAATGAGAACAGAGAATGTTCATATGTATGCCCACATTTCTTTTCCATCGCTATAAAGCCTAGTACAACACAACGAATGCCTAAAGCCATATCCTCTGATAGATCTCCTTATGTGAACATCTAAATGAACCTCATTCAAAGCCTAAGGCTGTTGATCAGCATTCAATTTTGCAGCAGGAATACTAAATACTGATAATCTCCATCAGAATTTAATCCAAATTTGATCCATGCACAACTAGTTAACATTGAGTGTCCTACCACAAAGAACTAAGATGTACAACTGTCTACATACCATGTGAGAGCTATTTGCATTACACAAGCAATTAATGAAAGCATCAATAACATGTTCATCTGTTCCGCACTCTTCACTGCAGTAATGTAAGGCGTACTATTTTCCTACAAACTTTTAGGTGGTTAAATATTGGGAGGCTCATTAAACCTTTTACTGCCTGGACTGCTGACTCATTTCATTCCTTTGTTTTCTGAATCAGATGATTTATACGCTACAAATCTCAGCGGTCATGAATAAGCAGTCGTGTTCTTTTAAAATTAGAATGGTGAATAGAGCAGTGATTATTAGAACACTCCCAGTAGTTACACAGCAGGCCCCTGGTGCAGAACCTTTCATTTTTTTGCACCATTTCAAAGAAACCTAAACTTTACTTTTAAGATATTGGGGAAAAAACGTACCCTGATGCCTGAAGTGTCAAATTAGTCCGTTGCCAGCACTTTGAAACTCCTGGTTTGGGTGCAGCATAATGTATTCCTGAAAGCTGGGATGCTAGCTAGTTTCTGTCTCTGTACTGAATTCCAGTCAATGAGGGAATAAGATATGGCCCTCAGAATAATCTCAGCAGTCATTTCTGAGTGTTTTGATTGATGTTTGGTTTTTCGCTATGGATTATCTTAATTTTTCATAAATAATACTAGTAATGCTTTCATGCTTTTGACTAATACATTTACTTTGCTGTTTTTCACAGGTTTGCCAATTGGGACTCAACACTTTTAAAGCCCCTTCTGTGCAGAGACGAAGAAGAGAAAGGAGAGGCCATGAGTGGGTCCTGTACTGCCCAACACTGTAGCCTAACACGGAAGGACCTAAAATGGGGACCATGCTAGCTGCCATGCAGTTGATGCAGCTGTAATCGCCTTTGAGATTCCCTCTCTCTTCAAGCACTACCCTCCCTCCTCTCGGCTCCTGTTCCTTGCCTCTGTACCCTTATCTCTCACTGTATTTGGATTTAAGCTCAGTCAAACAACTTCCATATCTCTCCCCCAATTTTTTTAAGAAAACTTGCCATCGCCCCGCTTTTCCCATCATGCAAAGCTGGTGCCACATACCATCCACCCCTACTCCCCACTCCTCTTCCATCTCTCTTCTCCCTTTCCTCCCATTGCTCCTGCTTCTACACCTACCAGCCCAGGTGCAGGGTGACTGCTGGCTCATTGAAGGGGACAAGGGCTATGTGTGGCTGGCCATTTGCAGCCAGAACCAGCCCCCTTATGAGACCATCCCCCAGCACATCAACAACACAGTGCACGACCTGCGGCTGAACGAGAACAAGCTGAAGGCCGTCTTCTTCGCCTCGCTGAGCCGCTTCACCAACCTGACCGACCTCAACCTCACCAAGAACGAGATCTCCTATGTGGAGGATGGGGCCTTTGCCGGACAGGCTAACCTGCAGGTCCTGCAGCTGGGCTACAACAAGCTGACTAACCTGACAGAGGGCATGCTGAGGGGTCTGGGCCGAATGCAGTGCCTCTTCCTCCAGCACAACCTGATCGAGGTCATCTCTACCAACGCCTTCTGGGAGTGCCCGAGCCTCAGCAGCCTGGACCTGTCCTCCAACAAGCTGGCCAAACTGGACCCGGCCACGTTCTCCAGCCTCACCAGGCTGATGGTGTGTGAGCTGGCAGGGAACCCCTTCCACTGTGGCTGCGACCTCTATAGCTTTCTTACATGGCTTGAGGGCTTCAACAACATCACCCACACCTACGACCGGCTGCAGTGCGAGAGCCCCCGGGAGCTCTTTGGCTTTCCGTTGCTGAGCCCCGTGCCAGGCCATGGTCGGAACGCGCGCACTGTTCTCTCCTCCTGCCGGGATGGCGTTTTTATCCCCGGCATGACCTCCCCACCGGATGGGCCTGATGGCTCGGGCCTGGGCTCAGACATGTCGGACCGGATCGGGCCTTTCCACCAGCCCACCACTTCCTCCTCCTCAGCAGATCCTTCATACAGCCCCAGCATCAAGCTGCACCATGTTTCCCTCTACTCTGCCACCCTGCTGGTCCAGATCCCCCGGCCCTACAGCAAGATGTACATCCTGGTACAGTACAACGACAGCTACGTGTCAGATGTCATGAACCTGAAGAACAAGAAGGAGATGATCACCCTGAACAAGCTCAAGGCCCACACCAACTACACCTTTTGTGTGGCCTCCATTCGTAACTCCCAGCGCTACAACCACACGTGCCTTTTTTTCTCCACACGCACGCAGAACCCTGATGAAATGCGGCCCAGCCCCTCCACCACCACCCACTACATAATGACCATCCTCGGGTGCCTGTTTGGGATGCTGGTGGTCCTGGGGCTGGTGTACTACTGTCTGCGCAGGCGCCGCATGCAGGAGGAGAAGCAGAAGTCCATCTGCGTTAAGAAGACCATACTGGAGATGCGCTATGGGCCTGAGGCGGCGGCGGTGGTGGCTGCTGCCAGCGAGCCATCCACAGTACAGAAGCATCACGACCAGACGCATCACCACCACCATCATCACAGCAAGCTGCCCCCCTCTGCCTCCTCCAGCATGGGAATGCTGCATGGCTCAACCACCACCAGTTCCTCTCGTCTGTCCTCCATCCCCCAGGTGGAGAAGATGGCCACGGCCTTCTCAGAGGCAATGGCCACCAACAAAGGCAACTACATGGATGTGAGGACCTCTGCCTCAGGGGAGGACAGGGGGAGGGATGGAGGTATGCTGGTGGGGGCTGGGGAGGATGATCTGCGGGAAGATGAAGGGAGCGATATGGGGGAGGACTCGGACGACGAGGGCCGGGGCTCTGCCTCTGAGATCTCCACCATTGCCATGGAGGTGGACAAGGTTAACCAGATCATCAACAACTGCATCGATGCCCTAAAGCTGGACTCGGCAGCTGTGGCTGCTGCAGCAGCTGCGGCCGCCACCACTACGGCCAACGCCACCTCCCCCCCGCCCACCTGTGCCTCCTCTTTAACAAGGGGGCTCATACCCCTCTCCCCCAGTGTCACAGAGGGGTGTCAGGTCATGCCATCCCCGAAAATACCCCCTCCACCACCACTTCCCTTCTCTTTGCCAATGTCAGAGCGCCCAGGGATCAGCGGTGGGGGTTTTGTCTCACCCCCTTACCGGCCTCCACCACCTGCCACGGCCGTCCAGCCCCTGCAGAGGCAGATGAGTGCAGATGCAGCGGTGGTCGTCATGGCATCCGTCAAGAAGCAATGTAGCGTCTCCTCTGCCGGGTCCACCAAAAGCACCCGTGTCTTTAGCCTAGATGTCCCAGAGCCCCGCAGCCCTGACCCATGCAAGTACCAGGAGAAGGGCAGCCCTGTGGGGTGTGGGGAGCCGATGGAGAGGCTTCCTCTGGTGGGGGCAGGAGGAGGTGGCAGCGGTGGGGGTGGAGGTGGAGGTGGAGCGGGCACTGGTGCTCAGCAGCACTTGGAGGTGCACCCAGACTACCACTGTGCGGAGCACCGCCACTCCTTCCCCGCCCTCTACTATGAGGGTTCCACCGACTCCCCCAGCCAGAGGGCCTCCTTCCTTAAGCCCCTCACCCGCACCAAGAGGGACGCTGCATCCTACTCCCAGCTCTCTCCCCGGCACCACAACTACTCGGGGTACTCCTCCAGCCCTGAGTACTCCTCGGAGAACACGCTCAGAATCTGGGAGCGGTTCCGGCCCTACAAGAAGAGCCCCCGGGAGGAGGCATGCTACGTGACGGCGGGGAACGCCCTGCGCAAGAAGGTCCAGTTCGCCAAGGGGGAGGACCTCCATGACATCCTCGACTACTGGAAGGGTGTCTCGGCACAGCAAAAGCTGTGAGGTGGTGGGACACTTTAGGCAACAGAGCAGACCCCTCCATTGCCTGATACTTTGATCCTGATCCAGAGTCTGGATGGTCTAACCTGCTGGAAGAGGTGATGGGCCATAAGCCCAGTCTCCCTTCCTGCCCCCTTATAAGAATCATTCATGCTTGGTTTAGTCAGTGTTATACTCAAAGTCACTGAATTACCAGAACTGAGAAACATGAGGGCCATCATGGTGGGAATTAGGTGCCAAATGTTGGGTAATGGTACAGACTAAATTCCTGAAGTTTGTGAATTTATAATGTTTTATTTATCATTATCATTTTTTTTTATCATTCTGAATTGCCAGGAACCATCTTGCAGTGAAACCAAAAGCAGCTTGTTGTTACCGGTGTGTTGTTGGGAAACTGCATGGGAAACCCAGCCTGGAGTGCTGATGCCTAAGCAACAAACCAGAGCACACATTTTTTCTCACTCCAACACATATTCTATGTTGCATGCAGAATGCCACATTCATTTCCAAAATTGGTGAATTGGGAGCACACGCCGTATCTGGCTGTTTAAGAAACGTGCAGATCTTGAAGAAAAGCCGTCAGGTGCAGCCTCCACTCGGAGCTCAGAGATGCAGCGAGCCACAGCGTAAATTTGCATTTAAATATTGCTAGTTATGCCTCAGGAGACTCCACAATCGAAACCCGGATATTCAGGCCTTTGGAAGCTCCGGGCAGAAGCACACACGACAATGTAGGGCAGCGACGCTGGGTGGAGACTGGAGCGAGCATGGCGTAGTGCAGAGCAGCGGGTCACACTGTAACGAACCCATGGGGGCAAAGCAGCCTCAGGGCTGTAGCTGTCCTCTGTTCTGTTAGTTTCCACCAAGGGGATGAAGGAGTGAGCCCCATCTCAGTCTAGTCACATGGTGTACGGGCGTATGTGTACCCCAGGACTGCATGTTTATTACCACTTCGGTGTTCTGTGTCAACTCTGCAAATTGTATTTGAGTAGGTGTTGTTAGAACTGCTGTACAGCGATTCAATCAATGTTTGTCCTTAACTTTGACTTACAATTAAAAGCAAATGATCTTAAAGCAGTTCAGCTATTATTAACAACATCTCTCCAATCTGACATTGCATTCATTTGTAAGTCAAGTTGACTGAATCCAGGTCTTTGTCTCAGAGGGAGGGCCAAGGTTTGGAAGAAAATCCTGAAATATCACTGGTGATTGTGCTGGACATTGACTGGTGTGAGATCACAACAGCAATGGGTAGAGGAATAAAATATTTGTGCTCAAAGAAGGTTTGAATGCAAAAAGGTTATGCAAAAGCAAAATTAAGACCAATATGACTTTTTAATCATTTTAATGAAAATATCACTACAATAAATTGTCTCGTATAATGATTTTTTAAGTATTCTTATTCTCCCCGGGCTTTCTTACTATCTCTGAGTGAAACTCCTACCTGTCCCAAGAGGAGAACCATCCTTTTGTTTCTGAAAATGTCCATTTTTTATCAACCCCTGTAAAATTGAATGAAATGGTGAGCTTGGGGGGGAGTTGCAGAATTAGCTTTAACATCTTTCTGTTTTACATAATCTTATCATTCATGTCCAGTTTAATTAGACAAATTAATTAGAAATCAACCATGCAGGTACTTTGGGGGGTGCAGAGGGTAGATGGCAGATATTATGAACACTGTCAGACTGTAGATTACAGTAACTTGTATTTAATTAGGCATGACATTACCCGGATTCAACCTTTGGCTTTTCCTAGGCAAATGTCATGTAACAGTCTCCATGGTTACCGATTGCTGACAGTGTCCGAGAAAAAAACAGACTCCAGCCAGGTTCAAAGCCGCATCTCGCCAAGCCACAAACCCTCAGCCTCCTTTTCGTAATCAAGCAAACCCCAAACAGCAGAATAGTAATTAGAGCAAGAGAATTTTATTGCACAGACCAAAAGAGTGAGAAAACAAAGACGGAGAGGAGGGAAAGAACTTCCTGTGCAAGCAGGCTGTAAAACCTGTAATTAAATTTAGTTGAATTATTTGCCTGAATCAATAGGGAAATCCTGCTGTGGTCATTAAATGGCACCTGGTAAAAAGTATAGTACAGTTTGACTGACACCATGTCAGTGGCTACAGTGATAAATTTGAACTCTAAGCAGTGAATTTGAACATTTATTAATAAAAACATTTTTCTTTTCTTTTTTTCATTTTGGTCTATAAAGTGAATGAAATGCATGTTGTGTCCATCAGAAATATTTAGAAAAATAAACCCTAAAATAAAAGCCTTTATTTAAATTAAGGGCAAAGCACAAAAGGGGTTAGATTGAATAGAGTATGAGCAGTGTGATACCATCTTCTGCTCCAGCATCCAGTGGTGGTGAGGTCCTCACCCGCCCCTACCCCCTCCAGCGACCTGCCTCTCAGCCCTTATCTGTTTACTGAGAGATCCATTTTTTCTGTTGCTGCTGAATGCAAAACAACAGATCTATCTCTGCTTTAAATTGTTGTTGAGCCAGCAGTCTTGTGTCTGCTTTACAATAGAATTGAATGCAAAGATGACAATAAATTTGTCTCTGCTTTACACTACAATTACATAGAAAGTATTAAATGTAGAATTCTGTTCTTGTTGCAGTCTGGACATAGTTTTTATTTTTACATTCTCTCCATCTTGTGACTGCATCTCTGTAGTGGTAACAGTTACAAATGCAATCTTAAAGCATGCAGTTTTGTGTTAACCTAATTCACTGAATTCAATGAAGTGGTGCAAGCTGAATGTAGATGTAGATTTGTTTTTGCATTCAAAGGATTTTTAAAATTGAATTGCACTGCTCTCATTCACTCCCATGTCAGATGTACTGGGCTCAGAGGTGTGTTATGGGGTTGTATTGATGGATTAGGTTATTGGTTAAGGTTGTGATTCGGTATTGCCCTTTCGTCTCGGCAATTTACCAAGAGAACAAGTGCTGCCGTTAAGTATTGAGTTACAAGTGCTGTTTTGAAAAAAAAGAGACTTAAACTAAATTACTAAATATGCAAACTCAATCAACGAACACTGTGTTGTGCTATAGAAAACAAATTGACAAACTAAAGGCTTTACAGCGTTTCCTGACACTAGAAAAAAAAATTAAGGAGCTTCTGCCGGAGGTTTACTGTGATTAACTCAAAAGTAAACAAACTGAAAAAGAGTAATAAACCAAAACTGAAATGTGTAAAAGTGATGAGAATATGTATGCATCCCCTTCAGTTTTTACAGAGTTAAACAGTCTATATTGTGGCAAAGTGAAGAAAAGGAACGGCACATTCCATTAAACGCCCACAATGGCCCTTGCCCTTTTTAAATTTATACTTTTAATTTAATTTAACATTCTTTTTTTTTTCATCTGAGATGGTAAACATGGAAACAGTGAATGGATAATTGTTTCTTGTTTCATACAGAGGTTTCCATAAAAGGTATCTGATTCAGCCTCTGGGTAGTTTTGTCTTGGCTTTTGTCAATATTCTGTTGAACAAATGATGCATGTTTTCTGTGGAGGAATAAGACTGTAGATCTTTCCAGTGCTCTCCTGCTCTCCTACAGCAAAAAATGCCCTCTTTCCAATTCCGTTTCATATGTTAAATTCATTTTGGACTGAAATTCATAGAGCTCCTTGGACATTAAAAGGCTTGAGATGTGTGCATGTACAGTAGATGATAGTCTTACTAAATTTCCAAGGAATCCAAGCAATGTTCTCTTTGGTGGCTACACTAAGGTTTTTTTTTCCAGAATAATCCTGGCATATTTTCTTCGCTAAAATTCTCACGTTTTCTGGGATATTTGAACCTCATCTGAATTTCATGCGTATACAAACATTAAAGCTACTCCCTTCTCCCTGCACAAACATATGGGATTAAGTTTAGTTTGTCCACAAGTTCATTGTATCCTGTGCTATTTATCTGAGCAAGTGTAATGTCTGGTCTATAGGGTCACATATGTGCAGGTTTGATATCATTACAAGCTCCAGCTCTTTAGATTTAGATTCTGCTTTATTCATGTCTTCACACATTTAGTTTCAAAGTTACAGGGTTGATGAGCAATGAGAAAATGTTCTTGAGGCCATGCTTCATCTCCAATCTGATGCTCAGTGCATATGAATCAGCTAAATGGGATTGAGAATAATTTGGGTACAAAAAACATTTTTGTTTTTATTTTGGGTTGATCTCTTCTTCTTCATAATTTCACATTTCTTATTTGAGTTGGCATTTCACTTAAGAATTAAAATTCTAATGAGCTATTTGGAATGCACTACAAAACTATGTCATGATATAATTTATAAGCAGCTAATTTTAGATCTGTTCTAAATTGCAATTTACATGTGTGGCCCTCTGAATCACAGTCCAAGGAGATAATTAGTTATTTATTTGATACTCTCTTGATTTTCTCTCCTCCAAAACTTTTATCACAAGTCCATTAGAATCCCACCAAACCAATTAGTTTTTTTTTTTAATTTTCTATTGTCTATTAACTCTGGAACCCTTATAAATGTAGCTTTTAGATTGTTTTGTCACAAAACAGTTTTTTCTCTCATCTAAAACTGAATACAAAACTTTGCTTTCTCCTTAGATTTGTACTTTTGCTGCAGAAAATAGATGGTCTTCAAAGGCTGTGGGTTCTAAGCAGAACCGCCAGTTCGTTCTGTGTGCATGAGGCTATGTGGTTTATTATCTAAATTTCTGTCTAGATAAGATAGGATTCAAAAACTGATGCTTTGCGTTCCATTTTCATAAGTAATTGCCACATTACTCTCCATAAGTTTGCTCCTAGATTACAGAACAAAATATCGTTTGCACAGTTTAGATATTCATCCATATCCTATTTGTGCAGTTTTGAATCACAGATTTAATGGCTCACAATGTATTGTCTCTGCAGCCTTATTGTTGCACAGCATTCTGGGATGCGTTTGGGATGCATTACGTGAAAAGCTTTGGAGGGGAGCAGAATGTACTCTATTGTGGTGCATAGTGGATAAGATCACTGTGCTCAGCGTTGACATTTTAATTCACTTAATTCCTCTCGGTAATCTCCAGACCTAGTTGTGTCCAACAGATGCGTCACAGAGAGCAATTTGGGGCTGATATTCTCATTCCAGGACATACTCCACACTCATCTGCAGGAATAAACAAAAAACCAAAATGAAATCGAGACTCAATAAAACACGCTTCTTCTCGCATTAGAAATTGAACGCATTTTACGCTGTGCTTATTCCGAGTCAAGAATAAGCAATACAAATTGATTTCTATTGATTCAAATTCATTTTTATTAACAGATATTACTGTTAGGCTCTACAGTTAATTTGTGATGCTTTTTCCACGATCATATTTCACAAAACGAGATTCAATTGGACACATGTGCAACATCATACGGTTCCGCCCACAGGCTCTTTTTATATTGTTGACACGAAGCTGAATATTAAATATCTGACAGTGCTGGTTTAATAAGGGCTGAATGCAACTCAGAGTAGATCCCCTGGAAGGAGACGACAGAGACCGTGTGACATTAATCATTGAGCGCTGTTACAAACGCAAAGTGGATTACTTTTTCATGGGAGTTTTACCACTTTCTAAGCTCTTTATCCCCCTATTGCATTAGGATATTTTGTGCTGCCACACTGGTTATTAGACTAAAGAAAAAAAAACTTTTTTTGGTTGTTAAGAGTTTTATTAGAGTTGCCAATGCAACATGCTGCTATACACTGCCACATCTAATATTATAATGAACAATGGCAAATGAATAAAATAAATCATCATCACCACCACCATCATTATCATCATAATTTTGATAGTGACATAAATATCCCCTGTGGTCATTTTGTTTTTAAATGATTATGGAGTATTGTATGGAATATTATGGTTGAAACCATATAAAAACCAAATTAGAAGAGGATGCTTTAAGGCTTGTAAAGTTGTAGCAAGTAAAAATCGAAAATCTTCTATAAATTGACTGTATCCCAGATGACATTTGAACACAAGAGCAAACATTTCATGACATTTCAGATTTTCACCCCATTTTCACCCCAATCATTTGAATGAAGTCAAATTGCCTAAACATAACCATTTATTATACAACATTTATTTCTTTATTGAAGATATCTGGAACTATAACACCACGAGGCAACAACGTCAAGTATAAAATTCTATTGAGAGGGAGACTCAGAGATGGGAAGAGATAAAGACTCCAAGATATAAAGACGCAGCATGCTATGTGGTTTCCCTCTCACAGGGGGTTACATTATACACATGATGAATCTTATCAAATAGTATTGACCACTGTACATATATGAACGTATGACCATAATCATATAATTTAGCCTAAATTGCTGCTTATGTCCTTATGGACCAGTGGTGCTTTTTCCTGTATGTCAATGATCTGTCAACATTGTCCCATCACCCACTGGTCTCCCGCACATGGAAATATTTATGATAATGAAACACCTTGAAACCTGTAATAGTTCCCATCTGTCAGAAAATCGGGGCGTGCTGCCAGCTGTCTGCCGCTCTGTCAAAAAATTAATATATTGCAAAATGTGTGACGAAAAGTGAAAGGAATATTTTATGTACGTATAGATGGGCATTGCTATTATATTGTGCACAGTCCATCATCAGATGCTCTCTTATTTTTAGCTGGTTGTTACCAAACCTAGTGATGTGAAATTTATTATCAGAAGACTTACAGAATTTCAAAAATGCTTCTTGCTACTGTAAAAAGTAAAAGGAAATATTAACTCATGAATTTCTCCATTTAGTGGCTTTTAGTTTGAACATCCAGATAGATGACCTTAAGCCAGAAGTTTCCTCAGATTTTTTTTGACATTTGATAATATAAATGAACAGAATATGTCCTTTCTTATATATAAAAGCAACCTTAAAGACCAACAGCTTCATAAAATTAAATCAGTGAGCTTTAGACAGATAAAAAGACCTAAAGATGATACAGTAGCACTTAAAACGGAGCTGGAACAGACCCTCGGGTCTCAATTACTGGATCGAGCTACAGAGGAAGAGAACAATCAACAGGAAAGAAGGACAGGGAGAGAGAGGCAGATCGAAAACACAGCATTAACTTTGAAACATGAAAAGAGGTTCCATGAACCCAATTCCCACTCCACACTGGAGCTATGCAGTGGAATTGGGATGCTACGGACCCAGGGCAAATATCGCCATGTGCTGTCTAAGATGGCTCTACACGTTCTCTGTATTCCTGCCGCCAGCGGTTTTTACTTCATGTTCCTGTGGCTAACCGGAACCTTGTTGTACCTTGTTGAGTTTGTTTTAATTTAAAAAACGGTGTCCTTGGAAAAATCTGTGTCTAATCCTTTACTGTCAGGATGGGGATAAAAACCAGTCCTGTGCACAGCTCTACTCCACACCACATCGACATTCCATCATCAGCAGAAAGTATATGGTTAGACTCCTAGTTGAAATGCCTACCTAACAGGTGTGACGTGATAGATAGATAGATAGATAGATAGATAGATAGATAGATAGATAGATATAGATAGATAGATAGATAGATTCAGAATTATGCTAAAGAATTCCAAATACTTGAACACCTAAAATCATATGCTGTTGTTACCACATTGCTTATCAGAAAACAAATTCCATCAAATCCATCAGCTAAAATGGAGCTAAAGTTTAAAGCAGTTTTGGGGAGGGAGTACCATGCTGTCACACAGAGAAACACTGCGGGCTAGCACAATTCTGTATTGACAACACTGTGCGTGTCCCTTTGTAGGAGCCATCCGATATCAGAGCACATGCACAACTGTGAAGTCATTTTCTGCTCATTGACTTTCAACGACTCAGTGAGGCTAGCCCTACCAGCTTTACAAATTCAAATATAAACTCAGCTGGATATGTTATTGCTGTGCCAGCATAAACATACCATCATGAGAGCTCTTTACATCTGAGGACTGAGAAGTGAAAGTTGAAAGGGACAGAAGTACTGATGATACAGTTGTAAACGTCCTATATGCTGCTTATAATAAATAAAAAAAGAGAAGAGTTTTCATTTAAACTACTTGGTTGCTCAGGATCAATTGATCACTGTCTACAATCTCTTCCTTACTTTTCTCTGAGAGGCCAAAAACGTAAAGTCGTCACCGATCAATAGATAGATACAAAGAATACCTTGAACAATAGCTAATATCCCATGAGCCGCTGTAACGTGGCATAAATATTCAGAGATTATTATTGGCTGATATGCTTATCCAGGACGACTTCCAGGACAGTAACTGTCACAGTGTTGAAAGTTGTATATTAGAATCAGAATTATAACTGACATGTAATATGAAACAGAAGCTATTTCTATCACATAAAATTCCTATCACTTTCCCATCCTTGTTTTCTGATGGGTTTATTATTTCAGTATCATTTTAGGTAGGGTTGCAACCGGAACACATTTGAGGGAATATGAAATCCGCAGACTAAACTGAACCCTGATGCTATGCCTTTGTGTGGTTTTCACTCGTTGTTAGCAAGTTTATTATCTGTGCTGGAAGTAGGAGTACCAAAAATAATGACATTCTGATACATATTGAACACTGTTGTCTTCTCTGATCATGGCCTCCCATTGGTGAGAAAAGTTGCAGCAGCCAGCAAGGGGTAATATGCATCGTTTAGCCTTCATAGCTTCATAGCAACAGCTGCGGCAGTGAACGTAGACCCACCGGCCTGTTTGACACAGTGCGCAGGACTGACCTTTGACCCAACATGCTGATGCTGACTCAGAGTGATCAGATCAAAAGAATCAGTTCAGAAGGCTTGTTGACAGGAACACACGGGTGTGGGTTACAAAGACTGGTCTAAAGATGAATAACGATTCTCTAATGACAGTGGCACTGCAGTTTATTCTCCAGGGCTCATGCTGGGGAAGTGTTTGCAATTTGCATAATGGGTGTAATTGAAGTTGTTAGGGGTGTGGCAATCTTTTTATAGTGGTAATCGTATTGTGGACATTATTTGTGATTGCATAGTCGGATGTAGTTGTTGTTGAATGTGGAAAACCGGATTTACCAGACAATGGCAACAAATGAGCAATAAATATAATGAGGAATAGGAGCTGTCTTTACGGACATAATTATATTTTATGTAAGCAAGATCAGCCTCACAGACTTTTCCAGACTAGAGTTCAGTAAGGAGGAGTGAAAGTTACTGTTACAGGCCAAACTCCTGATCATGGTGAAGGAGCTTATAGCTAACATGGTGGACAATGTAACGCTCACACAAATAACAGACATTTCTGAAATATTACAAATGCAACAACCACCTGACCACAAAAATTGAAACTCTATTCATTTATTTTTCTCCAAATTCAGATTTCAACATTAGTGCTAACAATAGAATTTACCTCACTCCTATACTGCATGCTCAAAATTTTGCAGCAACATTGGGGAGTTTCCATATCACAGCAAAATTGGACGAACGTTGAAGGTTAGCTGGGCATTTGCTGTCTATGTAACTGTCATGATTATATTCATTCATAACCCAGGCCACAGCAGAAAACCATAATGTTGGTGTATATACCATTACAAAGACTCAGCAGGGGAGCACTGAGAACGGTACATGTCCTAAAATATGGTACAGATTTATGGTAACTATGAAGATACAAAAAGTTTTTGTTTTGTTTTTTCATTTCATATTTCAAATATTTGATTTCCTATTCTGAGGATGTGGAAAACAAAATGAACAAATGTGAAATATCTGTGAATTTTGTACGCTTAAAAAAGAATATATGACTTTTATACTGAGCCTGATATGTTTGTTTTTTTTTCTTTGGGGGAGGGGTGAAACATGGTTTTTGGAATGGGTTGTTGATATGCGAAGAAATATATCAAAGAGAGGTTTAAAATATAGAAAGTTTAAAAAGTGACATTTAAAAAGAAACAAAGTGTTATATTTGCATGGCTTCCTGTATTTTTCAAGAGAAGAAATATATTGTTGTGTATTTTGAGTGGATGTATGTCAAAAACAAAACAATAGGAACTGAAATACCAGCCAGAACTGCAGGTTCTGTCTGTCTCTCTCTCTTTTTTTAAAGGATTTAGGTCTAGGTTACATTTTTGATCTCTATTGCTTTATGTTACCAATTGCTTTGAAACCATGACATATGTTGGTATTAATCCAATTTCAATGACTGTAATACTGTATTGTCACTACTGCTGTAACCATCAAAGGTAAGAATATCTGTAAAATGACAGGGAAAATGGCCAACTGCTTGTGATGGAAAAGCTAAACATGAACTCTGTTTACATGTGACTTCATTTTACACATAACGTACATGGTGCCATTTAGCAACTATTTTCATGACTGCATTTGTATAAATACAGTATGATGGTTCAATACTACATCAGGATATCTCTTGGTTTTCAAACCAGCATCCCTTAAATTATACATTGCTTAACCATGCAATTCTCTGCAGGATATACAATATAAGGATATGTTCACAGAAAGTAACATAACATATTTTGGGCCTTTGGAATTTGCTTTCATATCTCAGAACTGGTCATTGATGTACAGTAGGCCTTTGTTTTTGAGAACGTTTTTGAGAGTGTGACTCATTTGTGATTTGTAAAGCGTATCTTTTTATTCAACGATATATTTGTCAAGCGATCTTATATCGTTTTATTATTACATATCTGTTTCATTATAGTTGTTGCTGTTTTAAAAATGAGTTGCAAAACAAAAACATCACATTAAAATGAAATGCGCAAAGCTTAAAACCTCAAGCTCTGACAGCATGGTACACCGGACTGAACTGTATCTCGGCTGTCATCTCATGTCTCCCACCAATAGTCTCATAACAGGTGACCTGAATTAACATCGACTAGTCCGTTAATTCTACCGTCGGATCGCTGGCATGTACAGCTGTGTCCTAGAGAAGCCCCTGTCCAACCCATTCTGAAAAAAAGGTAGACAGGCCGTAGACTAAAGTGAACAAAATGAGGACGCTTTCATCATCACTGCATAAGCAGATACAGTGATATTCCCAAAGCTAGTGAATTAGAGATGGTAATAGGGTTTAAGGGGGTGGGGGTATGATGGATAGGGGGGATCTTCTCTACCTCCATAAATCTGCCCCCTAGTGGAGCTTTCTGTCCAGTCTCACTTCACTGAGCAAATAAACTCTCCGCAATCGATCAGAAAAGCGGGCCCCAGATCCCTGAGAAATTGGCCCTCTATTAGATGACTATAAAGCCAATAGGATCCACAAAGCGGTGGATCTCTAAGGGTACCAAGTGTTTCACGGCTGCTCTTGTTGTGAAAGACAGGCCCTGGGTCGAAACGCTAGGCCCAGCCTGGAGCTAATTGCTCAGTGGCTCATTCAGATGAGTTATGTGAGAGTGTGTAGATGAAACCGTACAGATGGGGGGTTGAGGGCTTTTTCTGTGGGTCAGGTTACCACATTTATTTTCAGCATTGTCATTAACGGCATCACCGCAGTAGTGTTTTTACCACAAACACCAAGGCTTTTCCATTGCAATGCACTGCACCTTCTCTGAAGTAAAAAAAAGGTTAATGAAACACAATTTGACAGATGTACGTTAAACAATGTCAATGGTACGAAAGAGCTTTTTTTATTTATCTACAGCTCTATCTAATACTTTTCTGTTTTCACTTCAGTCTATTCTCTCTCTCTCTCTATCCCTCTCTCTCTCTCGGTTGTGAATATCAATGAAAAGATACATCTGTTGTAAGAAAAAATAAACTCACCAAATTTGGTTGCTTGTTCTCTCCTTTTTTCTGATAATGACATTTAACCCTTTCTCTTCCCAATTTCTGTACGAAAAGATCTATTTCTATATTTGCAATAAATTTTTAATTAGAAAATAAAAAAACTGTCTCTGTTTCTTGTCCAGTGGATTAAGTAATTGTTCCAAATCAGCAGCTTTGCATGAATATGTTTGCCATGTCCATATTCTATATGTTTATTCATTTAAGGTTTGAATAAAATAAACTGAGCTGATTTTCCTCAGTACACTTTAATTAGTATTGTTAACAGAAGCATGTTATTAATTTAATGGCACAATGATTGTGGATGGACACCAGCAACTATAAGATAATGTCCATTAACTTATTGTTGTAGTATGTGCATGAATGTTTATTTGAAGGGTCGGAGCATGTTTAAGAGGTGTGTGTGCGTGCATGCGTGTGTGTGTGTGTGTGTGTGTTGTGTTTGAGGGTGATGATAAATGTGCATAGGTGTGCATGTGACTGCACTGATGTACATGTTTGTTTGTAACACATAAATGTCTTATAAATGATATATATTCTATACACTGTGTCGTGATTGGCCAATGAGTTACGCATGTTAGTGGCTGTAGCTGTAATCGAGTTCTCTACTGTAAGCAGGATGCGAAGCCCCAGTGAGCTGCTCAAAGCATACACGCGATGATCAAGTCCTCCTCCCATCGCCCAGTCAAACAAACACCCCTCTCACGCGTCCGATGGCTGATTGAAAGTGCCCTCTCGAAAACCTACATCAAAAGCACCCGCGATGTTGAGTCTCTCACAAACACTACAATCAGGGGCCTCAAACAAGTGGAGCACGGTGGGGCACCCGCTCTCCAAAGCCACCCCTGTAGTTCATCTCCGAACGCCAACTAAGTGCCACTCTCTCCCGCTACGGCGCCCCTGCGGCCGGGCCTCTTGTGCCGACGGTGCCTACTCCTGGTCCATGAGATCTGTACCTCTGGAGGTTTTTGTGATTCCCGTGACACCATCTGGAGTGCTGGTGATGCCAGGGCCCACCAGGTCAGAGACGCCGATGAAGTCATGTGTACAAGAGTTGGAATCGAGTGCCAAAGCCAGTGGACAATGACTGTGAACAGGCATTCTGTGAATGCTGACTACATCACAGACTATGTTGGATCAGGGCAAGAAAAAAGCCAACCATAACATACTGTATTCTCCTATATTATATGGCTATAGAGTAGTTCCAGCAACATGTGACTCCAAATTAACTTATCCACTTACAACTGAACATGAAGGCTCAAATGTAACAGGTCAATAACCCCCAGCACACGTTTTATTGTATATGAGTGTTTAATTATTTCTGTGCTTACAAGCAGTGGTATAAACCACTTTAGTCTGTGAAACTGTGTGAAAATAAACCACATTCCTGGGCTATGCCTGCGATAGGTGCACTTTCATACAGCCTCATAGCCCATCATAATTTACTCCTGAAATAAATGCTAAGCCTGGCTGACAACTGGTTTCAGTCCATCTGAAACTGATATTCTGGGGTTTCTCGTTGGTGTGTGACATTTGGTGAGCCATCAAGTGTTATCAAGTGTTAAGTACTCAGTGATCTGAGCTAATCATATTGTGATACTGTGGGGCGTAAGCCTTTTTATTGGGCCACAAAAGCCAGTGATTGACAGTAAGGCCTGGCCTCTCCCACTATGGTATCATGTGGTCTCAGACTCAGACTAGTTGCTATGTCCATCTACTCCGCTCTGCAGTTGCGTGCGTGCCAGTATTGTTCTGTGGGATTAACCTGAAGATTAACAGCAGCAAACAGCCATCACAAACTGTACTGCGGTTATCGTGCCGCGTAACAGCATGGCGGTTAATGACACTAATGCCTTTTGAAGTCCAGAAAACTCCAAACAGATGTTTTTAAATATGGGAAGCTCTAAATATAGTCTGAGAAACTTTGATGAATCACGCAGCTGTCAGCTCCAACTGCCATCCAGGTGGAAAATTACCTTTAGTAAATAATGTTTTTCCTCTAACAAAGCAACAGGTACACTTTATCCTTAATCCAAATGTAAGAAAATTGTGCATAGGGGTGTGTGTGTGTGTGTGTGTGTGTGTGTGTGTGTGTGTGTGTGTGTGTGTGTGTGTGTGTGTGTAGGAGAGACTTTGTCATGGAAAATGCCAAAGGATATATTTGCTTTTGTTTATACCTCATCATTAGATGCCAGATCCAAAGTAGGTTAAATGAGCAATAAACTGCTTTCAATGATCAATGCAACAAAAATCAACATATTTTGGTACTCTTCAGGTCCAGAATTGGCTACCCTTGAACCATGATAAGATATGACACTTGAAAATATCACAACTTTTTAAAATTTCCCTGATTTTTTTGAACAAGGTACATCAGTGAAGTATAATGACTGTGAAATAAGCACAGCTGCCTTACAAATAACCTGTTAACTTGGGTCGCAAGGCCATGGCAAGCATTTAATAAGGGAGAATTAAAGCATTTTGAATCCCAAATGCTCATCATTTAGGTACTTTATTACTGAAATGGCCCCCCTCTAAACCTTTACCATGTGGAGAGTTTTCCTCTCGCAGGTTTGTGGTCATGCCGTTCGTATTGTCCATCTAACCGGTTTCAATACCGAGGTAATTATCTGACACAATGCTGCTGATCTGCAGCGGCGAGTCCGTAGGCCTATATTATTCCACTTTATTACCCATGTCAAAGGATAGTAATGAACAGGATAAATCAATGAGAGTGCAGTATATATAAGCTCAGTGCTGCTGAATTAAACATGGCTCCTGTAGGTAATGACCATAGTTCAC
Organism: Albula goreensis; assembly: GCA_022829145.1. Taxonomy (NCBI): domain Eukaryota; kingdom Metazoa; phylum Chordata; class Actinopteri; order Albuliformes; family Albulidae; genus Albula; species Albula goreensis. The sequence goes on from CM040762.1 coordinate 17,437,806, forward strand.
AACAGTGGTCTGGGTTTTCTGCTTTCTACATAATACAATACATTACCATAAATACATCTGCTCAATTCTTCCCCTTAGATTTTTACAGCATTTTTTATTCATATGTGTAGCTGTTGATGCACTCGTGCTTAAATATTTCATGTGGGTGTACGCAGCGCACATGCATATGTGCACACAGAAAAACACACACAAAAGAACAGAGGGAGAAAATGTATACACATACAGTCACAGTCAAAAGAACAGAGGGAGCCACACTCACAAAAGAATATAGGAAGATGCACACACACACGCGCACACACACACACACACACACACACACACACACACACACACACACACAGAGGGAAAACCAATGATGTTAGTCTATACTGTTGGGAATATAAGAAAACAAAGCAATGTTAACAGTACAGTGCACTGCCTCACAAAAGCCTAATTGGTCTTTACAGTTAACACCTCTGCAGCCTTCATTTGCACTTAGACAGAGTCTCGCAGACTTCGACTTAATTAACAACTTATGACAAAAGGAATTTGTGAATTGTGAATGTGCAGGCGTGTGGCTGTCAGTGGGCGTTTTGAGGCAGGAGATACGGGCAGGGGGATCAATCCCTCTTTGTACCTTAATTGTTTTCTCCCGTTGCCTCTTATCCACCGAGGTGATACATTTTTTTTCATTCGTTACCATTGTTACCACTTTCTCTCTCTCTCTCTCTCTCTCTGTCTCTCTCTCTCTTTTTGTATGAAAGCAATTTATTTGAGAGCTTGTTCTGTTCAAACTGAACGCTGCTTTGTTTTGTGAGAAATGAAGGAAGAGGAAGAGGGGGCGGGAAGGTGGTGGTTGATGGGAGGTGGGGGTGCGTTGGGATGTCATGTCGACACACAGTCTCTCTGCCTCAGCCTCCATAGTGGATGTTTTGTACTCAGCGGCGATGGTTCCGACACACTTTCCAACAGCACGCCGAACACTCCCGGTTCCTGTTTGATTTGATTTCTTCCACACCTCCTTTCCAATCCACGCCTGCTTCAGTCTCCAGTCCATCTCCCTTAAACTAACAAGAAGAAAACCATGACTGCACCGTTCACTGTTTGTGTCCATCTCTGATATTTCCCCCCCTTTCTTTCCACTCTCCCTCCATCATTCTTTGTGGGTATGAAGAGATGATCCTGGTTTCTTTTAATGGGGGAACTCCATGTATAGCATCATAAACAGACACCTGCTCTGTGGCATGCTAACCTGTGTAAAGCGTGAGCCGAAAGTAATTGGTTGTACATGCTTGTGGGTTTGGCTCCAGGACTACAGCTCTACCTCTTCCATCCCAGGAAAGAGTGAACTCACTCCACTGATCTCCCTGCTGTCAATCTACACCCACCCCCACCCCCCTCTCTCTCACATAACAAACCTCATTATTTTTTCCCATGTGAACAGAATAATAACTGTCTCAGAACTATATGTGCAACACTACAATATGTGATTATTTACTTATCTACAGTTTTGTATGTTCATGAATCATGTTCACCACACAAATGTCATCAAAGACTTGGATTCATTGGTCAAATGCAAATGTTGACAATGCATAAACATGTTTATGATTTGACAGCTGATGCTGAGGAAATGTAGGCCCTAAGATTTTCAGGTCTGGAAGTCCAGGTCTGAAACTCTGGGTGTGTCCTTGATGACTTCACCTCAGCTGCTCTTCTAAACATCGCAGTGGTATAAATGAGTTATGAGCATGTAAGATGCCCCGAGTCCAGGCATCTGCCAACAGAAATCATGTGAAATGGATGTCAGCGCTGACCGACACATGGGCAAAACCGAGGGTTTCTTGAACCCATGAGCCACTGCTAACTTATTTATCTTTGAAAATGCATCCCTCTAGAATCCCTCTACCCCAGTCTGCCCCCTTTCTCTTACTTTCTTTCTTCTTTAGGCTTTTTTTTCTCCTCATTCTTTTTGAAACCATACACTCTATCTTACCCTCTTTCCCCTTTTCTTATATTTTCCATTCCACCCTTGTTTCTACCCTCTGGGTTTGAAACTGATGTCTTGGTACATTTCTCTTATAACATTTGCAAGCCTTGAGTTCTGTCTCCCTGAGTGATTGTTCTATCTCTCACATTAAAATTCAAAATGCCTGATTATACATTTTTAAATATTTCTTAAGCATACTCCCATACACTTAAACATGAAAAAATAAAATACATATAGCCTTGGTATCAAACTATAATGGAGCCATGACAAGCAAAATAATGGTAATACACACATATTGTGTGTGTGTGTGTGTGTGTGTGTGTGTGTGTGTGTGTGTGTGTGTGTGTGTGTGTGTGTGTGTGTGTGTGTGTGTGTGTGTGTGTGACTCAATAACTTCACTCAGTGTTCTGCAGGTTTTTGGTTGCAGGCTTAGATACATTGTTCCGCAGTTGGGGCAGTCGGCTCTTCTCCTAATAGGATTACAAGTTTTTCATCTTTTGTTAGGGAAGCAAAGTTCTCTATAGTTTGAGACAATAAATATGCTTCTCTAATATTTTAATATTTTTCACAATAAATACTTTCCCTCTCTCTCTCTCTCTCCCTCCCTCCCACTCTTTTTCTCACCCTGTTTCTCTCTCTGTAGAACCGCTTTCCAGCACAAGCTTTTAATATAGAGTAATGTTTTTGCAGGAGCATTAAGTACAGCTGTCTGCCTGGTCTGTTTAGGTTTCCTCCTCAGCTCATCCAAGCGGAAACAGGCCAGGGCCGGGGATGCGCTCCGCTGCTGTCTCCATTACACCATGTAATTCTCTCTGTACCGCTCTCTCTCCGGACCGCCAGGTAAGTCAATTAATTCTACCAGGAGGGAAGCCATCCTCTAATGAAATCCGGAAATCCTCGGGACGGGTCTCAAGCGGTGGAGACATCTCTCTGGCCTTCCTCTTTTTCTCTCTCCCTCTCTTGCTCTGTCTTGCTGACTTACAGGGAAGAGGCGGCGGATTACAACGGGAGCCAGGGTGACCTCTACAGCCACAAAAGCACGGCACTGCAGACTCACAGCGAGAAGAGACAGATTGTGCGAGAGTAGAGGCGTGGAGGTGACCTCGAAAGCCACGACACCCGCCACCTTCTTCCTTTACCAGAACCAAGAGGAGAAAATTCACAAATCAAAGCACTGTCCTTACACACAAATTAGCATAACAGACACTGATGTGCACAACAGACTGAGCTATACCTCAGGAATGCCACAGGATATAGACATTCAGACCACTTCAGTTGGGCCAGTGGGGGTTTCCAAAGATACTGTTGTACAATATATTGGTCTGCCACCCAGCAAATTGCCCAATTTTAAATAAAACCTGACAGAGTTAATTCAACTCTAACAGAGTCGATATGACTCCAATAGGGAGAAAATGTATTCAATCAGAGTTGATTTAACATGAAACGTTTTGCAGTGGCACATGGGCCAAATAATCCGGCCATTGGCAGAGCTGGTGCCTTTGCGAGCCAATTAAAAACTTGTACAAAACATCAATAGGATGCCCTGATGAATGAGAAAGCAAAATGGAATATTGATTATTAATATTTTCGAGGCTGTAACTCACACAAGCCCCATGGTGGAGAGCAGCGTGTGTAATGAGGTATTGCAGTAAATGGCCAGGTTGTTAACATTGCTCCTTTGATTCTGCAAAAGACATGACTGTATTTAAGGATATGGCTAACTTCATGACCGTGGGAGGTAAGCCAATGGGGGTCCAAGCATCAGACAGAGCAAAACGTTTAATCATTTTACAAATCAGTATTGTTAGCTTACCAAACTGTTTTTGACAAAGGAGTCTTTTGAATGTGATTACATATGCCAAACCTTATGTTTACTGTCATTTATCAATCAGTACGCACACAGAACTAGTGTTGCAAGCTCAAAATCTTAAAATCAGAAGCTGCAGTTAGGTAAGCCAGCCAAATGCAAAATGAGAAATTTACTTTTGCTAATTTATTAAATATATCAATGCTCACTGGGGACCGGCCAGATTTTTCATTATGTATTTTCAAAAGTCTGCAATGCTGTTTTTTAAGTGCCAACAGTGGATTTCAATGACTTCACTATGGGTTTGCTGACACTGAGGTTTGCTATCAAGAAGGTGCAGTAACTAGCTAGATGGAACTAGCTAGTAATTCAATAAAGCCTTTATGCAGTTTCTTTGATATGTGTTTGGTTCCTGAGATATGCTAGTGAAAATGCTGGGCCATGGGTAAACATAACATTTTTGGCATGACTGGCATCACAAACATAGTTATATTATTTCAGTATTGCTTGTCACATCCTACTGGTCACTCAGCCCAATTTTGCATGGGCCTTCTCACAAAACCTGTAGAGACAGCCTTGGTTTCCGTAGCATTGCTGGCTAAACCTGATTCAAGTGTTGTGCAGATCAACACCTGTTAACCAGTGGATCTTTAGGGCAGGGAGGTGGCAGCTAACTGTGCTCATTGTGCTCATTGCAGGGTCTCCGTGGTTGCAGTGAGTCCTAATCTGGGATTGGGACATGTACCTTTATACTGCTAGCTCAGGCATGTACGTTTGTGTCTTTTTCACATTGGCTGATGATTGATGCAACACTCAACCTCCGCAGCTTGGATCGATCGGCCTGCTGTGATCCAACATGGCCGACGCTGGGTGTGATTTAGAAACCCCTGCAGTGTGCAAGGAGATAATGCCCTTATCTAGATTTGGCGTGGGGAATTGTTTATCCTGTGCCGGTGAGGCAGGACACCCTGGCCCTGCTCCTCTAAAGTGGTCGCCGTGGGGAGGCTCTGCCTGATGGAGCCTGCCTTTCTCTGCTGCTGGCTGCCGCGCCTGGAAGCCATTCAGCACCCCTCACACTTATGTATCGCCTCTTAATACCTCAGTGAATTTAGCGAAAACAGAGGTGGAGGGATTTCAAAGAGAGGGAGAGAGAGAAAGAGAGAGAGAGAGAGAGAGAGAGAGCATGTGTTTGAGAGGAAGAGAGGGAAGTTTTGTACCTCTGTGTTAACAATTCATGAACACCTCTCTACCCTAGTTCCTTCTCATTCTTCATTAATGTAGGTTATTTGGGCCTCTGGTTTTCATGGAGCTGAAGGCACATCCTGTCTATTTTTTAACTTGCACAGGTATGTGTATACAAATCCTACCTCTCTGCCCTTATCTGACCTTGTGCTAAGGTTTAATCCCGTTCAAATGGTTATGTCTGACCAGATTCCCAGTTCATTTGCACTTTTAGGAATTCAAATCATTTCTAAGGCAGCTTTGTCTAGAGGAGGAACATGTGATTGGTTGTTTGTTAAAAAGGGAGCTGAGCTATAGATGTATCAGCCAATGCAAAGAAGGTTTCATTAATGGACAAATATAGCTAGCTAAACCAGCATTCCATTTAGCTCATTTTTACAGTGCTTGACTGAAATATTTTCCTTTAATCTTCTTTTAGATAGCTAGCTAATCTCCTTGATGGAGCTTTAATAGGACAAGATATGAAGACAAGAACATGCTAGCTGACTTCATCAATAAAAGAAGGTAAAATGATATAGCGCATAACATAACATTTTTTAAAACTGAGCTAGGCTTTTCTACATACACAAGAAACCAAAAGAGTGCAAATGGCAGGGTCTAAAAGGGCATTAAAAACAGACTGTACAGAACAACCACATATTTCCAGTCTGGTTAAAATTACAGAAGATTCAGTGCACTCTCTCACATCCCCAGACTGTGAAACTATTAAAGTGAATCTTAAACTGCCTACAATATTAAAGTAATTGATTGTAGAGACAGAAACATTTTGCTCACAGTGAGTCTCATGTAGTATTCATACTACTTTAATAAGTGCTGCAAACTGCATAACCATTCTCATAAGTTCCATTGGTATAAATTTTATAACTAGGACATAGTTATTAGGTTTCATAGGCCATGTGGTATTATGCTGTGTTATGTTATGGGGATGCTATATCAGTAGTCTTATTTTTATCATTTTGAGCTTCATAAGGGTTTTTAAGTTGAAGGTATGAATGCAAGCCCAAATTAAAATGTTTTCTTTGAGAATATTATAGATTGATGTTTTTAATTTAGCTATGGCCCTAAACATAATCAAAGTTTCTTTAAAAGCCTACTTCAGCCAATAAAACTAAAGCAGAGAGTGGCAATATAGGAGCTGCCAGAACTAGTTGAAGTAGACATTGCCATAAATTGAAGTAGACACCTTTTCATATGGTCACTATCGTTGGGAACAGGTTATCTTGGTTGATGTGTTGTTGTGTGATGTCATCAGTAATAGGTTTGATTATACATTATGGAGCATGGGACATAATTTCAAGAGGAAGTCAGTAAGATAGTCCACATGCTATTACGGACAGCATGTTCATACTTTCATTTACATTTCAATCGGGCCTTTAAATTTGACTCATAACTGAATGCAAGTAAAATGTTTGTCTTTACAAGCACTGATAAGTAAGGGATGATCAAAACTAACTTCTGATTAAAAAAAAATTAAATCTGATTAAACACAAAAATTCAGCATGCAAGATTCAATTGCATTCAATTGTTTTTACTGGACTGATTGAATGCTGGCCATCTGGTATTTATCTTTAGGTCATTGTTAAGGACAAATGTTGCTTGAATCCACCCATGTTTTCCATGATATGGAAATCAGGACCAGGAAAACACTTTGCACATGGCTAGAGGCTTACCACTCACTTACCACTCATCATAACCCCTAACCCGAATTAGACATTCGCTGTCAAGAGTTATAGATCTTTTCAGAGCAGAGGTCTCTAACCTTGTGCTGGAGGACCATGGGGACTGCAGGTTTTCATTGTTCCTCAGAACCTAATTTATTATTTAATGCAACTGAATACTCAGTAACTTAACCTGACCTGGTCTCTTGAGTCCAGATGAGCTGTTGGCTTTACATTGAAAATATAAAACAGCTGACCCTTTAGCCCTCATGGGACCAGGGCTGAAGGCCTCTGTTTTAGAAATAATGTACTGTACATACAGTATACTCATCCCACATTACAGATCATGTACAATATGGCATAATATTGTTCTATACCATATCCATCTTGGTTGATGATAGCAACAGGGCTGAGATCATGAATAGAAAGTGATAAGAGTGTACTGCAAACCTAACCACTCCCCTCAATAGGTCGGCCAATGAAAAGCGGATTTGCCGTAACTAATGTGTGCATATTACACATTAAGAGCTCACACCATGAGAGCGACCTGAGTCTGTACTTGACATCTGGTCGCAAAATGCACTGCAAGTTGAAATGTTACAAAGAATTAATGTATGTGTGTGTCCATTTCATAGAATCTAAAGCTACTGACCAAGAAAAGTATTAAGTACGAGGACATGTGGGTCAGGCAGTGGATTTAAAGCTAGCAGTGGATTATCAGGAGAGGCACAGAATTAAAGAGGGACAGCAGTTGGCTGATGAGAGAGAGGCCTCTGTCTACCCAACCCATTACACATTAAAATGTGTGTTTTATTCACCACAACTAGATACTGCTGTTTTTGTTCATTCAAGCCTGTCCCACAACTGGCTTGTTTCTGATAGAACCCAACATATAGGGGTTATAAAGACGTTGGAATGCTATGCATTCTAATGGCCCTGTGTTGTTGTTGTGAATAATTAATCGCACACCCATAAAGAGCATTTTCAATATGTCAGATTTAAAGCATTGCAGGGTAAGACTGTTTCATTGCATGGGTTTGAAACACAAACATTAAATGCATAATGACAAGGCCTTTATGTTTTCCATACCAACCTAACGTTTGATCCTCTGTAATGATGATATAAAATTAATGTTGATTAAATATAAATGGCACACATTAAAGTTTTAATATATTTTACAGTGCATGGTTTTCCATATCCAGTGCTTTGTTTCCAACATGCTTTCATTTCATATTATGATAATGTCATTGCACTGTACATCACTGTCTGGTACCCTGAAATGAATATAGTTTTAATATAGATGAAGATTACCTTTTTTAATATAATTTTGTTGTTGTGAATATGGGATTTGTGTGTCCGAACTTTCGCTGCTTTAAAGGCAGCGCAACATCACTGGGATGGACTGTAACCTGGTATTTAGGGTAGCGCACTGTACACGACAGGAGTAAGGCAGAACCTGTTAGCCTTTTTGGACCTACCTCTGTACGGGTCTCAGACGCGTAGCATTTTCTATGTAAGCTGGGCTGTTTCTGAATATAAGGGCATTCACACCCTTACCTTGGTTTCTGTTAGACTAGAAGGCCCCAGATGTACTGTAACCTGTGAAACCCCTGTTGAAACATTTTGGTCAATCCCCCTGGATATATTTCATGGACTGCTGAAGATATTCTCCCTCAGTAGTTTGTTTCTAGTTCTCTTGGATGTGGAAGTGTGTCTCCAGTCAGGATTTGTACTTTTTTCTAGGAAGCCAGTTTTTCAGTATACCTTTTTAACATTTTTCTGGTGATGATGAAATTGTAATAATACACTGTAGCTTGTACTGATTTGTTTGTGAGTAACATTGAATAGTTTCCACATAATGGATCTCATTTATCAATATTTTTTAATAAAAGCGTTTGTATGTTTACATATACGAGGATACAAATGGATTAGAAATTCTGCTGGATTATCAAACAGAAATAGACATAACCTTGTAATATTAAGGTATGAATTCCATTATTTTATACTCATGTAGATGTAACTCAAATCTGAAATGAAAAAATGTACTCAAATGGAGACATTTAGAAAGATTAGCGGAGCTACTGTTTGCATAAACAGACAGAATGTATGTGGGGCTCATGTTATTTATGCTCTTATGTTAGTTGAGGGCCCATTCAAAATCCAGACAATCCATAACTACTCCAAATGATGTATAAATATGACAGAGCATTTGCCTCTACAATGATACTTTTGTGATCTCAGCCATGTTTAATGTAACTATGTACGATAGTCTTGGTATCAACTGATACTGTATTAACCCTTACAAGGTGCTTAAAGTGTTTTCACTTTTTCCCAAAAATATATACTTTATGCAGTAAAATTAGCATGATATGGGATCAAATAAAGCATTACAGAGCCTTTATTTCAGCGCTCAGAGAAGACTGGCGATTGTTTTGTGGCTGTGACTAATTCCTTGGTGGACCCAGAGCCTCCACATAATTTCCATTGAGCAGAAAGTCCTCAGGCGAGGTCTGCAATTATACAATTATGACTTCGCCTCCTTTAATCCTGCCAAGCAAATTCATTTATTTGAGCATAAATGCCTTAAAGTAAGTACTGTACGCTCTTCAAGAGTTTCCTTCTTTCTCTTTTTTCAGCATTTCACTGGCCGGCCATTCTGTCTGCCAGAAGTGTTGAACTCAAGAGTGATCAAATAAGTGACTTCACCAAGGGAAATTGTAGAAAGGAAAATTAATTATGAAATGACTGTATGCTTATTTCTGTTCTAACTGAAAGCCTATTTTTTTGTTAGTCGTAATGGGTACGTCTGGCAGGGACCAGATACATTATGCTAAAACTGCAGCAGACAAGCACTCGCCCTGTTTGTGGAGGGGTGTGGTTGTTTGAGTCATGAGGGAGTAGAAATGCAAGGAACCGCTAGACTGCATACAAGTACTCATTGTCAGATATTTTTAAAAAATGTCCCTCTTTTTACTGCAGAAGAATTGACAGTTTGACAGATCATAATCTGTAAAAATATAAATGACGTGCTGTCTGTCAAAAGAAACCATTAAATGTTTTGATGAAACAAATCATAAAAATGTGATCTGAGTTATGGTACAATTTATCTTGTATTCAGTATTTAAAGGGTATTCATCCTATGTAACTTTGACAAGTGGATATGATTCTGTATAAGAATCGTTTTGAAGTTGTATTGTATATAAGAGTGTGCATATGTACGACACAGTGAGATGTTAATCATCTACAGCAGTGGTCACTGAAGTGTGGTCCTTGAGGGCTACAGTGTCATACTGGTGTTTGTAATGACTCAGAACTTAAGGCCAATTAAAAGAATGGATAACACTGCTGGCCCACCTCACCTGGACTTTTGGGTCTGCTACGATTAACTGAGGTGGAATTTTGAGTGAAAACAAAAACCAGCATGAACTGAATAAACCAAAGTCCACTATGATATATTTTATTTATTCTGTGGAACTAACATTGATTTTCAAACATGTCACATTCAGGTAGGGATATGTGCTTAGTTGGCTGCAGACATTTATTGATTGTAATGTAATTGATGATTTGTGGGAAGCCATACAGTTTAATAGAGCAGGAGCTTTTACATTGCAGTGTTTAATAGTCCCAAGCAGGCACTTGGTTAGCATCTTCAGTCTGTAGGTGAAGGCTTTTCCTGTAGTTTACCTCAGCTGTAATCAAGACTTTCCCTGAGTCTTTTCCATGTGTTGGATTCGGGCCCACTCGAGATCCTTCTCCTAACCCTCAGTATGAGACAGTAGCGCATAATGTAATGAGCTATAGCAATTTGACATAATTCCACCGCTACCTGGTCTCTATGCAGATGCTGGTAACATCCTTAAGTTCCTTTAACACAGCTTTGAAATACAAGAAAACAAAGGCTGATTGTTTCGTCCATACTACAGAAGGGCCTACAGAGAAATTAATTAAGTCAGTTGGATACGTCGATTTGGAACTGAAAAAAAAGCAAGGCACATCGACACATCATCAAATGCCATCGAGATCTTGGGCCTGGGAGTTAAAAGGCTTGAAAAGTGATTTCCTCTAAAATCCATTTTGCGGCAGTGAGGCGTGACAAATGTTCTTTGTGATGTGAGTGGCAGCAGGATTGCGACATGTGACCTACGGCCAATCAAACGGACATGGATATGGAATTAGCCTCATTTTCAGAAAAGCACTCTTTTAAATTCATTTAATTAATTGAGATTGATTATTATTATTGTATTTTTGATGCCAAATGATTGATGGGGAGCTGGATTTGGGTGTTTAATGATCACAACACTTCTTCTCTAAAGGTCAGAACATTCTACAGCACATTGCTACCTGGCAGTATTTGATTGTTTGGTCCAGGGTTAGAAATGGCCTCTCCTGCTCTATCTCACCAGTCCCACTCTTGCTTACCTTCTGGTACCTTCATTATATTAAATGGCTCCTGTTCCGTTCATGCAAACCGAATCAGATACCATAATGTTTTTATTCGTTGGTCCATTGCTTTTTAACATTGCAGTGGGGACCTCTGATTGGACCGCTCAGGTCATGTAAGGTCTTCACATTACCAGGCCCTGTGGCACAGCCCTGAAGAGTGAAGCAGCATAAGTGTTGTCACAACCAAGGATGCCATGTTGATAAATCACTAGAAAGTCCTGGGGTTTGATGACAGCATGTGACGGCGCTGAAATGGACACCTCCGGGGGAAACACCCACCAGGCCCTGATGTGCTGTGGTGGGTGGGTGGCGGGTTGGGGGGATATGGGGTTTGTGGTGGATTACTTCACAGCCATTTTGTTAATGCGGCTTGGCGGGCCAGGCTGACGTGCGAGTTCCCCATCGCCGGCCCGAGGCCCAGGGAGGACCGTGTAGTGCTAAGGGCACAAGGACACCATCTGTCTGAGGAATACACCCCTCCCCACTGTAAATGAGCAGATTACAGTATGTTTCAAAGCAACGCATTCCCCCTCATAATCATACAGTCAATGTGCACTAATTTAAAGGAGATGAAACATTACAAAATGTACCACTATCCAACAACAGGGAAATACCAGAATTTCTGGTCCTTTGAAAAAATGATATTGAAATGTAACATGCCTAAACTACCTTTATTGTACCAAAAAAAGGGGGAGTAACAGATAGAGACAATAATTCAAATAGTAATCTCAGCTCCGTGCTCTTTAATGTACTGTACACTATGAGTTGTTATTTCACTGTCTTTAGTCAGAAACAGAGGCTGGTTATTCATATGAACGTTAATATGCCAAGCTTTCCCTCTGCAGTCGGAGGCTGTTATGGGGTCAGGGCACATTGGAGTTGACCCCACAGCTGTCTGTTCACAAGTCCACTGCTCCGGCTACCACTCAGTCTCAATGATCCCTTCAAAGGGCCGAGCGTGGTTGACCCACTTATTGTCAGCTGCAATCATCTAAAAGCGAAACCCCTCACATGGAGATCACATGCAACAGAGATGCAGAGCGGGAATTCCCATAATTCCCACCATACCCAAAGAGGTGTAAATCCTCCATTGAAATATCACACTGATGTCTGAGGCACTCAGAGGCAGGGATATTTCAGTCATAGATTGCAGTGTTAAGTTTTTTTTTCTCTTTTTTTGCTGTTGGGATATTTTTGATCATGTATGAAAAACCTGCATTCAGCATGTGCTTGGCTGGCTTGGTAGGCCTGAATTGCAGAACTGGGTTGAAGTATTTTATTCTCTTGGGAGTACATCCTGCAAATGTGGAGGAGGCTTGAAGATCAACCCCATTAGCGCGGTACCTTTGTCCTGCCACTTAATCAGGGCTTAAGTGGATGTGAGGATCCCTCTGAACCAATGCCACCCTCCGCGTCTGCCAGCGCACCGGCCCTCATAACTCAAGCCTCCCGTCTGCAAAAGCGGCACATCTCCAGCACACCACAGCGAACGCCCGATCCGGTTCCCACGCTTCCACGCAGGGACAGAGACTAAGGACACGGGTCCAGGTCTGTGGCTGTTGCCAACTTCCGACTTTGTCCCCGCCAGCCCATAATTCCATCCTCATTTTCATTACGGTCGTCCGTTTGTGACAGGGGCCAGGGAGGTGGGGGTGGAGGGGGGAGGTGGGGCGGAGGGGGATGGTGGGGGCGGAGGGGGGTGGCGTCCTCGTCAGATGGGCTGCTCCCCATGACTGTTCCATTTGTCACCGAAATGAATTTCGCAGACAGGTCTCCAAAGGGCCACTCTGACGCAGGACAATAGCAGGTAGTTAAGGACGTTAATAATTGATGCGCGCAATAAACCCTCCGTCCCGTTCCCATGTCCTGCTGGCAGTCCCCAACGGAACATCAATTTTTCAGTGTTAAATAACCTTCGGAGTGCCTCCGTGAATATTTCATCCCTCATGTTTTCTGCAGCAAGATTGTACGATCATCTGTCTGAACTGCTTAAAGGCTACCCAGGGTTCCTCCTTAAAAAATAATTAATTCAATGAAATGTAAGGAAAGTGATTGATTAGCTAAGGTGGAAGGGGACTCAAAGAGTTTCTTGGTGTTGTTTTCCTACTCATCCCTGAAAAACTAATCCAGCACATAAACTAAGTTCTTTGAGTTTAATATATGATTTCTCTCTCTATCTTTCACTCTCTCACTCACATAGACACACACACACACAGAAGATATCTGTGTCTGTATTGGGAGCAAGATATGTGTGAATTGCTAACTAGTTTACCATTTAATTCAAAATCACCTTTGGTACCTTATTAATTCTATCGCATTGTGTTTACTCTTTCTAATTAATGTGGTGGTATTACCTTACCTAATATAGGATGCTGATGTGCCTTTAGGTGATTCTCAGAGTAAAGACACATGTTTGTTATGCAGTTCCTCAGCCTGCAACTTGCAGTTTGCCCATTGGCTAGAGGTTTCCATCGATGAAGTAATACCTCAAACCTCAATGGAGGAAACAGTAAGCTGGTTAAGGTCGTAAGTCTCACTCCTACCTGGTGACCTTCCTTCCCCTGGCCAGCTGGGTGCCTGCAGGTTTGTGAACTGAGCATACATTGACTTTGCGTGTTTCTCACCGCATGGGCAATGTGACAGTGGTATCCAGTTGGATCTGAAGGTACAAAATAGCAAGTCTGGTTGCTACAAGAATTGCAGGAGCCATGTGTGCGAATACTCCCTTCTGAGTGTGTAATGGAAGTTGAGACTGGAGGGATACACTGGAAAAACTGTAACCAAACAGCATGCATGAAAATCATGCAGAGCCAATTAATACATTCTCAATGTTTCCAATGATAGAATTATTCTCTGTATGTAGCTCACTACCCAGAGCTGTTTTTGAGCAATTGCTCGATGCTGTACAGTAATATTATGCTGGGAATTTTCTATTTATTGTACGAGAGGGATATTACACACTTTTATTTGGTAAGGTGAAAAGACAGTTTAGTGTGGTTGGGGAGATCATTAATGTCCATCCATGATGAAACTGTCTCCCTGCATTGTGTTATTTATACTCTGGGAAAACAGGATGCGTTTTGGCTCTTTGCGCTATAGGAGTGGTCTTGTACACAAATCACGCACACAGACAGGTGTTACGGTGAAATACCAGAGGTCTGTCTCAATAGTTTATTGATTTTTCCATTACAGGATAGACAAGTTGAGCAGCGGGAACTATTTGACATTTTTTAAAGATGGATAAACAAGAAAAAACAACGTATAAAACTCCTGTTTGCGTGCTGGCTACACAGGCATGACCTCCCTCTACGGGCAGGGAACTTGAACTGAGGAGGCGAACAGCAAATTGTTTTTGGTCAACCAATTATTTTCTCCTATAGTTCAGGATTCGAAGATGTAATTGTAAGCCCGTCCAATGTGCTTTCTCTGGATCGTATGCAGCTGACAGCTACTTCCTTTCACTTTATAATCCACTGGAAGACTGTACAACCGATGCCTTTGTGGCTATTCAAAGGACTGACTACTTCCTGATGACTATCCTGTCAACTGAACCCCTCTAACACAGAGTGTGGCAGGTCTTGGTGGACCTTGTTCAAAAATAGATATGTATTTTACCAAATAATTGTACTAACTAGTGTTCTGTCTGGGCTAGTTGAAATGTGAGGGCTTCAAATGCTTTAGATATAAGAGGAAGTACAATAATGAAAGCCCTAAAGCTGTTTGCTAAAACCCAATGATTTGATTTCCTCATCATCTCTGAAGCTAATCTTGCATGAAACATATAGCTTCCTGCTTTCCACATGCTACCCAGGCAGCACTGTGCATAGGATGTGTCCCAGGTCAACTGACCATTTGCCCGTTGTAGCAGAACAGCCCTCTGGGAAAACGTAACAGACAGCCAATCAGCACATGCCTGGATGCAGATGGTCTTAAATGCAAGCTGCTATCAGGGAGCTATTTCGCAGATGGGAGATGGCACGGCAGCACCAGCGGGACCACAACAATATGATCCTGACAAGCTGGCGGCACCCTTTCCTCTCCGTTCCCTGTCCGTCAGCAAAAAACTGCGGCCGTTTGGAAAAACAGAGGTTGGTGTGAAAGGCAGCCTGTGCTTTCACAGCAAAGCTGTCACTAGGCCCTTTGGTGGCCATCCATGTAGCAGCTGGGCCTGAGACCAGCATGAACAGAGCCGCGGGCCTGGCGTAATGGAGGTGATCTGTGAACCTGTAGCCTGTCACCTGCCACAGAGGGAGGACATGAGCGTTGGCAGTGCTGCGAGGATGGAATAGAAAACAATCCTCTATGTGCAGACCAAATTTCCTGCTGTCGCTTTCCAAAAATTACTCAATCAGTCTTGTCTTTCTCCCAACCCCTCACACCTCCTCTCCCCCATCTTCTCTACATGCCTCCCCCCCAGATAATACTTAACATTCAAGCGATAAATTTTGATAAATTGCTTGAATGACATTTTGTGGGAGGGATTCTCAAACAAGGAAAGGAGATGGGAGATAAAAAAGTAATAATGATCTCTCTAGAGGAAAGGTAAGTTTTTGTGTTTGTTTGTTTGATTAGTTTATGTTTTCCCTTAAACTCTCCCACTGGCTGCAGGTTTGCTTCCTGCAAATGTGGCTTCCTGATATTAAGGATATCTGATACAAGACTAGAACGTATACGTGCCTTGAGAACCGAAGAACAGTACTTTATGAGCAGGGACTTGTGTTTAGCACTGAAAGAAAAGAGACTGTGCATGCTGTTTATAGTCATCATTCCACTGCCTAAAATATCCAATCATCTTAGAGCTGGAGTTGTGTCTAAACAGGCCATGTTTGGCTGTGAGATGAAGAGGCAATGGGGGATTATATTGAGAGAGAGGTAGAGAGAGTAAAGGAATGGAAAAGAGTATGACAAATGAAAGAGAGATACAAAGAGAGGCAGCACAGATAAGACTTACTTTAACCTTATCATGTGCTGTAAGACACATGGGAGGGTAAATACAAAGTGATGGGAGCGCGCAAACATTCCCGCCTGAGTTTCAGTTTCATAAGAATAGGCTGTATATTGAAACCTCAGAAAAACGCAATCCTGAAATTAATAACCATGTTCCATTAATACGCTGTGGATGTTAAAATGAGAGCAGTGAGGTAAGAATATTAAAAGGCACCCTTGAAATTTCGTTTTGCATTCGGATGAGCAGATGTTGAAATTCTCTGTTGATGAGCACAAAGTCGTGACTCAAACCCCAGGAGATGCATAGTACAGTACCTCTAGTGTGCCCAAGAGTGTTTGGATAGCCTGGGTAAAAAGCCATCTGCATAAGTGGGTTAGAGAGATGGTGATGGAAATATTATTGCTGTTGTTTTTTAATATGGGACAGGGAGATGATAACAGAGATGGATAATGAGAGAGAAAGAGTGAGAGAGCCAGAAGCAAGAGAACACAGAAGGAGAGAAGGCTTTGGTGAGAAAAGGATCAAAATTGAGGGTGGGGGGGGCAGAATGAGAAAGAGAGAGTAGAGATTAATAGGACATGGAGAATGAAAGAGATGAGGACATATTTTGATGAAGATGGCAGAAGTGAGGAAATGCAGAAGAGAAAACAAGGCTTTGGGAAAAAAAGTGATGAAATGAGGAGCAGGAGAAGAAGTGAGAGAATGCAAGAGAGGGAGAGAGGGGTGGAAGGAGGGAGGGGGAAATAGAGAGTGAGGAATGCTATAAAACGATGGATTAAACAAGACAAGCAAAGGAAAGCAAGCATTTAAAACATTTGTAATAGTGCAAGAAAGATTCCTTTTCCCAGAAGCTGTAAGGCTATTAAGATGAGAACAGCCTGTGTTGTGTGTACCCCAGTTCCTCTCCGTTCTGGGCTGAGCCTGTGCCGTATCTATCTTTCTTTCTCTTGGTGCACTTGTTGAGCTGTGTGGCTTTGCTTTGGTGTTTCTGTAACAGGAACACTTCTGGTGACTCAACTGACTAAAGTTGTACATCAAAAGAGGGTTTTTTTACCAAAGTGCTGGGATATCCTCACTAAAATGTGAAGCCTTGTTCAAGAACATTGTTCAAGAGTCGCATTCCTGCTGTTCCAATGGGGAGTGGGGTTGTTGTTTTGATCTTAGCTTATAAGAGCCAGATACACAGCTACACAGCTACCTCAATGGTTAGGCCTGCTGGCCGTCCTGACAGAAAATCTCAGAAGCCCAGCATAGAGAGTGTTTGCCTTACCGAATGGATGTATCGTACATCCTGGAACCTGTGAGCACCTGTATCCAGTCCCACTGATGGAACTCAGAACACAAGTTCTGAGAGAGCTCTGGAGTGCCAGTCATTCCACAACAGATCCACAGCACCACAGGAATACATCAGGGAAGGTCTCATGTTGTCTTTTCCCAATAAGGTTCGGCATCATCAATTCACAGAGATGTAACTCACTCCTGTGGTTTAAGAACACACAGTTGAACTCCCACTCAATAGCAAACCACAGGACTTCAGTCAACTCGCACCTTGATGGAGACCTTGTTGGAATTTCACAATCTCTCACCAAGTTGAGAAATACAGTAACAGACAGAGAGACATAACATAAAGGAATGGACACAGAATACTTGTAATTACTGATTATTTTCATTTAGAGGATCGAGACGATTTTGGTAGTCAACCAGGGCCAAAGTACACTTTCCTGGGCCCCAAAATGGGAGAATTTAGCTACTTTTGGCCGAGGGAAAGCCAAACATTTATTTTATCTGAATAACCAGGAGGTAATCCTCGATTCACCTCTGAGTTGGGTATCTCAGAAGAATGGAAACATATTTTAAGAGCTGACTGTCCTCACCACATACTGTAGAAATCTCCTCCATTGGCGGTTAGGAGCTAAGAGCCTTAATTACACCCCAGCAGTACTCTTCCTCTTCTGTCCTGTCTGTGTTTCACATTTTCCCTGCTCTCTGCTCCTCTTATTTTCCTATGCATTTTATTCTCAGTGGAATTGCACTCTGCAGGCCTTAATTATATACCAAACCAGTTTGCGAGAGCAACATTATTCATCCGTTCTCTTCTGTCTCCTTTTCCCTGTTTGTTCACTGTTTGCTCTTCTGTTCCTATCTGGTTCATTCTCAATGGACCCAGACTCTCTGAGCATGCCTGGACAACCCTGCTGTTGCCGAGTGCCTCTGTAATGACACCCCACTGAAGAGCAACGCAATGAATGATGAAATTATTGCAGAAATCGACACTCTCCTGGGAAGCACAAGGAACGAAATAGTTGCTTCGGCCAGTCAGAAATTATATTGCATCCATCCCCTTTCCGCCTCCCCTCCCCCCAACCCAACCCAACCCCACTCCATTCCCATCCACTTAATTAACAGAGCAGAGTATCTACTCTTGACCTATCCTACAAGGTCCGCGTTCTCAGTCAAACGTTCCCCTCTCTCATTTCCCCCACTCTCCCCAAATCAAATGTCCCTACTGGCCTCAATGGTTCCCCTGGCAGCTCGGACTGACTCACCCCCTCACGCCAGGAAATGATGTCACTTAGTAACTGTCTCATTATCACGCAGCGCATCCCCAAACCCCCCCAAACCCAAATTCCCTCAGCTGACCCCAGTGATGGATGGCAGCCATCAGCTGCAACACTAACAGCAGCAGTGCAGCCATACTGTAATCGATAACTACGTGTGGCTGGAAAAATGGAGTCTGGAAAAATGTAGGCCCTCCCCCATTGATTTAGCAGGTGCTAGGCACCTATGTTTCAAATTTATTTTCAGAAAGAGCTGTTTGTTACTGTTTGGTATGGTGTTGTAGTTTTATCGTCACCAATCCTTATTTACCTGAGATAACATACAAGGCAGCGGGGATTATTTTTGTATTGAGAACCTCAGCCACACCACATATTTTCTGAAAAGAGTACAGCAGTCTTCTCTTTGTAGTAACATTACTGCCAGCAGGCAAACATAAGTACATAGTTTGCTATATGTCCCTTGGTAATTCTGTAAGCTTGTATTTTAAGGCAGGATATCACCTTGTCATGTCACATCATTTCTATTAAAACTCACGTTGTGAGAAATGACTGATTGAGATCATAGAGAATGACTGAATTGTGTACCCGCTGCTAAGATCATGTGCCTACCTCATGTTTTTTGGAGTAGACAAGATTTTGTCTGGCTCTAAAACCTAAGGTAATTAGTTATTTAAAACTGGAGCTAAGGTTAGGAGCATTGAGTGCGAAGACAAGGCACTTGGCTCCAGCACTGCGCTGCCTTAGTAAACAGATTTTCCTGTCTGAATCCAGCTGATCTTCTGTTTACCTTGTAGAGGCAGGTCAGGGAAAATGAAAACATCCATCTGGGATACAGAAATAGTGGTAATGGTGGTAATTCTTTTGCTGGTGTTTTTAATATTGAAAAAAAATACCTCTCTGATTCACCGTTTTGGCTTTTGTACCATGCTGTGGGGTGTGTGTGGGGGGGAAGTTGGAGGGGGGGTTGTTGGTGGCGGTTACTCACTTTCTCAAAGATCTTGGGGTGTGAAATCAGCTGTGAGTTTCTCAGTGATTCTTTGGTAAGCTGAATGAACACACATACACAGTGTGAACAAGAAATTGGCTACTGGTCAGAGAAAGACTAAGGAACCATAGACCATCAGAACTGCAATGGTTTCTGCACCGTGCGCTACCATGTCGGACCGTACAAGTGTCAGTGCTGCCAAGTCTTCCATCCTTAAAGTTCTCTCTGGTCACTGTATACTGGCAGAATAGGCTAAGCTGTTGGTTGCCCCTCAGTTAATTTTTAATTTTATAATGTGCATATATCATCTAATATAATATTTATATCATATTATCTTAATCCTGTCTACATTTCAGGGCATTCTGCTATGCTTGTAAACACATTAACAGCATATTAGCTCAGCCTAGCGAGAAATATCTCTCCAAACCATACTTATACAAATGTGTGCAAAATATTTCTGGTATTTTAATGCATAACAACTTCAGGCTCCGTTTGGGCTGTTGCAGTAGAGAGGTCAGTTTTACAGCAAAGAGCAAGCATTAAAATAAGCATATTTAATTTTTGTCTAATTATAATGCAATAATAAAATGCAATCCTCATCTCCAAAACTGCATTTGACAGTTGGTAGATACAGCTGATTAGGTATAAATGCATTTTGTTGCTACGGCATTGCTCTAATTTGATCGCTAACACCAAGCAATAGCTAAACAGTAATCTCCATAACAATTGAATTTGATTTACTGTTGTGTGATTGAAATTGTGCAATATATGAACTTGTATCAAACCTGACATTTCAGGTGGCTATTGCTTCCCTGTAAAAATGACTTTTTTCCATGTGTCAAAAAAACCTGCCCATCAGCTCTCTTAAATAACATTTGAATACCATGCAATAAACTCAGTAAATGTATATAAATATACCAATGTATGATATACATACATAATTCATCATTATTTGATAGTACGGTGGTACCAATGCCAAACAAGCGGCTCAGCCTGAATGCCTTGTCTCAGTCTGTGTGAAACATTGCAATGTAAAGTTATGAATAAGAAGTTTTGTTTGATAGCCAACATTGGCTGTCTTTTAATATGACTATAATGTTATCATATTTGCTTGTTGGAGTCATTATTGTTCTGTGTTGTTTTTATAAACATAACAGTATATTTTCTTTGTAATGCATTGTTGTTTTATATGAATATCAGGGGATGAGAGGGGCCTAATTAAGTTCATTGTAATGATTGAAAGAGGCCCATCCTTAATTCAATGTTTTATAATTGCATATTAATAATGGGAATGATACACACCTGATCTAAATTCAAATCCCCAGGATGCATCATTCCAATGCCTTTTCCGTCAGGCAGCCGGCCCATTTTTCTGCAGTGGCAGGAGGAGGAGATAAGCCTGAGCAGGACGATCTCACGTCATCGCTCTGGTCTCTTGTCTGCCAACATTTCAGCTTCCCAGTTGACTAGACTATCTGCTAGACAACGATTCATAACTGCTTTCCATGAGGAACTAAAGCCATTCTGATGGAAAATACCAGCGGAGGTCCTCAGTGTTGATAAATATTGCTGTAATGAATAGTGTTTCCATTACTTTGTCTATTGTGTGTGTGTGTGTTTTAGTAATTTGAAAATAATATGAAACATGTCTAATAAATTTAAATAATGATGCTGTTGTTTGTTGTTCCAGAGATGGCCTTTGCAGTTTAAGTTGCAAAATAAATTAATGCTCAAACTATGGAATATTGTCATCTGCTAACAGGTTTATCATTATGTATAAATAAATGCCATCTAGACACTCTCTGCACTTCAAAAAAGTGTCACTATGAGAATGGAAAGGTAATATTGTTTGTTATTATTAGATATTAATAATACAATTTCAACATGACTATACAAAGTATTAAATTATATACTGCTGTAATGCATCTCAAATTGTGACAGCTAAAGAAAAACAAAATCGTTAGATACAGTTTAACTAATTAATAGACTTTCTCTTTTTTTCTGCAGAAACACACATCAGCGCACGGCTGAAATATTCACTTCCCCTCATTAGTAAAATAATATGTTAGGCTTGTTCAGGATTTTTCAGATGTGTTGAAAGCGAGTGAAATGTTCTTTTCCCTAAAAACGAGCTTTTCAGGCTTTGTCAACCTGGCTGTCCTCTCATCTACTACAAAAGGACCGCAGCTCAAAGGACGCTCGCTGTCAACACCACTGCCAGGAAGCGGGGGGAAATTGACGCAGAAAATTCTGCCAGATTTGTTGTGGGAAAGCAATTTTTGTGCTGTTACTGAAGCGTCTCGTCTGATCTCAGAATTGCGAGCCCACTAAAGTAGGTCTGCATCTTGAATTGCAAAAGGAGATGCTTATTATCTGCTTTCTGGTCCTTTGCCTCTCAGCCGGAGGTACTTAAGTCCAACAGCAGTCCGTTTATGCGCATTTTATACATTGCCGTTTCAATTTATGGTTTCCATTTAAAGAAGTAATTTCCCTCGCACCAGATAAAGGGGTCTATACCAATCCTTATGGAGAGTATTGGTGGCTCTTGCAAGCGCAGTTGCAGTGTAATTAATTATGCATCTAGCAATCTGTCCAACACATTTGCAACAAAAGCTGTTTGTGACTGGTAATAGTTTTACAGGCATCTATCTCTATCTATGTATCATTTCCATTTCATTCATGGAAAAAGAGGTACATATATAAACCTGAAGCAATGGTTCACCTCTGCAGAAAACTACAGGAGTTTCTCACATCTACATCATACATTCTTCAAAAACCTCAACAGCGGTAAAAGACTGAATGTAGATCATGGAGAATGACTGAATGCAGAAGGAATGACTTCTTACAATACTTAAAAGATCTTCCTACCACTAAACGTAACCCAGGAGAGACCCATGTGTTTGTGTGTGATTATTCTTTTGAGTATATTGCCTGTGACAGGGGAGTCTTTCTTTCCCTCAATGTTATCTAGTAGTGCATAGGGAATCGACTATTGCCAGGGAAATCACTACTTGCATTTTGTCCAGATAATAGTGCAGTTTAATGTAGCGTGCTTATTGTAATTACTACACTGAAACAGATGTAGCATATATTTCAGTTTTCTTTTATGTTGCATGGTGTACATTGAGTGAGGCTATACTTCTCTCTCCCCCTCCCTCTCTTCTTTCTCTTTAATGTTCCTTGGTATTTTTTGCATTTCTTTTCAAAGACAAGAGGATCTGCTTTAGATTTATCTTGTCCTTCCACATGACCTATATGTCTCTACAGTCTCCACAAATATACAAACAAGTCCTGTTGTTTATTCTGCAAAAATTACAATGTCTTGTCTACCCTGCTGTATGTGTCTGTCTGTTGCACTGTCTGTATGCATATATTACAACAAAACATTTCACCTTCCCCCAGTTTTCTGGTGGTTTTGCAGTTAATATTTGGTTACCAGTGCAGTTGTGGCAGGTGCTGGTCATCTCTGCAGTCCTTCTCCAGACCTCTGCCTGCAGCTCAGGAGCTCTCTAATGCAGAAAGCAAAACCCTGCTGGAAGCATTTCCATCAATGCTCCACTGTCTCTCATTCAGTGTAGTGATTGGACAATGTGATTCCATAACAATAGAGTGGGGCTACAGTATAACACCAGTACTTGACGGCATTGAACCAATCCCTGTATTGCTTTTGCTTGTCTTAACAAATGAGTGATGATAGCTGATATTGGCTCTGTCCAAGATGGGGTTTATTTGCTCTCCATCACTACTTCTGTAATTACAGAAAATGGTATAAGAGGGAAAGAACTGCATAGAGAAAATGGGTAAATTGAGAAAAGTTACTGTAATCCCTGTTGTCTGACTCTCAAACATGCAATTTGGATTCCATGTCTCAATTCCTCTTTCGAGTCAATTTCAGGGACCCATCAGAGTAAACTGTGTTACTGCACATGTGCAAGAACAGCGTTTTTCTCAGGGCTTGATGTCCAGGTACCTCTGAGTCACGAGTTCAGCACAAAATCACAACTTGATATTAAAGTCTGTGGGAAATATGGGAACCAATTTAATGTGAAGAGCAATTTTCTATTGCTTAGAGCTACTGTAGCTGTAGTTGTTAAGATGTAGCTCAGTGATTTCTTTTCTTTAACATTTGGCTGTCTCATACATCTTCCACGCTCCGGTGATTCACAATTATAATTATCCTGGATAAGGGTCCCCAGTAACACCCAGGCCTGACCATCCACTGTTTGCTCCAGTGATCGTAACCTTAAATCGTCATGGGGATGCACATGGTATATAAGGATAATCATTACTTGTCCTCTGAATTTACTCTTTTAAAGCGGAGGCATGACCACATCAAGGATCTCAGATATTCCCATACTGCACTCTGTTTTAATGGTCCAAACTCCTGGTGCAATAGTGAAAATCGAGCGTATTACTTTAATTTGCCTCCATGTTTGTTTCAGAATGATGTGGTGTCGATTTCATTCAAGTCAAATGTAAGCTGTGTGGTTGTGACGGGTGCATTGCAAATGGTTATCAAACAAACCTTGGCCTGACACAGATATCGCATAAATCTGGATGTTCAAATAAATGATCCATTGGTTTTGCAATTTAATAGTCTTTCTTTATTGCATCTTGAGTCTGGAGTGCCACAATAATGCCTATCATCTCAGTTTTTATGACTTATTTTTTTCCTTGTCTCTCAATTAGATATGCAGAATCATGTTTGAGGTGTCGATCTTTTCACTGTAAGAGTCCAGAAAGCACCGGCAGGCACACAATCTCCTCCAGGTTGGTTACTGTTACCAATTACTGGCCTTCACTCTAGGGGCCACCTCCTGAGATTACCACTGTGCTAGTGATATGGGAGTGCAGTCCGTAAGAAGAAGAAGACTATAGGCATCCAACCCATTTAGTGCTCTAAGATGGGGGCAAGCCTGCAAAGTAACACAAGCACAATCACAATGGCAAAATCAGGATTCAGCAACAGACCAACAGGCCTAAAGGGCAAATCACTGCACTGAAAACAGAGCCTTAGCAGGATTAACCACCCAAAAACTCTCTGACTCATGTTTTTTTTTCTTCTCCGGCAATTCCGTCTTTAAACTCCTCCAATCACAGCCATTACTCTCCCCTGGCCCTCCCTCTGTCGGGTACTGTAGTGTTATCGAATGCTTAAGGAAAATGCCTCTTCAGCATGTCATTATTACACCAGTCACGGACTTAAGTTCATGGAGTGCAGAGATGGATTTTGGCGGAATTGCCAACAGCGACTGCTGACGGCAGCCTCAGAGGAGCGAGCAGTCAGACAGGGCACACATTTCACAGAATCGCGCTTAAGTCCCGGGGACGAGGAGTAATGGGGAAATTGCCTGCTTATCTATGCGCCACTTAGTTCAGTTCTTCAATTTGATTGCTATTGTGACAGTGTTTTTTTTTCATTATCGCCTTTATTTTGTCATGATTGCTGCACTGTGTGTACTTATCAATAATTTCACGCTCATTGTGTTTATAGGGTTCTGCTGAGAATGGATGGTGATCTCTGAACTCAGGTTTTGCCTTGCTATGAAAAATATTGCTCAGCTGTAAGATTGGATTACAATTTAAATTCTTTTGACTCTGTTTGTTTATCTGAGCACTGACCAGAGATAGTAAAGACAGAAGGCTGACAAAAGATTTTTGGCTTACTACTACTACTACTACTTATAATTCTGATAAAGTGCTCAAATAACCTTATACATTTACTGTCTGCATCCTGGGCAGGATGTACGGTATGTCATGTTGTATTTTTTTTTCCTACAGTTAACATATTTTTATTACCATATGCTTGAGGAACTGGAGCCAAATAAAATCCAAAATAATGAATTGGCAACCACACAACAATGGTGCAAATAGAGATATGGTTTTGGCAAAATAATAAAAACACTTTGTCTGGATTCTTTTTAAAAATCAAATAAAAACATATTTTTGGCTTCAGGGAAAAACAACATTTTTAGGGCTGAAAAAATGTTTTAATACATGTCTGGATTGCTTCTGCTGTTCAAGTCATTTTCTCTCCTTTATGACACAGTGTATCATCGCTGCTAGTTCCTGTCGACACTTCCTGTGACATTAGGATGACACATCACCTCCACTCCTATAATTCTGAGACTTCTCAACATTATATAGTGTGTTACTAACTGTGCCTTATGTTGCTTTTGTGACTGTTATGCTACAATTTTAAAAACCCATATGAACTTAGTTGTGTCTCATAAAGTGCAGTAAGACACTAGCATAACTTATGGAAACGCCAGAGGAAAGAAAACACAAGCAAACATATTTTCTATGCAGCAGAATCTCTGTGCAGTTTTCCCCTGGGTTTTTTTGGCTGAAGAATCGGCATAATGGTGAGCTCAATGTATATCTTCAATGATCAAATGTGGAATTGGCCAAACTATTACCTGACAGCATGTCTCTAGAACTTTCCATTTTAAACTGCAAAAAGGACAGCATGCTCAATTTACACTACTGTAGTCCTCATTAGTACAAATGCAAATGTGTGCTGAACATGAATATATGATAAACTATATGCAACAAAATGTACTGTGCTTTAGTTGCTATAATTCTGAAGAAAACACCCAAGTATTCCTCCCAAACTAGATACGGTGCGTAATATGCAAATCAGATGCACCGAAACCATGGGGATATGCAGATCAAGCTTGAAATACCTAAAAACTGTGTTTTGCCTCATTTTATTTTAAGACATGGTTTTATCCTGGGAAAATAGATAAGTTAAAGAAAACCATCACAGCTTTGAACATTATAGTCTGTAACAGGTAATCTGTTCCATTGCAATACATGTGAGGGCATGAAAATGTATTCTATGTATTATATTTATAGAGTATTTCTGTAGAATACATTTTCAGACAACATTGAATAATCTGATCTTGGGCTTGGAGTCCAAGGGGGCAGCGTCATGCCTCACAGTTTTGGGCGAGGTGAACCCCCACTGGTTCACTAAAAGAGAAGGAGAAATATAGCAGAGAGGGAAGTAGACATGAAGGTGGAGATGGGGAAGGGGGAGGGGAGGGCGAGGGATGACAGCAGCAGTGAGTGTGATGGGAGAGAAGGTACATGGCAATTTATTACCTACACAGAAAACCGGATTGGACGGATGGAGGTATTTGAGTGAACGGTTGTCTGAAAATATTTCTCCCGAACTTCTGTTTTAACAAACTCCAATTATTAACAGCTAAAACTTTAGTTCATATGCACTTGGTGTTACATGGCATCAGTGAACAATTTCTGTGGTGTTTAATTGCCATTTTAAGTGCACCCAAATACCAAACCAAACCTTGGTTTCAAAGCAAAGAGTCTACTAATACCGTTTAATTCCTGCCAGTGTTCTTATCTAGTCTGTCAAGGCACATAAAGTGGTGTATTGAAACGTTTGTTTAACAGTGAAACTTAGCTGTAAATGAAGAGTTAATTCATGTACAATTTCAATGAGAACATTAAATTTAATCCCTTGGAAAGTGTTTAATTGGATTTATCAAGGAAGCTGATAAAATTTTTTATTTATCTTATGAACCCATGGACTTTTTCAGGCACATAAAAATATTCATGATTCTTACAAGGGTGATTTACAATTTCTTGCGATCCAGGTGTTTCGATAGAGATCTCCAAGTCCAACACCAATATCCGAAGCTCATCCAGCTAAATTGGCCCATTTCCTGAGGTAAAGGCCAAGATCCCATCTAAGGGAAAGAGCTATGCCGCTACTCTGCCCACCGGGGGGCAGGATTAACTTCTGTTGCCAACTTTCTCATGGTCATTCATGCTTCATAACACTTTACACAAGTACAAAGAAAACGTGAATTCCCACACAGCCGTGAATCGTGATCTTATGAGGAAAACGAATGCCAAAAAGATGTTACAAGGCAGAAAAGCTTAAATATATGAAATAAATTCATAATGGATTCTTGCATTTGGAAAGCCCATGTGTTCTAACCCAGCCCCTTAAGCCTAAAGATATGTGTGAAGATGATGAGAGTGGAAAGGGACTGGATTGCATGTGTAAGCAAGTGTACGCAAAAGAAAACAAAACAGAGCCCGGGCAGCTTCCGCAATCCAAAAAGCGAAAAGATGGAGTCCTCCCAACTGTTGGAAGTTTCCCTCATGCCTACGCCAGCCCAATCTTTAGGGCATCTCTACGGCCTGGCATGGTTTCTCTTATCTACATTCTAGGAGCAACTATTACTTTGGATGTGCAAAAGTAAAACAAACAAAAGCATCCACAGTCTTCCAGTTATTTTGAACTACATTTTAAACAATGAGATAATGCACGTTTTCCATGCCATGTAGCACCTTTATTGAGTTGACAATTATTTCTTTGTCAAGCCAAAATACCTCTTATCTCAGATCTTTAACTCAAAGCTAGGTTAGAAAAACATAAATATCTGAACAACAGTATCAGCTAACACCTTTCTGTCATAATTCCCAGCAACTTATGTTGCTCATATTTCATCTCTGAACCATCACTTCATCCAGGTGAGGTCACACCTATTACCACATCGTTGGATGGGAAATGGATGTGATTCAAAATAAAATAACATTGTGTGAGCATGTGCATGTTTGCGCTATGTGTTAGCTCCCCTAACCCGTGACACATGTGACTGAATTAGCCCCAGCTGTGTGTCAGCCGCCGAATGTCTGTTTACATAAAAACTGGCAATAGACTAAGCAGTTTATATTTATCATAGATACAGAAGATGCATCTGAGCTCCAAATGTCTTTTGTCAAGCTTACAGCTGAAATGCGTTCAATCTGTGAGAAGCCGCCTGCTGCAGATTAGGTTTGATATATTCAATAAGTCAGCGGAAACCCAAGTCATCTTGAACAGAAAATCAATGAAATGCATTCCACAAATTTTTCACATTGTTTCTTTTGCCCAAGAATTGGTTACAATGTCATCTTCTAACAAAGCGGCAATGATTTCTGCACAGGCAGCTCCGTTATGGAATTCTTTTCATTTGGCTAGTTGAAGATGGAGAGATGTGACTGATCTTGAGATTAGCGTGTTAAGATGCATGCTTTCTGATGACTGACACCCTCAGATGATGAAACTCCTTCAGGTGGATCTTTGTGACTCCCTGTGCTCTTGCTTCCATGTGAGGGTTTTTGAGATGTTTGGTTTAACTAACATTATTTATATTCTGAGATACATTTAACAAGTGTTGTCAATTTTGTCCAGATTTTAAAATAATCACGCTTGCAGATATTTTTAAAGTTTCCATTATTTAATGATTCATAAAGCCAGCAGAATATTACATTTGGGTTTAGTGTGGTGATGTGACTAATTGGGAGTACTCATTGAGTCATAAAATTCCCAATCTTTATAAACCATAAAGGGCTATCCAAGGTCCTCTTAAAATTCTGTATAAATGACATTTCTGACGCCGCAGAGTCCCTGTTTGTCCACAAAACAGATTGTGTGTGTGTGTATGTGCGTCTGAAAGAAATAATGTTCATTTACACAAGCTCATGGAGTATGCTACAGACTTTTAACTTCAAAGTTTAAGTTCTGTGTCATTGACTTTGGCAAGGCAGAGTAATTGGTCAGGACAATAAATTGAATTAAGTAGGGAGGCTGGGAGAGAGAAGCAGCAGACCGACTGAGATAACTATTGGATGAGTGGGGAGGGGAAGGGGGGAACTGGGTGTGGGAAGGGGCCTGATTGGGTTTGGTAGGATGAAGAGGCAGGTGATTGGTTGTTAGAGGATAGGCGTCTGGAGGTGTTTGGGTGGGGGGGGTATATGAGGTGGATGGATAGATTTTCATTGGGTGTGATGGAGCGAGTGGAGCAAGATTTGGAGACAGTGGTTCAGCATCAGGATAGAAGTCACTGCCACATTGGGGGACAGCAAACCACATGAAAAGCTAGCTCAACAGCTCTCTAAGCAAGCTCAACAGCACATTACCCTTCAATGAAAGTAACCAATTTGCAAAAATGCTACCATTATGAAAAGGTGGCTAACTAAATCACAGGTTACATGGAAAAAGTACCACTGCACTGAAGCTACTTCATACTGTGTGCCATTTGAAAAATGAGCTGTAATTAATCATGGGAAATGTAGAAATAAATAGTACAAATTTAAACACTCAAACTCCAAAATGATTGCAAATGTATTTGTGCGAATGCTAAATCCCAGCTCAAAGCAGTAATGAAATATATGGACAGCACTCCAAAGGCATTAGGTCTTATTTATTTGAAATGCATGGATGCGTTTTAGCTTTCAGCCTTATCCCTGAGTGTGACATTAAATAAAAAATAAATAAGGACTAATAATTCTGGATTCCTGACAAAAAAAAAAACTAATAGAAAAACAGTTCACATCTTAAAATGCTACATTACAGGGACTTGCACATACAGAAGTGCATGTGAGGCTATATTCACAATCTATGGATGCTGGTTATAGTGTCAGTGTCAGACAAATAATATGGCAGCCCTTTGTCTGTCCTCTGTTTAAAATCCCATAACACCATAATCTCTCAGCAAGACAGGATATGTCTATGCGGTCTCTCTCTCTTTCTCCCTCGCTCTCTCTCTCTTTTTCTCATACACACACACATACTAAAACACAAATAAGTACCATCATCATTACCATCCCCATCTGTGTAATCACATGTACTGGTGCTGTGATGTGATTTCTCACACCACAATAGCAAAGTAAATGGGACTGGTAGTGGTAAACTTGACTTGCTGATAAACTGAGTAACTGCAGATACTGATGAAAATCATTTGAATAAAAACCCCAACAAAATATTCTATACTCTAGGAAGCCATGTGGGAAAACACATCCGCATTAACATAAAGAAGGCTAGTCTGCTCATCTCATGTCTCCATATGTGTTTGCATTCCCCAGCTCTCGGATGTATGTCGCATTACTTATGCTCAAGCTTTCATGTGCACATGGTAAATAGGTTCACTAACACATGCCTTTGATATAGTTTAAGACATCATAGACATGTTTATAGGCACATACTGAAGAGATGTTTATGAGATGAAATGACTCGCTGTATTTTTATTTTTGTATACGTATCTTACAAAAGGCCTCAGGGTTTCTAACAGAGTGAGACGTTCTTTTGGAAGACAGGCAGGAGTCCTGCAACTGGGAGTTCAAGTCCCAGCTGTGCCATTACCGACCACGGCCAGAGGTCCACATTGGTGAGGCAATAGTTGGCCCAGCCTTGCCAGGAAAAAACTAAAACTTTGTTGATCTCATTGCTGTCTGGTGGCCATTGTGAGTCTGCCGGGCCCCCTGTAGACGTAAACAACGAGAGTATGTTGACTTTGCCAGCCTCCGTAGACATAGGCACTATGTAATTGATGGTGTATCTGCAGTGTGGATAAAAGCAAGGGCTTGTCGTCACATAAATTGGAAGAATGATAACATAAATTGTCCGTTTCCTTCCTATGATGGCAGTTAGTATCACATTTGCAGAGTGAAAAAGTCTAAACGCTCTGTGAATTGTAAGAGCTAGACTTCGGCCGCTTCCCCTTCAGTCTGAGGGTCAGGTTTGCAGGGTCTAAGCTTGATAACATGGTTTAGGTCTGGTTATAAAAATGAGAAATTAAAATCACAATTGCCAGAATGCTATTGACATTCGTCTTTAACGTTTACTTACAATTGAATGAGTGCTCTTCTTTTTCTCTGCATGAACATTTTAGCAAGTTCATTTTCCTGATTGCTGAACTCACCAAACTGTTGAAAATGAAATGAAGACTTTTATTTGCCAAATTAAGGACAAATGTTGATCTAATCCTAGTCAGTACCTGAAATATATTTCCCCAGTGGTCTTCCTCCATCACTTCATCCACCCATTCACCTGCTCATGTGCTTTTCTCTGATCTCCCCAGTCAGATACAGTGCTCATTCACATCTCACCTCTTCGATTTGACTGACCTGCTCAGATCACACAGTTTGAGACGGAGTGAGAGGATATCTATAAATCAGTATGTTTGGTGAGCTGTGAAATTGTGGTACTGAATTACAGTCTAGACATTTGTCTTAAATTGTAGACCAAAGCAATCAGAGAAGCTTAACCTTTCCCTGTGCACATAAATCCATTGTGCAGTACATGGTGCTACCTTTGCCTCCCTGAAACCTGCAAAGCCGGAGTCACCACTGAGATTTGAAGGGGGTGGGGTTGGACTGCGCTTATCTATCAGACTAGGCAGGCAGCTGGCCTGCACTAAGAGGAGCAAGCGCTAAAGCGGCACATTATGGAAAGTTTCCCACTCATCCGCAATCTTTAAATTGCCAGCACTCTAAAAGAAATTGACACAAAATAGCCTTGTCCAGACATCTGTCTATCTGCGGAAATGACAGTGAATACTGCATAAAATATCATGTATCGCGGAGAAGCACGCCTCAGCCTTATTTTTCGTCACTGATATAAATACATCCCTTCCATTCCATCAATTTACACATCAAATGTCTTAGCCATTTCAAGATTTGTAATATCCTAAGACAATTACAGGGTAACAAATATTTCAATAACTTTGGTATTAAACATAATGAGATCTGTCCCCAGATCAAATAATCAACTGAATACATATTTCAGTGGCTAATGTCAAATTATTATTAGAATAGACTTCCAACAGCAAGCAAAGCAATGTTTAGTAAAGACAAGCATAGTGCTCATCAAAGATGTGTGGCCAGGCTAATGTTAGCACAGAAAGTCACCGTTACACTGCCTCAGTGAGGCTGTAGTGGGCTAGTTAGGGAGTGCTAGTGTTCTGGTTGATGCTAGCTAGTAGCATTGTGCTATGTACCTGACTTTTGTGTAGAACAGAGCGTGAATGAATAGATTGGCTTAAGGCAAATGCAGTTTCCTTGGTAACCACTATTACTGTATTGTGTGCAGAAGCTGGCGAAGTCTGAACATAAGATCACCTCACCTTTTTGTCAGATCTGTCTCATTAGTATGTCATGGATTATTATCATTATTATTATACTTTTTATATATGGATTATTATGGATTATTTCATATTTGCCTCCCTCAGAGCACTTTGCAAAGTGAGCCAGATCTTGAATGCGCTTGTTCACAGCGTTTAATTTAAAATCAGCTTACCCACACCCTAACTTAAATCCTATTTGCCTAACATACTGTAGACTGTGATAATAATGGCAATAGCTTTTTAAAAAAAAGCATAAGAATTTGAAGTATGAAAATACAAAAAAATGTCTACTTTCCTTTTTAAAATGATGGAATATACAAAGTAACATAATGATTTTACCTACATGTCCTGCTATGGCAAATGGACATTAATGTCTTCATTTTTAATGGGATAATTCACCACTTGCTTTCACAGAGTCATATAGCCAATGGCAGCACTGTGAGGCTTGCATGGATGGCAGTTACTCTGTAAACAGTTTGAATTTCAAATGGCAAAGCCAATGTTTCATCTACACTACAGAGTTCAAAAGAGCGGTCAAATGGTCAAACATGTTGTAAAACAGGCTCCTACATGTAGAAAACACATACAATAAGGTCGCAAACATGAGATGAGTGAAATACCTGCCTTTTTTAAGTCACTTATGGGTGAGTCACGTATGCTAGATTTATATTTGCGTGGTAAATTCTGAGTAAAGTCATTCTCCCACCCCCCAAATTGATGATAAATGTTGCAGTTATGGGACATTACTGAGAGTCTCATATTGGAGAAGAGAGGATAAAAAAATAAAAATGTTCAGAAATACACAAGAAAAATACGTTTTGAAAGATGTATTCCTTGATGTTTATCGCAGCAGCCTTTGGGCCGAGGCATCACAGTTAGCACCATGGAATTTCTCAATAACAACGGCATGCAGTCTGTGGAGCTGAGATGGCTGCGGGCGGCTAGAGCTCTGTCGATGCTACACACCGCTACTGTCAGTGAAAAAGAGCGCAATATGAAGCTTTTCAAGCCTCAGGCAGTGCAGTTTACTGAACGTGTGTGCGGAGATCTTCAGCCCATGTTTACGGAAGACTTGAAGAATGGGGAGGTGTGCCGATATAACCTCACTCTGTCACACTCCATCAGCACAGTCGTTTCAATCAAAAGGCCCTTCTTCACTCCATATCACAGGGTATGTAATGGAGGTTCCATGTCACTGACCCGTTTTTACAATGCACGTTAACTCTACATAAAACAGAATACCTCAGCGTTTCTGAAGAATGATTTTTGTTTTAATTGCCCTTGAATAGTCATTTAAAAAACACCTAGACAAAAGGATAAATGTCAATATCACCTTTGGCATTTGGATAATTAAACATTTTTTTACTCCATCTAATTGAATTAATCATTAGAAGAGTTTGCTGTTTATCCAGACTTTATATTTTTCATTTGACAGCACTCCTGTGTTGTGCGCACTTTCTGCTTTTCATTTTCCATTGTTTTGGAATCATCAGTTGTGCTGTTCTCAATGACAGCACTACATTACCCATAACCACACAGGGAGCATAGCAGCTGAGGTGCAAGTTGTGCACAGCTGACAGTGTCCATTTATTGCAGTGAAAGTGACACAATATACTGCATGAGAGCTATAGAACCAAATGGAGATGGGGCACATTTCCGATGTATGACAGCCAGCAATCTATAGGAACCAGCAAGTGGGTAGGGGGCGTTGATGCATCAGTATTAACTCAAAGAGCCCTTGCTGACTGATATCCACCTATTGAATGATGTGCAACTGTATCTCATCTTGTCAGTTATGACATAGGGCCTGGCTTGCAGGATTGATGTCTGGGCTATAGATTATAGCCTATGCTAATGGTTGGTTTTTATGGAGTTTATAGAATATTCATTTCTTGAAAGCTTGTGCCACGTGTATATAATATTGCATAAATACAGTTAACAATGTCAAATTTAGTAATATAATTTACATGTACATTGTCCATAAATTTATACACAGTAGTGGAAATTGTGATATGTTTTTGGAATTATATAATTTTTGAGATTTGAAGAGTAGGGTAATGTCATTGCTTTGGAAAGGTGCAGGGTTCACAAGGATATTTTTATATACTGTGGGAACTCAGAGGTAAAACATATTTGGAATGAAGGTTGTTATGACATGCTTGTAAAGCGAAGTTAAAATGGATCATTTGAAGCATTACGTTGTAAATTATTCCTCTGGGTTTTGTTTCACAGCAAGTGCCTAAATTTATTCATTCTCACATTCTGCACAGGTTCCAAATTCCATCATTCTGCAAATTGTCATATTTTTTTCCATGAAAATGCATGACAATAATAATAAGCAATGCACCCTGTGTATATTTGATGTGTGTATCAAAAGATAATACATTTCGCTGCGAGAGAAAGTTGTCAGTTACTTTATGTAGCAATACCTGCATGAAATTATTTCACTTCTGTGTGCTGTCATATAATTTCATAACGGTTTGCAAAGTGGTGCTCATTTCTCTCTGTGCCTGTTTAAAATGCTGGAAATGTGCTCCTCATTAAGATGACAGCCACTTCATGGTAATTTATGTTGTACTGTGAAAGTGACCAAATAAACAGCATTTATGTCAGCTCTGATATTTTCCAGTAATGACAAGGTGCTTATCAAGATTATCAGAAAAATTCCCAAGGTGATCGTTAAACAGATGATTTTTATATCACGACCAAGAGACCTTTATTTATGAGAGAATGCAGCTGGGATAAATTCTGGTTAACTGGATTACTAAAGATCTCTGGTGATTCTCAGACATAAACATCAAAACAGAGGTGAAGTATTATGCCAGCATGCCTTTTTGGGTAGTGACGTTTATTCAAGACGTTTTCGTTTTTTTTCTTTTGTAGTCCACTTTGATGTGTTGTTGCTGTGGTGCAGGCTGTATTAATGTTTTATTTAGCAAGATCAAAATTATCCTCGTCAAAATTAGTTAACCTACATGCACGTATCTTGACTAACTTTCTAAGCTGATTTAATTTCCTTTTCTTTTTAATTAATTCAGCAATTTTTCAATCCTTCTTGCAATTAATTTACCACATAAAGCTGATTTTGAATGAAAAGTTGTAATTACAAGTATATATTGGTGCTAACATTCAGTTTTTGGTTTTTTTGTTTGGTATTTAGCTGAGGTATAGGACAAGACCAAAATGCAAAATTTAATCATTTTAATGGATCAAGCAATAAAAATAAAATAAAAAAAAACTGTTCTTTTTTACAAGTTTAGTCATGAATCTAGATGTGTTTGCATTATTTTTTAATGGACAGGAAGTGGAAAAGTAGAATATATTGTTTGTTTACATACAATACATTTTATGCTATATTGTAATATAACAGGACTATATTTTATCTTAATTATTTAGTATTATTGTGCAAGTTTTATGTGTTTGATATATTAGTCCTTCAGCAATAACAATAAAGTTTATGCCCTAAAGTTTATGCAATTTTTAATGTTTCATTTGAGGTTTGGGGCTTTTTTGTTGCTCTTTCCTCTAGGGTTTTTAATTTGAGGTCAGCAATAGAAATAACATTTTCAGGCTTCCCTGTTTTACTGGTTTAGATGAAATCATAACCTGTTTGTGTTTTTAAAAAAGAGAAAGACCAAAAAAAAAAAGCAGCTGTTTTCGGTCAGCTGGTTGGTCGGAGACAGAGGGCTGTAATTACATCTGCAAGACAAGTTCCATCTGGAGATGCAAAAACGCATTTTATTTCACACTTCAGTCACCAGACGCAAAGACACTGTGGCGTAGAAAAGCTTTTTGTCTTCTGTTATCTCTCTGGGGGAATTTTAGGGCACGTAAGGATGTCTTCTGCAGGGTAAAATAGAGCATTGTGAACATATTTATTTGGATGTATCTGACATTGAACAAGCTTCCTAAATAATGCAACACAGTGACTCCAAGACTAATTCTCATTAATATTAGTCAATAGGGCCCCAAATTATCCTCACATAGGGGCTCCTGGAGCAGCAGCAAGTCTTTTTGTGTATCGATGGAATCCAGACGAATATTCTTATGTTTTGTCTTCAGGATTCAGTCACAGTTTATTGGAAAAATATGTGAAGTGTGACCAACTTTCATTTTGTTCCCCATGTGTGAATCTCATTTGTTTCTTGCGACAGCTGGAAATGTGAAATGAAATTCACAGTGACTGGATACTGTTCCGTTCTTTCCGTTTGTTTCAGGCCACACGTTTGTGGTATCTGCCTTTGAATTCTGACTGTGTGTATGTGTGTGTTTGTGTGGGGTGTGTCACTATGTGCATGTTTCTCTGTGTGTGGAACATTTATATTTATGTGCATGCAGTTTTTGTTGATTGTTTATTTGAGAATCCTCGTTACACTTACGAGGAGGATGGGTGTGTGTGTGTGTGTGTGTGTTTTTGTGAGTGTGTGATATGAGTCTGTATGTATACTGTGCACACATCCGTTCTGTCAGATTGAATGATGGGAAGAACAGCCATACTTGATAAAGCTTTGTGTCAAGACATTGGATTCTAGATAGAGTGGATTGAAACAAACATAAAAAGAAGGTGCAGAGGTTTAGACAATAGATAAGTGAAATATGGGTAGGCTAACAGAGATAGATTGAAACTGACTGACGCAGAGTCAGATTGAATGGGGTGTATCCGTCAATGGAAAGCTTATTGGAGCAGGTCAGGTAAGACAAATTGAGGCCTGCCCAAAATGAACGGCTTTTTCTGGGTTGTTAAATCATATTAACACCTCTGAAGACAAGTGTACAAACAAATTAAAGAGACAAGAGGGCTGTGCTAACAGGTCCATTGTGCTAAAACCGCATTGGAATCAAAAATTTAGTATGTAATTTTTTTGTTCTTTCATGTTATGGAATTTTTATAAATCAATATCTTGAGGGCGGGAATCATCTGGAAAGCTTGACAGAAGCCTTCCTCCTCTCTGGACAGCAATATCTGCTGATATGTAAGTAAATATATTTTGGCCAAGTGCACTGATTCTGGATCAGTATGCACACACGATTCATCATGGGGAAACAGGATTTAAGTCAGGCTTACCAGCTCCTGAACCAGTTTGTGGTCGGGCATAAGTAACCATTTTAATTTGGTTACACAGTAAGTGACACCTGAATACCACACTCTATGCCATGGAGGCCTGACAATTCAGCCTTCTTTATCAGATTATTATCTGCTTCATCATCAGGGTAGTCATTACTA
Organism: Albula goreensis; assembly: GCA_022829145.1. Lineage (NCBI taxonomy): Eukaryota > Metazoa > Chordata > Actinopteri > Albuliformes > Albulidae > Albula > Albula goreensis. The sequence goes on from CM040762.1 coordinate 17,475,560, forward strand.
TTCCTTATCAGGTTTCATTATCAGCCCTTTGCCAAGCCATTATCACAATCCGTTATCGGACAAAAATCTGTATGTTTTATAATACCATAGTCAGTGTTTTTTTCCTGCCAGGGGATTATCAGTTGATTATCAGTTCCGCTATTACAACTGCCTCTGACACCACAGGGCTGTTTTCTTTCTGATTTGCAGTTTTAGTTGCTAAGTCGCTTGTAGATAATTCCTTAAGGGTCTCTGAGCTTCAGCACAGTCATCACCAATGAGGCGGCTTCTCCTTTGAGCCCACAGCCGTGTAAGTGAGCGCCCCCTGTCTTCTATCCATGCTCATTACAACAGCACACCTCCAAATGGGCCAGGCCTGACACACAGATACATTTGTGCACTTGTGTCCTGTATGTGACCTAACTTGGTTTAGGCTATTTCTGAAACTGAAAGCAAGAGTTGTCTGCCTACACACCATATTATACCTTTTTATCTAATTTTGAAAGTATCGTTATATCACTTGCTCCATGAATTTGAACTTTTGAACTGTTATCGAGAGGTTAATGCCTAAGTTTTGTAACTGTTTCTGGTAAGTAAAATGGCTAATTATGAAGATGGTAATACAGCCCAGCAGCAGTTACAGATGTTACTGTACGGGAGATCAGTGGTGTTCTCACATGGTCCTGGAGTCCCATGATCCTTCAGGTTTTAGTGATGTATCTCAAATGCCACCTAATCAAAAAGGGAGGGAATTTGTAGATGCTGCTGCCCGCTCAACATGCTGGATTCAGATCATACATGCCTATAACTTTGGCCTGGAAAAAAATCAGTTTGGTTTTCCTCACAACCAATTTCAGTAATAACCTAAATTAACTGGCCAAAGTGTGTTTGTGAGGAGTTTTGTCTTATTCCCCATGCTCTTCTTTGAATGTTTTCTGCTCACCTTTCCCCATACCCGCCTCTCCCCGGTACAACCGAAGGCGTAACTCGGAGGTGCGAAACGAGTTTTGGCTGAGGTCCCGTCGCACGTGGGCGAGGACAGCTGAATACATGCCTTGTCAAAGCCTGGAATATGCAGCCTCATTAACTTACCGTAATTAAGCTCAAGCTCCTAATCAGACATTTTCAATGTGTGCCAGAGAAGTCAACAAAAAAAAATGAAATAAAAAACTGTGTAATAAAAAAATAATAATAATCCTGCCAGCCTATTTCCTGATATTATGCAGATTTATGCAGGGTGGTGTGATTCAGGTTTTTAAAAAGCATGTCATCTAATTAAAATAAAGTGACAGGCAGGCTGACTGTATTACTAACCCTCATGTTGGAAAGTGTGCATTATCTAGGTAGGAAGTATTCGTTTACCCTGTAGTTGTTCGTATATTAAATTTTTGTCTCGCATGGGATTAATCAATCGCACCATTAGCTGTTTTTGTCCTCAGCTCTAAATAATGAATTTTAAGCATGTGTTACATGCTTGAAATGATCCTGTCCTTGAATGCTCCCTTTAGCTGTGACTACCTTATTCTGTCAGTGCAAGTCTCCCAAATCAGCTTGGATGATGACTCCAGCTGCAATAAACCTTCAAGCAACTGATGTAAATACATACCCAATTAAGAACAAGATTTGAAAGCCCTGACTGATCTGAAAAATGTTTTGAAATATCAAAAGCAAACATGAAAAAAACAAAACGGCAGCCGTTTTCTACATTGCGCCAGGAGTTGGATAATATTTGCAGGCAATCTTTGCAGTACATTTTATTTCTGGGGAAAAGTGTTTATTTTTTAATTGCATTGTTATTCATCTTATTCTAGCCTTTTTGTGATTGTATTATTGTAGGTGTTAAACTATCTGTCTCACTTGCATTGGAAGCGGTAATGTGTCGATTTGTAAAATGTTCAATTAAAATTTAAAGGGGATCTACCCGTTAATGTTGCAAAAGGTCACTCTTTACTTTTACTCTCCATTGGTGAGATGGTGTTAATGCGAACCAAAAGCTGCTGGGAGCTAAATTGCCTGTGTTCTGAGAGGTGCAGGTAGGGGATACAGAGATTAAAGCCAGGCTGCCAGTGGTTCTACAGTTGTGTCCCCTTCAGAGCTAATCTAATAGAATCCAGATATATGATCCCTGTTGAGTAAATGCTGAAGGAGAGCTCACTGGCCCTCATGGTGTGGCTGTTCCCCACTTTGCCATCTACCCTCTTTCTTAATTTTTGTCAGTCTCTTCTATTTAATGTAGTTTTTCGGTTCCCACATTCTGGGCACTGCCTCTTCTTTTCTCCTCCTGTTTTGTTGCTGCCATCTTTCATTCTGTTCTCCCATTCCTTTGCTCTGCATGCCCTGTCTCCGACCATCCCCCCAACCCCTCCCCCCCACACGCACACACACCCCTCCCCCGCCTCTCATGTCAGGTGCAAGGTGACCATATGGGCTGCCAGAAAGCTCCAGATTAACAGCTGATGTAGTTGGACAGCTTTAACAATGTCACTGTCAGTTTTTATAATTTCTCAAATTAATATAAATTTAGCACATTGATTACTGTGGTAAATAACCTGTTGGACCTTGAAGCCTTTTAGTGCGTGAGGAATAAGCAGCCACTGGTATTTGGAAAAGAGCTTCTGATAAATGCTTTGGAATATGGATGGAAAAATATTTTATTCACCAAATAAATCTTATGAGAAATCTGAAATCTGAAGAGAGCTGCATTTTGAAGCTTTCATATAGGAAAGAAATGCTCATGCTTGATTGATTTATTAATATATACATAATAATTAATAATACATTTGTCTTCTCTCCTACTGCGTGGTACTTCCTCCATTTTCCTTCCTCTTCATTTTCTGAAACTAACTCTCACACGCATTAATTTGTTTCTGCCTATTCAATGCTCTCTCTCTCTCTCTCCCTCTCTCTTTCATCCAAGCCCCCTCCAATCAATAATTCAGAGTCCTTCTGCAGAGAAGGCAAACTGACAGACTGATTAAACATAAGAGTAAAGGAAAGAAAAGGGCGAGCGATTGCCAGGGAGAGAGCGAGGCAGCTCTTGATTTACTGTACAGTGGTTAAAGCTTATCACGGTCAATAATGGTCGCGTGACAATAACGCCAACAGCAGTTTACAGTTGTACATCATGTCGCTGTTGAGCCTACAGATGGAGGAAAAATGAAAGGAGAATCCCACCCGAAGCGAAAATAAACCGTACTGGGCAAGAGGTGGGGCTTGTGTCTACCAGCATTCGGGCACCACGCTATGCAACTCTGATCCGCAAGGGATTTCTTAGGTTAGCAGTTGCACGCTTGGCTAACCCATTAGCGCTTGTTAGGCAGCTCGTGAAGGAATCATTCCGTTAATTGGTGGGAAATTCCCTTTCCTCAGCTTTGAGCTTATTTTAAGACTCCAGTCTGAAGTCAGCTCTCAGATGGAGAAGGTAGGGTGAGACCTTTTTCTTTCAAAGGATCAGTGGCCTCCCTCCGCATCTCAAGCTGAAGAGCACATTCTGTGTAGCATTATTAGAAAAGTAAATCTTATGATAAATTTCGTATCCGGTCCATTTTTAAAGTTATTGATGTATCAGAGGCAATAAGAAAAAGTTATTAGCGCTGAATTAGCAAGCTCATTACTTGCAATAAAGGAATATCTCGAAGCCAATCAGTCCTTTGTAATTTGTTTATTATTGCGTATTATTTCACGCTTTCAGCGCCTCACTTATATTCGATCTATCCAGTGATTGACTTTCCCAAACAATTATCTTGTTTTAAATTCCATGCATATTAATTATTTGCATGTTGCTTGATTTTTCAGTCCCGATTTTGTTTAGAGTCATGCTCAATATTAGTTATGATAATGCAATATTATAACAAAGAGATCTTCCTGCTGATTACTGGGATCCATGATACATTTGTTGGAAAATAAACGTTGAACCACGCACATAGGATTCATTAACCATACAGTCTGCAGATTCACTTGTTTGTTCAAAAGGGAGTTTGTTTCACAATATAATATGTGGTCAGAATGAACAATGCGTTTGCTAATATAGATCTGAGTCAGACTAAGTAGTAAATTGGGTAACATAATAGTCAATCTGACAGAGCAGTGTGTTTTAGTAGTATAATACTGAGTCAGACCACAGTGTGTTTGATAAGAAATTCAGTTTAAACTAGTTTGTGTATGTTAGGTAACTTTATGAGGGATAAGGGATGTAAATCTGTATTTTAATCGCATTGTGTTTTTCCAAAAAAACATAGCCCCCACTGTTTCCAAGAAGATATTCAGATGTAATCACTTCAATCCCTGGATTTACATCCATCACAGCCCCCCCCCACCCCCACCTCCAGAAAAGGCTGTGGAATATTCCGGGGTGCTGGTGGGCTGCCCATGGGTAGGCAGTCACAGGTTTGTGTGGAGCGGCTCTGGAGAGAGAGAGAGGGGAGCTTTAAATTGTGTTGAGTCTGACAGGCAGTTTGGTTTGTCTAGACACCAGAACTCTGGTCATGTCGCCTGTTTAAATGAGACTCAAACAGATACTCTGATGAGACAGAGAAAGAGATTAATGAAAAGAGGGAGGGAGGGAGGGAGAGGTGAGTTTTGGGAGAGAAAAAGAGAGGGAGAGAGAAAGAGGAGAAAAGAGAAGCAGAGTGAGATAGAAGCCTGTACAATACCTCAGGTATTTGAATTCCCTGAGGTGTTTTACGGTGAGTATATGATGAGCTCACTGAAGTACATTGTGTAATTTAATAAGTGTTAAGTGTACCTGCTACTCCTCAAAATTGATATTCCGTCAATAGTTATGCACAGATTCTTATGTAGATTTTTGACACTTGGACTCACTCATACAGACTCATACATGTACACAACATTGCCACCTGCTGCATGGTGGGGTAACTACACCAAAACAGAGGAGGATTTGCAAGAACACAGACAGGAGTCATGACTTAACCCACCCCTCCACCCCCCCTCCCCACTTTCTCTTTTCATAAAGGTGTGTTGATTCACACCTGATCAATATTTCGGTTGCCTGTTTAGTCACCAGCGTGTGTCGTTTGTTTAGCTCCCCCACCCAGGTTCAGTGCTCAGGGGCATGCTCTATATCGGCTCAGAGGAACATGAAAGCCAGAGAAACACAGAGAGGGGTGCTGGAGTGAGACTTCCTTTCCCCCTCTGACGTCACTCAGAACTGCATCCAACAGAGAACGGGCTTAGGCCTCACTCATCAAAGAACCCCTGTGTGTGTGTGTGTGTGTGTGTGTGTGTGTGTGTGTGTGTGTGTGTGTGTGTGTGTGTGTGTGTGTGTGTGTGTGTGTGAGTGTGTGTGTGTGTGTGTGTGTGTGTGTGTGTGTGTGTGTGTGTGTGTGTGTGTGTGTGTGTGTGTGTGTGTGTGTGTGTGTGTGTGTGTGTGTGTGTGTGTGTGTGTGTGTGTGTGAGTGTGTGTGAGTGGCTGGGGAGGGGAGCTCTAATGAGATGTGGACTCCTATGCCCCTGCTCTGGAGATGATGTCAGGCTCTGGAGTAACAGGCCGTAGGATTTGAATTGCTAAACAGCAGAGGCTCGGGAGACCCGGAGAATGGGTTAGTCAGGACGCCGCTTGCCAATCGGTCACGAAGCAGGCTTTTTAAAACGCTGGCTGCAGCGGGTGGATGCCCTTCCGCTCTCTCTCTCCCCACCCCCCACCCATGCTCCCACGCGAGACTGCAGCAGGGCTCCAGGCCTGCCGGCGCTCCGTGTGCCGGAACAAGCCGGTACACCTCGTCCACTCGCTACGCGGATCCAGCAGCGGGCGTGTGGCTCACCTGCTAAATAATCCAACAGCTTATCGACCTCGTGGAAGGAAGGGGTCGGCGGTGGGGTGCCTGTACGCAGCATGTGAGCGGCTCAGAAGTGCAGGGTTGGGAGAGCACAGCTTTATTTTCACCGTTTAATCCTTGAATGTAAAATCTGGTCCTTTTTCATACTGAGACAGAAGGCTTTACACAGAATACCCTCCCTCCCATTTTCACCTCCCTGAATAACTTAACCTCTCTGATTGGACTGTCTGAAACATTTACCCACACATACATAGCTACAGAATCCCTAGAGCAGAAGTCTTCATTCCTGGTCCGGAAGGAACGCAGTGTGTGCAGGTTTCGCCTGAAATTCCACCTCAGACACCAGGAACCAGGTGAGGTGATTTATCTGCATAATTAACTGTTTTAAATGATCTTTCAAGTTCTGAGTAAAACCAAAAGTCAGTGTTCCCTGCACAGCATGCCCTCCCCAACCCCACCCCACTCTAGGACCAGGAGTGCAGATCACTGCCCTAGAGATACATTTGAGATAGAGTATAGACACAGACCTGACCTGTATTATAGACACTTACCTCTTTAGTAACTGTCTGTCTTGTATACACAAATGGCGCCAAAAACAAAAAAGCATCCTTATTTTTTTCTTTCAGATCATTTAATTCCTCAATGAGTCTACACACTGACTGTAATACCACAAATGATCACACTTCATCTTCATATCATTCAACTTGATCATGCATTTAAATTTCTGAACAAATAGCTGTGCCCATGGCAACCCAGGGAGGGAAAAGCAGGGCCTGATTTTAATTCAGGCTGTGATTGGAAGTCACTGAAGGGAGACAAAGAGTAGAGAGGCATTGTTATTCTTTGAGAAGTTGAAGATTAACCAAATAACCCCTGGGCAAAAAGTCTAATGATACAGGGAGCTGGGGAAATTGGCAGATATCTTGAGTATACATGCTCTGAAACTATCTGTTATTAATCTTAAATACAGGGCAGCATAAGCCCATAATGTGAACATTGCTCTATGAATCAAGTTTGACCTCGCTGTGACAAAGGGTGTCTGCCTGTATAATATCTAGATAATATCTGCATGTATAATATCTATAATATCTGCCTGTATAATATCTAGATAATATCTGCCTGTATAATGTCTAGATAATATCTAGATAATATCTGCCTGTATAATATCTAGATAATGTCTGCCTGTATAATGTCTAGATAATATCTGCATGTATAATATCTAGATAATATCTGCCTGTATAATATCTAGATAATGTCTGCCTGTATAATGTCTAGATAATATCTGCATGTATAATATCTGCCTGTATAATATCTAGATAGTCTCTTAAAGTCTAGATAATATCTGCATGTATAATATCTAGATAATGTCTGCCTGTATAATGTCTAGATAATATCTGCATGTATAATATCTAGATAATGTCTGCCTGTATAATGTCTAGATAATATCTGCATGTATAATATCTAGATAGTATCTTAAAGATAAATCTGCGTTTGATATTTGATATTAGTTTATGGTGTAAAGATTTTTTTCCATGTGTTATGTCCAAGGATAATGTGTACATCAAAGTTAAATCTAGATATAATATTTTATATTTGTGTATGGTGCATATCTAAAATACTGCAAATATTACAAAAATGTTCTCAATCTCACGTCTAAATCATTTGTTTAACCATTTGGTTTGAAAACAAGTGTATTCAGGTTCATTTCAGTCATGCCTTGACACCATCCGCATAGTGACTTAACTGAGATCACCACAGAAGGGTGATTGAGGACAATTCAAGTGCAAACTCTCAATGTCTCCAATTGTACTCCACCAATATTTACACAGGATGAAAGCAAATGCATTCAAGTTTAATTGGACAAACCAGAGCAAAAAGGGCATAAAACTGTAGAGATGAGATTTTGTGAAGTGACTCATGAATTGTATCCACAGGGACAGTGTTTCTCGAAGATAGGGGCAACACTTTCATTTATAATTGAAAGCACTAAATAACACATGGGAACAACAACAAGAACACTGCATGCAAGGTATCTGAATTCTGTTTTATGCCTATATATATTCTCCAGCAGACTTCAATTACAGGTTAATAAATAACTGAGCTAAGCATAGTTGAAACACATTCACTTATTCTCTGCATAGAATGGCAGATGGACAAAACAAACACATTTGAATTTGTTCCAAATCAATTGAAGTTTCATTGACTTCCTGATCTTAAACAAACTGAAACTGTCGAACTGAATCTGTAACATCTGTAATGCCTTTTTAAAATGTATGAATTATTCAAGCATGTCTAATTTCAACAGGATCATTTTGTATTGATCTTGTTGAAATTATTGTTGATATTAATCTGAGACAAACCCCGGGGGGTGAGTATTCTTGTGTAATGAATCTACCCACACCCCCTCTCAATTTCTCACTTTATCACCCTTACACACACACACACACACACACACACACTTGGATACAGCAGCTAATAATCTTTACATTTAAAACAAAATTCACCAATGCAACATAAGAATATAAAGGTTACAAAACAGGCTTAAGAAAGTCAGTAAATTAAAAATAATAAACAAGATAAAAATATGAAAAGCTCCCTGAATAAAATTAGAATTCTTTGAAAGAATTTGAAGGACTTTTTGCAGAATTTTAAAGGTTCAGCAAGGGCAAGGCAATCTGTTCATATGAAATTCAATTACATACTGCTCTTCCTTATGTGCAATGTTAGATGTGCAGAATAGCGACACCTGCTGTTCAATCGTGTAACTGCATGACTTTGTTGATGTTGATTTTCCTGAGGTGTGGGTGTCATAAAGCACGGACATTTCCTAAGTCATGTGATTTAGGAGTAAGGGCTCTGACCTGATTCCTCCCAAGCTGTACAGCACTGTTTATCATACCCTCTTTCCATCTGTCTGTGTATGTTACATCCCTTTTAATTTGCTACTATATTGTGCCGGTGGTTCTGTAAACCTCTGTTATTGTTAATCCCATCAAACATATCTGTCACATATCTGGGACAACCTGAAAAGTGCTGAAATGCATTTGACCTCTTCTGCAAAGACACCATCCAATGATGTGCCATGATTTATTCCAATGAAGCACAGGGGCAGTTCCTTGAGTTCACTCTCACTGGCAAACATCATGGCTATTACCAACCGCGAATGGGTATGCATTAGATATTCAGATTAATCACATCCAATGAAATGAGATTTAATGAAACAAGAAAAAAATATATTTTTCTTACCTCTTGCAAAAAGAGAATTCTTGTCCACATCACAAATTAAGGCATATCAATCTTCCCTGTGTCCCTCCATAATGCTGCAGGGATCATCCTCTCATCCAGCTCCTGTCTGTCTGTGTCTTTATCTGCTCTATGTTATTATTTCTCTTCTGTCTCTTTGAGTAACCACCACCCTGGCCCTAGCCAAACCCCTCTGCTCATCCATCTCAGCCCTCCATTCTCTGTCTGTCTCTAACTTCTGTCTGCACCCCCATCTCAGCCCTCCATTCTCTGTCTGTCTCTAACCTCTGTCTGCTCCCCCATCTCAGCCCTCCATTCTCTGTCTGTCTCTAACCTCTGTCTGCTCCCCATCTCAGCCCTCCATTCTCTGTCTGTCAATAACCTCTGTCTGCTCCCCTATCTCAGCCCTCCATTCTCTGTCTGTCAATAACCTCTGTCTGCTCCCCCATCTCAGCCCTCCATTCTCTGTCTGTCTCTAACCTCTGTCTGCTCCCCCATCTCAGCCCTCCATTCTCTGTCTGTCTCTAACCTCTGTCTGCTCCCCCATCTCAGCTCTCCATTCTCTGTCTGTCTCTAACCTCTGTCTGCTCCCCCATCTCAGCCCTCCATTCTCTGTCTGTCTCTAACCTCTGTCTGCTCCCCTATCTCAGCCCTCCATTCTCTGTCTGTCTCTAACCTCTGTCTGCTCCCCCATCTCAGCCCTCCATTCTCTGTCTGTCTCTAACCTCTGTCTGCTCCCCTATCTCAGCCCTCCATTCTCTGTCTGTCTCTAACCTCTGTCTGCTCCCCCTCTATCTCAGCCCTCCATTCTCTGTCTGTCAATAACCTCTGTCTGCTCCCCCATCTCAGCCCTCCATTCTCTGTCTGTCTCTAACCTCTGTCTGCTCCCCATCTCAGCCCTCCATTCTCTGTCTGTCTCTAACCTCTGTCTGCTCCCCCATCTCAGCCCTCCATTCTCTGTCTGTCTCTAACCTCTGTCTGTCAATAACCTCTGTCTGCCCCCCTATCTCAGCCCTCCATTCTCTGTCTGTCTCTAACCTCTGTCTGCTCCCCCATCTCAGCCCTCCATTCTCTGTCTGTCTCTAACCTCTGTCTGCTCCCCTATCTCAGCCCTCCATTCTCTGTCTGTCTGTCTCTAACCTCTGTCTGCTCCCCATCTCAGCCCTCCATTCTCTGTCTGTCTCTAACCTCTGTCTGCTCCCCTATCTCAGCCCTCCATTCTCTGTCTGTCTCTAACCTCTGTCTGCTCCTCTATGTCACCCCTCCATTCTCTGTCTGTCTCTAACCTCTGTCTGCTCCTCTATGTCACCCCTCCATTCTCCGTCTGTCTCTAACCTCTGTCTGCTCCCCCATCTCAAAAGCAAGCAAATGGTAATTCTAGTGGTAATTTTAGTATATATTAATAAGATAGTGTTTGTATTAGTATCAATACAAACAGTGCCACTGCTGTGTGATGTGAAAGTACGCCTCAGAGAGTTCACATGAGCAGAATTGCTGTGGGGCTGCTCATTTTTGTCTGCAGAGTCAAAACCAGAACAAGCCCTGGGCAACTCTGTCCATGGGTATTCACTTCCTATTCTAACAGAGGAGGGCAAATAAAAAATGATCTTTTCAATTCCTGTGACAGGCCCTTTAAGAACATGTAGTAACTATTGTTATATAATTTTCCTTTTATTATTTTTATATTTAAACATCTGCAAATATGTTGTTTAGTTTGCCAGTGTATTCCCTCTCTATTGAGATCAATATCTTACTTCCCCATTGGCTGAAATATTTCTGACTTGTTGTTTTATTTCAGCTCTGTATTGTTAAATGTGTCAACATTAAGTTATTGAATTCATTTGTTTTCTCTCACACAGATATATTATTCAGCAAAAGTTTCTGAAAAGAGAGTGCAACTCCACTCACTGCATGGTAAATACCCCACATCATTTAAAACATTAAATCCAAGTTTATGTGAAAATGTAATTTTAAAAAATCAAGTTCTTAGGTTATATTTCATATTAAAAACGATTTGTTGTAAGTTTGATTTATTGACCCTGCCAAAGGTATTGCTGTAATTTCCACTGTGCTGCATTTAAAGAATCAATCCATTGTTCCGATGTCTAGAATAGCTCACAGTAGGCTTCACTCTCCTTTTATTAATAGTGTTTGGCCAATATTGTTTGACCATGATGGCCTATATATTCTATATATTGTATAGAATCCACAAGCATCTGGAATTCCATGGGAGGAAAAATCATATTACTTCAGAATTAAGTCAATCGACCGATGCTTGGTTGATGAAAGGAAGAAACACTGTCTTGGTTGCTGCTCCAGAATGTTCTATAAATGCTCAAGTGGGATCAGGTCTTGTGACTGAGAAGGTCATGATAAGAAAAATGTCAAACCAGTATTGTATCTCAAACCAATCTACATTTAACTCATGCTGTGTGGTTGAGAGCATTGTCGTTTGAAACACATTGTTGTCTGAATAATTACCCAGCCTTTTGGCTGCATTTTGCAATTATCACAACTTGAATGCACATCACACTTTAAATGACTTGACACAGGTGTTTATCTTCTCTGTGTTCCCTACCTATGTTCTCAGAATAAATCTGTGAATCGGCTTCATAAAACCTTTATCCGCATGTATATATGAATTATAGGCAAAAGCATGAACACAAAAGGCGCTACCCTTTTGCTCTAGTTGCCTTAGTACGAAGTGTTCTGTAAAGTTCTTCACTCTTGCTTTCTCAATGACGCCTCTGTAACTGCCTACGTACGTGGCGGAAGGATATGGAAGCCGCTGCCTTAGAGTAGGTGGTAAAAAGGAGCCGAGGTTCCGGGAGCTGGGACTGCTTCCGGACAGGGAAAACCCTGAACGAGTTGCATTGAGTAAAGCGTGAGAAAGGCGCAGGGATACAACATAAACACCACAACCTCAGCAGGTGTATGACGCAAAACAGAGCAGAAGCAAACCGGAGAATGAATATTGGTAATGTATATCAGGGTTTCTTTTTCAGTATTCAGCGTCGCCTTTTCAAGAACGGGATTTCTTTAAAATACTGTCTTTTGCCAAAGCCTATGTGGAGAGAACGAGCGATTGAAAGGTATTGATACGGCAAAAGATAACCAGGTCTTCTGTGCTATCGCTTGCTTATTTATATACTATATTTTAACTCGTTATATGTTGAACCAGAAATTTTTAGTTATGTTGATGAATATCAGCGTTAAGTGCATGTTTACGGTGATGTTATTCTAGCATTGATGGTAGACATGTCATCTGTAGCAAGGCAGCTAGAAAGCTAGATAGCTTTGTAGCATATGCCACAATAGCGAGCCAGCTGGCATGCGAGAAAAACAGTATCATTTGTTACCTAGTCATCTTATACAGATGCAATAATAACACGCTATCTTTTACTATGTTAGAACCACAATAAACATTTGTTATAGCATGATCAATTGGATAACAAACTAGCCACCTAGCCTGCAAGCTTGTTTGCAACCATGGTTTCCTAAGCTGTGACAGCTACTATATAATATCTGAGTAATGCCCTGAGAAAGCACAGATAACGTTAGCTAACGAAACTTTATTTGGGCCTGTCGATGAATCAACTCCATAGCACTGTATCATTCATGGGTCATGGAGATGATTTTGCGCTGAAGATGAATGACGTTTACTTGACACAGTCATTGACATTAATAGATAGCAACGTAGTTACGAATTACGCAGGTGTAGTAGCACCTGTGGTTGACTTGAGTGCGCATGAGCTTCCCCTAGTTACGTCTGTCCACGTACCATATGTCCACGACACAGGGGAGGCCCGGATCATCCAGCATACACTAGCTGGAACTTGGTCAGAGCTACAGACCTGTATTGCCCTTGGAAACAAATGATGCTCATGTTAATGTTAGCACATTACAAATACATATTGAGGTACGCGATAATGTTTAATACTAGACAAGAGCTGAATCTGTTTCTGTCATGGTTTATGTTTCAAGTCGTTCTAAATTAACCAAAACATATGTATTTTTTTTTTTTTTTTATAAATATATGAGACAGATTAGGCCTTTAGGTTATTGGCAGTCATGTCTAACCTTTTTGTGAATAATTTTTCATACTGACATAATCCTGCAAACGGTGAATGTCCTGTTTTATGTTCTAGCATGTATGTGTATGTTTGAGAGAGGACTATGTAGGGACAGAGAGAGAAGAAAAAGGAAGAGCTCTGATTTGAGAAATGAAGGAGGAGTAGCATAACAAACAAGTGGTTTATTGTTTTTCACTGGTAGTTATTATTGGAAAGTCTTTCCACAGAGTTATTTTTAGTTATCTTGTATTCACATTGTCCCACTGTACTTGCTGGACTTATCCTCTTTCACCACCTCCTTTGCTGGAACAACAACACCAACATTAGCACTCTGGAGTAGTGTGTTTAGTTAAGGCTCTCAGTCATAATGCCATTGCATGTGACCCATACTACCGGAACCTTCTTTGCTCCCAAGAATCAAGCATTTCCAAACAGTAATTTGTCAGGAGTCTGGTACTCAGACAGCATTGTGACTGCTTGCCCCACCCTACCCTGTGGTTCTTAACTGAATCTATTTGCTTATGCAAAACCAACAAGTGATGTTTGCTCACTTGTAACTCGCGCAGAAAAAAAGAGAAGAGTTAAGCAGTTGCCGTATTGTGTGGCAGAGTCAGGACACCCTGCAGGTCTCTTCTTGCAGTGCAGTGTGGGACCGGTAGCCTTTCTTAAAGATTGAATTTATTGATTTTGGGAATGAGTTCACTCTGCCTGAATCACAACAACCCACAGCACTCTGTGGTGCACTTTAAAACCCTCATGTGTTTGTTATAGCAGTAATATTGTGTCACTTGATACATGGGCTCTGTCAAATAAATGCAGTCCCTTTGAACAGTAACTCATTCATTCTTTCATTCATTCATTCATTTAGACTGTGTTTTACTTGACGTTCAGCTAGCGCTTGTCCTTATCATGGGGGGCTTTTCAGAACATCAGCATCAAGTATGACATATAGGTCTTAGCTTATTTTACAAAACATAAGGTAAGTACACATTTCATGTATCAGGTCTGGATAAGCTAAATACACATAGCATGTCTGATTTTGACAACACGGCATACTAAGGTCAGTCAGGTCTGCATGTTGCCAGTGAAACAGTTGTCCTGTTCTCCAGATAAAGGAATTGGTGATACAGTAATTGTAATGTCAGATATGGGAAATACCCTACATCCACACAGAACTGAGAGTTAGGGACTTTTCTGGGTTCCTTATTGATATAACCACAATGACCACAGGCTCTCACTTCTTACAGAGAGCATGTACCCTCTGACCACATGCAAATCCAGTGCAACCTTATATGGCCCCAAATAAAGCCCCAAACCTTGGTTAGTTTGCATTTTATCTCATCCCATCTCTACCCCATCTTTTATAATTTGGCAAATCAAGATCCTTCCTGTTGAGTGCACCGTGCCTTGTATCTCAAGCTAGCTAAACATGCCAAAGTGTCTTTCTGTCAGTAGTGGATATCAGGGGAAGTTGTCGGGTTTACAAGCAGAGTGTCATGTGTACTATTTTAGCAGTGCTTCCAGTAATTGGTGGAATCAAATCTTTTACAAAAATTCTTCGGCCTACTTTTGCCTCCCTGAAAATGTTGAACTGTATCCAACAAGTTCAAGCAGTGCTTTCAAAACTACTGTTTTGGAATAGTGCTTGTTTAGTTTCTGTGAAACACAGTGGCAATATGGCAGTTGTTACATGTATCATTTTGATATCAATATTTTTGAAGCCATCTAATTTTAAGGAAATTTGTGTGTACAGATGTGTATGAGTGACTGTACTTTTTAAGCATTGGAGAGTTTTTGTATCTGTAGCTGTCACTTGAAATTTATTTAACATCAGTTAAAGGTGGAATGCATTGATTATCTCTGCTGCCTTTTGGTCACAGTCTGAAGGTTTTATCTGGTGTGTTAAGTGAACGCTGGTTCTTGATTGTTGTTTACTGAATTGTGTATCAGTGTCAGATTTTATCAGCGTTGTTTACAAGACTGTGGGGAAAACAAGGACACTTAACATCTTGTAATTACTGGTGTTTCTTTTGGTCGTTAATTATCGGTTGAACATTAGACCAGTTCAGAAGGATAAGTGGTATTTATCAGTGTTTAGAGGCCTGTTGTTGAAATGAAGATGTTAAACAAAAATCCATTTGAAGATGTCTCTGAATGCCAAGTTCCTTTTCAGAAAGTTTTGTGTTTGACTTCAGAACACTTTTAAAATGTGTTTTTAAGAAATTGCAATCAGCACACTTTTTTAGACTTTTCAGAAAACCCAAACCTTAGAATATAAACACTCAAAAGCAATGGACAGATATCACAAGTATATCCTCTCTCTGGGAATGACCATGTTAAATATTCAGTACACGACAAACTATTCCAAAAAATTGGAAAACATTAATTGGTTTCTCTCTGATTTGTTGGAAGATGCTGCTTAACCTCAGTAAATCAGACCCATTAGTATTTTATACAAGATACAGCCTATGCTAAGATCACAACCATCGTCAAAAATGGTGAAGTTAAATCGTTAACATTTGTTCTGAATTTTTCAAAGGGACAGCACAAAGGCCAAAGCTCTGACACATTGAGATTTCATCAGGATAATTTGAAAATGAAAGGGTAATGTTAATAAATTAGGTTTCATTTTCCCACTGTTTGACCAACATAATGTCTCCGTGGTGTTTTAGCACAGCTAATAAACCTTTACTTTTTGGTTGGCATGGGGAAAGGATTGGTCTACTGTGTTGAAAGGCTTGAACAATTGCTCTGATATTTGTGACCGTCTATAAATCGTGTCATCAGTCAGGCGCAGTCTTATGAAATAAACGGTGACATTGCGCTCTATGCTCTGTTCAGTTAACTTATCACACAGTACCCTGTCGCGTTGTTAACTGAAGTAACCTCTGCATGTACGTGACCAAGTTGTAGCAAAATCATGTAGGTGTTGGTGTTACCTGAAAATGATTCCTTTGTCAGGGTAGGGTAGCATTTACTCACACATATGATCCAAACTGCACAAGATTAGGAGGTCACACCTCAGACAGTAAGTTGTCCAACAGCATCTAATGTTTTAATGTTTAAAAGAAGCGATTAGGACGGATATAATGGAAAAAATAATGCTTTGGAAGGCATCTGCCTCTTGTGTCTGTGTGTTAATTGTGTAGCTTAACTTCAATCTTGATCTAGTCGCTCTGTGATAGTTAGAGGTCATTTTTGACTCAACAAGCTCCTGAACAAGCTGCCAGTAGCCCTTCTCCATACATCTGTCTTTGTTGTCCAATATTGGACTTCGTCACTGAGTAGTGAGTCAACCTGTTCGGGAGCTGGGCTAAGTGGCAGCTGTTGTGAGTGTTGCAGGCCAGATATTCTTTCCTGTCCTTTCCTTTGCATTCAGCAAAGGCCCCTCTGCTTGTTTTTTTATCCACCCCCACAGTCCGCGAACGGCACACACTTTACATTCCCGCTGTATAAAACACAACCGCTCAGGTGAATGGGAATTGATCAGAGGCGCGTGCCATGCCTCATGTGTCTGGGAGGGAGGGGGTGTGGTGGGGGTAGTGGAGAGCGAGCAAGCGCGAGCGATTCCTGATTGTTAATTCAGGGGGTGAGGAGCAGCTGCTGTCTGACGTCAGCATGGGGAAACGCAGTCTAGCTTGAGTCATGGCAAGAGTGCCAGTGTAAAAGAGCAGCCGAGTGAGAGACATAGAGAGAGAGGGGAGAACGCTAGAGAGAGAGAATTCATTTTAGGCTAATTGTTAATTGATATTCCCCACCTCGTGTGCAGGTATTACTGATGTTAGCCCTGTTATTGATCTTGTTGTTCTTGTATGCCTCGTCAATACAAGACTTTGAACATGTCATGCTAGCAAAGCTGATCTGAATTTGAATTTGAGAGGGAGAGAGAGAGAGGAGAGACAGACAGACTGAGGGGGAGAAGGGAAATGGGGGTGGGGGGAGGCAAAGGGGAAGTGTATGTATGAATGTAAGAGAGAGAAATGTCAACCCTCAGGAAACGTGACAGGAGAAAAGGTTTAGAGATATGGGAGGGTCTGTCTGATTACTACCTGCGTGGCACTGACTGTCAATCAGTCTGTCAGGCTGAGAGGCTCTGCCTGCTCTGAATGCGGCCGCTCTGACTGCCTGCCTCTTGATGAGCTCTCTGCTGATGTGCACTCCTGCCAGTGACTGGGCCGTAATGAGACTGAGCTTTCATGACACTGTATAAGGCATAGTGCTAATTTAGCGGATTATCGATCTTTCTGAAACTGTAGCCACGATCCCAATTTTGCTTTCTGGCTGTGTAATTCAGTGCGAGCCAAACTGTGATGTTAGAGGAACCAAAGGGAAATGATTAGTCCAATAGATTGATCAGGCCAAGCTGAAGTGTGTTAGATGTATCATTGGTCAGTAGCTGTGACCAGCCTGTTCCAGCAAATATTCTGAGAGTTATTAACTTTCTCAGCTTATTAATTATATCAGGAATAAGTAAATAAAAAAATACAATGTTACTCAAAGCTAGATGAATTAGGCCTGTATTGCAGGTGAGAGGAGGCCATCCCTAGGCCCACAGAGCCACAGTGTCTACTGGTTTTTGATTAATTTAGACCCAAGAAATCTGGTGAGGTAATGACAATTTAATTAACTGCTTTAACTGATTGATTAATTGCTGAGTAACGATGCATACACTGTGGTACTCCAGGACAAGGCTGATAAACCCCTGGTATAGACTGGCAGTGGGGTGATTTCTGCACTGCAAACTGCAGCACAGCAGCGAGCCACAGGCATTGCAAGCGTGTGACTGATATCACTCCTGCCAGTGCTGGCATACTCGCTGGAGTGTGACCACGGACGCGCCTTCGCAGTGATTCAGAAGGCCTGCAGGCGCCTCGGAGAGGGCAGTGGATGGTGGCTGAAAGGAGCATTGTTTCTCAATCCGGGCACTCCCTGAAAGGAGCTAACTGCAGGATCTCCTGTGCTTTTACTACAGAGAATGTGTGGGGTGGAGGCCGTATACCAGCCTGACTGGGTAAACTAAAACTGTACTGGCACACCTACCTGCCTATCAACGTTAATTATGGAGAATAAAGATTGCTTTGCTTTTATGGACCCAAACCTCTTTATTCTCAAGGCCCCTTGAAATGATTGGCTTCTGGGTGAGAACACCCACCCCAAAATGGTGTATGAACCACCACAGGCTTCAGTGCAATTACAGTTTAACATGCAACATGTATAAAAAGTGATGTCATAATGTCATGGACCTTTATAAACCATATATGGATCAAGCAGTTGAGATATCTTATCAAGAGTTCAATATCTGGATAACATAGTGTATCTTCACTTCCATGCTGAGCTGCCTTACACCAGCCGCAAGCTCTGGAAATACCTAATTTATTAAAATAAAAAGTCAAGGTGTGAGGTTTTATTGAAAGGTATTTCTTATTGTAATTATTTACTGCCTGCTTATTCTCAAAGCTTGTGCACACATTTGTGTAAACTACATTTTCCTCACCCAAAAAAAATTTGCATTGTAATTATGTGTGGCATCCGAGTCCCACGTACTTTGAATGAAACACGTTGACAGTCTTCCAAATCCAGAATTGATTTCTCCTCAACGTGGAGGGCGGAAGCACCCAGCCACGCTAAGCTTATACTAATTACCTACATGCTGATTTTGTTGGGCTTTTTTACGCCGAAATGATTGAGCTGGCAAACAGCAACATGCAAACGAAGGCGGCCTCCGAGCCTCAGACTGCAGTGCTGATGGTAAGGCACCGTCACACGCTCCAACACTGCGTGTTTCCCTGGCACTGCTCGTCTCCCCGTTCCCTCATCATCTTCCTGTTGCCTGCTTACCTTACCATGGGGACAAGGAGTGGTGAAAATAGAGCTCTCAAAGGCACTATTTTGAGATACAGATAATGAGGACCCTCTCTCTTCCATAGGCCTGGCTTTGCTTTGACATTATAAATCCCCTTCATTGTTTTAACAGACACCCCCTTCCCCCACTGCTCCCAATGGGGGAATTGATTGTCGATGACTGACTGAGAGTCTTAAGATCTTTATTGTTGATTGTCACCTCATGAGGCCTACCAAAGGCTTGTAAAAATAGCCATGGTGAATTGTGTGTTTGTTGTTTGGCAGATGATGTTTCGTCAGGAGACTGTGTACATAGTTTGGATAAAAGGCCGTTTTGAAAAGGGCTGCTTTGTCAAAGGACAAAGCCAATTAATGGGAGCTTTGTCTAAGACTGCCTGGCTCCTGGGGTCTTGCTTTGTCTCAGTTTCTGTGGTGTGAAGGTGCTTGATTTACAAATGGACACACACTGAACAGTGTGACTCCAGTGTTTTGTAAGGAAATGACCTAAATCCATATAAGTAAGCGATAGTGGACTGTCAGCACTGTTTTTTGCACTTGTCTGGGATCGACCTCATGACCTACTTACCGAAGGGTGGCTCTGGCTGTAGTAGCAACATGTCAAACAGAACGAAACTGTGTATTGTAAACATAACACAAGTAATGTGAATTTAATATTGTAAATGCTACAAACCACTGGTAGGCAATGATACAGATCTTGGCTGTGGACTATATAGCTCTGGGATTGACATCTTGTTAATCATTATCACTTTAATACAATGTCCAGCTGTATAGCAAATAATAGCATGTATAAATAATCCATTCATCTCTACTAGTACAGTGAGTGATTAGAATAAAGAACATCATATCTGCAAGCCTCACAATCAAAAGAAACCCAGTTTATCAAGCACCAAATCAGTAGTTAATGAATACATATTCACACTTTGAAATCTATCAAAGCACTATTTGAGAATAGACTATCCGAGTGTTCTGTTGAGACACAAGTTTAACAGTTTTGATCCAAGTATCTAAGCTTGTATACACTGGCTGCTGCACTCCCAAAGTAAAAGTCATTAATCTGGCTAAGACATTGGTATACTGATCACTGTATGAGCAATTCAGTATTTCTCCCCTATTTCAATTCAGTTTGGTGAGATAACAGTTACTATTTTTTTCCAGCTGTCTCTTTCTGCGTAAATGTGTAGTGGTTAAATTATTTACGGCTCAAATCACAGCAGAAGTTTTAAAAAATCTCTGGGCTGATAAGTCTGGTTTTCAGCCATATGCTTCTGTTCTGGGTTTGATCCGTGCTACTGATTTTCCACAATTTCCATGGTCAGACAGTTTGAACCTGTAAATACACTCACACACTCAAACACATGACCCGTCAATACTGCTCTCAATCACTTTTATTCTCCTATGAGGAAGCTAGCTCCATCATAAATAGCAGTTCCGCACGTCATAAATAGCCTTGCATGTTATTTGTTAAACAGTTGGTTTTACTTGTACTCATCTCTTAAAAATACATGCATGGTAATACAGACCACAATCTCTTTTCATTATCTAAAGATAACCGCCTTTGTTCTTATTTGTTTTGCCACACTCTTCCCTCACGCTGCTCTTGACTCTGTTTCCCAAAGTACATTGCGTTTCAATCAGGACTAACATATATTTGTTACTATTTTTGGTGTCATGACTTAAATATCTAATGACGTAACAGCAAATTTAGCTGGCTCACATGGGGCGACCGTATTGATCATGGTGACATCACAGCAGGGGGACGTTTTGTATCTCTCCCCATTCCCTTCACCCCTTTGCATTCAGGCAGTGCCGTGTGGGAGGCAGGTGCCATACGAGGTGATTTATTGAGCGTGGCATAAAAGTAGACAGCTTTATGAAAGAATTCCCAGACGAGATATGCAGATTTAGGTGATAAGAGAGGCTCTGGGAGATGTCTCTGCATATTGGCTTCAGATGTCACTTTGTGAAAGCGCTGTCAGGTTTTTATCCTGTCCTTTGTGCATTTCTGTTTGTTTATACCTCATTATGGCTCTGTCTTTGCCGTGCTTATTATACCATTGAAAGTAATTAGTTTTCCAGGGGGGCTTTGCGAGTGTGTGGCATCTCGTTGTCTTCATTGCGGGTCTGACAGGGGCCTGTGATCAAGCATCCTAGTGTCATTTTCTTTGGAGTTCAATCAATGTTCCGTTTTTTAATATCCATTTTTGTTTTAAACAGAGATTGCGATCATAGACTGACCCTCGCCGAACCTCCTCCCAAGTGGTCAGGACCTCTGTATAGACCTCTGTGCTTTGGTACAGCACTTTGTCCGTCAGCATGTCAGGTACAGACACGTGCTGCGAATGCCACCATTGTACGATGTCCTCCATGAGTGGGAGAGTCTGACTGGTGCTGCCGCCCCGTCCACAAACTGATGAGGCCTTCTCTTTTGCATTTCAGGAAGCTACACTCCGACCCCCGGGGGCCCCTTCTCAGCGCTAACCCCCAGCATGTGGCCCCAGGACCTCCTGGCCAAGTACTACCAGGTACTGATCCCTTTGCTTCAGTTCATTTGAGTGCTGTTGCATTAAGCATATAATTATCACTCACTCTAATGCTGTTAGTGTTCTAAGTGTGCTTCTGATTTCTGCTGTACTTTGTCACTTTCATACCACAGTAATTGTCTTATAGTTTTAAGCATTTTGGATCACATGACTTATCTTCTCTGTACTTTCTTTTCAAAATAATTTTATGAAACAATAGTATGAGTGAAAAGGTGGGAACAAAGTGGATACCTCAAAGTACTTGTTTCTATCACTTACTGTACTTGCTGTTCTGGAAACATAGCTGTCCAAGGTCTGGCACTATTGCTCATATAATCGGGTTGATGCACTTATGTTCTTCCACATTGTGGGTGAGAACATAATCTGCATGACT
This sequence comes from Albula goreensis, assembly GCA_022829145.1. Classification (NCBI taxonomy): domain Eukaryota; kingdom Metazoa; phylum Chordata; class Actinopteri; order Albuliformes; family Albulidae; genus Albula; species Albula goreensis. The sequence goes on from CM040762.1 coordinate 17,497,425, forward strand.
GTCTGCTAAATGAATGTCAGGTAAGGTCTTTATTCTTTGCCATGAAAAAATCCCACTGTGATCTATTTTCCAATGAGTGCATGACCAAGACAGTGATACACATCAGTGCAAGTATACAAGGTAATATCAGATTGGAAAACTTTGAATAAACATCAGATTCTAATGTATGGAATCTGGTGCAGTCTTCCATCCTACCCCTAATGGTCATCTTGCAAACCCTGTGCCTGTGCTAAAGCAATGTTAGTACAGCTTTCAGTCTTGGAAATACTGTAACTAAGAAGCTACAGACCAGCATGACAGCTATTAATTGAAACAAAGCCCTAGCAACAGTAGGCTGTACCTCTACCATTAGCAGCTAAAAATAAATTGAACAAAAATGGGTAAATTTTTGTACATTTAGCATATATGGCAGTTTAATGTTGTAGACATACAGTGCACATACATCACATACATGTCTGTAGAGACTATTGAAATTGATTGTAACCTTTCGGTCAACTGAACACAGATGGAAATATGATGTGCTATTACATCTTATTGATATCGAGCTCTTTATTATCAAAATGTGAGCATTAAAGCAAATTATTCACATACTCCATTGATTAAAACTGTTTGGCAGCCCTCTGATTGGTGGGTTTTATATGGGTCTTTGTTGCAGGATTCCCCAGATGAGCCGGAACCACAGTATGATGAATTTGGCTTCCGGATCGACAGTGAAGGTGGGCAAACCGTCACAACCTTTTTACTGACTGTTGTGCAGACTGAAGCTTTTTCCTGGAATATTCTGTACAGGAGCAGCACATCATAGCAAAAAGGAGAGAAATGTTGTTAAAATTATTTCCCATCGCATTTGAACACCAGTGCCTTGCGTGGCAGTTAGCATTTTGATTGATGCTAGTCTTTTGTGGAGAAGCTGACAGGAATTCCAAGCGTGACCTTGGCATGCGGTTTTCAAAGGCCCCCGAGTGTTTCCTGAGTTATTGTGCATGAGAGTAATGCACTCTTGATCCCCCACTCCAGATAAAGGGGTGATATAAGAATCAAAAGATGAGACTGGTTTGCAGTTGGTGCATGTGGCTGATCTGTATGCAAGAATACAAGTGAACATTTCACTCATGAACACATGGTGTTTGGAGCCGCAGTGGACATGCAGAGTGTACATGAAGGGTAGAACCTCTAAACAGAGGTGAATTGCAGTAGCTCTTAAAATATGGTGTGTGTTAGGTGTATGTTACTGTGTATTTGTATAACTGTGTGTATGTGATGTATTTAACTTTATTTGTACTCAATTCTGTAGATACTGTCTTTTAGCAGTAATAGCACTTGATTTCTTTATAAATTTATAAATGTCTTTATGTGTCTGGCTGTACAGTCCCTATGTACATGTATTGTCTACAACTTGCATAATATAATTTGATATCTTTGTAAATATTTTGCCTGTGTCTAGTTGTAGTGTCCTTTTGTAGAATGTATTATTTATGTAGCAGTAAGATTATACATATGAGGTAGTGTATCTCCCATTGGTTGTGGAGTGTCTCGGTAGATGTGCTGTATGTAAGGTTCTGGATCTCCCCGGTTCTGGTGTGATAGATGGTGTTGAGGTCCGGGAGGGTCTGGTCAGGGAAGGGCCCCAGCGTGAGGACCCCCAGCAGAGGCTGCGCTGGCAGGCCCACCTGGAGTTTACGCACAACCACACGGTGGGAGACCTGACCTGGGACCTGATCTCCCCCTGCCTTCAGCGATCGGAACGCCTGCGGGCGCTGGTGCTGGGGGGCATCCCGCACAGCATGAGGCCACAGGTGAGTGTGGACGGGCAAAGGGGGGCACGGCCAGGGAAAGGGGGCATGGGGGCCACAACCTTGTTACATTTGTGCTTCACCAGGCCCTGGATCTCCTATATAGTATGTACACTCATTTGCACTCACACACACACACACACACAGGGAATGCAGTAGATCAGCCTGAAGATATTACTGACCTGAATACGGATGGATGACTTTCAAAATCTGTGCCGTGGCTAAGGCCTATCACATGTTGGATTTGTGGTCGCTGTGATGTAATGGTTCTTGGCATGGCAGTTTTCCCACCTGCAGATTGCACACTTTTAGACACACTTATCTTTGAGCTTTTAGTGTGGCTCATTGCTTTTCAATTTCATACTCAACAGAGAAATGTCATTCCCAATTTCATTTTAGGGGCTGGGGGACCTTCAGTCAGACTATAACTGAAGCTAAAGTTTTCATTGTCCCCCTGTGTAATGTATACTAGCTGGAATTTCATGTCCTCAGAGCAGTGCTTTATTAAGGCTCTTTCTTCCCCCTGTTTCTCTCTCTCTCTTCGTCGCCCTCCCTACCTCTCTCCCTCTCTCTCTCTTTCCACAGCTGTGGATGCGGCTGTCAGGGGCCCTGCAGAAGAAGCGAACGTCTGATATCTCCTACCGAGAGATCATTAAAAACAGCTCTAATGATGACACCACCGCTGCCAAACAGGTACAGGGGAGAGGAGCGTGGGAGCCCTGAACGAGGAGCCCAGAGAAACTTTTATCCTTCAGGCTTAAAGAACCATAACATATAAATCCATATTTATGCTCTACCTCAGACTCCCTTACCTCTCTTTATCCCTCCCTCTATCCCTTCCTCCTTCCATCTCAGTGTCTCAGTTCATTTGGCTCAGTTGGCAGGCCAACAATACCCATACTTTTCCAGACCATATGCTTAAATACTAAATTAATGACAAAAACCTGTACCAAACTGAAGGTCAGCATTAATGGATGATAAAGTACAAAAGTAAAGTCTATACCAACATGACATTGACATGAAAAAGGTGTGTTAAAAAGACGTGGTTAATGGTATTGATTTTGTGTTTGTGTTTCTTTCTCAGATCGAAAAGGACCTCTTGCGCACCATGCCCACGAACGCGTGCTTCAGCAGCCTGCTGAGTGTGGGGGTGCCCAGGCTACGGCGGGTCCTGCGGGGGCTGGCGTGGCTCTACCCGGACATCGGGTACTGCCAGGGCACTGGCATGGTGAGCAGCGCTACGCTAACCCACACTGGTCCGCTCGTTCTGGGGAGGGAAAGGAAATGTCGGTTCGCTCACAGTACCTGCCACAAAAATGGGTCAGCCCAAGGCCCGTGGGTTCGAAGGCGCAGGGAGAGCAGATGGTAGTGCTCTGGCCTGGCAGGGTGTTAGCCGCTATCGCTGTGCTGGAGGTACCAGGCAAATAGCAAGGCGGAACAGAGCGGAGAGCCCTGAAGGAAGAAATGAGCTTGGAAAACACAAGACTAACATCAATTACCTTTCAGTTCAAGTCAGTGTAGGAAATTTAATTGAAATTCTGTTCCATAATTTAAAAAATCCACATAGAGCTTTTTGACCGTATTTCAGTTGATGAATTGAATTTCCTGAAGTGACAATTGAAGTGAAACCCTCATGAATAGTGGTGATAATCAAGATGAAGGTGGAACTCTGCCAAAATGTTGGTCAATTCCCAGATTGCTAAGAGTCTTCAGAATTAAAAATATCGCAATTTAACTAATTAATCCATACAAATTAGTCCTTTTTTAAAGGAGAAGGTTGTTTTCTCTCTTCTTTGGAAGTCATTATAGAATAGTAGAGTAGCGCTGGCAGGGGCCTGCGGAATCATTTGCTTATGTAACATTCCAGACAAATTGCATGTTTTCTTAGGATTGCCATGCCCTCCCTTCCTCTTATGGAGACTCGCATCAGCTCTTGGGTTATTTTAGACCCATGTGAAGATCTGGTAAGAGTCTGCAGAGCCAAGAAACTCACACTCCGGTCAGCTATTGAGCTTGTTAATGTATCTTTGGATTTTTGCACAGATGTTGTAAGTGACAGGAGGCTGTCATAGCGTTAAGTACAGGCTACTTTTGGATTGTGACTGGTTTTTACGGAGCAGGAGCATGACAGTCTGAATATAACCAGGCCCCTAGACAGGAGAGGGTCTTAAGGCCAAATATTTCAAATTCTGTCCTTTCCACCCTTGGAAACTACATTTCCCAGCATCCTCCCATCCACGAAGGCATCAACTTTTTTGTCCCAATGGCCATGGGTGGTTTTGTGCTCAGGGAACATGGTCCAGACTCTCGTGTTTTCCTAATTAATCCGCCTGCACCCTCAGGCAAGCGCGGGCTGGTGTGATGCATGTCAATAAAGAGCGGAAGTACCCGTGCAGTGAAAAAGCCCGGGAGCGATGCCAAAAGATTCCACATTCACATGCACATTTGTACGCATTAATTGTCTTCCCCCAGCAAACATTCCCTTTATTGTGGGCTTAGCACTTATCATGTTGACAGTCCTTATCACGTTCTGCAGCAGCTGGTTAGGGTCCTCGTCCTTTGTCTGGAAACAAGCTTCGGGCTGTAAAGCAGGCAATGTGTATTTCCTGTAATGGGAAACGTTGGACTAACGAATAATCTCCCTCTTTCCTAATGTGTGTGCCTCTTTGTTGGTGTATGTACATAGCTTTCTACTTTCTGATGTTTATTCAGTTTCCTTAGTGAGTGTGTAATCAGTATCTCTTGTTCTTCCCTCCTGCCTCATTTCCTCTTCCTCCCTTCTTTCTGTACCCTTCTCCCAATCTCCCTCTTTCTTTTCTTCCTCTGCTGTTCTCTGTTCATTTAATCACCAACTTTCATCCCCTTTCTCTCTTCCCTGTTTTTCTCTCCCCCTTTTCCATCCCTCTCCTCCCCTTCTCTTTCTTCTCCCTGGTTCCCTTCCTCCCCCAATCCTCCCCCTTTCTGCTGTTTCGCCTTCTCTCCTCCCTCCTCCCATTCCCTCTTTCTCTCTCTCTGTCCCTCGTGTCCTCTCCTCCCTCACTCCCTTCCCTCCCCCATCCCCCCTCAGGTGGTGTCATGCCTGCTGCTGTTCCTGGAGGAAGAGGACGCTCTGTGGATGATGTGCGCTCTGATCGAGGACCTGCTCCCTCCCTCCTACTTTTCCTCCACCCTGCTGGGGGTGCAGACGGACCAGCGGGTCCTGAGGCAGCTCATCGTTCAGTACCTGCCCCGCCTCGACCACCTGCTGCAGGAGCACGACATCGGTCAGAACTGCGGCGGGGGTGTGGGGGTTAGGGAGGGACCGAGACTGAACGATTTGGTGTGGTAACAGTTAGTGACAGAAAGGGTGGGCTAACAGGTAGGGAGAAATCGAATGGGGTAGGGCATAGGGGGTAGGGGGTAGGGAATAGTGGGTATGGAATGACGGGGGAAGACTATGTGAATACACAGGGTATTGAAAGATTTGGTGAGGTAGGGGATCGGGAGAGCTTTTATGGCATGTGATTGGTTAGGGAGAAATTGAGTTGGCCTTTGGGTAGGGGGCTGAATGGTTTCTGGCTTAGCATATTTTTAACATGAACAAACTGCCTTTCCATGGCATTGTCCAGAGTAAGTTCTGTTTGTCTAGTGTATTAATCTGACAGCCCTGCTAGTGCATGGGTTTGTGTACAGTATTCAGGGTTGGTATTTGTCCAGTGTTTTAAAGGGTTATTTAATAGATTTGTTTGTTCTTCAGAGTTGTCCCTCATCACTCTGCACTGGTTCCTCACGTCCTTCGCCAGTGTGGTGGACATTCGGATCCTCTTGCGCATCTGGGACTTGCTCTTTTACGAGGGCTCTGTGGTGCTGTTCCAAGTCACACTGGGCATGCTCAAAATCAAGGTGGAGTAAGCAAGCCCCCCCACCCCCACCCCCACTAACTCTCTCATGCTCCCTTCTGCTTGGTTTTTGTTTCCCTCCTAGACCCCTCCATATCTCTAGGATATTGTCTTCTATTTAACCTGCATTCACCCTTTCATATCTGTTGACATTCACTGTTTCACCAGTATCCACTGCATGCACTTCATAGTACATCCCCCCATCCACTTCCTCACACACACCCTTTTATTCCTCTATTACTCTATTCTACTGATACCTTTGCATGACTTTTCTCCTCACCTCTCCATATAGTTGTGAAAGTGTGTCCAGTCATGGTTTAAATGTTTGTCAGTCCCTCTTTCTAACTGGTTAATGTCATAAACCCCGCCCCCCTTTGCCTTTGTGGTCCAGGAGGAGGAGCTGGTGTCGTCGGAGAACTCAGCCTCCATCTTCAACACACTGTCAGACCTGCCCAGCCAGTTGGAGGACGGGGCCGTGGTGCTTGGGGAGGCGGTGCGCCTGGCGGGGGCGCTGTCCCAGGAGAACCTGGAGGCCCAGCGTCACAAACACCTGGCCTACATCCTGGCGGAGCAGTCCCAGCTCAACTCCAATAGCACACACACCCTCAACTCCAACCTCAACAAGGTGAAGAGGGGAGCGGCTGTGTGTCTGAGTTAGATGGAGTTTGTGTTAATACAGTGTGTGTGTGTGTATATATATATATATATTTGTGTTTTACAGCAGTATCTTTGTCAGCAGGTCGTTCGCCGACAGAGTCTGCGCAGGAAGTCCACGCTCAGCTCCCTGCTGTTTGGGGAGGATGAGGCTGAAGCCCTGAAAGCCAAGAACATCAAACAGACTGAGCTGGTGGCAGCGCTGAGAGAGGCCATAACTCGCACGGCCGAGCACTTCCACTGTCTGGACCCGCGCAACTGCAGCACTGTGAGTCATTCCTACTGACTGAATCCCTTACTGTAGCACTGTGAGTCACTCACTCTGACCGTGTCCCTTACTGCAGGACTGTGAGTCACTCACACTGACCGAGTCCCTTACTGCAGCACTGTGAGTCACTCGCACTGACTGAGTCCTTGCTGTAGCACTGTGAGTCACTCACACTGACTGATTCCCATACTGCAGCATAAGTCCTTTACTGCAGCACTGTGAGTCACTCACTCTGACCATCTCCCTTACTGCAGCACTGTGAGTCACCAATATAACTAACCAACTCACTGACAGACTGGCTGTCAAGCTGACTGACTGACTGACTGTGTGAATCTCTCGTTCCCTTACGCTCTGTTTGGCAGCCTCAGACTCACTGATTCAGCAGCTGTCTGACACTGAATCACTCGCTGACTGAAGGACAGCTGTGACTGATGCATTGTGATCTACACACAGCGTTCTGTCTCCGCCACTGATCCACAACAGTGACAGAAACATACGCGGGCTGACAGGCTGAGACACGGGTGTAAACAATTAGACAGTGATTCACTGAATAATTTGAATATATGAATATGAAATCATATGCATTCTTCAAAGACTGGCAATTAAGCCTTTAGCCCTGTCTGCTCTGTAACTTGTTTTGTATTTTTCTGTTCATCTAAGGTGCTCTGTAAATGTTGTGTTTGACTAGGTCACACTTGCAAAAGGGGTTTTTAATGTCAGTGTGACCACCTAGTTAGAAACTGTGCCTTTTTCTTCCTGTCCCCTCTACCCCCAGGACCTCACTCCAGACTATTCCATGGAGAGCCATCAACGGGACCATGAGAATTTTGTAGTGGTGTCCCGTAACCGCCGGCGACGGGCTAAGGCCCTGCTGGACTTCGAGCGCCATGACGATGACGAGCTGGGCTTTCGTAAAAATGACATCATCACAGTGAGTCCCACCATCAATAGAAGGGGGGGAGGAGAGAAATACAGAATTACTTACTCAGAGTTTTGCCTCTGGTCCTCTACCATTCATGCAGAATTGAATCACTTTATAGCATGCTAATATAATGCACAGTGGGATTGCTGGGTTTTTTTTAGCATGCTACCCTGCTTTAGACAAGTATTTCCATTTGAATAACGCAGGGATATAATCCATGTGGTTAATCCCTGTGACTTGGGGAAGCCTCCTGGCTGGCTCACCGGTGTAAGTGATATACAGGGTTCCACTTAGTGACACATTTTATATGCCTATTTATATCACTTTTCTTTAGAAGTGTTAGAACTTTGATTGAAAATGCTGTATTGTTTAAGGTATTGTTTAAGTGCTTTTCTAAAATGGTGGGATTTTTGTTTTTCCCCACTTTGGCTTCCTCTTTTTCACTTTCTACTTAGATCGTATCACAGAAGGACGAGCACTGCTGGGTGGGAGAGCTCAATGGACTTAGAGGTGAGCGAAGAGGCACGCACATTCCATATTAGAGTCTTATCAGGAAACACCCCTAATCACTGGGAGGAATGGTTCAGTCCATATCTCAGCCTTTACAGGAGGATCTGAGGAAACGGAGACAACCAATCACAGACATCTCTCCCTTTTCTTTCACTGTCCCCAGGCTGGTTTCCTGCAAAATTTGTGGAAATCCTCGATGAACGGAGCAAAGAGGTACGTGAGTCTACTGATGAGTTACAGTTCCAGCAGACAGTTACAGCCCCAAACCCCACTCACTGAGAGAGTTCATTAATGAAGCAAAGAAAAAATGTTTCCAACATCAACAGACCCCAATGCACTCCGATCAAAGGGTCGTAGTGAAACAGGACATTTTGATTGGAGAACTAGACTCCTGAAATGCGGGGTCTCAGGTTCAAATCCTATGTTTTTTTTAATGTACTGTTCTCCTTGTAATTCTCTTTTTGGCTTTGACCTCCTCTGTCCTGCACCATCTCACACAACAATTAGTGAATTCTGAAGTTATACACCTCCATAAAAAATGCCTTCATTTCATGAAACAATTCTTCAGAAATCTTTAAAAATGGGGATGGCGATCCCAGACTAAATGCAGATTGATTTAAGGCAAATGTGAGCCACCTAAGGGGCAGTTGCTGAGCCCCTGGGCACCTGGCGCGGCCTGGCAGGACACCAGGAAGGCCTCTGGGCTTCCTTAAAAGGAAATCGTTTCCCTTAGCACCCCCTTCCACTCCCAACCACACTCCCCAAAACAACCTCCAAGCACTTACAAAGTGAAGAGGAATTTGTTTATGGACAGTCACACTCACCATTAATGAGGCGCATTGTGACTGCCACCATATATTTACGGCGCAGCGCGACCTGGAACCCTGGCCCGCCTCCCAACGGGACCCCTTAGTTCTAGCTCCAGCCGGATTCTGGGTTCGGTTCCAGCCCATCTGTCCCCCTGCTTAATCACCCACTTTTCCATAATTGGACGGACTCATTACAGAAAAAAGCTGGGCTCGGTGAAAAAAGTTCCCCCGATAGTTTATCTGAAGTAAACATTGGATTTTTGAATACATTCTCATGAAAATGAACAAATTCCATCTTAATTAAACAGTACACTAAAAATAATTGGGTAAATATTATATTGGGCCTGTTGGGACAATGAAGAGAAGATTGACAGCCCGGGGCTGTCCAGGAGATGGGGCTAAACTGCTCCATCTGGAGAATGGGGGTGTGGGGGGGAGAGTGGCAGGTGCTCTGTGTAAGTGTGTAGGAATGACTACAGTATCTCTCTTTGCTTAATGCTCTTTGCTTGGCTCAGTTCCTCATATACTGCATTATCTCTGCATTGCCAGATCTGCTCAGCTCTGTTAAATAAGACCGAGGCACTGTCAGTGTGGTGCAGAGATTTGTTTTTGGGATTGTGTATGTGTGTGTTTATGTATGCCTGTGTAACGACAGGTGTCTGTTTGTGCATAAGTATGTGGTCACGCCCGTATATTTGTACTTGTATGTGTCCATGTATACATGCAGTCAGTCCAAGGGAGGAACTTAACAAGGGTGCTTGCATGTGTGCGTATGTACATATGTGAGTGTGGGTGAATTGTGACAGACTGAAATAGGTCTATAATGAGGGTGGATGTGCGTATGTGTGCATATGGGAAGGTATATGTGTTTTGCAGAGGCAGTCCTGTAACAGTGCTTTATATATACGTGTGTGTGTGTTTGTGTGTGTGTGGTCAGTACTCTTTGGCAGGGGACGACTCTGTGACAGAGGCAGTCACAGACCTGGTGAGAGGGACTCTGTGTCCAGCCCTGAAGGCCATCTTTCAGCACGGCTTAAAAAAACCTCCATCTTGGGAGGACCCTGCCACCCCTGGCTGTTCATCGAGGAGGTACCGGCGTGTGTGTGTGTGTGTGTGTGTGTGTGTGTGTGTGTGTCTGTTTGTGAAAGAGAGGCTATTATGTTTTGAAATTTAGCCTTGTGAAATTAAACTGTCTTTGTATGAAATTGCGATGACAAACTGTGTTCCTTCGTTTGCTGATAACAGGCTGCCAGCAGAGAAGTAGAGCGGGACTTTAATTCTGTCTACTCCAGATTAGTGCTGTGTAAAACCTACAGGTGAGACACAACTCAGCTCAAGACTTGCACTCTATGGATTTATCTATCTTAAATTTTACCCTTCATTAGCAACAAGTTTAAACAAAGAATGTGGAGGCATGGTACTTGTTGCACATTTAAAACAGTGTTTGGGAGTTACCATGGGAACAGGTCCTTGTTTCCTGTGACACATAAATTATACAGGATGTAGGTGTATGTTAAGGTGATGTCATATTTATCACAACTGCATGTGCTTGTGGGAAGAATGGGGTAAATCCTGAATCTGATTGCAGCTGAAAACTACTTTGTGTCATGTTGTCAAAATACTGAACAAACCCACATCTATGTGTACAGTTTGTTGCATTGTTGTGCTTGAAAGTAAGATGATTATCTTCAAAATATGAGGAAGCTGTCCACAAGAAATTCAACCTGATGAAGAACACAGGTTTACACTGTGTATGTGTGTGTGTTTGTGTCTGTGTGTATCATTGCAAATGAGGCTTAAAGCAGAAGGGGTTTTTTTATTCTGGGGCATAAAACTATTTTTTCTGGAACATTCCGCTGTGTTGAGTGAACAGTTATGAGTTTGGTAGTGTTTCGTTGTTTCTGGGAACAGATGGTAATGGAGGCTGTTGTGTACATTCCCACCTGGACAGTGTGTAGTGAAATAGCTCCATCCTGTTCCTGTTAATCTCTACAACCAGGATTTTTATCAGCCTTTTAACTACTACAATGGTACTTCGCAATGATCGACTGCAAACGTTCTCTTCAAAGGCTGAAGAGCTTCATTCAAAATAGCCACTCTGTCTAGCAGACTGTGAGTTAATAGTGTTTGGAGTTTTAGTTATTAAGCGCAAGTCAGATGATCTCATTTCATACTGCGATGAGTTGTAGTGCTTCACGTTACCATGGTTTCTGTGCTTAGTTTCTCTCTGCTTGACTATGAATTAAGAACACTGAGGTATCTGCAGGCCTCGAGTCCTCCGTTCTGTAACTACATTAGGCGATATCATGTGTCGCGCTGTGCTCCTGTGTCATTACGGTCCAGTGGTCCCCAAAAGGTGCTGGGGTGGGCTTTTATTCAAGTCCAGCTCTAAAACCCTTGTTGAACTTGAGGGCAATAATCTTTTCTTCTAAATTCGAGGAATGTTCTCGTGTGTATCATAATATATATCCATGTTGCAGTATATGCTGTTACTGTGTTAAACTACCATATTGTATGAACCTTCATGCAATGTTTTTTGCTTGATGCTGCATGTTCGTCAAGATACAAACATTTGAGATTTTATAGCGCAGAAAGCTCGATTAAACTAATCAACCAATCGCAGTGTCAGGACCTTTGATTATTAGAATCAGGTGACTTCTGTGCTAAAGCATAAACTTGTACCCACACTCCTCGAAAAATTTGGATAAATTTGGACCCCCATGTATTAGTCACTGGTCTCTAACTGAGGGGCGTTTATAAATTCTGGTTCTTCTCTGTTTCTTTCAGACTAGACGAGGATGGGAAAGTTCTGACCCCTGAGGAGCTCCTATACAGAGTGAGTGTTTCTGCCTTTTCTCTGCGTTTCTCATGTTGTCACTGAGCAGAATGAGCATGGCTGTCAGCTCCAGTGTCTGTATAGTGGCTCGAGGCAGGCGTTAGCTACACTTACAGAAATGAAGGAAAAACTGACTGCAGAAAGCGGCCGCGAGTGAATGTGCTTGTTTTTTCATTCTGAGATGAGTCATGCCCCCCTCCCTCTTCCCCTCAACCTCGGCCTGGGAGGGCCCTCTGATCTGACTGGTGCCGTTGAGTGTTGGTTTAGCGCCCTCTGCCTTCTCCCTCAGGCGGTGCAGTCTGTCAACATGAGCCACGACACCGCGCACGCCCAGATGGACGTCAAGTTCCGCTCACTGATCTGCGTGGGCCTGAAGTGAGTCACAAAAGCCAGCTCGACACTGTCACAGTATCAGCTCTCATATAAAGGCATCGATTATGAAACAAAAACACACACACGCACACCCATTCCCTGCAATGCTAAGCACCAGGTGGTTAGCAAACATATATGAAACATTCACATTATCTGCAGAGCTAATCGTCCTGTTAAAGAGACACACCTGCACACTCAGGAACACACACATACACTGTTTCTGTCGTGCTGATGTCCCTGGCAGCAGGTAAATGTGGACACACACACACACACACACACACAACAGTCTATGTCATGCTGAAGTACTCCCTGTGTTCCCACAGTGAACAGGTGCTCCACCTGTGGCTGGAGGTTCTGTGCTCCAGCATGGCGGCAGTGGAGAAGTGGTACCAGCCCTGGTCCTTCCTGCGCAGCCCGGGCTGGGTGCAGATCAAGTGCGAGCTGAGGTAAGAGTGGCGTGCTCCACAACACAGTTCCATACCAGCATAACAGTGTTGAACACTGTCATGTATGCCAGTGTATTGACGAGTTTGTATGTCTGCTGTAATTTCTATTCTAGGGTGCTGTCCAAATTTGCCTTTAGTCTTTCCCAGGACTGTGAACTGCCTGCAAAGAAAGAGGTAGGTGGCTGGGAATGTTCCCTCATTCACAAACAGTCTGGCATATATATATATATATATATATATATATAAAAAAACAAACCAAAGAACATACGCGCAAACTCACTGTGTGTGTACCTCTCCTCCAGAGCTCTCCCATTCTGAAAACAGGAGTTGTGGACATGTTGGTGAAACATCACCTCTTTAGTTGGGATCTCTAGGTAACTGACAAACTTGGCATGCTGGCTAGCAACTGCTGCTATAGCAACAGTAACAGTGGAGGTGGAGGTTCTGGTGATGGTGGTAGTTTTTGATTGTAGCTGCAGCATTGGGTGTCACCCTGTCTGCCTTCTCTCTGTCATTTAACTTCTTGATGTCCCACACCTACTAGCTCTTTACATTAGATTGGCATTGGGCACCGTGTGCATGCTGGTGTTGTAGAGGTCTACTGGCCTCGTAAGGGGTCAGTAGACCCCTTAAGTTTTAGGCAGTGTAGATGTGAGAATAGGAAAGGTTGAATTTATAACCATTTTAGCCTTTGTGTCTTGGAGATTTGGCTGTATGCTTTTCTTGATAAGTTTCTGGCACCTTGGCACTTTATCACCTGTGAGCTTTGAGATTTTGTGGCAAAGCAACAATATTGTTGTTATTGTTATCAACAAAAATAATAGTGATAATAGATGCTGAGTTACTTAGTAAGCAATACAAGAAGTCATGAAATTTTGGTTTTGGTGATGTGCAAATTATTCAACTGTTTAATAAAAACAACTTGAGTTATCGTATTTTCAGTTACAGTCCAGACCAGGTTTCGTACAAATCAGATATGTATGTTTGCATTAATAGGAAAATGTAAAAAAAATCCAGAATATCTCATCTTCTGTATTTCATTTCACATTAAAAACTGGAGGAAATAAAAGTTTAATGTGCCACCAAGAGGCCATGTATGTGATTCTATACTGCATATCCAGATTATACATCTCTCAATGTATAGTCTGGCAGCTACAAACTGAACATCAAGAAAGAGGAAAAAATAGAACTACCAATATCAATAAGGTGCCTATGGATCCCACCCTCCCCCAATACGAACAAATTACTGATGTTATTTGTCTGCATATGTGCAGTCTGTCTGCTTGTATCATATCAGTGATAGTCTTAGGTGTCCCCAAGGCGGTAAAGTGAAGAGGAGTATTGCTGTTGTCTGTTTAGATGTTGAAAGTTGCTACTATTATAATATGACCAGCTGTGACAGCGGTGACATTGACCATAAGGCATGGGAAGCAGCAGGGCCAAGTTCAGCAGTGTGAGGGTGTTTGGAAAGATGCAGTACACAGTGGTAGTCACGGCACGGAGGTTCTTTTTCATTTCGGCCAGATGCGCTCCCCATGTCAACCTTGCTCAACATTTCCTGTACTCTTCAGTATACTAATCCTGCTCTCACTTGCTGGTGGCCAAGCTGCACAAAGAGCCCGCCCTGCTCACACCAGTCATGGCACACTTCCGGAGGACTAAAGCATTCGGACCTCATATAGTGTGTCGCACGGGGCATCTACACTCATATCGGTGGTTTCACAAAATGGCTGCCTTCAGTTTAGGGTTACCCAGCCCATTTGCACAATTTATGGCTTTAGTTTTACTGTGTTACTTGTAAGTTCAATAAAGAGCTTGGGGACAATGGGGTGAGGCATGTCTTAGAATGATCTCCTCTGAGGACAAGGGGAATGGAGTAAATGGGGAATGTCTTTCACTACTCATCCCTGTGTACATTTACCCACAATTCACTGGGAAGTACTGTAATTAAAATATTTGGGTGAATATTCCTTGATTCAGCACAATGTGGTGTGGCAATTTAACACTGTGTGCTTGTTCTGTAATGCATATGTTAATTGGATGCTGTTTTATCCGATTTAATGCCAGTGATAATTGAAAATATTGTACTGTAATGTAATGGCAATTGCAAATGAACACCGCATGCAGTAATGTAATTGCAATGCTAACCAAACTGGTTGTACTCTAAGGTAATGGCAGCTTTAGGTAGCGCATGCCATATTGTATTGATAGCAGTAATTAAAAAGCATATGCTGGGATGTAATGACATTGCTAATTGAATTGCTGTAATTTGACCGTAACAGTTGTGCTTTTGTCTCTCCAGGAAAAGGAGCAGAGACCCCTGAAGGAGGGTGTTCAGGACATGCTGGTCAAACACCATCTATTCAGCTGGGATATTGATGGCTAGACACACACGTCCATGTTCACAAGCACACTAACATATGCACACACAAGCTGAAGTTCAAACTTTAGCCTAGAACATGAGTTCAGTATGTCCATACACTCAATTACATGCAGACACACAAAAAAAAAACATTGACTTCACACAGATGGACGGTTGCCCATCGAAACACTAAAACGACACACCGTCGCACACTGTACAAAGGACACTCCAGTAAACACATACAGTGACACATCGTGATTGTTCTCCTTGCCTTGAAACGTACCGTTTCGTCTGCATCGACTGAAGCCTTCTTCTCAAAGAGGAACATCCGGCTGGCACAGAGCCTTCCTTTCCCAGCCCAAAGCTTAGTGACACCGTTCACAGATGGAACGGCGGCGAGGTGTATTCCGCAGGCCAACTGAGGACGGTTCCCCATCGCAAACATCTGTTTGTGTTAAGCTCGGCGGTGAGCTGTCATTTCTCTGTCCTTTGGGTGAGACTCATTTTTCAAAAACCTGTATTTATTTTCAAAGCCTCACTATCGCCTGCGTCAACTTCGTACTAGGCGAAAACAGGCAGGCTTGTTCTAAAATGGCTGAATTGGCTGCGGTTCTGAGACTCACCCGCACAAGATGAGAACCTGCAAAATGGTGGTAGGCCGTATTTATCTTGGGAATAGTAGTCATTACTATTTTACTGAGTATTCATTGCTTCGGCATCTCCTCGAACACTGAGGAACCTCAGCTACCCCCAGTTCATTTAACTTTCCTTCAGAATCGGCTGACAGTATCGTCTATCACGGCTTAATACCCATGAATTGCATTTACTGCCTGCAGTTCTACTAATCCATCTGCAGATGCCTTGTGGATGGTGAGAGGTAGCTCAGTGACCTCCTTCTCATAAAGCAGTATGATTTAAATTGTCGGGAAGGCCAGTCAGAGTTTACACATATACAGGGTTATGTATGTTGACCAGTCAATAAAGCATTTGTGATGGCTGTTGTACAGGACCTAGTTAATATCCAGAACAAGTCTGGCATTTCACCAAAAGTGAGCGCTGGTTTGGTTTCAGTGCAGTTTGTATGTCTTCGGCTGTAAACCAGCACTTTGGTGATTCGACTGTAGCACAGCCCTTATAATGTATTCATGGAGTCCCAGAATGGGATGCAGGACTAAAATATTGGTTTTTGAGGTGAAAACAGTATCTCCGTTTTGCTGGAAATGTACAAGCACATGTACGGTTGGGTGGTGTTTGTTCTCATCTATATTTAAAATAGCCTGCCCAGGATATACTAAACAGAATGGTGGAAAACTAAAATTTTTGAACAGACATTCAAAATGTATATTTCACAAGGTAACACATCATTGCTGTCCATTGTTAAGAGATGTTAAAAATGAAGCTGCTTCGTAGGGATGGGAGAATGAGGTTGAAAAAATCCCATAATGGATGGCATAACAAATAACTGAGATTGACAGTGTCTTTGACCAATCAAAAGGTCTTTCTCTCCACAGCCAAAATTAATTATTGGTTGAATTCCATCAGGTACTGGTCGTATGTTATCTCCTCCCCTTTATGGTGTCATTAAACCTCATTCCTCCATTGCTGCTGCTTTGTGTTAAATTAAAGCCAGGAAAGAATTCTCTTGATGCTCATGTGTATATGATTTGAGATGTATCATATGAAAATATTGTGTCGCAGGTTACAGTGAGAGCCTTTAGTAGAGTGGAGTTGGTTTTGGAGTGGGGTAGCACTCCAGTGCATGTCACTCAGGGCAGTAGGTTCTGCTGGTAGAATGCCTCTGTTCCACATTCCACTCGGTGTGTGTGCACGCACGGTTTGACCAGTTGAAACCATTCCCCCTTTTGTTCTGCAATGGTTGAAAGTGACCAAGAGAACCTACAGGGCTTTCCGACTTATCCACTTGTATGTACAGTAAGAAAAGAATAAAGCTCTATATCCGTAAAAACATCTTCTGGTGTGTCTTCTCATTGTTCAGTCTGAAAAAACTGAGGCATAACCAAGACATTGCGAGAACAGTATGAACATTATAATTTTATACATGTAGTTTTATATAACTGTCATGCTGCTCTAGTAATCCCTCAATTGTACCTCAGATTTTTAAAATATAAAGCAGCTCTACCATAAATATCAACCTTTTGAAGTTTGCAACATTGTTTTTGTTGGCTGTGTAAATGGGGTATAGATGCAGTTCTTTTTGAGGTTTACCAGAAAGTAGCCCATGTATTGACTGTTTTCTGTTTCACGTTCCCTTGCTTGGCATGTGTATTCATGATTTGACACTGTTCCTGCTTGACACTGACTCATTTAGCCATTTGTATGAGTATTGTACCTGATATTCGAGCACCAACCATTTGAACTCAAAACATTTTAACGCTCTCTTGTTGCTTTAAAAATCCACATACAAATAGTGATTTCAAAATGTTTTCAGTAATGCTGAAAAAGGGCATCAATGTGAACCACATGTATAGACTTAATTTCAGTTGCTTACTTCAAAATAAGAGTCCTTGTTACTTAGCTAGTAAAAGGCACTGACTGCATGCTTTTTGGATGATTCACATGCCAGTCTGCCCTCTCATATGTACTTGTTGCAACTGCTTGATGGGCCCAAACACAAAATGACCATTCCAAGCTGGGGAGGTTGAGAAAAAGAAAAGCAAATTCAACAACCCCAGCCACTAGAACTTTTTTTTATTTAAAAGGATGTACAACACAAACTTGCACCACTTAAACTTAATGCCATTTTTTTTTCTTTTTTTTTTTTTTTTTTACATACATTGAGCTTACTTTTATCTGTCCCAAAAAGAATCATGCACTATTGTAATTTAAAAACCTACTTTTGGGGTGGGGGGGGGAACATTCTGGCAGGTGATCAATTCCTTTAACTCCTCAACCTACACTATTTTTTTCCAGAAACACTGTAAAACAATTCCCAACCAAATAAAAATGAGCTTAGAAAACATATTTAAAATAGTTTAAACAATAAAGTCACCTCAACCCTGCATCTCCTTTTTCCCAAATGACAATCATCCAGTGTCCAATTATTCAATGCTGCTTTGCTGTGCTGGAACTCTGGTGCTTTGCTCATCTCATATGTAATGTGAACATGTACATGATTGGCCTACATGTGTTGCATGTCATCCAGGCCAATCATATTAGAGCACACATACTGTGCAAAGAGAAAAGCAACACACCCATCCCAAAGAGCTGAGCTGACCTGCCCTTTGGTACTATGGACCATATTTTAAGACATCTGTGTTTTGTAATTGACATATCATTACCCATGATCAGGTGTGATTCACCTTCAGCCATTTCGGCTCTGCTGACATGAATGCAGTGCGTGTTTGGCAATAACGTAGCAAATTAAGAAAGAGGAAGTTATCACACTGCTTCCATAGCTTTGAACTCAAGAGTGGCATCCAGGTTACAGGACCCATTTAAAATGTGCCTTCTGAAATAGTCTCTATAAAAATTTAAATAAAATCATGGGTCTCTATGAGAAGAAAAATTTACGGAGCCACTTTGGCAATAGGGGAAAAAAAAATCTTTAAAAATATTTGGAGAACACACAAAATACTGTCTACAACCTAACAAAGGGTCTTGAATCTTTTTTCTCCTAAACTACTAGGCAAAGACAAGAATTCAGTGTAGAGAAAGGAGAGTATGCCAGCTCTGAGGGGGCAGAGCCTTCCCAGTACCTCCCCCATCTTTCTCCTCCCAGCATGTGGATGCTAACGGTAATTCAGCAGGTCCAATAGGTATAAAGCAGTATACAATGTATTCCTGTGTTACCCAGATCTACTGGCACTTCTGTTACGATTAGATACTCCTGCACAACTACACAAGTACCTGTTCATTACATAAAAGTTTCTCCAGACTACTGCTGGCTCATGGCACCAATCTGAGTTTGTTAAAAAGCAAAATGTCCACTGAGCTCAGCTTAACGCTTGTTTCTGTTTCAGGGCTGTGTGCCTTCAGTTTCTTATGCCGCCATATTCCCCTTAGGGATGAACTGCCCTAACCGTGAATAGGAGTGATGTGGAAGTGTGATTTCTGAGGGGAAGTGGTGGAGATTATTATGCTATTTTTTTTTTTTTTGCTTTTGTTGACGGTGTTGAAATGAGAACCTTTGCTTGTTTTTTAAAATAAAAACAACTCAGAATATCCACAAAGCCTATACAGCAGGACTATGTTGAATGAAGATGAATTTGGAGCTGGTAGTCTATCGTTGTGCCTGTTAACTCATCATATGGAACCTACGGTTTTAGTCAGGAAAATGAATACCATTTTCATGGATGGCAAGCTAAATGGTACTACATAAGCTACTTGAAGAGTTCATATCTTCCCATGGGAGATAGCATATTTTAATACCAAACTGTGCAATCCATATATGGGATAGCTTATGAGGAGATTTTTAGAACTTATTTTTAAATGTTGTCACTGAAACTTGAGTACCTTGTGGTGACAGGTAACATTTACAAACACTGTCTCGTTAAAATGGTGTGGCTGCTTAAACTGGGGACCTCATGGGACAGAACCAAACCAGAGGCAAGTAAAGTGAGTTGTGGCACATTAAATCCCTCAGACATTATGGTCAGTAACTGCCTGATTCTGACTCATGTGCAACACTAATGCTTATGCTTCTCGGTGACTGGACACCCTCCCCCCCAGGCAAAAGTGATGAGTGGTACAGGCCGTCAGAGCAGCTCCAGAACCAATCATAACACTGACTATTGGGCAGTACCCCTCATCAAACCATAGACACCAGGTCTCTTGCTCACACTTATGGAAACCCTCCCCTTCAAATATAAATGGCACAGCCCACTTTGAACTGAGCATGTTAAAATCTTACGTTCTACACAACAAAAGGGGAGGAGGGAGTTAACGAAGGCATTAACCTAGTCCTGCTTTATAGTCTGTGTTCCTGGAGAGCGATTTCAAATGAGGGACAGTTTAGCAGCCCCCGACTCCACCTGTGTGGGGCGCTGTGGAGCTGCTGAGGGATTTGCCTTTGTGTCGCTGGCCCCCACGTCTTCTGCCCCCACCTCCAGACTTTGGCTGCAACAGAGGGAGAGTGAAAGAAAGAAAGAGATGGAAGGGGACAGAGAGATAATGCAGTGAGATTCACCATCAAACCTGCTCACTAACATATCTTCTTAGAGGAAGAGTAACCTGTACAACGGCACCATAGAGAACAGCCATTTCCTGCCTGTTCCTTATATGGAAACTGCACACCCAAAGTATAGCAGTTTGAGCTATTTTAGGTCTTACAGGAAGCAGGTTAGCAAACTGAATGGCATCTACCAACAGGCACATCCTGAGACATTAAACAAGGCAATGTAGAATGTCTGGTCCTTTCCTACAACAAACGTGATGCTAAAGTACAACGTTCCACAATCCTGAGTACTACTGAACACTGTTCCTGTCCAGGCAAGAGAATATTTGATTACCAGCAAAAAGCACTTTATCAAAAACTGAAACTCCAAACCAGAACATACCTATAGAGGGAGATATTTATCTTGACGGTTCTTCAAAAAGGTAGAAAAATCACTAACTATTAACACTAGGTGGCACCAGGAGGGAGGCTGGCCACAGTAAACCCAGCCTCTGCTCTCTCGCTCATTTTACCTTGTTCTCTTTGTTGCCGTCCTGACCCTCTGAGTCGTCCTCTCCCAACGCCTAACGCAGCGAGCGGCATGAGAGGGAACGAGGGAGAGGGCGAGCAAGGGAGGATAAAAGGCAATTCAAAGATGGAGGGAATTAGAAGTAAAGGGTAAAATGGAAAAACAGTGGAGGGAGAAAAAAAAATGTGTGGGTAAATTGAAAAGAAAATTGTGGTGGAGGACAAACGGGAGAAAAAAAAAAAAAAAAAAAACAAAACCAAGGAAGACAAGGAGGTTTAAGGAGACATTTGGATTAAATGAACAGAGAAATGGAGTGATGGGTAAGAAAGAGAGAGGGGGGGTCAGTGAGAGAAAGGGACAGATTAACCAGCAGATTGGAGAAGACAGACAGATGCAGTAAGGCATCTTTAAGCAGCACACACTAGGGCACTTGGGGAGACTGACAGCCTAGCCTCCATATGAAAATAATTAATGCACACAGACTGGAGGAACTCCTCTCAAATCTACACATCTTCCAAGCCAAAGCCAGCTCTGTGCCTCTCCAATTCGTTTCCCTGGCTACCAAACCATGTCCTCATGATCTCTGCTACAGAGGCTATGGCTTTATATGTAGAGTATTTTAATCCGAATGAATTCACTCCTATTTCATTGTTTCTGTTAGCATTGAAATATGTATTCTGATAGAAGTGTTTATAAGCCAGAGGGATGTAACCCCAAACCCTTTTGATGTGTGTAAAAATATGGTGTTAAAAATTACACTTCCCTTTATAATTACACTTCATTCTGCAGTGGCTGAAAAGGCGAAGGCTACGTTCACCATGCCGTTAAACGTGAAATGTCATTTCATTTAGATTAGTCTTGGACTGATGACAGTCACATGACAGTATTTTAATTTAAATAAATTGGATTATTAGTGCATTAACAGGCTCCATGTAAACATAGCCAGTGTAAGCAATAACAGTGCATAGCAACATTAAAGTACAGTTATTTTGGAGCTAAGTGTTAGCAGGGTTAGCCTTTAAAAGCACTGACTTTCCTGTCCTGGGAGTATTGGCTATACTGGTGTACAAAGGCTCAACTGCTGCACAAGTACAGGATCTAAATGTGGTTTCACTACTGGCTATGGCCCTGTGTTCATCCCTCCCTCTCACCTGTAGTTGTGCTGTGTGTGGACTGGTCGGCCTCCCTGTGGACACTCCTTCCTCATTGGCTGCTGTTGACCCGTCCTCCCGGCGGGCCGGGGCCTTCTTTGTGGACTGCATCTTGATTTGTGGGGGTTTTGCGTTGGAGGGCAGGTTATTGGTTGACTGCAGAAGCTGAGAAAGCACAAACAGCATACTGTATAAGAGTAAGACAAATAAATATGTGATGAAATCATTACAAAAAATGCAGACAGAATCACTGACAAGGGATCAGCTGAAGCAACTAAACAAAAATCCAAAAACCAGTTTAAATAAAGGTGGAGCTGAACCAGGGCTGGGCCTTGGAGGATAGAGAAAAAGTCCACCTCTGCTGACTCTCAAACCTACTTAAAATTTTCAATGGTTTTGCTAACCTCAACTAAGCCAGTGTTTAATTAAAGCACCAGTTAGTAAAGGGCTCACTTAAGTCACTGTCAAAAGACTGAGGCTAGCCAAACTTATGTTAACAAAGTTATGACTGGCCAAACTGTCACAGCCAAGGTCTGTGAATACACAAAGGTCTGTGAATGCACACAGAGGCTGTGAATGCACACAAAGGTCTGTGAATGCACACAACGGTCTGTGAATGCACACAGAGGCTGTGAATGCACAAAGAGTCTGTGAATGCGCACAGAGGTCTGTGAATGCAGTTGCTTGTTTGAGGACCCCCCTGACCTTAGTGATGGTGCCCACAGCCTTGGTGCGGCCCTCCCTGAACACCAGCCTCTGCTCCGTGTGCAGGTACTCGGGGGTCTTGATGAAGCGGAAGTGCACGGTGGCCTTGTCCCCCGTTCGCAGGCAGTCCCGGTTCATGGTCAGGATAGTGGCCGTTTGCCTGATGCTGCCGCAGTGTACTGGTGTGGGAAATGGGAGTGTGTGAGACGCTAATTAAACATCTCTCAAAAAAAAAAAAAAAAAAAAAAACATCTCTCAATATATTATGCATTTCTCATTATCATCTTATTTGATCTTGAAATTTGCTTTATATTTTTCTTATTTTTGAGATCCCCTGTTCTGTTCGGTTGTTTTTAAATCTCATTGCAACCTCCTAGTAAAATTTTCAGAAGTACACAAGTAGACTGATGCATTGTGACTCCAACTTCAGCTGGTTCAGCTCATCTGTATTAGAGTTACAGAAGCAAGCACTAAAATGGGCTGTCTGGTGATGAGGTAGACTGATATTTGCATTCACTATCTTTATGACAGTCTTTATGATGTAATACATAGTAGACTAATGTGCATGTGAACCGCATTTATCACTTCGTTTACGATGTTATGGTCACAGTGTGCGTTTATAAGGGCTCACCCATCGCCTGGTATCTGGGTGAGATGGTGGTGGGGTGGTGCAGCACCAGGATCTCAGCCTCAAACTCCCATGATGCCTGGGGGCTGAGCTTCGGCGACACCATCACCATGCCTTTCCTAATGGAGGAGCGCTTGATCTGAATGGGAGGAGGAGAGGAGGAGAAATGAAGGATGAAACACACAAATACGAATGCACACGTACATGAGAACACACATGCACACTGACGCGAAAACACACACATGCAGGCACACGCACACACACTAAAGCAAACGCGCAGAATACATGTGAGCACACACTCACAGATGTAACTGTGTTCACCATCCTTCCTTTATAAAGACGGAGACAGGACTTCCACATGAGGTTGTGTGTGTGTGTGTGTGACTGGCCTGTTAGCGGCCTGAGTTAGACCTAACTGACCGCTGCTGTCCGGGTGGGCCGGCGGTGCTGACCTTCTTGAGGGCGAAGGAGGCCGTCTGCCCGCCCCTCACCTCCTTCACCGGCATCCTCTTGCGGTGGATGGATTTGACGGCGATGGGGAGGAAGTTCCCGAGCGGGTCAGGCCCAAGGAGCATGGTGTCATTCAGTCGTATCAATCCACGTAATGTAGTCCCTGATACTACTGTACCCACACCCTGAAATTCATAACCAAACACCATCAACAACACATAAACAAGCGTCTCTTAGCTGGTATACAGACTGAGTGCTCAGTAAGGCCCAACCTAAAAATTTCCTACTTTGATCAATGAAGGCATGTCAAAGTGAAAGAGTAGGAATGATAAAGTTTGTAACTTGGTGACTTTCCGCTAGAGATTCAGGCATTCCATTAGCCAGGTTTCTTTTGTACATTGGATTTATCTTTCGAGTTAGTAGTGAGCCAGCTAAAGTATATGTTAGTTCAGATTAAAAGGGGCAGTGTAGGAAGCATGGAACAAAATCTTTTGTCTCAAGGCAACCCTCAAGCACTATACTCCAGTGATTACTATGCAAAAAAGCAACTTTGAGGGGAAATTTGCAATTCTGCTGAGCTCTGCAAGATGGTTAAAAGGGCTGCCAATCAGAAAAAGGCAAAGGCATCAATGAGTGTGACAGAACGAAGGTCACAGCATATCTCAAAAATGTGTTTCAGGCTGTCTGTCATAGCAGAATGGGGGCAGGAGAATATGTGGACCTCTTCATATTTGAGCGTGTTTCTGTGTGCGAGTCTCATACATACCGGTACAGAGTAGGTGTCGTCTATCTGGAACTCCGCCGGCTCCTCGTCACTGTAGGATGTTCTGGAGGACAGCAGGTTGAGGAACATCTTCAACAGGTCCATGTTTTCCCCTGTCACATTGGAGATCTGAAAGATCGGACACATCCTACACAAACACACACACACGCACACAGAAAAGACCAGTTTATAATTATGGAGACTCCAGTAAAACTTGGGTGTCCATTCTTGCAGAGAAAGCAGCACACGCAAGCAGGATGCAGAGGAGTAACGTGTGGGAGGGACCCTCATTGAGGGTGATGGAGAACAGCCGTACCTTTCTGAGCTGAAGTTGGAGGCGGTGACTATGACATCATCTTTGTTCTGCACCAGAACAGGGATCTTCCTACAACCTGGGGACTTGAGTAATCTCTGTAGCAGTTTCAGGGTCTCTACAACACAGTTCAGTAACTCCATTAGATACGTCTACTGCTATCACTCAAGCACATAATTACTGACCCCATACTACTGTCAAACAATGCAATCACACACTAGACTAGCTTCTAAATTCAGCCCCTGTCAATTACAATCCTGTACTAATGACACACGGGGCAGTCATACAATAACCTACCTGTGTTACAGTATAATCACCGAATTACTCTACTGACACATTTTAGCAACACTGTCCAAATATACAAGTGCTGACAGTTTGTGAACTTGGACTGCTCACAATCCGCTTTTAGTGACAGTTACGACAGAAACATGGTACACTAACACAATTAATTGTTTGTTTCTACTCCATGCCCTTGTCCTCACCTTGTAGGATATTGGCTGGGCACATGTCTATTTTAGTGACCACCACAAAAACAGGCACGTTCAGGGCCAACGCGAGGCCAAGGTGCTCTTTCGTCATTCCCACAATTCCTGCATTGCTGCCCACCTGCACAAGGAGAGAATAAAGGAGAGAGGGGGACAAAACAGGAAAAGGAAAGAGAAAGTAGAGGAGGGAAAGAGACAAAACAGACAAAAAGGGGGAGAGGACCACAAAATGGTAGATGGGGAAAAACAGTACAGGGAAAGAGTCAAAACAAAGGTGTGAAAACTATGTTTCCAAGAAGGCACAGGGTCTGTGT
Organism: Albula goreensis; assembly: GCA_022829145.1. Classification (NCBI taxonomy): domain Eukaryota; kingdom Metazoa; phylum Chordata; class Actinopteri; order Albuliformes; family Albulidae; genus Albula; species Albula goreensis. The sequence continues at coordinate 17,522,726 of CM040762.1, forward strand.
ATTTATGCTTCTGTATCTGTGCGTGTGCAAACCAGCACTTATCTGTTCTAGTATCCTCACTCATTAGCAACATCCTTTTCACTACACAAGGGGCCAGCGTTAATATGACCTGCTGTGTGTGTGCGCGTGTGTGTGCGTACTTACCATCAGCATGCAGAAGTCAGGTAGGTGTCCCGTCATGCCGAACACCGTGGTCTTCAGGTACTTCTCGTGGCCAGCCAGGTCGATGAAGGTGATGACCTTGGAGGACTTCTCGCAGATCTTGGTCCAGTCCAGGCTGCCCCCATGGCTGTCGGGCTTGTTGACCACCTGGCCCTCCTGGTCGAAGCCCAGGATGTCGTTGCCCACGCTGCTGGTGCGCCCGCTCTCCATCTCGTGCTTGTGGCGGAACAGCTTCTGCCGGGCGAATCCGCGGCCGTTGTCCAGCTCGCCGTGGGTCAGCACCCCCAGCAGAGTGCTCTTCCCAGCATCCACATTCCCCACCACCGCCACTCTGAGAGAGACAGAACGGAAACAAATTACTGACTTACCACTAAAAAAAAAAAAAGTATACAGTGTAAAATATCGTAACAATTGTTGCTATAATTAGCATAGCATAATTTTTCATATTGATTATGCTACTTTTTATATTTCAAGGGACTGAAATATTTGTTTCTCCTGGTCATGCCATTTTAGACGAATTTAGAAAATTGACTTTCATACCCAAAATTTTCATACTTTCACCAATATAAATTTTCTGGATTTGGATCACTGCGTAAATCCTTTGTCAAGCTGCAGGATGTGATGTACGACTGAGAAATGTCAGCATGAGTTGAGCAGGGCTTAAAAATGCAAATATGTCAGCAGAGTGGGGGTTTGGTAGTCAGCTGCAATGTGATCCTACTTAAGCAGGCTTCATGGCAGCCAGTCTACCTCTCTCAGCTCCACAGCCTTTACCCTGGACAGAGACACCATTTCCTCACCCTGGCATCCAGGGAAGATGACTCCGGCCGACTCACTGGCAGCCTAAGTGTTGCCCCTCCCCCACGCTGCTCACCTGACCTCCAGGAAGTCGGTCTCGCCCACGCGGCGGCGGATGAGGTAATCACGGACCCGGCCCCCTGCCTCGTTCCGCTCGCGCAGCAGGATGAGGTCAGCCTCCAGCTGCTCGCTCATGGACCGCACCGTGGCAACCGACGCCTCCATGTCCCCCTCGTTCAGCCCATAGTCACCCCCGTCTAAAGGAGAGAGAGGGGGAGGACACTCTCTCACTCCACAACTCATCCTATGAAGGCCTGAAAGACTCATATCCTTGTCATCATTAAGAAAAAAACATAATATCTACATTAGAGTCTCTTTCATACAAAAAAGCTTACATCACCAGTTTGATACAGTTCATGGTTCTGTGACAAAAAAGCTTTTGCAAAAAAACAAGTTGTCCATTTTGAACAATAATGTAATAAAAAAAACAGCTTGTCTCACTTCCTGAAAAATAGCTCAAGATATGAGACATTTTATTACAGTTAATATATAGTTTACAGTGAACAAAACAGATCAACTCTTCTTTACCACTGCATAAAAACATACTCAAGCACAAAACAAATTCTCTTGCCACAAGTCCAAATACACACAAAGCAGATTTTGAGCCCATTCCATTACCCTTTACAACAGTCTTCTATTATACTATACTATAACATTCTTACACGTTTTGTCACCATTAGTACCCATTGCAAGTTTTAATCTCCTTAGTATGCATTAACTGAAATCAACTCAGATCCTCACAATGACAGTCTGAATAATTCAGTCTTACTTTCCATCTGACAGAGGAAAAACAGCATCTGGAATGACCAACTAGCCCTCATTAGTCACAGACTCTCAGTCAACCGAATAAGACTGCAAGCCTGAAATCCTTTGTATAGGCAAGCTGCAAATGCACTGAATTCAGATGTGTCAGCTGAGTAGTTAGACATTATGCATCTGTGTCTGAGTGATTCTAATAAGTGAAAGAGAAAAAATAAGCTTGAGATAGGTACATTTCTCACTTGTTAGGGCAGTACATTAGTGCAATATGTAGAGAAGTGAATTAAATAACCAACTTGTGTAGTTCTACAATTGGTCAATCCCATACTGTTATGTCATGGCTCTGAATTTTGCTTATTGATCCAGGCCTCAAGAGGGTGTCACAATAATGTACTGTAATGTCCAATACGGTCTCTCTTGCACTTGTGACCTTTGACCCTTCATGCCAGTCTGATCCTGCTGGTACACACAGGTAAGGCAGAGTGTAAGTGCGTGATTCTCACCTGAGCCCACTCCCACAACATAGATGGTCTCTCCACAGCCCTCCTCCATGCGCTCTCTCAGTTGCCGTAGTAATGAGTCATACTGTTCTCCGTTCGGGCTGACCAGCGCCAACTGTGTGGAGAGAGGAAGGCAGGAGGGTCAGTCATCACATGGAGGACAACAAGTACCATGTCTCAGGCAAAACAATTCAAGGTGGGTTGACCCTATTTGAATATAAACTTCATAGAGGAAAACTGGAGGAGGCACAAACGTTGAGATAACGTCAGCACACTGCCATTCCATTTACAAATATGAACTTCTGAACAGCACAACAAATTAGGAAGAGCACACAGACACTTTCTTTGTAGAATAGAAAGCTTGTTCATTTAAGCTTTTTGTCCATGTAACCTAGCACTTCACCCACCTGTCAAAACATACTCCCACAAACACAACATATACTCGCAAACATGTACATTTAGGTTCTTTCTCATCACAACTATGATAAAAGCAAAAAGTTCAAAACTGTGCGCCTCTGTAAGTCATAACCTTGGGCTTTCATAACGAAAAGATGGCTGCATATTCAGTTTATTGTAAATTATGTAAAGCAACATGGGAGGTTGTTTCTGGACTGCAGATTCCATTGCTTTATACCCATCATCAAATAATAAATCAGGGTTAAATAAGATATAAATTTCACCAGCTAAAGAGAGAGCCGAGATCAAAGGTACCCCCTGTGGCCAGATTGACACTACACAAACAATGTCTATACAAGCTTCTAACGCTTTTATAATCATCAGTCATTTGTCTTCACTGCCCCAGCTGTGACTGTGACTTTTGTGTTTGATTCCTTTCAAGCCGCATGACAAGTGCTATCCAGCCAGCATACAAACAGATTAGTGGACTTTCTGACCGACCAGCACTGAGTGAACCACCCAAAAATCACACGTGCCATGCATTCTGACATGGGCGCACACACACGATAAGCCAGCCACCGTTAATGAACTGTCTGTAAAGAAATCTGGGTTGGGGTACATGCTAGATGAATTCCTGGAAAAGGCCAGCTGTCATCCCTGGCACTGTAAGGCCCCGAATCCCAAACACACGTACAGACACACACAGCTGCCCTCTGCCATGGCCATCAGTGAAAGGCACATTAAACCTGACTACCTAATGCAGGCCAACCAGAGCTTACAGATTCAATCTGTGCGAAAAGGACAAATGTTGATGTTTTGCCTGAATTGAGCAGATAAAACAGGCCTTTGGAGGAAGGATTTCTGATATATAGTTTAACAGTTATATGAAAAAATATTTATTTACAAAATTCCAGTGAGCTTTTAGACACGTGACCATACCCATGGTCTGTATGATAGTAATTTGGATTTATACTTGCCACAAGCACTGTCATAGGCTTATTTGAATTCTCATTGTATACACCAAGAAATTTTTAACAAATTGACTTTAAGATATTAATGTCAAGTATGTTATGAAAAATATTCAAATACACCACAAACATTTTTCATTTTTCACATGTCGTATGGACTGTACTGTCTAGCTGCATAAACTTTCAGAGTGGAATCTCAAAGACCTTTTGTGTCAATACTCACTGTGTGCAAGGGTGGGTATTCTGAACTCCCATTGTTCCCAGCAATTACAGGAAAGCTCCTGACTCTCAATGAATTGTGGTAATGCCTTTGATGTAGCATCTCTGGTTTCCACTGGGGGAATTATCATGCTTTAAAGCATAACTATTTAGAACAATGGAGATCCTAGTTCAGGAAAATCCAGAAGATCAAGTAAAATGTTTTCCTATTGTCGCAATGGAATGACCCTAAAATGTTTCTCTCATAAGATTTACCAACTGACAAAGGAGCAGTTTCTTACCAGAAATTTCCCTTTCATCTGCACAAGAGCTCTTCAGACAGAACTTCTCACACTAACTTGGGGCTTCGTGGGATTCCTTTCAGGGTGGCGTAAAAGGTTTCATTTTGAGGGATTTAATGTTCATTTTGAACTGCCTGGACACAACACTACACTTTCACCCGATAACTGAGGAACTGCTACTATACCTGTGAGCAAAACTGTCAAAGCCTGACCTGCTATGTAATCCAGCACTGTAAATGAATACGCCAAAGTGTAACACAAATTTACTGATTTACCCAGGATGAGGCTGAATCTGTCAAAAAAAATTATTTGTTTCACTTGAGTTAGATGATTACCGAATCCATAGGAGATAAAGTTTAAATGTAAAGTTTGATGGCATCTAATGCTATATGTAATACTGGGCTAAATTATGCTTTTCTTACTGCAGCTTGCATCTAAAAATTATTTTCAGTGCATCTTCATCCTATAGCTTAAATCCATGGTGCCAGCAGCAGAAAGCACTCCAGGCTTTGCTTTTGTATTAAAGTGTAATAACTATGGGGTGGCTAATTGCCTCTTTTCTATGCCTCACATCTACATTGCTGCATTGCATTGTTATTTATTTTCATATAATACCACAGAATGCCATTGCGTATTCTCTACTTATTTAGTCCCCACACCCCAATCTCAGAAAAAAAAAAACAACGGACAAGTAGACATTATGGAATGCAAAATGCTTCTGTAAAAAGCACAGCACAGGGCCTCAATATGAGTTTCAACACACGCTTGACATAGGCAGGGATGAAGGTGTTGCTGGTTCAGTCCAAAACCAAAACCTCGGTCTCATCAGGCTTCTGCTGGACAGTTCAAAACTAGCAACATGTGACATTGTGTGAAACCTAGCCAGGCCACTTTCCCTGCTCCACAAATGAAAGCCTGCTTCTACCCAGTAATTTCCCTATTGCCCTTGTGTTACATCATACACTGGAGTTTGGAACTTCCTTGACAGTTGTATGCTGTTTGTTTGACAACAGAGTGACTCAAGCAACAACTATCTAGGAGGTTGCTCTCCATTGAAGAGATGTTACATCACTTGGGGCAAAGCGGTTTACAGCTTGGAGTAAAAAATTAAGTTCCCTACAGTTCATATTGATGGTGATTAACCTGACTTAAAACTTTCTTCAATTAGGTGGTTTTAGACCTTTTCTGGAGACAAAAAGGTGCTATACACATGGAATAAAATAATCATGATTTCCGTGTGTATTGTGCCATATCAGAAATAAACACAGTACCCCTACAATATCCAAATTCACTGGTGTGGCAGTTGTATTTGTTTTGCATACAGCCTATGCTGAGTGATGCTAGCGAACTCTATTCCCTCCAAAGGCAAAAACCTGACACTTCAAAGTGCAACAGTAAAGATGGAAAGACTGCAGTAACTTCTTACTGTGTTCATTTTATAAAGTCCAAGGGAGACAGGATAAATATGTTTTTTGCAATATGCATTGACAAATCGAGATCCACTGTAGTCAAAATACATCAAAATATACATATCAATACATCATTTTCTTTCTCACTCGGAACGGAAGGTTTCATTGAACAGTTACTGTTAACAGTGTGCATGCTGCTCGCGAGTATGTCATGAGCTGTCCACATCTGTGTAAACATTACCTACGAGCTGACAATCCAATCAGCCATCTACTGTGTTTAATTCATGTAATATTGCACATTTTTAGTACTCACTGGTTGTATTGAAAAACTACCTTGTTAAAGTATTTGATCATTTAAGTTACTCAAGAAACCTGGTAGCCATGTAGTTATGACCACTGTCATTCATATGGTTGGGTGTTTAAGTTCTCCAAAGTGTAACAGCTAGGCTATGTGTCAAGCACATTAACTGCTAACCAGTCACCCATTTGAAGTAAAGTCAGGATACAGCTATCCAAGTCAATTTTGTTATAGCCTATTCGTACTCCGATGGTAAATTATCAGTGTATTTTTACGATTTAAACACCTAACTTAGTGCAATAAGACAGCAGCGATGCTAGTATATTATGATTTAATACATGAACGATAGAAATTGCAGCAAGTGATATGCGGCCTACCTTGCTGGTGAGGTCTACGCCGTGATCCCCAGACTCGCCATTGAAGGTGTCCCCGTCCTCGCCGCATTCTGTCCCCGCTGCGTCCTCTCCACATCCCCGGTCTGGGGCAAACATGCAAGCGGGTACTAAAGACTCCGCAGGCGGCAAAGAACCGGGACTTACGCTAGACTCAGCCGCTGCCGCGGATGCCATCCCTGCAGCGTTAGAGAGCAGAAAACCACAAACCTAAGAAGCTAACTTGCTATTAACTAGCAACAGAATGGCAAGCTAATTGCAGGTAGACAGCAAATGTTACCGTTTCCTAACCTGGCAAATAACTACTTTATTGCTCCGAGGGTAATGTTAACCAAATAGCTTTAGCTAAATGTTTCATATTACATAAATACATCATTCTAGATATCATCACATCTAGCAGGTAGGAATTTGTTCACCCTCACTTAACGTTCCTAAGCTGGCTATCGTTGGCTATGTAAGCAATTTTTTCAGAGAGAGAAGCACTTTCGTTTGTGTTTATATACTGTCACTATCTCAGCTAGCAATGCGTGCCGCCTGGCTTGTCAATTGAAATGACAAACAACACCCACCCCTTATCAAATATTCAAATTGAAACAGCAAAGGATTGAATCAGAGCCATGGGTCTTCCATGTTATTAACATGATGGTTTCTTTTAACAGCGCTGAGACATTTCATTCGTACATCCCTTAACAAACTTTGTTCTCATAGGCTGAACAGGACTATTCAGACTCTACAGTGGTCAAGAAAGATCTTTGCTGAAGCTGACTTTACGTAGCCGTGAAAGCGCCACTTTCAATATAGACCTAATTTACGGTGATGAATACAAGTTGAAAACAACCACGATACTCTTTCACAAAATTACTTTTTGCAAATTTGTATACATATATGTGTTACAGTAAAAGTTAAAAGAAAGTTATGTTTCACTAAGCTTGTAGCTCCCAGCAAGTCGAATATTGGCTCTAACATTATACAGCCAGGACAGTTTTGGTCAGCTGGCTAAACCCGCTGACGTCACAAACACGAGCCATTGCTGATGCAAGATGTGGCTTTCCTTCATGTGTTACGGCTGAATGATGGCTTTGGTTGCTGTCTGCTTCACTAAAAACTGGGATCCAAAATGCTACATTTTTATTGGATTGGCGGGAGGGTAATAATCTGCCGATTTGATGGCTATGGCTTGATTCTGTGGGTAAACCTAAGCATTTTCCTTTAATGTGAGTAAAATCACAAGTATGGATTTAACTAAGTTGCTTTCAAATTGTAATGGAGGAACAAGTTATTATTATTCGTCCATTGACTGTCTCGTATTCCGAAAAGGGTTTTCCCTCAAAATGCAATACTTTATCTGTACACAGCGTGGCAGTGTGATGCAAAAAACAATGAAATAAAAAGGGGCGGTACAGATCTGTCTGTTCTACTCCTTGAGGACTCTGATGCCTTTCCAACTAGCAGTCAATACTGTTTGACAGGTACAGAAACTTTAGATTCATGTTCATTAGTTTAGTGATGAATTTAATGATTTCACTGAAGTGATTACAATCAAGCCTGGAACAAAAGCCAACACCCAGTGCCTATCCCTGTTTGCTCACTTCAGGCAAATTCTGGATCAGTTTTTTTTCATCACCCTTAGGTGTTTTTTTTTTTTCTTTTTATTCCTCTTTGGGCTGGAGTAAACTGCATCTGACATCTATCAGCAGTGAAACATCTAAACCCTGGAGTCTGGCCATTGTTTTTAACATAATCTTGCTCCAGTTTTTCATTATCTAAAAATGTATCTGATCTATGTGAAGGGCTACCCTTTCATGTTATATTTGCACAGCAGACACTTGAGTGACCTTGTAATGTGGTACATTTTACACACTGTCCATGTGCACACCTGGATTATTTATCCTTGCAGATTGATAAATTGGTTGTGTCACCTCAGATTCAAACTTGCAACCATAACGCTACACTGATTAATACTGGCACAATCAATACATTGCAGATAATCAGTTTTCAGCTGGATTTGATGCAAAATATTTTGAAACTTTGTGTCACTGGAGGATCTTGTGACTTACTCAAGACACATCCTGGGGCATAGAGAGAATGAATCACAAGTCTGTACACTTGCAAAAAAAAAAAAACACTAAACAATGTCATTGCTGCAGAACATGGATTGTCATTGTTTTTGAAGTTACCACAATAACCACCAATATGTTTTGTTTATAAATTACATTTTAAAATCAACTGTTTAATATGTTGAAGTTTTAGAGCAACATGAGCGATTTAACAGATTTTGCAAGAGATGAAATAACTGGTGCCTCCATTGCAGGTGCTTCATTTACAGAAATGGCAAATTATTTTAACATGTCAGGGCAACAGTGTTGAACATCATGACAGCCTATGCCAAACAAAGAAATCGTGCATTAGGTAAGAGGAATGGTGGTGGACAAAACTATCAGGGACAGATAGACACATATGGGCCGTCAAACAGTGAAAAATGAGCTTTTCGTGAAAATGTTTTTGTTTTTCAGTAATGTAATCAAAAATCATGTAAATGAAAAATTACTGTGTATGTGTGAGAAAGTCTTTGTTTTAAATTGTAACTGTCTCTCTGGTATCAATGTTAAAACAGCAATATTGCATTAAAAGAACACGGCCAGTTTCCCAACTTTCCATCGGCACTTCCCTACCAATTAGAGTTGAAAAAATTCTACCTGTGAAGGGTTTTAGAGCTAATTACTCACTTCTCTGTACACAAAATCCAGACTTTGTGGTGCCTGGAGAGGCAACAGTTCTGTTCAGTTAATTTTATTGAAATTGAAAAGGAGTCGTAAACGCATGCATTTCTGTTCAAGTGCCTAGAGTGATCCCAAGTGGCTGGTAAAGTCCAGTGTGTTCTTAGCCCATGAAGAAAGGGAAAGACTGGGGAAAGGAGGCACTGATGTTTCATATTTGCTGTGTCAGACGGCAAAAACAACTCAATAATGGGAGGCCTACAACTGAAGACTATGAACTACAGATGTGCCCGCGCATTTTAAAAGTTCACAAGGGGTGGGCATGATGAGAAGAGGCCATTTAGGTAATACAGGCTCCTCATTTACCTACAACTTTAAGCAGGGATGCACAGCTTAGATCCTGAAAGCCCAGAGTATGTGCTGAAAGAGTCACCACACCTTGTTCTCAAAGAATATTTTATTTGGGAGTAACACTGATTAAAGACCCAGAACGCTGCATGATTTACATATAGAGCAATGTCACCACTGCATCTCGAATGGCTGATGCTTGCCCTGCACTCCCAGCGTCCTCGTTTTCATCCAGCACATCCAGACGCTCCTGCTCGTCTACCGGTGCGTTCCACTCCGGGAGGAAATGATCGCGCCTGAGCTCGCACACGTTGTGCAGTACGCAGCAGGCGATGATATTGTCGGTGGTCGTCCTCACTGCCAAGTCGTTCCTCTTAACCAAGCAGCGCCAGCGGCCCTTCAAACGCCCGAACGCAACCTCTGAGCACGTCCTGGCAGAGCTGAGGCGTGAGTTGAACGTTCTCTGCTCTGCTGTCAGTTGCTCATGGTGCGTGAATCCTGTCATTATCCACCGTTTCAGTGGATAAGCCGGCCCCCCAATCAAATGGACTGGGATCTGGACATCATTGACAACCTGTGGTTTCTGTGTGCACAATACAGGACAACACAATTAGGAAAGAAGATGGCAACCCTGACAATCATAGCCCTTTGATTCGTTTTCAGCAACCCCCATTATTCACAAATAATCTCATCCAAATTTTCTAATGGTCTCCTACATAGTCTGTCAATCCCATGAGACTCAATAAACTAGATTGAAATGAAGTAAAATGAGATCAATTACCCAGCACACAAATCTAATGACATTTCATATTAGATTCTCCTCTGAACATCTTGTGCATGTGAACATTTATGTATCTTCATTTTCTCAACCTATGCAGCCCAAGCTCTGTTTTCAGCTATTAATTAATAACAACTCAATACCCCAAGAGGGAAGAGGAAGCCATTCTGGTGATGTTCGGCTAGAGTATAAATGTCGGAGTTGGTCAAAACTTCAGCATCATGTGTTTGTCCAGGAAGACCCACATAGATATCAGTGAAACTGTAAGAAAGTAGAATCATTACAATACACATATGCAAATAGTGTAACGGATATTGGATATAAATGTACCATTTGTTCCTTTAAATGTTCTAACAGTAGTTTGTTGTTTTTACCAGAATTTGTGATCGACAACCGCCTGCAATACGACTGAATGCCATCCTTTTTTGTTTAGGTAGTCAGCTGGTTTATCGTTGGGGACAGCTACTGGTATGTGCGTCCCGTCAATGGCACCAGCACACTGTGGATAGCCGCGCGCCTCAAATCCCTGCACCGCTTTGTCAAGTTGCTCGCCTATAGGCAGAGAGATTAAACGTTTCCGCAGAGTGCCTAATATCGCTTTGGTCACTTGTCGCACCAAGCCACAGACTGTGGAAACACCGATTCCGAAAAGAACAGCGACGGTGCGATACTCGGCCGGGGTAGCATACCACCACAAAACGACAGCTAAACGAGTACGGTGGTCAATGGGACAACGGAAGTTGGTTTTCTGTTTCTGAAGAGCTGGTCTGAGGTTTTCGGCTATGTATTCAAATGTAGAGCGAGACATTCGTAAATGTGTTCGCCATTTATCGTCTCCACTGTCTTGAAACGTTGTCCAGAACTCGCGTCCACGCCCCCCTTCACGTTGCCATATGCTTCGCGTGCAAGTCGCACCTTCAATGCAAGTCCGTGCCATAAGTTCAGTCATGAGAGCGGTCTGCAAGCGCCGATACTTCCTCCATCTTCGCCTTCTTGCCGCTTCGGACTGTGTTCTAAACGACCTTAACCTATCCATTAGACGTATGTGGACGCTCTGTATGTTTAACATTGACTGTAAAAACTGTTCGTGTATTTGCATGTTGAAAGCAACCAGCGTTGTAGCTGCAAGTGATAGAACCTGTTCCCTGTCATCTTCCATGTTGGTATACCACAATGCACTGCGCTCAAAACAAAATATTCCTTGCACTACTCCTCAGCATCTGCAGAGCACCAGTGGGCTATCCTGGCTTCGGTTAACGAGAGACAATCTGGCATGTAGCCGCCATATTTTGAGAATAAAAAAGTATTGATTTATAAGAGAGTTACTCTTTAAAGCCATCTGCGATTGTTATGAAACTACAAATACGATTTTAATGAAAGCAAGGAAATAAGACTACTCTTTAAGCTGCTTATATAATTATGATAAAAAAAGCCTTGGCTCCTATAGGCTCAGAATCCAAAGGAATTCGATTTTGATAAATGTTATAATGTTATTAATGTTATAAATTGATGGAGTTACGGAACAAAAAACAAAAACATGTTGATTTATTTAATTCAAGTTTTCATCAATAGTTTGTTTGTACTCTGTTATGAGGAATGTATGTTAGTGTAATATTACTTTTATGAAATTACACTAAACATACAGATCCTGCTGAAATACTACTAAAACATGTAGGCCATGACTGTGAAAGCAGTTGAAAATGCTGAAATAGGCTTATATATTAATTTAGCAACACTTACAATTACAGCCATTCATATTCCAGTATGCTTCAATTGTTACATGAGTCAATAAACAGTGCAGAAGAAGAGAAAATTGTGTTTTGCGCACAGAGTGATGTTGTGAGGGAAGAAAAGCTATTGCAGAGCTCTTTGATTTTATGATAAAACAAAGATATTTATTCTAAAGAATATATGGCTGTTTTATAGCAAGGTCTGGAACTGGTCTGTGGTAGAAAGACTGAAAACTGGAAAAGTATGACTTCAGGGTTGCCCTGCAATATGTCAAACCTTTAGTGATTCATACAAGCAGGATTGAGTGCCTCCAGTGTTGCTTCAAGTTTCCAAGCCAAACTGGCTGAGCATGCCTTAATGTTTGGGTTTGAAAATCCAGTTGGAATTTTGGCCTCTTTTTCAAAGATTAAGCACATTTCATTAGAAAGACAGTTTTAGTTAAAGTAGCAAGGTGGATTCATTCCTAAGAAGACGAGCCCTAGCCACTTTGTTTCCCAAGTGACTAGTTTGTAGTTTGATACCAGTTGTTGAAGGCATCAATTAGCTCGTAAAATTTAGCTTGTAACAGTTTTGACCTGTTTGGCAGGTGGATTATGACACATTTATAGTGCAATTCCAGAGCCAGCCCACAGGTCATTACATAAAATTACTGTGCCTGTACACATGCTCATATAGTCAACATTTTAAGGAGTTCTTTGCTTGTTCTTTGGTGATAAAAGTACCTGAATACAGTCATAATGGATGATAGTTAACTATAGATCACTATGCGAAAGAGGAGAAATAAAAGTACTGTAATTTGCTGTGTACAAGAGATGTTTTTTTTTTTTTTTTTGGGCGAATATACTTCATATGTAAACTTGTTCAGGCAGACTGTGGCCACCTGATTGGCCAGTGGCTGTCACTGGAGGCAGAGATATTTTTACTTAAACAATAAATCCCTCTTTTTTCATTATTGTAATAAGACTTTTAAGAATATAAAAGAATTTGAGAACAGAATTTCCCTGGCTGGCAGATTTATTCTGCTTGCACTCAAAACTCAGTTCACACATTCAGAATTGCCCTGTGCGGCTCAAAACCTCATTCACACACTCTCAGGTTAAAACCCTCCCGCACTTTGATTTTTTCTGCTACAACATTAATACCAGATGTCCAGTCCATAAAAATTAGGTAGAAATGGATCTCCCAAGATCTATCTAATTTAAAAAAGAGGGGAAATACCATGAGGTAGCCATGGGACTTGCAATGGTCAAACAAGGTGAGCAGGGAAAATCTGAGTTTGTGAATTAAATTTTGAGTGTGAGCAGAATGAATTTGTGCACCAACAAGGGGACTTCTGCTTTAAAATTGATATATTATATGCTCAACTTTAACATAATGCTATAGCTCTCTGGTTAACATAAGACTAAATAATGAAATACCATGCACTATATTTGGCCACAACTGGGTCTTGCTTGGTTAGGATTTGATACCAGGTCATGAGGTCCATCCACACATAGAGCAATGCCTTAATCGGATGAGCCACCAGCACCACTCAAAGTATTTCCTGTGTGTGTATGAGTTGTGTATGAATGTGTGTATGAATTCCACTGAGCGCTGATCCTAGGATTGTTTGTTATTATTTCAGTATGTTTTCCTGATATATGATTGACATTATAATTTGTGTTGCAAAAAATATCTGCATAATTAAAAGTTATTTTCCTGAATTAATAGTAAATCTTTTTTGTTTGTTTGTCTTTGATGAATATAGTTTTGGTTCGAGGCCATTCTTCTCTGTGTTCTTTAAGTGAACCTTTGTCTCAGTGAATTGTTTATCTTTGGGAAGCTGCAGACCACAAAAATTCTGTTGATAGTTATTATTATTGAAGAGTTGGCAAGCTTATCTGCTTAGATAGCAACAGAAGCTAGCTAATGTGCTTAGTTGGTTAAGGGGCACGAATTCCGGCGAGGCGTCAAGTAATGTCTTGGGATTCTCTGTCTGACACTTCCTGGTGATTTAGCATGTCAAATCTTTTGAGATAATCATCCACAGAAGGCTTTGTGGTCTGCCACTCCCAAGGATATATCTGTATATAATAATCACCAAAGAGTCAACATGTCAAATCGTCAAAAACTGTCCCTGACAGTTGCCAACAAGTGCTGATAAGTGCCAACAATTTTGCTTAATGTCACTATTTGCCTGACATCTAAGCATCCCCAACTAACCCACAGAACAAATCACCACCAGCCCCTTTATAGACAGGTACATTTTGGTCAAATATACATTATTTCAATTCATCAAAACAGCAACGATTGTATATATGGAATAGCAAACGGTATTGTGAAGAATGTTTCACTTTCAAGACGTCTCAGTCATTCCAGCTACATACCTCGCCCTATTGACTGACCTCTGTGGGGTGACTACCTTAGCGCTCAGTGGAGCATCAACTGTACATCATCTCCCTTCAGGTTTCTTGTTAGCACGATAAGCATTAGCATATATGGTGTTATACGAAGGCAAGTGAGACTTGGGGCAAATGTGTCTTCTCTGGGAGTCTTCCCCTTAATTGCCAGTGCTGTGCTTAAGAAGGCTATGGAAATTTTAATAACATGCACACAAAAATGCGCAAACAAGGTGGATGGTTTCTCAGCTGTCTAGTCTATTGACCAGTCAAGAGGACCATCCTGGAAGGAAAAGAAGAAAATACACATCAGATCGCTCATGGCATTTGATTGTTTCAATATCTTCTTTTTACATTTTTGACATCTGAGACACCTCCTTTGACTTTATCTTCCCTTTTCTTTAAATTTTGTGGCTTGCATAATAATGTAAGCCTGGCTGCAAAGGTATGGGGAACCACAGAGAACAATACCAAGAACAGAAATTCTCCAGGGCTGCTACATTAAACTGAGCCAATGAAGTCAAAGGCCCTCACCCTTGCCCCTCTTACTAACCACAAGATTCACTTCTCATTTAATTTTCCTTTTTTAGACTACCACAGATTTCTTTCACTCTCACATGATAAGAGTTACAGACCAAGTAATTTCTTCATCTCCCCTTTTAAGTAGTACAGCATACTGGCTTTTTTCTGTTGGAATTTGCTTTAATTTGTTTTGACTTCAAATGATTTCAGCATCTTTAGCAGTGAGTTTTGCTGTGTCCCATCATTGCTACACTGCTCTGTCCTACTTCCGCTCTTCTCTTTAACACCCATAGCCAGGCGCCAGATCTTCTCTGTCAGCAATCCAACAGCTGAGCTGTGCGATTATTGCTCCAGAAGAGCAATCCTCAGCTGAAGGCAGCTGGTGCATGCGCATCACTAGAACCTATAACTGGAATATATAGGCTATGAGGTGGAGAATTCGGTGTCTATTAAGTCACTCTGGGTGCCCCAGCAGCACTCAGTCCTAACTCGGACAGCTTTCAGATACAGACAATGGTGAGCGCCACTGTACCAAAACAGGGTTCTCTGTAATCCTTTATGAATGATATCTTAATTTTGTTCTTAACAATTCAGTTTATACAATAATGAAACATTTTCTGTCGACCATAACAAATCAATACATATATGCAAAATGTGTCAATAATCAAAAGTAACACATCCTTTTGTGTTGTTTATTGCAATTTTGTCTCATCATGAGATTAATTTCAACAGTCTCATTGAGTGAGTTATTGGATAATAGAAATTTAGCCCCACATTGAACGTGGGTATGGCGTGGTTTATTTTCTTGTCACCGTTGTTGAATGTGTCCCCCGATGAACACTGCATGTTTTTTTTTTTACAGGTCTCAATAAACATAAATGCGTATAAATCGTAGATTATAAGAAAAATACTGCTGAGGATGATAAACACTTGTTTTTTTATTTAAAGGCCCCCATAAAAGCGGCTTTACAGATTGCAAGGAAAAAAATACATTGTTGTTCCACAAATACAGTATAAAATGCTACGTCTGTGATACAGGTGAACACTCAGGCTAAAATATACTTTTTACAGCTCGAATTTTCTAGACAGCCACTGGGGATTTCTGCGTGGGCATATTCGCTGTCATTTCATATTGCCAAGACAAGAAAAGCAATACACTGAAAAGACACAACTTAACTATAATGACATTTTCGAAACACATCAGATAACTGAACGTCATATCCTAGTTTCAGCGGTTTTTACATTTAGGTGTAATCAAACAGAACAAAATATTTTGTAGTCACCGTAGCAACAGTAACGTGGTAGCTATTTTTATCTTTGTCTTTAAACTGTGAGCATATACGCTATTCCTCCAATTTATTAAATGATTAAAAGACATTAACTGATTTAATCATGAGATGTTAGTAGATTTTAGTATGATGTATCTCCAAACAATAAACCACAAACACATTGTTGCACCTTTTACAATGGAGATTGGGGTATACATTTCATTTGTTACTGATTGGTCAGTACTTCTTAACGGGCTTCTGACTGGCTATTTTCGTCACGAATCACGCCCTTCTCCGTTCAGATTTGACATTATAAGAAGAACCCGCATCACAACTACTTCTTGTCCCAGTCCCACAGCTCAAGAGCCAAGATGACGGTAAGTTGGTTATACCCTGTGTTTTATGGTTAATGTGTGTTATATTTACTTGGTTTCTTATTTAACAGCTAAAGGTACCCGAAATAATAGCAAAAAGGCAACAGCCAAGGAAGAAACTTAATGCAATGCTGTATCAATAATCGCCGAACTTATCTAATACTTACAATCCCTTATTGATAAAGTTGTTAATTCAGGTCGCGTTGATGAAAATCTCTTAGTAGTGTTTTTTGAAGAGATTACCGTTTTTCTATTGAGACTTGGAAAGAGTGGCGCATATAAAAACGTCCTTTGGCGTAGTGTTCCACGCGTTCAGCTGCAATGACATCCCTGTCTGTATGGGTGTGTTCAGTTCCCAGCATCATGGGTCCATTTGGCTCATAAGCGCGCGTCCAACTGAATATACGGACCAAATGTATTACTAATAACGTTTAAAGTAACTGATGCTTACTGTATGCAAAATGTGGTCTTTATTTGTCTTAAAATGATGATTGCTCAATTCAATTAATATGAATTTACAGACTTATTACCATCATTAAAAGGTTTTCATTGTCTTTTGTAAGATTAACCAGGACTAAATTGTGAGAATTTTGGACACATAAAGTCTTGTGGGAAATTCAAAGTAAAATGTGCCATTTTAATCTAGTTTTATTGTATGGTAGTTATTAATGTCAGGTCAAGTTCAATGTTTAAATTTTTGCTGAGTAAGCCTCAAAAAGTTATTCGAAATCTTAGACCCATAACCTTCAGCTTCTTTTAGAAACGCATCCTTCTTTAAATAGATGTCATGTGCAATACTGCAGCCTCTATTAAAATGAATTTCAATGGAGGCTTTGTGATGTGGGAATAATTTATACATACAGGTCTATGTAATGGAGAGAACATTCAGAATAAGAAGGTCTTTGTACTTCTGTTGCTGTGTGTCCTAGTTACAGTCATAAACACATCTGTTTGAGGGTTAATGTCGAGCATGGCAAATCATTTTATTGGCGAAGTGAGTTAGCTTACGTGGTCACAATGTAAGGAAAAAATCAGCCGCTTGACTCCTGTCACATTATAAATCAACCTAAACCTTCTCTTCTAATTACATCGATGAGATGAAACAGCAGTGGTTTTACATTGTTTAAACTTCCATTTCCAAGAAGCTTGACTTTTCTTTAGGTTAGAGCCAAGACTCAAAGATTCCAGCCTGAAAAAAAAATATCAGCTTAAATAAGCAAACAGCAGAAACCAATCAGCAGTCACTGCTCCCCAGCATCAATCTTAACAAACGAGATGGCAATGAGTAACCAGAGTTTGATTTATGCTGACTCCTAAAGTGAAGGGGCGCATGTGGAGGATGAGGGCGTGGTGCTGAATGAAAGGCCTTTTCTCCCGCTACAGTATCCGTTAAGCACATGGATACATAATCATTATCAGTTTAAAACCGTTAACCCACATGATAATCACGAAAGAAAATCCTATTTAGATACGACTGACATTCATGCTCGGTTTACTTTTGACATGACTTTGCTGTGAATATATGCCAGTATTTGGTCCAAACCCCTGGTCTACCAGTAGTGAGCCTTTTTGTTTCATAGCATCTTAAAATGAATTAAAGCTGGTTTGAACTCAAACAAATGAGAAAATACTCTACCTGTTTAAAATAAAACACAAATATTCTGTAAAAATGTTACCATCGAGGAAAATTGTTGGAATACCATCATTGCTAATGAGAGCCTGTTGTACACCTAAATAATTTTGGCACCGATTTAACAAATTGTAGTTCGACTGTGTTTTTCTTTAGCAGTGACAGTAAAAGGGTATTGTATGAGTCAGCGTAGGTTTTTGTTGCTAAAGTGAAGCTGAGATCCTGAATAATGTGCCATTTGCTGGAGGGGTACGGTGGAGTTTTGTAAAATTCTATGGAGTTTTTTAATAAAAATGCTTCACTGAACATTTGATTAAGCACATGGGAGAAATAAAAAAAAAACTTCAGGGAACTGTTCTGCCTCAGTCTCACATTGGGTTCAATGGGGTGAGGCTGGGTGGGGCAGATTCTTCTCCTGTGTTCCCTCTCTCTACTCCAAACCCCTCCCTCACATCTGAGCAGCACCCCAGAGCTAGGGAATAACTTTCTATCAGCCACTAACTGTTGATGAGTGTTTTTTTAGGTAGGTAATTTACACAGCTGCTATAGTGGCTGTTTAAATGAGTTTGGACCGCTTTGTTCAGTACACTGCAGTCTCCATTTAGATATGTGAAATTAGAGCAGCAGTTTGTTTGGCTGAATCTCAAAAATGTTACAAGCCCTGGCCTCCCATTTGACTATGATGTTCCAAAAATGTCGACAGAATAGCAACCCCCATTCACAGCGGGCCATTTGTTAATTTGCCCCTGGTAACTTACATTTAATCTATTTATACACCTTGTTAATGAGCTGGCTGCATGGTACAGCAGCAGTGTACCACCCGAGAGTTGACCTACAACCTACTGGTTAGTGCTGGTCCAAAACCAATACTATACTGTCACCTTTCTTCAGTACTTACATACGCACCATGTACCATTTTGAGTGGGAGGTTTGATCAAGGTTGGATTATAATCTAATTGTTGTTGCCCTTTGAGAGTTTGTTTTTAGCAGTTATTATTTTTACATGAGGAAAATGTTATGCTTTCTTTAACTTGTTGCTCACAGCTAAGGACAAAAAAATCATATTGGTCAAGTTGAATGTTCCCTTTGGGCTTAGTTGTTAGGATAATATACTTTATTTTCTTGCAATTAAGTATTCGAACATGAATAGATTTAGTGTACTTGCTTGTTCGAGCAGAGCCTGTCAATATTAATATAACAGCGAACCAGCTAGGCAACTATCCCAGTTTCATATTACGATGATGATTTTCATTAAATTGCAACTTCACCCTTTGGCCACCAGAGGGCCTCTGTTGGATCACAGAGTCTGAGAAGCACAAGCACAGAGAATGACCCTGTGCACCAGTGTTTTAGTAGACAGGCCCTGTGTTATCTCTTCCTGCATCAGCTCTACATGAACCCGTGTATAAAACTCCAGGAATTGTTTTGAAGCATGTGCTTCAGGCAGCAACTCTAATCTAATAACTCTTTAATTTAGTTCAGACTTTGTCTGGCCCACATTACATCTGTCATGCCATTCTCTACCCTGGATACTGGGGATTCATGGTTTTTTCTTATGAGCATGATAGCATGATATTTTAGAAGCAGGTAAAGACATTGCTGCACTGGTATTTGCATGCATGCCAACTCTTCTTTCTTTTAGCTTTAAGACAGCCAGCACTTGCATTAGCTGGAAACATACAGTTTGTATCAATCACTCTGCACAGAGCAGTAGATCAGTTGCTCATCTGGTATCTCTAACAAAGAGTGCAGCCTGCAGCTGTTTCTCATCAGTCCGCCAGAGCGCTGCAGTATTTATCACTTTGGCGGGAAGTAAAGTTTGTATCGGCTGGCGTGCTGCAGCCAAGCTCAGTGTCGGTGCAGTGGGTTTACAGTAGGACTGGGAAACTCAGATGGAAAGAATGCACCATCGTCACCCTATCTCCCCCCCTCCGCTGCCAGATTTCTCTGGAGCTGTACGTCTGCCAGCTCTATTTTAGGGGCGAGAGGGCCATTAAAGGCATGTGATTCGATTTTACTCTTACACTTTCTTTCTCTCTCTGCCTCTACCTCTGTCTCTCTTTGTCTTTCCCGCTCTCTCTCAGTCCCACACACGTTTGCGTACACACAAACTTTTAAACTGCAGTTATTTGGTAGACAGACTTGCCATCTGTTTATGTTGCATTTGTTGCGGTTGCATAATGTTATGATAGCAGCCTGGGTCTGCTGTATGTGGAAAATGGGTCCTCCGAGTTCTGGGCTGGTCTCCCTCCGTCGAGTCCAGCCTGGGCCTCTCTCCAACTGCGTGGCTCACTGGAAAATGTGATCCTGACTCTTAGTGCAGATTTTCATACCCATAATTTAGAGAGGGAATATTTTAGTCCTCCCCCTAATCATGAGGAAAAAGCATATGCCGCCCACCACAGGGATTTATAGAAAACTTTCTCCGTAAGCTTCCAGATGAAAAAAAAAAGATTGGAGGCAGATGTTTCTGTTCTAAGATCAGAGCTTGCTTGGCATGAGGGAACATTTTCGGCCGTTTTGGATCAATACAGGGGGCTGCTCTGTAGCTCACAACGAGTAAAAGCAGATGTCTGACCAAAATTAACGTAACGTTTGCAACGATTTAAAACTGTCCAATTTAAAACTGCACTGATGGACCAGGAAAGGGTGCTGAAGATGGATTTAGGCATGGTTCAGACTTAGGATGCTCTGTGATGTAGAGGGGAGACATGTCAGAGTTAGGACTTTGTCCATTGCAGGTTGTCTTTTAGACTGCATTGTCTTAAATGGATCAGTATTACAACCCACTCTCTCTCTCCTTCTCACAGGCAGTTGAAGTGAAGAACATGTCCTTCAAGGAAGGCCAAACCCTGACCATCAAGGGTGTCGCCAATAAAGATGCCACCAAGTAAGTCATTGCAGTTTCTGAAGAAGCAGGAACAATGTTGTCTATACTTTTATAGGTTTCTAACCCATAGGTGTCTATGTCCTATAAGTTTTATAGACTTCTAACCAATTCCAAAAGGCCTTTGTTCTCATTTTAGCTCTACTTTGCACTGTTATATTAAGATTAGTCCCACCCTAAGTTATAATGACTTATAGTTATCAATTTGAGCAGTTCTGGTTTGGTACCTTGCTTGCGCAGCCATATGTTTTGCTGTATATTTAAACCTGCACACTTCTGATTACATGCCTGGTTCTTCTCTTTCAAAGCTTCGCCATCAACATTGGGCACGAGAAGGACATCGCCCTGCATATGAACCCTCGCTTCGATGCCCACGGGGATCAGCGCACCATCGTCTGTAACTCCTACCAGGGCGGCAAATGGTGCGAGGAGCTGAGGGATGGCAGCTTCCCCTTCCAGCTGGGCCAGGAGTTTAAGGTGGACCCCATTCTGTGTCAGATTCATTTTTTAAATGAGATTGTTCTTAGC
The DNA here is from genome assembly GCA_022829145.1 of Albula goreensis. Taxonomy (NCBI): domain Eukaryota; kingdom Metazoa; phylum Chordata; class Actinopteri; order Albuliformes; family Albulidae; genus Albula; species Albula goreensis. The sequence goes on from CM040762.1 coordinate 17,544,129, forward strand.
CAATATACTTTGAAGAGAGTGACTTATTGACATTGTGACTTGACATTGATGATATTTTTTACATGTTGTACATTTGCACAGCTACATACTATAAGGAAACAACTTAACATCTCATTGGAGTTTGGAGATGGAATTTTTTTCCACATCTTGCATATTAGCATCATAGTGATGTGTCTCTAAGTTAAGTTGGGCCCAGGTAACATGTCAGTTAGGGCACCCATCTTAACTCATCTCCCTTCTCATTCATTCATTCATTCATTAATTCATTCATTCATTCATTCATTCATTCATTCATTCATTCATTCATTCATTCTCTTTCTCTCTCTCTCTCTCTCTCTCTCTATCTGCCTTCCAGATCATGGTCACCTTTAACACCCAGGAGTTCCAGGTGGCTCTATCAGACGGCTCCGTAGTCCGCTTTCCCAACCGTACCGGTGACACCAAGTTCAGGCACCTGAAGTTTGAAGGAGATGCCAGGATCCAGGGAGTTGAGATCAAGTAGACCGCTCCAGGCAGGAGGGGGAGGCCGTCCCAGTCTGGCTGCTTACAGGCTGCCTGATCCTCCCTCTGACCGCCCACTGTCCGCCTTATATGGATCTGAAGCGTGTGCTTTTTGGAAAATGCCCACTTTCCGTGTACAAGCTTAGGAATATAGATTTGATTCAGCCGTTTTGCCCAGCAAAAGATCTGTTAGAGTTCAGGACAAACTGCTTTATCATTATAATGTAGTTGATGGTTTAAGAACAAGAGATTTAGTGCTTGAGTGTGTCTCTACTCCATGACCAAAGAAACCGGCTCTGTTCCAAGTCAGGACAAAATGTTACTCGACATTTTTACAATAGTGCTGCAATAGTGTGCTAGATTGTGGTGAATAATGATATTCTAGATTTCTGTATTTTACCATCCAATAACAACAACAAGGTAATTTACCAGATGCTATCATCAAGACACTACACATTATTACTACTGCACTGTAAAAAATCTTAAATAACATTTTGTGCTTGTCCAGTAAGGGTTGAATATTTCAGAAGCAACAAGAATAATAATAGAAAAACAGTGCAGAAAATCAATCATGATCTTAATGGAAGCATAAGGAAATATGAGAGCGAAGGGGCAGAAACTGCATGTATATGGTGGATTCTTACGATGGGCATGTTCTGTCCTGGTGGCTTTTCTGAGCTTGTGGGAATCATTCCATGTTTTGTTACTATACTTTTTAAATAAAGACATAATCGCTTGCTGAATCTGTGTGTGTGTGTGTGTGTGTGTGTGTCTCACTGTGTCCACATATCTGCAAACAAATTATTCAGATACATCTGCAGCATTTATGTAACACAACATAATAATATAGGATAATATACATGATAACATTACAATAACATAGCATAAAAAGATAAGATAGTGTTACATAAAATAACACTGACATTCTGTATATGCTCAGGGCAACAAAAATGTCTGCAACTTGCAAGTGTTTTGGCTGATTAAGAAATCCACGAGGAATCATCTATTTAAGGCAAACACCTTGTGCACATGATGTTTTAAATTATTTTTATTTGAAATAATTACTGAGTACATGATCAAATGATGCACATATCTCTGGATATAGGTGCCTTCCCCTACAGAATGTCTTTTTTTTTACCAGTAGAGGGCAGTATTTAGAAAAAAACCTAGTTAGATTCAGGGGGACACTTTTCTTACGAGCACAGGCTTAACACAAGGTAGGGCAGGTCAGATAGGTGTTTGAGGTGTTTGACCACCATCAAGATGCATCTGTCCTGGGTTTGAGAGTTACCCACTCCTATCATCAGACAGTGCAGAGCATACAGTGTGCTACCTGGCCTGGGATGACAGAGTTTGAACTCAGATTCATTCTCTGCATGCAGTAGTGCCTCTGAGGGGTGGCTGCTGTAAAGCTGTATTTCCATGCCATGGTGATATTGATTGTGACAGATGTGTGAGGGACACGATGTTCTGGGGAATTCTCTTGAGCGTTCTGCTTGAGTGAATGCCTCTCTGCCCATACCTCTGCACTAAAAAGATCTGTGAGTTTAATGTGATTTGTGTGTGTGTCGAATATGATGTCTTCACATGCATATATATGTGCATGTGTTTATGTGTATGGGTGTAAGCATCTTTCTGTGTAAGTGTGTGTGTGTGTGTGTGCATGTGCACATGTATCTCTCTGTGTTTTTGTCCATGTTTGTATGCATATGTCTGAAATGGCGTGTTCGTTGTTGAGCTTATGTCTGTTTGTGAATGTGTTTGTGAATGTGTGAATGTGCCTGAGTGAGTATATGTGTTCAAGGTGAGACTGCCCCAAATTAAGAGACGGCGGGAAGATCCTGGAGGGTGCAGTATCAGTTCGACTGGCACAGCCCAGTTATTAATCAGTGCAAATGGACCAAGGAGGATGATGATAAACTCTCCCTCTCTCTCCATACCCAGTGAAGGAGATAATGAGAAAGAGTGTATAAAACAGTGGAATCAGAAACTGCAGGGACTACAGAGGAGATGAAGACTGGTACAAAATCACTCTGCATTTGAAATTACTGCAGTCAGCTACAAATATATTCTAATCTTATTTAATGTTGACATAAATATGAAGCATATGCAATGTAAATTAATTAGAATGTGTATTGAAAATTGGAAATATAATTTTAGCCACTACTATGGATTTATGATGGTCTCACCACAGCAAATACAAGATCAATCAATCCACTAGGGGGCAGCCTTGGACAAACAGACATAGCATTCAACACCACACATCCACACACTGCTGACTGAAGTGCAGCTGGTGGCTGTTTAACATCATCTGTTACTTTTTCATTACAAATTACCATATCTGTCCTTCCAATGAATCTTCAGAGAGAAATGTTGGCTGTAACAGTGACACCTGGAATTTATTGACAGCTCAGAAAAAAGGGATAAACAAAACAAAGTGACAGACAAAAAGCTGAAGGGACTAAATGAGATCAATGCTTTTTGCTGAAAATCCTAAAAATCCAAAGGTCACAAAAATGGGTTGACAAAACAATATTACATTTTTTACGTTGAATGGTAGTTTATCAGCTAACCAACCATGCGAGTTTAACAACTATATTAACCAACCATGAAAGACAAAGTTGTCTGAAAGTATTTTAAAAGGACCAAATGAGATCAATGCTTTTTGCTGAAAATCCTAAAAAGACAAAAGATTATAGTCTTACCTCCAAAAGTCACAAATATGGGCTGCCAAAAAAATATACTTTTTTTTACGTTGAATGATAGTTTATCAGCTAACCAACCATGCGAGACAAGTTGTCAGAGAGTATTACAAACCTCAGCTCTGTATGCTGTCAAGACTAACTTCCTGGTTGCCCGTGAGAGACGCACCAAAAGCTGTCACATGACAAGACACACAAACGTGTACTTTAGGAAAGTTAAAGCCTAGGTTAGGTGCTGGATAGGTGCTGTGACATCACAACAGCCATGACAACAACACTGTATTGTGTTCTGAGCAGAAACTGTGCCTGGGACTCCATAGCAGGGATTGGAAGGGGAGGGTGGGGTGATGTGGTCAGGGTTTGTAGTAGTGCTAATTTGTTTTCTGTGTTTGTGTGGCCTCCTGGGTCAAAGAAAGCAGAGGCATTACATTTCATAACTGCAGTGCAGATGAGTTTAAGCTTCCATAATGTGGTGAACATTTTGCCTTTTTGTGGAATCAAAGATCAGTGTAAAATCTAAAAGTTTAAAAGTTTCCAATCACCTGCAGTAAGGTTTAGCAGGAAAAGGATAACACTGAAGTTGTTTTATTTCTGACCAAAAGCACAAAAATGGATAATAAAGCATGCATACTGGGCCGATTGCAACATAGGTGACCAAGTTTGCCCTCAGTTCAACCCACAGCCACAGTGTTGAGAGGAAATGATGCTGCAGATTGTAAAAACGTCATTGACACTGGTGGCCAAAATTGCAGTGAAGAAAGCTGGCACCAGCTGATATCCACACTGTTCCTGTGCCAGTCCTGTACATGAGACTGATAAGAAAATGAAATTGCAAGAGAAAAATGCAAATGATATTCATAAAAGCTTAATACAACAAAATAATTCCACTCATGAGAAGAAATATTCCGTTGTAGGCTGGCCAATTTTTAGACTGTTATGACAAAATGGTTTTGATCCATTTGAAATGAGGCGGACTCACGCATATTCTCAGTGACTGCAGTATCTCCGCGGTAACATCGGGGTGCTGATGACAGCGCTGATGTGACTGAGACAGGCCTGCTGTTCGCTCTATGACTCACTAACCAACAGGAACTGAACTCGGGTGTTACTATGGTAATGCCATGGATCCAAGGGGCAGGACAGGGCTGGTACTGTAACCCTTATCCCAGTGGTCCAAGAACATATGAACCCTCAATGTCCTGAGAGGAAAATATAATGCATCCATATGAGGTATATATGCATGACAGATTATGGAACACAAACAGTCCATGAGAAAAACATCACAAATCCTCAACTCTCAAAAAGTCCAATATGTGAGTGAAATTAATGTTCTACAATTCTATTCTTTTATGTCACAAACGGTTTTGATAGTGTCAATATTACACTGCTGTGCGTTACCTCCGTGGTGTGTTAGCCGCTCTATTGAATGGGAATGGACAGCCTGCCAGTGCTTTGCTGTAAGCTCGAAATGATGCATCGTTGGGATTTGAGTGTTGATCAGCAACGCACGGGCCCATGGCTTTCATTATTATTTAACTGCACAGTCAGGCCAATGGAAAACGATTGGGTTTACAACTCAGACTGAACTGAGCTGTCCACACCAAACAGTGCTGGGACAGTATATTGTATATAAAATGGTACTGTTGTAATGTCCCTATTACGTAAACATGGCTCTCTGTTGGATCTGTTGTCTGCTATATGTTTTGAGTTCTCAGTTATAGCAAATTATGCTTTTTAAAGTATTTTCAGACAGGAAAATTTACATGTAATTTCAGAGGCTTGTAGGTTCAAATAATGAAATACCACTGCTATGACATAATTTTAGTGCTGGTGTCGTGGAGTTTCAGAAATGTGTGAATTTCTGAGTGGGGATTTTTGAATCATCCTTTAGTTCAGCTGAGCACGTAACTTCATTGTACACTGTTAATTGACTTGCCTTGTTTGGTTCTGCCTACAATAGGGACAGCCTCATTGAAAATCATGTTGTTGTGTTGTTGAAAGTAATTTGGATGTAATCTGAAGACAACAGTAATTACTCCCCAGTTGGAAGCACTGATCCTTATTTGGGGGTGGGGGCGTGTTTTGATCACATTTTTAATTCCTCTTATCTTAGATAAGTTTGCATTCTTATTAAATTCTTATCCCATGGCTTATTGATTTACTAAAACGATCACATTCTGTGGAGATTTTTCTTAATGCAAGCAAAGTTGTGACAATTTTAAGAACAAGACTGGAGTTTGGGAATCCTCTTGAGTATAACAGAGAGACAAAATTATAATTTATTGGATTTATTTTGTGTCTTTTACATGGCCAAGCAATTTTCAATGGGGAATACACATCACCTGAGGTGGAACATAGAGGGATTCTGAGCCAATTAAACCAAGGGCTAACTGGCTGGCCAGATTGTGAGAACTGCAGTGAGAAGAGGTGTGGCTAGGGAACACACCATCAGACAGAGGCAAACCCTTCTACTTTCTCCTTACGCAAATTGTTAAATATTTTTTTCTGTCTAGCTGTTGGTGTCTGTTTAAAATAGCTCCTCCCATTTACCTGAGTGTTAACTATTCAGTTTTTTTAAAGGAAGCCTTGATGCTTATGCTGGTCTCCACATGTTCTTTAAATGGGATTTCTGAAAAATATCAGGCACCTTTGATCCTGGCTGAGCCTAAAGTTCGTATCAAAAAGCCTTCTGGTTGTTTCTGTTCAGAGAAAATATGGGTGAAAGCATGATCTTAAGCAAACAGATTCTTCTCAATGAGGAGAACACTATCATACAAATTGTGAGGCAGCAAGCTCCAAACACACACACACACACACACACACACACACACACACACACACACACACACACACACACACACACACACACACACACTCACACACACACACGTACAACTACTCCCTCTTTTAATTCTCTGAAGATCCTCAGAAGATTTTACTTTTTCAGCAGCCTGAATCAAACACCTGTTATAAATTTGAAGAAATCTGTTGCCTTAAATAAATAAAATGCCCCGTGTGACTGCTGAACACCTGTTAAATCAGTCTGTAAATTCTCAAAACCCAGAAGCAAACTGGCCTGACCCCTCCAAGAACATTTTTGTAACTGTCATGTTTCATTTAACATTACTCTCTCATCTTTGGGACTAGTCATAATATGTCTATCCATCCATAAATCTCGATCAGTCTGTTTCTCCAGAAACATCATTTAGTTGTCAGGGCGATCTTATGTAAATGCCGCTTTAAGATAAAAATAATGCTAAATTACACAGATTGCCATTTTGTCTTAATGGAGTGAACCTTGCTTGCCGGCTGACTGCTTCGCTTAAGATGCTGCCGGCGTGTTTCCAGGCAATGAAGGCTTTGGTGCTGTGCTTCTCCTTCCTCAGGAATGAAGCCATCAATTATCCCCCTGTGAGATGTGTCTAACTCGCCCAGCCTCTCCTGGCCCGAGCAAACACAGGTGCATTCATAATGTAAAAATAAGCTAGGAGCAAACAGCATCAATTTCCATTTGATCAGGAAATGAGGAGGAAATAAAACGTACATCAGAAACAGTACGGTTTCCATAATCAGCCAATCAGAGGGAGGTTCGTGACCCACGTGCCGATAGCATCACGCTTGGGTTCTGAATCGCCACATCCTTAGTACAGTATTATAGATGTGCCATGTAGAGTCAGACTTTATATGAAGTTATATGCTCGGTTGTCACGGTAAAGTACCGCTGGCATTGCATCAGTGGCATCGTTGCTGTGGTAACACAGGTGGTGTGAGTCAAGCAGAGACACTGAGATGTTGGTTTGTGATGGGATATTGAGAGTGTAACACTGAGCCAAAGTGACAGCGGATTAGCAGATGTCCTTGGAGATGGATGTGCTGGGTATTAGTGAATGACAGGGACTGCATGTCAGTTTAGATATGTATGCCTATTTACATTTATAACCAGCATCCTCCAATCAGTAAGCAGTTAATAGGAGTGAATTATCAGTGTTGTTGCTTTACTACCTATTTGTAAGCACCGTTGTGTAAAGGCTGTTTTATTGGATAAGCCCTCACTTCTCCACGTAAGCCTTCTCTTCAAAGCACCATCTAGCTTTAATAGTAATAAAAGCTAATAACTGAATCCCCTTTCCCTGGAACACAGAAAATGCAGAGAAAATTCTCATGCATCAATTCCTTCTCATAATCAACAGTTTTATATTCATTAATAGATAAAAGAAAACTCATCACAGTCTGTTGTATGATTTCCAGTATTTGAACCAGGTCACTATACCCATTTGAACGGGGAGAGTATTCACGTCTTCCCCCTGAACTGTAACATTTGGTTTACCCCAAGCAAAAAATCGCTCTTTTAAGTACTTTGTTTTGCCTGCGCTTCCCTAAACCAAAAAATAAAGAGAAAACACAGACAAGAAATAGTCGATTCAACCACAGCTATAACTTATACATTTCTTGTATGGCTCAGCCGATTCACACAGCATACATTCCCAGCTCTCTGAACTCTTCGCTTTTGAGGTGGAACCCCAAGAGTTCTTCAGAAATCACTTCCAATTTCCAGGCTTACACGGTCCAAATTTGAACAGTTAAAAACAGAAAAAAATGGTTCTGCCGTGTAATCATGGATTACAAAGTGATCCCCTTAAACGCTGCTGAATACTGTTCCAAGTTCAAGGGCTTTCAGGAAAACTGCTCAAGTGCGCAGTGACTCAGCAGTGCAGTCATGACTGAATAGGGGTTAGAATAAGGAAGGCACAAGGGCGGATATAACTGCAAAATTACACTCGATGGTGTTGCAGCATTCTCTTTCTCAGCCAGGACAAACTGCTTGGTGCCCACTGCTCCTCTCAGTTACAACCCCTTTTCCTGTTCCTGTTGGACTGTCGAACTAATCAGATGGATGCAGAGTACACAAACACACTGCAGCATATTACTGTACATAACCTGATCCAAGCAAGTCTTTCCTCCCTGTATGTACCCCTCATTCAATAAGGTCCAGAAGCAGAATTATAGTTACCCTTGAGGAAATAATCTATGGAAGAGGTAAAGATTTTGTTTCATTACCCTTGTCAAGGAGTTTGATTGTCACTGAAACAAACATTTCAGTGTAAGAATCCCCAAAACTGTATTTTGTATGTAAAATGGATCAGAAATGTTCTCAGTCACAATTAAAGACAGAAACACTTTGTCAGATGGATTCCTGTGAGAAGCTCTGTGTGGGTGGATGGGTTTCTGGCCCAGCTGGCCGGGTTCTGAGGACTGGCCCTTCTCATTGGCTGGCCTCCTCCTCTTCCATGTCTCAGTGAGTTCATACCTCATACACAGCAAACATAGATACTCAGCTGTGTCACGCTGTGCATACTCACACACTCTGACCCTTTTAAGAGAGTTAAATTTGATAACACTTTACTTCAACCCTGTCATAAGACTGACATAACCATGTCATAAACATGTCATGACACATGTCATAGGCTGTAATAAGCTGTCATGACAGTTTATGACCAAAAGTGTTACCTTAAATTGTATTTCCTGTTCCTCTTTTCTCCTGTTGAGAGAAGCAGAATGGATGTAAATAGTGGTGCATTAGCAGGAACTAAGGACTGAATAAAGTGACTCGACGTTGAAGCTGTGGTCTGGAAAGACTAACAAGGGGCTCTCTGTTCTCACTGTGTATTTAAGGACAGTGGCATAAATGATTACAGTATGAGTATGAAGGGAAAATGCTGGTAAAACACACAATTATGCAGAGACCCAGACGTTTTGGAAGTGGCTTATTCACTGAAAGCTTTTCACCATCGTCACAGCACCTGTGTTTGATTAAGGGAAAACAAGCCAGGTCACATGTGAATGAGGAGTATTCAGATAGTACCAAAGATCATTTATCACTGTAAAACTGTACCACTGGGCCATTCCATGAGGCATGTCTTGCCCTCTTTCTGAAGAATCTAATTAAGCTGCTTCACAAACAAAAGGCTAATCTGTGCAGCACCTTGTTGTTCAATCCATGTTTCGCTTTCCTCCCTCTGTTATAGCTCTTGTTTGTATTGATTTTGTGATAATCGAGCACACTGAAATAATGTTATTCAATGTTCATTAGTCCACATAAAAAATCTTTATTTTCAAGTGTTTCCAAGGTGTCAGCTCATCCACATCCATGTTGACTAATTCTAATGTATTTCACGAAGGTCATGTATTTGTGAAAAACTGTTTACATCAGCATTTTCATAATATCTCTTTCTTCACCACCTCCAAACCATGCCTCTTGCATATTGAGGTAAGGTTTATGCTAGTTATGGCTTCAATGATATTCTCATATGCTACAGTTGGTGAGATTGAATTCCTTCTTTTGTCTCAGTGTTTGGCAGTGTCCGATCGCTTAAACAGACCTGTGATATCCTAACTTCTGCCTCATGGCAATTAGGAAACAAACAGTGAGGGTGAATGAGGAGTCCCTGCTTTGATAATAACACAGCTGGTCTGGGGACATTGCTCAAGAGAAGACACATTTGTGTGAGCAATATGTGTGCCACTCTGTAGAAGCACACAGATCTGAAGGTACTGGCCAGAGGGACTGAGCTGAGGTCAGTGCTGAAGGAGCAGAAACACAGCTCATTCAGATAAACACCCTGGAGAACTCTGAGAGGGATCATCGCTCTGACGCTGAGGTGTCTCAGATGCCGTGGGGCTCTGTCCTTTATGACAAATGGTAAAAGACGCTGTTAAAGGTTCGTGCGCTCAGAGCGTGGGAGAGTAATAAACGGTTCATCTCTGTCGCTACCTCCTCACCCTGTCTGTTTCAGGTGCCTCCCTCTTGCACCCTCCGCCCACGTCCCTGTGTGTGTGCAGCAGCCAAATCAGTGAGCACAACACACTGCCCACTCCAGAGACCTCCTGTTTTCCTTCTCTGCAGCCTTAATCCCTCTCTCTCGCTTTCTCCAACTCAATATGCTGTATTAAAATGAATGTAGATATTATAAATACTGTATTATTGTCAAACTGACAGTCGCATTGTGATGTGAATAAGGCTGTTCATCTTTCCCCTAAAATGACTCACAGCTATTTTTCATTAGTCAGGGAAGATTTTTTTTTTTTTCAATTTTGAGCATTTATTGAAGTACGGTTTTCTTATGACTTCACATTTTTCACCATATAGAAGGAAGTGCCACTGCTGTAACAATGCTTTCCGTGTGAACCTGACTGTCCAGCAGCTCTGTTCTCAGATCAGTGGAATCGCCTGCTACAGTGAAATGTGGGAGGAGATCCCCACCCTCATGCAAACAGCGAGCACATGAATCAGTTTGCTTCCAAAAGTACTATTGTGAAAAGGTAGCATATGTTCGTCTTGCTGCATAACAGAACTATTTGTAAAATAGCTCCCTATTTATTTTATTGCAAAATACCTTTTTGATGAGTAGCTTAACTTAGTATTAGCTAGCTGTAGCTTTTGCTACAAAAGCTGAGGCACTTTGCTTCTGTGATGTTTCACAAAACAAATTAGTTAGCAAGAGCCAGCAGCACCATTTGTCAGTGCTGGCCTGGATGAACTCGATGCACTGGTGCAAGACTGATTTCATCTGGTGGTCTGGGCACGTGCCGATTTCCTCTGCAAGTAGACTATTGCTAGTAGGTTACACATTCATGCACTCCAGGCTAGCCTTTCACTTCAGTAATGATATAAAATGTCCTGGGTTTGTACTCCTTATCTTTTGAATGTATCTAATATATAAATATAGATACAGTTATGTATTAAGAGACATGGTGCTGTATGGATGTGCTTACTCACTTTCTTACAGGTTATGAGGAAATCATAGTGCCATAAATTACACTGCATCTTTCTTAACCCGGTCCTGCTGAGATGCACCGTGTCACTCAGTTACAAGGGAGGCGTGCCAGGTGCATGCTGGGTTGGGTGGCACAGACTTGGCACTGATAGCTGCAACAATGTGAGGGGGTGTGACCGATCTAGGCAGCAGCATAATATACCTACCTTCTCTCATCCCTCTATCACAGTTTCTTTCATGCACCATCATTTTTCAGTGCAGCCTCTGGCTGCAGTCCAATCCATTAAATGTTCTGCCCTCACAATCTTCATTTGCAAATTTCAGTTGGGACCATGTGACACTCCACCAATCAAACACAAATATACACTGAAATAATAGTGCTTACTTGTTGGAATGTCACATGTTCCTGAGTGAAGTTTTGAAGGGCAGAGGATTTATCGGTTTGGACCACAGCCTCTCTCTTTCGATCAGCCTATTCATCTGATGAGAGCTCCTCTCTCCTCCTCTCCCATCTCCTCCGTCTTTGTCCTTGTTTCCTCACTCCTCTTTCTACATCAGAAAAGCACATCAAAGAAGTCTTCCCTGACCCCCGACTGGACTCTGCTGGAAGTCTTTAAGCACCCAGAGGCTCATATATCTATACCTCAGCCAGAAAGATGTTTTTGATCCTGACAAACATACAAATAATGCAAACCATACCGCATACTTTCTAGTCTATTTCCATTTCTGTGGCCTCTTTCTCTTCCACCTATTTAAATACACTGCTATATAACATGTGTGTAATCAGTGCAGACAAACAATCTGAAAGTGTGAAGCTTGATGCAGGAGAGAAATAAAGATGTCCCTATAACGTTCCCTCTATCACAACGAATGGGTGACAGGCTATGATTCCTCTTGGGTGAATTTAATAGCTGTTCCTCATTTTTGGGAAGATCTGATACTTCCCTTCAGGGTTCTGCCTGTGTAATACATACACTTTAAAATCAATAGTTATCTGTGAAGCGTAAGGTTATTTGACTGCTTTTTGTCAGTTAGGGCACAGCAACAGAAATTATCCTCTGCAGAGTCACTGGAAGTGGAGTCAATGTATGATTCAGTGAAATTGGGACTGCTTCCATTTAAATCACTCTGCATGTGGATTTTGTTTCTGAAACAATTGTACAGTGTAGTGTGAATCATATTGCCTGGAAGTTTAGACTGACATTCCATAGGCTTGTATACTTAAAATTAACATTTGTTTAAGTATCTCAAATGTATTTCCATTAAAAGACATGTCAAGGTTTGGTCACTTGTACTGTAATGTCAAGTTCATGCTACAATTCTAATCTCATGCAAAATATAATACCTTCATACTCATCCAGATTAAAATGACACTTCATTTAAAATAAGCACTTCTATTTTTGTTGAACCATAAGAAGATGACCTGGCAATTTAGCACACTGAACATTATGGAACGCGATTTCACCGCTTAATCACAACATATATTTAATTACAGTAATTACGCACCGGATCTCTGAGTTAATGAGGTAATTAGAGCTACACTTTCTCATTTTACGGACTCATAAAGCCCAACATAAATCCTAACTAGCAATGAATTGTTTATGCCTTTTTGCATAATGGTATAAATTGTATGTCTTGCTTTACACGTTTACAAGTGTACCATTATTCACATAATGTAACCGCACAATTTTGTCTCTGCCCTTCCGAGTAATTACGATTTCAAGATTGGATTCGTATGTGTAGGTCTCAAGACCACCTTTTGAGGGAAAATATAAACCATAACAAAGTAATTTCGTGGTTAAATTTATGATGTCTAAAATCCTTAATCTTTTATGTAGATGCGCTTGTAACATCTGTCATGAGACAGAATAATGCAGTGTTACTTCTTCAATTTTCATTCTGTCAATCAAAGGTCTATTGATTGACAGCGAAAAAAACGAACAACGTTTCTGTGAAATTCTCACATTATCAACTAGCCACTGTTTTGAAATGTAGGAGACGAGTAAATTATTTCCAACTCGAACGTTTTTGGGCTAACTTGTCATCACGTTCCATGGTAATGTCGTCTGTGTAATGAGAACACGGAGCTCTTACATGTCGCACCACAGTGTGCGCAAGCGCTGTTTTTCAGCTCGCTGGTGCAAAGCATGATTCTTTTCAGTCGTGTCAGTCATTGCTGCTGTAAGCGCTCACTTAGTTATTTGGAAAAGGACAACAACCATTCATGTACAGATCACACCGCTGCTTGTTCAAAATTCGTGCCGCAGTGCTGTCTGTCAGAAACCGGTTTTGTGTTTGGTTGGTGGACCCCATTCTTGAACAAAACTTTGAACTACATCACAACTCTTTCTCTGAGTATTATTCAAAAAGCCAAGTTACTCACATCTAAGACTACTAATAAAAGGTACAGAAAATTATACATTTACAGTCACTATTCAATACGTTAACTGTTACAGTGGCATGCTTAAATGTGTCGGCAAGGAAGATTTGCGATGGAAGACCAGTTCATAACCATAAATATGTTATGTGCGTTCTTCAACGCAGGGTGGCAGTAATTAACTGCAGTTAAGGAAGAAGTCAGGCCCATACATGAGACAAGAAACTGCTTTACCCTTCTGTTCTGCACCAGGTTAGAAATATACCCATTCGTAAGAGTGAACTATATGACTCCCATAATCATTATTGAACTCCACAGTCTAATGATTGACATTCAAGGACATGTTGAACTTTTTTGTTAAAATTGCAAGACAGAAGTGTTGCAGTTTGTGTTTGGTGTATATCCGTGGAGCTGTAGCAAGATGTTTGAAAGACTTTCATGCACCAAACACTTCAATTGTAGATGCATATGCTGAATAGCATAAATTATGGAATAATATTTTATGCGACTTACTTCAGTCAAGTGTTATGTGGAGGGTCTTGTCACTTTCTTTGCCTATGCTGGAGGTGTGTGTGTGTGTGTGTGTGTGGGGGGGGGCGTTAACCTTTCAAGAAAAATGATAAATTATATTTGATATTGCATTTGAATTGAAAAATGTGAAAACTTTCCTCAGCATTCAGTAACAATGCCACCAGGGAAGACATAAAATTAAATAGGCTACAGTTTGATTAATTGACTTATTAAATGATGAATGAAATGATGAATTGATTAAATGACTGGTTGATTGATAAACATACTTGAACTTGCAGACCACAGCAACACTACCTTTGTGGACTCACGCATGATAGGGGGGAGGGGAAGGGGGTTAGAGGGCGCTGGGCATGTGGGGGTGGGGTAGCTGTGGTGTACTTTTCAAGCCGAGAAGACTTGATGTTAATAACTCCGGCATGAACTTTTATAAGGGCATAAATTATGTCTGCATTGTCAAGTTTGATTATGTCATCAGCTTTAGAGTAACAAGGAGGTTCATCACAGAGCATGTACATATGGAAGTTTGGAAGTTAAAATCAGGTGTGAGCTGGGCATGGGTGCTAGGCCAAAACAACCTTGATATGCTAAAGAGTTGAGCGGTACATGAATAAAGAAAGGGAGCATGGCCACAGTCGTGTTATTTCTGAAATAACTGGGCTACTGCATTTTCTTCCTTCTCATCAGAACTGAATTGATGGTGAGCTGTCCATGGTGCTGAAAGCATAGCCATTCTCATAGTCTCATGCTCCACTCAATAGCCCGCCTGACTAGTCAACCCTTCCTGGCTTTGTGCCCGTCAGTGGCTGAAAACACACATGAATTGCACAACCAAAGAAGTTCTCTGCAGAGCCTTTCACTGATGTTCAACTGTCTTTCTTTAAAGCGAAACTGCAATACCGGTTGACGAAAGGAAAGCAAAAAATAAAAAGAAACTTAAAACATAGTGTGCATCCAACCTCAGGGATATGTCTACCACTGACTAATTGCAATATTGTGTAGGCGGGACTCCAATTGGAAACGTTTATCCAAAGAGGGAAAAATCTCTGGTGGTTCTTCTGTAATAAATGTACACAATAGCCACATTTTCTGACTCATAACTACATAGCGAACATTACACACCACTGAGCCAGGGCCACGACCATGCCAACAAAACCAGATACTCCCTTATTTATCTCTTCTGCTACCAGTGAGGTCCATTGGCAAGGTCTTGAGCTTGGTCTGTATGCTGTCTGAGGCTTGGCTTGATAAATCCAATTTTTCCCATGTCCTATTAGCAGGCCGGTAAAAATGTCACAATGAAAAAGGACAGATAACAAATGTGCTGCAGTGACTTGGAAGAATGGGTATAATGTGAAAATATAGAATCAGAAAAATCTCCAGAATTCTCTGTACAATAGAACTTTATTAATCTGAACCCAACATGACTGGTTTGAGTTCAGATTTTAATCCTTGCTGAAACCATTATATATGTGTCACCTCATTTTTCAACAGGCACTTTTCATTTTGAAGCTACTCATAGCAAAAAAAACAGCAGGTGTTACTTTCAACTAACATGGATGCCCATCTCAACCCTCACTTTTTGTCTGAGGTCCTGTAGACCTCAGACCCCATTCAAAAAGATAGAAAAGGTGATAACAAAAGAACATGAGGATTAAATACATACATATCTGATTAGCATGCACTGTACCATTGATTATGCTACGAAAAACTTAAATCTGCTTTGGTTTTTCATAACACTAATAAATTATACAAGATGAGGCTGGTGTCAAATATTTATCATCAAAGGGAATTTTACTGTTTAGGTTTAATGTTGGCCTTTTTGCAGTGCTGGAAACTTAAGATAGAAATAAGCGTGATATTTTGGTTTATTCTTATAGCTGGCAAGTTAGTCTTGTTTACTTTTCTTGTTAATTGTGACTGGCTATTTTGCACCCTTGCTTAGGAGCAAATTTACCTCAGAATAGATTTGCAGGCTACATCCAGTGTTTAGGTGAACAAGCTTTTTCATCTCAATTTTCCCAAATCATGTTCTGTAGTGTAGTGCATAGCCCTGCCCCATCATCCAATTAATGTTGCATTTTGTATTTTTATCTATGTAAAGTGAGATAGGTTAGCATTAATTCTGCCTTTGTATCAGTCTTTAAAATTAATAAGGCATAATCAGAATGATAATATCATAACATAAGACAGATTTCCTCCTTCTCCAGAATACTGAGTTTCAGATTACTGTGGTTCTATTGTAATAAATTAATAATAGCAAAGGTGCAAAAAATCTGAGGGCACCAATAAAATTGAAGGTAGCCTGTGACACTATTAGATGACGTTATATCAGTCTACGATAAAAAATACATGCAGAAATACTCGACTTCTGTATTTACACCAACTAACAGAAACGTACAAATTAAATGAGAGGAACGTCCTCCTGAAGCGGGCCTTATTTTGATTGTTAATGTATGTTATTGATTGCATGATTATTATTACACCTCCTCGATACCTGTGCCAAAATCTTTAAAAGGCAAATCGAAATATTCTTATGACCCCACAATTTCACTTGGTGCAAATCAGTCCAGCTCTGCCAAACTAAATCCTCTCTCTCCAATTAATTAATTGCAGCTATGTAATGTTAAAAGCACTTAATGCGCACCACTGGTGATTTAGATCCCTTTAATTTCGTAAATGGTTAACGTGCCACTCAAGTGGGCTTATTCCCCGTTCCCGAACATTGATTACTAAAACATCACACGTCAGGATTTAGGATCAACGTTTTTTTTTCCAACGCTCTAATGCAGAGGCGCTAAGAACATTCCATGTGCCAGTTGGTTATTCGCTCTGCAACATAATGTTACGTGCCAGCAGAACATTATAAAGCGCTTGGATCCCAGCGCCCATTATTAAAAAATGCTTAGATTAGTCAATTTATGCAATTGCGTCTGTGAAGCATGAACACCATCGCCGGCCAGGAAATTCGTCCTATCCAGGTGCAATAGAAGTGGTGGGCGCTATCAGATCGGAGAGCGCAGCGCCTCTCCGCATTCCCGCCTCTATAAATCAGAGGGACCGTTGCTGTAAGACGCAGCTGGTGGGTGTTCTGTCAGAAAAATCACAGTGCCCGCTTTTCAGCGCCAGGCGGTACGCAGGGGACCGCAGCTGATCTCAAAATTATTTAAGCTGATTTTAAGATTCAGTCTAACGGTCCAACGTCACTGTGTGTGGGCGAGCGCGTGTCCCTGCATGGTTTTTCAGGTGTTGATGCTAAAGCGTGCAGTTTGGTAAACAGCATTCCTGAAGACATACGTACAGTATCCATAGGTTTCTCTTGTACAAACACACTACAGCATAGCCTTCAGCTTGTGGAAGTGTTTTCTGAAGTCACATTTTTATCGCAGTAACTTTGATCTGGGATCACTACTGTGATTCTATGATGCAGCTCCTTTTTATCTTCTGCCACAAATGTGTGAGGGTAAATGAGAGCAACATTAACCAGTGGACAGAGAATAGTCTGAAGATTGATAATGACTTTATGGTTTAAAAGGGGTAGTTGAGAGCCACTTGCTTGTACCACTGTTGCCTTGGCTAGCTCTGAGGGGGTTTCAGGCCTGGGATCAATTCTAAAGCTGTTTCTAAACTTATAGTAAAAAGCGCTATGCAAGTAAAACTGAATTGATTTGCCCTACATCAGTTGGTGAACTCGGACTCTCTGACTAACATCACCCTTGATATGAATGACAGACTGATTAGGGTGCGGCTGGATGTGGACCTGCATGCGTCCGTGTGTTTATGAGTGCACTGAGGGGCCGTGCCTCAGTAATGTCATCTGATGTAATATTATGCAACGGAATTGAAATTCAGAGGAGCAAGGAGGAACAGACAGAAACATTAAGATGGGCAGAAGAGAAGGGACCTTAAGTGGGAGAGACAGAGAAAGAGGGAGAGTGCCTTCTAAACCTTGTTGACACCAATTCCACCTCAACCTCTTAAGATGAGATTGGAGAGAGAGTGAGATTCTTGTTGGGAACTTTTCTTTTTTATTTTATCCTTTTGTCTCGCGTGATTCTTGCTTTACAGACAAATATTTCTACACAGAGTACTGAGAGCCAGACTATCCAACTCAAAGACCCTGTACACAAAGTCGTATGGTTAGTGAAGAACCTCTTTGTAACAGAGGGAGTACTGATCACGCAGTGTCGTTTTAAGCCTCTCCAGAAAAAGTGCAAGTTTAACTTTGAAATTAAAATGTATGAAAAAAAACCAGCTAGCCAATCTTGTGTATGTGTTGGGCATGTAGAAGGACTGAAAGACAAACACAAAAAAGAGGGGCGAGTCATTCTCTCCAACTAAGCAAGAGGGAATACGACGCATTCTTTCTGCAAGCACCTGCTCTCCTTCCCTGCCAACACAGTCCACTTCCATATACCAACATGGGCCTGTAGCCAGGGTCATTTCCATTTTGTTATTAGGAAGAGTCGCTCTACTCCCAGGGAACCTTGCTGGTGTGCTGCAATTCTGTTTGTCATATTGATGATACTGTCTGAGTGACCAACCCCACACCACTGACCACAAAGAGAGTTTGACCTGGCCCTCAATATCCTTCCATCTGCATTTCTGCTGTCTGCAGCTCTCTCTCCAACACTGGCCCTATCTCTCGCTTTCCATCTTCAAGATCTTTGTGTAATATTGATTTTACATCAGATGGTTAAACACCAAGAAATAAAAATCAGTGACCTCAGAGGGTTGCTAAAAAAGCCGTATTCCATGGTAAGGATCCAAATGCAACTAGAACAAAACAACCAGAACCCTTGGTACCTTCATCCTAATTTGGATGCTTACAGAGAGCTCCTCCCACACTTTGTTCATGAAAATGTGACTGGAGGCTCACAGACACATTGGCATAGGAACAAAAAAATCTGTGGCGAAAAACTCATAAACTGAGACGCTCATGCAGTGTATTGACCGGCTTTGTTGTGAGGACAGGAGAACATTGATTGTTTCTTTTTACAGAGTCCCACTCAAGCTTATTCTAATTGCCGTCACTGCAGTGGAACTGCACTATGGGATTCCATAGAGGGTATTGTTTCAGGCAGGTAAGTGTGTGTACTGACAGGTATAAGCAGAGTTTGTCAGAGGTCTCCTCTCTCGCTTTCTCCCTCTCTCTCTCTTCACAGAGCCTCAGGTGTGAGGATGGTAATCAGCCCACAGGCAGGACAGAGGGATGTCAAAGGTCGTCTCCCAGGAGAGGAGCGGTGCAGAGATTTGGATACCATGGCGACCAGGTTCCTGTTTTTTTTTTCCAGGGCGTTCTTTTGTCTCAGTTCTCTTTCCGTCGCTAATTCTGTCTCTCATTCAGCGCCTCCATCTCTCTCTCTCTGGTTCTCTGAATGTATCAAGTATCATTGTCCTGTCATCTGTCCACATGGACATCACTGTCATTCTGCCTCATTTTCAGTTTTTTGGTCTCATCTTCTATCACCCTTTCATTTTCCCCTCACTTTTCTCTGCCTTTTTTTCTTTTTCTTATAGATATATGACACTAAACTTTTCAACCCAATGCCTTAGAACAGGCTCAGAAATGTGGTCTGTGTCATGTTAATTTCCTGTCGCTGGTGGAAATAGTGTTTAACCACCATTTCAGTGTGTATGTGCACACATGCGCGTCTGCATGTACTCGTATGTGTGTACATTAATGCGAGTGTAAGGGTGACTTGAGGACAAACCATTAAGCAGAAACTGTTTCAGCTAAGCCTGGCCCTGTGTGTTCATGTATGCAGGACTGCACACAAACTTATGTTGGATGGATGTTCAATAGTGGACTGGGTTCTGATTCTGCCCTCGTCTGAGTTAGCAGTCAGTGTGTTTGTGTGTTCACATAAATGCGTCAGGTGGATATTTTTAGCTCCGTCCCAGACCTCCCCTCCCCTCCTCTTTTCTCTCTGTCCTCTTCTTCATTTTTCTGCTTCAATTAGTCGCCCTGCTCCTGACTCCTCTCCACACATTTTTGCAGGGATTAAGATTAGAGAGATGGGGAAGGTTGATGGAGGAAAAGAGAGAGAGAGAGAGATGACTGGCCAGCTGAAAGACAGTGTGAGACAGATAATTTCCTGGACAGAAGCTCTCACTTCACAGTTGGAAAGAGAGAGGAAGAAAGGGAGGGAGAAGTGTAGGGAGAAAATAAGAAGGAATGGACAGGTAGGAAAGATGGACAGGAAAGAGAGACTTGGAAGGGAATGGGATAAAGGGAAATAAGGGAAGACCCAGGGTGAGGGGCATAGAGAGAACAGCTAGACCCATGCTGGAGTAGAGTGAGAGAGGCAAGAAGAAAGTGAAGCAACTAGAGGGACATATCAATCAATGACAGCCATATAAAACACCTGGAAATACATAAGGACACACAGTGAAATTCATCTTACTCTTAATGGTTAAGGGTACTCTTAACCATTTTGGACTAACTTAATCTCAGTTTGATAAAACAAACCATATATGACAAGTAAGTGGCATCTCTGTCCATTGCCCTTGAGAACATAAGGCTGTATGTGTAGGGCTTCATGAAGTCACTGGCAACATATGGCCCCAGTCATGTGAAGTGGATTGACACAGCGCCCCCTGGGGGTAGCCTCCGGTGAGATGTCTCCACCTGCAGGAAACCAATGACCATGTGTCCTACTAGCTTAATCCCCCTTGTCAGGCATCCACTCTTTCATTTAGTCTCATCACTTGCGTCTGTGCTTTAAACATTTCACACTGCAACATGGAGAAGCATCAGGAGTGAATTCATTTTCATATACATATATACAAATCACATTCATATTCATTAAGCACATCAAAATGGCTGCACAATGCTGCCTCCAAGCATCCCTGACACTTTATAAATTCTGTTTTATGCTTTTTGAATCCTTTTAAGTTTATTTAAACCTGTGTTATGACTGCCTGACTAGCACCAATGGTCATAATAAGCTATGCCCATCATTAATAGAGCTTAATCAGGGGTTGTATGTGTACATTAAAAGTATATGAGCAGCTTCAGGGCATTGTTAAGACATTAGAGAGGAATTATACTTTATAATGCTCTTGAGTTTAAGTGTTTCACTGCGTATTATAATGGAAAATCTTGAAGCTTTGGGCGAAACGGATCTGGCTTAATTTGGTTTATGTAAGCAACTCATTTAGTCCTGGGGGCACGCTGGTAGTCAAATACGGAAAAGTGCTTTTCAAGTGAACATTGAGTGTGGCCAAAATGTGGGTGTCAAAATAATGCATTTGACATATGAGCAGACACTTCATTAAAAAAGATGATGTTATGTCATGCAGTGGCGTATAGCCTCTTGAAGAAGGAAGGCGTACCATCTTGGGTGAGGTAGTTCACCAGAGGAAGTTGCAGCTGCACTCGTTTGTGTCACAGTATCCAGTGTGACATTGTGTATGTGTGTCCTGTCTGTATGTGTTGTGTTGTATCTATGCATGCATGTCTGTGTGTATCTGTGCCCCTTTGTCTGTCTGTCTGTATGTGTACCTCTGTGTAGTAGTGAGTCTGTGGAAATGCAGGCCTGTGTGTTTGTTTATTTGCTCTGTGTGAAGCTATGTATGCATGTGTGTTTGTGATTATGTTTGCAAATGCATCTATCTCTGTGTCTGTTTTGAGTATGTGTGTGTGTGTATTTAAGTATGTGTGCATTTCTGTGTCTTGGTACGTGCATTTCTCTGCGTGTACACACACACACACCACAGAGCAAGCTAAGGAATCAGTCAAATCGAATGATTCACCTAAGCTTATATAAAGCTCATCTCTAAATATAGAAACAGCATGCCTTCAGATTTCCGCACCGGAGCAATCGACCGCATTGATATGAGTGGGGGCCACACTGCTCTGCTGGTATCTCCACCTGCTGCATTAACCCACTCTCCTACCTATCCCTCCAAGACACTGCAGCCAATCAACTCACTGCGCAACCAGGCGAGGAAATCACAACAACGCTAACAATGACAGCCTGTTGTGTGTTATTTTATAAAAGATGGATTTGTTTGGTGGTATATTGCATCTTGTGGGTGGGGGGAGGGGTGTTGGGGGTTGGTGGAATTACTCAGGTTTGAGAGTTATTGGTAGTTGCACAGAAAACATGAAAACACAGTGGCTTGCAAAGAACACAGCCTTTTATTTCGAGGGTGAGCTCTCACACATACCCTCCACATTAGGAGCTAAGATTTTCAACACTGTGTCTCTAATGCATTATATATGTAGGATTTGAAGGGGGAAAAAGCCTGACACCTCAAAGCAGTTCAAGTTCTATTTATGTCATAAAAAACTGCAAGGTTGATCTTTGTGACTGTATGTATGGCAGCGGGAGCATCTGAACTCTTGTTGGAAGTATCTGCATCCATGAGAATGCATTGTCTCTCGTCCAGCTGTAAGCCAGCAATGGATTCTCTGTGATCTGCCATCATTTCTGTCATCTTAAGCAACCCTTTCCTTGTTTTCACTTTAACTGAACCACTTTACTAAATGTATATACAGTGAAAACCTTGCAGAAGTGCAATGATTGACAGTGTAGGAGGCCTATGTTTAGCTCTCTAAGATTGCCTTGAGTGGCCCTCTTTTGGCCGAGCTGCCCCTCTGAAGGATTTTGTTAGCTGAGATTAGCCATTATTAGCACTAATAGAGCAATGGTAGAGCCACTTCCCCTCTGATGTCTGTGCACGTCACTGGGCTGGAGGGAGAAGAGGTAAGTCGTTAGCATGTCATATGAAGGTAGACTGTAGATGAGGTAGTTTCATTCTGCAGGGTTGGGGGTAAGGATATGACCATAGCAGCTTGTGATGCAGACCACAGTACCTTGCTTTCCCATTGGGGTGAAAGACGAAGGTTATTGATACACACACGGTGTTTGTTGTGGATGAATGTCTTAAATGCACACTTACCCAAATTTTGTACATGCTAATTGCATTATTTTAAAGTTTGTATGATAAATTATTTTGTAGCAAATGAGTGCTGTGGAAGGATGGTGGTTTTCTCATGGGCCTCACTGCACACGGTCATTGTGTGGTTATGTTCTGAATGGCTGTGGTTGGGTCACAGAATGTGATTTATTGTCTGCCTCCTATCTGATTACTTGTGGGCTGGTCATGGCTAATGGTTAATTGTGTGTAGTTTTTCCACAGCACATGTTTTAACTGTGTGGAAACTGAGATGTTGATTTAATAGGTTGAATATTCATACAGGTTGTGACCTTGAATTGACATTTCATGTTGATTTACAAATAGAAGGCTAGACATAAGAGTTCACATGACATGATGTGACATGTCATAATATAACATCTCTGTCTGCATAAACACTGTCTGTCGAATCCATTTTGGTGATTGCTAAGCTTAAAGTTAAGGATAAATGTCAATTGAATCCAGACCCATGTGTAGTAGAGAGAAGTTTACTGCATGCTGTGAAGAGTTCAAAACCAGGGCAAATGGCAAAGACCATGAAGAGAAGACATTCCACTGTGCCAAACAGATCAAGTTAGCAGGAGGTGATGAATTCAGTCAAGATGGGAGGTCACTGAACACAGTGCATAATGGCTATTTTTAAAAAATAATTATATCTGAATGGTGTCCCTCAAACCTGATCCTAGAACATTGTTTTGTCTCCCCCTGGGGAGTTCAGGACACAGCCAGTCTCTTGCAATGCTCTCTTCACTTGTTTTCCCTGATATCACCCCCTTCCCCCGTTTGACTCTGCTGTCCTTTTCTCCCACACAAAGCTATTGCTGCTACCCCTCTCTGCTACATCAATATGTCTCCTTCGCCTCCACTGCACTGAGTCTGTTTTCATGAGAATGACTTCAGCTGCTCTCCCAGTCCCACAGCATGGCAGAAGCAAATCCACGTACAACCACTGTACTTAAAAAAACATACTGTATTTTTTTTCCACCCAAATATAGCTATGTCATCAGGCCCATTGTGAAACTCCCCCACAAGCTCTGGAGGAAGCAGCGGCATAACTGAGTCCTCTGATTCACATGGGAGCTAGCCTTTGCTACTGCACCCACTGCCAGTGCAAAACCAACCAGGTGTTGTCTAAGCAGCTGCAGGAATCCAAAGTCAACATTTGCTCAGATAACAAGCCAACGGGTGCCTGGAGAGGCAAGATTGCTATAGAGCCATGAGACAGATGAGCTTTTAGCTCGGTTAGCTTTCTATTTTCCCCTAGTGACGCTGAGCTAATTTTTGTCTTAGTAATGTGGACCTCCGGCCATAGCGGGTAATGCCATGCCTGGGACTCTTAACTGCAAGACATACACATTTTCTGCATCAATAGTGAAAGGTTGCCATGGTGCCTCTGTTCTGTAATATCACCGTAAGTAATGTGAATGTAATTTCAATTGTAAGTCAGCCTTAGCATTAGCATTGAATGAGTCATGAAGGCTACTCCAGCAGACCTGATTTGAAATGACATTACCAGTCACTGCTGATCGGCCCTTTCTACAGTTCCAAGTTGCAATAAAGCATACTTGGACGTTCTATAATGAGCATAAAGCCCATTCCAGTTAGATAGCTCTCTAAAATCACACAGAAGGGAAGTTTGGGATTGGAAACATCTGAGAAAGAGGAGTGTGTTTGTATTTAGGGGAATTAGCATGGGGCAACTGCTTTCGCACACAGATCTTTCCTCAACAAACGTTTTTCAATAAAGACAAGATTAATAATAAACATTCAATAGAACTGGCATACTGCCTCAATCAGTGAAATGGTGCCACGCAGTTTGAAATCTCTTTCAAACGTCACCACAGCTGCACAAGATAATTAGAGAGAAATTTACAATCTGTGCCTGTGTTTTCAATAAGGCTATTAAGGACTTCCTGACTCACAGCAGGAAATCCAAAAAGGAATATAAATTTTTAATGGGCTTGGAATGCGCACTTATTTCAGCCTATAGGTTAAAGAAACTGAGGTGCTTAGATCAAAAGAATTAGTAACTACATTCATAACAGACCTGTAGACTTGGGGCAAGAGCTGAGTCTCTCAGCAGCTCAAGCAGTCACGCGAGCCACTCTGCCGCATATCAGTATTTTCATTTTGCATTTGCAGTAGCTTATCACCAATTCAAAATGTAGTGTCTCTGTGCCGTCAAAGCAACACCAGCGGGCAAACCAGTTGGACTTGTGATTCCACACGTTAATCCTGCTCTCTGGAGCTGCTGCAGGGCTCGTAGAGGCTTGAGGGGAAACTTCTGGAAGAATGTGTTTTGGTCAACCCTTCCTCCCCCATCCACAAGATCTATTAGTAGTGTTACATTCTCTTTGATTCTCTCTCTCCAATCCAGCCTCCATCTAACCCTTCCACTCTAGTGGGGGGTTGGGTAAAGCACACAGAGTGTGCATTTCCCACAATGCACTGTGGCAGCACTGGCTTCTCAGATAAGGCTGGATATTCCATCTCTTGATTGTTCCATCAAGAGAATGCTATTTGATTACTTGGATCTGTATTCAAATTTGAATGCTTCTGAAAAAAAAAAACATGAAATTAAATAAATAAAGAAAAAAAATCAATACTTTTATTCATTCTCATCAATATTGATGAAGGAGAACCCAGGAACCCAACTAAAAGAGAAGACAGTTCATTCATATTATTCATTTCCTGGTCATGAAGTGTGTGTGAATCCGGATCTGATTGCAGTTACTCATCATTTGCGGGGAACTGCTGTTGTAGAAACAGCTCAGGGGTGTGATCACTTGGGAATTTAATGAAGGGAACCATGGAATATTCAAATATCTGATGAGGGGAATTACACATTCACTCTTCTTTTCCTCCTCTGTCTTGGGTGTCCCCTCCTCCAATTTTTAAAAATTTTATTCCACACGAGCTGAATAATGCTTGTCCATCTGGTAGTTATGCCACCATGAACTGTAAGGTCGCCACATTTGTTTGAGGAGATTAAATGCATTGTTATGTAATGATATTTTCCGTATCTATGACTTGATAAAATGAAAATGTGTGCTTATTGCTTATGAGTTTGGCAAACAAAAACTCAGTGGAATCAATTGTGGGGTCAACTCTGCAGCTCCCTCTAATGGTGGACATGAGCTACTGCATTTCATGTTGAATCACCCCTCTGCCGCATCACTCTGCCCCCTGCCCCCCGCCAAACTTCACTTTTCTCTCCCTTTTCCACCCCCAACACCCCCTTCCCCCCACCAGAGTTTTCGCTCCTCACTTCCCCCCCTCTCAAGGGCATTCCGGCTTGTGTTGAGAAATGACCACCAACAGATGATGGGAGGCTTCAAGCTGTACCTTCGTGCGCATGAGGAGGAAAAACCACACACACACACAAACACGCACATGCACACACACACATTACAGTCTGTTGGCCACCCCTCAAGGAATGACCCACGTTGTCAACGAATCACAAATGTTTCTCTGAAGCTGAAGCTGACAGCTCACTGATGTGGAATGAACCTGATGTGATTTATGTATATGGACAAGGGATAGAAGTGATCGTTCCAGTGCACCAAAAGTCTCCTGCGCAGAATCTGGGCATGAAGCCACAGACATAAATACACACACAGGCGCATACACATAGAAGAACATTTGTCTAGTTATATATTTCTATCTGTCTAATCTAGCAACTGCATATTGTAAAAAACATACTAATTCACCTGTTCAGAAGAATTACATTCAAGCATTTTTTTGTGTTTGTTTGCAAGTGTGTGCAAGTGATGCATATGTGTGTGTGTGTGTGTGTGTGTGTGTGTGTGTGTGTGTTTTGTGTGTGTCTGTGTGTGTTTGTGTGTATGTGTGTGAGTGTGTGTGCTCATGCATGTGAGTCTACTTCTATGTGTATGCATGCATATATGTTTGTCTGGGTATGTGTGTGTGTGTGTGTATGCATGCATATATGTTTGTCTGGGTGTGTGTGTGTGTGTGTGTGTGTGTGTGTGTGTGTGTGTGTGTGTGAATGTGAGTGAGTGTGTGTATGTGTATGTGTGTGTATGTGTGTGTGTGTGTGTGTGTCCCATTGGCAAAGCACATCTCTGCACCGTCCCCACAGCTTCCGCACCACAGGCGAGCCAGCCTTGTCTGTTCAACAGGAGATCAATACTGCAAATAGCTGAAATAGAATTACAGGGTAATGGAACAACAAACTGCTCTCCCTTTACTTCCTCTTAAAATCCCAACAGGGGTTTGACAGCCAAGTCTGGAATAATGCAGTGACAGCAGGTCTGTAACCCCAATAATGGGAACTATAATCCTGGCTCTGCTGAGCTTCTAATCATATTGCACATGCACGCAAACACACACATCTATGGCCAATTG
Source organism: Albula goreensis (assembly GCA_022829145.1). Taxonomy (NCBI): domain Eukaryota; kingdom Metazoa; phylum Chordata; class Actinopteri; order Albuliformes; family Albulidae; genus Albula; species Albula goreensis. The sequence goes on from CM040762.1 coordinate 17,571,305, forward strand.
CTCCCTCACCCACCTTAATGAAGAGACCACGTTGACTTATATTGTATCCTAATCTATATTGTTTCATGTATTTGGCTGGAACATATCCAATTTAATATGCAATTTTGCATGTGAAGGCTTTTTACAGATAATAGTAGCTCATGCAAGGTGAAATATCCGTTGTTCATTCAGTTTGACCAGTGTTTATACGGTATGAGTTAAAAAAGAAATGATGAGATGGACTCTATTAGACTAACATCACATCTGAGCTAATTTTGCTGGGAACACTCCATTAGCTAATTCTCTTCTGTGGCCCCTGGGCTGGACAAGACAGAGAAATACCCTTTGAACACAAAGTCTAATGGTGGCATAGTGGTTCTGCATATGCCCATATAAATTAGAGATGCATGGTCACCTGGCTTTAGAAAGATGGAGATGAGCCATAGTTCATTGCTCTTTCCTTTTGGAAATCATCCACTTAAGGTGGTTATGATGTGACTGAAACTGGAGGAAGGGTGTATGAAAGGGAGGGAAGGAGGAGGGTGTAGAGTTTAAAGCCGCTGGCTATTTGAGTACTGTGTTCTATGCACTCTCCTGAATTCCCATCTTGGCAGAGGGGGTCTGTCCTTGATTAACTCCTCTCGTCTTTGATGAGGTATGTAGAGCAGTTTCTGACTGATGGCAGATGGATGCAATATTCTCTTTGTCTCTCCTTGTGCAGGTTGGAGCTCGGCCAGCCTCCCCAATGCAACTAAAACTGGTTGGCTGTCTTTCTGTGAGGGGTGGGCAGCAGGTTCCCAAGAAATCATGAGGCTGTGATTTATGATACGGTTCATGAATACTTTTTATTTTTTTTTCAACAGATTATTTGAGATACTCTACAAAATGTTGAGGTTGTATCTGGTCTTTTACTCACTTGTGGTTTTTTATAATTGATATGTAATACATAAGCTTGATGCTGATGTCATTCTGGAGGTTGCCATCTTAATTGGATGACATTCATTTCCAATAGAAATGCTATCTTTTACGGAAGGTCGTAGGCTCAGATGAACACTCTGAATGATTCATGTAACGCTTAGCAATGCTATTGTGACTCAGACCGGTCGACAAAAGGAAACAAGTGTAAACTCAATGTGACAGTAAATGTTTCATGAAGCCTAGCGTTTTGGGTTTCCAGGAGGTCAGGGCCCAACAACAACAAACCTGGGCTTGAGGGGTAGGGTATTGAATAGCACCATGGAAATACACAGCCCTAAAGCTACATTTGAGTTTTCTGTATGACTGATTGTGTGTAGATTGTTTGACAAAGGCCTGAAGAACCAACCAGAGGGTCAATATCGTAGGCACCACTGTTTGTAGCTGTGTCCCTTGTAGGGGTACCTGCTCATATTGATAACAAATATCAAGACTGTGCTTGTTTATGTTATATTGTGATATTTGCTCCCCATGCTTACTATGACTTTCATATATCTTGATGTGGTATACATCCAGAAAAGATGCAAAGGGCAAGTGTGAAATAGTTCCAGACTGGACTTGATGGATGTTAGCCAGGTCATGACCAAGTAGGTCAAGATTTATGGGCCAAAATGGGTATACCTACATGCTCACTAGCATAAACATGGAGGATAACTTCTAAGATCATTTACTGTACAAAAAAAAACAGTGCAAGAATGACTATTTACTGAATGAGAATTGTAAGACATCCATACAAACATATCTGTATGGCCTTGCCCTTAAACCGTTCAACTTTGTGAACTGATATTGATATATCTATTTCAAAATTAATTTAAATAAGTACAGTAAATATGTACACACACAATATATTGCCTGTGTTATTACACCTCAGTCTTGCATTATATGGTATTTTGTCAGTGATTGATTTGTCATAAAATGTGTAATCACTTGGGATGTAATAATAAAGCCACATTGTTATAATAATAATAATAATAATAATAATAAATTACATGGATTCATGTATTTACTGTAATAACAACCCTCGGTGTCTTCTGTATGACACTGCTTTGGAAGAAATGTCTACATAGATTTACAATTGTCTTAGATTGTCTTAGTCTACATAGATTTACAATTCAAGACAAGCGCGCAGGGAGAGAGAAAGAAGCGCTTGACATGGCGCGGAAGGGACGGATAAGCCTTTAACGCTATCCTATATCTGTTTGCCAGGGAACCGCAAGGTGTATTTTGACTATTCAATTGCACTTGCTACTCATATAAGGTTTGGAATAAGCTTCGCTTGGACTGTTCTAATGTTTTCAAATAAGGTTTTCAAAAGGCTGCCACCACCACCGAACACCTTGCATCCTCTGTGGAGAAACACTTACTTCCATCCCACTTGCAAAACGTATACGAGGAAGAGAGAGAGAGGGAAAGAGAGAGTGAGAGAGCAGTTAATTAATTTAGGAGTAGTTCCGTGTATTATTTTACACTCAAGTCATTCAATTTCTCTTTCAGAAGCGCTTAATCATGGGACTTCGCTAAACCAGGGAAACTGCCTCCCTCCACCAGTCTGCGCGTGAAAGCCTGATTATGCGCATGGGCAACACGCGGACCTATTACTAACGCTGAAGAAAAGTGTAGCTAAGACATATATGGATGCCTTCCACTAATCACTGAATGCCGCGCCTCTCCCCAAATTGCCTCCAGTGGTTATTTGCCGGAAGGCGGAGAAATGTACATTGTTGCCACCCGTTCGTTTATCTCTTGGCAGAAGTAACAGGCGCATGCATTCATTCCAGTCGAAATAAACGGTTGTCAGAAGTTAAAATCACACATGTAAAGGTTAACCATCCCACTGGGAGCGAGAGAGCAGTGACAAAGCCCAAATATAGTGGGCTACATCATCGACTACAGAAAATCCTTCATGAGCACTGAGAGGGTGCAGCATTTAATCTGTGGTTTCAGCCTATTATACGATGATGTTTCGTTCACTATTTAATTATTGCGTAACTGCTAATAAAAGTTAGATTATTCATGAGTGAGACACACTTTCTGTATCTAGTCATTCTTTTACGAACGGCTATAAGGCATTATGTCCAAATAAATGTAAAATGACTAAAAATTATTATATTATTAATTCATCATTTATTCCATTCTCATCTCTTAGGCTTACATTTGGTTTTTATGCGTCCTTGTTTGTTTGTATCTTTATAATTCAGAAAGTGTTAGTCTACAAAAATGCACATGCATACAATTTCTGCATGGGTTGACATACCACAGAGTTTCTTTCTGAGCAGGTAATCTCGTGTTTTGTGTGTTCTGTGCGATTATCCGTGCTGTTTGACGCTGAGGCTATGTGCATTTGGGGTGTGCTGTCGTATGTTGGAGTGTCGCTTTGATTAGCGCACCTCCTGTCCGCAAGCTACCAGCGCTGCTGGATACTGTGCGCGAGCCTGTCGCTGTTCTTTTAACTCAACACAAGTATGGAGATGCCGAGAGCCGAGGCGGCAATAGCACAAATTATAATTTTACACGTATATTATTTGAAATTCGCATTCAGGTACCCATTTATGTAGCACAACTACACGAGAAAATTAAGAAATAAGGAAATTGAATGTTTGAAAGATACAAATACAGAATAATCGTTAATATTTTGAACAGGCTAATATACCGTTGTATGGGAACTGAATCAAAAACTATACGGTTTAAAAAATCACAACATTGCTATGCACAGGTGATCGTGTCAGAGATGGGAGCGCCTCCAACTCCGGCACCAAGCATCGCCGCGTCCATCGGCGCTTACTTTGTTCAGCTGATTTCTGATGTGCTATCCAGTTTGTATGAAGTGATGTGAATGCACTCGGTGCTTAAACCAACGCTGCGAGGATCAGGCGAGGAAACGAGTCGAGGAGCGAAGTTAATCAGCTCATAGCCCATCTTCTGAGGGATCCTTTCACAGCACTGGTCGCTATTTTCTCTCTCTGGATTATTGGATTAATTGATAAAAGGACACTGTCAAAATGTATCACATCACCGGTAAACGATTGCATATTACAAAAGGAACCACAAAGCAAAGCACAAATGCATGCTCGTGCTCAACCACAGCAATGTAACTAATATTTGTATCCTTTTTGGCTGCGGTGATGCGTTATCCATTTGGAAGACCGATTTGGATGCTTTGAAAATGCACTGAAGTGCAAGAAGAGATCATGTCTGATCTAAAAGAAAACTGCATTGGGGATTTTTAAGAGAAGAAAACGTATAGCTCCACTGGTAAGAATATTTTGTGCTGCTTGATTGTCACAAGGCAAAAGTGAATATTTTCGAGAATGGATGTACAGACCAGTTAAAGGACGGTGGGAAACAATAGCATTAAGACCTCTTCAAAAAAAAAACATTTTTAAACATTTGGGCTTTGCCACCGGAGACATCACAAGTGGCAAACTCCTCATCAACGTTTTAGGTTTGAATACCAAATCATTTGTTTTTTATAAGATACTTTGCAACAACTGAATACGGTATCAAAATCACTGAAAGTGAATATCAACAGTAAACACATGAGAAGACGCACAGTAAAAATGCGGATTTTCAAGCCGCTCGAGACGCTTGTACAGACACATTCGGCTGCGAAGGAGTTGCCAAGGCTACAGTGCTTCACAGACTCGCGAAGCTGATTTTTAAACGCTTAGAAATATCTATTTTTGGAGGAAATTAACCGCATTGCATATATTTTGGCGTGACACAGTTCCTTATAGTTTTATTTATTAATCTTCTTTTGCTCTCCAGAATGCAAGTGGATTCATTGACTCGCTCCTGATTGGATATCGATTTTTCCTGGTCTTTTTTAACATTGAATCCTTAGAGACGCTGCTTTTATTTAGTGCCTCGAGGCACGCCTTTCTTTGATGTCAGACAAGGTAAGTTTTTTCTCCTCACTATAATCCCTAAAAGTTGGTCGGTTGTTTGTGTCTTGCTTGTCTAATATTGCACAGTTGGACTTGTGAGAGTATGCGTGGGATTTTCCGTGTGATCCTTATGTGTTAAATTGGAATCTGGAAGCAGCTCTAAAAAATAGAGGGATAAAGTAGCATGTGCGGATCATTCAGTAATCGACGTTTCAGTAAAGCTACAAATCAAACATTTCATTTGAGGATTAATTTTAGACATGGCACGTGCGGTAAAATATGATTTGTAAGCATTACAGTGATATCTACTCCCGGCATGATGGGAAAAGCATCCCGCATTCAAGATGGATATTCAAGTTTATTTCTTTACAATTAGATAACCCCCCCGCCCCCACCCCAACACACTAACGGACGCGCGCTCGCACGCACACGTTCTCTCCCAGTCCGAAGGAATTTGCGCCATGAAGTACCACATATTTTATAGTTATGACCGACTTTAATGATAATCCTTTTTTTGTTCAGTGTCAAAAATTGAAGACAATTTTGGATGAATAACGTCCACAATATCACACTCTCAGTGTCTGTTTCCCTCAATTAACTTCTCATTGCCACAAAATGTTAGCATTTATGATCTTGATATGAAGGTTGCAGTGTAATTTTTAGTTGTTAAATGTATATTGTACTTTGAATATATTACCAACACTTATGGATTCCTTTGTACCTTTTGTCTGCTCTCTTTCTCTCTTGGCATGACCATACATTAGTGTTGCCAAAGCAATGTTTTACATACTGTATATTGTAAATTAACAATACAAATAAAAATAATAATATCAATAAATTAAGCTTTAGGCAAACTACTCTCTCTCTCTCTCTCTCTCTCTCTCACACACACACACACACACACACACACACACACACACACACACACACACACACACACACACACACACACACACACACACAGCGAACAATTAACTTCTGTGGAAAAACGTATGACCACTAATAATGGATAGTTCTTTATACTGTAGGTACCTATGGTACTTTGCTGAGAAAGACATGAGAGACAATTTACTTATGAATGCCCTGCGAAACAATTGTATGTTTTACAAATGGGTTTTAACAGCACAGTTACGTCGGGAGTATCTAGCTTTATCTGTCAATTAACCCCTGCAGTACTAAAATAACTGTGTGCGTTCACAAATCATAAAATATATAGTCGTGCACCGTCAGCAAGTACTTCTGTTTTGTTCCACGAAAAAAACACAGTAGCTACAGGCTGGTCTTTGGTAAAAAAAAAAAAAAAAAAAAAAAAAAAAAGTCATTTGGCAACAGGTAATCCAATCTCACGTTATTTTGTACGTATGAACAGGTTCCTTTCCTTTTAAGGGTGGGGAAAAGGTAGATTTACCACTGGGATCCTTTCATGCTAAGTTAACGTTTTATTTGCAGTCTAATGATATTTCACACAAAGTGATCAAGAATCGTATTAAATGCTTCTAGAGCGACTAGGGGAAATGCATATATTTACACAATACCTTAAAGCAGTAATCCTTGCAAATCACTCGGAGGTCCACCTAAAATTGTTATCACGTGCACATAATATATTGCTTACACTGTAAACGCTGTTTCCCTAGATAAGCCAGAGACGGTTACACCAACTTAATTTATATGGCAAATTGTTACACATACTCTGTAACAATACTGAAATACTGCAGTGCTGTGTAGAAAAGAGAAATTAAGGTATCTGCTTGACGAGGTATTAATGAATTGCTTCTCTTCTATAGCAAAGTGACCAAGGGCAACGCTATTCGTATTTGAGAGAGTTAAATTAACCCTAGAAAACCCTAGAATATATTGTATAACTGCATGTTGTCTCTAGGGACAATCGCCATGCCTTTACATTTTTAGTTTAGTATGTGCTTCATAACTGTCTTGAGTCTATATTTTCTTGAAATAAATATATATTATTGTATATATAAACACGCTTCGTATGGGCTATCAGACATTTGGCATGTCTTTACTGACTTGAGATTACTACACAATGTATTTGGATATTTAAGTACATAGACATACCATCCGGTGTTAAAAGAGGACGTCAGTGTGTTGTATGTAAACCTAAGACAACTCAGCATTTGTGTTACCAGCACAGTACCAGTACTAGGCTATCTGATGATATCATGTTTGACAAAGTAATAGGTTGCAGCTAGCCTTAATTTTTCAGCAGTAGCTATACAAAATTGGACCGCAACGTGCAAGCCCAGGACTCTTAACAGTTGGTCGATGTGAGAATGGGAGATGTTTCCTCCTGGACAATGGCGTAGCTATTGGGAAATTTAGACGTCATGGATTGGGCAAATTCCATATTATGATACCGTCTGTTTCTATGTAATATTGCGGCAATGTGCTCAAATGAATGCACCAAAAGTAATTAGAAATTATAATTATGGATGTCCTATTGGTATGTCACGTGCGCAATAGACAGATAAATATGAAAAAGTTGTGAAAAACTCCCTGCTTGCCTTAGCACCGTGGGAACTGTAGGAACTGTAGCATTCAGGTAACGATGATAAAAACAGACTAGGGACCCAAAGCTTGTAAGGTTTCGATCAATTGCACTCATTAAACAGCAATGCTTTGGTATAGGCCAGCATTAGATTGAATGCTGCTTTATAAGAACTTTTACTTGTTAATTAAACTGCAATTATCAAATCGTTGGTTATTACGAAACGTGAACACGAAAGAAAAGACGATGACAATGAATGTTTACCAGAACTATCAGCTTGCCTACAAAAATCAATAACCCATTCAAGCATGTTTAACTGCATTGAGTAAAACGATGACAAGATATTATTGTTGTCTTTTAACATAAAAACGACTTCTTCATATGTTATTGTCACAATGTTGTAATATATAATTTAGTCTTTCGAAGGATTCTATGGACTTTAATGGGCGTTACAGCCCTGTAATCGCCGTATTACTGGATTGATGGACTCAATTGCTAGAATTACTACACAGAGTGACATCGACAGATTTTTGGCTGTGTTTGTGACATGCAGAACAAAGAGGATTCCCATCTTGCATCAGCCAAGTTGTAATTGTTTTCTGAGAACTTTATAAATAAAAAAAAAAAAAAACATTTATACAGGCCAAGTCTGTCAAAACTTTTACTCTGAATTTAACCCAGAGACTGAGGTACATTCTGTGGACAGTCATGCCACATGATATATTCCATTTTTCAGTATTATGTTTCTGTGTATGTTAGGCTTCTCTCAGTACCAGTGTTTTATGGTGTAAACCAACAGAGAGAAACTCAACTTCAGGGCTATAGGGTTTATTTACTACTGATTTTTACAGCTGACAGCACTATCCTGCCACTGGAAGAGGCCTGCAGGCATTTACATAGATCCGTTGCAATTTATGGGCTCAATAATTCCTGATGAAACTATGGCATTGTACCCAATGGTACTTTTCATAAGATCTGTCTTGACTTTCACCTCCCTGCTGGTTATAAAACAGAGCCGGAAATGAAGTCAAATGTTATTTGCGCCTTTATACAATTTAAAGACTTGAATTACGTCTGATCTTTACTGTCACTATATTTCCTCATAGCTCACGGCTGTATCATACTATAGTGAAGCCCACATCACATACATACACTCATAAGAAAAAAAAACACACACACATAATTGCTATTATTATTACTTATTAATAATATTTATTAATAATTATTACCAGTTTGTGGAAAGAGAACCTGGGAGACAAGGAGATAAAATGAATAAGACAAAAGGGGCGAGAAAAAGGTGGGAAACTTGAGGGCTGGGGTACACTGGGGTTATATATGATAAGGGTTAGTCATACACTTGAGTGAGAGGTGGTTTTTTGGTGAGACCAGAGGTTTCGAGTCAGCATCACAGACAAGTGCAGACAAGAGGGAAGAGTGGGTTTAGTGTCTTGGATTGAAGCTGGAGGAGCCTTTGCCTCTAAAACTGTGGAGATGTTGATGTATTTTGTGGTGTGGGGGGGGGGGGGTGCAAGATGGCTGGTATGAGCAGAGAACCTAAGTGTGGTTAGAGGGGGGTGAGGTTGAGATTGTGGAGAACAAAAGCAATGTGATTCCACATACTGGTGCTGGTGTGGAGACTTGCAGTCGACATTTGGACCATTTGGATCTTTAGAGGAGAACTGGGGCTCATACAGGGGTAGACTGCATACACACACACAGATACAGTCAAGGCCCAGGGCACCTGTCTGTTCATATCTAATATTCACAACTATTTCTCATTCTAATTGTGTATCTTTATGCGTGTAACTGATATCATTCCCTATATGACCACAGTACATCAACACATGTATAATGGTATATAGTCTGGTGTTTTTTCATTGGCCAAATATGAGGCTATGCAAATTAGGTTAGAAATCATGAAAGATGTTTTCAGATTACGGCAGGACTGGTTCTCCTGATTGGTGGCCACCACAGAAAGAGAATGAAAGCCCACCAACTTTGGGTCTGTAAGGGACCGGATGACTCCAATGAAAATAGAAGCATGAATTTATGCATACACACACAATATTTACACCGGAACCAGGCCCTGGTTATAATGTGGTATGGGTGTTGAGTCCGGCCTACTGGAGTACAGTGCAGTGCTGTTCAGTGCCACATTGGAAGAGAAGGCATCCTTGTGTGCCGCTAACAATAAAACCAAAGCAATGGCATTTGGATGTTGGGGATTATGCTAGCATTACTCAGCAAGGTTAAATCCGCAGTTCTTGACCTGGTGAGGAAGATAATGCACCAGCGAAACAAAAGCCTCACAGACCCCCCTCTGCACAGCACAAGGGGCAGTCCAGGGACTCTGTGAGTGCTGCAGCACTAGTAGTCGATATCATATGAGAGGGTACAATAGAGGGGATGCTGAAACAGGGGGCCACTGGAGAGTGCTTCGCGACGTGTCAGAACACAGTGTGAATGGCTCAGAAACTCTCCCTCTGCAGCAGCTCACAGCTCTGCGGACCTCCTTTCATCAAGCGCCGCACAATGATAGAACCGCAGAAGGACTCCTGCCATTTAGCGGCGATGTAAAGTAAATCGTTCTTTTGGGCTGGGTGCAACCCTTGAGTCCATATGTGTGAAACTGAGTCTTGGTTTGGCTCAATAAGTCAGGCAGGGGGAAGTAGTATAGGTCAACATAGTAAACAGCGCTAATGGAACACATAATGGCCCCGGAAATCAAGAGCTTCAAGGCTTAATAGCTGAGTATCAGATCGAGCCTTTTAATCTAAGGGTGTAGTGGTACATGTATATGCTACCATGCAACAAAGGCCTTATCTGTCTTTAAAACTAATGGCAGTCATCAGTCATTGGCATCAATTTAATTAAAATGTATGGCTATGTTAGCGCATGTTACTAAAAGCAAGTGTTCATTTTCTAATCAACTCTATTGCAGATGCATCTCCTAATGTGTCCTTAATGATAGCCTGTTTTTGTCCTGATGATCCAATACACAATTCAGCACGCAAATGATCACATGACATGGCATAGCATCTGTGTGCTAACAGACTGATTGGGGCAGATTTTAATGGATGTAATTAAATAACATTAGTAGTGTAGCTCACATTAATAGCAACACATGATCTTTTAATAAGCACAGCTATTATGGAAACATGCTCTTATTTCATGTAGCTATTAAAATGTTTGTATGCTGGTCTTTGATCATTCAATACACATGGTTTAGAAGATTCTACAAAATATGTAAAATGATAAAATACATGAGGTATTCCAGACACAGGGTATAGTTTGATTTGTTGTGTGATATGTACAAAATATTGTTGGCTTAGTCCACTCTCCCAATAGCTGGTGAAATAATTTATACCAAGGAAGGTCACTGTGAGTCCAGAAGATTATGACAAACGAAACATTGCAGAGAAAAGACATACTAGCAATGCACAACAAAACATGTATTATATACTCAATATATTGACTAGAGTATAATTAATAATTTTTTCGATTGTATGTCCTATTTAAATGTTGCATTGATGTATGGAAATCACAATGGCTGAAGAAAAAAACCAAGACACATTACAGAACCAGGACACAAATGGCAGAAATTTCTCTGAATGTGTCAAATTAAAAAAAACTTTTGACCCAACATTAGTCCAAATCTGTTTTCACTTTTCATTAGAAGAGTGTTTTTCAAATAAATTTTTGGAGAAATGCCAAATTTTATTGACCATTTGATTTAACTGCAATAAAAGGGTAAAACATGATGTAATATTTTTTTGTCTAACAAGTCCACCTTATTTCTTGAGTTGTGTGAAAATGTATTTTTGGACAATGGGAGATACTATTAAACAAAATCCAAGTAAACATATGAACTAATAAATGAGTGTGATTTGCATGTTTGAGGTGAAGCTGGAAGTGATTCCTGTTTAAGACAGAAAAATGGAGCTACTCTCTGCATCTTTAATTTCTCCCATATAAAGTAACAAAAGTGAGTGTAAGTAAAGTATGGTCTTTAGCACTTCAGGATTTACTTCCTAGAAGAAGTCATAGCTGCCAATGAAATTCATTTGTTATGTAAATTTCATAGAATTTGGGTGCCATTCCCAAAATAGGGGATGCTTCATCAAACGGCTTCAGCTATGCTCCATTTTACATTGTGGGCGTTATACCTGCATAATTACATTAGTGCAAGTGTATCTTTATTGAATTATTTAAATGTAGCTTTATTCTTTCATGCATGTAGTATTTGTATTTATAACAATATTTGAGTACTGAATGAAGTCTATGTGAGGCTAATGGGGAAAAGAGAATCAATTAGTTGGCAAAGGTTATGTTTCTGTTTGTGCTGACTTAATGTGTTACTGCAGTCAATTAATGTTGTAAAAACACTTGCAAACAATATAGCTGCAAGCAGATTTTACAGTGCGACAAACACAGGACAACTTACTTCACAAAGTAAATTATACAAGATACAAGATAAAACAGCTAGAAAAGAATGCTCATTAATGATACAACATCAGTGATGCAGCCATTTTATTTTGAGTTTGATGACAGGCACTTATCCACGCACACACACCAATAGCAATTTCGTTGAGTGGTTTATTGGATATTTGAAAAATTGATAAATTACAAGTTTTAAATTACATTCAAGTGAACAGACACTGTTAATAAATTCACAAAAAGGAAGCCATGCATTGTATTATAAAATTTTGATGCTTAGGTGATGAAAAATGCTTTGTTTATTCATATATTTGAGACACAATAATAGGGCACAATGGCTTCATAAGCACAGTGCCAGCTAACAGTCAGCATCATCAGGCTGTGTATCTGCCGTCCCTTGATTGGCGGGGTCATTGGAGTCGGTGACCCTGCATCTCTGTTAAGTAGTCCCATGCAAACAACTTCATTACATCAAAGATGCTCATGTGGGTGAAGAAAGTACCGACTGTGCGGCTGACACACAGGCAGAAAGGTTTGATTGGCGGAGCTGGTGAGGTATGCCTGGTTTGGGACCCTGTGGTGATGCGGTTGGTTATGGCAGCTCTCAGTGCAGCACAGGGGGTTCCCTCAGCCCTGCCAGCGTAAGAGGAGGTTCGGGAGGCAGGATAGATGGTGTCGGCGGGGGCTGATTTACCGCGTTCGACCGAGTGCGGCACACTTCCCCCTGAATCAAGCAGAGGCCGGGGATGATCAGTGCCTGTAAATTAAAGGATTACCATCAAGTGCTGCCAGAAAGAGCAGGGGAGCCGCGAAGACGCGGGTGTTTATAATGAAAAAGAAGGCCTTGGCCCTGTGCCCGGCACCCTTACCCCAAATCGCTGAGTCTCTGGCAGGTGCGCTAACGTGCTCAAGCTCACCCGTCGCTGTCACTGTAGGAGTGCTAATGGCCCTGTTCTTAGATGTGACTTTAACGCTCCTCACCACATGGTGTCTGTCCTCTTAAAAACAAATAAAAACCCAAATAACATACGTGTGGTGATGGCCTGTAGTTTTATTTATTTATTAACAAATAATAGCAATGCAATCAAGAATGTCTACAAATAACTATTTTGCAGTGATGGCCTAAGTAATGCAGTCATAGTGTGCAATGACTGCATTCCCAAACATGCAGTTATAAATAATTAGATATCAGATATAAGGATGCTCAGGTGGACAGATGTAGAAAGACCATTTTTATGGGAATATAACCAGAACACCAGTATTTACAATCTGGGATCTATTCGTAACCACTGTGCATCAGGCTTCACTGTGTTGTGGGGTATCGGAGGTCTGTTTGGTCCAGAGAGAAGAGCACCCACTACTGACCCAACACCCACCCAATCTCTTCAAACAAAACATACTTTTCTCAGAAGGTCTCCCATTCAGTGTCCCAACTAAGTCTACATCTACTTAGGTTCAGAAGTACAACATTGGCCACCACCAGCCATAACTCATGTCTAAATTCCAGGTTAGAATTAGTTGTTAGCAAGCACAACATTTCTTTCTCCAGTTCTCCAGAACATCTGACATTGTCATCACCTGCTCTTCTGTTGACTGGCAGAGGTAGGTGTTTTTGTCTTGTGAGGGCCTATATCACTTCGCGCATCCACATTGCTGCAAAACCAACTTCCCAAGACCGGGACAATAAAGCTATTAATGAATAACTGATTTATCACCTAGCACCAGTTCACTCCTTTGGACTGAATGAGACCGTTGTTAGCGTGACAGCAGTGAGGTGGCCAACCCACCGGCTATTCGGTTGGCTGACATGCATCTCATTCAGAACTAACAAAAAAACGTGTACCTGAAGGGGTGTGTTAATGTGACCTGCTCCTAACGCCCTTGCAATGTCTCTGGAAGCTCCGTGCTCATGTTCCCAGGGAACGTCACCCCGCGGTGACAGAGTGACAGGAAACATGGGACCGCGGAAGGGCTCCAGCTGCACGCTCCATGGGATGGAAATGTCACCTGCTTGTCTATAACAATTTCCAATTGATCAAGTTACAAAGCGACACACTTGGAAATATTTATATATTCCCCAGCAGCTGTTAGCTCCTAGGGTAAACAAGTGGGTACAGTCCTTGCATGCAAAACAGGTCGGAACAATACAAATGGATGGGAGCTCTTCCCAAGAGGTATGTCCCAGTAAGTTAACTCTTCACATTAAGACCTACAGCGGTTGTCCTCTACGGAGACATTAGATTCAATTTGATTAGGCTGGATTAAATTAGATTATATTAGGATAGATTAGATTAGAACAGATTAGATTGGATTAGATCAGATTCATAAATAAATGATGTGGGTAAGCTCTTTGGAATTTATTCTGATTAATGTGCCTTCTTGGTGGAATCAGTTAAATGAGTCCCTCTAACTGAAACTGATGGGTTCAGATGACGGTTTCCGTGAGTGTGAATCTCTACCACTTTGGTAAGCTCAAGACCTTTGCTATAACTCTTTTCTATTGACACACTTTCTGTGTTCTGTTTCAGAGCTTTTCCAGTATAATCAGTTACACTTTGTGGTATTGATGGATAGCAAGAGCTGAGGTTCTATTGGGAGTATGCTGTGCTGTAGCTTCATGTTCTTGCTTGCTTGGAAAGACTTACATTCAAGAGGAAAATTATATTGATTATCCCTCAGAAACCTTGTGAGAATATTGCTGTTTCCAGTTCAGTTCATAATCAGCCAGTGTTCCAAAGACTGAGGTTATTTGCAATATCAACACCAAATATATTTCATTGTTCTCAATCATTGACATTGAAATGGAAACTTCTGGGAATGAACTTAAGGTATGACCATGTACTTTTTTAGCAGCTAATTGATACTTGGGAGACAGAGCAGCAGTGCTCCATATGTTGTAATAGTTTTAATGAAATCGTCGAGGTTATTGTAACTCAGTCAAAACAGCAGAAGTTACAGCTTTGACATTAAACAAAAAAAGACAGAGCGGGTGCGATTTAGAGGGAAGGCTTATCCTCATTTGGCTCTCCTTCCTCTCAAAATGTTGGGCCCCCTGAATGTGCTGACACATGGGAAACGTAGCCAGCATGTGCAGTATGCTCATTTCGTATGTGCTTTTTTGTTTTGTTCCTTTTTTTTCTTCCTCAGGGATTAATTTAATTAGATTCTCACAGATGAGTCGTTTTATTTCACCCCTATTAATTGGGCCCAGAGTAAAACAAAAGCCGGTGCTTCCACCCAACCCCCCAACCCACTCCCCAAGCCGTGCCCGCCCCTGTGTTGCCATCTTTATTGTTCTGGCAGTTTCCTGGTTGTTGTTCTTCTCCAGGGTCCGGTGCAAACGGCTCCCCCGCCTCCCCCCTCCTGTGCCGGTAATTCATCCTTACGCTCGCCTACGCCCGGCCCCCACTCCACATCGCTGCCGTTTTTCGAAATTCAATACGAGGCGTGTCTGTGGTCACAGTGACACCGATACCGATGCAAAATGGGTCTGAGCAGTAAAAAAACAGGCACACAGGGGCGCGGCGAGGAGGCAGAGGTACAAAAGCTTCACGCTGCCTGCTCTCACCTAGACCGGATGACTTATTCTGTCGTTGTCAACTAGGATATTTAATTAGGACAGATATTGATCAGGGGATTGGAATTTGAAGTGGAATTTGAAGGATGAAATGGCATGAGGCTGTGTTCATTGCAGATGCTTGTTTAGGGGGGTTACAGAATCTCCTGTTTGCACAACACATTGCCTTATGCAAGCACTGGTGCTGCGAAACATCACATTACTTATTTAGAGAACAACTTATCCAGGGCGACTTACCGAGCTTTCATTTTACCCATTTACACAGCTGGGTGCTTGGTGAAATAATTTAAGTACCTCGTTCGAGGGTACAGCAGCTGTAGCCCATGGAGGATTCAAACCCAGTGATCTCTGAATAGCGAAGCCCAGTTCATTAACCTCTCAGTCACACCTTGCCCCAGCTCCAGCAAGTATAAACAGAGACCATCTTGAAAACCTGTGCGACCGACACAAACCAATTGAAGCTTGTTAATATTGACATTCAGCAGCCACAGAGCCTGCTGGAGGAGAGCTACCCCTTTTTGTGTTATTGGTGTTATCAAAACCAAAGAGGGGAATCATTGTTCTGCTTTGTGATTCAAAACCCAACGGTATGCTAATGAATCATCCCCTATGAGTAAAAGAACAGTCATGGATGAAGAATCTGCCACGTGTCCTGGCTCATTTTCTCTTTGAATCACCAGTGTCTGTGAGAAGAGCAGTGTTTGCAGAGAGGAGTGGAATCTGTGGAAAAGGTATAAGTTAAGCTGTATGAGACCATTCTGAAACGTGTCATAGATCTTGGTGCAGGGATGACGCTTCACACCTGAGGATTCAGGAAGTGATCCGTCGAGGAGGCTTGCTTTGGAAATGGTGACTTAGGACTGACCATCAAAGAAACTCACTTTGATACACAAATGAGTGAGCATAGTGAGGGAAACAATGTGTAAATAACGGCAGGGACAAGCAAGATCTTTAGCATAATGAACCTCAAGCATCCCACTGAGACGGATGGTGTATTTCTCCCTCTCCTTGTTTCCTAACCTCTGTCCTGGTTTAATGGGATTATCTCCATATCGTGCGTAATGATCAATACAAGCAGGCAGTTGAGGCGTGCTTACATTAGCCCAACAGATGGAAAGAGACGATAGCGGCCGTAAAATGCCAGAGTGATCTCTTTGATTGAAACAGGTTTTTTTGTCTGTCTCACACCAATCACGTTTGTAGTATTAAACGTGGCGATGGTGGATTATGAAAAGGGGCTGTTTAATGGAGAGGGCATTCATCATTGGACTTAACCGTATTTCGATATGTGGCTGAGCCAGTTGGAAGTGGATCGATCAATGGATCGGTGCATTGTGTTACAGTGCAGGTTTGGAGGGTGATGGATGGTGACGGTGTTCGCCCTCCGGCTTCCGGCCACCTGGATGGACTGCTTCAGCTGTGTAACCTGAGACAGCTTGCAGATCCTTCTGCTTGTTACCTGAGGGATTAGGAAAGGAACTGGTTATCTTATATTTCCAATTGACTGTTTTCTGTACACTTTCCCCATTGTGCCCACTGTAGGATCTCAGACCAGCCCTGCCACAGTACATGCCGCAATCCTTGCATTAAGATGCCAACCTATAATATACATGTTTTGACTGAATAATAGCAGATATGGCATTCTGTATTTATGCAAACAGACTACCAGCTAGTACTAGTCATAACCTTTTATTGGCTACATATGCATGGTAAATAAGCCATGAAGAGACTGTTATTTTAGGTTCCTACTTCCGAATGGGATGGAAGAAGCCTGCAGGCACAGTGACCTCCTCTTGGGCTGTAAGACTGGCTTCTAGTCACAAACCGTCAAGGTCAGTGCTGGTAATAGCTTTGCCCGCGGCTGCTTTTGTAAGCAGGCCTTCAGCACACAAAAAGTGATATCAAGCAGCATGCCGTCTGTGTTCCCCCCATCTGATTATCGTCCCCTAGAGTGGACACAGGAGCTGCAGTCTTTTCCCTAGAGGGCGGGACACTGTGGTGTGATGATGAGGGTGTATGGACTGTGCACTGTGGCACCGTTAGGGGGCAATAGTGAGGATGCCATGGAATTCAACAAAATTCAATGACAAAACTTAACTTGGTTTTCAGCAATGGAAACATGGAGTCCACCTGTCATCAAAAAATGTCTTACCAATAAATAATCTTACATGTTTCCCTTTTTAACTGTAAATTGATGTTAAGGACAGATGTTGATTGAATTCTGGCCAATGAATGAGACCAAAATATCCATTCTTCAGCCTCTGAGGTTAGGTTCGGTGGAAATACTGTGTTAACAAACTGTACTAAATGTGTGGGTCCCTGGAGAACAGGGAGTCCAGCACCCAGGGGAATCCAGAAAATGTACAAAGATAAAACAAGCAACATTATCTATCCCTTAATGGCAGTAAAACATACAATTCTGGCCTCAAAATGTCCTTTAGATAATTAATTTTGTGTTTCCTGAACTCACCAACAGATACAGATCATTACAAATAGAAAACACATATATGGTAAATTATATGTAATAGTGAGTAAAATAATATGAATAAAATCAAAGTTCCAACATCACTGTACCCTTTATTCATGTGAAAATATGTGGTATTCTTTTGATCATTCAGTTTATGGATTTATTAAGCACTCAACATAATGTCACAGATATGGTAAAATTCATGAGCTTGTTGAGTGATTTTTGTTGTTTTACAGCTGGCTGCGCTTGTAGGATAATTTATACACAGGACAATATGCTGGTACAGACAAAGCAGTTTCTCAGGGGCAGTGTGATTCAGAGGTTGAGGAACTATAAAGATTCAGCATGTAAGCCCAGATTTCCATTGAAGCAAGGTGTGTAATGAGTCATATCAGTAAAATACCCAGCTGTGAGGAAGTGTATGGAACCTACATGCTGTAGCCATGAGGGTGTCAGTCAAACCTATGGGTAGTATTTGAATTTAGCTTGGCTAGTTTAGCTGTGTTCTCAGGATAAAAGAACCAGAGTACACTTCCCTGTTTGTATACCATAATTTTTTGTTGTAGGCTATGAGAAAGTGCTATACGGTGATATCTTGAGATATTAATTTGTCAAAGGGTGATGAATCATGATTAGTATACAAAGCCTGAATTGTTTCAATAAATATGCAGCCATATGAACTGCAATCTGGGTAAGTCCTTGATTGCTGATTGGTTAAATTCAATTATCAACTTAAATTTCCTTTGTGGTGGTTATTTCTGTGTCATACTCTCTTTACATTAGTCAGTCTGTCAGTTTTGTCCATAGTGTAATCCATTCATGATTTATTTTCGCTCTCGATTGACGTACTGGATTCTTCTAATCAAAACAAACATAATTCAAGGATGCTGGTGGAACTCCTTTCCATTTTATTTAGAAAAAATGCATTGATTGGATACATAATGCAAGGGGCAGTCCCAACCTTAAGATAGCTGCGAGATGGTATTGTCTGTCAGATATGGAAGCAGTACCAGCAGGTGGTCCTTTTCCCCACTGCTTTCCTCTTTTCTGAGTGACTCTCAATGCGAGCTGAAGGATATTCAAATGAGGCACTTGTAAACTCTGTTTGTGTTCGTCAGTTGCTTCCCGAATGCCTTTGAAAATGAATGGAGTTCTTTGTCTGCTTTAAGGACTTTCTTCCGAGTGTCCAAAGATGCCTCACACACACTGTGAGCGTGGGATGGTGGCAAGAGTTTAATTGTGTTATTTGCAGGGAGGGAGAGAGCGTTTGACTGGAGGCAAAAAAGGGAGGAAATCTATTCAATTTTCACAGAGACAACTTTTTACAAATTTTACAATGACAAAAGCAAAGAAAGAGAAGGACAGACACCCTGAACATTCACACGAGTTTGATGTTCCGACCAATCATCACTCTCAGAACTAGTGCCTCACAACCAGAATTCTTAGAAGCAGCTGAACTCAAAAGCATTAACACAATACATTTGACCTTGGAAGGAGGAACTCGTGGGTGGCATGCTGCATGCGCAAGTTTATTTTAATTCCCAATCCCAGTGCTGATTCATGATTCGCTATTTTATTATTATTATTATTATCAGTATTGCATTTTCATGGGGTAGAGGCCTTGTTAGAAAGAACAGCGGAGCGAATGACTCATCCAGCAATCACGAGTCACAGACCTGATATCTGACGGCACAGTCAGATGTCTAATCACATTCTGATTTAGACCGGCTCCTCGTTTGGAGAAATAAACCAGCGTTTATTTTTGTATTTTACAAAGCAGTGAGGTGGAACAAATCAGGGGAAAGTGTACAGATGAGAGAGGGAGAGAAAAAGAGAGAGATGGAGAGAGAGAGACAGAGGGAGGGAGAAAGCCTCGTTTTGAATCCATATTCAAATCCAGGCCTTTGAAGATGAGCAGGTGTAAACAGTGGTGTGTCTTTGATATATGTGCCTGATTTAATTCACACCTCCCCCTCGACCCCCACCCCCCAGAGACCAATGATGATTACAGTGATATTTCTTTTTTTTTGCACCTGTCCCTCTCAACTGGTTTACCAACCCGTCCCCCGACCCCAAAACCTGTCAGAGCGCCCATATGCAATTACATGTTTGCACGTGTGACATCAGAGTGATTGCAATTATGTCTTGCTGCATATATCCCCGCCCATCCCCCAAACTCCACCCCCCACCTGCTCAGTGCACCACAGCCTGAGCCCCCAGCCCCAGTCCAGGGCCAATATTGATGTGTGCTGGCTGGCTGGCAGCAGGCAGGGGGCTGCAGAGGAGGAGGCTGTTAGTAGCCTTTGCTCGGAGAGACAGGGGGAGCGAGAGAGAGGGCCAAGCCCGCCTCGGGCCCCACCGCTCCCGCAAATGGGAGCAATAACGATGATTTATGGAGGAGAGCCGCTGGAGCACCAAGAAGGAGCGCACGGAGGGGAATTAGCGTCTCTCCGTTTGTGTATCTCAGGATGGAGGAGAGGGGGTGAGTGTGTGTGTGTGGGGGGTGTTAGGAGAGGTGCCACAATTAATGAGAGCCCAGCGTCCCCGGGGAGAGTTGTAAGCACCTGTCTTCCCCTGAAAGCACGTCTTTTCTTTCCTAAACACGCTTTCAGATCGCGGCCAGCCCGCCGCCAGAGCTTACATTCATTTTCCCACCTCTGACTCTGTATAGGAGAAGCTGGGACATCTTCAGAGGCCTCCAGTAGCAATCCACCCCCTCCCTCCCCGGCATGCCCACCCCCACCCCCAAAATAAAAAAATGGATAGCAGAACTCGTGTGTATGGTGCTCTTGACCAGCGCAGCTATGAGCCGGGGTTTATTTCAGGTAATGGGCCCACTGTGTGCCAGAATTTCTGCTGAAAAATCCCACCTGACAATCCACTCTCGCAGACCATATAATTGGCCCTTGTTACCATGTGAGGACTGTGTGTGTGTGTGTGTGTGTGTGTGTGTGTGTGTGTATATGTTTCAGTGTGTGCACACAACCATATGAGAGTCTGTCTCTAGATAAATGATACAGGCGTTTTGATATGAGTCGTAATTGGATAGAAAGATATAAACCCTGGCACTGGTGAAAGTATCGAGTTACTAACTGTCTATCAATTCATAGCGTTTCCCTATGTAGGGCAATCAGTTTCTTAGAGGAAATGATTGACAATGTATTCTGTTTCCACCTATTATGTGGATCATGAAGTCTCACTCTCCCATTGCTTGATAAAAGGATAACAAGGGTAAATTAACCTTTTGTCCCTGGGTGATCTTTACATAGTGGGATCAGCTCACTGCCAGCTACTTCATGCACATGATAGTGCATCGCTGTATGACAGTTAGCCCAAGCTAACACAGTTTGGATTTTGAGCCCTGAAGTGCCAGGCACAAACACGGAAGTTAAGATGAGGACTTCTCAGCACAAGTACAGAACAACTGAGAAGATGAGACAGATGTGTGTTTATGCACCCTGTTCTGATGGTGTACAGTTTTTATTATGTATTTATTCCCTTGGGCATATGTGACAAGCAGTACATGCACACATGCTGAATCTCATTTAACCAGTCAGAAGAGACAAAAACACTCCCCCTGCATGTTTGGAAAAAAGAACAACAACAAAGTAGTCATTTTTAACATCATTTCTTGGGTTGTGAGGGGGACAAGGGACTGGAAGACTCTTTGGAGTGGCTTTGTATATCAGCAGTGTCTGTGTGCCTTTAGGGGCTAAGCCAGGGGAGGAGCTGGGGGCGGGCTTATTGGCAGAGTGGGAGGTACTCTTCCTGTGTCTCTCACTAGAACACTTTCATCACCCACTGATGGCAGGTCAGTCAGCAGCACTGCCATATGTAGGTTTCAGAATTAAATGTGTGTGTGCACATATGTGAATGCATGTTTGAATGCACTGTATGTGTGTGTTTGTACATGTGTGAAGAAAAGAGAGAGAGAATCAGTGTGTGCACACTGTTTTAGCTTACAATATCTAAGTAAATTCAATCAAGAAAACAACAACAACAAAAAAACAAGCTACATTTTAGTGAGCTGCTACATTTACTGTATAAGCCAACAGAGGAAATTCTTCTTAGGGTAATATTAAGGTAATACGAAATGTTTTTCAACTTACATATATAAGTCTAAACAGTGGATATATCCTCATTCCAGATAAATGTATGGCCCACACACACATTACAAATATTAATATTTCTAATATATGTGTGGGTGCTGAATGTAGGTGGATCATTGTGGAAATAGACTTCAAGAGCACCTGGAGTACTTTATATCTGTTTAATATAAACACAATATTTATTAATAGAACAGCATATTTTTTCATTTATAATTGCGTAACTGTGGTTTACAAGAGCCAGTGTTGAACTGACAGATTCATTAAGGCTTGTAAATGTTTCATGATTCCCGATGAAAAAAAGGAGCCGTCATTTCTGTACCTCAAGGCTGATTGGGTGCACTCCTCTCAAATTATCTGAGGAGAGAATGAGGTAATATAATCCTCTGGTTCGTACGAATCCCCCTTGTCCCTCCATGTACCTCTTTTCTTCTGGTAAGACTCAAGTGCAGAGCTTAATGAATCAATCATCCAGGGTAATATGTAAAAAAACTGCCTTTGCAAAACTATTCCTTGTAAATCAGAATTATGCATACGATTTTCAAGAAATTCATTTAAAAAGATTATTTGTGTATTACACAGACACACATATTCAGAGTGCTCTTTGAACTTCACGCACCAAAGACTTAGCCTGTCGTTTTGTCATGCCTTCTCTCTTGGATATTACTGGTTTTTCCTCCTCCACACTCTCCGTCGTTGTGACAGACAGGTTCAAGCAGAGGAGGGGAGGCATGGGTAAACAGATCCGCCGTCGCGCGCGTGCCACGCCGCGTCTGCACGTGCTCAGAGCTCTTCACCTATCCACGCGGGAGGAATCTCACGCTTTTAAGGGAGGCCTGCGGGAAAAGGACCTCTTAACGCGTGTCGATGTGATGCACAGTTGCCATAGGCACCATGATCTGTCACGGAACCTTAACTCTTTCGCTCTCCATCTCTCTCGATCTTTCAGCCCAACCTGTCAACTCCCAAAGAGTGGGTGTGTGACGCACTTACATAAAGCTGGTATGTTATGCAATGTGACGCGTGTGTGTTTCTCTGTCTGAGTGTGGTTGCTGTGTATGGGGGCGCAATGTGGTGAAGAGGGGCAAAGGTTGCGATGGGTTCTCATATAGACAGGGCACCCCAGAGACTGTGGCCTACCTCTGTCAATTATATTTAGCAGAGGTTCATGCTCTGTATCCACTCTCTAATTTATTTGTCACTGGGCTTGTGTGCTATCACAGGTTGAGTAAAAATACCGCACAAAAAAAAGCTCAATTTTTTGAGCGATTGATGCAATAGGACACCCCAAACAAAACGCTTGTCTGCGACTGCTCTTCAGTATTTCTCAGTCTGAGGAGGAATGAATAAAAGAGGGAAACGAATCGACGAGGGTGACAGCTAAGGGCTTGATTTGTTGATTTTGATCATCTGTCTGATGAAGGCGCGACTGAGAAACAAGCGAGGCAATCTGGCGAAGCAGTCACTGGCCCATCATCCCGAATCTTGTCATCAGCGCATCTGAGTTCATTTCTTGTCAGGAGACGGTCCTCATGTCACCAGAGTGACATCGTTTGATAAACAGTCAGCTGCCAGGCTCTGACTAAATAGCTTGATCGTGTGAACAAACCAGGAAATCAATATTTAAATAACGATTCAGACAGAGAAAAGCTTTGGGAGAAGTACAACAAGAAAACGGGGAAAATAATTTTTACTCCTGGAGCTCTTCACCAAAGGATGTGTATTCATGAGGTTATACCTTGCTTGTAAAATGGTTTGCATTTTCTGTGGAGTAAAAACCATTTCCCAAACAGAAAACATTCACAAACCAAAACTAAGAGCAGGCAACTTTATTGCATTACTCAGATTTATTTTTTAGTCTTCTAAAAAATATGAGGTTAGGTTTGATCACCAAGTGCCTGCACTTGTTTTTCAGAAGGACAGATTCTGAATTACTTATTCAATCTACCTTCAAGGATAAACATTTAGAACAACAACGAGAAGGATAGGGAGAGAATTTCCAGTCAATTTAGTAAAATGTGAAAGTCAGTCTATCACATTACTCTGCAATATCCTTTCCAGCTTACATTGCACTGTAAAGCTCATAGGGAAATGTTACTTGTTTATGCAGCATGGAATTGTGGGCAATTATGCCAACCATTTCTTAAGAAAACTTTGTTTTATGGAGTACTCCATCACCCCTAACATAATAACTTTAGCAACATCAACCACATTGTATTTTAGGCTGAAAAAACTGATCTGGGAATAAATACTGTCAAAAGCAAGTTGTGGGCCATCTGTATTTTTTACTTGGAGATTCATAAAATAATGAAACATTAAGGCTAACCTGCAAAACACAACAGGAGCCTTTTACATGACCTTAATCAAAAGAGCCAGCCCTGGAGCTACAGGATGTATATTTTGCACGGAAATAACCACTTAACAAGAATATGATTGAAATTTAAAATTAAGTTTATGTTTTCCAGACACTAAATACTTGAAAATGAACCCCAGGGCAGGTGTTTAGTGGCAATACCAAAGTGCCAATGTTTTTGTTTTGATATACTGTCATACCAGATGCCTTCTACCTTCTGGACAGATAGATTAGCACCTTTTGAGATTAAATTTATTCCCGAGGTGGACAAATGTCTAATCCTTCAGTGACAAACAACAATGTATTTCATGTATTTTTATAGCCTCTGCCCAGCTGGTGCTTCAAAACAAATTGAATAACTGATTACAATTGAGAATCAAAGTTCTGTTTTTCATGGGACCCCTTAATTTTCCTTTAATATTTAAGTGCAGGTACAGTGAGGCAGTGAGGAAAGATAAAAAAATATCCCTCTCCATCGGTGGGTCTGTAATTGGACTCGATGGGACTCTCCCTCTGTCTTCATTACCAACTGCGGACACAGGAATCATTAATATTAAACTTAAAACTCCAACTTAAAACTCACTGGTAAATTCAGCTCTTGCTTTTTAAGTGTAGTCTCTCCACAGAGTTGAGGCTGTGTTAATGCAGGACGCTCTCTCGGTCCAATGTAAAAACACAGCCATGCATTTCTTTCTTTAGTGCAAAAATAAAACCTGCAGATACATCACTTTGACATCTATTTGCCATTTAAAACCTAAAACAAATTGCATGTAAACTGACTACCCTGAGTCATTATGTAAGTATGACCTTGGTTAGCCTTTACAGCTCAGAGGTCTCTGTCCTTACTTCCAGGATTTTACATAGCTCAAAGAAATTTAGACTTTGCTTCAGATACATTCTTTACGCATTTTTTTTTCCCAAGGCAGGGTTTAAAACGTCAGTACTTCATTACATTAGTTACAAGTCTATATTCAGTATTCCTGCTGCACTCAGTCCAGTTGTTTCTCTGGTCCACCTCTTCACCTGTGATTAGATTTGTCGTTCACCTCTTTGACTTTTAATGGCTGTTCCATTCAACACCTTGGCATTTAATGGCTCTGCGTTCACCAGTTTGACCTTTAATGACTACCCCATTCACCTCTTTCGACTGGTTTACAAGCGCTTCTTTCAGGCAGTCGATCCATATCACTACAGTATTGGTTTAGCTGGCTTTACCAGCAGCTCGCGAAGCAAGGATGCCCAGTGTGGACAGATTAGTATTACCCAGGCCCATGCAAAAAAGGTACGATCGTGCAGATGAACACTGGCGGAACCTCCAAAGTGATAGGCTAAACCATCCCTCTAGCACATATATGAACCCCATCGACACATATCTATAAATATATTTTTCCCTCTGATGGTGTTTACCAGTCCAGAGACAGGCACTGCAGCCCTCTAATGTAAGTGAAATTTCCCTTTTATTAAGTGATTAATTTTACTCTGGTAAAATGACTTTACCCTTTGGGAATGGGTAGATAGCTACGGTCCCTTACTCTGGACTGGCAGCCATTACGAAAGGGGCTGATTTGCTTCCTGTAGACAATCATTACAGGAGTTTGTCCATTGGGAATGAATACAAATAGACCCTACTGGTAATGATACAAGGAGTCTCTCTGCAGTTTAAAATGCGCACTTGTTTAGCCATCCGGCTCAGACCCACACACTCACACGCTAGCACAAACGCACACATACGGCAGAGCATTGCAGTACATTGCCTTCCCTGGGGAGAATGCATTATTGTCTAAATTAACTTCCTTCTTATTGCACGCAAACTCCCGTGACGACAAGGAAATCTGAACACAGCCACCTTTAGAGCTGAAGTCACAAAGAAATAAGAAAAGGGTAATAATAGGATCTCCACAACTGAGAATGGAGAGGCAAAGACATCTTCAGAGCTGTACATTTCAAAGAGATACAACAACGCATCTGAGCCCAGTTAGAAAATGGGGGTTTAAATGAGGGTTCATGAACCCTGTTAGGGTGAGAGTAACAGCTGTCAATCACTAATTTGTTTGCACCAATCAAAAATGTGTTTCTTTCCACAGCCAATGTGGTCTATTGGTCCATAGAGTCCACTGACACTAAATAGTATCTCCTCTCATTTTTGGCTTCAGTGAAGACTCACTCCCACATCACTAGGGGAAAAATGACTAATCCAAAGCAAGGGACTAGGATAATCCTAACACAGTTTAATAAACAGGGTAGAAACAGGATGACGTTTTGACATTGCAAAGCCTTCATCAGGTTCTCAGGGCCTGGAAGTGTTCATAACAATATGAAAACGTATTATATTCTTCTGTTCTATTTCCTTTGTCCTGAACTCTATATGTTATTTCATGGTGAACAGACAGAACGAATCCCTGTAAATGGAGAGGGAGGTATGGGAAGGAAGTCGCTGCATAGTGACTCAGCACTTCGATGCGCATGTTTCACAGCCGATGAGCGCCATGCTTTCTAGCTTTCCCCTCCAGTCCCAGAGTTCCACACCGCCCACTTCCTGTTGGGTTTTCACTTTCGTTCACAACCTGCCCACGTTTCCTGTGTTTACGGCTCATCAGACATGCATTTGCTTCCATAAGAAAAGGAACACACATTTTTGTGGATTTAATGCATTAGTTCTTCCACATGGCGTTTATCTGCTTGTGGCCCTCCTGTGTCAAATGGAAGCTCAGCAGACTTGGGGCTTGGGCAGTACCTGGATGGGAGACATCCTTTGAGATCTGAGGCACTGCTGGAAGACGTGCATTTAAATCACACGTTGCACGTCTCTGTGGGTGAGAAGAGCAGGAAACATGACAGTGTTTCTCCACCACGTCTCCCCCTGGTGTTTGAGCTGGCATCACGCGTCCTCCCCTAACACCGCACAGGGGGTGGTATGTCACACACACCTCCCCAGGGGAGATCCCTGACCCCCCAGGAGCCTGAGGCGTACAAACAGGAACAAAGGGCTTATATATGTGCAAGCGATTTCCAGCCCATCTGTTGATGTACCAAACGGCCTGCAGACATAACCGCCCAGCCGCCCCCACCCGTTACTGCCCAGCCGCCCCCACCCCTCACACAGGTCTGCTCCACATATAACTCCTCTAAAGACACTAAACCCTTCGGAACATGAAGAGCATATGAGGGACAGCACTTCCTAACATCCGGTGCGGAGACAAACTAGGGCGATCCCTTGTGTATTATCTGGGATGATTACGCCTGCTCTCCGGCCTCGAAGCTCCCTGCTGAACGGAACATCCATGGAACATCTGAGCAGATTCAGAGGTTAAAGTGCACCCCACTGGGCCCTGTGCATGGTGGGATTGGAACGCGATGCCTCGGTCATGCAGAGGACGGGAGGTTTATGGATTAGCTGATATTCCGCTCTTCTTTCCTATGCTGATGCGTCCCCTCCTCCCTTTCTCTCCTCCCCTCCTGTGCCCTGTCTCACTTTGTTTCTGTTGCTTTGCTCATTTCTGCTCTGTATCTATCTCTCCCTCCCTTTTTCTCTTTCCCTCCCTCCTTCACTGTCTCACTTACTCTCTCTCCGCTCCTCTCTCGGTCTCTCCTTCACAGTCTCACTCCCTCCCTGTCCCCCTCTCTTCCCTTCCTCCATCCTTCACTGTCTCACTCACTCTCTCTCTGTCTCTCCCTCACCACTTCACTCTCCCCTCTGCCTCACTCTCCCCCTGTCTCCCTCTCCACCCTCCCTCACTGTCTCTTTCTCTCTACCCCTCCCTGCCTCTCTCTTGCCCTCACTATCTCTCTCCCTCTCTCTATTTTTAACCCCAGTGATGAGTGATTTTACCATCCCTCTCATGGGTTGTACTCAGTCACAGCAGATTCACAGTGTCTTTCTGTGCTGGTCACCCCCTTGTGATCCCCTTGCTTGCCTTTCCTTTGGTCCCTCTTCCTCTTCTTGTCTCTTGCTACATTGTGTGTCTGATCCAATACTCCTCTCAGTGGATATGATATTACTTCTAAGCTGTCAGTCATAATATTGTCCCTTTTTGTGATGCTTTTAAGACGTAAAAATAAAATTCACATTTTCCCACCTTTCTGTGAACCATCCATGCAACACTGACTTCAAGTAAATGGTGTGCATTCACTCTATAGTCCATTTTTACTGCCAAAACAATCCACTCCATCATTTAAACATAAAGTGTTCAGGTTCTATGACCAGCATACACAATGTAGCAAGAAAATGATGTAGCTATATAAAACACATACACAAAACCCAGCTATAAAACTCACATCTGCTAAAGCAAGCAATATAGGAAAAGTGTGATGTGCTATAGGATTTCTAATTGTCATTTAGTATGTAATATATTTTATCTCCTATCTTGTAACACACACTCCTCGCTGGATATAATAATTAGAGAGATGATAAAAATGCAGACAGTCAGCCTGAAAAAAAGCTGAGACCATGGCGCCCAGATATGATTTGATGGGGCCCAAATGAAATATTAATATTTATTAATGTGAAATGATTACATAATGTACCAGCATAATTGAATTGTAGTAGTCGTGAACCACAAAAGTGGGTTGCATCAGAACTAGACTATGAAAAGTGTACAGAGAGTTCACTTACTCTCTCTTGCTGGAGGAGAATGTTTTTTTTTTCTCAATGTTCACATCAAACGTAGTGGAGGAAACACTGGGATCATTTATTGGCCAAGATTTGGCTTTTGTTCAGTTTAGTCAGGGGTCTATCGATTTTTATAAAACATGAAAATAAGGGAGGAAACAAAAGAATAAAACAGAGACAAAGAAAACCATTCCAAACTTAGATTAAACCGAGCACTGCACTGGATCTCATCCATAACTCAGGTTGCAGTTGCAAACCTGTTTGAGTTTTGGGGTGCAATTTAGGCTCACTCCCTGTATTTAGACTCACAGTATATTCATCCCATAGACACAAAGAGCAACATCTGCCATGTCTCTAAAATGTATCTTAAACGCTGTGGTCCTGTGACATTTATTCTTCTAAAGGAATAAAGTTCTCCTACTTTGTTAACTTTTCAACTGGATCTCTATCCACTCAATTTAGTTTTATGGTAACCATTTTACATGGCATTTTATGAAGATAAACTGAAAACATACTATTCCTATAGTTAAGGTCTGACTGAATTTGACCCACATAGTTGTGTAATTTTGCCTGCATCCATTGAATAAAGTGAGTTTTATAATTGAATTTACCAGCATAGTTTGAAACGAAAATGACCTATGTAGCAGGTCTATGTCAATGATCTTTGTTCATTGGGTCAGTGTTGTATTTGTAAGTGCTAACATTTGACTATGACATGACATATGACCATGTATCATTTTTCCTATTTGCAGACAGTGAACTTTTAAGATCTAAAGTGTTTATTTTGAAGCCCCATATCATAGCATATTTTAGTTTATATCTATACTAGTTTTAAAATGGTAAAAAAAATCCCAGCATGCTTCAGGACTGCAGCAGAGCATTCAGTCAGAGCAAGGTAGCTTGACCCTTCCCACTGACCATTGCTGTGGCAATCAGCCCTGGCACAGTCCATGTGGACTAGAGGTACAGTCCAGAGCTTCCTGTCCATGCACAGCATGGTCAGGTTCCCAACAGAGAATTCCCGGGTCCAGTCAAAGAGCAGAACCTCACTGAGGTATCTGCAGTAGACTGTAACCCGGAAGGCTCATTCAGCAGCTGTGATGTCACTACTATCACGGACACTGACAACTCCATCACCCATCACTTTCAGCATGGAATGAGAGTAAGATGAGGAGAAAAGCTTGATGGGACCCACAGGTTAGTGTCATCTTCAGCTAGGTGGAGGTAGCCTTTTGTGAAAACGTGGACACATGGAAAATATCTCAGCTTCCTTGTCCTCATCCACACCCATTATTATCTCCCTGTGAAAAATGACCCTTCTCGATGAGCCTCAATCTGCTTTAATTTTCTTAACCGTGCTCCTTGTGTGAGAGGGTGAGGAAGGGAGAGGAGAAAGAGAGAGATGTAGGGAGAGGGAGAAGAAAGAGCTTGAGAGAGAGTAAGGCTTTGAAGCAACGAGGAGAGAGAAAAAGGAAGAGAGGGTAGATGAGAGACAAAGAGTGGAGGGAGGGAGAGTTAAGAAAGGACAGACTGAGAAAGAGAAGCAGAGAGAGATGGTGGGAGGAAAGAGAGAGCCAGAAAAAGGAGAGCCTCGTTCTGAGTCCATATTGAAATCCAATTTCACAGCTAAGGAAGGAAAAGAAATGCCTGACACAGCATTAAGGCACAGCAGGAGGAGAGACACTGTGCAGAGTCACCGCACAGCGCATAATACACACAATAACGCACACAGAGTCACCGCACAGCGCATAATACACACAATAACGCACACAGAGTCACCGCACAGCGCATAATACACACAATAACGCACACAGAGGCACTCACAGCGCACAGCACACAGAGTCACCGCATAATACACACAATAACGCACACAGAGTCATAACGCACACAGAGTCACCACACAGCGCATAATACACACAATAACGCACACAGAGTCACCGCACAGCGCATAATACACACAATAACGCACACAGAGTCACCGCACAGCGCATACTACACACAATAACGCACACAGAGACACCGCACAGCGCATAATACACACAATAACGCACACAGAGGCACCACACAGCGCATAATACACACAATAACGCACAATACCCAATATACATCACACACAACACACCACACAATATACCCTCATGCAGCACACCCCACACCACAATATGCTACACACAATATACAGCACACAACCCAAACACACCACACATTAACTGCACAATATACAGAACATAAACACACCATACAATACAGAGCACACAGCATACACATAATATGCAGTACACAACCCATGCATAACACACACCACACATAATTAACACAGCCAACAACATAACACATCATTAACATGATATATAACACATAACATGATATACAGCACACCAAACCTACACAGAATACATTGTACAAACAATGCAAATAAAATGGGCAACAAACACAAACATCATGCATACCAGATAAAAAGACACATAGAACACAGAATACAGCATGAACATGATACACGGCACACACAGAGCAAACATGACTCACAACACTCTCACACCAAACATCATACACACAAAATATTGGGGCAGCGGTGTAGTATAATGTTGGAGTAGGGAGTTGGGCTTCCAACCCTGAGGTGGGGGGGTCCTGTTCCCACTAAGAGCACTGCTGTTTGCACCCTTGAGATAAGTGCATCCGCTAAATGCCTTAATGTAAATGTAAATATAGCATACACCACTACAAAATGTAGAATGCAGAACCTCCTGCTACCTTCCTTCAAAGCTAACCACAATCACTTTTATGATAAACAAACAAATAAATAAACTGATTAATAAATAAATAAGTTGGCTTCTGCAACCTTCTGCTTTCAGCTGATTTGCATGTATGTGCAAATGAGGTGATTATGGAGATGAAGTTTTGCATCCTAACAGTGTGTCTCGCTGTCTCCCTGCGGTCAGTGGTGTGGCCCGACATCAAATCGACCATGTTTACTCTCAGAAAAATTACAGTTTCGAACCCTGGGCCAGGGCAACTGACGGCGCGCTTTGGGCTGAATACATGGGTGACACGTAGAAAATGCGAAGTATGTGAGGAGCGAAATGAATAAAACAGCAAAGTGCCACCACAGGTCTTGCATTTCCCGCAGCACTCACGCATTACTCCATACATGTACTTCAGCCACGGTCACATTCTCTTCCGTCACATTTTCCCCCATGTGACACCATCGCATGCGAGGTGAACTCAGCTGTGTAACTCCTGAGAACGTGTGACCCACCCTCACTGTTTCCGAGGTGCCGTGCGCGTTGTCACGGGACAGCAGCAATGGCATCGCCAAGGGGGGCCACAGCCACCCTGATGCAATTGCTGGCGCCCCACTAGTTTTCAGCTAGCCTATATACTACAACAGCATAACAGAATTCCTGAAATTCAGCTATGGCTTTTGGTTTTGGTTTTCCACCCCAAGATTTTTAGTGGCCCCATCTGGCTGCCTCTATGAAACATTTCTCGGGGTTCCACTGGATAGCAGATCAGGAGACTGTTTGAGTATGCACAGCAAAGTGTCCAGCGTTAATTAAACTCTAACAGTGTTTATCGTCAGTGCAATATTGATCTAATAAACACTGCAGTATTGATCTAATTAAGTCATTGTACTGTGGGTGGTTGATGTTTATGGATATAAGAGCATGTGCGTATATGACTTTGTTGTGGATGTATGCATCTGTAAGAGTGTGTGAGCATAGGTTAACGTATGCTTTTGTGCTCAAGACTCTTTTGTGTGTGTATGTACTTGTGTGTGTGTGTGTACAGTAGGTGTTAAGGAAGGCTTTTGTGTCCATGACCTGGTTTTGTGTGTATGTGTATGTGTGAGTGTGTTTGTGAATGTGTGCACTGGTGTCAATGCAGACCTTTTGTGAATGTGTACATGATAAGGTACACATTTGTGTCCATGACCTGTGTGAATGTGTGTGTGTGTGTGTGTATGTGTGTGAGAGAGAGAGAGAGAGTGTGTGAATGTATGGAGAAGTGTTAATATATATATGCTTTTGTGTTCATGACTTGGTTGTGTGTGAATGTGTACGAATGTATGCAATAGGTGATAAGGTACACATTTGTGTCCATGACCTGGTAGTGTATGAGTATGTTTGTGTGTGTGTGTGTGTGTGTGTGTGTGTATGTGTGTGAGAGAGAGAGAGAGAGAATGTATGGAGAAGTGTTAATATATATATGCTTTTGTGTTCATGACTTGGTCTGTGTGAATGTATGTATGCAGGTGATAAGGTACACATTTGTGTCCATGACCTGGTAGTGTATGAGTATGTTTGTGTGTTGTGTGTGTGTGTGTGTGTGTGTGTGTGTGTGTGTGTGTGTGTGTGAGAGAGAGAGAGAGAGAGTGTGAATGTATGGAGAAGTGTTAATATATATATGCTTTTGTGTTCATGACTTTGTTGAGTATGTATGTGGTTTTGGGGCACTTGGGAGAGCACTTGATCATGGTATCCCACTGGGATGTGCATTACATGAAACTGCTGGTGTGATCAAACCGGTTTATTTGTGCGTGCTGA
Organism: Albula goreensis; assembly: GCA_022829145.1. NCBI lineage: Eukaryota > Metazoa > Chordata > Actinopteri > Albuliformes > Albulidae > Albula > Albula goreensis. The sequence continues at coordinate 17,604,739 of CM040762.1, forward strand.
AACGGAGCGGTGGCACACTGAACACAATGGTGTGAGCTTTGAACTCCCTCTGCCTCGGTCTCCTCCAGCCCTGCTCCCTCTGTAGTGGATGGGCTATTGAAATGACAGCCTCTCAGATCTGCAGTAATCAAAAGTTAGCCGTCGTCCTCTTCATATTACACACACAGCTCCGAACGCAGCCCCCCCAAACCCCCTGCCCGTCTCTCATCACACTGTTTCTCTCCCTTTAGACACTTGTAATTATGGGTTCTTAGATGCAGAGGCCCTGCACAGTTGCTGTCAGCCACGGGTTAAGAATAACAGGCAGACATAAAGACTCAGCGCTCAAGTGAGCATAATCAGAGCCCTGAGGCACTACAGGGAAGCGCTCTCTATCTTACACACACACACACATATACATGAAATACACACACCAAGTCAACCACACACACAATCACAAATGTACGTCCTGTATGCACATGGGGAAACACATAATAAACAAACGCATGTATACACACATGCCCAAAATCACATGCGCAGGCATATACACAAGCATGCATACACACAAAAACAAACCTGTGACTACACATGAAAATGTCGACACAGATACACACATTCACTCAGCCATCTCTCCTCCTTGCTTCTGCTTTTTTCCTGATTGTTTATGTGTTTTGAGTGCGACTCTAAGGGATCTGTAAACCCAGCTATAGTTGTCTCCATTTCACTGCCTCAGTCTTATCCTGACAATTCCCTCCCTCTACTTCCCCTTTCAGTTCTACTTTCTCTCAGACACAAACAAACATACACAGATGTACTGTATGGGAATTGAACTTGCATCATTCGCCAATACACTTTTTGTCAAATATGCTGCATGCATTATGATATATTCTAAAAAAATATTGTATTTGAACATATTTTGGACTTCACTTTAAAGATTGGGACACAGAATTTGCTTATTATAACAGTGGTGGGTACAGAAAGTTCTAGAACATCTACACAAAGCTTTGTTTACACCCCTATCCATCCTCTTCCTCTGTATTGGTGCCTTCCACCAGTCTAATTGTTGCATTGCAGGTCACATGACAGCGGCCATATTTCAATCACATCAGCGCTCCTCATCAACCTTCACTCATTGTCAAGGAAATAAGAATATGATCATTTAATTAGTGAGATCCCCTGGTGCTGCACCTGTTGATTTGCCTGGAGAGAGAAAACAAGGACAATAGAATAAAGGACACAACACACTTAACATTGCTGGTGTATACCCAGCTCTGTGATCCAGGTTGGAGCCCAAAACTTTGACCTGCTCATAAATAACAATATTGACCCTGAAAATAGCTGATATTGCCAGGGGCCACTCCACATGGGGTGGAACAATGAACACCCAGTCAGATGGAATAAAAAAAGAGTAAGAGCCAGGATAACCCAGAACAGTACAGGGGCTTACGCTTTAAAATCAGTCACAGTTCTCATATGGCTGTCCAGTCCTTCACTTTCTCTTGCTTCTGTCTGGGGTACCTGCTTTGTTTCTTACAATGAGGTCCGCTTTCCATTTGGCCAGTGGGGTTCCACCAGTCTTTCATTCCATTTGCTCCTTTAATGGGTCTTCTAAGACCACTCTATGCCAATTCCTCATTAATCCGTCCTCTAGGAATTAAGTGGACAGGTTGTAGTTTTTCTTAAATCTATTAGATTTTACACAGTGCTAAATGATCGATTTAATGGTAACCTGTAACTGCAATGAATTGGAGGCTTTGTGGGAGCTAGTTGAGTGTTATTAAGTGCATTTATCAAAGTCTATCTCTTTTTAATCATCAAAAATGATTTTATTATGTACTATTTCCTGTGTGACTTCAGTGAACCTGCATACTCAATGCATGACTGTAATGTAACTTGGATTTCTAACAAAGATGAAAATGCTATACAATTGCCTGTTCAGGAAAATTAATGGACTCACAAGCTAATACGGTAAATCAGGTCAGAACCTGTAAAATGAGCCCAACATCTCTCCAGCTGAGGTGGGTTGGAGGATAGTGCTTCTGGCTGTTTTTCTAATGCTCTCACACTATACCAGAACCAAGCACAGATGCTGTAGAAACTCCCAGTCTCTGAAAGATATAGAGCAGGCAGTTCAGGCTGTAGTCAGACTAAATCCATAGTTTTACAAAAAAATTATATATTAGAAAAGGCCACCTTTCTTTAATAATATTAATTAAAATATTATTAAATAAATAAATAATTAGTTAATTTGATTACCAAGAAAAAAAAAGAGAACATATCTGAAACAAATGTACTGGAAAATATAGGACATCAATTAGTTTATGTAATGGATGAATGGCAGTTAATAACACATATATTATGTCATTAGAGTGAATTTGACTAACATATATGGTACCATCAATAGTTACTGTGATGAATACTTGCTAAGAAAAACTCAACACTGGAATCAGGATGTGAACTGTCCAAGTATCCTTTTGTGATCCAGTTCCTCTGTTCCCATCTGAGTGCCACGGTGGGCATCTCTTCAGCTGCTCTGATGTCTGCTCTTTTGAATAGATAGACTTTTGGGGCAGGAGTCCACAGACTGCATTGCAGCATGGTTGATGCCATTCAGTTTGACATGGACATGCACACAGCTCTACTTGTGTCCGCTCTGCAAGGGAGATGCACAACGAGAGCTGAAATCCCCCAAAATAGCTGGAGTAAATTCTTTAAAACGATGGACTAAGTCTTTGGTCATCTGGAAGATCAGATGAGCTGAAAGCTGGTGTGCCTGGAAAATGTGGATAATATGAGGGGTTTCTTAATAGTCTTTTCAGTTATGACAAATCTAAGATCTTTGCTGAAAATGACCTTATGACCAAGGGTGTGAGATCTCCCTGTCTTTCTGTATCCACATTCACTCACCACATTCTACAGGGCAATTGCAAAAAAATTCTTTAACACAGTGAGTTACTGTGACATCATAACGGGTGGAATGGCTCCCCTTCCCCATCAGCTTTTTGATATCAGATACTGGTGGATGCTTTTGTTGGACTATGGCACTGGCAGTAACCCCAGCCTGGTGAACGCAGCTGTGGGCCTCCCCAAACACTGTGCGCCAGAGGAGCCTTGGCTTCTTCAGCACGAGCAATCAAGGTAATGTGAAAGAAGGAGAAAGAATGAATGAGGGAATGAGAGAGAGCACCCAAGAGAGAGACGAAATAAGATAGAGAGCCAATGAGGTGAGATGCAAGAAAGCAAGGGATTTTTTTGAATTTCAAACTTGTTTTTTTAACACAAGCTAAAAGAAGCACAAAACACAATGGATGCAAACAGCTTCCACAGAACGAACAAGATACACAGAGACATAGACAGAAAGAGTAAGTGAGAGAGAGAGAGAGAGAGAGAGAGAGAGAGAGAGAGAGAGAGAGAGAGAGAGATAGTGCCACACTCCTGCTTCACTGCCCTGATTATCTCCATTTGGGCGTTGCGTCTCCTCCGCTGCCTGTTGTTCTTAACCCGTGGCTGACGAGGCCTCGACGGGTCCGTGCACCCGCGCAGCGGCGCTTTGCTTGCACACGCCAGTAGGAGTTGTTTATGGCCTGTCGCACACCTGTATGCCCGCAGAGGAAGAGGCTTCCGCCACCACCACAACAACCGGAGCAACCCGTCACAAATGCACAGATCTGAGCTGAGCCGTAGCGCTAACAAACGTAATCATATACAAAAATGAAAGCTGTGATCATACACTGCCAGTCTGTGCACTCCCATTGTTCTAAACGAGCAGTTACCTTTTAATACTTTGTCTAATTTCTATTAGGACAGGAGAAAAATATTAATACAGTAAGTCTGCCCATATTTTCTGAGGCAGTGAATCAATGCTGAGCACCTAGATTAAAAACGACAAAAAGAGAATATTTGTTGAAATTGCTTTTTAAGCCCAATTGATTTAGCTGACATAAAGCACTTGAAAGAACCAGCTGGGTTCTCAGTTTTAAATTATCCCTGATTGCAGGAATGGTGCCACCGTTGACGCGGTTGCTGCTAGCAACTGGGAGGTGTGGCGGTCATTCTGAGCGCTACTGGTTAAAGTCAATGCTTGATTTTTGTGGTTTAGTAAACCTCACTATATAAAAAAATAATGTACCTTTGTTAGATACCTTTGTTACTACCAATGTCTTACACTGACAAAATGTGAAACCGGGTATGTTAATGTGTAGTATTATTCTAGTATTAGGCTTCTGAGTACATGCTGGTCTATTTGGCTGCAGTCTATTGACTTTATGCTGGTCTGTTTGAGTTGTTCTTGGGTTTTATGTACTCATGTTCCTAAACACAAGGAAAGGTATTTCAGTTGCACACATCTTGTCCCTATGAACAATAAATCAACTGTTTTGTAGCCATGTTGGATGAGGTTGTGCACAGTCAGGATATTTCTACAAAATGGGTCAAGACGATATTAAGGTTACTGACATACATAAAACTACATACTTTTGTAGCCATATTTGGTATTGCCATGGAAACTGAAAATACTTGAAATATATCCATAGTATATGCTATAAAACTGCAAACCGCTTTTGTGACAAAAATGAGTAAGGACTGAATCACCTAAGGAGGGAAGGAAAATACATAATCATAATGCTTCTTTTGGCTCCATAAATACTGGAACAAATTAAATATGATGAGTCTGGTATTAAATTGGATGGGGGCATTTCAGCCATAAAACATTCAGGGACTTTGATGCTCCCGACAAATAAGAAAAGAAAATGAACGCAGGGGAAGCAGGAGCGATTGCATTTTACAGCCTGCTGGATCGTTGAGTCTGAGCTGGAGTACCACGTGAGCTATGCTGACCCTCCATCTTGGGTTTTCTTTTTTTCTCATACATGTAGTGATGTCTGTGCCACTGCTCCTCTAACACATTTCTGAGTGTGCAAACACCTGCAGACTCAACGTTGACCCTAATTCCCGATCGCTGGCTGTCGTTCTTGCCTCCGATGCCCCCCACCTTCAGCTGGCGTCGTTGGTGTCACTGACACTGTTGAGACCGATTACAGTGACGGTGGCAACCAATCCTTTTAATCCTCCCAGCAAGACACTGCCCCCTCCACCCTCTCCCCCACACCCCCTTCTGCGGCCCTCTGCTGACAGATCTCGTTAACAAGCCTGGGTTAGCAGCCGTGCGCTACAGGGAGCTAGGTAGGCAGGGAGAGACTGGACTTTGCCCCACGCATCAGCCAATCAGCTGCTGCTTCAGCACTACCACCAGCAACGCCCACTTTCTGTTTACTCTGGAGGAATTATAAAGCAAAGACCACGTACCACAAACTGAGTTTAGGGTTCTTCACTATGATGAGGTTATGACCTTTTGATATCATGAAAGGCATACACAACAATACCCTGACTGCACTTGGAGGACCAGTACAACTCCAAGGCAAATTTCAGAGTTGGGAAGCAGAATATAATGTGCCTGTCTCATTGCGTTTTCCTAATGTCACTGCAACGGAAAAGTTACTCACACAATGCACATTGAGAGGGGGCCACACATTTGAATCTTTACTTTGCTGCCAAAGGCACACAGTGTCCCCGTAATGTATGCTGCATTTGATCTCTGTATGCATTAAATGTAGATGTATGCAGTCCAGAGGTGACTTTGGTGGAAGTGTCTGTTTCAACATAAAATCATTACATAAAGCTCCCTAGGAAATGATGCTGGAGTAGGAGCTACAAAGAACTTCGTCTGTGTTCAGACACACAGACACAACGGCACAGGCCCAGTGCCCTTGATATCAAATCAATCATCTCGCTTTGATTTCTTAGTCATCGTTATTTACATTCTTTTGTGCTTTTAGCTTATTATAAGTTTTCTGTTTAACTTCACAGCTTTGTTCATATCCAACTGATCTTCAAACTTGTTGCCCTTTGAGTGAACACCCCCTCACTCAAACAGCATCGGTCTGGGCCCACAGAATAGTCAGTGAAGAGATTGCTGAAAGATCGCATTAAAACATTAGCATTGTTGCTGTGCGATTTATGTCACCATCCCTGTCACCCTGTCATCCCATTCCCACTGAAATACAGTACGTCATGATGAAATCATACACTGTGTGTGACAGGTGTTTTATCCTCTGTTTAGTATGCCATTAAGAAGTGATCACAAAAGTGTCATATAATTCTCATATATTGCCTTTCCTAAGTAGATAAAAGCTACAAATTGCTTTCTGGCCACTGCAGAATGCATGCATTTGAGAAATGTATGCTTTTTACAAACACTGTATAGTGTACAACGATCAAGAGTGAGCACTGCGTAGCTGTTCATGCACAGATCGGTTGTTGTTGCGATCATGTCACTCCAGCACACATAATGTATGAGGCAATTTGTGATGCACATCAAAATGCCTGTATAGCAGGTAATGAGCGTGTCGATTGAATGCCAATGAAAAATCCAGGTCCCCGCATCTGTAATCACCGCGTCCTTGGAGAAGCTGCGCAACAAAGACTTTTTTTTGCTGTTTAATTCGCCGCTTAATTTAGCGCAAAATTACATTCTGCATACATACTGCCTTGTTGCCTTCCGCGAATGTCACCAAAACACAGATAATATATGCACAAACGGAGCGTCCAACCAGGGACAGTGTCACAACGGGTTTCGCCGGCTCCTTGCCACCGCAATATAATTATGCCCTTGTGTTTGAATTAATAAGTAATGGAAATGAAGTTGGTTCGCAATTACAGAAGCCCGGCCAGCTCGTTCTTCCAGTGAGTTACGGTGGTGGAGCAGGGGCTGTGGTTTAGAGGAGCGCTTCATTACCGAGTGTCTGTGATGATAAGCGCGCAGGATCACTTGGGTAAACAGCACTCCTAATAGTTCAGGGCCATCGCGCGTGCACCAAGAGACACCACGGTTCTTTCAGCAGAACTTTTATGGCTTCAGATTCCCCAAAACATTTACTTTAGCTTCTCCTGCGACTGCTTTTTTTGTCTTTTCAGTCTTGCTCTGCTAATCTCAGGCATTGCAATGAAATGTGGATCATACAGTCTAATGGCAGATTAGAAAAATTGGCGAATGAGTCTACATATTGAGCAAACTTGGATTCAATCATCGTTTGTCCTTAACTTTGACTTTCAGTAAAATGAGATGAATTCTTTGATGAATGAGTTGAGTTTTTTTCTCCTCTCTTTAGAAACACAGTTTGTTGAGTTCACTAATCACCTTGGTATGTGTGTTGTGTGAAGAAAAACAAACATTCTTGCATTTTTAATACTGGCCAAGCAAATGAGCGATGAAAAGCCGAATCCATCTGGATAGATTATGGGTAATATCAGGACAATCTATGGAATGTGTTGGGCTGTGGTCATGATTGAAAAAGGAAAAACTGCATTTACACAGCAAGTCTTCTAGGAATTCATAGTATTTAAGTAAATGTATGAATCTGGGGAACTGTCAGAATGGACCCTACTGTTTACTGTAACATAATTTAAACGGTAAGAAAAATAGCATCTCTAACGCAGGCAAATATTTTTCTACAAAAAGTCCATAACCAAGTAATGCATCTTTCAAAAATGAGTATCAAATGAAGTACTGTAATTTAATGGAATGGTAATTTCAGATATATTTTGTGTCGCCCTTATTTTTGTGCTACTTAAAGAGCTTTTGAGGGAGGTAAACTTTGACTTTGATGACTTGGCAAAATTACTACAAAGAGCTGTGCATTGTTTGACTGCAGTAAACAAACCTTTGAAGTGTACTTTTCCTTTTTTTCTTGAAAATATTAACTTTTTTTTCCTCAGCTGCACCATGTTCATGTTGGTATCTTTGGTATCTTATAGTTTCTGTTCTTTTAATCACTCTGTTTGATGTTTCAATAAACGGTTTAGGTCTGTTTTGACTTCATATCTTACGGCTGTTGGGAAATAGCCTAGATTTGATACATATTGGTCCGAGATGGGAGCAAGGTTTTTTTTGGCGGGGACAAGTTCCTGGCAGCTTGGCAATGCAAGACTGTGCCAATAATGACATCACCTCTGCGAAGGTGAGGGAATGTACAACGGGTGTGAGGTAAAGCGATATTTCAGTATCTACTGGCCGACTCTCACAGAACAATACACCGACACTGTTTGTTTTGGGCAGCCAGGTGTCATATTAAAAATTGATGTAGTTTTGGCGGAGGTTTTGCTTGATTGAGTGATCTCTCCTCTTAAGATGTCAGACCCCGTCTCGGCACAGCTGCAAACTTAGAGTGATAATGAGGAGAAACTAGCATGTTGGAGGAGATGGATTTTGGGGTAAGCACCAGGTGAGCATTCCCGTGTGGATTCTTGGCACAGACTCAATTTTAGGCATTAGTGCCGTCCGCGCATGGCTGTTCAGTGGAGCGGAGCTCTTCGCGGCAAGCAATGCACACGGGAGCTCCCTGGGGACTGGCTGTCCTAGGGGGAAGCAGAGGATGTTGGGAAATCACTAACCCCACCCCCACCACACCACATCTCTTCTCTGTCCCATTGGAATCTGTCCACTCCCTGTCCTGTTCTACTGAAGTTCAGCATTTCCCCACATGAACACACACACACACACACAAACTATACCCCACATCATGAGTTCAGACTGAAGTCTGACTGTCCGTATCCTTACAGTCAAAAACATTGTGATTCATTAATGCCTCCACATTTGATGATGCACATGGTTCTGTAAAGATGTATGTAATGTAGAAGGAAGGGCTGCTTTCGTAGAATGTGCTGTACTGGATCATTCTGCTGGTATGCAGTGCAATACGCCTTTAGTACTGACCTGAATAACAGGAAGGTGACCAGATTAGCACTGGTATTTTGGCAAAGTGGGCTGTAGGCCCTGACTGGACAAATCGTATGTTGTTCTTACAAATGGTTTGTACATCCTCCAGGGTGAGGTCTCACCACCAAAACGGCAGCTTTTGCAATTAATTCCCCTTGAATCACAAATTCACTAATTTACGCTAACAGCTGTTTGCAGCTCCTCAAGTCACCTAAGGTTCTGTGATATTACATTAAACCTCTGATCTTGTATTAAAGAACTACTGTGAATATTTAGTTTTTGTAGTATGGCCATTTTATGCTTTTTATTTTGTCGCACTCTGGTATTCAAAATTATTAAGAACCATAAAATGGTCACAAGGATCTCAGCTCTTGTGTCTGTTGTTTTGTTTTTGTTTTTCTCTCGCAATATTGTTCCTCCTCTAAAAGAATATTAGCTCATGAAGAAACACAAGCACTCTGTCAGCGACATTTCAAAACATGACTCAACAAATCCTATGAGCTTAGCACGACTGGCGGCGGTCCCCAGTTCTGGTGACATGTTTCTGCATATCAGCTCAGACGTGTCAAAAAGATATTGTTTTGAAACCGGAGGGAGAACGCAAGAGAAGGAAGGGGATGGAGAGAAAAGTGGGACTGAAAGTCAGGGAAAGAGAGCAAGAGTATAAATGATGGTGAGCTACAGAGGAAGAGAGAAAACAGAAAGAGAGACTTAAAGGGAAGAGACAGAGTTTTGATAATAAAAAGCCCCTTTTTGAAACTCTACAGGGGGATTATCGGCAAATCCATGACATGCAATATGTACATGCAATAATAATGGAATGTGAAAAATAAACTGGAATACGGAGGTTCTCCATAGCATTGAAGGACCATTGTTTGACTTGTTTGTCGATTTCAAGTCCCCATCGTTTTACATGGCTGATGACAGCCATTACTCATCTGCTCTGAAAATCTCAGCATCGCTTGTTAATTCACCAAAAAGTACGCACAAACATATTCATGTAACAGTCATCGGGTTAGAAAGGCGAAAGAGGGAGAGAGGCAGAGAGAGATAAGCGTTATTGTTGCTACTGTTGCCATTCATTACGGTATTCATTCACTGTTGTTGCACTGATGATTTCGCAAACTTTTGTTTTGAAATGCTTTATGCTGACAATATGTCGCAATGAATAGGCATGCCAATAAATCATCTCAGAATCTGAATGAGAGAGAGAGAGAGAGAGAATCTAAGGCCTTTTGCAGACTGTATCATGGGAGCTGGGTGATGAAACCTCTTTCCCACCCGTTTATCTTTCCGAGATTAAGGAGCTTTTAATACAGTGTGCACTGTAGGGCCGCGTCCCCATGCCCCAGTGTGTCTGACGCCCTGCTGCTCTCTCCTGTCTTCCCATTGCTCAGCTAAGTGGGTTATTGTGTCGTCAAATAAAGACTTCCCCAGCCCTCATGTCCTCTCCATTTCCCTCTTGAGTGTGCTGTTATGATCCAAAATCCATCCCCTCCCCCAGCACTTGTATCTACCTTTCCCATTTTCTTGTTTTGAAAGTGTATTCAGTGTATCCCATTTCGTATCCATAGTGATAGGTAAACATTCATTGGATTTACTAGAATGGCAGTAGGCTGTTTCACGTTGGGTGAAATCCCATAGAAATACCTGAAATGAACCAGCACTGACTTCTCAACCCTTTTGCTATACACAAACTTTATAGCACCACAAGGCTATGCAAAAATGCTCCCGAATTTGAATATTTTGTGCATAATATGTGTCTTGTTGTCCTACATTTTGTGAGTGACTGCATCATTACAAATTCTACAAACATGCCTAATTTGGAGGAACATTGGGTTTGGGTGGGAAAGAGAGGGGGAAGGGGTGATGGAACAAGGGATGGGGGATGAGTGAGGTAGAAAGATAGAGAGAGAGAGAGCGAGAGAAAAGGAAAGCACAAGAGACCACTGTTACCGTGGCAGCTGCTACACTCACGCTCCCATTACAGAATTTGACAGTGCCTCGCCTCCTTCTCATTTAGCCTTGTTTACAGTTGTAATGGATGGAGATTAAAATTAAAAAAAGAAAATAGTGAATCTGGAGAATGGCTCCATCAGAGCTACACTGACACCAGGCTACACTGAGTCGCATTACTTCTTCATGAAGCGCGCTCCCTTGAGTGTCAACATTGGGAGCGAGTGCATTTTTTTCTATCCAAGAACAAAATGGAGAAAAGCAGGCTGTAGGTTTTAATGAAAGGGAATATGAGGTGCCATGATCACATTATGTGGAGTTGCATTCTGGGAACTAGACAATGTAGGCATTGCGTGGCTAAAAAAAACTCAATTACTCCTCTGCATGTTCCAACCATTAGCCCCACCAGAACCAATGCTTAGCGACTTAACTTGTACAATTATGTGAATTATCCTCTCCCATTTTAACAAGGTACCCCGATTCCCAGGTTTGCTGTTTTGCAACACAAACAAAAATGTGAAATCATATTTACATTAAAGGTTAATACCATACATCAACATATTGCAATGAAAACTGTATTTATCTGACTCGGACCGGTAGTGCTACAATATACTTGGTTGTTGGAGCCACTGCTTTTCTGAGTTTAGGATACTGTGGGACTGGCCTCGATGTTCTTATGGCCACTGGGACAAGGTGGAAAAGTAGCCATGTTTGAATTACTCTTATGCTATGTTATGTGGTTGACTCGTAGTTGAGGCTTTGCTGCTATGCCCTGGAGCTGAATACTTGACCTGAATCATTTTGGCAACATTTGCAGCTGTGTAAAAGGTCATTGCTTGAACTATAAGTCCACCTGGATTAGAATGCATATAACATTGTAATACAATGATATAATGTATATACGCCAGTGGCAAATGGTTTATGTTTTAATGTTTCTCTCCTTCTCTGTGATTTACATAGGTTTATATAAATATATCTAAGTAATTTCCCATGCTTAAGTATGTCTGGTAAATTATTGTATACCAGTTTGGTGATTGTGTAAAATTAATTAGGAAAATGTGCTGCTCTCTGAACATTTTATGCTTATGAATTAGTTTACATTTCCCACAATATATATTCCCAAGTATGTATTACTAAACCTTTGTAAAAAAATTCCATGCCTTATTGAAACCGAGCATCATAGCCATTCACATGTATTTATAACATATGTATTGACCATTTATAAGGACATGCTGTATGGTATGAGATATGATATTGCTCATGTAATGTAAAATTCTGGTCTCATAGAAGCACATGATGTCACTTGAACCTCACACCGATGTTTCTGCCCCCCTTGTAAAAAGTAATGGAAAACTGCTTCATCTAGTGTGTCATTAATCATTTCATTTTAATTAAGATAGTATTATTGCCAGTGAGTGCATGCAGAGGGTACATGGAGTCTATGTCTCTAGTTTCTCTTCTCTGTGCCGGTATTATTCTGTCTATTCTTATTGTGTCGTGACAAGGAGCAAATGGAAGGGAATCAGGCTACAAAAATAAAATGGATATGAGTGAAAAATCTTATTTGTTAAGAGAACATTTTGAAAAGGTGTATTCTCTACATTCTGGAACATTTTATTTAGAATGCCAGCCTGCACTGCAAAGTGAACTTATTTAGATAGCTGACCTGGATATATTTTTAACAAGTGAGCTAGCTACTTTCAGATTATTTTATCAATGTGCTGCATTTTAAAACAAGTAACATCACAGTTTTTTTTTTTTTTTTAAGTAGACATACATATTTTCATTATATTATTTTTCAATACTGTTTTGACACAAAATAATAAAATGTACCAAAACTCTTGTCCCCTCAGAGAGGTGCTGTCAATCATTTGTGACATAAAAGTTTCCCTTACTAGTTGAAAATGAAAGCCCAAGTTTCATTCTACAGGAAACAAACTACAGGAAAAAAAAAACGTAAAAAACTTGGCTGAGTGTGTCCCAACAATCATAGACAGACTTTCTCACAACAGGAGGTGATATCACTGTCATAGCTGGTTAGTGTTATGTTTTCCAACAGTTAACTTCAACAAGTTGGTCCCAATCTAAAATGCAAATGTAAGCTTCAGTGCTGTGATAGAAATGTAGAGGCTTGCTCTTCAATGGAAATAATAAGGTTTATCTTTCTCAGGTAATATAAAGTAATATTGTTATGCAAGCCTCATAATCCTGAATCCATTCCTTGATCATGCAACGTTATTTTTGCGTACTTACATTTTTACAGTCCAATTACAACCATATCTCACCATAATGCTGCAAATGGCAGTTATGACGACAACTATAGTGAACTTGGCACACACCTAACCCCTACACTGTTTAGTTATGAATAGTGCATTATAGTTTATTATAATTGTATTTCCCAGATCTATAATTAAGGTACTCAATTGCCTAGGGTATGGAGGCCAGGTAATTATAAAGAAATAGCATTGCAGGCTTTCATTGCTGCTTTAGACTTTAGGAGGTCAGAAGATGATGAGAGAGAGCTGTATTTCCGATCCTTCTATGCTATAGTACATACTTCAAACCACTGTTATGATGTTATTTCCGGGTTATGGTTAATGGTATGAGGTATATACATAAGGTTTATTTGAGAATTTACTTTTATGGTGCATCGCTTCGCTTGCTCTAAGAATAAATCTTTTAAATTCCATGTGTAATAAATCAAAGGTACTGGCATAGAGAAAAATCCTGTTTTTCTGGCAGCCAGTTATGGATGTTTTTTATTTTATTTTTAAAGTTAAAAATAGTGTAGCAGTCTCGTCGAATCTGTTGTTAAGTTGTTATCTATGCATCTCCTTGCCTGCCTCCTGCATCCACCCGTGGAGACAATACAGCTGTACACATGGAGATAAAAATCTTCATATCACATCAAAGTGAAAAGTGAGGAAAACACATCAGACAAGATGGTGGTGTAACTGGATCAGCCCACATCACATCAGATCAAAATCAAAAGCGGCAAAGAACATTCATATGTAAATATTATAGTGATAAGAGGTTATCACGTAATGCAGAAGCTATTGAGTGCAATAAACACTGTGGATTGGTTGATAAATGTTTGACTTTTATTACACAGGAAAAAACTGCGATACTAGAACTAAAAGTGACAGTGACAAAGGCCAGAGGCAGTTAAACACATTTGCTGTGACTGTCCACACCGCCTAACCCCACCTCCGCACTTGTTTCCTTTTCCACAGACTGCTGTGTTGCCATGACGACCGAGGAGGGTCCCGGAGTGCCGGGCGCAGCTCAGGTAGGGGTGGGGCTCTGCGAGGACTATGGCCCCGCCCAGGGGGAGGAGGTCATCGAGGAGGTGGGGCTGGGCGATGACGTCAGCAGCGACCTGGGTGCCCTGGTGGTGCCCTTCCCTGAGCTGGCTCCTGTCGTCTTCTTCTGCCTCAAGCAGACCACCTGCCCGAGGAGCTGGTGCATCCGCATGGTCTCAAGCCCATATCCTTTACTGCTGAGAAACCCAGAACCACTCCCCGCAAGTGAGTACAGCTGCATGGTGTCTCGCACATATCTTGTGCCACAGTGCAACCTACAACACAAATGAGCACATCTACATGGTCTCCAGTCTATATCCTTTACTCTTTAGGGAGGCTCTCGCTCCCACACCTGCACTGTGAGCACCACTGGCAATGGTCCGAGGTTTGGGCCTTGTCCTTTTTGGAGACTGATACTCCTAGATGCTGAGCAGACAGAGTGTATAACTCATGCTATTCATGTTCCCATACACCTCCCAAAAGAGAATATCATATTGCACCTTGAGCAAAATTGTACAGTAGAGGTCGGCTTCGATACAATGAAGGCACATTTGAAGATCAGTCATCAGCTCAATCCCATTCCCTTTATGTTGATTGGTTGATGTCTGATCATAATGACTTCAAAGGATCAGAACAGGTGCACCGATCTTTAAATCATGTGGATGGGTCATTTTATCCACCGAGCCATCATACCAGACGTGTCCATGTAATATATATCAGTGTTATCGGATTTATAAAGTGAATCTGTGTAATATTGATCAAAAAACTACAAAGTTTTCCATGCCTCTTCTCATGTACTAACACTCATGAGAGCTAATCATGGTGGTTTTCATTTCCCATTGTGATGTCCTCTCCCGGACCCTTATATAACTGCTCTGCTTCTTCTTGCTGCCAGCCCAAACAGTTTATCCTACAGCGGTCGTCTTTAACTCAATGTTTTTGCTTTGTTCTGCTGTGTTTTCTGGAAAAGTCAATGCTGCTCTTATCTGACTATTAGATCCCACTGTTTTTTCTGATAACCTCTACCAGTCTGATTGAAGCACTGTACGGTTATCTTTGGTAATTCAGAACCATTTATCCCGTGGAGATGGGGGTGGGATCTTACTTTTAGTGGGCTGTGGAGACCCTTGGTTTGGGCTCCTGCTAAAGAAGGCAAAGTGGTGTGTGCGAGAGTTGCATGTAGCCGCCGTGGAACTGGAAAACAGCGGTGTGGTGTTGCCAATTTTAACCTACTTTACTACCGAGAGTTTTGTGTTTTAGAGTATACATTTATGCCATTGCAAACTGTGTGGGCACATTAAGTCAAGTGAAGCTTGTTGATGTTGAAACTGAAGACTTTGAGGTGCAATTTCTCTGCCCTAGTTAATCATTTTCACCCAGGTGTCTGTACTGGTCTGCTAGAGTGTGCTTTCAACATGAAGAAGAAACCTCAGGCTTGGGCAGGCTGTACCTTAGAGGCAAATGTGCTTGATTAGGACCCAGAAGTTTGGTGGTTCAAGCCTTATTCCAGGTTCATTAAGATCGATGTAACTGTTCATCCCCAAACCCTACATTGCTCTTGGGTGGATTGGCCTTTGGTTAGTCCCATAAACCACGTGTTGGCTTAGTAACTGTAATATAGTGTCTCAGTTATTATGAGATTCACAGTGACTACTCACAATCCTACCGAGGCACAGCACTTAATATCAAAGTTTCTCAACATACATTTATTTCCACTACAGTGTGTCAGGGATTTCAGCCATCAGAATTCTAAATTGCTATTTTCAGTCAAAAGAATGTCTGCATGAGCAGATATGATTTCGTAAAATATATATGATTAAAAACCATTTCGAGATAATTGTTGTCCACTAACTAATGGGTTTGCTCTCAAACATTAATGCGCTATTTAAAAGTGTGAATGAAATTTTAAAAAACTGAGTGACTTGCATACCCCTGACTGCCTAATTAAATCAGAGCCCTAAAAGCAGCTCCCACTCCTGTCAGCTGTTCCTCTCCGCAGCCCTGCTCCCCCTTTCCGCCTGTGTTTTCCACACTTCATCGGTGGTTTTATGATGTTTAACATGGAGGGAGTCAACAACTTTAAGGTAACGGTTTGGTGGAAGTCCTCCATTGTATTACAAGATTACCATAACTAGTTATCCCAGTACCAGACATCAGTGTTATGTTAATTAACAAAAGACGGTATACCACATAAAGAAAAAGTGTGATACTTTTGTGAGTGTATATTTTTGGAAGGTTCCTTCCTTAGTTTTTACTTTACATTCCATTATTCTCTTTTATTCTGGGACCAGTGGGAAATGAACTCAGTTCAAGGCTCTTAAGGCTGTGTCTGTGATCTCATTTACATTCGGAGCTGCGGGAACTGATCTCAGGTCAGGGGTCATCAACCCGTATCATTCATGTCTTCCACGCTGGGGATCTGTGTGAGAATCAGTGCCAGCTCAGGTCCCAGTACGCACCCATGGCTACTCAGTAGCGAGGGTATTTTGTGGTATTGACTTTTCAGGCGGGACCTGCTAACCTCCGCATGTCCCAGGCTGACCGAGCAGATGGGGGCGTTAGAGACCTCTCTGCCCTCTTATCCACACTCTTTCCTGGAGGGGCCCAGTCAGCCCAGGCCAGACGCTTCCTTATCTCATCTGGATGCTGCCTGTAAGGCCAGGTGGCTTACCCTTCACAGGGAGGCCTTCCATGACCTGTTCAACAACTGATAGCGCAGTAGGATTACTTCCAATCTCAAGCTCTAAACCAGTGAACCTCATCTCCATAGCAAAGGCCTAGAAATGGGGGAAATGGTAATGGCTGATAAAACTGGCTGACATTATGGCGTTTGGGGGGAACAAGAAGGTGGAGTCAGCAGTGGACCATGCGTATAGGACTACATGTGTTTGAATGTGTGAATGATTGTATGTTTGTATGTGTGTGTATTGGTCTGTGTGTATGTGTGTGTAGGTGTACACACAGCTGACTGAATTCGGTAGGCCGTGCAAGAGCGAGTACAGAAAGTTCTCAGATAAGGGGGAAGCTACCCTGCCAAAGTCATCTCGGGCTTTTACTTCAGGCCAAATTGGTGTGTCCACAATCCCAAGATAACGGCTTCCGTCCTGTACGGACTGAGCCAAAGCCAGCAACCGCTTTGCCCATTGGAGAGGGGTAGATATCAGAACCACTCCACTCTGGACCGACAGGGCTTCAGTCCTGCCTCTTCATCCATACTTTAAACCGCTAACGCTCTCAGGAACGGGGGGAGGGCTGCTCGATCGGTTCAGTGGACACAGCGATTAGTTGAATCAGGTGGGTAAGAGCCTTCTGGGTTGCGGTAAAAGCCCTGTGGACAGACTGTGGAAAGCAGAGGACCCAGGTTCGTCGATGCCCTAGTGCCCATCGTGTGTGCTCTTAATGGGCTTAACTATAATCACCTGCTCAGTTTATAGTCCCGGAGGGTCCCGAGACGTCAGGACCAAGAGGTTTGATTGATGACATTTCTCGTAACCGATTTAGTCCCTGTTGCAGTGTCGCTGTCCACCCCCTACCAGCCCCCCCACCCCAATACCCCCCTACAATAGCTGAATCGCTGAGGAGGGTGGTCTCCCAGACAACAGGGCGAAAGAGTCTAGCTTCACTCGGAGAGATGAGGCTCCATGGTGTGAAGGCCCATGGGGCTCTCTGCTGC
Source organism: Albula goreensis (assembly GCA_022829145.1). NCBI lineage: Eukaryota > Metazoa > Chordata > Actinopteri > Albuliformes > Albulidae > Albula > Albula goreensis. Next base: position 17,622,422 of record CM040762.1, read on the forward strand.
AGGGCCACGCAGATCTAATTCAGCATTTCAGTAGATCTTTTTTGCCTTTACACTGACTCACTCATTTGGCTGTGGCTGTAATCCAATGCATTTTACATGGGGCCTTGGCTTATTACATATATACACAGCACAAGGTTAAACCAGGAAAAAAAAATAATGAATTACTGAACAAGCCACCACCCACAAAAACACACACACATTCACAGAAATACACCATTTATGTCTTAAGCAAAAACAATACCATTGAGGGTCACCTTAAACCACAGGAAAGAGATATATTTCCCAAATCAACTCCTCCCTTCCCAGCATATACATATCTATAGTGCAGTACATAAAAACAAAACAAATAATCCAAGATATATATATCTCAGAAAAACAGCATGGTAAATGGCAGTATCAGTGTGTGTGTGTGTGTGTGTGTGTGTGTGTGTGTGTGTGTGTGTTTCATTTTTCATTCATTTTTGCTTAAGGACAGCACCCTCTATTAACCATTTTTCCAGCCATAGCGAAGCCATGAAAAGAAAAGAAGGAAACCTCTCCATCCTGTGAATGATTTTCAATGACACAGCATGTAATAAGCACTAAAAGCTGTTTGGTTCAGCAGATTTGTCAGAAATTATAGTGATTAATAGGGATTTTAAACCAAAGGTTAGGTAGTAACTTGAAATAGGTAGGTAATACTATTATATAATTGATTCCCAAACTTTTTTCACTCCATTACTCATTTAAAATATATTTGAAACACATCATTTAAAAAATGGTAGGATCAAAATTATATTTATGTCCATGTATTCAAAATAGTAATATTCATATACATTACTGTAACTGTGACATAACAACATTTGGGACTTGTTAAAATGAACTAATACATGGTGTAGATGTAAACCACGGCTGACCACACAAAATTGTTAATTTGTTTTTATTTAGTCTACTGAGTATGCACATCAAAGCTAATGACAGTGGCTTTGATCTAAATATTAGTATTTATAATGATATATTTTCATTTCCAGTTCCCAAACATTATAGAAAAATGACCCTCAATTGAGAAATATTAACTTGAGTGTTACTATATAGTATATAGTATTTGATTTGTTATATCAGTTTTGGTCTTAGTATCTTGCTCCTCTGTGGTGGTGTTTGTCATCACACTTGTCATTTGCAGCAAGGTGCTATTCACCAGACTTTAGTGTGTGGGGGAACAATCAGGCAGAGACAGGAGAAAAAGAAAGGGCAGGTGTGTGTGTGTGTGTGTGTGTGTGTTCTGAGGGGGCTGTTAAAAGAAAGAGTGAAAGCTAAAGAAAAATCTATTGGTTCAATGATGCAAAAAAAAATAATTCCCCCCTTTGACACTGTTATTTATATGAGGCAAAAGGCTCTGAGGTTTTATATTTCTTTGGTGTAAAAACCTTAAGAAACACTGAGTACAGTTACAGCTGAATGAGTTTGTCCTTTAAAAGAATATTATTACTCTAGTATCATTCATGCCAGTTTTATTACTGAAAGTATACTGTCACGATTTAGCAACATGATGTATTCAGATATTGTTAAAGTCCGTCTAGGTCATGATCTAAGTTGTCAGTGTATTGCGCTTCCAAGAACATCCACGTACAACGAAGGTCTGTATCAGAGCTAAAGTGTTGTATATCGTGTTTTATATACAGTGTAGATTAAGTAACAAATAACACCTTAGCTTGTTACTACTTTGTAAAGCTTCTATAAGCAAATGCAATAAATGACAGCAGCACATTAATGTGAATGGAAACGTTGCATATACCTCAAATAATAAAAAAACAGATATTGTGGTATATATGGAAGATGAATAAATCTGTATGTTGGTCAGTTGTGGGTTTTCTCTTGGGAATTGCACCATCAGTCACCTGGTGATAAGTGAAAAAACAGCTGCTGTTGTTTTTTCTTCACTTTTTCACCTTCAAATCAATGACGCTTTTAAAAACTGACTCTGTATGTGTGTGTGAGATAGGAAAGCTCTTCACTTAGATCAAGACTCTTAAGAGCTGTTCTGCACCTGCAGTGTTGTCCTGTCCTCATATAAAACACTTATAAAACAAAAGGCATCATAATTGTTCATTACTGTAACTCTTATCTCATGCTGGGTACATAATTCTTTTCAACAAGAAGAACATAACAGAGGTAGGTAGTCCGGGATAGTAAAACATATTCATAAGGGCATATTAGTTCTTGATTATGTATGATTCAATCTGTTTAAATAGGTCCTGTAAAATTTGAATGAGCCCATCGCAGCAAAGGGAGATTCTATGGATTGTGTCTCTCTGCTCAGTCATTGACTTTTCAGGAAAGTGTGATTTATGTTATTATTCATATATCCCATAGACAGGTTGGATTTTCATGGCTACATGGTATCATGGGGGCTAAAAGGCCCTTCTGAAATCCTGCCAAGTTCCCATAAAGCAGTGCACTGCGGGCAACTTATCCATCTTTTTTCAGAAATGACAGTAATGACAATTGTGACAAAGACAATGGAGCTCCGAGCAGCATTGGTGCTGGTCTCTGTTACCACGGTGTTGTTCAGACCCAGGGTCAGGCAGATACGCACGCTACAATAGCTCAGGGAAATGAAGGGAGATGAGATGGTTGATGGCAAAACCAAACGGACAGGAGAATGTTGGGTTGGGCCGCTTCTGGATCATCACCTGAGCCATGTTCTAACGAGGCTGGGAAGCATGTACTACAGAGCTAACAGGCATGCTGTGTGTGTGTGTGTGTGTGGGCAGAGAGAGATTCACTCAGTGTTCATTATTACAAAACATAATGGCAATCACACATTTCCTTTTTTTGATTATGCATCGGATCGATTAACATATTAAATCTTAGTGGTCCCGAATGCATTCGGTCACCTTCAATGATCTCATTGCTATTCTTCACATATGCCCGACTCCTCTCCCTGGAATGTAAAACACTGAGATGTCCGTCATCGCCCAAGCATAATGACATAATGAAATTCAAAACCTTTTGACGCCTCTGTGATTTGGAAAGATTACAATCCGTTTCCAAAGTCAGGCCCCCAGACCTGTCTAAAGAGTGCCAACCTCAGAGATATGTCCTCAATGGGATCCAGGACAGCTTTGCCTTGTCTATTCATGGGGCAATATAACAAGGCCAATTGGACATATAGGTGTGGCATGGCAGATAAGGCAATAGGCTGGTAACCAGAGGATTGCTGGTTCAACTCCCATGTGAGTCACAGCTACTGATGCCCAACCTGAATCTCCCAGGATCTGTCAGTGTAGATGGGTAATATCTGCCACTATGGGAAGCATTGTAATATTTGCAAGCATCCTTGCTTTATGTGATTTAATGGTGCTAAGCAAATGGGAATTGCGTCGCATCAGTCAGTTCAATTTGCTGCGAAATGCCTTACCGCAATTACAGCAAGTGTAACACAACACAGAGAGCAAATGTGTGTAAATAATTTGCCTTGTAGGTGGCCTCTAGAACCCTTTGATAGGAGCGTGGAAAGTGCAGCTCTGTTAAGAGTTAAGGTGTAATGTGATTTCACCAGCTGGGAGTATGAGTCACACTCTCCTTCCTCTGCACAATCCAAGAATTTATATGACCATAACACATTTATATCCTACATCTCATTTTTAATGGTTTTATTTTAAAAAAAAAAAGCTTTGGGGCTGGTAGATTACTGGTTCCACTGGATTTCCATGAGTCCCTCACCAGCTTGGATTCACATGGTTTCTGACAGTCAATCCTGAGATGTTCGCATATCTCCTTACCCCTTCACCCCCTCCTTCCATCTCCCTCCATCCCTCCTTACTTTCTTCTCTTGCTTGACTCTCAGCCAGGCCCCAGAGGTTCTGTGTGATTCTTCTTAGTGTGATCATGGCGTGTTGCGTTAATGTAAAGTGGATGGCATTTCTCTCACTCCCTCACTCCATCTCTCTCTTTTCTCGCTCACGCTTTCTTTCTCAGCCTCTGCTGAAGGCCATTAACAGGTCTGGTGTTAATACAGTTACACTCTGTTAAACAGAGCTTTCAGCTTCTCACAAGTTCTGTCAAAAACACAGCCCGACTCTCCTGATTTTGTTTTCGTCACCATTTTTTGATCGACCCTCTCCCCTCTTCCAGTTTTAGGATTCTGTTTTTCCACTATGAAATTCTCATCAAATTAAGACATAATTTCATCTGGGATATTCTCATCTACCTCTCTCTATCTCTACCACTCTCGCACTGTATCTCTTCATAATTCTCTGTCATCCAAATTATCTTTCCTGTTCCCTCTAATCAAAATCACAATATGTTTAAGCTAGCAAATGCAACCGAGTTTACATTACACAAAATTATGTATGCAAATGACAGTAATTAAAAATAGACAAAATAACATGATAGTCAAAATAGGGGGAAATATGAGCAGTGTTGCTGAATAAATGAGCATACACATTGAAACATAACCCCTCTGCCCTCTCTGAGCTTCTCTCAGTGTTTCTCTGTCTCTCTGTGTCTGTAAGTTCAGCCCAGTGCTGTATAATTATCCGTCTCCCCAGGAGCTATATTTGGTGTGAACGCAGTTGCTCTACCTCCCGGATGTACTCGCTAAATAATCATCTTTCTACCGCAGCACGGGTACCATCCTCGCACCCATTTTCCTACTCATACCATCACGATCACACAGTCTGAGGACAGTTATTTTCACATTTGAACAGCCATGAAAAAACAGTCTTATCAATGTTCCCGGCAAAACCAGTGCATCATTCCCCCTCTCCAACTCTTTGTGCTTCAGACCAGATGGATCAAAGCCTTTAGCAAAGGTTACAGCTTTTGCACGTGCATTATATTTGATTGGTTGAAATAAACTACTTCAACCAATCACATAGTCCCTTCGTTTTTTTTTTTTCACTGCTAAAACATTTTTTTCATGTGCTGTGTGATTTAATGAATCAGGCCATTAGTCTTTACTGGTCCTGCACTCCTCCACATAGACGTTCCAAGGAAAAGTGACTTCCACTGATCAAATCTGTGTGACTGTAACCCCTACGATATCATCAGAAAATATATAACAGGGTTATGAGACTGCAGGGCCCTCTGTTCAAACGGTGTCTTAAACGGATTGCTTTTCCAGCGAAGAGCGCTTCTAAATGTCAGCGCCTTCACCGCGGCTAAAAATAAGGCCTCCCCTTTTTCATTGTGTGCTCTTAGACTCTTACTGCATTTTACCACTCCCTCTATTCAGCATCACACTGTACTTTACCTCTCTCCTCTGCCACTTGTCTTCTGCTCTGCTCTCTGTGAATGTCATTATCATGTCTATATTCAAAAAGTATAGTACCCAAAAGAACAGAAATAGTAATAATAATAATCATCATCATCATCATCATCATCATCTGAACAATAAATCTGATTGTTACGTCATGTTGTCTTAACTATCAGACTGCTTTGCCATAAGCACCTTATGCTAAATGATGTGGGCTATAGCAGATATATTATGACTTAATTAGCGGTGGTCAAGGGCTGGCTGTGTGCTGTAAAGTACTGTAAAGCCTCCCTGCTTTTAATTAGCGGTGGTGCCGCAGGGAGCTGAAAGCTTTCTGGAGTGGCCCCACAGGCACAGAGCCTCTCTCTCTCGCTCTCTCTCTGATACTGAGTGATACAGCAGACTCCAGGATGGGCCTGTCTCACTCATCAGGCCTGGGCTCGCCAATTAGAGACAGGACCACCTCACATGGGGGACATGGGCTTATACCCGGCATCTGGAGAGAGAGAGAGAGAGAGAGAGAGAGAGAGGTAGAGGGGGGGTGGAGGAGGGGTTTACACTTTAATGGTGTAACGTCTGTATGAGGACCTACAAATGGCTATGTTTTCAATGTGTTTACTTTATTAAAGGATTCTATTACTCTGTTATCATTTATGTTTTTTTTTTATTGTGCTGCTATTTTTTTATGTTTGTGCACTTGCCCTATCACAATTTGACAACATGGTGTTTTCAACATGTTGATAAAATCTTTCTGGTCATGTTCCAAGTTGTCAGTGTTGTAAGTGCTTTTAAGTTCTTCAGCTAGTCATTATTCTAACACAGAATGAGTGCATGCAACCTCTGCTTCATCCTTCATGATGACGTTTAGTACATCACATGTAAAAATGAGCTATATACCTTATGATAATAATAATAATAATGATAATAATAATAATAATCCTCATCATCATCATCAGGAATTCTATATTTGAAGACGGTCTTATGAACCTAGAATTGGTAACACCAATGTAGTTATAACATATAACACATGTATTTATCATAAAAGATGAAGACTGTAATGCTTTAGAATCTGGTGCAGTTATAGATGTTAAATAAATCATTAATAACTGACTTATACATGCTTACAACAACACATTCATGGTGAGTCAACATTAATAAATATATGCATATGTGTTATAAATAGTCAGGCTACATTTCCCAGATCTCTCAGGGGAGATGTAGAGAGTGTGAGGCCACCCTTCCTATTAGTTCCGCAAGTAACTTCTATCTGCCCTTGTGCTTCCCAAATTCAGTCTATTACACAGTCAGGCCAGGACTGTATATACAGTAATGAGCCTGTCTGTTGCATATCACCGCTTCATTTCTTTGCGAACCTCCCTGCGGTGAATTATTTGTCTCTGGGAGTGTCCCACCAGAGGCAGCCAAATAAGAAGAGTCCCAGGCCAGCTCACAGGAGCTGCCAGCTGCATACTAAAGCTCTGCAGGCAGCTGCTCCAGGACAGGCCAGTCCTGCATTCAGACAGCACAGTCACTGTTAGTGATTAAGCAGCTGGGCTCCACCCTGTGGATGTAGGTGTGAGTATTATGATTGGTGTGGTAATGGTGTTGATGATGATGAAAATTTTGTTCATGGATTTGTGTCATGATTAAGATTTTTTGATATTATAACGATATGAGTATGATTCTTGTTCTGATTATTATTATTATTATTATTAGTTGTAGCACCAGCAGTAGCAGAAATAGTACTACTACCACTACTTCCATCTTCATAACCATAATACACATAATAGCAGTGTCTGTCTTGTATAGTAATCATATATATAGCAGGAAATTAGTAAATATTCCATGGCAAATCAACTCTGAGAACATTTTACATATTGTCTATTTTGGTCTGATATAAACTCAGCTGGAGTTGAATTTACCTCGAGACATTAAGAATATAACTGTGTTCTCCAGCTCACTTTAAGTGTTTGGTTGTGAAAACAATGTCATTCACTGCAGCTGTACTGCAGCAAGGACCAACGGTCTCTGTGACAGCACCCAAAGGCTATCCCTGAGGGACTTCCACAAAACGAGCCCGATGCCGGCCCACTTTTCCCTTAAAAGCCAATCGCCGTAGAAACGGCCCCTCAGCATGAAATGGCCATTTCCTTCAGCGTTACGGCTGCTGGCTTAAGTGGCTCTAAGTGTCAGTCTTGCGTGGCAAATGGTCACAGGATGTAAGGCGAGGTAGTCGAGAGAAAAGAGATGGAAAAGACTCATTTTCAGCAGAGTGATAAACACTCAATGTTCATTAGGGCCTTCATGTAAAATGACTATGAATCTGCTTCCATGACTACTGCTCATTAGAAGGCGCTTTTTTCCTCCATACTTACGATGGCACCCTGATCCCTTTGCGTCGCAGTTATTCCATTCCCGGATTGATTGATGGAAATGATTATTGCTTACTGAATTCTGCATGCCTAGATCATTTTGTCATTTTAATTTTTTAAAAAACCTAATCCATCAAATAATTTGACGGAATGAAGTTTGCACTTGATGAGATGTGTTCAGAGGGGAGCAGTCTGGTGCTGCTGTGTGTTTGAAGGTATTTGTTATTTAGTAGATGTTAGTCCAGACATCCGCACACATGCTATGTTCAAAGCATATCTATATCTATACCTTTTATCACCTGAAACTACATAAAACATACATTCACAGTAACCTCAACCATGTATAACTAACCTAAATGCAAATATTTGTGACTATCCTATATTTAAAGTTATGGTTTGGACAGCTAGTGGATGGAGAGGTTCACATCATTTGAACACAACAGCTGAACACAACCAATCAAGTTTAACTGAGCTGAGCACAATTAACCAGCAGGAAACTAATATAATGTCTTCCTGCTGGTTAGCTAGCCAGGCTAGCTAGTAACAGACCTCATATTAGCCTGAACCAAACACAGCCAATGATAGTGTTCATCAATAATGACACACAATGCTGACAGCGCCACCTCTGCCAGTCATGGCCAATCACAGGTCAGTAACAAATCCAAAAAGACCACTCACTGGCTTCAGTGCATACAAGGCCATGCTAAAACAACACAGCAGCAGTAGCAGGCATTAGCATAGGTCACTGGCTGACCACTGGGTAATGCATCATTATTAAAAGTACAACCATCACCTCCATCCCTGGGGACCACGCTATGTCCCTCAGTCCAACTCAGCCAGCCTTCTGCTGATGAGTATCCTAATTGGATCAATTGTGTGTTAAATTGGTCGATTCCAACCTTTGCCCTTGTGTTGAGCAGGGCTACAGGATGGCAAGACACTAAAAGCAGGCCTTAAAACAGCCCTGTAATACTACATTATAGCTGGCTTTATTGTATACAGCATGTTAGTGGCGTGTTATTGCACTTATGCAATTAGCGTATATTAAATGTTAAGGGCTTTTGATTATATAAGCCCTGTGCAATGAAGTGAATTTGATATATGATAGTTATGTAATACATATATAATTATACGTTTCAGGGATAATGAAGTGTGGAGTGATTCTAAACAGCGCTGGTTGAATGCTAACAGCTCTCGAAAACGTTAGCGCATGCAGGCTTTGTGTTTTAAACGAAGCAGACGATCACCCCCCATTTTTACACTGTCACTTCCAAAGGATTTTCATTTCAGATACTAATTACTTGGATAATTCTGTGTGACTTGATGACATCCATTATTTCCATGGGTTTTTTAGAACAAAGGCGGTTGAGCGCCGTCAGGAATTTGCATACTTGTAAGTGCAGTCAATTACTGATTAATCAGATACCTAAAAAAAAAAAGATCTTAAAAGCTGCTACTTTTAACTTTTTATTGTATAACTCAACAACCTCCTGCCTTGGAGCCATTAGTTCAGTGCCATTCTGGTCATTGGCTGTTCTATTCTAAGAGAGTTGTGGGGTCCAATTCCTGGGCCCAGGTTTTATCAAAGAGATTAAGCCTGGACCTTCTATTGGTACACTGGAAATAAGCTCCACCCTTATGTGACACTACAGCTCTGCTTCTCCTATTAAACACACTGTAAAGCAGGGGGGTGGCTCCACCCACCTAGGTGGTTCTGCCAGGAGCAGAGGTTGTGTCAAGAGGGGTCAGGGAAGATTAGAATCTGTGTAAGGACCACAGGAGCTCAAGTGTCTGCAATTCACCTGTGCTAACGGCGAAGGGATCAAAACTCAGTGCAGTGGGAGTGATTGTGTTATTATTGCTGGGAGCCAACACCATTTTCAGCCGTGGTAATTATGTGTAATCATTGTGCCAGTCTTACTGAACTCATACAGAGAAGTGATAGAGTAGACTGCTTAGAGCAGAGTGGCACAGAATTATAATCTTTCTCTCTCTTTCTCTCTCTGTCGATCTCTTTCTCTCTCACTCACACACGCAAACACACATGCTAGCTAATGACACAGCATAAAATCACAACCCGACATACACAGACACAAAAACAAATCAGCAAAGACATTGCGCAAATACATACACTCTAAGACATGTAAAGACACGTGGGAATTATTCACAAATACGCACACACACACACACACACACAAGCACACACGAATATACAAACACACACAAAGACTGGAATACACACACACATGCATACACACAAATGCAAACACACATACACACACTCACAAAGGTGCTCCTAAAGGCATACACATGCACAAAGACACAGGAATGCACATACATACAGACACACTCACATATGAGCTAATGTGCACATTATAACATAAGTATATACAAGCACGCAAGAATACACACACACACACATACACGCACACACACACACACACACACACACACACACACACACACACACCTGTGGCTTTACTGGGTTGCCTGCTGTAATCAGAGCTTGCGTCTGTGAAATGGGGCCTGACAGTGTATTGATGCGGTCCACACAGGTGATACGAACGATGGGTTGTGACAAGCCGCTGAGAGCCACTGTCACAGAAACACAGTCACAGGTCAGCGCAGTGCAGCGTAAACTGTCCACACTAAAGAACCAGAGGTGCGTAACAGGTGTTACAAACAGCCTTCCAGCGCAGCTTCTGATTACTTCGCCGTGATGTCACATATAAAAGAATACGCCAGTAAATTCACTGGGGCATTTCAAGGCAAAACCCCAAGCCATAGCGTAGCAACTCTGTGAGAACATATCATAAATGAAGGAAGAGGGTGTTCACAGTTCCTCCATACCCAGTACTCAGTGTGCTCACCCAGACAACAATGGAGAGAGAGAGAGCGAAAAACACCAAAAGACAAGCACAGGGAGACTGAAATTAGGGGATAAAGCAAGAGAGAGAGGGAGGAGAAAAAGTGAGAGCAGAAGACTGAAAGAGAAGTTGAGAGAGAGAAAAAGCAAGTGATTGACAAAGGGAAGGAGGAAGTGGGATAAAGGAGAGAAAGGGAGATAATGAGATGAGAGAAAGGAAAACAGACAAGAGAGAAAACATGAGGAAGAGGGGCTGCATAGAATGTGATTATGCTGCTATGCTAAGCTCAGCATCTACCTTATTGTCATAATTGAATGTAATGCGCCATATGCTTCTGTTATCATAAACAATGTGTCGAGTTTGCCATAATGTACAGCTCATAACCGGTTTTAACTGGTGCGGTTTTATTGCTGTTTTGGCAAGACCTCCTGATGTGTTTCTAATGTGTTTGAAACTGAGGACAGATGACAGAGAGGAGAGACTGCAGGGGTTTGCTGGGGAGACACAAACGGATGCATTTTGGACGGAGATACAGATGGCAACGGATGAGAAGATGGAGGACAGGAACAGTGACAGAAAGAGAGTGATTGAGAGAGTAAAGGAAAAGGGTGAGAGAGATTAAGTGAGTGTGAAAAATGGAGTGAGAGAGGAAAAAGGGAAAGGGTGTGAAAGGATGTGGTGACAGAGTGAGAGAAATCGTAGACTGAGTGAGAGGGTTAGGGAGGAGAGAGGGATGCAGAAAAGAAAGGGAAATGGAGAGAGAGAGGAAGGATGGATGGGGACGTGTGAATGTGTAACTGGAGGCAGGCAGTGTGGTCTCATCGGGGGTGTCACATGACACTCATGTGCTTGCCAGGGACGGGTGAGAGCGGCGTCGTCAGAGGGTAAGGCCGGCCCCATCGGAGCACATTGCCGCCCACTCGCTGTCTGCGGCATCCTGCACAGGAACACACTCACCAGAGAGAGAGAGAGAGAGAGCGAGAGAGAGTGAAGGGGGGAGGGAGAGGGGTGTGAATGTGTCCTCTTATTGGCATGTCCTTCCAGGTTGAGCTTGACCAAAAGTGCTGTTTCTGCAGACAAGATGTACCTGGGCAGAACTCAAGCCGGCTCTCCAGGAATTTATCCATTTCAATCACTGAAGCGCCTATCAAATGCACCAAAACCCCATTCAAAATTATCGAGGCCAAGCTAACTATAATAATGCTAACTACAACCTCTGCTTTACATAACATTGTTGTCTCCTGTTTACCATTGTGTCACATTTTTGGTCCACTGCCTGTATTTGTGTGAGAACAGCATGCAACATGTTGTTACAGTATTTTAGCTGCATAGCATGTATCCTTTCCACCCAACCCATGAGTCATCCTGTGGCTTCTCATCATTCCCACGTTTCCCTCTGCTTCCACTTCTGTAATCATTGCAATATTCTCTCAGGAAATCACATCCCAACATGAAAAATAAGGCTTCATGAATTTTTTTCCCTGCCATTTACAATAACGGGGTGTATTTCTAGGTTTATATTTGCATTTGTATAGCTGCAATTTCCTGTCTCATCAAATTCATCGATTTGGTCTCCTCTAAGATGTGTGTTCGAAGCCGCCGTGTATTTTCACTCCAGGGGCCACCAGCTGAGCCATGCCTTCATTGTCCCCTCCCCAGCAAAATTGTGGTGGATAACGGATCTCTCTTTGTCCGTTCATTAATTAGTTCTTTAGTTGTGCACTATATCTCAGACGGTGTTGACCTGATATTAACCAAAATTAGCAGCCTGACATGCTTCTGATATAGATCTAGCATTGTCATAAGTGCACTGTTTGGACTGAATCATTCAAGGGGGACTAGATATGTACTGTTGCTTTGTTTTGATAAAGGAGTACACTAGATGTACAGCTAGCACAGTGACCCCTTCATTTTCTTTATTTGTAATCAACACTTTGAATTAATCTTTAAGCTTCAAACTAGCTTCCCAAAGCTGTGATCAAAACTCAAGTATTTCAGTCTTAAATGTAGATTCTGACCCAGGATCAGTTGGCTTGTGATTGCTTTGACTCATGAGTTTATTTCCAGGCACTCACATGTTCCCATGATGCATAGCAGCTTATGTGTGCTAAAGGGAAAAAAATGTAATGGAGTCTTGAGAAAAGCCAGTTTAAAATTTGCTTTGCATCAATGTACAGTATAAATCCCCAAAACTATTTAAGTGCGAAACCAAAGTGTTTCTGTTATTTGTTACTTACCACCTCTGGTTTCTGTTTTAGATGAGTCACTTTGCTCTCATGAAATTGTTCTCAGGATTTCTTCTGTGGAGAAACTAAAAAGGCATGCAGGGATTTGTATGTGCTTGGAAGCAGAAGCAAAATATCAGAGATTAATCTCTTTCTTCGAGAAAGATCAAAAAATCTTAATGAGAAAATATGTTGTGGATGCAGAACAGAGGAATAAAAGAGAGCTGGAGAGGGAAACAGAGGGGAAGCAGAAAGAGAGAGGTAACTAGCGGAAGCTAGCGGTGAACTTTAGCCCAGTGTTCACACAATGCTGACAGGGAGGTGGAACAAAGGCCTGCTAATTGCTTTGACGAGACTTCTGCTTCCACAGGCTGTCTGAATAGCTGCATAGAGAGAGAGGGAGAGAGGCTGAGCCGGGTACAGAGAGTGATGCTGAACACAGAGCCGCACAGGGGGGAGACGTGCCAATCACAGCGCAGAGGGGGGGAAACAGTGTAGCGCAGGACAGGGAAGAATGTTGAGCGCATCGCAGCTCATTTGGAGAGGTTTAGCTCAGTGCACAGAGTGAGCGATATACAAAATACAGTATATCACAGACACGCATGCAGACTCACACGCACACATACTCATGTATGCATGTGCACACTCAACATGCACATACACACATGCATGCATGCACCCAAAAGCATCCACAAGCACACACAGATGCTAAAAACAGCATGCACACACACACACACACTCACACACACATTCACACGCGGGCACACTCACAGACACTGAAAACAGCAGGGCTCCCAGTAATCTTGGCCCGGCCACTCAAAGTAAAGGATTTCAACATCCTCCCCAGCGTTATGTGCTGTAAGGTTATGAGCAAAATGGATTAGTAATGACCCTGGGGATATTGCCAAATGGCTTTGTTATGTCAATGCCACTGTCACTTAATGGAGACTCAGTCTCAGACAGCACCTGGCCACACAGCTCCTCTCAGACATGTTACATGGCGTGCAGGAAAGAACCAATACGACAGAAAAGACATGAAATTAAAAAGAGACTGTACCAGGTACTGGTTGTTCAGTCCAGGCCTTCAATATTGTCTGCACACACTGTACTCCAGTGCATAGCTCTGTCTCTGGGTTTGCAGACCCTCCTCTCCCATAAGGTGTTTTATATGCAAGGCCTCATCACTGCTGTACAGATCACAGCTCCGGCTCATCAGCACAGTGTGTGCTTCTCTGGCACTCTGTGGTGACACGACCTACGGCAGCCTGAGCAGGGCCGGCTGGATGGCTGTGCTGTTTGCTGCTATCCTGCACACCACAACTTTGCACATCAGTGGGGGGTAGTGGGGGTGGTTACCAGTAACTGACACACGTGCATATGCACATACACATGCTCACACACACATGCACCCACTCACATACACTTGATGACGCATATACATACACATACACAGACATTTTAACCCATATACATACACACAATTACATAAATACACGTGAGTGACAAACCAAGACATGTACACATCAAACCAATATATATGACAATCAAAACACTACATACACACTAAATTAATTATTTTTTCCTAAATGACAACTCATAAACACACATAGACCCACAAACACACACGGTCATACACACACACACACACACAGACACACACACATTGCAGATGTGGGATTGCTCTGTTCCAGTAAATTCCTGCTCTAGGTTTTTTCTCTCTCCACTGGACTCCTCTTTAAGACACTTCCTCTAGCCTTGGATCTCGTCCCCTGCAGATGACAGTAGTAATGTGCTGATACGGTGTTTTGACAGCAGTTCACAGCTGGTGCGCTGGCATTAGAGGAGTATTAGAGTCATGACATTAAAGCCCATCGTTACTAACACAGCAATCCCTTTTACTCTCTCTCCCTCTCTCGCTCTCTCTCTCTCTCTCTCGAGGAGTTCAGGCAATCCTCCAAGCTTCATTGTGAGTGGTGTGCCCACAGATTTAGCAAACGCATCTATGTAGAGTCGAGGAAACATGAACCACACACATATACACATGCCTGCCCATTTTCAACAGTGGAATGCTAATGTAACGGATCCAATTTTTCTTTCAAGGGATTGTAATATTTGCAATAGCTTAGAAATCTATATGCTAGCCACACGATTTTCTGAAAGCACAGAGGAGTCATTAACAGCTGTACACTCCTGTGCCTACTTACTCTTCTGACGCATGGAAAGCCCTAATTGGCTTTTATTTATTCATTTTATCCTGTAGTCAGATGCAGGTCCAGCTGGTCTGCACAAATAATCCAGAAAAGAGCAGGATAGCGAAACGAGTCAAGGTTAATTCTCAACTCTGCTGGCTCCAAAGGGAGACACAGCAGTTTTCTTTACTGAGAGAATTAGAGAATTAGAGGTAGTCACTGGTAGCTAGGAAGAGGGGTGGGGTGGGGGGGTGTGTGTTGATATTTTCATTTGGTTGGTTTTGTTGAATGCCTGCGAATGCCCCCCAGTCACCTCTCTCCCTGTCAACCGCACCTGACGACAGACGACGTCTGTACCCCTGGGACGTCACCTTTGCTGTTCATAATCATTCGCTGAAGTGCTTTAGCTTGTTAAGCACTTAATTACCTCAATTATATACTGCCGGGCAGATTCTCTGGGGAGTAAACCCTAGCGATCCCTGTGTCTCTCAAAGCCCAGATTCGTCTTGCTGCTGCAGAGGATTTGGTGTTTTTTGCAATACGTTTCTGTAGATTTTTCTGTGTGAGTGTTTCCTGTTCACCTTTGGCACTACCCTTTTCTATCCATCCACTCCACTGCTGACTGTGAAGAAAAAAAGAACAAATTAATAAAATATATTAATTTCTCAATTACTAATCTTGGCAATCTAATATCTTTTATTTTGAATGTTGGCCCTCCATGCCATTGTTGGTTGCAGTTGGAGTCATGGGGATTGTGTTTCCACCTCTTTTCTCTGTACTTATGTCCTAAATTGACCGAAACAACCTCTCTCCTGGGTATGTTAACAAATCGAGTTGCGGGAGGATAATTATCCATTAGGATCACTTTAGTTTCAGCTTCCACATTCCCTCTTGGGTCTGCATGGTTACCTTACTTCATTAGACTCTCTCTGTTGCTTCGGCTTTGCCACTTCAGTTTAAATTGTAAGGTACAGTAATGTCAGGGGCGTTGAATGGGTGCTAGAGCAGACTGTAGATTACGGGGACTGCATTCTGTAGATACCAGTGACATATCTTAGTCATACTGTAGTCTTTGTGTTTGGCAGAACTGAAATAATGACTTTGTGCTGTATTTTGACAGTTCAAACTTTTTGTATGGTATTTAAAGACAACTGTGTTATGTTGAATAATTGGTACATCATTCATTTGAAAACAAAGACTTCCATGATAGCTGTGTTATGCTAAAGATAATTGTACAGCAGTTTGGCATGTGACCATTGCAACAGCATAACTCTCACATTCTACTTGTGAATATAGTTTTGAAGCAACAGCTCAAGGTAAAGTCTACTGTTTTGACTGCTGTGCAATGGGTTTTGGATGTCAAAATAGAGCCCAAAATTAAAAGCTTAAAACAGATTTCTTACACTTTGATGTAATATTCAGTGTGTATTTTTTATTTATTCAATGAATAACAGCTTCATTTTTCTTGCTTCACCCAATAGTGATATGTACAGTTAATTTATGAGCTTTGAAAAGATTGATAATAATTTATAATTTTAAACATTATACATTATTTCTCTGGTCGGTATGGGTTTTTCACGAAATAATATAATTTAATTTGAGAAGAAAACATTAATTATCATGATCTCAGCAAAAAGTATTTTACAGCTCAATGTCTTAATAGTGAATTTGTGCAATAAGACTTTGCAATACATAACATAGTTTACCACATCATCACACAATTAATTTTTTTCTTGTGTGTTATTAAGATGTAGATCTGAAGAGCAGGGAGAGTTTTTTGTAATCGGAACTGCTCTTTGCAGACAAGAAACTTTTTTGTTCTGTCAGCAGCAGCGGAAACATTCTGTCTGAAATCAGCAAGATCAGGTAATTGACACAGTTTTTGTACATAAGACATGAGCACCATATTTAAAAGTACAGGTATCAATTACAGGGACGTTCACACTAAAATGTAATTACTTGTGGCAGTTTGCTTCTACTCCATGATCAAAAGGCAACATGGAACTATGTTGCAGCAATTTATGAGTTATAGATTGTTTTAAATAAACATTAATTTAGCAAATTAATTAGAGTCATTCATGACGCTAGCAAAAATGGCTTTCCAACTACCAATGCTGGGTCAGCAATATTCTTGAAGTTGTCATGGGAATTGCCCAGAATCCCACATACACACGCACAAGTGTATGAAGGCACCCATATGTACATACATATGCATACATGTATAAATGTATGCAGTTATATGTACATGCACGTTCACACAGACGTCCATATCCACATAGAAACATACATACTAACATTGAAATTGTAGTAGAAAGCCATGCCAGGATTGACACCTTCTTTAGTATCAGTAAGCTGTTGGTGTCTGCATTTCTGTGCTTTATTTAGTTCCTCTTGCTTGCTTGTTCATTGTGGTGGTGGACTTAACCATGTGCACATAGTCGTAGGATTAAAAGAACACTCTGTCTCTCAAGAATTGAAAAGCGGCTTTATCAACACGATATGAGTTATCAACTGTTGCCAAAAAATTTTATACCATGAATGTACAAAACCACCACATCCTCCCTCCCTCTCTCTCTCTCTCTCTCTCCTTCCATCTGTCTCTCACATGCACATATAAACACACACACTTTCAGCCACAGAAGGTTTTCACCAAATTGGCTCAGATTGCAAAAGGCCTGCAGGCATTAAAGAATTTACATTAAAAATCTATAAACAACACTATTGGTCAATATAAAATGTTCCTCTGTCAAACACACACTGACACACACACACAGGCACACACACACACCTGGGCCTGTGGCGTTGAGCCGATTTCCTGTGTGACTCAGAGCTGACAGCCCCCATATTCCTCACGCTAGCAGACAAGCTATACATCCATACCCAATGTCACGCGTTGGCAAAACAAAATGCAAGCATGACACACTGGATTAAATCGCACGCAGAAAAAGATATGCAGAAACGCATAGATCCTCCCTCCCTGACTCAGACAAAAACATTCCCAGGCCTTATATTTAATCTTCCACCAGGGTAAGAAAGAAGGGAAATATGAATGGAGCTCGACAGGGACGAGCAATGGGGGATGATGTCACGTGCGTGCTGGTTCTACAGGCCTTGTTTTTGTCAGTTGTACAGCTTATCAATATGCTGAATGTGTGGACACTCCTTTGTCTTCCAAAACCAGCTGCAGGCATTGCTCACATAGGTGTGACTAGAGAATATTCATTAGCATTTTCTGAACAATGCTGGGGTAATGTATACTGTGGGATCAATCAGTATCCACTCTTGGTGTGCGCTCCCTCTTAGCATGTTTGCAATGATCATATTTGCCCATGGCTTCCTTGGATTTGTGTCGAGGTCATCCTCTAATTGCCTAGAGGCTGGAGGGCCGGAATCCGGTGGGATTCTCATCTACACGAACACCCCATCCCCTCCCCGCTCCCTTAAAGAACGGAGAAGGTCTCATCCTGATCGATAACGACGTTTATAGATCATTAAAACAAACGCTTCAATGCCCGCAGGGAACCCATCGCAATCATGGAGGCCTTTGTAATACCCGTTACTTGGCTCGTAGATGATCAATAGCATTAATATCTTCCCCACCTGTGGGGCCGCCATGATTGATGGCAGTGGTCTCCGCTATCATGTAGCAGCAGTGGTTTTTTCCCTCCTGTCCTCTAGTCTAGAATTAGGGAGCCTAGAGATATTGATGTGAAATAGTAAATAGTAACAGGGAAATTAGTAGGGGGTATTTGTGTGCTGTTGTGGTATGAGCACTAGGCTGGTGAGCTATCAGTTGTACAAATAAATAACTTCCCATGTGTCCTTGAGAGGATAATTGGATTACTTCAGCTAACAAACCTGCTGTATACATTGTAATTTCTGGCATGCAAGTTGGCCTGGTTAAAGGCGTCTCTTAATTAAATTTCTGTTGTATACGGAAAACAGGAGTGGGCTTAATACAGGCCCTTGTGGGACACCATTGTCAAGCGTATTTCAGTATACTCCCCTAGTGTTCCTTTCTGTTGGTGAAACATATTTGATTACAACCTGGCTGCATTACAGCATTGCAATAGGATCTTTTCAATACAGTAGATGTCAACAATATGGTGCATTTAAATGTGTTGCAATACATTTTGTCATTAATGATGTAGGTAAACTGAATTACATTGACCTGCATCCATTAAACTGAGCTGAATATAATGGAATTGATTTGAACTGAATTGTTGTTTGTTTAAGAATCTGCTTTTAGGTACTAAGCATGATGTTCTCATATGAACCACATGCACCTTGTCACCTTCTGTCTTTTGAATAAGACAACCAGACAATAACAATTATGTAAATGGCTTACTTGGGTCTGGTTGCTTTTTTTGTCAGTTGGAAAAATCTGTAGAACATCTGTCATGTTTCAGTAATGTAGCTGTATGCTATACATGTTCAATGAGCCTTGTATTTGCCTGAAACCCAAAATGTAGCATTTGCACCAGATGTAAAGGCTCTTTTTATAGTCATTCACTTCATGAAAAGCATTAATGCTCCTTCCCAAGATCAATCAAACATACAAAAAACCATTTGTATGTGTTTCAATGGTTATTTGCCTTGCTGTTTACAAGTGCATAACATTTCTCCTAAGAACGTAGCATCATCTCCTGCTTAAGGGTTAACATGAAAATACAATGAAATACAGGGCCTGTGCCACATCGCCCCCTGCTGTTCACCCCAGTGCAGCGCGACTGCCCTGTGGACAAGGTCTGCCAATAGCCATCAGTGTCAGGCCGGCACTGCCCGCTGCGACCAGGGGAGCTGAAGTAATCCACTCCCCTCTCCGGCGTGGCGGTGATGCGTACAGGCGGGATGAGGGGTGAACTCAGGTGAAGCGACGGGGCCATCCGCAATTAAAGCAGACCCCGCCGCCATCTCCCTGCCATTACCGCCAGCTGTGAGCCCTTCCCAGCTCCCCTCTAGCACCTCTCCTTCTTTATCTGTCCATCCTCATGGCATCGGCCAATGTTTTGGGTGTCGCGAGTCCGTGACCTTTTGTTACGTTTCATAGTAACGGACGGAGCTCGACTTAACAACAGTTCCTGTATCGAACATGTGACTTTCCCTCTGCCGTCTTTTACCCCTTGGAAAAAAATAACAAGCAGTGGGAAACAAAATGAAAGGTCCCCAGAAGACAAATTATTAACAAAAACAAAGAGGGAGCAACCAGAGAGTTGCAACAAGTTTATTGATTTTGGGAGGCGTGAAAGCTGAGGATTGCTTTTAAAGCACTCAAGAATCAAAACAAACACTGAGCAGAGCGACTTGGCTTACACTCCTAATGCATGTCAACATCAGTCTTTATCAGGCAGTGCCAAATGCTTCACTTGTAGCAGTTAAAAAGTAGCTCCTTCTCGGTTTTCGTATATTTTTGTTATGGAACAATATGACCGAATATTCCAGTCAAGCTGACCTTTTTTCAAAGTCTTTATTAAAATGTTGATTTGTGTTGTGGCATAATGAGAGATTACAGAGAAGACATTTGTATTTGATGCGCAAGTCATATTTAGTTGACGCTTTTATTATATTTTCAAGGATATTCAGTAACAACATTTCTTCAGTGTTCATATCAACTCTGTTTAAGATCAGCAGGTAGATTGAATTAAATTACATCTGAGGAGCTGTGACCGGACTGCTTTACTAAATGTAAGTGTTTAGGTGTACTTCTATAGTCTTCCAATCCCAAATTGATCCATGTACACCTGAACCATGTGAGTAGTTGGAAAGTAGTGGTTGGGGTTTGCTAGAGGATGAGCATGTGGTTAATTCTGCTGATGGCCTGCACCAACAGCACAGCCATTTAACGGGAATAAGATCACTATTTCTCACCACTGCATTAAGCCATGCTTAAATCTGTATAACATTGAGCCTTGTCTCTTTAAAAGAAAAACTGAAGACTTGGGCTGTGTTTTGGTCGGATGCCAGCATCGCATGTGCTGTCAGGAGCTACATCTCTGATTGTCGGTAATGCACCAGGTCAGCCAGATGAGGATTCTGGTTTTTTTTTGCTGGCCTCCTTCCAGCTCTGCAGTAGAGGCAGCGCATAATTAGGACTTTTTTTTTTTTTTTTTACAAGAACCAGCATCAAGACCTCAGCAGTCAATTCCTAAAAAGCGTAAATAAATACAGACCTTAGGTTGTAAATTTATTTGTTGAGTCCTGACTGAAATTCAACTCCATCCAGTGACTTGTATCCGGAGGTCCCTTTTCAGTGCTGCCCAGGACTGATCCACTAGTTTCTGCGTTTCTGCTTCCTGTGTCTTGTTGCTGGTTCCTGTGAAGGGTTGAATACCTTATCTGGATCTGGCCAATGATTTTATCTGAAGTTTTTTTGTGCATCCAGCACACTAGACACTCTTTAGATAGTAGATAAAAGAATAAGCCTAAGGGGATGAATGGACCCTTCTCATCATTGGATGTATTCATGTTCTTATTTTTATCATCCTGGTGCCAGTCAGTTGCTGACTGAAAAATATGTGTTTAGCAGTCATGATGATCTGGAGTCTGGGAGTTGACAGCACCAAGTTAGTGGGCTTGCAGAGGGCAAAGGGCCACCAAAAACACAGATTTTGCCTATATGATAACCCCCAGTAATTATCTCTAAAGTGCTAGTCTGTAGTGATAATTACGTGAATGTCCTGACATCTTTTGAACATCTGTGCTTAAAGAGTTACTACATTGCTATACTATGCTATCACCGATTCTACAGTTTGGACTTATATAATTGTCAAAACGTTGCTTAAACTACCTAAATACATTAAGCAATTATAGACTGCAACTTAGAAATATAGTGTAGTGGCAGTAACTTCACACACAGTAAGACTTCACGCTGTGATTGAACGTGAAATGAAAACTCGGTTGATGATAAATATTTTGTGATCAGTGCCTTTTGAGTGCATTTAGTACCTTATGCATCAGATACCTTGTAGTCGGAAGTTTTCTGAGGACATACTACTCTGTTTTTGTGAGCAAATTTCCTTGTGTGCCAAGGGCTTCGAAATTCAATTAAACTTTACACAAGAGATTTATTTAGTGGAGAGCTTGCCTTGTCAAAAATCAGTCCTGAAGGGTTACGCTGAAGATGCTATCATTTTTAATCAGTTTGGTGGTATTATTGTCATGACAGTTTTGGAATGGCCAATGGTGAGGTTGCACAAGGCAAGTTGTGTCCCTTTGAGCAGTTGGTTGGGTGCCGTGCCCTTTTTCATCAAGCTCATTGGCAAAGCTCTATTGTGAACATCAGTTTGGACTCCCACCCCATGCCTGTCCTGTTTTCTGTTCCCACTTTACGGACTGTGATACAGGGGCAGGAGAGGCCAGGTGCTCAATGGTAGTAGCTAAAGCGGGGGAGCAGCAGAAATTTCAATATAAAACACTAAGAAGTGAGCTTGCCGTTTAGATGTAGAGATCAACATGGAAAAAAAATAGACCAGAACTTCACAGATGTCCACAGAGGTCTGTGAGCCTGCATTGCCGGCAGGGCACCAGCTGAAACCACAGAAGCCCTGCAGTAGCAAGTCTGTTTAAAGCCATAACATCAAACCAGAGTCCCATCTGCAGACAACACACAACACATAACGCTCTCCCCCTCATCTGACTTCCACATGGAGGGATTCCTCGTGTGGGAATCACCCTGTGCAAATGTCTGAAATTCTGTGCGTCTGTGCCATTATTCCACAGGCCTGAATCTATCCTATTACTCCTGTATATCCTCTTTTTAACTTACGAATTCAATACATAGTCACCTACTGCAAAACAGCGGCCCCTTCAAAGAGCTCTCCATCTGCGTTGTCCATCTCAGGACTGCTACATGCCAATGGGCGGTGATGGCTGCCCCTTGACCTTAGTATCGTGTGACACTATCCACTGCTTGGGACCCGAGGAGTCGATGCAGTGCCGCGAATGTAGCCTGGAGCCATTCTCTTCCAGCCAGGGACCAAAATAAAACCCCCATGCTGTCATGTCTCCTCTCTACTCTCCCTTAAGCTCTATTCAATTTCAGCACGGCTTTATTGGCGTGACCAAAACCTGCAGTTCTGCCAAAGCCGAGACATTAAAGGACTCGAGTGCTAATAGGTAGGGAAAAGCTGGCGGTGTAATTCCACTTTTATTGGAGGATTGATTGTAATGAGAATTACATAACTGGCTGACATGAAGCAACCATTCTGAAAAGAGTGTTGCAATAAAAATATCATGCTAGAGAACATATGGAGGGATGTGTGTGGTGTGGAATATGAGAGAAACGTCAGGGGAAAGACTGCAAACATTAGACAAACCCCTACACATGAGTGTAATGCCTGTCCTATCCTACTATAGTCAAGTGCTCTTCTCCACTGAATATGTGTGCATGTATATGTGTGTTTACTTTTGTATGTATCTATCCCACAATGCAATTGCATTGTAACTAAGGGGACAGGGTGGGTGGGGGTAGGAGACTTTTTAGTCTCCTGTTGCCATGGCTATGTCAAGATTTCTCTGATGCTCTATTTGTAAAGAAGGAGATGAAGGGGGAAATGATGTACAAATGAACAAACATTAAGACTAAGAGGATCCATCTTAAAGGAATCTTGTATGGCAGCATCTATGATCTCCGTTTTCTGGTTCATGCTCAGTCTATCTTAGTCATGCAAAGTGTGCAGGGGGGCTTAACATTATGAGCCAGTATTTGCTCAAAGGGTTGAGTGACTATGCTTATATGTGTATATGCGTGAGTCTATGTGTGCTGCACATGTGTGTTTGTGTGTGCTATGTTTGCCTTCATCTGCTGGGGAATTCTGTCTACTTCCATCTGTTACATACCACAAAGGACAAAGATTAGCATAATTATTTTATGTTCACCTGATCATCTATGTATGTTCATATGCTAAGCCGTATGTCACAGCTACATATTTTATCAGCCAGGGAAAATAGTGAAATTAAATTTTGTGTTTAAATCGAAATATGATTTACCAATACATTAAAACTCATTTAAAACTATGCTGATTACAGTGATTATTTACACAGAGAGAGAAGCAAAAAAAATGAATGCACTTCTTAAAGCACAATCATCATAATGCATTATAATGACCATTACCTTATTTTAGTTTTAACTGTTAAAAATGCAGGACACAGTTGTGAGCAGTGAGCTCCTGTGTGCAAGCCAAAGGAATAGCTGACAGGAAGGGGGTTCGGAGTTAGAAGAAGTCATACGTTTAATTTACTTTCTACCCGACACCTTAGCTTCCTTTATATTCCAATTACATGTTTAAAAGAGTATTACCCTCAAAGTATCACACAGAGAGAAAAACAGGAATAGAGAGAGATCTGGTAGATGAAAGATGCTTAGATTGTAATTGAAGGAGACGGGAATAGCATAGCTCCTGCTGTCTTTGAGGTGACTAGTAGATTAATGCCATTAACGGGTCCAATTTCACATTTATAAGGTATTCGTTTAAATCTAAAAATAAGTTTGTTTTGTTCATAGCCTTCGGGTCTGCTATTTATCATTAGCATCGCTAACACGGAGTGTCAGTGAGTGTGACATCATGCAATTTCAGCAGAATTTGAGGTCAGTGTCATTGGAAAATGGGTGCATAATATAAACAGATGAATTCCTTTCTGGTACAGAAAGAAAAATATACATGACTGTATTCCTCAGTTGTTTCAGCACCAGTTATATAAATGGATGCTTTCTACTGAACGGTGCACTAACAAATTATATGCAGGTACATCAATCAACTGGTGTAGCTAGATGTTAGCTCCGTATGAACAGTAGATGGGGGAGAGTAAGAAAAGAGAGTGATGAAGGGAAAGAGACCAGCATTAGCAAGTGAGATGTAGCAGAAGAAGGCATCACAGTGAAAGAGGTTGCTTTGATGCAGATCCTGTAGATAGAGGGAAAAATTCACATCCCTATATACATTGGGCTACGGTGTGCAAGTCGAGCCAAGGTTGGGGAAAAGGGTACCAAGCTGGCTAGCATTTATTTTTCTTCCACAGGGATAGCCATGGGATTGATGGCCCATGAAGAGAGATGTGTGCTTGTAGATCATAAACTTCTCAGCTGACACTGGAGGGCACTTTACTGCAATTGTCTCTATTGTATGCTCCCAATTGCAAACTATTACCTTTGATTTAGCCACACATGAAATCTTTGTACTTAAGACCCCTTAATGGGACAGGGGGTTATATAGAGACAGTGAATGGTACCTCCACACCCTCCAGCTGATCTTGAGAGGAAGTAGGATGGAGAGACCAGTGGAGGGTAGAAGAAACATGCAGATATGGGGGACAGTAGGTAAAGGAGCCAGTGAGCTTGTAGACAAAGGTGGAAGGATGGATCTATTAATTATTGAAGGGCTATTTCTTCACTTGCATGGGGGCATTAATATTGGAGTAGTCGACTGATGCTGGTTACACAAAGAAACAGAGGGATAAAGCAGACTACGTGTTTCTCTCTGGATCATCTGAGGACCTGTGTATACTGCGTACTCACTTTGTATGACATACGCAATCAAAAGACAAGATGAGGTCCTGAACCATCTCATGTACTTCATCCAAACTTATGTGACGATGAACTGTCAGCCTTTAAAAATGTATGACCTTCATGTGTTTTTGACTGAGCAAGAGATGATCAATTAGTGACCAACAGGTCACACACTGTAACTTTCCCTGCAGTTAAAAAGCTCATTTTGGATGTCTGCAGATAGATATTTGAATGTATTATGATACGTTTTTGCTTTTAAAGCTATTGCATTTGTTATAGAAAGCGATCTGTGACAACCATAATTCCATTGATCTGCAAACGATGATTATGGTTATTATTGGTCGAATTGGTAGACTAGGTATTGTAATTTTAACATCAGAGGGAAAAACTACAGCACAGCAATTGTTGATCTGCTCACACATTTCCTGAGGCTCACAATATCATGTTTCTAACCTCAATGCAATGTGTCAATCAGACTTTTTTGATGTTCCCTTTCAGTAGTTCATTGTCTTATGTTTGAGGTAACTACAGGCAAAAAAGACCCTGTACTTATGAAAGATGGGTGATCTTTCACCCCCCCAGCTGTTAAACAGAGTTTAAGCTCCTGAAGCTGGTCTTCATTCTCTCACAGCTTTCCTTCTCTTTAATCCCTTGCGAGGTCAAAATCGCCCATTACTTGAGTATGATTAGTGTTATTATCGTATGATTGCATCCTCGTTGGAGCTGGTAAAGTAGCTGTACGTCTTTGTGATTTTCCAGTGTGTTTCTGCATGTCAAGTGCAGTGTATCATTTTTACCAGAGACTTTTTTACGTTCAAAGAAGAGGGTGATATAATTGAGTCTGACTGCAGTGTTTTTGTCTCATAAGGATTCATGGGTAGTTTTCTCCTTTTTTCTCACTCAGACAGATAGGCAGCTTGTCAGTTGGGATTGAACCCGAGTCATTTTTGAGCGGCGAGACAAAGACGTCTCCATCACTGAAACCCATGTGTGTATACTCATGTATCCACAGGGCTCTTGTGCTCAAAGTCGCAGCATTTTGAGGTGTAAGCATATGAGACATTCACGCAAGAGCGAAAGAAATACCCTCCTTCTGCAGTCTCTATTGGTCATACTGAGATCCAGCTGTGTTTCGTCTGTGGTTCAGTAAGTCTTGGCTGAGCCCCAATCCAAAGGCAACCCTTGTCTGTTCTATTACAGCTGGTGAAAGAACACTTCATTTGTCTGAAGTAGCACTTGAAATAAAACCCTAAAAAGTTTTTGTTTGGATGCTCAGCAACTACCATTTATTAAATCAGTCATGCATGCCATGAGCACTTGATACTGTAAATCCATTCAAACAGGCTCCCATTGTTTTGTTTAGTCTCACTCAGTCTTTCTGGAGAATTTAATCATTCCAACCGCACCCTGATACACACGATAAATTGCAATAGTGTCCTGACTGAGTAAGTTCTGAGTACATTCTTATGGTGTTTTCCCCCAAGATGAACTGACTGCAGATGTTACAGTTGGTTTCACACAGGGACTCCACAGAGTTCCATTGTGCAAAAACGGAATAAAACAAAATGATCAGCCTGCCTTTTATATCTCACTTCCTGTAGCCTGAGACAGATAGACAGCTAGGCATCTCACGATCGTGTTGTATCTCAGTGTGAATCTAGTGTAAATTTGATTCATTTTGCAGATACATCCCACTTTCTATAGTTTGAAATTGATGCTTGAAAATGGACACGTATGAGTATTTTCAAATAACTAGTCAAAATTCTACCAAAACATAAATTCTTGCATACAATACAACACGGAACAAGAACAAGAGCACTGCCAATAGTAACAGGTCTGGTTGGTGATTTGGCTGGATGTTGCCCAGACCTGGCTGTATGCAACAGTGCACACTCACAGCTGATTCAGTCACAACCACAACGCTGCAGAAAGGGAGTGTTCTATTCACTAGAACACAGGACCAAACTGCCCAGATTAATCTAGAGCCATATTACAAAAATGTGACCATCTGATTCAAAAAAAGGGAAACGTCATTGTGCAAACATACCTGATTAATAACTCATTGATTAATAATGGACATGATTTCAACAAATGACTCATCATTTTGAAGATTTAACTTTTTGTTTTAAAGAAACAGAAAACATTTTAGAGGCATGTGTTATGTTACCACATCTGGTGACCTTTGATTTAATATGTTACATTTCATTGTCCAAGGGACAAACAATTACCTTTTCTTTTTCAAGGCAGTCTCATTCATGTTTTCTGGACTCCTTTTCTGACATATGGAGAGTTACAGAGTGCACTGCAATCACTCTGCCCCTCAAGATCTGGGTGATGACTAAACATTGTGAACTCAGTCTAAGGTGTTGATGCTCAACACCACATTCAGCTGCATGCAGGCCAATCTGCTAGTTTCCAGTTCACCTCAGTACTGTGGATTCTCCACTTACAGCAGCAGTCGTGGACCCTTGGACACAGCCTCGGCGTGGCATGATTAAAAACAACCCGTCTATTCATTGTAAACGTTGCGTGGGCAGTGGCTGGTGGGTCAACCTTCGCCGACCTTCAAGGCGCTGATAAATTATTTTCCGAAAGGATTAGGTTGCCCGGTCGGAAACTGATCCTCCCTGGCAACGGATTGGGAGCCCCACGCCCATTCATCACGCCGACGGGAGGAGCGGAAAGAGGACCCATCCAAAGGAGACCCACCATAACACGCTGGAGATCAGAGCGCCTGTGCCAAATTAACTGCGGCTATTCAGGTCCCTCACAAAGAACGTCGGCATTTGAAAGAAAACGAAAGGGAACGGCGGGGTTGGGGGGAGGGCTCATGCCTCGCACTGCACGAATTAGCACTACAAATCCGCGGGACTTGTGCCTATTAATAATGCAATTAGCACTCCCCTGCCACGGCTGACCACCACGCTGACACCTGCGTGACGCAGACGGAGAGCTGCTGGCTCGGGCTCCGAACTCTCTCGCCAGGGCTTCCGCTGAGGCGTCCTTAACAAACCCGACCCCCCGTGGAGACGTGCGGCTCTGTGAAGAAAATATTCTTACATATTTGCCTCCCTCCCCCTTGGAGGCCAGAGCTGCGTTTTTCGCTCTTCTTGTCTTCTTGGTTTGGCAGGACACAAATGGAATTTGATATTACAGCAGGAGCGAGTAGGAACAGCTACAATTGGATTTGCTGAGGCACAGTGAAGTGTGTGCTAAAGGTTTGAGTCTGAGTGAGGAGATGCTCACCTTGGCTTTACAGAGTTCATCAAGGCTAATTTTTTTGTTTTTTGGCCTTAATTTTGGAAGACACATGAGTGAGCATTACATTTCCTGTAAATCTGACAAACTTTACTAAGCCCATCATGAAACTGAGGGAAATCAGCCGTTACAAAAATGCATTTCTCATAGTTAAGAACAGTACAGTTTTACTTGAAAATAGGGTGAATTAGAGATTGACCTTTTTCCTAAACTTAGTTGAAGTATGTATTCCATTTCCCCCAGTTTTGATACATTCATTAAATTCACTGTGGTCAGTCAAGCTAAAACAAGAACAAAAGAGAACAAGAAAGTTTCATTGCTCAAAGCGATGGACACAGCACATAGCTACCAAGGTTAGATACAGTACCTACCTTTTATTAAAAAAATAAAACTTTAAAAATCAATGTTATGGAAAAATGTGGATACCACCTTATTCCCTAAAGGCATTTCTCTATTGAATATTACTTGTGGGCTGCATATGAAGCAGAGAGAGTTAAATGAAATGCCAGTCACACAGAGTATCTGTAGACCTTCCTTTGGGCTATCTAATATAGTCCTTTCCCTGGGTTTATGTAAAATGTATCATGTATCCACATTAGGCAGCTTTGAAATATAAATGAAGGGATTCAGGCTTAAGGCTTTAAAAATCACTTTGCTGTCATCTTCTTACACAGAACGTTCTGGAACCGGGCCTGTAATGTCCGCAACTCTGAGCTCCTCGTGCAGGGAAGTGCCAAAAAAAAACCCGAGATAAGAATGAGGCTTGAGCGGTGTGGAAATCTCTCCACGTCCTTTTTTGTTCGTCAGTCCAGGAAATCGTATTTACGGCAATCAAACTCGCCTTTTGTGCGTGTTTCACACTGCGTCAGGCGCATTAGAAAGGCCTTGTTTGAAGATAGGTGGTTACATGTTGGTACAGCTCTGAAACCACACGATGGCAAAAACTCAAGTGCAGCAAACAGGCGATGAACATGCAGATCAACCCAAACACAGCCTCTGCTTGTAGGCCTTGTAGGAACAGTGAGTGTCCTTGGAGCTCCTCGTTCAAAGTAAAAGTTTTGCAATCAACAGAATACTCAACCCAATTAAAAATGAATGAAGCTAAAACAAGGCTTGGCATGTATGTACGGTTGTTCCACACACAGTTCCTTTGAGTTGTGAGTCTTTGGAAAACATCTTTTGTGTGTGCATGCATTTCTTGTTACTGATGCGTAAATAGCAATTGATGGATTGGGGACATTCTGTTATTTATGGTGACAGTAAACATGTTCCCTTGAACGAGAAGCGGGACCTGAAATGGCAGTAAACACGGAGCCTCGTGTGAGAGGCACTTCACACAGCTCAGAAGAGCTTGTTTACCTCTAGCCAGACCCATTAGATGGGTGGGAGCAGACATGTTCTATGGGGGAGGAAGGACAATCAAATTTTCTACAAAACAGGAGCCAAAATGGCTTCCACGGCATTGTATTACTCTGTATATACTGGCCAGTGCAAACATCAGGAAAAATAACAGTTGAAAGGGAATACAATACCGAAGAAATACTGCTTTTAAGGACAGTTTGCAGTCTATGGTTTTATTCAGTGGATTGATGGATGTATTCATTTCTAAGCTTTTGTTATTGTCAAACCTTGTCCTACCTTTCCCCCAGGAAATCATTTTAGTTTTTTTAGCCTTTTTTGTTGTCCTGATACTTTATGGAAATTGTGTCTGAAGCTTTGTAAAAACACATTGTTATAATTGTGGAAATATAATATGACATAGCTTCGCATTTGGTTAATCACTTAGGTGAGCGAAACAAAATCATATAGAAGGAAAGAGAGAAAAAGATAGAAAAGATAAAGGAGGAAAAACAGAAGTGGGGGGGATGCGGAATGGCTGCACTGGATTACTGTCATCCTTTTTCACATCAGCTGTTGGGTTTGGTGTCAGCATTTATCCTGTCAGATTACCTGTCCCTCTCTCCTCCTCCCTCCCCTTTTCTTTTCTCCCTGTAATTAATACAGGAGAACCGGGCTAATAGAAAACATGGACCATTGTCCTTCTATAGCATGTGATAGAGGTCACACAAGGTCATCCAGTATATTTATATCAACTATAACAGGCACTTGTTAAACTATATCATAGATAACAGAGGACATAGTCGCACTTTTTAATCAGAGGGGATTGAGCATGTCAGGACGTGGGTTTTGAAAAATGACACGCGCGGTTTTGGCTCTTAGTGAGACAAAAGCATGCACAGACAACAGACAGACATGGAACAATGGAGATCAATAGAACAAGAGGCTCAGGGGATCAATTAGGAAACGCTCGCACACAAGTGGCAAGACACATGAATGTACAGCGTATTGAGCTTGTGGATGGGTCGATGTTTCAGGTTATGAGGGAGCAGGTCCCAGGTGTCTCTCTGAAGCATAGCCCCAGCTCTTCCTCCCCCAAATCCCTCATGATCGATTACGGCATCAGCAACATCAGCATGGAGTTTCACTGGAAGTCATAAACAATTACTCCCTGATCCTCCGTACACACAATTATGACAGCACACAGAAAGAACACACATGTAATATGCAACCCAAACCAGTAGAGATGCACATTCTTGCCTACAAACACACACACACACACAAACGCAAACACCAGCGCATACACTCACAGGCACAGAATGTTCGCGTCTCCGAAGAGACACCTTGCCTGATCCAGTTACCATGACAACGGGGCCTAGCTTGTCTTGAGGAATTCTCTCGGCCTGCCGTTTGCCATCTGGGAGGCGAAGAACGCTCTTTGGGCCTATTACCAGACGCAGTCAGCGGCTCTGCCACGTGTCTCACTGGGTGCCAAACTGGCTGTAACCACACAGGCTTGGCTAGCCGAAATTCGTGGGGCCCTTCCAGCGCTGAGATTTGCTAGACTCTTCTATAAGGTCCTATTGTTGCTTGCAACAAAGCTGCAAACAGACAAGTACACTGTGATTGCGATTTTGAATATCAGATGAGCGCGAGTTTCCTCCTGATTACGCTGTAGTGCCTTGGTTCCCGGAAAGAAATATTGAAAGAACGATTTCATTTGCATTTTTATCCCTGTGTTCCTTCTTACTTATATGATAAACACCAAAGTCTTTTACTCCCACCGGTGATTACGATGCATGCCTATTACAGACAACCTGGCTGGAACAAAACGTTATTGCACATTGTACAACGCTGCAGATAGATTGAGATTCAGTTACGATTTGGTCAGAATGAATGACAACATTGTTTCAACGTTTTTGCAATGTTGTACCACCCAAAGACAGCAGTGCCTCAGACTGCAGGGGTTCCAAATCACAGCCTGGGTTTGGAGTTCTGCACGCGCTCATTGGATGCCACTCCATATCTCATTAGAACATTTCACTCCCAGTTCTCAGCTTGCTTTCTCTCTGGAGGTATTTGATTGAAACCTTAACATTCGGTGCCAGCTGTCACAGACTTGTTTATCCTAAGAGCCTAAGACGTTTTGTCTAGTGTTTGTTTGTTTGTTGTGAATTCTTTTCCCGCCGATTTAGAAATTCAAGCGTATTGTTAAGCTCTTGTGGAAAACTGTGAATTTCAGAATAGCTTTCTTTTCAGGCATTAATGTTGCTAAGTTTATATATTCACAAATGTACTTTATTTTGACAAATGAGACAACAGTGCAGAGGAATAAGAGGAGGATAAGATGAGAGGGAATTATGGCCAGAGCCTGCATCTGCTGAGATAAGCACAGTGGTAAGTTAAGACTGGCAGTTTTTGTTATTAAAGATATGCGTGGATGTTTATTAATGTAGCCAAAGTCACCACTTCAGCTTTAGGGTCTGCATTATGTAAAATCTCCCTCCGATATGCAAGAGAAAGAAGAATGATGAGCTTTAAAAATGCAAATGTATTTGAACTATTTTCCACTTAATCCTGCAGCAAATCTTCATCATTGAAATGAAGATCTGGACACAAGAAACGTTGTCTGTGCACACCTTCAACGCCCCTGGCTCATAATATGCCTTTAAGATGCATATTAAAACCATCTGGGATGCACTGTTGCATAAGTAGACAATAAGTAGATATAAAACTGATTTACATATTATATTTTTGTATGATAAAAAATGATTACATTGTTTCAGGACTGACGTAGCGCAACATATTATTGGATAGTTTTACATACACAAGTGATTCATAACGGACATTACCAATAACAAACACTGAGCATGAATACATGTTGTTTCTTATAGATAGAAAACACTTTTCTAATGTTCATTTTTAAAGGGGAATAATTGCAATTTTTGCATTTGCAGCAATGTGTTACAAAGGGCATGTTTATTAGTAGGAAGATTCATTGCGGGAGGGTGGGGGGCGGGTACTCTCCTGTTGCTGAGGAGGAGAGGGTTTTGTGTCAGCCCCTCCCTCAGTTTGTCACCCTGTTTGCTTCTCTGGCACAGAATCATTTTGTAGGGGCAGGGGTGGGGGGTGGCCGCCGGGGGAGCTGGGATATTTCATCTGTGCCTCGCTCCACTGTCCCTTTGTCCTTTGGAGTCATGCTGATCGGTGGTCCTGAGAGGAGAGATTCATTAGAGTTTGGTCTGTGACAAGGGCTGAGAGCTGCAATCTCCCTGACCTCCACAGCCCCCCGCTCCCCTCCCACCACCCCCAAAACACCCCTGCAAAAAACAGAGGGTACCCAACCTGCCACCTGGACATGAGAGAGTGTGTTAGTATGTGTGTGGGGGTGGGCAGGAAGTGAGTACACCCACAGGAGTCAGCTTGGTTCTCACTCTTGACCTCTAAAATCTCCAGCCACACCACAGATTTACACCCCCAAAAAGAAAGGCGAACTCCAGTGATATGGAGAGAACATGGTTAGAAAAAGATTAATAAAACAAACAAAAATGTAATTCTTTTTTTCCCCAGACTCTCAATGCATTTTGACTAGAACCCCAGATGAGGAATTAAGGTTCCATTTTCATTCCTCGCTGAAACGTTTGGAGTTCGGCGATGCATGAAATCATTTAAAAATGTGCACATGTAAGACAGTATGAAAAAATAACACTCAGCATTCAGTTCCTTACTGGAAGTTAAAACCCCCTCAGCATCGAGTTTGGAAATGTCTAATAAACTTGGGCTTAAGCTTGACACACGGCTGGTCTGTTGCCATGGCGATCAGAACAAAGTGAGTCTTCATGGAATAATAAAACGTAATGAATTTTTATATGATACAAAACTTTGCAAAAAATATGTTTATGTCTCCCTCAACAGGCCCAGTTTGTTTTAAAATATTGAATATGATCACATGCCCAGGTCTATTCACCTTGTAATGGTGAAAGTAAAAACAGAAAAGCAAAACAGTACATCGAGGAACATGGGCTATTCAGAGAATATTCAGTTGCACAAACGGAGGAGTAAAATGCCAGACAAACCATTGGTGTGTCCATGCCAGTCTTTTCACAAAGACACAGCTGGCAGGTTCGATAACGGTAATGTGCAGCAGCTCGGCTGGTTGCTAATCAGCCTCAGCTGTGCTTTCGTATATGTAGCACTGCTGCTGACTGTGAGGCTGAAGGCCTTCCAGATTTTGAGCAACAGGAGCCAAAGAGTAGTCACAGCCCTCTCTGGTCTTTGCCCTTCACCTGGATTGCATCAAGAGGGCTGTAGCACCATAGTCAGGCCAGTATTATATATGAAAAATATATTTTAGAATAAGAGCAAACCTTGGGCTAATTGTAAGATATTATACAGTTACAACTCTCTGCATGTAGTCTTTTTAGGTCCTAAGATTGTAGAACAGGTAAAAACGTAGGGAGAAGTGATGATGTCTGCAGAAGAGACATTTTTCAGGGCGGTGTAAGATGTTTTGGAGAAGCTGTGGGGCATAAATGACTGCGACAAGCTGGCAGTTTTCATCCGAGACGGAACGTCTGCAGAGACTTCGGTGGCAACAAATTAATGAGAGGATACTGGTTATGGCAGGGATTCCATTCACAGTGGATTGAATTAGAGTTGATCACATCATCGACACAAAGATCTAACTCCAGTCCGGAATTAGAAGTAGAAATAATATTGTAAGGCTTGGCAAGCATGTAGCTACCCTTATGTGGGTTTGTTTTTATTTTGGCTGCAGGGATAGTAAATATGTACTTATGTAATTTACTTTAAAAGAACAAACTGATGACACTTAAGTTAATTTGCATCGCTTACACATTCCATTTCTCTGTGTGATTGTCCATTCATCTGTCCACCTCAGCTGTTATCGCACAGAATAATTACAATATATATGAGTACAGATTTACTTTGCAGAAGTGATGCTCCTTTGTTCTTCATCTGTATAGTCATATATATTCATGAAAATCACCGTGTCTCTGCTTGTAGCTATGTGTACCACGCTTAGCCTTTGCTTGGGAACCTTACTTTTTTTGTTAATATACTTTGTTATTCTCAGCATGTGTAAACTTCCACATTCAAATTTTATGTTATTATACATTTCAGTACCAACGATACCTCCTGAGTGTTGAACTGATAATTGTTATGCGAAGAGAATTGTTATGTAATATAGAAAAAATGAGCTCTCAGTACAGCTCATTTAAAACTACTGAACAGTGTCACTGTACTCCCTTTAATATATTACTTATTGAGCATTGTTTACCCAGAATGAGACATATTAATACCTAATGCACCTAATGTAAAAATATGCAGTCATATAGAGTATGTTTAACATAAAAATGTACTCTGTGATTTGGTTTCCCTTTAAGAGCAGTTCTTAGTTATTTGTCAATAAGTGCTTTTCACAAAATCTGTGGGGAGAATGTAGCTATGTCTACATGAATGGATCTCTCCATGACACAATGTAACCTCTGCCAAAGAGATGAATCATTATTCTCTCATAGAACCCTCTAGGAATAGATTCATTCTCAATTAACCACAAAAAGGAAAGGGAGGAAGAAAGACTTTGACAGAATGCCATCCAGTACGCTTCGTTTGAGATCTTCAATCTCCATTTCTCCCCTCTGCCAGCAGTCAGTCATGAGGAAGTCCAAAGTGTGCCCTGCTCAAAGTACATCTCTCTTACCAATCATAAAAGCCACTAAGTGCTTTTCAATCGAGTCCTTCATATCTGCGAACCAGTCTTTTCCAGCTGCAAATGGATTGATGTCCTTACTGTGTTTCTTTTGTTCTTATTTTTTATTTGTTTATTATGTTGGAGCACACTGCAACAGCTCCACCAAGTCAATTTTGGTGAACTTGTCAAACTCTCTGAGAAGCAAAAAAGCCTGTTTGAGCTGAAGTTACAGATAAAATGTTGAGTGAAGGACTAAAAGTGACTGCTGCTGGTTTGATGATAACAGGGATGTGATTCCACTGGATGGTTGAAGGGTCCATCACAGTTACATCAATGGTTTTCCAAATCTGAATATTCGAGCTTGCCCCACAACCCATTAATTTGGTAGTAGATGAACAGCCACAACCAATTTTTTTCTAACTGCACAATTGAGAGAAAATAAGAGAACAAAACAGAGACAGAACCTGAAAGAAAGTTAGATAGAAAGACAGAGAGGAGGGGGCATAACTGTAAAGTGAACCAACTGTGAGAACCTGCAGTTAAGAGATATTGCACAACACTCAAACTCAACCACATGTACATAGCTGCATGTTATCGGGAAAATGTGATTATATCCTCTTTAGAGACCTTTGTGTTATGACACAGTCCTGCATTTTGAAAGTCCTATTTTCATTTAGAAAAAAATATGTCTGACCTAAAGCAACATTCGGCTATTTTAATGTTGTGACAATTAGCTATGCATTAGGAATGCGAGTGCATGATAACTTGGAAAAAAACCAATACCAAATGAAAATAGACATGTAAATTATATATTATATATTGTTATATATTATGATTATATAATGTCTGAGCAATTATTTGTTTCTATGGAATTTTACTTGTGCTGTGACTCTAGAAGTAAGCAAAAATTCCAAATGCAGCACATAGCCTTACATTCTCATTTCAGTAAACATAGGTAGAATATTCATTTTGCATCAAAATCACAGAAATGTACCATTTCTTAATATCATAACATAACAATTTAGAGTTAGGAACTGTCCAGCTACAGCATACTGCTTTTTCACAATTTTACACTCCAATGGGAATGTGGTGGTGGAGCTACTATATTCTGACCCCAACAGCATAGTTCCTAGTATCCGCTGCTGTTTCAAGCTGCAGAAAAAACCGCATTCACATACCTCTGCTGAATGTCTCCAAAACACATCTCATAAACTCATGCTCCATCCCATTTTTTGAGAATAGATGCACTCAACCAGAGAGAGAGAGATACGGTAATTCAAACATACCATAAAATGGAACGGAAGAAAGGCTAAATAATTTGAAAGCATTCGCCTAAGAAATTATTTTCATAGGTTTGCTGCATTGTCATCTGATGGTAAAACCCAAATATGAGTGCATGCTATTCTTTGCGGTGATATTTAGACTGTCTGAGGTTGAAGGAACAGGCAGGAGGCGTAAGAATTATTTGAATTTCCTAGTAAACCACTAAATTCATCTTGGTTATGGGAGGGGAGAAGGGACAAGGAGAGACCCCGTCTGATCTGACACAGAAAGGTTGTGGCTTGCATGACCAAATAAGATGATTTTGAAAGGCATGTGGTGTAGATGAATGAGAGCGTTTCAGGAATGGGGGTCCCATGGGGGTACCTGATGTGGTTCATGCACAGTTATTGCAAATGGCTTCATTATTTTAAGGAAATGGCACTGACCACCATCCCACAACCTGAGACATAAAGTAGCAGGGCGGATGATTCTGGGAAGACAAGAAAACATTTTGGCAAAGGTGTAAGTGAAAAAGGCAAAGGATTGACTTCCTTCTTTTCTGGGAATGTGGGTCCCAGGTGTGCATATCGGTATGTCTCAGCCCGAAAACAACATTGAGCGCCAATCCAATCCGATCCAATCCCAAAATGGACTTACTCATTATCACATATTGTCAGGCAGTTGGCTGATCCCGGGTTTCAGCCCCTTGCCTCATTGACCTTTGTCATCAGAGCCAAGTCAATCCACCTCTCAAACTAGCGGGTGTTTGAAAGCTCTCAGTAAGATGAGATGTAACTGAAGCAGGTCTCTGAAGACCACCTCATACTCGTCAAGGATCATGGAGATCTAATGTGTTCACGCTGTTTCAAGAATGGTCTGTCCCCACCAGATCCTTGCCCTCTAACGGTAAAGTAACAAAATAATTCACTCACTTCTCATTTAGTAAATTTAATTTGGTTGCAGTTTTCATGCCATTAAAAAACACTCAGCCAAGATAAAAAAAACAGTTGTAATAAAGGACATATTTCACAGTACAAATGACAGTCAAAAAAACATTAACAAAAATAATAATGCTAATATAAAGGCCTTCTGAAGAGCTTGGCCTTGAAAGTTATTTTTTATATAGTAATAAATATGAAATGCAGTGCTGAGAGTAATACTGAAAGAAAAAAATAATTAAAATGGCTCTCTGTAAAATTGTGTAGTTGCTGGAATGTGCAAGTCTTCATGTCTCCTTTTGCATGTTTTGTGTTTGAAGAATTTTTGAAAACCCTGTCTGCTTTTATTCCATATTTTGGCTCAGA
Organism: Albula goreensis; assembly: GCA_022829145.1. Classification (NCBI taxonomy): domain Eukaryota; kingdom Metazoa; phylum Chordata; class Actinopteri; order Albuliformes; family Albulidae; genus Albula; species Albula goreensis. The sequence continues at coordinate 17,660,694 of CM040762.1, forward strand.
GTGGATGTATTATTAACTGCATTGGTTATTTGGCTTCGCTGTGCTCCACAGATCCACAGACAGACATGTATGCATATAACGGACTCACACACATGCGGTATTTGTAATTTGGTTGTAATTCTTCAAAAGCTCCACTGTGAGGAACTCCTTTTGCCGACTCTTCATGAGTGGGTGATTAAAAAACATCCTATTGTTATCAAAACATTGGGGGTGTGATATTACTCTGGCTGACACATTGGCCCCTGCTGCCCACCACTGGTCAATCAATCAATCAATCAATCAATCAATCAATCAGTCAGTCAGTCAGTCAGTCAGTCAGTCAGTCAGTCAGTCAGTCAGTCAATCAAGCCAAGATTCATTGTGTATGGTGCAATTTCTATGTTCATACATATGGATTTACACTACACCTTTTTCAGACATATTTGCTTATTTATTTACATATGTGGGCAAAAAAAATAAATTTGCAGTATGTAATGATAAACATTAATCCTCACATTGGCACAGACATGCAAATGCTGTGTAGAAAAGGGGGTGGTGATAGTTTTGTCACACGATGAGTCAGCGCCTCCCTTTGAAAACAGCTTCTCTTCCCCCTTCCCCCTTCCCATTCTACCCAGCTGAATCGAGATAGAAACAATCCCACTGTTTGCTCAACACTTTAGCGGAGAGCCTGGAGCTTTTATTCTGAGATTATGACGGTATCTATCTCCCCAAGCAGATAAAAAGCCCCACCGCCACTGTCCACAGGTCAGATAGAGGCTTCAGACAAACAGGTGTGCCTTTTGAAAAAGGGTTATCTCAATCAGGGCGCTAATCCCTTTGATGCGCAGCATGTCAATGTGCGCGTTTGGCTGTCGCCGCAGCCTCTACCTGCATTTTTAAAAATAGAACCTGGGGCACGTGCAGTCAGCGGAAGAGCTCACGTTCTTTCTTGCTCAACGGTGTACCGGCAGGCAAGGGCACAGTGTCGGGACTTCTTTTCCGTTTCTAAGAAATCCGTCTCTGCTCCCAGAAATAGTCGCGTGCCGCTGTTTTCTCTTGGCCTGCGGGGCTCTGTAGCAGCTCTGCCAAGGGAACTCACCTTCAGAATTTCCACAGAGAGCAGAGCGGATCAACGGAGGGTGACTCTGCACCATGGACCGATTTAGGCATTCTTAGTGCTTTGGGGGCACCACCTACTGTGTTGCTATTTGTTTGGTCTCACTTGAAAGAGTATCTCTTGCATTTTTTTTGCCCCCAATTATCCAAAACATTCACCATTTATCTCTCATGAAGTTTATCCCTTGTAAATAGATGTCTATACATATACACTAATGTGAAGCACTGTGCGCATTCAACTCCATAAGACTGTATCTTCTTGAGTTATCAACAATTCTTTAGCAGAACCTTGAAGTCTTATGTTGTTTTTTTTGGAAAAATGTACTGTTTTCTAGTTACACAAATGGAGGCTCTCATGCATCTCTCATAGGACAATTGTGTCTCATAGGACATCGAAGGAAAGTTGTGTCTCGTTGGACATCATAGGGAAGGACTTAAGCAGTCACATAAAACCCAGCTTTATTAATAGTCTCTGGTTCTTACATTTACCATAATATCTATGTGCATACATTTGAATATATTAGTACATGATTAAATAATGTCTTATTTGTATTACTCAGGTGAGTTTTATTTGGTTGAGACACATGTGGAGTAATTAAAACCCCACAACAGTTTATGGCAAGTTTATTTAAATGGGCATGAGGTCTGCTCTGAGGAATATGAAAAAAGATCAAATGCAATGTTATTGGCCTCTTCCTGCTGGCGTCCATCTCTGCTGACTCTTAATTAACATCAGAAAATATCAGGCTTTGAGCTGAACAAGCCCCTTGTTATCTATGACCTCTGAAAACAAAGGCAAACTGGTTCCCTCTAAACACTTCACTTCAAGGGTGCTAATTACCAAACAGAAGGGGGAAACTGCAAGGAAGTTGAATAATCCAAAAAATGAAGAAGTTGTGATATTTTCTGTTAAAATGATGGAAAATAATGTGTATTTACAAATTATGACAGATAAAGTAATCAGAAATGTTTCCAAGAGAACTAAATGGGAAAAGGGTATTTCCACTGAAAATTAAGAAAAGACATAAGATGATAGTCCTACCTCCAAGAAGTGAAAAAATACCATGCTTTCTAAATTTCTGATTTTTTTCTCTTAAAATGACAGAAAATCGTTAAATTTCCAAAGTATGATAGAATAATTCATCAGACATGTTTCCAAGAGAACAGTGTATTTTACTGAAAAACAAGAAAAGACATTAGACTATGGTCTTGCCTCCAAAAAGTGAAAAAATGGGATGCCTCCTAAATGTATAGGATTATACATCCTATAACTGCAAGACATAACATAACATATTTCAAAATTCTGACCCCACATCTTTCTAAAGACCCAGTCAACCAGCTGATGATGCTGAAGTCGTCAGGATTATAATCATAGTACTTGTGGCCTTCGGCAGGGAAGGAATGTGCGAAGGAGAGGAAACGGCAGGAGGGAGAGCGCTGGGGACAAGGGGCAGAAATAGCTGCAAGAGATAAGAGACCTCGTCTTGCCGGACGTCTTTTCTGGCGCTGGCACCAAGCCAGATGCATCGCTGTCGTTGAGATGACGGCGTGCCCTTTGACGTTGAGTCGCTCGGCTGAAGACTGTCATCCCTGTGCCGAGGGAGCAGAGGTTGGCGTGGGAAGGACTAAAAGGCAGGCCTTTGTGCAGCCGGGTGTAATTGCGACCATGGTATAACCTTCTGAGCCGTTTATGTACTTGCCAGCCAACGAACGCCACCGCTGCTTCCATCACCAGAGCAAGCTGTCACCTAGCCCGTCCCTAGAGAGGATATGACATCAGGTAAGGGTTGCTCAGCGACCCTTGCCCACTCACTGCCTGTCCACTGTCACGAGAGATTAGTCCAGATATAAACACCTACCATACACCAGTATATTTACACATTTTATGAATTCCATTTTTGGCAGCATTATCTGTTAGTTCTCTCCATTATCAATGTTATGAATCACATCTGTATGATATTAAGTATATTCCAAAATGATTTATTTCAAGAGAATGTTGCATAGCTAATTTTCCAATTTAATCCAATGTACTGACTGTGTTGTTTGCCTTGACTGTTGTGTTTCCTCACGTGGTTTGAGCGTATCAGCATCATGGTGATCTTGCTCAACTGTGTGACATTGGGCATGTACCAGCCCTGCGAAAACATCGACTGTTCCTCCGACCGCTGCCAGATCCTACAGGTGAGTGCTTGACTTTTGTCTCTGTGTTCAGTCTCAAGATTGTGGTTTTCCTGTGATTTTAAGGGCTCTTTTCCCTTTTGGTTATAAGACACGTGGGCCCTCTTCTTTCTTTTGTTTCCTCTTTTGTCTTCACTAATTTTAACATACTTTTTGTTCAGTCTAAATGCTAAAATGGAACATTAATCATAACCATGCAGTGTGTATTCTTAATTATTCCAAAAATATAAATGGTTTTGTTTGTTATTACATTGTTATTACTATAATATAGTATGTTTTTCTGCCTTAATGTCCCAGCATATATTTCTAATACCCATGCATTTACTGGCCATTTCTTAACACACACTGTAATAACTGATCCTGGTCATATGAAAATCTTATTGCTTTCTGCCCAGCAACCTCTCTTGTAGGATTCATGTCGGGTGTTTAAATTATCATTTACAAATGAATAATGGTTTGATAAGCAAAACTTCCATTTTTCCTGCAGGGTTTCATACAATTATTTTCAGTCCTGGTTGTAAATGTCACCCATTTAAATGCTTTTGCTATTGCTTAAGATTAAGAAGAATATATGCAGACAAGTGAAAGTATAATTGTGGTCGCTCAGTGAATGTTAAATTGATCTGTTGTTGCATTTTTGTTTCTCAATATTACTGATGCATTTGTCACCTGGGATGTTTCTCTGTTCAGCTGCAAGTTCATTGGCAATCTAACACAGCTCCGAGTCCGTTCTATTTTAAGCAATCCTACATTAACAGACAGGCAACTAAGTGCCAGTAAAGCCACTTTGAAACTTTGTTGGAGCTGGCATTGACATTCTAGCCATAACAAGCCACGATTCCCCCAAGGTTAGCGGACGAGGTCTGCGAAATGTCACAGGCGGCATAATTTAGCATGACTCTTTACCATGTGGTCCTCCTGGCAATGGGATGAGTGGACGACATTGCTTAGTCATGCCTCAGTCTCCCCCGCCTCCCCCCTTTACTAGCCGCCCTCTTGTTTCCATGACTGCCATTTGACTGGGGTCGCGTCGCTGGTCCCCTGATGTGAGAGACACTGGAAACCGACGTGGTGGATGTTAAAAATGGATACACGGTATGCTGCCGACAGAGAAGACTAAACACAGAGGACCGTGAGTTCTGCTAAGATCTGTTTTCAAGTGTCAGGACAAAAATAAGACGGAACCAAGGCTGAAAACAGAAAACGACAGAGGCGGGAGAGTTAATTGAGATTTTCTTTTTCCTTCCCCTTCCATCCGCTGTGCACTCGCTTCAAGCAGAGTGCCATATGTCGCATGTCGAATGTTGCCGCGACTGACGGAAGACTGGGTGCAGGACGGGTGCCAGGAGAGCGACGTGCATCCCATTCAGGCAGGGCCGCAGCAGACACGCTCACGCCCACTAGCTCCTCCCAGATCACCAGCGCCCTGTCGCCTGGCTCACTTCAAAATGGAGAGCAATCTCAGAAATTGGAGCATTTAGCATCGTTACTGGGTTTTGTGAAAATCACCCATTTCTGAAGGATGAGGGAATTTTCAAGCAATGGGGATAAAAGAACAGCATGCTTGCCATTGGTAAATACATGGGGGAAACATATCGAATAAACCCTGGAAACTACTGACTACTGGTCAGTAGTACTGTTAGTAGTAAAACAGATTAAATATCTTTGTTTCCTCCATCTGGTCATGTTGCTAGGCAGTATCACCAGAGACTCAGGACATTTCAACAAGTCATCCCTTTACGTAATGAGACCTCAGAGTGCTATAGTACCATTGAAGCAGGTAAAGACTTGTCTGTGAAAACAGCCTTTGTTCAAACAGGCAGTATTTGTCTTAGCGATAGGGGAATTGTTGAAGAGGGACCCGGCAACACTGACTTTGCATGTCGCTGTCTCCATGCTGACTTTCCCTCTGCCTTTCCGCAGAATGAGAAAAGCCGCAATGCGAGATTTCATTCTTTCGGAGGAGTCGAGGCCGAGACAGACAGTGAGATTGGTGGGAACGTTTCTCGGAAAAGGCGGGTTCGCAATCATTTCCCGCATTCTACCAAATTTAATTAGGCCCTCACAGGGCTCCATTTGCAGAGAAAATTATTCGTTTTAGAAAAAAAAGATACACAAAAGTAATTACGCCCTTGACAAAATTGTACAATTCAGCACAACTTGTACTCCCTCGGTATAAATGGTGGAGGCTGATGGTTTTTAATGAGCGGGCGAAAAACCACTTGCAGCAGCACGAATGTGCTGGTTTGTCTGTTGCTTCTGACTAATGGCTTGATTAAACCGACATTTTCATGCAGTCCACTCATTTTGACTGTGTTAGAAAAGGCTGATTCACCTGCAAAGCAGCAAGGTTTTCCATCTAGTGTAAATGGGCAATAATTTGAAGACAAAAAAATGAAGATTTGATAGCGTCGTCCTTATCAACAAATGTTTATTTCTTAGCTTCCCAGTGTAGCTTGGCTAAATAAATGATCGTTCAGTAAGAAGAACACAGGTGATTAAGCTAATAAAAATTTGAATAAAACTGATAATTGGAAAAGGTAAATCAAATAAGGAATGTACAATGTCAAATTACATGTCAAACAAAATAAATGAAAATTCAATAACCTATTTTAAATTACATTTTTTAATGATTACATATAATGAATACAAAAATGAAAATGAAATAGCTAAGTCCACATGGCTTGTATTTACTGTGGTTTGTGGCCTTTTCTGTGAAGATATTGATGGATAACAACAGATACCTGTGGATGAGACTTCTGAGATCTCTCACTTAGTTTGAGCCTCACACATCATCAGGGAACAAGCACCAAGTTCAGTGTTTGGTTGGAGACCCTGATCATCTTCTGTGTGAATGGACGGTTTTATTTCCATCTCTCGTCGGATGTGCACTTGCGAATAGCTGTGCTTCACCAATGTCTTTCTCTTTTCTCCTTCAGGCGTTTGATGCATTCATCTACATCTTCTTCGCGCTGGAGATGGTGGTGAAGATGGTCGCTCTGGGGATCTTTGGCCGACGTTGTTATCTAGGAGACACCTGGAACAGGCTGGACTTCTTCATCGTCATGGCAGGGTAGTTACCCTTTTTTTGGGTCTCCTCCCTTTTCTACAAATTTGGAAAGGACAGTCATATTCATTAGTCACATGCATTACTACAACCTATGCAAACATTTCTGGAGAACATAGACAAACACATGTTCTTCTAGCTGGTGTAATTCATCTAAGATACAGCTTTGTGGAGACAGACTGTCGATACTTTATTGCTCCATGGATGTTTCTAGAGATTGATGATATTCTCAGAGACTGCACCCCTCCCTCCCTGGGCAATGCTAAGTCTATTTATGTGATGCCTGGCACAGTCACCATTGGTATGGTCTGAATTGTATAACAGACTGAGCAGGCCTATACACATAGTGAAACAATGTTTTAACCTTGTAGCCCCAAATAACCCTCTTTCCAATGTGAATCGCAGTTAAAAGTCTGACCAGCAGGTATGAGGTAGATATCCTCTATCAGTGGATTTCAGTGCTGCTCTTTATCTCTGGGGTTCTGGTTTTGTTCTCCCTCCCTCCTGAGTTTCCCCTTTAAAGAAGCAGGCTTTGTGTTAAAGTCACCGTCTGTTCCCCGAAATCACTGAGAGCATGATCAAATGGGGCCGTCACAGCAGGGCGTTTTGTTGGCTCACCAACATGCAACAGCAATTTTATCAATCTTTGTCAGTCAGGGAGCAGAGATTTAGTTTGATTTTCTTAGTTTTTTATTTTAAAAAGCTTCTTTCCTTTTTTTGTTAACACCCCCTCCCCAACCAACATATACCCGTAACCCTCACTGGTACCTCTTTAGCGATATAGGTTGATATAGACTATTAGAAGTTAGATCAATGGAATGTAATAAAGTATTGACTTTTGTGTGTTGTATAGAATTTCCCTATGACCAGCTACATCGATCTGTGACACTAATAACCATACGTATATAACTCTAGGAAACTATACCCTGTGAGACCAGGGTGGACAGCTTGCTTGTTTCTAGTGTTGTGCAGAGATTCACGGAAGTGCTCTGAGACCAGTGAACCATAAACTTCTGAGACTGAAGCAAAAACAAGAGGTATCATTAGTTATAATTAGCACTCTGGAAGACTGTAAGACCTTTTGAATAGAACTGAGGTTACCTTGGTCAAACATAGGATCCAATGGGACCCAGATATTTCATTTAATGGTTGTGCACTGTATTGATAATTGATGACTTGTCATCACAAGCTGAGCCCACCCCAAGGCTGTCTTGATATTCTGAAGGTCCCTGCTGCACTTTGAGAGTCATCTGCATGGTCCTGTTTGCAGTTCGGAAAGTCTTCTGGCAGGTGGATAAAACACACACACACGATCAAAAGACCCAGTCCTGTGACGATGGACCACATTCCTCTGTAGTCTAACTTTAGTGCACACAACCAAAACCCAGCTTGCACTTCCGCTTTTCTCGCTATGGGGGTTGCAAACCTCTGACAGCGACGACACCACATACCCACTATAACGGTCCAGGGGTGGGTACATGCTCCGGTTCCCTGCCTCAAAAGTGCACTGGTGCCTCTCCCGGGATCTACCCTCCGCAATCCCAAAAAAAAAAAAAAAAAAACACAACAACAACAACCGGGGTATCACACATGGAGTGTTCTGAGGGAACCGGTTAGCGGGTCAGAATAGCTTTGGATTTTTTACGGATCAGTGGTGAGCCCTCATCTCCAGCAGCCGCTGTTCTAACCTGTGGCATTTCTCAACCCCCCACCACCCAACCCCAGAAGCTGCTCTCAGAATAAAGACTTCATTACACATGCATTACTGAACAGCCCTCTGCCGCTCTCCACGGCTCCCCTGTCAGCCTCCATCAGTACCTGCCTATTGATTTGATATTTCACACACAAAGGCCCACAGGAGAATGTGCCATCCACATGAGGGCCTTGTTCAACGACAGCAAACAGCATTTGGGCACACACATGGCGAACAGAGGCTGTGGTTGTGTTAAACTGATGCTACAAACCAGGCACTGATTATCTAATGTGGTGTCATACAAAACAAAAGCATACATGTTTGAAGTCATGATTCAAAATGTAAATATACTGCTAAGCTAACATCTTTGACAATGTGTTGACTCCCATTGATCATTTATTATTGAGGGGAAAAATTGTTAGTACTCTAACATTGTTAGAACTAATATTTAAAAAAAAAATGTCTTCATATTAAGGAAAAGGATCACATACTTTACAAAAGCGGAGCTGGGAGAGAAGGGGGATAGGAACAATAATAGAAATGGAGGGGTGTGTAGGAGGAACAGAGAGTGGAGAGAGGGAAAAGAATGGATATTGGTAGTTTGACGTGGTTGGAGTGGGTGATAGACAGAAAGGGATTAATGCACTGTAAGAATCGGACATGGAGACTGAGAGAGAGAGAGAGAGAGAGGAGTGGATCAGATAGGTTAGGCAGTCCAGTCCTGGCACATGGCTGCCACTAATGAAGTGTTGTGATGGGTCTGAGTGGCAGCTAGCTGCTGTTTCCCCATCCTTGCCTTGTAGGGGATTCTGTGCTATAATATCAGTGGTATTTTTTATGTATACCCTCACCTTTTACATTGGTTTACATTTAGCATATTATTACTCTATGTGGTGAGTTTTTGTTAAAAAGAAATCAATTGAGGTAAGCCACTGAAACAGTAGCTGTGCCCCATCGTGGGATTCATACCTGCATCAGGCTAAAGTATTCAGGCAGGAAGAAAGGGGGGTTCAAAAATAATTTAGAAAAAAGTAACCCTTACATCAAGTTCTGAACCTTGGCATGGTGAAAGGTGAGCGAAAGCATCACCACTCTTCTGTAGAATATCCAGAAGGGCAGGGCCTACATCCCAGCCTGACCATGGCTCTCTTCCAGTGTGTGTGGACAGCTCTCCATGGCTGGTGCTGGACAGGGTGTCCAGATTACTTGGACCCAGAATGAACAGCCTCTTCCAGTGGAGCGAGACGGGACTCTGAGAGCAGAAGTGATGGAGACCAGCTCACGGAGCACTTAGCCAAAACAGTTCAGGGACAAGAGGGGACGAAGGCTTGGATTCCATCAGATTCTGTCATCTTCTGTTAATATTGACTTACAAATGCATGCAAGCGTTTGTTAGTGTGTTTGTTTTTAATTATTCAAAAACACTCAGTTTTCAGAATTACATTTGGGGATTCCTAAACTCTCCAAACCACGTGTGTGAAAAAATAAGGTTCTATATTTCACAATTAATTTTTAACATAAATAATAATTTGCAAATGTTATTATGTAATAGGAATTACATTTAGGTCACAGTAACAGGAAAATGAGGAAGATTATGATGAGCTGAGGGAAGGCCAGAGAGAAAAAGAGTTATAGAGAGAGATGGAGCAAGCAGGCAAGAGATAGATGTCTAATATAGTAAACACTAAGCATAATTATGTGTATCCATAAATAGGGATGCAGTGAGTGAGAATGAGAAAACAAGTGAGAGGGAGGAATACGCCCCTAATCAGAAGAGCCACAGAAAATATGACATTTATCTTAATACTCATTTCTTAGTTGCTCCATTGAGTGCTTCATGGAGCACATTTACCAGAATGTTTGTGTGTGTGTGTGTGTGTGTGTGTGTGTGTGTGTGTGTGTGTGTGTGTGTGTGTGTGTGTGTGTGTGTGTGTGTGTGTGTGTGTGTGTGTGTGTGTGTGACGGGGAAAAGACAGGGAAAGTAAGACCTCCAACCTGGTTTTATATTTCAAAGAATCATTAAATTAGCAATTAAAACAATTTGGACTGGTGGTGGGAGACTGTGACAGGCGTATATATATATGCAGTCTGAAATTAAAGCTGACAGTCACCCACAAGTTCAGTGTCTCTTTTCCCAAGGCATAGCAAATGTGCCACGTTTTGCCTCTCTATCATACGGCTTCAGTGCACTGTGCTATCATACTCAGTATTATTTTTATATGTATCAACCTTTCATTATATGAATAGAACATTGTTTTATGGGATATGCAAGTTTCTGCAGCTCCTCCTTCTATAGCTGTCTCCCTATCTCTCTTTCTCTCTCTCTCTCTCCCTCCCTCTCTCTCCTTTTGAGGATGTGTGGGAGGTTTGGATTTTATGTCTGACACAGGATTATTCATTTTGGGCCTATGCACTCTGTAAAAACTGGGTATAAATATTATGTGATTGTTTTTTCTGTTGGGGCAAGCAGAACCAGCAGGCTGTATCTCAAGAGGAAACATAACTCAGAGTGGTGGGGTGACAGGGCCCATACCGGTGTTAAAGGGTATTTATATCTCACCCCAGAATTTGGTCTGTTGACAAAACAGTTTTTATTATGGGTTCTGGAACGGCTCCAGGCAGAATCGCCATGCGGGTGGTGACCGAGCGGAAATGCAAACAAGAGGTGAAGGTTAAGAGGATGGTCCGTGGCTAGACAGCTTAATGGAAACACAAAATTGTGATACACTATATGCTACAAACAAGACTACTAACGACTGAAGCCAGAACAACAGCAGAAGAGTAAAACATGCAATGGGCATCTTCTCAGGTCTCTCTCTCCCTGCCAAAGGCGAAACAACTGTTTTAGGCCTCAGGCAACACCTGGGCTGATCACCACTAGCCTCAGCTGTGTGTGTCTGTTTGTGTGATTGCTGCTGTCCATGGTACTGAATATATGCCAGGCCTCAGCAGGCTACAGGAGCAGCTGAAATCCTTTTCTGTTGTTCCCCCAAGACTTTGTGCTTTTCAAACCTCAATGAGCTCATATGTATTGCATGACATATAGAAAAACTAAAAGATTATTTATTAAAGTATTTGCTTGAGATAATTGTGCACATGTAGTCGTGAATTTGATGTAAGTAAAAGACTTTAACGTCATGGTTTTGAGGCCATGAAAGGTTGAAAGTGGATCGCAGTGCTAGATGATGCAGAAATGGTTCAGACTTAATGTGAAGCTTTGAGGGAATTATAAAAGAAAGCCGAGGGACCTTTCAAAGTTCAGAAATGATGACCAGTGCAATATTATGCCAGCCAGGCGTGATATTTTTGCAACTGTTCTGGGTTCAGTTTGATAGGTCTCTTTATTGCATCTTGTTTTACCAGAATACGGTACCCTCAAAGTTTTATGGCATTGTAGTAAAATCTTGGAGGGGAGTCATGCTTTTGTAATACTGAGATAATGATTTGTTTAATTTCGCTTTGCGAAAGCTTTAGATTAACCCCCATATGGAACTCCAATAAATACCCTTTTGTTCTAACACTCCCAGACAAGCCTAGCCCAGGCTGCTCATTTTCAGTGCACTGTATTAGGATTAATCCTACACTCAGGCATGTAGAGAGAAGATACTTCTTACAAGTGAGAGGGATTTATTGGCTGGAGCAGTGCCTTGGGAGGAGGAGCATGCTCAGTATGTGTTGCTGATTGGGCCCATCGGGGTGTAGAAGTTCCGAGGATTCGGCTGATGGGGGTGATGAAGCCTTTTCGGTCTGGCGGCCAGGATCTGGCCTGCTGGCTATCGGGCCTCGGAGGACTGGAAGAGGGGTCAGCAGTGGTCATCATCCAGAGGCCCCAACGGCAGCAGAGTGTCATGGATACGGTTCCGCTGGGGCCCCCAGGGGCCAGCGATAGATCTGGCCAGAGCACAATTACAGTTTTGTTTTTGTCACGATGTGGGAGATGCTGCTCGGACACTCTGTGCCTGTTAGCCGAGGCTCGGCTCGCGAGGTGTCACAGAGCGTAACGCTGTCTCTCTCTCTCTCCCTGTCGTTAATCCCCCTGCCGTGCTGGGGAAGAATAGAGAAGTGATATCTCTGGCTGCAGCCCCAGCTTACACCTCCCTCCTAAACGCTCCCTCTTTTCTCTCCCTGGTTCCCTCGCCCCAGATTAACACCTCCCCGTGAGAGAGAAACACAGGGATGATGGGATAGAGGGGTGGAACAACAGGCCTGACAAGGCCTTCGCATGCTGGGACACTTACACAAGCATGCCACATGCATGCATGTAAACACACATGAGTATAAGAGCAAAATCCATGCACGGACATACCCACACACACACACACAATGTACATATACACAAATGTTGTGCTGCACATACATGCAGATTGACTTTCCACATGGCAACAGTGCCATTCAAGTCATAATAAAGGAGCAACTAACGCTGAATTAAATGAAAAGCTCTGAAAGAGTTAAGGAGTTGAGGCATCCCCAGGTTTTCCACCTACCACAGGGGGCACTGAGCACACAAAATTAAAAACACTAACACCGAAAGGAACGCAGCCAAACCCTGTACGTGAAAACACCAGAACAATTACAAAAAAAGGGACCCCTGACAGGTAGGAAATTATAGTAAGAAAGGCTTGCGCTGATTGATGCGGGCCGAAGCAGCTGGAGAGGAGCGCACCGCCGGGCCCTGCTTCCCCGCACGCTGCCGCGCTTCATTTATAATCCAATTAGCGTAGCGGTGGAGAGACAGAACAGATGCGTATCTGAGAAATACCTCCGTGTTGACTCTAGCTCACCTGGCTGCTCCGCGGGTGCCTGTGGCTTATCTGTGGCTGTGGTGTGCCAGCTGTGGGATCCGCCTTTGCCGGTTTGGGAGACCCGCTTGATTTTTACATTTCTTTTCATCTTTGCTTTCTGCCCCTCTGGTTAGGGCAGGCCCAAAATTGGAGTGATTGGGCCATCTTTGGTCCTTAAACAAGGCTTCATATGTGTATCCCTTCGGTTCTGATCTGCAAACCTCCCCCCCAAACCTCCACTGCCCCCAGCCCCTGAGACTCAGGACGATGTGGCGACACATGTGACTCCTTTAATGGCAACAAACCATCAATATGTGTCTCACTGCAGATGTGATTTGTAAATTGTGAATCTGTGAATTGAATTTTCCTATGGGATCACAAGTTCAACATACAATTGGTTAGTGGACCTCCAGGCACCCGACCAGAAGAAGTCATTAGGGAGAGGCGAGATTGATGGGTTTAGCTTGCTTACCCGCTACTTGCAAACCCCTGGCAAGGCTGAGCCAATTGATGCTTCACCGTTGTTGACCTCAGGCCATATTCAGGATGTGACTCTATGACGTGCGCATGTACTCTGAGCTCCACCCAATGGCCAAGGTGTTGGGAGTTGACTAGTGACACAACAGGATGTTCTTCTGGACCCAGAATCTGGGTGTGACATAAGCACAAATGTGTGAGAGGTCGTGGATCCCTATTTCTCTCTTCCCCGTATTGCCATCCCATAACCTCAGGGGCTGAGCTGGGGACTGGGGCGAACAGGTCCGAGCTATCTGCAACACCTCCAAGTGCACCTGTTCCTAACACAGGCCCACAGAGGCCTTGTTAAAACCTTCACGCCTCGACAAACAGGAAACAGGAAAAACCAGAGAGAGAGGGGGACAGAGGGAGAAAGAGAGAGGGAGAGAGAGCAAATGAATAATTGACAGTGATGGAAAGTGACAGCAACCTCTGATGTTCTGTCAGGATTTCTGTCCAGATGGGAATTGTGTGCTTGTGTGTTTTTGTATATGTGCAGGTGTGGTGTAATGTGTGTGTGATGTTTCTGCATTCCTTCATGGCCATGACAAAAAGGAATATTCTGTTGATTAACACAGTATATTCCTTATTTTTCTGAATATTCTTCACATATTTATATATATACATGTGATCTTGACAAATATGCATTATCTTTTTATGTTGAGAGGTAAGAATTGCCAAAACATTTCTCAGCAGTGACTTCATTTTATGTGACATTTAAACTGGCTCTGTGACATTTCTCTAGCATTACTGTTGGAGAAAAAAAATGTTAGGGGATATTTGTGTATCTGCTGTGGTTGTGTGGGAGGGTCATCTGTCTCTGGGGTGGAGCTGTGTAAGGCGGAATGTGGCTTATCCAATTACAGACCAGATGTAAGCACACTGACTGAATTAATATCACAATTTTATATATATTTTTGATCTGTATCTGAATACAGACATCTGATTTATCTGGCTTTCTAAGGAGACAGAGACCATGAACTGCAGTGCGAGACCTAGCATTGTGGTTCTCAAGCCTTCTTGCCCAGGATCCATTTAATGAACAAAAGTGTTTTCTGTAGCACACCCCGCAGCTATTTGTCAGTGGAACACCATGTGCAGTGCAGTTTAAGATCCACTGTCACGTGCTTCGAAGAGACACAATTCAACCCCTACCACAACCTGACAATGGGTCCTCACCCACAGTTAAGGAGCCACCTGAGTACCATTCACAATGAAGAGCTCAATATGAACGCGGCTTACTTCGGAACCTGAAAAAAAAAACAAGTCTGCGGTAAAACCACAGGGTAAATAGTAAAAATCCTTGAAACGCTGAGAAACATTTTAATAGGAAGTTATTGCTGAGACATTTTCAGGAGGGCTGCAGTGGTGAGAGCGGGGTGCAGGTAGCGCTGGTGGTGGTGGTGGTGGTGGTGGGGGGGTGTGGAAACAAGAGGGAAAGGCACAAAAAACTCACACAGCCACTTGCACAAAATAAGGCTCTCTGCAGTCTTTAAAATATTTATGAACGATGTGGAAAAACTGCTGTTTCCCCACAGATTAGAAGGCCCGGTCCCAGGTTTATTTCCCCTCACCTGCAGCTCCTTATGTAAGACTGCTGATGAGGAGGAATGAGGAGCATCAAAGCTGTAGCAGAGTTTATCCTGACTCTCAGTGTGTGCCTCCATGTAGATCCAACCTATTCCAATGGTATTACTTTACCATTGCATAGCCTACCTGCAAAAAGCCCCGAGGGGGATGATTTCAAGTGCAAAAATAAAGGAGACAGTGCCTTAACAATGCAAGGGACATTTATTTATTTATGCGTTTATTTGTTTATATTTCTTACACCAAGTCCTGATGCAGCATATAAAAATAGGGGCCAACGATTACCACACATTACTCAATTCTCGGGAGAGTTCTCCGATGTTCTCTCCCCCGCCGGCGTGCATTTCCTTTTAACGTTGTGCGTTTCGTTTCGTGTCCCCCTCGGCTTGGCGGGTCCCCCTGAGCCCCGGCGGATCGAGCTCTCGTGAGTTGGAGGACGATGAGAGCGCTGAGTGCTGACGCGGACCCGCTTTCGGAGGTAGTGATTGACATAATGGGATTGTCAGGAGCGTATCCCTCTTGCCGTTGTTGCTCCTTGCCGCGCTTGGGGAGACCGTGAGCTTTTCTCCCGTGACGGACTCCCATTGTTAACAGTCGGTACTGGCTGCAGCCCTGTCAGTCTTATGTTCAGACATCATCTGGAATATCTCATATGGCACAGCCTTCGGTATACAGACCATGCACACACACACACACACACACACACACACACACCTGCTTGCTGTCTGTATGGGTACTGGAGTTGGTGCTCTTGAGCTCTGTATCCAGTTAAGCCACTCAGCATAATCATATATGGTCATAGTATCTCACAGGGAAGGATGGCTTGATTTTAGAGTGGCCTTCCTCTCCTCTTCCCTCAACAGCGCCCCCTCTGGCCAATCAAGTGCCTGCGATGTGCTGAGGAAATTGGGAAGGAGAGCTTCATTTTGGAGTGGCCTTCCTCTCCTCTTCCTTCTGTAGCCCCCCCCAGGCCAGTCAAGTGCCTGCAGTCTGTCTGCATCACCTACATGGATCTCGAGTGAAGTATTTCCCATGGTGTAGCTTGTGGGCTTCAGAGTGAAATAGCCACAGTTGGCTAACCTCACACATGAGTTTTGCAGTAATGGATCAGGCCTGGATTGGTTGCAGCTGGACATTTGAAATTGAAGTGAAGATGTGGGTTTTTTAAATATCTGTGTCTTACTCTCAACTGAATAAGAATATGGAGGTTCAAGGAAAAGGGAAAAAAGGATCATAATCCATTCAGCCTTGTGGGAAACATAAGGACTAAATTCAATATATTGCAGGCCTTCAAAGGCAGTTTTTCATTTGAAAATGCATATAAAATGGCTTGAATAAAACGGAATCAAACAGCATGGAACATCATTTCTGCATAATACTCAGTTCATCCCAAAATTCCATGCTTGACAGCATTGCAAAAATAAAAACTGAAACCTTGAATCTCTCACACTGTTCCTCCCTCATACAAACATACAGAGCCTGGACTGCTTTATTAAAAAGTGTCATCAGTTCTGTGTACAATGGTGTGATTTGAATACAGTTCTCACTGGGGAAAGCTGTGGATGACTACCAAAAACAGCAACCGCTTCCAATCAGTCTAGTTAAGCAGAAGCTGCAAGATTAGATATTACAACATTGCAACAGCTTCCAAAATAACAAAAGCAATGTTTGAATGAAAATAAAATACAATCATATTTTAAAACGTGTCAAACATAACGCCTGGTTCACTCAGATTCTCAGGCACTGTATGTGGGCACACAGAATACACACAGGTACATAGAGTTCACCTGTACACATTGGCTTGTAACTATACAACAGGTGCACATTAGAACAATGTGTTCCCACCAAGCTGGATGGGATTTAATCTGCAAAGGGGAATGAGTGTGGACAGATTGGTTATTTTCCCCAAAGTGAATCCCAAATTGGCTTGTGTACGCTCTTCTAATTGATTAAGTGAGCAAATCCCTGAAATGGGCTTTGTGGGACGAGCGGCACTCCAATGATGGAACACATGCTCATTCTGAATGTCTTTGAGGGTTCATTTCCGGGCATTGTAGAAAACATATTTGTAATTGTTGACCGAAAATCATATTTTAAACATCTTTCATCGGTCCCTCCAGAAATCTGCAATTGTAGAGGGATCTAAGTTTTTTGTAAATGTCTCATGTCTTGCAGTCGTAAATCTGTAGAGGGTCACTTTTGTAATTGAAATTGAGGAATTCCTGCTCTGGCATTCACATTCCACACAACACAGGCTGGATGATTAGCTCCCAGATCTAAAGACCAAGATCTTAACTCAAGAGCCGCGGTCTCACATGTCGGTGAGGCATGTCCACCTGTAACGGACATTTGTGCTCTCACACATCTGCACAGATCTGCATGAATGGCCTTCTAAAATAACAGATACATTTTTTCTTGTGTCACAGTTGGAAGAACAGAACAACAGAGGGTCAAAGGCAGAAAGAATAAAGATTAAAGTTCTTAAGAAAATATACCTCTGAGAATGTTGCCTTAAGGGTATTTGTACCACTTGCAAATGACTCAATACCTCCAGTTCCAATTATTCAAAACACAGTTAACCAAAAAGTCAATTCTCAAGTAAACTTCATGGTTTTGATTATAATTTGCAAATGTTGTGAAATGTTTGCTGAAAGAAACGTCCCAATTAGGGTGGTATTGTTTATTCAGTGGTGTTGTGGAAAAAGAAAATTAAGCAGATTTACCTGCGAAGACGGCGATGGTGTTACAACTCTCAAAACAAATTTAGAAAGAAACCTGACCCGATGGTCAGGTGGGACGATTTTAATAAATCGAGTTTCACTTAGTGTAAGAAAATAGAGATTTTTAATGCTGTGCACCACCAAGCATGAAATTGTTGTTAAAAAAACATGCACGGTACTGTATCACTACATAACAAATAGATTAATATAAATTTCACAAATAAGCATGGGAGTTGAAGTAAATGTAAATAGGAAGGTAAATTTGCATCTTATTATTTTTTGGTGATTTGACAAATTTTGACAATACTCAGTCAAAGAGCCCTGAGAACTGCAAAACACGAAAGGGAGTGTGTAACTTCATCTGTCATCTCCGTAACTGGTGAAGACAAGGATGTGAAGAATAAAGAGAGAGAGAAAATGGTTTGGGTTCCATTGTCACAGAATCACATTAGATAAAGACATTTCTGAGCGTCTTAGACAGCACAATGGCTGTATCGATGGATAAATGTACCTCAGGACCTGAGATTGAACTTGAAGAGCACTAAAACGGTAAGCACTGAAAGGTCTGTTTGTTTTGGGAATTCTCACCTGGGCTGCCTTTGCGCTTTTCCCTGCAGGATGGTGGAATATTCCCTGGATCTCCAGAACATCAACCTCTCTGCGATCCGGACGGTCCGGGTCCTACGGCCACTGAAAGCCATCAACAGAGTACCAAGTGAGTGAGAACGGTTCAACGTCCACACCACTGACATATTTCGCAGTCATTTAGTTGTGCTTTACCCAAGACTGTATCAACAGCTGGGTGGCTAGACAGTAACCAAACCACAGAGTTTAGGTTGGTGGAATGGCTGTATTCCTCACTGAACATCCTTACATCAGCTTCAATATTTTTCATTCCATGAATGTTGCAATGTAGCTATGTGATATCAGTGTGTCATGTTATTTGTGATCGTCTACATTCCATCTTCCTTCGAGCTAACAACAGCATTTTTTATATATTTGTCGTCGAACAGCATGCCAAAGCTGTTTCTTAACACGATCACATGGCCGCGGCGGCCGCATAACGGCAGAGACGATGATGTTTTTCCAACGTGTCTCTCAGCGCCATGGGCTACCGTTACCCATCAGAACGACTTCGATATCTTTGCGAATGATATGTCAGGCGCTCGCGCTGTCCTGAGTTTGAACCAGCCACGACATCAGAAGACATCCGAAAACCCCTCCATCTGCCAAAAAGCTTCTTTCTTTATTTCACGAACTGTTCCTTTCTTGTCACCCATCATTATTTTGATAGCTGGGTTCTTGTTAACAGTTAACTTTCAATGTGGTCGATGAGCAAACTCTACCGAACACACACTGAACCATAACAAAACCCAGTTAGCGAACAGTGATGATTTTTATTTTACAATTTCTGAATCTGGAAAAAAAGTCTAAATCAGTATTGAGTGGATACACTAGTCTTTATGACACACTCAACCAATGAACATATTCCATGACTGCTAACGCTGCAGTCTCAACCAATCAACTTACTGAATGACTGCTATTACTGCAAACTCAGCCAATCAACTTATTCCATGCCTGTGATGACGGCACACCTAACCAATCAATTTATTCTTTGGTAAAATTATCAAACACCCTGTGACTTTTCCCCAAGGCACATTTCAAGTACCAGTTGGAGATATGTAGTGGGTCTTCACTCATTTTTAGGACCGATTCAAGGTGTGCTTTCCTTAACAACGAGCCATGAAGCACGCGTTCCCCCATTAGAATTAGACAGGGCATAAAATATTCAGGTGTGTTATCTGCTGCATTATTTCTTTAATTAATGAGGATTTCCAAGCAATTATTTCAAGGTCTGTACCATTCTCGAACTCTTATTAATCCTCATTGTGATTAAGTGGGAAAATAATTTTCCTCCAAGCATCAACATTAATTCTTATCTTCGTATTACATATCCAAACATAATTGCAAATATGAGTGCAAAAAGTGGGCCCCGTTATCAATATTTCAGTCACATTACAATTGGTGTGCAGTGTCTCATGCATAATGAAGGGTAATTGTTTTAAAGCCTCGTGTTTTTTTCTCATCCAGGTTTGTGCTCATAGATAATAAAATCTGAGGCTCACTGTAATTGAATACATGCTGGTGACCTGCCAGTGGGGAGGGTTTCTGACACTTGTGAGCATGCCTCCCCTACTGATTGGTGGAGAGGGTTGGAAAGTGGGCGGAGCAAGGGGCGGGGACAAACATGGTTTTTTTCTATAATGAAAGAGGGCACGCCTGATTGGGTGTTTGAGAAGCACACCCATCAGCGCTGGCTCCCTTTCTCTCTAGGGGATCCTGTCAGGCCTTATGGGTAAAATGAGCTGTGACGGGTGTCACCACTGGCTGTCGATCAAGGTTCCCAGGGTGCCTCTGTCTCTCTATCTCTCTCCGAGTCCCCCCGATACTCAGGGATCGACATCACAGACGAGCGCTCGCGGATCTGTGTCGTGCCGCACTGGCTGTGACACTTTGCAAATGGGCAGCAGTGGTGACAATTCAATTTACATGTCCTCTGTATGCCATCGCGAAACAGATGGGAGTTACTCAGTGGTTTAAGCAACCAGGCTCACAAACGCAGCACTGGATTTGATTCCTAATGCTTCACCTGGAATGCTGGAAACTATTGTTTGCAATGTGGGCTCTGAAAGTACATTAATAATTATATCAGGCAAATTGGTGAGAAATAAATAGATCATTAAAACATTATTTAAGGATTGAGAAGTGTAGAGAATTGTGTTGGAGAAAAAGAATGAAAAGAAAGAGAAGAATAGTGAGAGCAAGCAGAGGGGGAGAGGCAACCTATCATTCATCATACAGTGATGCAGTGTGTGTGTGTGTGTGTGTGTGTGTTTATAGTAGCTTTTACCCCCCTTAGAATGTGCACAAAAGTAGATGAAATATTTATCAGGGAGTGACAAAGGTGGAATCAATCTCTATAGCAAAACAGCATGGACCTGGGAGGACTCCTGCTTTCGCACAGATGCAGAGAACGACAGGAAGAGAGGGAGTGAATGGCGAAAACCCATGGGAGAAGAGTGATTTAGAGATGGGAGAGCTTGGGACAATGTAGAGGGATAGCAACACAAAGTAAAGGAAACCCTGGAGAGCAATACACCACAAAAGGGAAGAGATAGATGGGCTCTGGAGGTCAGAGTTCAGAGGTCACCGGTTGTGTGTCCTGTACCCTTGGGTGATGCCTAATAGTTGGATAGTTGGGCTCTGGAGGTCAGAGTTAAGAGGTCACTGGTTGTGTGTCTGGTCCCCTTGGGTGATGCCGAGCTCTGAAGTGATGAGTCATTTTAACACCCCTCTAACACCCCTGCCCCAGCCGCCTCCCTCTATTGCTCTAGCCCCTCCCACCTCTGTTTCTGCTGTCTCATTTTCTCCGTTTCATTACAATCATTTCAATTACAATTTTATGCTGCTGCCGGCAGAAGAGAGGAGAAGAAAACGCCCGCAGCGCCAACATGTAACAGCGCATTCAAAGTCGATGCTTTCACTGCGTCCCAGAAATTAGTGAACAACATCCCCGTTTTTATATAACCGGGTAGGTCGTCTGAGAATAAGTTCTCCTTCGCCATGGTGACCTGAAATGTATCAGTAGTGCTCCCCTACATTTCAGGCTGTGCAGAAACTTCCCCCCCCCCCCACCAAAATAGTCCCCGGTCAACACAAGGACGACAGCACAGGGGGTGCTACGAACTTGACTTGAGACTCTGCCGCAGGATATTCCAGGTTTTTTCAGCGCAGGAGTCCCACAAGCCCACTCCACCCCCACTCCCCATCCCCTCGTTCTTAGAGAAGCCCCACAGTCTCAGCCAATGAGGGTAGAATTGTTCAGGGCCATATGAGGTAAATAGCAATGCCTGCTTTCATTTATTTAGTTCTTCTGTCTTAATTTGATGCGCATGAAAATGTAGCGATCCGGGTGCTCCATTAAAACTAATTTCTAAAGGCAGTTCTCCCTGGGGAGTCTCTGAGCCATGTTCAGCTTGTGGGCAGACGCATTGACTCCCTCCCTGCTTTGATTCTTTGAGCATGGAGGCAGAGAGAGGGAGAGACAGCGGGCCGATCTCTCTGAGGGTCTGGGCTGAGGTAGAGGAAGCCATCCGACTCAACCGATGCGGCCAGTGGTTTTATCTTTGAGTCGCAAATGAAAGCCAAAAACATCGGTTTCTTGTATTTTCTGGTCTTACATCATATCTCCCTTGAATTGCCATAACCTAAAGTAGTCGGTAAAGTAATGCTACACCAATACTAGGCTGGAGTATTTCAGTGCACTGCACCATAGTGGTTAGGATGAATTGGCCCCCAGCTAGCTCACGAGAATGAGCATGCCTAAGGAAGTATGTAAATGTAGCGCAGTTCAATCATTCTGTCCGTTCAATCGGACCTGTTCACCTCGTACACCTCAGGGCAATACCACAGAGCCTTTGCCTCCCCCAGGCAAACACCTGTTCATTAGGAGAGGCCAGGTACATACCGCTGCCTTTGTTTCTTCTGTCTGTTTGTGGGGGTCGGGGCATGGCAAAAGCTATGGTCATGTTCCATTAAAGAGCTTCAGAAGTCTCTCTTTCTCTCTCTCTCTCTCTCTCTTTCTCTCTCTCTCATGCTATTATAAATATATATATGTATATCACTATTTCATTGTTCTTGTCAGTCATCTTTCTCCCCCTCTTTTTTCTTTCTGTGTAAAATAACTGATAGTCAGTACACTTTAACTCTACTCCCTCCACCTCCCTTTTCTCTTTCCCACTTCTCCCCTTCCTGTCTGTCACTCTCTCTCTCCCCCCACCCTCTTTCCCCCCCTCACATATGAAGCTACGCCCCGGCTGTGTTAACCCCCCGCAGGGACGGTGTGCTAATGACACGCTCCTCTGCCCAATCAGTGTAAATGAACGCCCCTCAATCTCTCTGCCCCAGTCGCCAGCCACCCAGCAGATCCCGACCCTTATCACAGTGATTATCCACCATTATGTCATTATTGTCATTATGCGTCTTTTATGCTCCGCTGGAAATCAAACGTTACTTGTTAGAGAGATCGGCAGGCAAAGTGTGGGGCACATGAGGATAATCTGAGTAATGATTTTTAAAAGAGATTATTATTATTAATATTATTATCGTTGTTGTTATTGTTGGTAGTAGTAGCAGTAGTAGTAGTTATTAGTGGCAGTTAGTAGTAGTAGCAGTAATAGTCGTAGTGGTAGTAGTCGTAGTAGTGGTAATGGTAACGGTATTGGTCGTAATGGTAATGCTAGCCCTTTTCATTTCACTGCCCTCATTCTTGTCATAAAGATCACTCTAATGATCATTGCTATGTGTCATTTCACTAATGCTTTATCACAGTGTGATGTTGTTCTGTAAGAGTATCAAAAGCTGAGAAATACATACATACAAATGACCTTTCAAGGATACATTACATCTGTTGTTGTCTGTACAAATGTCACTTGCCAGGCAGTCTCAATTGATTTGAATTTAGAATATATGAATTTATAAGTCTACAAGTGTTTACATTCATTTTTTCATTATTAACTTAGAATTGATTTGCCCTTGACACATACAGCAGAACCTCTAAGGTAAATTGCTTAGCCCATTGCTTTTAGGGTAAATGTGTTTTACTTCCACAACAGTAAGCAATTTAAAATCTTGCTCTGGGGAGAGGGGACATTAAATGTGAGTGAGAAATCAGATGGAATTTTTGGAATAAAGAAATGAAAATGTTCCTGTGGTATATATTCACAAATCTCTCTGGGAACCTGAGGTTCTGTAAGTTCTCAGAATCATTAGAGTTTCTCTGCAGATGGTACCAGCCAAGGCTAATGGCCTGCCTACTTTTACACTGTGTTTTGGAGATATTGAAAGACCATAAATGAGCCATGTAAAACGTCCATTGCTGCTGGGCAAGTGTTGCAGGGTCTTTTTGGCAGGGTCTACCTGGTGAAATGAAACACTGTTAAATTGGAGTTTCAGTTTTACAGATATGTTGACTCATCAAAAAAAGGACAAGCATTTCATGTATGAAAGAGGATGTTTGTTGCTTAATGCTGTAGATTTGTATGTGAATTGACCCTCTTCCTTGGTATGCGTGTGTGTGTGTGTGTGTGTGTGTGTGTGTGTGTGTGTGTGTGTGTGTGTGTGACACAGGTATGCGGATCCTGGTGAACCTCCTCTTGGACACTCTGCCCATGCTGGGTAACGTACTACTGCTGTGCTTCTTCGTCTTCTTCATCTTCGGCATCATCGGCGTGCAGTTGTGGGCAGGGCTACTGCGTAACCGCTGCTACCCTGAAGAGAACTTCACCCTGTGAGTGCCATGGAAGGCCGATCTGTCCCTCTGTCTGTCTGTGTGTTTAGCTGTCTGTTTTTCCCAAAGTTAAAGTATAAAGGTGGTTTAAATACTAGCTATGTCAGTTCTCTATGCACATATATGTGGAACATCAAATGAATCTTCAACAATTCATGAAATATTAATTTTGTGTTATAGTGGCAGTGGGCCATTTTATTTTGGCTGTATGGATAGTAATAACAATGACAGCCTTTGCTTTTGAGCACTTTTTAGGGTATAAATTCTAATTATGCTTTAAAATAACACAGATAGATACATTACTGTATTAATTATTATATCGGAGATGCACACAAAAAGGAATTTTCATTCATGTGTCTAAGGGTGTTGTGAAAACAACAGCGTTTTTTGTGTTCATCTCTCTCTTAATTCAGTTACTACACTCCGACAACAGCTCTTCATTTCCCCTCTCTCTCTTTCTCTCTCTCTATTTCTCTCTCTCTCTGCACAGTTTTAATAAAAGATAATTACAAACCTACGTTTGAAAATGCAAACATCATTACCTGTCAGTCAGTTTCTTTACTTAATTAAAATTCTCGCTGGCTTGCTTGCTTTCTCATATCTGTGAACTTCATTTCCAAGGATCTGTCAACAGAAGGATAGCTGCATTCACACACGGAGTGATTTTGCCACTGTTAAATGTTATTCCATATTACTTTCAGGAATGTACACATGGATCCAGGCACACTGGGACTGAAATATTAATCTCTTCATAAAACCCACCAATGTGCAAGTATAAATGATAAAACAGTCATCCATTTCTGATATCCTTCTAAATTGTTTTGGGAATGTATAAGCAATTGAGAAAAATCTCATAGTTTCAGTGTACACTGCCCCCTAGATCCAACATGCTTCTTTTTACAGTTTTGCTTTCTAAAGATGATTCATTGATTGTGTCTATTGCTGAAGTGTATTTTTTTAAACATTGAATGCATGATCTGAAATGCAGAGACAGGGCCCTTGAAATTCAGTTCTGTGGGTTTAGACCCTTAGACACTAAAATAGTACCATAATGGTTGTAGAGGTGAGTATTGGGTGTTTCTGAAATCAACAAATTTTGTGTTTGAATATAAATAAATAACACTCATTAAGTGAGTTTGCGGCCTGTACTGTGATTAAATGAAACAGAGAGGTCTAATTGGAGTTGTCGGGATAAGGGTCTCAGCGAGGCGAATGAAGGCTGCTGTTTTGTAGGGTAAATTTGTGTGTTTGATTGGCAGTAGAGGCTATTTATACCAGGCAGGCTGCCCAGCTAGTCGCTGTACAGATTATCTCCTGTGAGTGTGTGTGTGTGTGTGTGTGTGTGTCCATTCATGTGTCGCTTGTGTGTGTGCATGAAAGAAAGAAAGAAAGAAGAAATTGTATGTGGGTAGAGAGGCAGGGGTTGTTGCTCTTGTTTTCCATGTGTTTCAGTAAATAAGTAACACAGGTTTTTCTTGTACATGTAAAGCATATCAGCCTGAGAGTGGAAGGCGTAGTGAATGTGTTGAGCCCAGTCATTTGCACAGTGTCGGTTCCCCATCTGCCGGCTGCTGCAGACTCAGATAATTCCAGGTGTTAGGTGTCTGCTGCCCTTCTCTGTGCCTGCCTTCACTCGAGTCAACGCAAGCCTCTGGGCCTTAACCATATCTCACAGCTGTGCTTTTAGATAGCCCTTCTAACGCTCTTTAAACATTTACCGTCATTAAGCATCACTGTTTCATCTATTCATTTTGATTGTTCAGAACCAGCGATCTTCTAAGTCATATCATTGTTCAGTTATGTGTTTGCTTGGCAGCTGCCCTCGTCTGGAGTAAATTGCATAGCTCTCGTTTTTGAAATATTGTTAATGTGTTAGCTCTTTTATATATGGAGGCAAAGAGCACGGGCTCCACAGGTTTAGGCAGAGTGCCTCATCTAAGAATCGAACCCGAAACCAATAAGTCATGTGCCTGGTGCCCTTAGATGCAACCAATGACTTAGTAATAGAAAGTGATGCATTTGCTTTGAAGAGCTAGTCATGTGTGTTCCCCGAATGTGAAGGATGAATGCTGGTTGAATCTAGGCCTGTGTCTTCCATAACTGTGGATATTTTCACAGTGTGTGTTAATGCTGTTCTCTGTTTGGCTGTAGGTATATCTTTTCGATGTTAAGGTTGTGCGTTTGGCCTTGTCGGGTTGTGTCTTTCAGCAGTGTCTCATGGCTCGGGCCGCGGGGGGTTTCCTAATTTGAATGCATTTCTTTGAACCTGTAATTTGGCCCGCCGCTCTCCAACGGAACTTTCTTCTCTTTTTTGGCTTCCTTGCATTTAAATTTTTTTCCGCTGAATTTCACCCGGGTGTTTTGTGAGGTCTCCTGAAAACGGCTCAGTTCACATCCTCTTCTCACACCCTTCTGCTCTCCGTGGCTGCTGCCGTCCGGCTCACTCAATCAGCTCAGACTCTCTGGGTTTTTGAGTACAAAAAGCCGTTTCTCGCCCAGCAGGGGTTTTTTATGTGTTGTTGCCTTACTGCGTCCGTCAGGCCCAGAGTCCAGTGGAGCCGCAGAAATCAGTCACTACCCAGCCCTTGGCATATTCAGTTCTGACAGAATTTCTTCACTATCCTCTAATTCCCCTCTCTCCCCTTCCTGCTCATTGTCAGACATGTTTCTCATGCATTTTCCCCCTTGATTCTTAATTCTGTATCTCTGTTAATGCTTTCAATCCCAATTTTCCTCTAAAATTAGGCTGTAAAATCTAATACTATGCAGAAAAATGTCTTCAGCATTTTCAGTTGCATAATGTTTTCCTCGATATTTGGGGTGCCCATTATTTTCGGCCTTTTCTTTAAAATAATAAATATAAAATATACAATTTTAATATTTCATCTGTTCTTTTAAAATTGTATCTGTGCTTGCGAGTGCTGTTGTGCTGCAGTCAGCAGTATAGCGTGCGGCATATGCCTTTGCTGTAATCCTTTGAGATTAATAGGCACTTGATCCAAGCCTGATAATGAGATGATTACTCTATTGTGGTGTCGGGATCTCGGCTCAAGGGCAAAGTTAATGATCCGTCATATCAGTCAGCCACACCTTAATGCCACAAAGCGCATCTCTAATGAGCAGGAGGAGGGCAGAGCTTCCCCTGTCGGACTTGACCTGATTGAGGCCCATGTTAGACTCCCACTGATGGCATTATGAGTTTATTCAAAGGCGTTTGCTTTAAAACACTTTGTCCTTACCGCTCACTTATGAGTTTAAGCAGGCATCACATTTTGATCTTTCACAGCATTTCGCTTTCATTTCGGGTGAGCAAAGTCAAGGCGAACTATAGTTAAGGATCGAGAGAGAATTTTACGCCCGCTTAGATTCCTCTCTCAAATCATGAACAATGTATCAAAGATGTCACATGAAGAAGAAGAACCTTTGACATGAGTGATGATTGAGCCATAGGAATTGGTGGTAAATGACTGCATATGATGGTATATGTGCGTATATGTATGTACGTTTCTGTATGTTAGCGTTTATGTATGTACGTTTCTGTATGTTAGCGTTTATGTATGTTAGCGTTTATGTATGTGCGTTTCTGTATGTTAGCGTTTATGTATGTGCGTTTCTGTATGTTAGGGTTTATGTATGTGCGTTTCTGTATGTTAGCGTTTATGTATGTGCGTTTCTGTATGTTAGCGTTTATGTATGTGCGTTTCTGTATAATACTGTGACAAAAATCAGCTCACCCCCTTCCATTCCCTTTACAACTGTGGTTATGAATAAAGCAGGAAAGAAAGAGGGAGAGAGATGGGCAAACAGTGAGTTTGATCTGTCCTGGGTCTGTACTGCAATGACTCGCATGATAGATGGGATAGATCTTCTCAGGCTGGTAAAATGTAGAGATTAAGGGACCATTTGCCCTCATTTGCCCAGTGAAAGAAAGATGTTTTGGTGAAGAAGCTACTGCAGTCTGAAAGACGGACCATTGTGTGCAACCGAGACTCCATTGCCTTGCGGAGGCTTTAAATTGAAAAAGCTAACAGTTTTCTTAAACTAAACCATAATGTCCAAATGAAATACCACTATAATGTTCCTGTAATCATGTATATTTTTAGAGAGACCCATCTCTCTAGGAAAAAAAAACTGTTAAAAGTAATGTTCATCCATTTTCCTGGAAGGGTGTTTATGAAGCAACAGCAGGTTATTGAAAACAGCAATAAACACGTATCTGGCTGTTAGCAATGTTTATTACTGTTTTATAATGTCTTTTGTAAGACCTTAATCAAGACTCAGCTGTATTCTTCTCCTGAAGTATTCTGTTTCTGAATAATGCAACGTCAGGAGTTGGAATCTTTACTCAGTAAAGAGTAGTATGTGAGTGTAGACTTTTTAACAGCATGTGAACTGAAGATCTGCTCAAACACATTGTGACCTTGTAGGGTAAATAGCTAGGGGCCATTTTGTATAGGTGAGAGGGAGTTAAAAGGACACTCTGGATGGAAGGTCACAGTGGCTTACAGTAACATCAGGAGTTACAAAGGATGCTGCCAGTGGCATGTAACCTTTGAGGTAGAGAATGCTGATTGGCAGAGCAGGGCCAGGGTGCAGCCAATCATCTCAGGGGAATCTCTGCATTAACAGTCAAGAAGTGAGTAAACATTTATAAAAAATAATTCCATGTAAAGCAAATGATATCAATATGATTTCCAGAGCCACAGGTGAAGTGGATGGGTGGCTCTGACATGCATTTAGCGGGTACAGCCTCCCCTGATCCTAACACTGGCCCCCGACCATAAATTAATTAACTGGCTTCCTCAGACTGTGTTGTTTACTGCCATGTCCCTAATGAAGGAATAAGGTATGACATGAATGAATGAGGAATGAGATTATGCGTTGAGATTATTCAATGTCACATGCAAAGGTCCAGGTTGTGAGCTCTTAGACTTCTGAATGAAAGTGTTTTGTTTTTTCGGCAGAATTGGCAGCAAAATCGCATGCGTTCTGTGGATTTGAGGAGAAACATGGAATTTTTCCAAAGTCTAAATTGGAGGGTGATGTAAGAAAAAATATGTGGCTTCCATTGTTTTAAAATTTGGAAGGCTAACAAAAAATCCAACCCCCCACCCAAAGAAAAGAGAAAATATCCAACAATTTCTTTGGCCACCAGCTGTAGTTACAAAACAAAAACAAAAAAAAAACATTATGTGACAGTCCATCGAGAATCACAGAGTCCTAAAAATACAATGCTTGAAACACTGTGTCAGCTATAATCAGAAAAATGGGTAATCTTCACACACTTTTGGCAGTGTTACGTTAGCGGCCTCTCCTCCTCGTGTTCCCTTCTGTTTTCCCTCACTCCCACTCTCTTTGCACCTTCACTAACCTGTAACCTGCGCTCCTCTCTCTCTTTTATTAAGATGTGTGTTCAGCCCACCTCTTCTCACTCAGCCCTGCTTCCTCTTATCCACCCTGTGAAAAAGATCTTTGCGTAAGAGCTCTATGCACTGCTGGAACCCACAGCTGAAGTTCCAGAAACTGTTTACTCAGGTGTAAAATTATGTCAACACACATCATAATCATTACAACTCATTTTTTGGTCAAACTCTGTATCTTCAAATTGTCTCCTTTGTTGTGTGTCTGCTCTCAGTTTCTATCCAAAGAAATTCTCAAGGTTTTCCATATGACAGATAAACTTTATCAGTAAAATAGTTTGCTTTTAGAATCAGAATAATGCATAGTCAGGCACATTTCCCTCTGTCTGACACTTCCCCAAACTTAGAGTCAGTCTCTCTGCTGTTTTCAGGTGTTTTCTCCACAGCTCTCTACCGAGTTTGCAATTTCTCACTTTCAATTCAGTTCAAATGAACAATTCCAGTGGTTTTATTTACAGGGCAAACCAAGGTGGTGGCAGTGTTGTCAAAACAGTCATCCAGTCAACCTTCAACCCACGGTTTAGATCAATTTTAAAATGAACCAATGATTACATAAACTGTGACTGTACCATAAGATATGTGCCTCCCTCTCTCTCTCTCTCTCTCTCTCTTTCTCTGTCTCTGTGTAGGTCCACTGGGGTGTCCCTACCTGCTCCCTACTACCAGCCTGAGGAAGATGATGAGCGGCCCTTCATCTGCTCCCTGGCTGCGGACAACGGGATCATGTCGTGCCGGGATGTCCCAGCTCGGCGGGAGGGCGGGCGGGAGTGCTGCCTGGATAAAGACGACGTACTGCAGAGACAGGAACTGGGCCTGAGCCCCGAGCCGCTGGTGAACGGCAGCGCGAGCACGGCCGGTCTCTGCATCAACTGGAACCAGTACTACACCCGCTGCTTCACCGGTCACAGCAACCCGCACAAAGGCGCCATCAACTTCGACAACATCGGCTACGCCTGGATCGTCATCTTCCAGGTGCGGGCCGAGTTCGGTTTTTTGCAGTCCCGTCTGTTTCCACTCGGCTCCGTCAATGCCCCCGTCCCCACCCTCTTTTGTGGAAGCTGGGAAGGGTGGAGGTGGAGGAGGTGTTTGATGTGGTGAATCATCGATGCTGTGAAGCTCAGAGAAAGTCTGCCCCCACGCACACACACACACACACGAACACACACACTCCCTCCAACAGAGCTGGCTGTGAATTATTGTTGCGTGAGTAAGCAAATTTAGGATTCTCTTTGAATGAGTTGTCATGAGCGAGATTGCCAGCTCTGTTTAAGAGAATGCACACTCACGCTACTGAAGAAAATGCTAATGAAGCAGCCTCGCTCGAAACGGCACCATCCCAAGATTATATTCGCGCATCATTCCCTCCTCTTATTGTTGTGTGTCTGATCCCCTGCTGCCTTCAATTCTATGTAGATCTGTCAAGTGAGGTGTGGCGCTAGCAGCAGTGGAGTAGTCAAGGGTATATGCACACATATGGAGAATACCCTACTAAACTACAGGGGATGCACAGTATACCTACCTATTAGCCTTATTAGTATTAACACATAGGTTTTGTAGTTATACCTACATCCTCAGACAGTACTCTGACCTCTCTAGTTTGTGGCACATCAGTGGATGGCAGGTTCACCCCAGGGAGGGGCTTATGAGGGAGGGGGTAATGTAACCCCGCCCCCTGATTTGATGGACATGTGTGTGACTGTGTTTGTTTCCCATGTCCAGGTGATCACGCTGGAGGGATGGGTGGAGATTATGTACTACGTGATGGACGCCCACTCCTTCTACAACTTCATCTACTTCATCTTCCTCATCATCGTAAGTGGATGCTCCGAGCAAACAGTTGTCTGTCAGGGCGATGTGCGATCCATCACGCTGAGCTTCGCTGGCTGCTCATTGGCCGTGCATCCTCTGTCAGTTTCCAGGCTTTTGGTGGCCCCAAGTTATCATGCAGGGTCACAAATTTGTGTTTTTCCTTTTGGATCAAGAGTCTTTGATAAGGATTAGACTGCCATTTTGTCCTTTTTTGATTCAGAAATGCCAATAGAATCTGCATAGGTGTTTATTGTTTTCAATTGAGCATACCGATTTCAATTTCAAAGTCCATAGAAATAAAAGCAAGCAATGTTTTTTCCTAGAAATACAAACTAATTTAGCTGATTAAAATGCATTTGCAAATTAGAAGTGGTTAGAATAAATAAATATACAAATTAGTAAAATATCACCTTCAAGGTCACGTCTCACAGCACAAGGAATCTGGAAAATATGAATGTGCACACTCATTCAATTTAGAAATTATTCATTAACTGAAGTAGTGCGGTGAGCACATGAAGTGCAAAATAAATAGCAACTGGAGGTTGAGGTTTCATGAAGGGTTCGCAAAATGTCACTCTTCATTACTGAAGCAAACCCCCAAACTCTTCACCCTCCTCGTTTCCCTGCAATAGACAAGATAATGTATCCATTACCTTATATTTCACCCAAGAAGCAGATTTAATGTTTATAGACCTGAGTGATCAATTCAGCAATGAGAAAGGCTGTTCTTAAAATCAATAGCTTGGCACTGTAAAACAAATTCATTCTCACTTGCAACTGTAAATCTCAGCTCTAGCCTTTCAAGTTCAATTTTTTAACATCAGCCAGTATCACTGCTACGGCTTCATTTACGGGGGCATCGTTTTTTCCGAGCGGTCTATTGATGTAGGAGATAAAACATTCGGAAAGGTAATGGGATATTTGCTGTGGTTGGAACATTTCAAGTTGTGCGGTAGAGGGCCTCGGCCTGTCCAGGCTTCCTGTGGTTTGCGTCACAGTCTTCATGGCGACTGATCTGAGGATCAATGGCCATTTTAGGACCTTCATATATCGATGACTAATGACAGGTCCTAATCCCTGGTAGGCACCCGTGAGGGAGAATTACCATTTAATTAGAGCTGCTCAGCACATAGGGCCCCTGACGAGACTGTAGCGTGTTCCCGGCACTGTGTGACACTGTGTTCCCCCCCTCTGCAACATATGATCTCTCGGCCTGTTGACCAGCGGTCGTCAAGTCGCGGAATCAAACACTTACAGACCAGCATAAGGATGTGCTAATCGCTCACAGATTCAAAAATATATCCTTGTTGATTAGCAGGCCTTGTTGTTTCTCACCAGTTGAAAGACTGGAACTGTGCTCAGAGTTCTAACAGACTTTTTTTGTTGATCAGAAGGTAGATTATTAACAGATTAAAAGACTTCCTTGTGAATCAGCAGGTTCTATACTGTAAACTGAACGATCACAGATTTGTATACTACCTTTTTGTTCAACAGGTCCTTCAATCACTCTTAGAATCAAATTGTTGCTTACAGAGGGACCCATTATACTTTGTAACCTGCAGATTGTTTTGGACAATGCTATTTATTTGTGCTTTCATGTTGCAAATTTGGGAACAATGAGGATGGAGAGTGATTTGTCATCCGCTCAGTGTGCCATGTTGTTAGCTTCCCAGTGAGTTAATCCAATAACCACATCCATATATTTCAACAAATGATTGTGCATGGACACGTGAGTATCACATACACAGAAAATGCTTTTATGTAGTGTCTCAAATTTAACTCAGTCTAATCTTATTTGATCATTATATCGGTGCCTGTAATCTGTGGGGCGTCTGTCCTGGCAGAGGGACTGGAACTGGGACCCCTAAGCTGATTTTCTCAGCTCCTTTCAAAATTTTAAACAACAGGATATAAAATACCCACATAATCTGATCCGTTGGGGGATAAAAGCCCCCCGGTGGATTTAATCTCTCCCTTCACCCGCGGGAACGTTTCCACCCAAATGGGGCTCTCTGCGGGATCCGTTCTCCTCCCCCGGCGGTATCCAGTAACTTGGCAACCGAAACTCGAAACGCAAAAAAACCTCAGAAACGAGGCCTTAGGAGTGCGTAATTGCGGTGCGGTTTCTGTGCGGCAGAACGCTCGCCGCTTCCCGTGCACGACGACGCCATTGTCTTTTGATTGCTTTTTCAGCAGCCGTTTTTCGCACTCCCACCCGCGAAAGGCTAGTTCCGCTCTCTTACTCTCCTTTATCTCGACTCTGTAGGAAACACTTGTGTGAGATTAACCCCGAAATTACATTCTGATTCAGCCTCTTACAGCCGACCCCAAATTACGTCTGGGACGCCATTACCCTCTGTTGTGGCTCTTAGTTTTTTCGATTTTGTTTAAGCATATAAACATAATTTTGTATGACTTTTTCCCCCGCATGCTAATATGCTAAGTGTACTAATCAGTTTGCAAAGCGGCCCTGACGTTTGCTGGCACATTTTGGCTCCAGCACATTCAGACAGGATCAGAGCTGTTGCTCAGAATCCTTTGATTATTTTCCTGGCCTTATTTTTAATACTTGACAAAAAAGCAGAGAGGCAGAGGCACAGACAATCTCAAAGCTTTTCTCTAATAGCTGCGATGCTTCCAAAAACAGAATTGTGTCTTGCGCTTGCAGAAAGTTCTCCCGGAAAGATAGAAAATCAGCCTCCAAAAAGAAAAAAAAAAATAGAAAAAGATAATGCATGTGTCTTTCTGAATAATACACCAATAATTCGGTGGAGTAACATTTGATCTCCTGTCTGAAGGAGGTTCATCCTCTCTGATGAGGTGAATAGCGAGCCGTGGCTCAGAATCACAAATTAGGCTTGTTAGAGTGAAAACCCAGACTTTTGGCTGGCATTAAATCAAAGCCGTGATGCAGCTGCTAATCAGAAATTAGCCAGGCGACCCAGATGGCTGCTTCGTTCATTCCTTAGAAGGCCGTGGGCTCCGCCTCCCCAAAGGAACTCGGCCAGTCGGCTCTGCTCGCTGGATGTTCTGTCGCTTGGAGGACGGGGTGGAAATTTGATAGAATTTAAAGAAAAGAGGCTGTATGTAAAGCATACATACAGCCTCTTTCTGGTTCTCCAATAAACAGACTGCGGACTGCGTAAGGAACAGATCATTGGCTGGAGTTCCTCAGAGAGTTACAGCAACGAATAGGAAAGATGAAGATATATAAACTGCCTCAGACTTAAACACATTCTAACACCAAATGTGCAGTATTATGACTAATCATAACTAAATGCATTTCCTGTTTCACAATGTCATTCCTGCATGTAGTTATCAGTTAAGTGCCCAAAACCGACCAGAGACATTACAAATTCCAAACCCCTTTAAATGATTGCTTTCCTTTATAAGTAGAAGCTAAAATCCCCCCATTAACACCCAATCTGCGATCTGTGATAAGGTTCGGCACCCTCGTCTCCTTGAATCTAATGGAGTTTAATTGCTGTGCGACTCTGAGCCACGGAGTGTGATATGGCAGAAACACAGAGGAGAGACGTGTCAAGCAGCAGTTAAACATCTGCCTGGGGGACG
Source organism: Albula goreensis (assembly GCA_022829145.1). Lineage (NCBI taxonomy): Eukaryota > Metazoa > Chordata > Actinopteri > Albuliformes > Albulidae > Albula > Albula goreensis. Next base: position 17,695,485 of record CM040762.1, read on the forward strand.
TCTCCGCAGCACAAAAAAACACCCCAAAAATTCTGCTCATCTGGGGTAATGGCGCATTGGCCAGATTGCACTTCATTTTGATACACAAATAAAAGCAAGCGTTCCCTCTGTTCTTCATCATGATCTCTGAGCTCTCTGCACTGGGACTGTGGTGAAAAAGGAACGATCGCATTGATTTGTAAGTCAAATGTAGGAGAAGTGAAATCTCTGTGAGGATGGAGGGAAGGAAGGATGGAAGTGGCACAGTCAGGGGTTAGCAAGACATTCCTGAGTAGGCTCTATGGAGATCATGGAAAACACAGGCATGCATTCACTTTCAGTGCACTTTCACTTTCAGTTTAAACGTTTGCATACCATCTCAGTAAAGGAGTATAGGCTTATGTTGTGGGTCACAGTTGACCTCCATTTCTTGCTCCAACCCTAAGAGCTGAAATTAGCATTGCTTGCCTGCTGGTGTCCAAAATTACATTACAGTTTACTGTACTGTGTACTATGGTAATAGCATTGTAATTACACTGTAATAATGTGTAACCACCATGTGTTTATACAGAATCACGTTTTTAGACAACTGAAGTGTAGCACTTTGCTGTTGTGTCTGGAGACACCTGAGCAATACTAGTTCAACATGTATTTGTAATCCTAATACTGATTTTAATTTAAATACTTAATCCTAAATTAAATACCAAACTTTACAACCAATCCCAACAAGTTGCTCAGTATAATAGAACAGTAAAAAGCTTTGTTTGCATAGCAGTCATTCTGCACATACATACCCAAAACCGGCTGAAAATGGGGAATGACCCTGATTATTCCAAATTGAATTTGGATTCTAATTCCACCACCCCCTCTTTGCAGTTATTTATCCACTCCAGGCCTGTGGAGGGATTGTGGTCCTGAATCAAAGTGACTGTCATGGAACTGAGCCAAAAGCTGGAGAGAAAGTGTGTTTTTGGTGCCAGTTAATTGAGTCTTTTTTCTTGATTACAAATTGAAAAATTAAATGATGAAATATAGACATAGATAAAATTAATGAATAAAAATAAAGAAAGAGGTATCTCCCTGTTCATTTCTCTTCCTTCCTTTTTGTTTTCTGTCGACAGATCGGCTCGTTCTTCATGATTAACCTGTGCCTGGTGGTCATCGCCACGCAGTTTTCCGAGACCAAGCAGCGAGAGCACCAGCTGATGCAGGAGCAGCGGGCGCAGTGCCTGTCCTCCAGCACGCTGGCCAGCATGGCCGAGCCCGGCGACTGCTACGAGGAGATCTTCCAGTACGTGTGCCACGTGCTGCGCAAGGCGCGCCGCCGCTCCGCCGCCCTCTACAACATGCTGCGCGGGCGACCGCCCCCTGCGAGGACAGGGCGCGGTGGGGCAGGGGGCGGGGGTGGAGCCAACGCCAGTGCCAACGGAGGGGACAGGCACCGCCGTCACCCGCGCTGTGAGTGGACCAGCCGGGTGGGGGAAGGGGCGATGGGTGGGCTATAGGGGAGTTTTAGGAAAAGACTTAATGTGTTTGTTTTTGTGGGTAAAGAGAAACATGACACTCGTAAAATGGTAGTAGGTTTCTATTCAAAACTTTAATTAGTGCCATTATGAACAGAAACATCATATATGTATTTATGTGATGCCAGTCATTGTTCTGTTTTTTTATTAGGTGAATCTGCATTGCTTTACATTGTACCTGTGCCTGTTTTGTGTTTCACATTTGTATAGCAATTTTTTGAAATGTCAGGAAAGTCCCTTTACTAGAAAATTTCTAGTCATGATATATGAAGGGGGCTTAAAGGGTGACTCTTTTTCTTGTTTCTGTTTCTTTTTAGTAGCTCAGTGTCCTCATCACCATGGACAGGAGCACACCTCTCATCCTGACGGGAACCCCGTGACCCTCTCCATAACCCCCAACCCCGAGGACTGCCCCCACTGCACAGCAGCCAGGGAGCACTCAGCCAATGGGGAGGAGGAGGGCGGGGCCGTGGAGGAGCTAGACGGGGAGAGCAACCACTTGGAGGAGAGGAGCGGGGAGGAGGCCGAGGGTGAGGCCGGAAAGAAGAAGAAGAGGACCTGCTTCGGGCGATGCAAGGATGCATGGGATGGGATGAGGGTCAAGCTGTGGGGCATTGTGGAGAGCAAGTACTTCAACAGGGGCATCATGATCGCCATTCTCATAAACACCATCAGCATGGGCATCGAGCACCATGATCAGGTAACGTCACCGTGGATCGACACTAACATAACGTTAAATTTCATCGCATATTATTCAACAGATGCTCTTATCCAGTGTGGGATAATATACTTGCATCCATCTAATTGTATGAGCAATAGTGCTGTGCTTTGGCTAATCACATTTCCAGCCATGAAAGTACATAGGGAGGAGCCTAAGAGGCTCAAGTTGTTGGACCATCAGCCTCCCCTCTCGATCCAGAGAGTACATAGGTGTAATCACTAGGTCTCAGGGCTAACTGGGTATGCTACTCTCAGTCAGAGTACAGCTCATCAAGTTGTTATTGCACAGCCCATCAACATATACAGGTTGGGTCTGTTTCAGTTCAATCAATTCTGGAATGAAATCAAAATTCAATTCAGTAAACTATAAAGTGACTGTACCGCTCCATGGGGATATTCTTCAGTCAATGAATTTTAAAGCATTTCTGAATTGACTAAATTGAAATCGAATTGACCCCAACCCTGTATGGTACCTTGGAGACTTCCTGTCTAGACCTCCCCTCTGCGCATGTTTAAAGCGTATTAATAATTGAGTGCGGAATAAGTTTTCATGGATGTTCCAGCGTGGGCTTTTTGTAACAGATTATGTTCAGTTAACGGGGAACATCACCCTCAGGACTTTGATTATTTTGGTTTTTTTTTTTTGTTAAATTGACTGTAGTGAGGCCAGACTGAAGACCACAGTGAAATGTTGTATCCAGACACACTGGATGTGTCTTTGTAAAGAGATGGTGAAAATTCTCCGGCCATAGCTTGCCTCTCACTGTCTGTGTCTCTGTCTATCCATCTGGCTCATTTTTCACTTTGTACATATTTTTGTCCATTTCTATTCTTCTTTCTCTTCTGCTTTTCTCCTCCTCCCTCTTCTTACTTCTTCTGTCTGCCTCTGTCTCTCTCTTACACTCTCTCCCTCCTCTTTCTGCATCTCCTCCTCCCTCTCTCTCTCTCATTCTCTTTCTCTCTCTCTTTCTGTTGCTGTCTTCCACCCCCTCACCGCATCTCTCTCTGCAGAGGAGTCTATTCTCCTGTCTCTGTAGGCTCTAAAAATAACAGAGAGAGGAAAGGAGAAGAGAAGAGGAGGGGGGAAGGAAAGAGCGGTTACGCAGCACTCTGCACACTGCCTTCCTACACCCTCCCCCACCCCCCCCCCCCGCATGTGCGTTCACTCCGCCCACCTGTTTGTCTTTCCCTCAGCCACACCCGTGTCTCTGTTACAGACACCAGTGGCACTCTCCCCGGATAAAACATAACACAAGCAACAGACTCGACGGAAACACAGGCTCAACAGAGCAAGCTAGCGCTTAACACTGAGCACGCAGGCTTCTCAGACTCCCCTTGTTAGGCTGAGTCCGGGGTCGAGGCACGGGTGACACGGGAACACTGCCATAGAAACGGCCAGACCACCACTGATGGGTCACGGGACACGACCTCTCCAAACTCCTGGTTCATTAAAGTCCAATTACATAATGACTTGATTTACTGCATTCATAGATATAGGCAAAAAGACAAGCACTCGTATTTGTAACCTGGAGTTTCTAAAGGCATCCTGCAGCATTTGAAGGATTCAGTGCAGACTGAGATATAGTGTATTACCCTCTTAAGGAGGAGGGGTGTGGGAAGTAAGGGGGAAACAGGATAAAGAGTCTGTAGGCCATCAAAACATAAAGCACAACCATCTGGGGTAGGGAAAAGGAAGGATTATAAGTATACTGTCTACTTATGTAGTGTTTTTCAAGCAGTACGCTCAACTTGTCTCACAGTAAGAATTAGGGGTGTGCTGACTAGTTGGAAAGTGCGGATATCTTGCATCTATTTTTGGAGAGATCTGTAGTCGATAAAATAGCTGAACATCTCAACCAGACAGCACAATGGAAGATGTTATCCAGTGAGTCATTTGTAATTCTGTTTTAATTGGTAGCACTACTGCCAATGATTACATGAACGCTCTGATTCAAGAATATCTAATCTTTGATCCTCCTCCTCTTCCCTGTGTATTTTTCTACTGCTTAGCTACCCATTGAAGAGTGACAGAATGAGTTTAACAGAGGTGCAGCTGGTCATGTCTTGCTTGTCAAGGAAATGGTTTCTGAGAAGTATATTCGTTTGGTTTTTGAAACGTTTGATTTAGGGTGCTCCACTGTGAAGAGATGAGGTCATTTCATTTAACTAAGCAGGTTTTATTTCTCGCTAGATTTATACTGTCTGCTTGGCTCAATCAGGTTGTATTAACACTTCACAGAATGCATGCACAACATTCCATAACAATAGAGACGGCCCACATGTATACCTTGTCTAATTTCAATAAAGTGTTGTCTTTTACTATGAGTGAGGGTACACCCTATCCCCTCTAAGCAGTCTTTGCTACCTGTGATCCAAAATTCCCACAGCAGTTCAATGTACCTTTTGTTTCCAGAAAACATTATACTCCTTCCTATCTTGCTAGCTAAAATGCTAACATGTAAGTTTTTGCATTGTTCTTGCTAGTTGCACCTTCCTAATTCCCTTCAAAAATTTTCGCGAGTTAATTCTCACCTGTTAAAATGTGTTAAGCTAATGTCAGCAAAATAACAAACAATTCAATTGTGGTGCAAGCCTCATATCCCACAATGCATTATTTGCTCACATTCATTGTGGTATTTTCATGTGTCATCCAGTTCTTCAGACACATCAGTTATGACTATACCTGACTGTTATATGACAAATAACAGATTCAATTCTACAACACTACTAAGAAGGTGAGTGAAAATATAATACAGAAAAAGGATGTTAGCATGTAACATTATGACATAGCAAACCGATAACAATGACAAGAGTGACGGAGTGGCGACGGGAGGTAGATGAGAGACAGACAGGGTGTCGGGTGAAGCGGCGGGGGCGGAGACTGATGGGAGCTCGATGCGTGTTTGTCTGCGTATAAGCTCGCCATTAGAAGACCTGATGAGCACGTCGATACCCCCAACGCTTTTAATGCCACCTCTCCAGCGTCTTCCGATATCCAAGGCTCCGGGCCTTGTCCGTGTGAAGATTCGTGGCGTGGACCGGATTTTTCTCTCTCTCTCTCTCTAAAGCCGATCGATGGAGGGTTATCGATCGGCGGGGAGATGGAACAGTCTGATAATCAGACAAAGGAGAGGCAGGAGGGATGAAAAGGAAAAAAAGAGAGATCTCCCAACAGCGTTGTAATGGCCCCCTTTCTCTGTCCGTTGTTGTTATTGTTCTCCGGGATAAACTCTCACATCGTAGCGCATACAGTCTTCATCTCACTCTCAGCACAGTAATAGTCTGTTCTCCACACACTGTTCTCCTCCACTCTCCCATCTCTCTGAGGTCAGCGCTGACATCTGCCACTCAGTCAGTATCAATGTCTGTCTCAGCTCATCGCAGAGTACCACAGAGTCATACAGTATTAAGCAGTGGATACTACCCACTTACGCTATATTCATCTTTCTCTTTTGCATCTTTTTCAATGTTATTTAAAGGCCATAGTATTTAACTAATGCTGTGTTTTTAGTTCTTACTATATTTTTTCCTTTCCTCTCTTTCTTTGTACCTGCCTATTTTGCTGTCTTTCTTTTCTCCCGTCTCCTTTTGTTTCTCACCTGATTTTTCTTCCCTTTCCCCCTTATTGTTTCTTTTTTCTTCCCTTTTTCTGCCTCCCTCCCCCCCACCTTCTGTCTTTTTCTCCCTTTCTCCCTCTCTTTTATCAGCCAGAAGAGCTGACCAACGTCCTGGAGATCAGTAACATTGTCTTCACCAGCATGTTTACTCTGGAGATGATCCTCAAGCTGACAGCATTCGGGTTCTTTAACTACCTGCGCAACCCCTACAACATCTTCGATGGCATCATCGTCATCATCAGGTCTGTCATCCAAGGTCAAGGGTCAGGGGTTTGAGATATGGGGAACCAGGAAGTGGAAGTGATGAACTACAGAAGGCACAACAAAAATCACTGAATCCATACTCGATAGGAAACTGTAGCATCTCACTGGTATATGTGTCTGCCTCTCACTTTCCTACTGTCTCTTTCATCCTCCCTCTTGCTTTCTTTCAGCAATTCAATATTCTTTATTGGCATAAATGCATTTTGTGAATATTGCCAAGGCACTGTATTCTGCACCAAAAAAAAAAAAACTCACAGCATCCACACACAAGCAAACAGTTATTTATTGAAACCAACTCTTTCTCTCACTCACTTTCTCTCCAGTGTGTGTGAGATCATCGGTCAGTCTGACGGCGGCCTCTCGGTGCTGCGGACATTCCGGTTGCTACGGGTGATCAAGCTGGTCCGCTTCATGCCCGCCCTCCGCAGGCAGCTGGTGGTCCTGATGAAGACCATGGACAACGTGGCCACCTTCTGCATGCTCCTGATGCTCTTCATCTTCATCTTCAGGTGAACCCTCACCGCCGCTCCTCGCACACCCACTGCCAACAGTTCCCTGTTCTGGTCACAATGAGCAGAAGCTCTGGTAGAGGGACATTATCATAAGCTCTCAATAGCATAGTTCTGGATGACTGCATAACCCATTATCTATGCAGCTGGTTTTAACCCCAGTGACATTGCTTTCTGTCTTATGTGCAAACACTGGTTAAGTGCAAAATGCCCTGACGTACCTGCAGTTATCAGAAGTGGACTGTAATGCCCAGAGTGAGATTGATGGAGAGGCTGCAGTGTTACATGATCCCCCAGGGTGCACTGCATCTGTGCCCCTGGCCCTAGGAGTGCCGCAGTCCAATTCCACATAAGTGTACCGAGACAGATGGATCAGAGGTGGAACCAGGGTCATTAACAAAGCCTTTCTATTTGTCTTCATAATCGTGCATGCCTTGCGTGAGCCAAACATCCTTCCCCCGGCCTCGGGTTCCTGAGTTCCTGCTTTCAGAGGAAACACTGTCGATGTTACCACCCAAACAGATGCTTCTGGATAAAGAATCAGCCCTGAAATAATATAATATTTGCCACCTGACTGCAGTTGTGGATTTTTAACTTTTTTCACAGGAGATCCCAAAGTCCTCCACAGTCAGAGTTTTCTCAATCCCTATACTTGACCACCCAGCTTGTTGTTAGTTTGACACATGTCTGACTGTCTAGAAATCCAGTCAATGATAATTGTTATAAGGATGTCATAACTATGTCAGAATTCGTTTGGATAAGTCATGCTATCTCTCTCTCTCTCTCACACACACATATTAATGCCCCTTTCTCTCATTTTCTCTCTCTGATCACAGTATCCTGGGAATGCACATATTTGGTTGTAAGTTCAGTCTGAAGACTGAGGCCGGAGACACTGTCCCAGACAGGAAGAACTTTGACTCGCTGCTGTGGGCCATCGTCACTGTGTTTCAGGTACAGACTGGCAGTGGGACAGCAGTTACTCTCATAACTCATACAATGTCATAACTCAGTGCTTGTCTGGATCCTGACTTAGGAGGACTGGAACTCACTGTCTGTATAGATCCTACCTCTGGAGGACTATAATGTTGTTAATGTGGAGATACAAAACAGTGTTTGTGTGTGTGTGTGTGTGTGTGTGTGTGTGTGTGTGTGTGTGTGTGTGTGTGTGAGTGTGTGCCTGTAAATCCTGACTTAGGAGGATTGTGAAATGGTACTGAATAACAATTTACATGCATGTGTGTTTGTACATGTAGATCCTAACTCAGGAGGTCTTGTGATGTATAACGTTGTGCATGTGCATACATGTGTGTATAACTGTATGTGTGTAGATCCTGACTCAGGAGGACTGGAACGTGGTCCTGTATAACGGCATGGCCTCCACCTCTCCCTTGGCTGCCCTGTACTTTGTGGCCCTGATGACCTTTGGGAACTATGTCCTTTTCAACCTGCTGGTGGCCATCCTGGTGGAGGGGTTCCAGGCCGAGGTGAGGAGCCTAAGGAACACTTTCACCCTCCCGCAAATCAGCTTCTTTAATCCCTGCCACAAGCTTTGAGTCTTCCGCTCAAATAATCTCTCCTTCCCTCAATCAAGGTCATCAAAGCCATTAAAATATCTTTCAGTCAGCAACCTCGACTTCTTTTATATTAAAAGATATGCAGTAAAATTTAATTTTAGTGTTTTCTTTATCTTAAGCTCATCAGTGCAGTGGCTATAGGCTTATCTTTTCTCCTGATTTAATTTAATATGACTCAAGCAGACCTTCTGTAGTGGTTTTCTCTCTCACCTCCACCCCCCCACCCTTCTTCATCAGCTCCTCCTTTTCCTTCTGTCCGTGACAGGGGGATGCCAATCGATCCTACTCAGATGACGACAGGTCCTCAATAAACTATGACGAGGGCGAGAAACAGAAAGATCCTCTGCAGCTCTCTGGTACCATTCCTTTATCTGTATAAAATATCCCTCATGCTCACAACGGCTTTCTTACATGTACTTGAGCTTACATCAAGATGAAGACTCCCATATTCTCCAAGGTCAGGGTGAGGGAGTCTTTGTGTGTCTTTGAGCATGGGATTCATTGTGATTCTTTCCTCACAATGAATGACTAACTTGGTCATTTTCTCTCCTTCAGATTTTTGCATTATGTCATATATGTACTCATATCACCTGCTCTTTAAAGTTGCTTCTCCTTATTTGGCCCTATGAAGGTCATGTGATCCACTTAAGGGGAGGGGAGTGGAAGTTTTATACATGGTTAGACTGCCAATGAGGATACTGCTATGGGTGTAGATGTGATCTTCCTCTCTCTCTCTCACACACACACACACACACACCATAGCTCATCAAGTCATCTGTTCTGAGAAGAACTGTCATGTAAAAACCTGCACAATCTGTGATCCTTTAGTCTCTTAAACCTACCCAGCAAACGAGGTGTTAGTTTTGCCCCAGACGTATAGAAATGAAATCTTGGTGGGATTAGGAGTCTGTTGGTTCGGTCTGTGATGTAATCAGCATCTGTGTAACCGTGTGTTCACACTGACAAGCTTCACAAGCTACAGTGTTGCTGAAGTCTTCCTGTCCATGTCGCTTGTGGGCGTACTGTCGTCATCATTTTGTTCACTGAGGGAAACAGCAGAGCAACATTTTTCTGCCACGTGATTGGTTGAACATGCAACCCCATCATCGTAACTTGCCTAATGTTCGGCTGTTTTAAAATATGACCGAAAGTTGATGTCTTGCAGCTTGTAACTGAATGACTTGTGGTTGTTTTCTAACCTATGAGGCTTGTTAATGTGGACGCGAGGTAAGATGTCCACATTGCAAAAAGATGTTCAAATATGTTAAATTCCTGGCTCTTATCCATTCTCAGATTTAGATTCATCTTCTAATATCCATCATCAACATAAATATGCACTGTATCATATTTCTTAACCTCACTGCATCAAAATATCATAAGACTCAAACAATGTACAACTCCACACCCTTGTCAGTGGGCACACTAAACAAACCACTGAAGTGCTTTTCACAGTATTTACCAGCAAACAAAAGGGATTTGATTTCAACTGGGCTGACCTCCAATGTGCTCCCTCCTCTTTGTCTGCCACCAGATCCCAAGATTTGCACACTTACCCCAAACGGCCACCTGGACCTGGCCCCTGCCCCCAGTGCTAAGGGGGTGTACCCGGCGGAGCGGTTTACTCTGGCGCTGGGGTCACGCAAGAGCAGCGTGATCTCGCTGGGCAAGGCCAACCTGGAGCAGAGGTCACTGGTGAGTGCGTCTCTCTCCGGGTGGCTGTTCTGGTCCTCACAGGCTCTCAGTTTGCTTCTCTCTGGCTGAATACCCAGAGATTATGTTCCCTACATTAGCTCAAACACTCTTCTGGTTTTCTTTCACTGGTGAAAACATGTCTTTATAATATTATTTTATATTTATATATTTTATATAACACCATTAACTGATTGATTTTTATATGCTATTTACTGTCAAGCATAGCCCATCTCATTAATATAAGTTTCATGCATAGTTGTAAAAAAGTTACCTGTAATTCTATAATGAAGTACATTTAATAAATAAATAAATGCATATGGTGATAAACTATGATAGAAATCACCGTCCTCATTTAAGAGCTTCCTTTATCATTTCACATTCTTAAGAATTAATATTTCATATATTCACAGCCATACATATTTAAGGCTTAATTATGGCGTCTTATTTCTGGCATCATTATGAGGACAGGATTCATATCCAGGTATGTGTGCTTAATGGCATCCCCTTTGGCTGTTTCAGTGCGCCGGCCGCAGTTCCTATTACCACAACTGGGGGCGCCCTCCTGTCCAGACAGCCTGGAGCCGGAGGTCCAGCTGGAACAGTCTGGGCAGGACGCCCCGGGGGCTGGGGACAGGAGGGGGCAGCCTCAGGGCGCGCAGCCCCACTCCAACCCTGCTGAACACGAATCTCTCCTCTCGCCACCGCCCCTGCCCCCGCCCCCACTGCTGTCCCACCACTTCGCACCCCGCCGGGACAGACGGGCTCTCTCCCTGGAGCTCCCCGAACTTCTGCAGGTCCCCGGGCCGCCCCTGCACCCTCTGCCCCGGAAGAAGAGCTTTTCCGGGGGACTTGGGGGGCCAGGAGGGGCCGGTGAGCACCAGGACTGTAACGGGAAGACCCACAGCCCCCAGCCCCCACTTCTGGGTGAGGTGTTTCCACAGCTCAACACCCGCAAGGAAAGAGAGGAGCTGGAGGAGGAGATCGACTATGTGAGTCTGACTCCAGATAGAGATTTACTGAGAGATGACCATCGATACTCTTCCATTTACTTGTGGTTATAAGATGTGACCATAGATACTCTTCCATTTACTTGTGGTTATAAGATGTGACCATAGATACTCTTCCATTTAGTTAAGGTTGTGAGAGATGTCCATAGATACTCTTGCAGCCGTAAGAAATAACTGCAGAAGTACTGTTAACATTTACCATCTTTTTGAGAGATGACCATACTTACTCTTAAACTTTTATCTATGATTTTGAGATATGGCCGTAATTTTACTCTTACGTATTTATTGTTGGTTGCAGAGACTGAATATAGATTTAATCTTGAAAAACTTAATGTTGAAAAACAAGATAAAATCTAAATTCACTCTCTGTAGAACCATGTTTGATTTGCACTCCACTGACTTAATCTTCCATTTTACCTTTGCTTCTGAAAGATTACTATAGATTTGTTTTTTAAGTTTTATCGATGGTTGCCACAACAGCACTGAGGTGAAATTTTCCACCCATTCTTCAATACCAGTGTTCAAGGGTTTTTGTGCTTTTTCTTTCTCTCAAGAGAAAAACACTGCCTTTGTTTATATTGTGTATAATATTTAGATAAGAAGGTTTCTTGAATGAATAAATAAAAGACTGCAAATTAAACTGTAATCAACCTGAACTGATTTTTTTAGTCAGCATCATGGCAAAAAAAAAAAAATAAACTGTATAAATATTCCTAATTCCCAAAGAAAAACTGCTGAATATTTTTAATTCATCAGTAAACAATAAATATATAATTAATAAATAATAAATAAGTGTATGAAAACGGTAATGTTATTTTTGTTCAAAAGTAAATGAGTTTGGCAGAAATTGAGTAATGCAATGATCACATTGCTGTAAAATCTTGTAATTTTGGATAATAAACTGTACCTCCTGTGGCTATGGCACAGTTTACAGTGAGAAGATGATTAATGAACTCTCTCCATATTAAAGCAAGGATGAACCTTTTATTGGTTTGTGCTCTTGTTTAACAGAATCCTAGTGTACTACTGGTGTGATTTTTTATATGTCTTAAAGGTGCTGTTTATTATAGGTGTAGTTTATTACAGATGTGGTTTCTCAGAGTTGTAATTTATCATAGGAGCTGCTCCTCAGCGGTGTAGCGCACTTATATGGTTTATCACTGAGGTTGTTTATGAGAGGTGGAGTTTATCATTGGTGTGGTTTATCAGAGGGGTCGTTTATTGCGTGTGTTTTATCAGAGGTGTGGTTTAGTTCGGTATCACAGGAGTGACGCTGCACTCTCTTGCTCCACACACTGATCTCCGCAGAGCCTATGTTTCCGGATTCAGAAGATGATGGAGGTGTACAGGCCGGACTGGTGCGAGGCGAGGGAGGACTGGTCTGTCTACCTCTTCTCCCCTCAGAACAAGTAAGCCCTGCCCATTAATCTACATATCCCAGCCCCTAACTACTTAGCCACACCCTCTCCATGTTCTCAAAACACCACCAGCACAGTGTGCTGTTTTTAGTTCCTATCACTGTTTGATGTGGAAAATATGCCATTCAGAGACCCCTGCAGGAGGGAAGCAGCCCACCCCAACTACCTTCTCCTTCAGACTCTCTAATACAAAGTGCAACATGGCGTGGTGGGATTTCTGCTGTCAGACCACCAGAGCTGATTTGCCAGGTTTGGACCTGCAGAAACAGAAAAACAGGCCAGATGGACCGGGCATAATTGACAGCGGCCCTTGGAGGGGCAGTTCAACGAGTCCAGCTTCTTAAAAAGATCAATAGCGGAGGACGGGTTGGCAAGTCTTTAGAAAGCATCTTGATTAGCGTATCGATCACTTCCTAGAGAAAAGCAGGTGCGATACCCTCTATCTGTTTGTCAACAGGATGGGGACTCCTGTGTTTGGACTGTGAAAAGAGCTCTCTGCAGCCTGTGTTCTGAAACTGGAAGCACTTAGTCTATTTTTTTTGGGGGCGGGGGGTTTGGAGAATGGAATGGCTATCGATCGGCGCAGCATTTTTAATGCCGTTCACGAAGGATGCTCATTGTTCAGTCATATTTTAATTCAGTTTCCTGACCTCCGATTGACTCTGCAAAGAGAAAAAAAATTGTACTGTGCGTCTCGAATGATTTGAGATGATGGAAGTAGGGTTTCAGTTTGAAGGTGAGCTGGTGCATGTGGGAATATGTGTGTGTGTGTGTGTGTGTGTGTGTGTGTGTGTGTTTGTGATGTCAGCATTTTCTTCTGTGCAATGGAAATCCACCCCGTCTCAAGAACAGCAGAATTTAATGCTCCCTTCCCCAGCCTGCAGATCCTCCTTCCTCCCAGTGTTTTAGAGCACTGTTGGGATTTACTTCACCAGAAATGCTCACCAGTCTCACCCTCTCCTCCCTCCCTCCCTCCCTCCCTCTCTCTCTTCCTGTTCTCTCAGGTTCAGGCTGCTCTGTCAGTCCATCATCGCTCACAAGCTGTTTGATTACGTGGTGCTGGCCTTCATCTTCTCCAACTGCATCACCGTAGCCCTGGAGAGACCCAAGATTCACCAGGGCAGCCTGGTGAGTCAGGTCAAGCATCCCACCAGCAGGGGGCGCACCAATCTAACCCCCACTGTGCGTCACTTTGTCCTTGACTCAGAGAGGCCATTTTAAGCCTGAATTACATTGTAATATGTTTTATAGGGGGGTTGGGGTGAGGGTCATTGATATTCATTGAGAATGTTGCTTGAAAAACAAAACAGACATATTGCTCTAAACTGTCCTTCAGACTTGGGGCCTGAGAAACACAGTGATTGAATGTCAAGTCTTTTCATGGCGTGTGAAAGACACAAGACACCGCGGTTTCACACTGTGCCGTTTCTCGCTCTGCAGGAGCGGCTCTTCCTCACCATCTCCAACTACATATTCACCGCCATCTTCGTGGGAGAGATGACCCTGAAGGCAAGACTATACTGTGGCTTATCAGTGGAAATAACTGCCCTGTATTCATTACCATATGCAATTGGGCTTAATGGAGATGCATATTTTAGGAACATCCATATTGTACAGCAATTGTTTATGTTTAAAATGAACAAAAGCAGTAATATATCAGTATTTGAGTGCTATTTGGCTAACTTTAAGACCATTCTGTCTGAAATTGGCTTTTTAGACTTCTCCACTAATGGGTTTCTTACATAGGCGTTTGCAGCACAGTGTAAATTCTCTAAACTGGTATATGCCTACCATCCAGTACAGAGCAAAGCTTTTATAAACACTCATATAAATGTTCAAATTAAAATGTATGAATGCCATTAAGTTCTGACAATCTCTGTTTCCCTTTGTTACTCAATCTTTTCCCCCTCTCCTTTCTTCTACTTCAAAAGGACCCACTTCTTTATCATTCCCTCTCTCCCTGACTCAGTATTTAAACAGAGATAGTAATTAAACAAAGTTTCTTCTTTTGGGCTCAAGTCGATTATTAGTCTGTCCAGTCTGTTTAACTGCACAGCTCTGGCACACAAAAACTTCATCAACTGAATCAATCGCTGCCGCTACGGAACACTGATCTCAGAGTTGAGTGTGTGGGGCCACGCCCCTCCTCACTGCAGGTGCCAAGAAACTGTTGCCACTGGAGACATTTCCCCCTTTATAAACTATCACCGTGAACATCCAGGGTGACCAACCCTGGTCTTACAGAATCGCAGAGAGTTTGCTTGTTGTTATTCAAAACTGAATTGTTCAATAAAAACAGTTGATTGCACAGTTAATGCACCTGACCTAGTTGGTACTTTTTGTTATTTCAAGAGGCCTATATCTGTTCCAGTAATTTCTTGCAAGTACCCATTAATAGATATGAATTCTATATATAAAATTTTAATCTGCGCTGGCTCAGTTCAGCTACAGTTCATTAAGCTCCCGAAGTTTTAAAGAGCCTTTTCACTGAGGGCTCGTATCACATGATCAGGTAACCGTGTTCTTACCCGCCGGCAGTGTTATCCAGGAGGCAGAGTACAGATGTGTTTTCAGCGAGATAAGTTTGCATTTCTGAAAGTGCTGTGTACATAGCTCGCAGAGGAACGAGCGCGTGTTGTGGGATGACAGGTAGCATTCTGGCGCTGATGCTGTATGTTGAGGTATGTAGGGGTGGAGATGTGGGGGTGTGGGGGGGGGCATGCAGCTGTTTTTGGTTGAAGTTTCCCTCTTTCCTCAGGTTGAACTGAAGAGAATGTTTTCTCTCTCTCTCTCTCTCTCTGGAGTCCGGCACAGAGTGTGGTATAACAGTGTCTACCCCTCTCTGTTTGAGCCTCGCTCCCTCTCACTGAGTCACGGTGTCACACGTCTCGTTTGTGTCAAAGTCTGCAGCTGAGGCGTCTGTGACCTGGCAACTGTCAGAAAATTGATCTTCCTCTCTGTATGTTTTCCTACCGCCCTCCCTATCTCTCTCTCTCTCTCTTTCTCCCTCTCTTTTTCTCTTTCTGAAGTTCTCGGATGCCATCTTTTGAATCTGAATCAAATATCCCTCTCTCTAACTCACACGCTCCCACTCCATATCTCTCTCTCTCTCTCTCTCTCTCTCTCTCTCTGTCTCCCTCTTGCCTTTCTCTGCCATTGCCATGTTGAAGCTGCGCTATGAAAGAGCGTATAGGTTTAGAAAGACAGTGTCTGACAATGGTGGTCCGTATCTCTGTCTGTCTCACTCAAGGTGGTGTCAATGGGCCTCTATCTGGGAGAGCAGGCCTATTTACGCAGCAGTTGGAATGTTCTGGATGGCTTTCTCGTCTTCGTGTCGCTCATAGACATTGTGGTATCCATGGCGGGAGGAGCCAAGATCCTGGGGGTGCTGCGAGTACTCAGACTGCTTCGCACACTGCGCCCCCTTAGGTAAGGAGGGGAACTGCAAGGCAGTACTTTAAATCATTTCACTACCTTTTTCATATTTGTCATTATCAACAATGAAAGCATGTGTTATCCTCACATATGTTCAGACTTAATTTGGAGCTGCATATATACGTAAAACCATATAATAAGAAGAAAAGGCCATTCAGCCAAACTCGGCATCGTTTACCTGTTTACATAGATATGAAAGAATGTTTTTCTGTTGTTTTTTGTCAGGGTCATCAGTAGAGCTCCAGGGTTAAAGCTTGTCGTGGAGACTCTGATCACCTCCCTCAAGCCAATCGGCAACATTGTGCTGATATGCTGTGCGTTCTTCATCATCTTCGGTATTCTGGGGGTGCAGGTACTGTGACAAGGTGTCTCTGAACACATCTGTCCTTTTTTCCTCTTCATCTCTCTCTCCCCCACTCTGTCTCACTCTCCTTCTATCTCTATCTTTAAGTAAGATTAAAAATTAACAAAATCTGAATGACCTCACTCACTTTAAAAAAGGAAGGTGGCCTTATTTTTACAATTGAATTAAAAATTAATAGCTTGGTTTTTGGATTCTTGTGTGTTTTTTGTCTTTATCCGATGTTCTTGGTATAGGTGGTATAAAACGTCAAAATGAAGGCTCAAAACTGTCTTCCTCTCTCTCTCACTTTCTTTCTGTAAGTCTTTAGGTTAATGGTTGAACATTAAAACTTTCACATTACACACTCACATGTAATTCATATGTGCGCACTGTTTCAGAAGATGTGAGTAGCATGAATGCTGTCTTTATCCCCAGCTGTTTAAAGGTAAATTCTTCTACTGCCTGGGTCCTGATGTAAAGAACATCACCAACAAGTCTGACTGTCTCCTGGCCAGCTACAAGTGGGTCCATCACAAGTACAACTTCGATAACCTGGGCCAGGTGAGTCTTTTTGTCTACCATTCACCCGTGGGTTAACCTTCAAGAAAATATTTCAGTTACACCTTTAAAATACTGAATCTACGTTTGCCTTTTTGTGTATTTGTTTGTGTGTGTGCGCGCACGTGTAAATGCCATGTGTGGAATGTGGACATGTCTGTGTGGGTGTGCATGTATGTGTGTGCTTATCGGTGTGTGTGTGTTTGTCTGTATGGGTTTACATGACTGTGTGTGTGTGTGTGTGCGGCTCGGGTGGCTGTGTGTCTGCGTGTCTCTGGTCTACACCACAGGCTCTGATGTCCCTGTTTGTGCTGGCTTCCAAGGATGGCTGGGTCAACATCATGTATCATGGCCTAGATGCGGTGGGCATCGACCAGCAGGTGAGACATGTATCCCACTACGTTTCCCTTTACACGATACAAAAATCTATTCAAATTCATAATTCATAAGCTCACATAGAGCACAACGGCACCACATAGTTTGCCAATAGATGATTAAATAATTGCTTGATAATCAAGGAAGCTAAACAGTAACTGAGTGAAATTTAAGGTAATCTCATCTATTTCCAGCTAATTCCTCATCACTGGTGTTCGACTTTTTCTCATGTTAATCCATCGATATTACAACTTTTCGTTCCCATGGGTTGTCAACATCACTTGCTGTCAGAGGTCCATAAAAATGTGCTTTGTCCTTTGGGCACCAGGGCTAGCTGGCAGGAAATTTTCTTTCACTCTGCAAGAGAGGGAAAGCCAGCACAAACAATGCACAAATTTCATTTGCTGCTATTTCAGTAACAGCTGATGTTATAAGCAGTGGAACAGAACAGCCTGCAAAACATCTCCGTCACAAAGAGAAATGCCTTTGAGTATGTACGACGCCTTTGCCGCCAGCGATATCCAAAACGGCTGGTCATATTCTCCACAGGCAGCGGGTTGGCACCGCAACTGTTTCCACCATTCGCAAAAGCGACAGACTTTGCTCTTCGACAGAACCGTGCTATTAAAAGCATAAACGCCAAAATAAAGAGAGGGACCGTGCTTCTTTCCCGTGAAATTAGGAACATTTAGATAATTTAATCTTCACAGTCTTTACTGAGCCTCCTGGATAAATTCACAAAGTACTTGATATAGTTCCAGACTTAGCATGTGATGACATTCTCATTAAAACCACTTCATCTGTACAGCATTGATAAGCACAAAAGACATTACTGTATTTGCCTTTTGGCTGCATGCCATAGGCCAAAACATGTCATGTGACTTCATGCTGGAATTGCACGCTGTACTTGGAGGAATGTGTCACAAGATACAGTTGCATTTGATAAAACCGTAAAGAATCAGAGGTCTGTACAAGGACACAAGAAGGACACATTGTAATTTGTAATTTATCAATTTTAGCATATGGGGGGTGATCAAGTGGATAATATGTGAGGTAGAGCCTGCCACAGGTCAGGCCTGGACTGTCAGATGCAGTAGATTTGAATAAACTGCTGAAGCTCCATCTGCCAGACAAAAAGAAATCCTGTTGTCAAGCGTTGCAGTCAGCAATGGGGAACAAAATATTGAGTGAATCTCCCATAATGAGTCCCCAATCTCATAACCAAAACACGACCCAAACGGGTCACGGGAATCCACCGTTGCTGAAAAAAGGAATCTAAGGGATGAAATGGCGTGTGAAATTTGACTCTGTCTGGCTGGAATTAATCAGATTTATGGCTCACGTAAAAAAAAAAAAAAAAACAGCGCCCAGATATTAAACGCCTCTCCTATTGGAAATGATCAGCTGAATAAATTTCACATCACTCAACTTGTTTGTTGACTTAGTCGCAGTTTGTGGCGTTTCGCTGGGCGTCGAAGTGGCAGTTCCTAGGCAACGAAAGGGCGCACCGCAGCAGGTATCATCAAACAAACTGTAACAAGGTTACTGTGCTGAAAAGAAGAGTGAAATGTTATGGTCTTGAGCAGTGGAGACGCGATCTGCAACAAAGCTGGAACAGGCTGTAGCAGAAACAGTAAATTATTTTATAGAGACACGACTGCACCGTAGGACAAACATATAAATCTATTACACAGGTGTAAGTAACTACTGGAGAGATGTGTAGCAACTGAAAAGAGTTTTAAGTTACTTTTTATCAGGGTAAATGCACTCGTTTTTCTATCTCCTCCTCTTCTCCCGCCATCTTTTTTCCTTTTTTCTCTCTTTCATCCTCGCCTACTCCTCTGTCTCTTTTCTCCCTCGTTCCCTCTCCCAGCCCATCATCAATAACAACCCGTGGATGCTGCTCTACTTCATCTCCTTCCTGCTGATCGTCAGCTTCTTCGTGCTCAACATGTTCGTGGGCGTGGTGGTGGAGAACTTCCACAAGTGCCGGCAGCACCAGGAGGTGGAGGAGGCTAAGCGGCGGGAGGAGAAGCGGCAGCGACGGATGGAGAAGAAGAGGAGGAGTAAGGGGGCAGACCGGTGTCAGACTAGGAAAAGGGAGAGGGGTGCAGACAGGATGGAAAAGGAGGGGTGAATGAAGAGCTTCAGCTCGTGGAGGCCTGAGTCAGACAAACAGTGATGGCCGCCACTTTGAACAGAGGTCACCATTTGCCCGTTGTGTGTCCTAGGACGGAACAGACAACTGACGTTATGCTGAAATAATTTGGGTTATAATCTGTTGTAACCCACATTATTTGTTAATGGAAATATGTCAACACCTAGTCCAGGACTGTTTCACTTAAGGCTAAGGTTGTGAATAAAGTACAAAATAAATTACAATCATTCCTCTTTTTTTCTATTACCATCTGTTCTCCTTCCATCTCTCTCACTTTCCCTCTACGTTTTTTAATTCAAATTGTATTGTGCTATTGGCAAGAAAAAGCAAAACATGAATATAATGTACTTCTAATAACGTGAAAACAAGATAACTGCCATGATAGAAACTTGAATGCACATATGTAAATATATATGTAAGGTAATATCATACTGTGTACATAATATGTAATAGTATTATAAATGTAATATGATTGATGTCTCTCAAACTTTCCATTTCACAGAAGCTCACAAGTTGCCGTACTATGCCAGCTACAGCCATGCCAGGCTAATGATCCACTCCCTGTGCACCAGTCACTACCTGGACCTCTTCATCACCTTCATCATCTGCGTCAACGTGGTCACCATGTCCCTGGAACACTACAGCCAGCCACATGTGAGGGAGCTTCCTCTGTTCCTCTCTCTGTTAAACCAACAGTCAAATTACATTTCACAATATCTGGCTCCTCTGTGATATGTGCACATATATGGCTTACCTCCAGGCTCATTTGCTGGTTTCCAGGTATTTTGCCCTAAAAGCCTGTAGAAGCACTTAACGTGCTATCAGTGTGATAAAATGAGACTTGACCGCTGAACTATTGTTTGAGCTTCCATGGCCATGCTAACCAAATACAGGAAAAGCACTGGGATAAAGGTAGAATGTTCTGGAATGTCCATATAAGAAAAGCACAATCTACCATCCACAAATGTTATTTCTGCCAAGTGGAAATATGGGAGTAAATGTCAAGGGAATGGGATGAAAGAGAAATCACCTCAGCCAATCAAATCTGCCCCCAAATCTGAGGGCACCAATCATATCTCAGGTAATATATGTCAAACAAACAAACAAACCATGTTATCCAGGCACTTCAGAGAAGATTGAGCATCTTGATTTGAGATTAGTTTGTCGGTAAGGGTGTTCCACTACCTGACATTTTGTCTTCTGATTGGTTTGTCTGACAAGATGTCAAATGCTTTGCAATTGTGAAGTAATGTAGGCTGCAGCAAGCATCAATGAGTCTCTCTCTTTCTTTCTCTCTCTGACTCTCACAGTCCCTGGAGATAACCCTCAAGTACTGTAATTACTTCTTCACCTCCACATTTGTGCTGGAGGCTGTTTTGAAGCTCATCGCTTTCGGATTTCGACGCTTCTTCAAAGACAGGTACTTCGCTCGCCCTGAACCGAGGCCCGGTCCAATCGTCTGATTACTAATTGATGTAATTAGTAAATTAATTATGGCGTAATTCCAGCTCAGCCAGGCATTTCATTCCTACAAGCTTTCGCACTGTCCACTGAAAGACTGGTATAATGACTCCGATGGTGCTTATGTTTCTCTCTTTCCTAATGTCAGCGCAATCACTCCTGCATAATTATAACTGAGAAAAACACACAGCTGGATATCGCTTCTATTTATGATTATAATTCAATTTTCTTCAGCTCCTGGGTCAGTTCCACAGTGAAAATAACTTCCATGGTTTCATTGCTTTACCGGAGCTGGTTGCGGTTTCTTTACATGAACTTACCATTTCACTGTGTAAAGAAATCTGAGTCCCATTGCACAGCGGGTTGTCCCTTTTATATAACACCTGGCAGCTCTAAATCCAGACAGCCTGCATTGTGTTCAGCTCATTCACCGCAATTCATTTTTCTATGCATACACCCTTACATAGGGCCACATTCAATAGTGTGTGCAAATGGAAAAAATTGTCCCTTTTAAAAAAGGGAAGACTCTGAAATTGTATGGCCTACAGGACAGAAGATGAAACCCATAAGTGATTCAGAGCTCAATATTTCTCGGTGCATTTCATGTATTTCAGAGTAAAAATCTTAAAAGATCATTAAATGTATACCTTGCTCATGGTGATTAATTGTAAGATGTACTTGTGAACTATGTGATTCCATGAATTAGGCAGTCTCTTTATAGTTAGCCTGTGGAGATGAATCCTAATGTAGTTTAAGGCTTATTACCAAAGTTATATATGCACACACACACACATGCATGCACGCACGCACATACATGTGCACACACACACATACACATACACATGCACACACACTAGGATAGTTCCTATCATCACTCAGGTTGCTGCCCCTGATCAGCCAGGTGCATGCAAGTGTCCAAACGGAGTGTACGCTAACTTCGTCAGAGTCCATCGACACAGGCAGTGTGTAATTGGTGGTGTATCTAGTGGAAAGAACTAAGGGCTTGCAGTCATGTGACTTAGAGGAGTCATGCGTTTATGGCCACCTCATCCTGAGCTGGTGGAAGACGGTTGCTGTGGGATTCTAAACAGTTTGGCTCAGCTCAGATTGAGAAAAAAGAGTGAACAGCTAACAGTAATGGTACATAGGCACTAATGGCACCATACAGAGAGCATTGTAGCCCTATCCAAAAATGAGTTGAGTAAGCCTTCACACAGCGGGCTCAGGTGACACCATTGCGCCCTGCAGGTGGAACCAGCTGGACCTGGCCATCGTGCTGCTGTCCGTGATGGGCATCACCCTGGAAGAGATCGAGATCAGCGCCGCCCTTCCCATCAACCCCACAATCATCCGCATCATGAGGGTCCTACGCATCGCCGCGGTGAGCCCCTGCCCTTATTAATCAATGAATCAACCCAACATCATCTGCAGTACTGTTTGCTGCTCGGGATCTGGTTCACCCATCATTTATGAATGAATGAGTGATTGTGATATGAATGAATGATTACTCACAATTTTCAGTTAACCATGTGAGTCCCATTGAAAGTAAAACCTGTTCAACATGAAAGGCGTGGGCAAGAATTATACTTCAACATAACTTGAAAGCATATATAAAGACCAGCAGAATATTCAAAAAGCCAGGATTTGTAGCACATATTCCAGCATTATTATAGTGTAATCAGCAATGTTTGTGTGGGGTAGAGATAGCTGTGAAGCTCATGAGGTTCAGTATCAAATGCTTCAGCTGATACTGTTCTCTCCAGCATTGCCCATGTCTGTACAACCATCATTACTGGTAACATTTATAGCATTAGCCCTATAGCCCTCCTTCAACACTGTGCTGGAAAAAGGTCAGGTTTGAACTGTATTATAATGCCGAAATGTGTTTAATGATCTGTATAACAGTCCTCGGTGGGCCCTGAAAGCATTACCTTCGGCTTCAAACAGGACTCTTTTATGTGGAAAATCTTAATTGCATGGTTCATGGAGGCAGCTTACTCACAGAGCAGAGTACAGTACCAGCCTCTGTACCTCCATGTTGCCTGGGCTCTGTGGTAAACACAGCTGAGGTTGACTTTCTGTGTGCACCTGCAGAAGAGTTGACCGTTTGTCCTTAGTGTATTCACAACACATCCGTCTGTATGTTCTCAAATAGATGAAACAAATTTTTGAATCCCTAGTATGTTTTAAAAGTAGCTTGGGTTGAGTGTCATTTTGTGCTTTATAATAGCTGAGTTTCGGTCCCACTTTTGCCGTGTATTTTAGAATAGCTTTGGTTGAATCTGTCTGTATATTTTCCATTGGCTGAGGTTGAGTCTCTCTGTTTGATTAACTCAGGTTTAAACCCTTTTTTCTGCACATTTTAAAAGGTCTTTGCCTAGGGAGACAAATATTAGTGCCTAATGCTAGGACAAGTGTGATTTGGCTTTGGTTTCGATAGTTCTCACTGAAGGGCACAGTATATGAATATCAACTCCCCAACCGCGTCACAGTACACAGAGAGACAGAGAGAGAGAATAGCATCATGGGAACAGATCACAGACTGCGGCCAGGGCGATAACAAGCAGGCTGGCGAGAGGAGGCTTATTCATGTTCTGGAAAATTGTGCTGATTTGGTTAATAAGGAGACAGTTGATCTGGGGATCTCATTAGAGCAGAGGTTTTTATGACAGAGGACGGCCACCCATGCAGCTCAGATGCCGAGCCGTCGCCGAGGATCTGCTGAACCCAGCATATCTCCCTCTCCATTATTACCTTTCCCCGCTCTCTTAAAAATATGATATCATTTCTCAGCAGAGAGCTCCGTGGACGCTGCCAGTTAATTCATCTTGTTAAGAGCTCGGGGGAAGCGAGCTTAGATTTTTTTTTTATCTTTTCCGAGGAGGTCTTTTTTAGCCTTTTTAGAAAGTTCAGCGGGTTTCATTTCAGTTCTGACCTTTGAGTATCTGGTATTTCCCATTTAGTGGGGGAAAAATCCACAGGGATATCTTTAAACTCCTTTAGTTATGATGTTCCTCTTGCACTCTCTCTCTCTCCCTCTAAATGTTTTTTTTCAATTCAATTCAATTCAGTTTGCTTTATTGGCATGAAATACATTCTGTAAATATTGCCAAAGTGTAGTCTACAGAAAAAAATGTGGTATCTCTCTCAAGCCCTCCCTCCTTCTCTCTCTCAGTGCTCAAGCTACTGAAGATGGCTACAGGAATGAGAGCTCTGCTGGACACTGTGGTTCAAGCCCTGCCTCAGGTATACCCAACACGGAATGACTTGTAACCTATATGTTATAAATATGTTATAAGGACACACATCTCCAGTATAGACATGTTACAGACATGTTATAATGGTACAGGTATAATGTAATAGCAATGCATAATCTTACCACAACTGCAGAATTTTTTTATGATCACTTTATGAGTCAGAATGCCCATATCCCCTATAATTTGTTAGAGAGCCCTTATTAACTAACTAGGGTGATATCATTAAGGTATTTTTTTCTATAAGGAATTATAATTACTGCTGATGTCTTAAAACAGCACAGTTTATTCTACAATTATTTTTTATTTGTGTTTCATGTCTCATTTGTGAAGTTCATGTTTTACTGAGCTTGATTAACTGAATAATTTGAATGCAATTTGTTCATTTCAAGCTCTTTAGTCGCAACATATTTGGTTTGATTCAGCTGGGTAAATTCTGATTTGATCCTCTTAATCTGTTTTTAGTATCATTGCTTAAAAGAGTCTTAATCATATTAACAGACAGAAGCCATTCCAGGTGAATAAATATAAGGCTATGCACACACACACGCATACACACACACACACATACATGCACCTACACACGCTGCAAACATACACACACATACGCACACACTCACACACACACTTTAGGGAGCTCAACAAATGAAACAATATACACACAAACACACATACAACATTTTTAGACTGATATGTAAGCCTTTTTTTATTTTAAAAAATGTATTTTCACCAACACGACATAGATTGTTATTTATCTTAAACACATGTTAGCTGAATTAATATGACACATAAAACTGAATTAATATGAATGACCGCACATAATACTTGACCCAGACTGGGTAATCCAATATGGTCGTGCTGCCGTTTATCATGCAATTGTGAAAGCATAAAAACCATATTAATAGCAAGCCTAGTATTTATGCTTTATAATGGGTACAGTCTTGATATATTTAGCCCAGACATATTCAATCCCCATACTAGTGAGCCTTACGAAACAGATTTATAGATCCGCCTGAATCATCTGTTCACATAGACTTTAAGTGATGCCAGTCTAATAAATTGGAAAGACATTCAGCTTTTCTCAAGAGGAACACCCAAATGATCCCGCCGGCCTCAATAACCATAGAGAGCGCCCGCAAGCCAGCCAAGATCGATAGCTAGAATGTTCCTTCTTTTGGGGGCCGTGGTAATTGGTGATTTAGACTGATCGCGCACTGCAAACAGGGCAGTAGTTCTGAGGGGGAGGGCAACGCCCTGCTTCTTTTCCCCGTTTGGTCACATGGCTAAAAAGCAGAGGTCATGTGATATTTCTGTCGGAGGGTCTCTTTTGAATAGTGGCCTGTTCCAATCAAGACTTGACTGGGGGTGAGGGGGATGAGGGGAGTGAGTAGGGTGGGGGCTGGGGTAGGGTGATGAAGATAACACTATCAGCTAAAGGCACCCCCCGCCCCCATCCTCCACAAGTTATCGATTCCCACTCATTAACACCATGGCCCTGCACAACATCTTCAAGGACGTGTGGGAGGTAATTAACTGGGCAGATGATTAAGGAGGTCAACATTAAGCGTGAGTCTGAGTAATATACAGAGGAAGGCAGGATGTGACAGGTTCCACGACGTAACCTACGCTCCTCGGAAAACCTGACGACGACTTTTCCTACGCCTGTTCGTTCGGTGAAACGGAGTCATGCGAAACAGGGACGGGAACATTATAATTAATCCTCCTCCTCCGAGCCAAGATAGCCCAGCATTCAATTCATTGAGAAGTCGTTGTTCTATGGAATTAGATTATAGTTACACTGAAGCATACCTGCTGTTGGTATTCTGTAAGGAAGGCCATAAACCCAGTGAGCCAGTGCTTTACATCTGCAGTGGCACTGTCCTGCTAATAGTGACACCCAGATCCAGTATTTTTATTGATTTTGTTTAGAAAACACTTCAACTGACCCATCCAATAATAAGAATGGTTATTTATTTGAATGTTGGATTTGTTATAGATTTGTGCATCACTGTTGTATGTGTATGTGTGTATGCTGTGTGTAGGGATGGCTGTAATAGCCAGAGTTTGACTGACCTGGTGCTGTATTACTTTCTTTCCTCTGCCGTAGCCATTCTACCCGTGGCATGCTTTGGATTAGGGCTGTTGATATCTTAAGCAGTGTATCTATCTGAGGGTCTTGTTAAATAAATCTCTGATCCTCTTCACCAATCATTCATGACATGCACTGTACTGTTATGTTGTTTTCTTTCAATGAGAGCTTATTATGAATTCATTATTTTAAAATATATGAGATAAAAATCCCTGCTTTCTGTGTTATGTCACTGATATACCATGACAATTATCTGTAATTAATAGTTCAGTATTCCCTGTATATAATAATAGCAATATTGCTTGCGCTTGTCAAATGTTTAACATGATTAGACTGTATTCCAACATGCAACTAGTTAATCAAAGTTTTTACCCTCTGCTCAGTCAAATGACTTTTACATCACTTTTGAGTCTTCATTAATGCCTCTAAATAGCTGCTAATGTGTCTTGTGTGCCAGGGAAATTATGACACAGCGATGAAACCGTTACCTCCATTTGGGCTCCGTGTTTCCCTCAACTCCTCAGGGATTTTTGCTGAGAGACTGATAAGCCTAAAATGTGTTAATCACCAGGCGAAGGAGGTGGCGGTTCACAGGGGCAGAGTGAAGTGTTCCCAGATTTCCGCTGATGGAGATCACCATGGCAACTAAGTGCACTTTAATTAATGCTTAAATGAACACGTTGTCCAGCCTGTCTCTCTCTCCAGAGTTCTCTGGGTCCCTAATGACTCCAGTAGGGCTCGTTATTCAGGTTGATGTTTGGTCAGTGTTAGGGTTCTCAAGCTGGGGTTTAGGGACCCCCAGAAAATGAAAGATATGGCATCCCAGGTTTATTTGTTTTTATTTATTTATTTATTTATTTATTTACTTATTTATTTAATAGATTTATCCAAATTTCATAATTGAAATGATGTATTTTAATGCATGTTGAATTGAAGAATTAACCTCTGATATTATTGCATATTAAATGATGTAGTTACATGCTACTTAGCCATAGCACTGCGGTGAAATTTTACACCAATGAATTCTTCATCATAGTCTTATTCTTCATCCCAGTGTCCAAAATCCGGATTTATTGAGGGAGTTTTACTCAAGACCAACCTGCGGTTAATGCATTCCACACCACCTATGCAATAAAGCCTGCGGTTTCTCCCGTGCAAGGGGAGGTCGCTTCACAAGGGCAACCCCATTCTGCAAGCCACCATGGGGGTGTTTCACTAATGAAATTGTGTTTGCTTTGAATATATGCAGTAGTTTCAATTAAACTGTCCGATCCGCTTTAACACTCTCACATGTGTCACAAGTACTTTTCAGGCCCAGAGGCTGATGTGCTTTAACATAGGAAGGTTGTCCTTTAGTCTCTCCTTTTATTCTTAAAAACCTATGTCTGGATACCACAGTTAAGTGTTTCGTCTAAGTCATACCAAACTGCACATCATTATTTAGAATTTTATTAGTGTTCATCTAGTTTCACTTAGCAAATATGTTTGAGTCAGGTGCTATCATAAACACATGTCTGTCTGAGGTCCTGATTGGTGGATATTTTTCAGGTGGGAAACCTGGGACTGCTCTTCATGTTGCTCTTCTTCATCTATGCTGCTCTGGGAGTGGAGCTGTTTGGAGAGCTAGGTGAGTGATGTCACCAAACAGCACTGCTCCTCTAATGAACAGGTGTGGGCCACACAACCTAGCAGGGGGTGGGGACACTGACACAAGGAAATATTTCATCGATCAGGTTTATAAGCAGTCCATTCTTAAAATAAGAAAGTTTGCTATGAATTAGAAACACACAGCCCACATCACATGGGCAGTTAATGCATTTGAAACGTGACTTGCTGAAGCAAATGTCTCTGCAAATAAAAGATACATAAACAAGCAAGCTGCAAAATTAACAATTATAACAGTTGTTCTATTTCAAATGTAGCTTCAGACTAATGGAGAAAAATGACTTGCAAGTGGATCTTAGTCACTCTTTTCTCTGTCCCTCTACCCTTTAACTCCAGTGTGCAATGAAGACTATCCTTGCGAGGGAATGAGTCGACACGCCACCTTCGAGAACTTCGGCATGGCCTTCCTCACTCTCTTCCAGGTCTCCACAGGGGACAACTGGAATGGCATCATGAAGGTACGGGCCCTTGGGGGACCCAGTAACAGGGCATGGTGCGGAGCCAAGGGCCCGTATGAGCCAGGGGCCTTTCACCCCCCTGTCTGACACATGCTGACAAAGACGACCCGTCGATTCTCCAGTTGACCTCAGGAAGCAAACAGAGGGCCAACTCAAGAGAGCATACTCTAAACCTTCCCTGCATGCCTTTCATCTGGGGAGTCGTCTTGATGACAAAAGGAGTCTTGGCTCAGCGGATTCTTTGTCAAAAAGCGACTGTACTTTTGATTGCTTGAAGTACAATACCCATCCATGTTTGAAGTGCTTCTCGCACTTCGGGATTAACATTTCAAAAGTGTTTTGGGGATGATGTTTTGAACCAGCATACATTGCTCTATGATCGATTTTCACAATGTCGACCGGCTTAACTTTTTCTCTGTGAGTTAAATGAGGTTTTTGTTGCAATGCCATGTGTACTCACTTCAGTAAGAGCATATATTCAACGTCAATGCTAAAACCCTGTGTGTGAAAGATTGAATAATCATTCAACAGCAAGTACAGTTAATGTCATACACCTCAAGTTTCAAAATTCCATGTGACTAAACTGTATTGTTGTATAAGTAAATGGACTGTTTTTGGTTGTTCCTGAGAGCAACGTTGTTTGATCACTATCGCTGTCTATGACAGAACTGCACTGTACATTTTGTTCTTGATTTCGCCCTGGAGAAGGAGACTGTAATGCTGTTGTTCGCCCCCTGCAGGACACGCTTCGTGAGTGCCCGACAGGCGAGTACTCCTGTAACCCAAGCCTGCAGTTCATATCGCCACTGTACTTTGTCAGCTTTGTGCTGACGGCGCAGTTCGTGCTCATCAACGTGGTGGTGGCCGTCCTCATGAAGCACCTGGACGACTCCAACAAGGAGGCACAGGAGGACGCTGAGATGGATGCTGAGATCGAGCTGGAGCTGGCCCAGGGGGGGCTCTGCTGCCTGGGAGGAATGGGAGGTGGAGGAGGAGGTGGAGCTGGAGGTGGAGGAGAGAGGGGAGATGGGGGGAACCGACGCAGTGCTGGAGCCAATGCCAATCCCAACACGGCCCACGCCACCCCGCACCTTGGCCCCCATGATCCCCAAGACCCCCGCAAGATCTACTCACCTGCCCAGGTTAGTATCACGGTTATGTAACAACAGTATCAGTCCTAAGACTAGTCTTCTGCACAGATGAGCCTTCATAAGGCATGCATAAAGACTTTATTACCCATATATAACATTGTATTAACAATGATTATTGCTTGTAGTTGTAGTAGCAGAAATAATACACTACAATCATTAGGAATTACTACTCACTGCATGACATGTAATCACTTCCATGGAACTTGAGCTTTATTTAATCTGTGATCAAGAGATCTAATTCTTATAAACGCGTCTTAAATTAGTCCTAAAAGAGGACAGACACAGCAGTTTTAATGTCCAAACGAAAATCATTACATAGCCTAGGGG
Source organism: Albula goreensis (assembly GCA_022829145.1). Taxonomy (NCBI): domain Eukaryota; kingdom Metazoa; phylum Chordata; class Actinopteri; order Albuliformes; family Albulidae; genus Albula; species Albula goreensis. The sequence continues at coordinate 17,725,065 of CM040762.1, forward strand.
CTGTAATGAGTTACTGCCCAATCCCCGTTCGTCTTCAACCACGACTCAGGAACAGCCAAAACAATTTATCGGATTATCTAAGAGTGCAATTGATTTAGTCATGCGACAAAAGCTCACCTATGCATCCTGGTGCTAAACTATACGATAGTTTGTAAATAATTAATGAAAATTAAGTGCCACTCGAGATTCAACATACTCCATCTAAAAAAATGAATCTACTCCACATCCTCTGGACATGATCCTTTGTGATTGTGTCTTGCCGCTTCATTTCGTGGGGTTGTGTATGGTGCGAATGGACATTCAGCACTCTGTGGTGTAGAACCTTCAGTCGGCGGTGGTCCGCTGGTGACCTGGAGATAACTGTGTGGTGAGAAACGGCTTCATTCCGCTAATTAAAAGCACAGCGCAGTTTGATGGATACCAGACGGGCCCTCGGCCCCCCTGCGGAAGCAAGGGAAGGGAAACGGTTATAAACCTCCCAGAGAGAGGCGAGAGGACGATAAAGCATGCCTTCCAAAAAGGGCTGCGTCATATCACCATGGCAATACGCGCCGGCGGGAAAACCTGTGTGGCATGGCGCGACACACAGACACAGTGAACCGTATACAAGCGTACAGTGTAACGTCACCGCCCGTCCGTGCACACCGGTGCACACGGACGCCCTTGCAACTGCCCGATGCATCGGTGACTCACCGACGTGCCTCCCCGACTTGATCAGCAGCAGCGCAAACACGGCCGGTCGTTCTCACTCTTGCGTCGACATCCACCTTTGCCGAACTATAAAAGGCTCTAAGTAACCAAATTTAGCCTCCTCTCTGCCAACGCGATTATGTAACTCTGACAGACGAGCTCTAACCCCGAGCCCTGCTTTCCTTCAGCACTGTGATATAATTATAGGATGGGGAGCTGACTGAGTTTATCTATATCTGGACGTGTGGCAATAAAAAACAAAACACTGAGAAAAGAAAAACAGCTTGAGGGGAAATGGGGGAAGGGGATAAGATGATAACAAAACAATCATGTCAAGCTTTGAAAGGAACAAAAGCGATTAATCATGGGATTTAGATATGAGCGTGCAAAAATGCAAGATTATTGTCGCATTGTTGCTTGTCATGTCCTGCTAGAGAGCTTATTCACAGAGCAGCGATGAATCCTGGCCACGCCCACGGCGACTACGCCCACTGGGCGGTGCATGGTTAATATTAGCTCTACATCTGGGAGAGAGGGTTTTGGTTAGCTGCGTGCTCTCAGTCTACAGCTCCTGTCATCTCAATGAAATGTTAAGCTGTATAAAAAGGAAGTATGTGTAAATGTTTACTCAGTAAATTACTGTGGACTAGTCAGATTAGCAAATAAACGCTTACAAAAGTAAAGTTTGCACAACTTATCATGAAGAAGAAACAGGCACTAGGGGAAAAAAATGTATCTCGTGGAAAAGAAAGGAGATATTCCCACACACACTGTATCTTCTACCGTTCCTTTTTTTACACTACACAGAGTACTATCACTGCAGGAGCAGCTCAGTATGCAAGTGTAGGAGGGACACAGGCACTGTGAGAGCTGCTTCTTCTGGTCACAGCGAACAACAAGAGTGTGCATATGTGATACCGCCATTCCATGTTAAAGCCGCAAACCCGTTTCAAAGCCATGTTTGTGAATCACACGTCAACGGACAATGCAATTGAAACTCTAATGCAAGCGTTCTCCATGGCTGGCTCTTTTTATCTCGGATTCCAGATTCCGAGAGAGACAGGCGGGCAGTTTGAGGGGTGGAGGTGGGGGGTGAAGGATAATGGAGGGGTGGAGGGAAAAGAGAGAGGATTGAATGGGCCGAATGTTTCGAGGGTATGGTGGAGTGGGGGGTGGGGTTGGGGGTTGCACCAAGTTATCTGAGTTTTCTGTAAAAAAAATAAAAATACTTTAAATAGCGAATGAGCCAGGGATGTGAGAGAACGAGATAGAGAAAAAGAGAGAGGAAGCGAGAGAGAGAGGCGAGGGGAGCAGCAAGAGATAAAGAAGCGCAGCCCGTGACAGTGTTGGCATTCACTGTGGCTGGTCTGCAGCTGGTTGCAAAAAATTCTCTCCCAGCCTCTTTCACCCCGGGTTCAACACGCCAAAATCGTTTGCCGGCGAGTCTGTATTAAGAGCCTGCTGAACAGGGCACATTAGGTAACAAGGCTCTGCTGCTATTTCCAACTCCGGCTCTCACTGGAGTAGTCCGAATAAAACAGACCGTACACCGCGTTTCTGCCTGTTGGAGGGTGCGCTAGGCCAGGATCCTGAACTCCAGCCTTGGAAGCGAGCCATGTATCCGCCTCCCTCCCGGGCCCTCTCAAATGAGGCATTCAGAAGCGTTCTGCTGATTCGCCACGCGCATCCAAACGCAGTGCCGTTTCCAGATCTGCACTCACTGCTAATAATGCGCTCACCGCTAATAATGCGCAGTATCACTCACAACAACCTCACATTCAAAAATAATACCGTCATAAAAACGTCTCTATTATTGCATGTTTATTTTTTACTATTTTTAATTAAATCTGACATCTAACAGACAGTTTTGTGACAGCAAATACAGATCATCATGTCATGTTTTCCCTCTTGATTTAATTGGCCGGGATTTATCTCCATTTTAATATCGTTGAGAATGTATTGCATATTTGGATGTAATTGGACTGACATTTATCAGAATTTGAATTTAAGTGGGCCGACGCACATCTGAATTTGAACTGAATCAGGTGGTGTTTATCGCTGTTTGAATTTAATCAGTGCATTTTAGCTCAGCTAAATTTTTATGTAAATGGGACGATGCTCATGTGAATTTGATTGAAATTCACTACCCAATCGTCTGGATTTGCCTTTAAGTGCACCTGTTCTCCGTTGCTTTCGAATTTAATGGGGCCAGCACTCATCTAAAGTAGAATTTAATTGGCTCTGTGCACATTGGATTTAGAATTTATGTGGGAAGGTACATATGCAGGATGAATTTGAATTTAATTGAGGTGGTATTAATCAGAATCTGAATTTAATTGCATCTGGCAATTTTGAATTCCATTGGGCCAGCATACATCTAAATTTGAATTTAATCAGTTTCAATGTAATCTGAATTTGAATGCATCTGAGGAGATACTAACAACTTTCTATGAATTTGAATTTAATTGGAGCAGTACTTATCTGAATTCATAGTAATCAAAAAGGCAATATTTTTTATTAGCATGATTTTAATCAGCCCTGAATACAATCTCTGGTAGACCATTGAGGATATTCTACTTTAACTATGCAATGTTACCTACTGTTATAGGAGACAAAAAAGACTATCATGTCAAAAACATGTATTATCTTCTTATTGCACTGAAGGTTTTCTGAAATGTGAGTCACAGGTGCAAGAAGACAAACAAATAGAGATTGCGCTGCTTGTTTGTCTGTCACATAACATATTTTCTTGTATGGCACAATGGGTATAATATCAAAACTCTAGAAGTAATTCAGGACAATGATAGAACAAGAATTGTCAAACTCAGTTCTGGTCATTTTTGACAAAGTGCAATCACCTTAGGTCAGACACAGTTTAAAAAGGTTAGTTTCAGACAGTATATTACCTGTGTGGGGGTGTTCAGTGATGTTCTGGCCAATAAGATTACCCATGTTTCTCTCTTAAATTCCAGTGTCCGTAGCAAGATGCCAATTTTGTCATATCTGATCATGAAGAATCAGTGTCAGGTTATGGGAGACTCTACTGTGTATGATTTATTAACTAGGAAGTACAGGGTCCCTATATCACATTTATGACACTTCAAGTAAGGGCAAATGATATCAAGACAGTCTGCTTTTGATGTGTGGATCAGCTTTTGTATTTTTCTCACCTACACCCTCCAGCGGGGGGAAAAAAAACAGCCTGAACGCACTGGACTCCTGATACAGTAAAAAATATCAATTCACACTCAGTCCCATTTTAAATGGACTGCAAAAGGGTAAGATTTTTCAGGGACATTTGTGGATATAATATTATTTCTATCCCTAAAACAAACAGTATATTGTTGCTCAATACGTTTATCTTGTTTCTGAACCTTACCTCTGTTCTGAATAATATAGTTAGTCTGTTAAGTTAATTATGGTTGTCTGGGTGATCAAAAACACGAATGCATTAGCTGACAGAAAAATCACACGTTGACACGGTCCCTGTTGCAGTCCGTCATCCATCTTGATGCAAGCGCCATTATTGCACCAAATTACCAAATGCGACAGAGGTGAGAAAAATCCTATTTGCAAGTGATAAAATGAACGACTTCACTGCCATCCATGTGACCGGTTGCGCGCTCTTTCATTAGTGCTTTTCAACATCAATGTGATGCACTTGCACTCAGTATGTTCCCAGTTTCTCACCCAGTGTGAAAAGAGCTTTCTGAAGCAGCAATATCTCGGTATAGTCAATAAAGTGAGCTGCTGACCATCACGTAATCAGATGGATTTATGTCTTACTGACAATGATCTTATACGCACTCGATCTGTGTAAATCTATATGAAATTCAAACATAAATGTAAATAATTATGAATAATAAGCATTTGATCTGAACGGGCACTGGATAGCTGCCATGTGCAGTGGTCCCTCAGCATGTGTGTGGAAGCTATGGTCCACGCTAGCAGAGTTCCGGGCAGACCTTAGAGATCGCTGTCAGTGTGTGTGTGTGTTGTGCCAGGGTCAAGGGGACTGGATGGCAGTCGCAGGGTCCTGTCTGCACAGGGCAGGTGGCATAGAGGCCATGCCATTTAAACTCATGTGTTATGCCAAGGTGAACAGTGGAGTCCATACAAATAATATGGTGTGTTTTCTATCATGCGTTGGCGTGCGCACGTGTAACGTTGTGTGCGTATGTGTGTCTGTGTGTATGCATACATGCTGGCCTGTGGTTATTTTTGGTTGTGTTTGAGCTTATGTTTTCAAATTACGAGCAGTGGGTCACTTGCTTGTAAAACTCCAGTGATATTGCTTCCTGTGGAGGTTTGCTGTATTCATCCATGTTTTTTATTAATGAATGTGCTCTAAGTCAATAACCAATTAAGAGAACAGCTTCATTTATCTAGTAGAAATATTATTACTTTTACTTTAGATACACCATGACTGCTGTCACAATATTGGTTTACTGTCTGAATATTACATTCAAAATGAGTGCTGTTTTTGGTTCAGAAATGTTTAGTCCTCCGCATTTTTGGGTATGCTGTAGAGCACATTTGCTCTCTTGTTAAATTTGCATGGTACATTTTTTTCTCAAAAACAGTATGACAAACACAGAGGACAGAATACTAAAATAAAGAGATCACGTGCTGGTGATGTGGACAGCGTCCAGCCAAAAACCAGGCCAGACCAAAATATTTGGCTGCTGACTTTCCATCAGGAGCCAAAGAGCATGTCCATAGGTCTAACTCTCACCTCCGGTCCTAGAGTGGAACACACATGGTCAACATCCTCTTCTATTGGCAGGAATTGAATTTGGAGGAGCCATTGACAATCCACATTGAAAAATTCTTTTCCTTATGGACATGTTATTATATGCTGTAGATATAATATATGTTTGAGGAAAGCATGACTCAGCAAAATAATCCCACTAAAGAGATGAGAAAGAGGAGAACACAGTCTCCTCACACAGATTCAGTTTTAGAGGCAGACCACACTCTCTGTGCTACCCCACTACACTTTAAATGGAGCGCTGAATATTTAATAGGAATGCATAATTAATTGTACAGCTTCTTTTTCTTATTTTTGTCTGAGTTTAAAGTGACCTTATATTGCTTAAGAGGAGGCAATTTCACTCTCAAAATTCCACTAAAATGTATATTTTTTAGACAAAAAAGGGAAATAATTGCCTATTGGTTATTTATCTTACATGAAAGAGTGATATTTATAATTAGAGTACTGAAGTGACAGATGAAGGGGAAGAAACCAAAGTATTCATTGTAATAACAGAGATGTATTAAAATGAGTATTACTATTGATTTTGCAAGCCCTGAGTTTTGATATTGTATCCAGCCATACTGATAGATATTTACATAACTATTAAAGTGACCGGGCTTTGGGAACCTTGGTCAAGGTTAAAAACTGTGTCTTGTCTGGGAGCTCAAGCTGCAGCCTTCTGGCCGTGAACATCCCAATACTGTCACTGCTAATGGATATTTATGCTGCTCTGTATCAATGCGAATGGCACAGGTCAAAGGAAAAGGAAAGAGAAATACATCATTTTTATATGCATTCCCCTGTAAGGACCAGGGAAATTTGTATGACTGCAATGCAATGTGTCTTCATTATTTTTTATAAAATCAAGGTATATGTAATTAATTATCAGAAAGTGCTGCATTACTATGTATCATAATAGAGTACTATTTTCTTTAAATGAAAGCAATGATGATACAGACACCTTGTCTCAAACCTTTTAAATAAAATCACAGCTGAATCATAGTTGGGGGACAATACAGAAAAATATCAAATTGGTTCTTTTTTTATAAACTACATTCAAACATTTATATTTTTATAACGTAAAATATGTATAATGGAAACACATTGGACTTAACAAGAGACCTCTTTATCAACTGAGTCAGCATTTGCATAAGTGAAGCTATAGCGGTGGTGTTGGGGTTTGAGATAGGGGTGTACAGTAAGGTCAGGGACCATGACGCACTTTCCCATGGCAGGAGAACCTGTGGTTGGACAGCGTCTCCCTCCTGATCAAGGACTCATTTGAGGGGGAGCTTCTGATGATCGACAACCTCTCCGGCTCCGTCTTCCATCACTACTCCTCTCACCGGTGTGCAAGGACTGCAAGCGCCACCCGCAGGAGGTGAGTCCTGCAGCGGACGACCGCACGCCCGCGTACAGCTGTCAGAACGCATCGACGCTCGGTCACCAGGGCATTAAATGCAGTGCTTTACCCACACTTCATTACATATCGTGTGTCCATATGGCGCGGATTCATTTTGGCATAGATGTTCGACCTGTCTTTCATACATATGTATTTATATATAAACAAATACACGTAAAAAGCATAGACACGCATTGTGGAGAGGTGGAGGGAGGAGCAAACCCCTTGGCTCCTCCCTAGAGATTGCTGTGAGTTCCAATTTCCTCCCTCGGCCAGGAGAGAATGCAGGAACTTGCACAGCAATGGCCTCACTAACAGCCAGGCTCACCTGTAGGGGATTGATAATCAACTCAGGTGTGAGCACTTGCCTTCAACTAGGCCACATATTTAAGTACAGCTTTGAAGGCTGAGGTCTGGTTTTTGGTTATTGGACCTTTCCCCCCGCTGGCTGTGCTGTTTTTCCACTTTTACTGTGTACTTTTGTGCTTTTCCTTCCGATCACCACCACAGTATATACCAGTAAATACACATGCATAACCAAATAAGGGTGCATTTACATACATACATACATACATAGTGTACATACACATATTATGTGTTCATGTATGTATGTATGTATATGTGTGTATAGATGTATCATAAGAGTGTTTCTACCACTGCATCTGTGTATGTATGTATGTATGTATGTATGTATGTATGCAAGCAAGAATACATTTGAATACATATCATATAAATATTAGGAAATAAGGCAAAAAAAATCTGATTAATCAAATATACAAGGGAGGCAGGCACACCTGTAAATCACAGATTATCATTATCATTATCACAGTATGCTGTTGTGTATGTTGTGCTCATTACCTGTTTACTCTTGGAATTTCAAATATATCATAAACCCTTGGGGTGTCTACTTTGCATAATGTACTGATAACCAAGGATAATGCAACCTTGGTAATTATCAGTTAAGTGCAAGCTAGCAGCAAAAAATCATGTTTTTATTGTATACGCTAAATGCTAATATGAGCCCCCAGTGATTAAAATGCTATCCACTTCACCCCGGTACAGCTTTTTCACCTGCTGCTAAGTGATGAACGTTAGAATAGTCAAAGAGGACATTTCTTGATTCCCTTTATTCTTGTTTTTTTGAGAAATCTACAGCTGGCAGAAAGGCAAGGCATATTGGGCCCTCAAAATTTCCTGACAGGGGAACCATTTCTCTTCAGTGGAGTAGAGCCCTCTCCGTTTAGACGCTTTCCGTCTGTGAGCCGCATGCAGATTGAATTACATTGTAGATGATACTTGTGGGGACACGCACGGTTACACACACTCACACACACACACACACACACACACACACAGTTACACAGATGCTGTCCCCTGTCCCAGAAAGCTCCGTCCATCATGATGATGGAGCGGAACAGTCCGGAGGAAGGGATCCATCCGTGTGTCCGCTTAATAACACCACTACGCGCCTCCTCACCTGTCAGGCTTTCCTCTCCTCCTTTCACCAGACTCTGTCAACCCATCAATCCTTCCCCCTCTCTTTTACTGACTCTGATTTATTTAACTTCTGCTCCCTTCCTCCCCCTCTCTCTCTCTCTCTCTGCCTTTCTTTCTCTCTCAGCTTAAATGCTCAATTTCAATTTACTTTACTCGCAAGACAAGTCCATACATATTGCCCAAGCATATTGTATTTACAGAACAAAAAATCTCATGATGGAGAAATAAAAGGATTTTTGTATTTTTTTAGAGAATGGCAGTAGTAAGAAGCAAAAAATAAAATTATGAATTAAAAAGAAAAGGAAGGCAAATAAAGAACTTTTTAAAACAATAATCTCTATCTCTGATAATATCTGCCTCTTTCTCTTTTTGTAGTCATTATTTTCTCCTCTCTTCATTTTCACCCCCCCCCCCCACCCAGTGTATCGTAGCCCTTTGCAAATCCACTTTGGACCACAAAAATACCATCCCCTCCTCCCCTCCTGACAGGAAACTAATGGAGAGGAGAAGAGAAAAAATAACCCACCAACACCCCCCCATGTAGTAAATCCACTGTGGCAGGGTGTCTGTGCTTTACACATTTCTGTCACACAGTGAGTGGGGGGGCAGTCCATCTGCTTTTGTCAAAAACCCAGTGATATTCCATGTGTCACAGTGTCCACTCACCGTTCAGCAGTGTCTTAACCTTTGTCAGTCTCAATCACTCCCAGCTATGTTCCAAAACCTGCCCCGTGCTTCCAGACTCTCCTCTCTTCTTCCCTCCCTCTCTCTCTCTTTCTCTCTCTCTCTCTCTCTCTCTCACCTTCACACTCCCCTTCTCTAACCCTCTCTCCCTCTCTGTCCTCATTTCTCTTGCTTTCTCTGTCTGGTTAATGTACCACAGTATGCAGGTAGTTCATTTCCCTTTGTGAACTTCCTCATCTCGCCACGCTGATGTGCCACCGGTCCATTCTTTACAGCGTCTCAATCAGTGCTCGTCCCTCCTTCATGGTTTGGTCTCACTTGTGGTTTCACACGCAGATCCAACTGGCCGAGGTGGAGCAGGCCTCCCTGAGGTCCGAGCAGCTCTCTGACAAGTCCTCGTCTCCGGCGCTCCCTGATGACCTCAGCCTGGACGACCATAGCGTGTACCAGCTGCTGGTGAGGGACGGCAAGGTAGGCCATTCCAGGCTATGGAGCCTTCTGCCCAATGCGATATCGACAGCAGGCTCTCTGAGAAATCCCCCCTCCACATATGCACAGAGTAACCTGTAAGTCTCAGAAAAACATAGTGTTTACCTAAGAAGAATGTTAAGGTAGGCCGTCTCAGTCTTAGAAGGCTTCCTGTTGCTGTAGGATCAAGTGCAAGTCTTTAGGAACTCCCTTCCCCTACCACACACACTCCTCTAATCTCTACACTGAGCTGTATCTATGTTGTTAATCACTTAATTCACTTATGTTATGTGCTTAATTGCTCTTCGCTTTAGCTTGAATGACCATGAACTCCTGGTAATTAGTAAAAAACCGTAAGAGGATCTAAATCCCAGAGATCAGATGGAGCTGAAAGCATGCAGTCACATGATCAACCTATGATTTAGATAACCCTGGCCTCCTTCAGCTTTGCGGAACCTTTCAATTAAGAGATTTTTTGGGGGTTTTGGCCCATGTTCTCTAAGCCGTAGAGCTGTTTTTTATGTTAGGCAGTGAAGCATTGTTCTGCAGAGCAGGCCACAGACGAACACGCTTAATTGCCGTAGTAACAGATGTGTATAATGAGGCAAAAGAATTATTCTAATTCATAAATCAAGAGCAAAGAGATGAGCAGATTAAAAGAACACGTGGGATGTCAATACGGCGGGCGGTGTCCAATCTGTTTCTCTTAATAAACGCCTGTCTGTTCCTTCGCCCTGGTTCTCCACGGTGTGTTGTGTCTTCGCAGGAGGAGAGGGGAAGCAATGGCTCCCATAGCTCAGAGGAGGCAGCGGGAAGCCAGCCAGGCGATGGAGAGCATCCTCCGCACAGTCCTGGGACACAGGAGTGCTTCCAAAAGCAGCCCCAGCAGCCTCAGCACAGCCCCTCCCACAGAGCAGGTCCCCGCCCTCATACCTATGTTTTACCCCCTGCGTGCCATTCTCAGTAGTTTCCAACCTAAGTTTGTATCTCATGAAGTGGATTTCTATGAGTCTTATCCAGAGTATTCCTTTTTAAATGCATTCAATTTATTCAGCTGGATTCATAATGGTCAAAAGTGGGAGGAGCCAGCATGTAGTAGCAGGGACTCAAGTTTTGAACCACTGGCTGTATTAGCTGTAGAGTGAAAAACATTTTGATTGGATCAAGCAAGTCAATGATGACTGTAGCTCCATCCATACTGGATTAATGAAACCTCATTTCAGCCACCAGTAATTTATACGGTTGGCATGTGGCAAAGTGATGTGATGATAAACTGCAGATGAGTGGATGAAGTGCAGTTTATAATGTAATTTTGAGAGGGGATTGTAAAAAGTAGTAATAAATTCAAAAGGTGAGATGGGAAAGGGAAGAAAGCAGCAGAAAAAACAAAAATGAAAGGAGAAGGTGTGAAACCCTGAAACACACATTCTCTTGTTTTCGTTAACTTGTCACCCATTAAACTTAACTAAAATAAAACATTCTGTGAAAAATATAAATGCTATAAAGCATTCAGGTGTTATAGTAAACAATTACTGGATGGAATACTGGCCCAATAAATGATAACACCATGTTATGCTGGTTGATTGACAGGGAACTGGGTGACATTTCCTGTTCCTGTCTGTAGGTGGCGCTCTCTGTGGTGGTAACAGTGCTGGAGGAAGGGACGGTGGTGGATCATCTGCTCTTTTCCACCTCCCTGCAGAGTTCTTCCACCCTGCCACTGCGGCACCCCCTGCCACCCATGGGAGAACAGGAACCTCCAGGACCCGAGGCTCCAGGCTCACCTCCCCAGCCTCCTGGGCCTCCCTCCGGTCCCCAGGGGCCAACAGCAGGGTGCTTGGAACACAGGTAAGGGCCCAGGTTGTTTTTAAAAAATAACAAAAATCACCAGTGTCAAATAATCAAGATAGCTACAGTCCTCAGAATAGAGTAGATATTAACAATTTAGCAAAATGTTGTGCAAAACTGATCAGAACAAGCTACTAATACAAGTTACTACAAGTAAATGGAGTAAGATTTATTGCATCGATACATCACCCAATGCTTTTGCTGTTAATCAATATGAGAGTAAACATTTTACATTAAATCACACAGATGAAGTAGGGATTGCTAAAATTCCTCCACCTATTTTGTAACTTGAATTCAAAAGTTTGGAACATCTTTATCTCATGCTCCTGGTCTCTTCTGTCCATTCCCTCTGCAGTACCCATCCCACAGTGACTCCTCTCTGGCTACGGGAAGTTCAGAGGGCAGCCTGCAGACCACGCTGGAGGAGGGTTTAAGCTTCAGTGTGTCTCCCCCCAGAGACATTGACCTACCCCTCCCTCTGATCTGCCCCCTCCCAGAGGATGCCGACTCCACCCCCGGGCAAACCCTTGAGCCCCTCATAAACCCCTTGTCCGACCCCCCGGCCGTCTTTAACCTCCAGGCCACCAGGGGGCACCAAAGGAGCCAGAGCAGCTGCGGTGGTAGCACCAGCCCCGGCTGCAACAGACAGGACTCAATGGATCCTTCAGACGAGGACCTGGGCATAGGGATCGGGGGATGCGGATCCAGTCAAGCTTGCAACAGCGAAAATTTGTCAGAGACTCTGAGCAGCCTGTCGCTGACTTCGCTGCTTTCACCCAGCTCTCTAGCACCCCCACTGGTGAAAAAATGCAACAGCACCGGTAGCCTGGATCAAGCAAGCCTATCTTCGAGGGGGAGGGACGGGCGACAGGTCTGCGGCATAGACCCCCAAGGCTATCTCTCGAACCCTTGGATGGAGGACAAGGGGGGCAGAGGAGGGGCCGCAGGGGTGACAGAATTACAAATAAAAAGCACGAGTCAGGCAACAATGGCAGCTGCGAGGAAAAACAGATGAAACGCCCCCCACCCCCATCATCACCGCTCTCCAAAGGCTCCCCCTCTTCTTCCCTCTCCTGGAATCGGAGAGCCGTCTGACACACGATGTTCCGTAAAAACTCCTCCCCCCTCTCTCTTTCATTTGTGACGCATTCCTATTCTGCATATTCCCCCCTGGAGTGGAGGCAACTGGGAGATCTTCATTTCAAGGGGATTACAATGAACCTTAAAAGGAGAAAAAAAAAAACGGCAGAGATCTGTGGGCCATTGTCTCTCCTGTGAGATATGGATGCGTACGTGGATATGAGGGAACTGTTTAAACAGTCCGGCGCAAATTTAAAAGAAGAGGATGAAACGAACAAAAAAAACCCCAGAGGAGGAAGATGAATGCAAAAAGGACATGGCGATCTTCTTTTCAGTGGTTTTGATTAATAGTGGTTCAAAAAGCAAAAAAAAAAAAAAGCCAACAAATGAACAGTAATTAACAGAGCCTTTTTATAATGGCAGTGGTTCAGGGATCTATTTCATGTAGATGTAGACACGTTTTCCCAAAGAGACTGTGAATGGACAGAGCACCAGTGGAGGAGACTGCAGAGGGAGACAGGAAGTCCCAGCAGGCTAGAGAGGCAAGCTAGTAATTGGCAATGGGATAGAGTTCCGATTGGCAGATGATGGTCTGTGAAACTATGCTTAAGGTAGCAAGGAAATGCACTTTTTCAGCCGATTAACATGTCCCACCCTCTTTCCGTCCCTGTTTAAGTGAGAAAAAGAGGACCGAGGTGCTATCAAGCTGAAAATGGTGAAACGCTAATGTTCACTGTGCGTGACAGAGAAAAATATGAACATGTAAAAACATACCGCATGCAAAGGTTAGGAAACCTTTTCTATAACGGTTTTTCAGTCACTAGAACTTAAGTGAGATGCAGGGAGGAAGGAGAATAAGGCTGGTTAGTGCTGAAATGAAGACTCATAACGGAACTCCGGATCCTAGTCAGTCCCCATGGGAAAGTGTTTGAGAAGTAAGTGAGGATTTGTAGTTTCACAAGGGGAGGGGGAGGGGGCAAACACAACAGTGGCAATAGAAACAGCATTCAACACGTTTGACATGAATAAGTGTTCCCCATGTCAGTATTGAAACGCAGCTGGCGTTGAAGAAGGATCTCATTTGTGGCACAAACCGGTTTTTCCCCCACTCCAAGAAGGCCTCTTCAGCCAGAATTTTAAAATGTGTGGAGACATATGGATTCCAGAGCTGGATTTCATTTTTGTAAATCTTAAATTTTTAAAAATGGACGGAGCGTGGAAAAACAAGAGGAAGGGAAATATCGCCTGTGTATGGTGTACTCTGATTTCTTAACTTACTTTCTGCAAGTGGCTTCCAGTTTTATAATGTGAAAAAAATAATCATTTTTGTAAGGCGGGGTGAGACGGGATCAGTCAAAGCAAAAAAAAAAGAAAAACACAAAAACAAAGAGTAAGAGTTGGGTGCAAAGGAAATGGCTTCCCTGAGTGCCTGCAACTGCAGATTAAGGTTCCCCCTTGGAATTTAGGTGCATCAATGGCAAGTTAACAAGGTGCAGGAAACAGCCAAAGCAATTCAGCACAAGAAGGCATTCATATCTCATAGACTTCTTCTGGGCCGTGGGAAGCTAGATTTTTCGGTTTGTTTCTGTTTGTTTGTTCGTTATTTTTTTCCCCACCATATGCTAAACAATGTTTTGTGGAAACTGAAAACGCTTTTGAGTGTCATACTGCATAGTGACATTGACAATGATTACCAATACATTAATGTCCAGTGGCATGGGTATTGACTTGTCGTGGATGTTCTAAATTATTTTTCGTAATACAAGAGCATTTCATGTATTTGTACCCCTTCTATCTGTGCGACCCTTTGGTTAGAGTTTACCCCTTGTGTTATTGTACTAACTGAGCAAATGTTGTTTCTATAGGTATGACACTCAAAACAAAAGAAATTTATTTCTTAAAATGTTATTTTGTGGTAGAGTATCCCTAGCAATTGTTTAAAATTCAGATGATGCACTGAATTAAGGTTAACCTGTTCACAAATTTAAGTTGCCACACGTTCAGTTAAAGCAGGTTCACCTTCAATTGGGGAAATTCAACAAGCACTTATATCATCCTCTGTTTGTCTGGAACCTTCCAGAAAAGTAGAGTCTATCGTCAATGTTATAGCTGTCTTTATGTCCTGGTAGTGGTGTATAGATGAGTAGAATGAAAAGTTAGGCCTATATGAGTTCATTTGATGTTGAAGGAGCTGTTTTAGTTTGGGAAAAAATCTCCTTGTTTTTTAACAAAAAATCCATTGTCAATGAACACAACTTAAAGCGGGCAGCTAAGAGGATAGCACCAGTATGTAGATTTGTGTGCCCTGGATTCTGCATTATTTTGCAGAATTTGATGTTCCCCTTATTCCAAAGCACCCAACTTCATAGTATTCTGCTGTATTCTTCATGTCCTCCAGAACTGAAGGTCAAAAACTCATGCTATCAAAAAGATCTTCTGGCACAGATCAACCGCATAAAACCAGGGTTGTCATTGGTCCAAATGATACAAGTGAGATCTCCATTAGAACTCAGGGCCGTGGAATACCAATCAAATGTAGTTTTGTTTCTTCGAGACTGGACTTGAGGAACTCCTGAACTGTAAGCATTTATATATGTAAGATTTTCTTTATGGAACGTTAGAATTTTGAACTACAAACTGCAGAGATAGCGGGACAACAGATTTAGAGGTTTTTGAGATTAATTCCCCCATCTCTGCACTGTAGTGTGTGTGTCTGGCTGGCCTGTATGTATCTTCCTACACTGACTTTGCTGCATGTTTGCTGTGTTACTGATGGTTCTGACATGCATTTTTTTTGTTTTTAAATGGAAGGGTCAATATTTTTTGATTATTCTGTTATGGTAAAATCCCTCACAGTTGTGTTTTATTTTTTTGGGCCTCTGCGTCTTCCTCGTGTTTGCGGCTGTCAGAAAGGGGCAGTGTTGACTTGTAGCATGTGTGCACGACAAGATTGCCCCAGACTGCCTTAGAGAAACATCCTTACATAAAAAACAAGCACAGATGCTAGCAGAGACTCCATCACAGACCTTGGGCTAAATCCAGTATTAGACAGGCAGCAGAAGAAAGCCCTCTGGTAGCACTTTACATTAATATGGCAATTATCAATGGAAAATGTAATTGAATTTAGACAGTTAATTAACAGTAATTCACACCAAATTTACACAGGTTATCTGAAATGCCACCTCTAAATTGAACCCCAAACTAAACTAAATCGAAGTATTATAAATCACAAACATAAACCTAACAAGGAAATTTGGAGTATGTTTTTACATACAAGTAGTACTTGGTTACATTGCACTTTGCTGCAGTTATGAAAGTTGTATGCACAAAATGCATAGCACCCATACAAGTATTTATTTATTTATTTATTTATTTGAACATTTCAAGCGAGACAGAATGAATTGCTTGAATAAGCAACACAAAATAATACATGATACAAATCCGAACAGATCCAGACATCAATCAGTTATCAATATTCACAGATAAAAAAAACAATTATAATACACATATAATACATAAGGAATTAAGAATATAAAACAATAATTGTTTAAAAGGTATTAAATGATATCATACCATTGACACTGTTCTAGGACCTTGGAGCTTTAACTGAAAAGACATTCACTTCATTTTCAACCATAACTCTGGAGCAACAGAAACGTGTTTCTGATAAGCTAATAGTGTTATTATTTTGGGTAAGTGACAAAAACTCAGTCATATATTCTGGTGCTAAGCCATGGATAGCTTTTTAAGTAATTAATACAATTTTAAAATTGTAAAAATTAAGATTTAAGATCGATAGTGATGAGAGGTGACTCTGGGATGTTACAATATTGGAATAAACCATCCATGTGGTAGTGTTGTATGAAAACCTAGAGAGTGGCTGGTACATCTTAAAATCCCACGGTCTACTGTTCTTGGCCTTCACTGACCAAACCAATAATCTAATAATGCCTAATGTCCAACTCATTTTGTCCAATACCAGTGAACACAGTAATGATGTTCATCATTCACCCTGACCCCCCAAAACCCACACCTGCACCCCCCACCCCAGGCTTCCCTCAGTAGTCTTCCAAATGTGACTGTGTCCCGTTACCCAACTGAACATAGGTGGGAAGTCTTGTTGTGTAGCGACACAGCTCAATGGGCACAGCAACAGTGTGCCTCCACACTGATCCTGGATCAGGAGTGGTCTTTTAAAGCTGCTTTGGTGATGGCCAGTTTATGTTCTAGTACCCATCTTTTGTCAACTCCTTTGTTACGTAACAAAAAATTAGTCAGCTGATTTTTATTGTACAAATATTTTTGTACAACAATGCTACTTGTGTATGTATGTACAGGAAAGCACAAATTGATCTGACAGAGGGTACAGCATATTTCTAAGCTCCATGGAAATATATGGTAATATCTGTAACTCACTCCTCAAGTTTATTCTCAAAGCAAATCTGTGTTTGCAAGCTAGCTCATCATGAGCCCTGTATATTGAAAGAAGTCATGTGCATGCTTGATACTGTAGTACTTTACATGTTCGAATCAAAACACCTATTTTCCCTCTCCATATACAAAGTCGCAGTGTTTTCTCTTGCTTTGCTCTCTTTGATATAGATCAAAGGAGCATATACAAGCTCCCAGATTAAGTTTATTGGATTCAAGGTCTTGGCGTAGTCCTTTTTGTCTGTTGTGAAAGAAATCCCTCTCAGCGTTCGGGAGCAGTGGTGGAAGGAATCAGCAGCGTGGGTTAGCCCCGAGTGAACCGCTGTCTAAATAAGGCGCTTGCATATTTACTTCATTAGCCCGTGCGCTGAACACGCCTCGCCTCCATGTGTAAGAACCTTTGGCTCCCCCGAGAACCAGCGCACTATAGGTGCTTTATTTTAAAATAGCACAATAGTGCTCCCTTTCCAAGGACGAGCTGAATTTTAATCGTGAGAGAAAACCAAGCTCACAAATCTTGTGTTTTACTCCAAAGGAAAAACCAATTTATCTGAGCAGGGAGATAGCAAAACATATGCATCTTCTAAAATATCTTAGCCTGGGGTGCTGAGGTCAATAAATAGTACAAACAAAAGACAATAAGACTCTTTGATGTTATGCTTCAAAAATGGGAAGGGACTCATTAGAAGCACTTTCCTGGTCAGGGTGATTTTCTGACCCCAAAAGGGCCTTCAGGTGACAGTCGAGATTTTAACCTAACCAGTCAAGTTGCTTAAATAAAAAAAAATGTTTTTTGATGCATAGCAGAAAGTGTACTGGGACTTGTTTTCTTACACCAAGAAATTTGTTGAGAGCTGATGTATTTTTTCATCACAGTAAAATAAATCTGTTTCCTTTTTGGAGGATAATAGTAAGCGTGGAGGCCATATTCTCTTTTGTACATATTTCTCATTCACCCGGGAACCTTACCCTGAGACCTTTTAGAAGGTGTCCACATTCTTCCCATTTGTGCTGAGTTGAAAAGAAAGAGAGATTGGATTCTTCTCTAACAGAGCTCATCAACCATTAGCATTTAAACACAAAAACCTGAGGTCAGACATGACAAGACAATGGGCTGGAGAGAAAGGTCTCAATGAACATCACCTCCCCCTTCCTTTTCCATCTGCCATCTCCTGTTCATCCACGGACTGTTTACCACACATACAAAATAGCAGGTTTCCTAATTAGCACAGCTCTTAGCATTCCCCACTTGTTTCCTAGCCTCTTCAATGTGATGCTCGGTATGTTGTAAATACACAGAAGGTAGCAAGCATGCCATTTCCCTTTCATCTGTTTAGTTATGAATTCCTCGGTTTTCTTGCTGTCAGGCGATAGCCGGTAGCCTGCGTGTGAAAGCAGGTGTTTGGGGGGGGGGCACCTAGGCGTTGATTTGAAAGACTCTGGCTGTCCGGCGTATCCCCTTCCTTTGAAGGCCGCCAGTTGGTCAGGTAGTTAATCACACCTGCGAGTCCCTTGGAAAAATCCCACACTTTTCAGCTGTAGCCTGGCTTAGACGGACCACATCAAGACAGGGAGTAATGTATGCAAAGCTATTCCTGTCAGCAGACGAGGCCGGTCCAAGGCAGTAAGAGTGTTTTTTACTTAGCCCACTGTATTGATTTTAAGCTTTAAAAAGGCACCAGTGAAGGATAGTCGAAAACAACAGGATCGGGCGGCGTAGCGCAGTGGCTAAGGGAGGGTGGACAGTATTGACTCTTGCTTAAAAAAGTCACAGGCTGAAATTCTTCATCAGACACCTGCTTTGTATCTTTGAACAAGGCCTTTTTGCCTGAAGCGCTTCCTCAGTTTTAAGACAGCTGTCCGTCTCAGTGAAGAATGTAGGCTGTATCCACACGCAGCGCAGACACAGTAATAACAATTGTTAAATATACTAGAAAGTGGGATTAAATCTGAGCACGACAAATGCAGCAGAGACAGATCTGAGATCCCTTTGAGCAGGCTGCTCTTTTAAAGTGGAGAAACGCACTTTACCGCAGGACTAAGCAAACGCGGATGAGGAATGACGCATTAAGGGATCGAGCTTCTTTGAAGTCTGAGCCTCGAGGCCCCTCTGCAGTTCTCCCATGTCTGAATAAATTAATTGAAAAGATCAACTGCTTTGCCGGTCAAAATGTGATTGTGCCTGGGCTTCGGTAATAGATTGTCGGAGGATTAGCGGCGAATGGAGCTTGATTCTATCCCCCCCCCCCCCCTGCCTGTGAGGAAGATCGTGGAACTCAGATCTGCTCCACGCTGAGTGACGGTCCCCTCTCCCCCGGTAACGCAATCACGTGTATGGTGGTGGTGGTGGTGGTGGGGGGAGTTCTGGACTGATCGGTGATGAGTTTCGGAGAACTCTCTACTGAACGCATCGTCGTCATTTGTCTATGGATAGCTACACGTCAGTCTCAGACCGGTATCCCAATTCTGGGTGTCTGTTCTAATTTGCAGCATGAAGTTTGGGCCTCTGGCCTCAAATGTTTTCCTGCAAAGAGAGTGTGTTACTACTTATGCTTCACATCACTATTGCCTAGGCTAGAAGTTACAATTCAGGCTTTCTCAAGTCACCTTCTCTGAGGATCCCTGAAACCTTTGAATGTCTCATTCTACCATACATTCTGATTGATGTCATTGTGTAAGCAACATTAATGCTTACATGAGTTCTTGTCTATACATAGTCTAATATTATTGGTCAAGAATCACTTCCATTAAAACAAAGGCAAAATTAATTTTTAGCTGGATTATTTGTTCTTAGATGATACTTGAGTTATACCTAGCATGGAATGCAATAATTATTTCTAATTGCATCATCGTTGTTAGACATCTATTACTACAAGCCATATACAAGCCAACATTAACATCTGTCCAATATGTAAAAAATCTAAAATCACAAAGTTTATTTGCATCCTATTGTCATAAGTAGTTCACATTTTTATGGCACTACTGACAATATTCTTGGTGCAACCAAAATTTCACCCTCACTTATGTTTTAAAATTGAATTTTAGTGATCTTTTCTTCATTCACAAAGAGTACAGCAGTAAGGATTTTTATTTGAAAAATTTTTTTATTTGAAAAAAAGTATCACTTTTCACAATTATTCATAAGGAAAAGTTATGGAGGATTTGCTTCAGGCCTGACAGGTTTGGTATCAGTAAAATGCACATTTTACAGTTTGTCTTATCTCTTAAATCTTTCATTATCAGTATCAAATCAGAACTGTGTGCATTGTTCTTCTGTTGTGATAATGACGTAAAAAATTCACTTCCTTTTCTTCTCTGAAGAGCCATGCCCTGATCTGTTCCTGTCGCATACACGGGTCGATTAAAAAAACAATCTACCAACATAAATTCCACCACAGGCATTTTTGGATTTGAATAATAAAATAAAATTCATATTTAGCCATGAGGGGAAATAAAATCAGATTAGCATAGGCTTGTTCCAATGAGCCTCATTACCATATTTATTCAGGAAGGAAAAACAGTTCCATCGAAACAGTGATGTAGCCGTTGCCTGGACTTGCTTCGATCTCCGAAGTGAGCGGCCTCTCACACAGCTCCGTACACAGCCAGGGTCCCAGCATTAAATTATTGACGTGTTTTAGACACAGTGATGTTTCATCTTAGTGGACCAATAGAAGATGTCTAAACGAGGAGAAATAGAAAGACCGGTCTTACTTAAACGGACTGATATATTATTTCCATTTATATGTCAAATGCAGGGATATGCTTCAGAGGAAGGCATGCACATTAATACTTTATGCCCTAGGATTTATATTCACTGGGGAAAAAAACGGACAAAAAATAGACATAAATAAAAACAGACTTCCATAACAGCTGAGGGTCATTATAAAACGCTCTTCAGACCCATCCTTCAATCAAAGCAAATAATCATCGCTGGTGTGAAGTGGAACATAAGAAGCTGTTTGTCCCCAGTAAAAATGCATACCTGACATGTTTTATTCAACAAAACACCAGCCTGAATTGAAAACATGGCACTCTTACTGAGAAATCTCAATTTCAAATAGCTGCACATTTCAAAGCAATAGCTAAGTGTAACATTCATTTGTACGGTCGGGGTTGTTTCGTTGCATGTGTAATGGGAATATCTCTTTTTCGTAAATAATAAAAAAATCTTTGAACGTATACGCCATGGAATGCATTTATGTGCATCATTAGAACAATAGACAAATCAGCCATGATAAGTATTTTTCATTACTGTGCAAGCTTAATGCAAAGAATATAACCGTGCCATACTTGGATGTGACACAGCAAAAAGGCGATTGGTCTTTATAAGCAGTAGTAGTATTGCTAATGTAAAACACAGTCATTTTTTTCCTGCAGCTGAAGACACCTGTACATCTTCACTGTGCATACTTTCCACCGCGATGAGACATCGATCCAATGTCAAACCAACCGACCGTGTTGGCACTGCAGCTCCACAAAACCCGCGCATTAATTCTGTTTCTCGTACGCTGGTATTGATCGTGTGCAAACCCCGACAGTGGCCCGGCCCTAATCCTCCCCATAAGCCTCCAGTACGACCACAGCGCCTGACTGCAAATCTAATCTCGGCTTTTATAACCATAAAAGATCTTCCAAAGTGGTCAAGACTGGTAGAAAAACCTGAATCCCGGATGGAATTAATTATTGACATGTGTCCTCTGTCGAAAAAAAAATTTCAAGAGTCAATGGAAGTGTCCCTCTGCATGGATGTTAGTTGATTTGTGGTTAGAATTCTTGGTACAAAATGGCTACCTGCATCACATTGTCACTAGCCATTTGTGATGGCTGATGTGAGGTTCCTCCCTTCTCTGTAAAGTATGATTAAGAAATTATAAATTGTGCAGCCAAAATTGCAGGTGCAGGTGAAAATTCGCCCTTTGAGATTTTCACTCCATTGCAGATAACCAGCCAGTTTTCTGCAGCCTTTGAGTCCATTAACTTGCATACCCTATCTGATTTTCAATTATGATGCACGGTGCTAATTTTGAAAGGGGATCGGCTATTAGAGTGACTGTGCCACGGTTGACTCCGGCTCAAATGTGCCCATCTAGATGCGGGGGAAGT
Organism: Albula goreensis; assembly: GCA_022829145.1. Classification (NCBI taxonomy): domain Eukaryota; kingdom Metazoa; phylum Chordata; class Actinopteri; order Albuliformes; family Albulidae; genus Albula; species Albula goreensis. Next base: position 17,747,027 of record CM040762.1, read on the forward strand.
TTAATTCATTTGCTGTGCACGGGGCCAACGGTAATTATCATCCATGTAAGGGCACGTTATTGGGAGGAATGCGACAGGGCTGCGGCGACCTATTTGTTCCAGCCGTGCGGTGCCAATACGTGCCCATCACATATCAGTGCAAAACGCTAACTCATGTCTCCCATGAGCTAAAAAGCAGTTTCGCCTGTATGGGATCATCTAAGGTAAAAACTCAATGTCATTGGCCACTGTTGCATATTTATAAGGCCAATTTGAAGGTGGAAATTGTGTGGTGTGAAGAGCTGGATGGGGAGGGGGTGGTGGGGGGTTTGGAGAATATGCTTTAGTGTCTCAGTATTGATGAACAGTCAGTTAGGTTTATTTCAACAGGTTTTTTGGAGAGGAGAAAAAGCCCTCAAAGTTGATTTGAAGCACCATCTATCGATCTTTTCTTTGACCTTACATGAGGCCTTTTTCATACTGTGTAAATGCGGAATGGGTCTCTGCAAGTCTTTTTTTTTCCCCAACAGCAAGGATGTTTCAATAAAAGCTGTTACTCACACACAAATGAAACCTGTATTTCTACAACCGTACATAACAATTAAACTGTAGCAATTTAAGTTTTTCCAGAGGTGAATGAGATTGAGAATGAGATGCATTTCCATGAATGCTTCTAAAAAAAAGGATTTAAAAACCATCTCATGTAATCCTATGGGTTTGTTAGCTGACAAAAATTAGCAATTAAAAATCAGTGACATCACATAAAAATCACATCAACACCTTGAGCATGTACATATATGCATATATTATAAACTAGATATATGCACTACATACATTGATAGGAAAGCCATGGATTCTTTCCTTTCATTTTCCTCACTTGTACGGGTTCCAAAAGTACTCTGTGGCTGTCTTGTGGTTTTTTACTCCATGAAGTCCCTATAAATAGCCAATTTGTCTTTAAGTTAAGGCTAGAGACACTATTTCCTAGAATGTCAGCTCTGCTGTGGATCTAAATTCAGTATTTAAAGGAGGACTGAGAAGCTTTTTTATATTCTGTTTACCTAGAGACCTTTTGTTTCTGATAAAGGTGTGCAGTGCAGTGCGGTAGCTGTAGAGGGGGGGAAGTCTGTCCTGTCAGGTGGAATATAAAAGAACCACAGCGTCCTACTGCGAGGCGGGGAAAAACAGCACTGTGTAAAGTGTGATGGCTGAGGCTATCGGCCCATGGGGCACGGCAAGTCCGCCAGAAACCCAACTCTTTTCTATACGATCTTTCCGCAAGACTCATCTTATTCATCCTCAGGTTACAGAGGGAAAGGACAGAGCCTGAGATCCAATCAAAGGAACTGAGTCTCTTTAACACATATGCAATTCAATCAAAATGGCCTGTAGTGTTTTTAAGGTAAAATGCTATTCTATTTTAGAACGAAAACAATACATTCCAAAGGATATTTATGCTTGTTTGCAATAAAATATTAAATGTGTAAGGAACCATATAATGTAATGCAAAATCTGTTATTATTTAACTGTAAATACCCTTAAGGGGCCAAAGTGCATTTGAGTGTTGCATGAACGGTGCACATTTGTAAATGCATTTGATTTAACTCCAGTCAAAGATTTGCATGAACATTGCCCATTTATGTGTTAACATGCATATAATTAACAGCGATGGTTCAACTACTTTTTTTGTCCTGGATTTCCAATTGGGAAGGTCTGAAACCGTATGCTTGCATAATATTTGTAGGCTTGCGTAATGAAGGCATTTTCATGCGATTTGGGATAGCACGGTGGAGCCAGCTCATGCTTCCTCATACTCCACCTGCTGAGCTGCACTGTCACTGTGATGGAGTGGGAGGCTCGCTGCATATGCTTTAGCTGGAGGAGGAAGAGGAACAATGAGACTCTGTGGGCCGGGCGCTGTGGGCGTGTGCCGTTAGTAGAACACAGATGTAACGTGGAGCGCGTTTTCTATGGGAAAATCGCAGGCTCGGACCGCAGGCAAAATCCGCATTGATCCACGTGGTCGTCTTGATCAGAGCAAATGTTACAGTCAGTACAGCATTGAGCTGCAGCTCCAGTCTCAGGCAATGCAGTGGAGAGGCGATAGTGCTGAACTGGGGCCAGCCGGCTTTGGCCCAGTTCCAGCTGTTGGGCAGAAAAAGGGTTTACAACCCTCGGTCGATCCAAACAGAGCCCTTCGTCCTAGCTTTGGTATATAGGATGGCATTTCCCTCCTCAAACCCAGCCTTAGAGGACCATCAATCTATGTCCAAAGTCTATATATCATAGCTGTCGGTACACAGATTAGTATGGTGATATATACGGACATAAACACCTTTTGTTTTGGAAGAAGAGTGGGGCTGTATATGAAGCAAATGCCTGGGTGATAATGTCATTTAGCTCGACGAAGCCTCCCCTGCTTCACCGGCTCTACCCGCGACACGCCACTGAGGATAGACCAATCAGAATTCCTCTGGGCTGCTTTCACATGCATACAGGCCGCATGTACACAGGAAGTAAATCCATGAATAGGTACATGCATTCGGATTCAGCTCCACCCATTCCTTCTGATGGTGCTGCTTTGATGTTAAAGGAGGCAGGACATGGGCAGGGGAGGGCAGGATGGAAACGGGTCGGAGCAGGGCTCTGAGCCTTAGCCAGAATGCTCGCGTCCAGCTGTTCAACAACATCTGTATCACAGGGATAAAATGAAATCATCCTTAAGAAGGTGTAGAAGTATTGCAACCAGAGTTACCAGGAGTAATTGGGAATAGAGATCATTTGCATGTTTTCAAAAATTTGACATTATTTTAACCAATCATGGCTTGGTAGTATGGATGTTAGTTTTAACAGCCATGTAGCACAAAGGTACATGGTAATATGATTGTTAGTTATAACAACAAAAAGTAGAATAAATAATACAGTCATTTGCTTCTGTCACTCAAGGTGCAACAAAGCTTTAGTTAATATGTAATTGGGCAGCCGTCTGAATTTTGACAGCTCTTTTTGCAGTCGGACAGCTATTTGTAATTACACTCACATAGCTGTTTTGTGAATTAATCCCTCTGTGCTGAGGTGAAGAGTGAGAACCTGACAGCCTTCTGTTTATGTGATAAACGGAATGATAATATTTCGCTCTGCGTATTGTCAGGGATTCATTATAAAAGGGGGAAAAGCATTACTGTAATCCCTTGTAATTTCAGGATTTTACATTTTCTTTTTTGGTATTCATGCCTAGCAACACCTAGTCCTGGACACAGTTATGACAAAGTAATTGCTATGTATATAGCACAGCTCATATATTAAATATACCAGGTCTTATACATAAATTACACAAAATGCACTATCTCAGTGTACGTTTTTTAATGTCAAAGCTGACTGAACATTTAGCTGTGTGCTTCTTTTGTCCGTCTGTCAGGGGAAATCTTTCATCGATGTCTTGGGCCATGTCCTGTCGCATGATGTTAGGGTACGAGATTTTTAATGAAGAATTGTGTCAAACTTCAAGAAAAAGTTATATTGGTATTATTTATAGATTGTTTTTGTGTGCTTATTTCTGAAATGCACTTTTCTCAAATGACAAGGGATTACTGTACTCCCGCCCCCTGTAAAAAGGGGAGGGGGATTAGTGCAATGGAAGCCGTAGTTATGTACTGTGTGCATGTTTGAGCGCTGACTGAAAATGGAGGAATTATGTCTTTTTTTATTCTGGTCTTGGACCCCTTCTACTCTGGCATGTACATTCATTTAAAACATGGTTTCTTTACTGACATCAAGTGAGCATGGAAATAAAAGGCAGAATGCATTTATTTAAGAATATTTTTTGGAAAGATATGCTTGCTTCAGAGGTTGTATTTTTAATATTTCATACCGTATGGAGAATTTTGCAAGTCGTATGTCACGTTTATTAGTAATCCTTCTTATGACTTTATATGTTTCATATATTTCATACTCAGAGCATTTTTTGACATGTAAATGTGAAGCTGATTACTTTCATATTTTTGTCTTTGAATGTAGCCAGAGCACAAGGTGCAGGTGTCAGTGGTGAGACACATAGACAACCTGGGAGAGCAGAAACAGCCCAATTTGTGTAAGGTCACTTGTCCCTGTCAGTCTCTACTCATAGAAAAGTTTCCACCTGGATGAGGCCGATTCGGATGAGAGACATTGACACAGATACATCTGCTGGGAATTCAGCATGTAGGGATAGGTGGCCAAGTTTCTTTCTCTTACCAAGAAGATTTCACAGACAGAACTTTTTCATTTTCTCTTTTATTTTTTCTTTCTTACTGGCCTTCTTCATTTATTCTTTTTGATATTGTTTCATAACATGCAGTCTCATGTGTTGTCATCCATCCTAAATTATATATAAATTTGCTGTCTCTTTACATTCTGACAAAAAAAATCTGGCTGAAAATTGGGACTTTTTTCTAGTACATTCACTTAATTACACTTCGATGAACATGAAAACACTCAACTGTGAATGGGTCATGAACATTTACTGAACATGGCACATCATTATGTGAAAAGTTGTAGTCACACAACTTCTGTCCTCTAAAGTTTTGGGAGTTGCTTTTTGAGTCATTGAGCAGAGAGCTTTAAATGGGAGATCTGTGAGGGATTCGAGTGACAGAACATAAGAAACAGTGTCCTCTCCTCCGTAGGCTGAGCTTGTTACCACACAGACACACTGCTACGTTCATTTCCCAAAAAAAAAATCAGATGGACTATCCAGTTGAATAAATATGGATCTGACGTAACTCTGGAGAGAACATGAAAAATGAGGTGATGCTGTGTAAACAATAGAAAAAGGAGAAAAAACGTGCTTCGCTGATCAAGTTAATGCAATCTGCTTTACAAGTTGTTTGATGCAATTTCAGCAAAGGTGATTAGACCCTCTGTCAGCATTTTGTCATTATTATTTTGTACCATACACCAAATGCTTTCATGACAAACAAAATGAGGGCAACTCTGAAATCGACTTGGAAATGGATCTGCTTGACTTTAATGAGGTATGATCAGGCTTAGGTTTCTAAGTTAAAAGTCATATCTCCCATGTTCTTAAGGGCATGATAATAGAAACATTCAAGCACTCCACCTCATGCAAAACTGGTTGGGCCAAGCTAGCTAGTGAAGGACATTTTGAGAGTGGTAGGCTTTGGGATTTTACTGACTGATATTGGTAGGATGTGATTGGTCATCAGCTGTGGGTTCTGGGATGTGAAATACAGGGAGACTACAGTGGGACCACCTTGGGTAGACTCCTCTCTCCCCATTGGTCGAGTCACCGCTTCTGGTCTGTCAATCCTGCTAAGCCACCTCCTCTCCTCTCTTCTCGCCAAAAATGGTCCCATTGTTCTGTGTGTCCAGGAGATTTTAAACAAATGAAAAGATGTTTATATTCAAAGGGTCTATGAATATACATATATATTTAATATATAAACCTGTATACATAGCATATTATTTTTTTTCCTTTGTACAATATTGTCAACATTGATTGATTGCTTTATTTTACTGATTATGTTATGTTCAACCAAACTAAAATTGTGCAATAATGAAAAAATAATGAAAAAAATGAAACCTGTAATTTATTGTAAATATCAAGCCTGCAGGCAATAAAGAGATAGTGACTTCCAAATAGATGATTTCAAAATAGAGATGACAAATTGCGTTTCCTTTTTGCCCCTCCCACACTCCTGTACACATTCACCACGGTATCTGGTAGAGATTTCATTGTAAAATGTATTGTATGAAATAAAATTTAAAGATATTGAAGACTATTTATGACAAAAAATAAACAGTGTCACATGTCCTTCTTGCCATCCCTATTCGGCGTTTGTACAACTGGTTTATTTTCAATCCTTTTGTTTTGTTCTACATTATCATGAATCAGAGCGAGCCTGGATTGTCAATGGAACCCTTTAGCTGTACTTAACACTAATGGTTTAACCTCCATAATGTTATTTTTCTATATTTAATAATGAGTAAGAAAAAAAGACATTTTCTCCCCACCCAGCGGCCCAGAAGAGAAAATGATGGCCCTGGTATTGATTCAGTCCTGTTTTTGCTTATTGTAATTGGTAGCCAGTTTGGACTGCCAGCCTTAGCAGGCTCATTCTGCTTGAATGTGGTATCCCCCCAGTTCCATCTCTTCTGCTTCCCTTTTATTTTCTCATAAATCACTCTATATAGTTTACCTGTGCCCATTTAACAGCTACCAAAAAGGTGGAGCGATGGTCTTTTGTTCTTGCCCCAACAGACATTATTTGGCAGACAATTTGGCCCAGCACAATTCTTCCCTCTTCCCCAAACATCAAACCCATATAGCAAGCAATTTTCCCTCTAACCATGGATTTTGCTAAGTATGTCCATGTTTTTGGCAACGTCATTGAAAAACATTACAGATGCAGAATCGTATCTAAGTTTAATTGTAAGACCAGCAGTGGTAATTCCAGCTTTTTTCATTCCAGCTTTTTTCATTCCAACTAATATATTTGCTGATAATATGCTGATATTATTCTGATCCATATGTCATATGTCATATTTGTGGTACCCTACTCTGTGAATATTCCCATGGCTGAAAAAACAGTATTGATTGGTCAACAACAAAGACAGGAACTTTCCATTAGAAGTGGCAATGTACTTGTTTGCCAAGGTGAGACAGATGAGTATTGAATTTATACCTCAAGGCTTTTAAATGGCTATAAATTACAGAAAATTATCTGTTAATGGAATCTGTTAATGTTAATAAGCCTGAGCACTTTTAGGCTTATTTCATTCTCTAAGTCTCTGTAATTGCACCATGAATTGAATAAGAGCACTCAGATCTGGATAGCCTATGACCTGTGTTTATTAAATACATTTCATTATTGAACAAAAGGCCTGTTTTTAGTTAGTGTGCTTCAGAATCAATATATTAAATACTATCATGATTAGGTAGGCCTAGGTTAAATGATGCTGTGAAATGAACAAGAAAAGAAGGAATGGATTGAATTTTTAGCGACAGCTTTTTTGTTCTGTGAGCAGTGAGTAGGTTTGGAGGAGGGGCGGGGTGAGGGGAGCAGAGCACGAACACAGCCTCGCAAATGAGGCGGAAGCATTTCCTACAATTCACCTCACGTTCTGCTTCTAAGAACTGTACTTAACTCCTCTAAAAAGAGAGGAAGTACAACACTTCCAGCAAGCTCCTAAAGTGTTGCAGAGCTACACATGACATTCATAATTCTATTAATTTATATTTTCACTTATAATCACAAAATGGGTGGTTATATCCGCTCCCCATATTTCAAGCTACCTCTTAAAGCTGTTGCTATGCCACCACTACCAGGAAACTCTCCCTGTTAAATGTGTTCTGAGCCTGAAAGGCTGAATAGAGCCTAATGTCAGTGGACATGGCTGATTAATGGCATAAGTAGCTTGCCAAAAATAGTAAACAGATTTCAGACAGCTTGTTATTTCTATTCAGTTTATATGTGTAGTAAATAGAGTGCAAACTGCTAACCACCTGGTGCTGGAGGCGCCACGATGTTCAGTTCTTCACTCTTGAGAGGAGCTATGCATCATTCCCAGAACTTCCTACTGACTTCCAGTCACTGTGCTAATGCCCTTAGCATTGGTTGCAGAAATATCTACACTCTGCATAGGTATAATTGAAAATGGTACCAGAGGGTTGCGCTACAAAAGGACTACATTTCTAAAAGATATTAGCAGTACTTACACACTGGACGTACACTGGACACATACAATGCATATGCTGTTCAGAATAGCTGTAAAAGAAAATAAATTATGCCTGAGTTATTTGAAGTCCATTATATACTTTTAATTTCCCCATGCCAGATTCTGATGTATTACTATGCTATACACCCTGATTTGCATATTGACCTTAAAAATAAACCACACCCATATTTTGCCTGTCCAATGGGTGATGCACACAATGGAACTACAGAACAAATTCTCACTTCACATTGTCACAGAGCACTATATCAGAAATTTTTATGACTTTCTCTGGATTTATCCACAATTTGCCTCGCATGGCAATGCAATTTCCCCTCTCGTAAATGTAAGAGCTAATTCTATTTTATGCGGAACAGCCCTGATAGACTCCAGAGGGATTCATTTCAGTGATTTGGGTGGAGTGTTAGTCGCCCCGAGGCAGTTCTCTGTCCAGGAGGTTTAGTGAGATACCCTGTAAATGCAAAACACTCACTACCAAACCACTTTGTGAGAGCTGGTACAACTATTTACTCACAATCTCCTGTGAAAAATGTTCAACTAAATTGGTATACCATCACACTATGACTGGGATTTGGTTTTCATTATGTGTATAGGCCAGAAATCAATCAACATTTTATATTGACCTTACTTTCTATATTGACTTATAAACACACACAGTTTTGCCAGTTATTTTGGTGTCTTCTAAACACATCAAACTGTACAACAAAAGATAAAAAAAGAAAGAAATCAAAATCTTACACTTAATCACAAGAGAAGCTTAAGGACAAATTTTGGTCCTCTCTCAGTTTATATGTTCACGTCAAAGCATGCATTATTCTTTTGTGAGAGCTCTAACTAATAAAGCATTGAAGATGTTGATGTGTACTGTATCTACGGTATGGACTGGCTGTTATACTTCAGCTCTTGGTTTTTTGAAATACATCAATGGGGTCACAGTGCTGATGTGCCTCCTGTGTTTTTATAGTCAACACTCACTTATACAGTTCACCAGCCGTGTTTACATTTCAGAACAACAACAGCAAGCTTCGTTTCATGAATCTTCATGTTTCTCGGGGAAACTGTCCTTCACATTTTCTCAAGAAACTTTGAAAAATGCACCTTTGACCGAACGCGTCAGCCCGAATCTGCGCGTGAATAAATCGCACCGGCGGCCTTGTGACTGTGGGCGCTCGCTATCTCAGGAGCCCGCCGCTCTCCGTTGCAGTTTTTCAATCACTCTGACCGAACCCCCTCCACTGTTTGTCTCGGTAATTCCGTAACAGTTGCGCATGATAGATAGACAAGGGAGGAGCTGAGACATGCCTGTTCATCATTCACTTGGATGAATGAGTTCATAGTCCTGCCATCACTCTTCCCATCTTTCAAAAGCACACGTGACGTAAGGAATAAATGGGGTGTTGAGGAGACAGGCTCCGTCAGTACTGCTGCTGTAGGCTTACACATGCTTTATCCACAGGGATCAGGGCACAGGTCACACAGCAGGAAACCGACTGAAGGGGACAGACCCTCCATGTGTGGTGGACTTATCCCTCTCTCAAGCATGTCCTGGATCAGTTTCCACTCTTTATGTTATAATGGCTACAGACTGGAGGCAAAAGCTGATCCTGGATCAGTTTCTGAGGGTAGGACATACCAGATGCAGAGTGGAGAAGTTCAACATTCATACCTCATTGATGAAAAATATCAAGGGCAACTTAGTCTCTTTCCTGAACTCACTTTCCCAGTTAATATGTTTAATTGGATGTGCAAAGAACCTAAAATCCATTTTGATAAGGCTTTCTACCTGATGACGGCAATGTCCATTTCTGCTTGTAGGTGTATATTCAGATACAATATGAAATGTGTGTGTGTTAAGAGCACTTTCAGAGCCTCTTGTATACACTCTGTATGATCGTAAAAGTGGAAGAAGTATTTTGAAAGCTGATGCTTCCATACAGGTTTAGCTCCTGAGTTAGTTGTGGAATCAACATCCAGCCTAGTTGCCTAAAAAAATTGGATACAAGATGAGACATCAGTGTTTTTGAATGGAGAGTTACTATCAGGGCATGATCATCAGTGTCAGTGTTAAAGACTCATCAGCTCAAACTGCTGATGCTTCATGCATGCCTTATAAACCCCTAATAATTGTGGATAATGCAATATTAATGTGAATTAATGGCTTATAGAACAGTAAGAAGAATAAGACAAATATGTATACAGAGTATAACTAGACACTAATAAATGATTAATGTTCATTTATTAGCAGCTAATAAGCATGTAATTGGTGCATTATTGATACGTGCCTAAATAAGGCCCTACCAAAAGTAGAAATATAAACTGCGTCTCACTGTGAGTGAGATGTACAGAAAAGAGAAGCTGTGTGTGATGAAAAGCACACATGATCGTTCCCTATTCCCCTGATGAAGCACACAGCCTAATTGCATTGAGTCACACATGGCCTTTCAAATCCTCTCATTTCAGGTTCCATGCAAACTCCCCTCTTCTGAATGAAATTGCATTCTGGTAATTGTGTTTACTGATGAGGTCCCTCCCCTCTCACAGACACATACAAACATTCAGTTGCAAACGTACTGCACAATACACACATTCATGAATGAAGGCACTCAGGATGTAGTCATAATTGCAGAGGTGATGATATGTTCTGAGGACAGAAAAAAGAAAAGATATAAGACAATAGAGAAGGAGAAAAGCACATAAATTTAAGAATCTCATTTCCTCACTTTTTGAGGAAGACTAATCTTTTCATCGTTTTCGGTAAAAGACGCTTTTCCCATGTACTTCTCTTGGAATTATTTCTGATTACTTTTTCTATCATAGTTCATAAATGCACATGATTTTCTGTCTTTATAAGAGAAAATACCAGACATTTAAATTTTTTCCCTTTTTGGAGGAAGCATCCTTTTCTATTTTTACCCTTTTCCCATTTACTTCCTTTGGAATCATTTTTGACAACTTTTCCTATCATAAACAGTAAATGTGCCTGATTTTCTATCATTTTAAGATTAAATATCAGAAATTTAGGAAGCATCCCATTTTTTCAATTTTTGGAAATTGGGTTTCCCCATTTGGAAACTGTTCACTGTTCACTTGAATTTTTTCACCATATAAAGACAGGTCACAGGAAGGTGTAAAAGGGGCATGGTGTTGACAGCCATTTAAGAGGACAGTCTGGACCTCTAGCTCTTTAAAAAAGGATGTGCATGGGAAGACTTGCAGTACTGCCTTTCATGTTTCTGGTGCGATGGATCAGGCACCACGCTCCCACACTCACTCTGGCCTGGGGGCCATGGGATTGGGTCTCTGGTGGAACTCAGCTGGTGAGGAGGTATTTCACTGCAGTTGCTCCAGGTAAACATGCGTTTCCCAGAATTAATGAAGCTGGATTTAGCACAGAGCTTGTTTGCGATTTCAGGATGATAAACTCAATATCGAAAAATAAAGATGAGTAATTGAATGTATATATAGCAGAAAAATACATATTTTATAGTTCTAAAACTTTGTAGTTAAATGGAAGATATATTAGAATTATAATTTCTCCATTAATCAGAGTGACAGAATGTATATTCATATTACCAGACAGAAACAAAACAATAAAGGAAACATAAATGCAAATTTTTCCATCTATGTTCAGGTCAGAAGGGACAGACAAAGATTATGGTATCCATACATTAAAAAATAATGTGGAAATGGAGAAATCATCATAAGTACTATAGCACGAATCCAATATTGCATTCTGCCCATAAAATGTATAATTTTATCATGTGTAATAATGGAAAATGAATGGAAATTCTTCCTTAAATTGTTCCACAGTGCTTGCTTTAATTTCCTCAATGCCCCATAGTAGGTTAATTGATCCTCTTTGTCTTTTCCCAAATTGCTGCACAGTCATCCAATCACCTGAGCTGAGAAATCATCCATTTCCACACTAACATATCAAAAGGCCTTCCTTTTAACTGTGTTTAATTATCCATAGATCATGGCTTTAATTAACACAGCTAATTGTACTTATTTATTTTCTTGCTGCCCCTAGATAAATTGTATTTTTTTGTCTTTGCACACTGTTGGCACCCTTTCAGAAATATTGTACTACTATAATCCTTTATAGAAAATAAATAAATTAACATCATTCTCGCTTGCACCGCTGAAGCTAATTGGTAAATACATTACGATAACAGCCATGTCAATGATAATAACGATCATAATGTTAACTGTAGGCGCTCTCAAGGATTGATGACACGTTTTGCTCTCATTCGCCCCTGTTACTACTCTCTCTCTGTCTCTTGCAGAGATTCAATTATCATTTTTCCACCACTGCTGTGCTTGAAGTAAAAAACCAATATGACGGCAGCTGTTGTCCCCCGTTCTCATTCTCTTGATTGGATGTGGTTTGCCACGCCATACGAATCGCATTACCGGCGATGTTGGCGAAACACAGGCTGCACTCCGACCTCATCCACTGAGCCATCTGGTTTTCCACCAGTTCTAGCACAGACGACCCCCCTGTTAAAGCTGAAGTAGCCACTAACCTCCCTTTGATGGGGTACAAACACATGTACAGAAATGCCATATGGAATGGCCGCTTATGCAACGCATGCAAAATTAAAACAAAGAAACCGTCGCTTTCTGTGCGCTTCCATGAGCATCTCAGATGCTGTCTTCTGTCCAGGTCAGTGCATCGGCCTGCTGTCACAGCGATTTGTCCCCCGCAGTGGGAAAAGTGTCCCAGTGACTGAAACACGTGCCACACATGTGTTCTGCAAGGGTCTATTTTTGGGTCCACACAATCTGCCATGTCCACAGCATTTATAAGACACACACAGTTAAACATGCCACATGTGTATCAGTAACGTTCTGTGCATCCTGTTTTACTGGACTTTAACGTTTTGAGTTCTGCAGCATATTAGAATATTGTTCAATTTATGTAAATCTGGAAATATAAGGAATGGATGACTCTCAGTTCAGTTAATGACTTTGAATAAACAAAAAGCCACAGAGTCTACAGCTCTTCAGGGAATGCTCTTGCTCACTGTCAGACTAAATAGCTGAGCATAATAATTTAAACCTGTTCAAGTTACCATAGTTCATCAAATCTTAGCCTAGCCAATCACAGGGCTGCAGTTACACCAGTGTATGAAACAGAAAACTTAGCCTTCGTCCACAGAGCGCAAACTGAACCCATTCTTTCAATGCCACAGGAGAGCTCTTCTTTCCACATCGCACCACATTGAATCGCCGGACGGAGGCAGCGTCTGAGGTGATTAACACGTATCCCACGCGGTGCTGTCTGTCTCGCCTTAACGTAGCCCTCTGCCGCTCATAATTAAAATGTTAATGGGACACAAACCCTGCCACAGTTCTGATTGCTTTTGGGGGGGGAGGTGCGTGAGCTTATGTTAGCCAGACCGATGAGCTTCCCCTGGTTAATGCACATTAATGGCTTTGTCAGTCTGGTTTTGTAAGCGGCTGCAGCAACTGTTCATTGTCCCCTCCCCTGATTTGCACTGGAATGCTTTAATTCCGTGCAGAAATATTCTAATGTAAAATGGTTACCATATGGCCAGTGTTTTGTGCCTTTGGGGATCAGAAATGAAAGCTCAAAAGTAGGTTTAGCTGGGGAAGTGAGATAAGGGATAGTTAAAAAGATAGGCGAGAAGGGGGAATGACACAACAGTCAGTTCTGAGTGTATAAAACTGACCTGTTGTATAAAGCATCCTGCCAAAGCACTGGTTTTCAGTACAGTGTCATGCCCTTCGGTCTGATGTTGTCTACCTCATCACCTTAGAGTGACCCCTGTGCTCAGGTGTGCCCGCAGTCTGCCTGCAAAGCTACTCATGTGACCTAAAGACTGACAATTCAAAGCCAGGTGGAGCAATGTTGTTTCAATGTTTCTTTGAGCTTTGTTGGATAAAGTCAGGGATATTTACATAAGGAATAGGTTAAACGATAGCAAATTTACCTTCAGAAACCCCTCTGTGGTCAGACTCCGGTCAAGAAAGAGCAGGATCTGTTTTTAATGAAACAGAGCGGATCTAAGTCACCATCCCGGTAAGCATCAGACAGAGACAAACGAGTCTGAACGAGGCTCCCCTGCGAGGGCAGGGCAGAGGAGCCACAGAAATGTCAGCTCGTTTAAACGCACAACGGCGGCGTGGATTAATAACAGAAACACGGGGGAAGATCATCGCTTTAAAGGTTAAACTGCTGCTGCAATTATAATGATCTGACATTCATTCCTACTTACCAGACCAAATTTATGAAGAGTTTGAAGATATCTACATTTGTGAAACTTTCAAAGGGAAATGCATTACATTTGGAAAGGCTGGCCTTCAAGCTAGATTTCTGTTTGTTTATTTATTTATTTATTGCAAACGTTTGATCTGCTCCAAGTTTGTAATTATGGGTCACTGTAGTGTTGATGAACAAGACTCTCAGTACAACATATGCTGTCACAGAACATATCAAAACGTGTGGAGATTTCAGTGTGTTGTGCCAAGAGGGTTAAGTAGCTTTGCCATTATCCCCTCTCCACTCTGAGCTGGCTGACTACCTGAGAAAAGAGGATAAATGAATCCAGTCGTGGAAATGAAGACACACTGGGCAGTATAGCAGGGCTCACATGTGTATTTACGATTTACGGTTATGTGTTTCTCAAAGAGAGAGGGAAAATTTAGGAAGAGAAAAAGGAGAGTTGGAGGAGAGAGATGGGATGAGATGGAAAGAGTTAAAGCAGGCAGATAGCTGGGATCAGTGTTAAATTATTCAGATTTAGGACATGTTGATTAAAATACTCCTGGTTTTATCACCAGTGTCTTTCTTATTGTAAAACATTCTTCACCCTAAAGGGTCTCGGGGGCTTTGTCGATAGAATTGCTCAATTTCTGCTTTGCTGCCTGTCTAAGTCAATTATCTTCCCTCCTGTGAGGTCATAGTGTGTGTGTGTGGGCTGTGTGTGCACAGGTTAATTTGGGTCTTTTTCAATATCTGAGTGTGTATGTGTGAGCATGAATACTTTGTATTTGATTACAGTGTATTGCTATTGCTGGAGGCTTCTAAACATTCTCTCAAACTGCCCTGGGAAAAAACAGGGCAGAGAAAAACAAACTGCAAAAAAACATAGCTACAGAAGGGTGGCGGGGGTGGTCTGATGAGTGAAAGAGGACAGAGCCAGGAGAGGAAAATTAAGAAAGTCAGGGATGGAGGGAGAGAAACTACAATCTGAAGACAGAGGCTCTCAGATAGCCCCCAGAGTAAAGAAAGAGGAGATCGAATTCTGCTCATGTCTTCACTCTGTCATCTCAGAGTCAGGTGGGTGAAGGCTCACAGGTGTAATCAAGACCCATGTGGGCCAGTCCACAGCGCCATCTAAAGGTAATGAATACTGCCGAGGACCTTCTGAAGGACCGACCCGTTCCCTTCAGCCTGTCAGGCGACAGTGGAGATACATGAAGATGGAGAGGTTAAGAAGGTCGAATGCTTCCTGACGACAGCACCGCGAACGCCCACCGCTGGTATGACAGTCATGGCACGTTTAGTGAGCGTGGCTGGCAGAACGAGGGCCAGCTCCATCGATCTGATTAATTAAACGTGGCTCCACGTCATTTTAATGGGAAAGAATAACCTGACAAATCAATGCTGATGGCGGAAATCCATTCTGATGACAGAAGGGCAATACAAAGTCGATGCGCACGGTCAATGGACAGCGGTCCCCCCCGCCCCCCCAACCCTGCGGCCTGGAACAGGCAGAGGAGTGATGACACAGCCACTTTGAGACCAGCACTCGCTCCGCATCCACCTCTGTCAAACCAGGGTTATACCCGGATTCTGCGAAAATGTTTACAGCCTCAAGATTGTTTTAATCTCACATTAGCATGCATTCACAGAAAGTTGTCACAGTCCAATTTCTTTTGGTTAATCCTCAAATTTAAGCCTGTATCTAGTCAAGCAGCAATGTGTTAGTAATGGATCACTAACAAAGTTAAGCTAATAGTTTTATTTCTTACAAAACTTTTTCTTCATTAATTTCAGAAACTACTGAGAATGAACTGTAACGCAGCAGTGAATCTGTGGCTTAAAATCAAGGGTGAGGAACACAATGGTTTGACTGAATATTGACCAAACAACTGATGTGCCAATCTTAGCATTATCCTCACCTTTCTCAGTGTCTTTTCTGCCAGGTAATTGAGAAGCTGTCTCAATCCCAGTATTGGCCTGTATTGATTAAAACATCACTGATGACAGCATATAATTAGTGTTGATCTACGATCTGGTTCACCTTTTAGGTCATAATGGATAAGGCTTGGATATGATCAGAGAAAACTGATCCTGGATCAGCAATCCTGCCCTAAGATCCATTATGCATATGGGGTGCATATGTAGCTTGGGTCAGAGGTTAGAATCAAGTGCTTAAACTGAAGAGGATGTGAACACCCTTCAGGCATTCTCAGTTGGCAGAATAATTGATTAACCTTTGAATTAGAAAGCCCATTTGAAATATTAAGACCGCTCTTAAATAGCAGTGATCTGTGTTGTCCTCTGCTAATAGGGCAAAGAGGTTTTCCTGTGGTTTCAGAGTCAGCTGGGGAAATCATACTAGATGGTGAATTGATTCAACACACATTATTCTCATGAGCTCATTTCAGTTGTTGAAGACAGTTGGCAAACAGGTAGCAAGTAGCTACCTGTGAATCAATGCTGTAATGTAGTTCTGTAAAATTCTTGTTTAGAAACTGAGTTAACAGTCTGGTTAAGTTTAACTGGACCTCTTTTTTCCCATATGTTAGTCTGTTATTTTTAAAATCTTTCATTAACCATATTTGTTACCCTTGCCTCATTGTAAGCTAATGTTAGCTTGCTTTTGTTAGCTACTTTCTCTAGTCGACGGCACATTGCCCACAGCAGTGCTGTTGGGATGAAAAGAACCATTCTCCTGGTAGTTTGCCATCTCTTCAGGTGAAATAGGTTTTATGTAGTGTGTGTATGGTAGACATCATAATTTATGAAGAATAAAAAGCTTTTAAAAGCTCCTCTGGATATTGTATAACCCCTGGTAAGACTGATTTAAATTATATGTTCAACACAGCCACAGAACAATTAGATAAACTATTAAACAACTGAACAAGCAAACAGTAACACAGCCAAATAATATAGCTTAATAATTTGCAACTTTCCACAATCAGTGCTCTTTGTTGCATGTATGTGAGCCACTAATGACAGCATTATAATTTTTGTCAATCGACAAGTGAAGGCAAAGTCATGTGTGTTGTTTTTGCAGGTGGATAGCTCTGTATGCATTAATGCTTTGCCATCCAGCCAATCACAGTGAAACCACAACAGCAGGAGGCAATGATTGGCCTCATTCCTCCGGATGTAATTTAGCAATGGTTCCTCCTCCCAATGACATCTCAGGCTCCCATAGGTTAATTGAAGGTATGTCCCACCTCTAATTAATGCTTCTGATTTCCAGGTGGTGTAGGTGTGAATTGAAATGCATAATTGTTGATTCCAGACTGGGGAGAAAAGTATGAAACTGAGGGAAGAAGTTGTCAACCCTAAAAGCATGGTGTTCATCTATTTTCCTCCTTTTTTGTATGCACGACAGACCATTCCAATTGGTTGCTTAATTAGTAGGCTTCCTGAAAAATGGCTATGTCCTGGCATTTGGCCCACTGTGTCGTCAGTGTCAGTTTTTACTTAATAATTGGAGACAATATGCAAAGATTCTAGAAAAACAACCTTTGATTCTGTAGAAATACTTTTGGTGATGGACCTGAATTATAAATATTCTATAACACAGACATTTAGCCATCTTTTTATGGTAATGAACAAGCTGTTGATTACTGTGTAATTCAGTCTGACCCAGTCTATTCCCTTAGGTATGACTGAGTAGTAATTCTGTTAGATCCCTGAAAACGACAGCTTGCCTCTCCTTGTGTTAAAGGTTTAATTTCAAACACATTTTCAACAGAATAGTTCCAGTTGAAATACCTTTTCTCAGTGGATTTCTCACTCCTCTTGATTAATCTTGTAACTACTGTGTTACCTGGAAAACAAAATGAATATTTTACTGATGTAACATTTCCAATGATTCCCAGAGTGTGCATAAAATCAGGCAATTCAATTTTTCCACAAAAAGCCCAGATTCCATTATATCAGTTCTATCACTCTGTATGTACTCTTTCAAATTCTTTGTCGTACCCAGACCTCGCTTTGAAGACCCTCAGGGTTTGCTGGTTTTTCATAATTTATCAAGAGTCAAATTGTTTAAGCAATCAACTCACCTTTCCTGGTTTTTTGGATCTAAAATGGCTCCTGGTTAAGGGTAAAAGAAAGGTAGCAGTTCTTGTACTTGTGGTTCTCCAGGACTGGGTTTGCAGTTCCCTTCCTAGTTTTTTGTTTCAAAATTCAATATAAACTACTGGACAAGGATTTGCTGTTGCAGGGGATTGGTTATTCAATGTCACACCCCCAAGTGTGGATATTACATTATGTTTCACATAAATTGAGTATGCCTACTATTCACCTCTGCACTTATTGATGATCAGGACTTAGTGGAGGAGGACCTCCCCTCCAATCTGACACCAATCCTTTAAGTCATTGTTTGATATTGATTGATCCATTGTTTATTGTTATATATGCAATGGTATACAACTCCTGGCATTAGGAATCACTTAACTCAAGAATTTTATGCTGAAAGGTGAGTTCTTTGGTGGCGGAAGGGCATATGCAATTTGAAGCTTATGAAATGTATTTCTGTGGTTGCAGTTTATGCATAGTATGTTTAGCTTTCCATGGCAGTAAGTTTGAAATTCTAACAATTCTGGTGTAGTCTTCCAAAAATCTGTGGGAAGGCTAAGTGTTTCAATGTGATTCACTCTGTTAGCAGGAATGAGATTGGGTGAACAGGAGCAACCCAGGGTGGAGGTCATAGGAACAGAACCAATCAGAAGGAAAGATTGGGGGGGGGGTGAGGTCCTACTGAAGGGTAGAATCGGATAAGAGAGAGAATGAAAAGAGATGGAGGTGCAAGCCTCGGACAGATGACTGAATCACAGCTAGGTGGGAAAGATCAATGTCTCGGCCATTCGGTTCATTTGTTGGTGAAAAGGTCAATGCTCTGGCCTTTTTCCAGCGTAATGAGCCTGTCTTTGTGTCTGTCGCTTTTTCACATGTGTTTGGTCGTTATTGGTTTTTAGCAGCGTATCCCTTTCAGTGCTTAAATCTCTCTGTCCTCTCTCCCCCCCCTCCCGCTCATGTCCATTTAGCTCTCTACATTTCATGGAAATGGAAGATGAAGCCAGTAGCCATTCCAAAAATACTACTTAAAAGACAAGCTGGTGGTGAGAGAAAAAAGGAGATTATGAGAAACTGTTCAGACAGCCAATCACATTCAAACAGACCCCCCAAACCGACCCCCCCCACCCCCACCCAGTATAGTAGCATGGAATTAATTCATTTCATATCATTTGCATGCTGCAATATGTACAATTTCTATTCCTGTGGTGCAGCACTGTGATGTTAAATGAAAAAAATGATGTAACTCAGATTTTGTTAACAATAGCTAACAAATATGAATATAGTTAAGCCTGAGTGTGCTGTCACTGCGCGTAATCTGTCTGCCCACTGTAAGCACAAGCACAGCGGTGAGCTGCTGAATACAGTACATACTCCCAGCTGGGTACATTCAAGCAACATGACAAGGTTTTGGCTTCAATAATTGAGCTGTAGAAGAGAATGCAATGTAAAGGATGGTGTGGTTGAGTCATGGACACAAAAGCAGCAGTTTAACAATGATAAAGCACTCCCATAAAGCAAAAAGCTTCATTTGCTGAAGAAACAGGTGCATAGAAAGTTGTTACGTCTCGAGGGTCGGTAAACCTGCATGATTGCGAACATCCATCTTTGTCGTCTTTTCATTCTGCTTTACCTTCTTCCTGAACCCTGTTTTCTTGTGTATCGGCACAGTGGCTTTGCCTTATTCTGCTGTATCAGTGCAATGCATACTCATCTATTTGTACTCATCCTTTCTTCACCTAGCCCTTCCTTCCGTACTGAAGTATGAAGTCCATAAGTACTCTTCCGTTGTGCTTTATTAATGAATGCCCTTGTCATGTCGTGTGTGCCCGTGAAGACAGGAGCACGGTCATGATTGATTGTACCGCAGAGGTCAGTATGCCTCAGCGCTCATCGTAACTGTCACTGGCACAGGCAGACAGCATGTGACATTTTGCAAATCAGGGTGTCCTGTAGTTTGCTTTGGAAAAATATAGTCTGAAGCCATTTGTACAGCGGCAATGAGTTTTGAAACTGTTTCTGTCAGCAAAAGTGTTCGGAAAATTGCTTGCTTTGAAGGATGGTGAAGAGGATTAGGGAGAGTTCTGAAGATTGCATGGATTCTGAGGGAATTCCAGGGAATGCTGAGACCCTCTTAAAACTGCCTTTAGACACCAGGGATCAGAACGGCCTGGCAAATAAAACAAGAAACATGGTTATCTCATCAGCAGGAGCCGAACGTCAACCTCCCCAGTATGCTTCTACAATCCGAGTCACACCCCCAAGGTTCCAGACAACGCGTAGTGTCCATCACGTGGTTGCGGTCCCGTGTGGAAAGGCCAATAAGACGTAGCGTTGAATCAGCAGCCGCTGGCAATAACTCTCTATGAGCACATTCCCGTCGTGGTACGGTGTGATCAATTTCAGCCGGTGCGGAGAGAGGAAACCGCGAAAGTGTTTCCCCCAATCCCATTCATCACAATAACACTGGGAGACGTTCGCACTCTTCAGCATCCATTTCATTCTGGACCCTCGGAGCCAGCCCCAGCTTGATTTGTCACCACAAGCACCACATGGTGTGTTGGGTGAGTTATCTTTGCTGCAGGTATCCCACGTAGTTCCAGAACGATGGCTTAGATTTATCTAAAAATGGACATACAAATGTGATTACCCACATAGATCTTCTGTCTTCTGTTGTTCTCATTCCCGCTAACTCCCGTCTCCTGCCTCAGTCCCTCTCACTTCCTTTGTAGTGCTTTTACCCAAGGTAATAAACCTCTCTTTCTCTCTGCCTCTCTGTTCCCCCTCTTCTTGAAGCACTCTTCTCACTGGGATATCCAACACATGTAAAATACCTTTTATCGAGACATCCCTCTCTCTCCTCTTACAGTGTGTCTCAAATTCAGTCACCTCCAGCTGGTTCTCATCCAAACCCCACTGTTATTCTTTCTTTCAACCCTCCCCACTACATCTCTCCATCCTCTCACAAATAATTCCATCCTATTAATTCAGACTTTGTGGACCCTGAGAGCCAAACAATTGCGGATCATCACAAGTGACCTCTCCGTGCTTCCTGCTGGTGATTTACTGTTCTCCACAGCGAATAGTTTATTCCCAGGATTACCTGAGTGGAGGGTTTATTAATGCGGGGGCCATGCCCAGAAGGGCTCCCAGTGCCTCCTCCACCCCCTGGTCCCCCCCCCACACACACACTTGCCTGAGAATCAGTCGCCCCATTAACCCAACAGGCAGGGTCCAGGGCAGCTCACAACAAAAATGCTGGCAGCCAGTTTTGAACAGCAACCCTTTGTATGCGGAGTAGGAATACATGAAGATGACCTTGGAGCATCCATGTAAAAGACTACTACGCTCCCTCCAATTACCACCACTGCATGTCAGATTAACCAGTCTACGAGGCATTGTTGCTTCTTAATCTGAGTAATTGGATCAGCCAGGGTGTGCCTCACCTTAGCAGAGCTTTCTCAGTTGTCCTATAGCACATGTGTCGGGGGCTGCAGTAACTCAATGCATGGCTGTGTTTCGGGTCTCCATGCTGTTCCCAATCAATATCCCCAGTGGAGATTTATTACCTGGGTCTCATTTTAGCGGGAGTGCCCGGGTGGTAGAGGACAGCCGCGGCTTTGTGGAGATTAACGGCCTCGGGATCACGTACCTGCGGTGCACGGTGACTCCGGCACACACTCACACAGACCCTGGGCCACGCCACACTGCTGTCTGCTCCCGTCTTATTCTTTTCCAGCCATTTATCTGGCTTCTTCGGGGACTCGGATGGAAAGCACCAATTTCTCTGAGGGCGATTCCCCCGGGACTGTGTGTTCTAGGCCCTCTCGAGCCGTCACTGCCGGCTGTGCATGTGTGTGTGTGTGTGTGTGGGCTCTCATTTCAAGAGGAGGCACTAGTGGAAAAGCTTGCAGCCGCAGACACTCCTCACAATCCTCCACAAACCAGCCTCAGCAGCCAGAAGCCCATCTGTTCAGACCTGCAGTTTGCACCTGTAACGATAAAAGAGGGAAGAAATCTGGGGCATAAAAGAAAACATAACACAGTCACGCACTTCTGATTGGACAACAAATGAAATACAATGTACCATTTGTGTGTTTTTTAAAAAAATGTTAAATACCTCATTTCACAGCTGGACAAGATAAATAAATGCTGCAAATTGCCTTATTAGAATAAATATTGGTGCAACTGGATTCTGTCTTAAGGGCTTCCTGTGTCTTCAAAGCACACCTTACATTAACTGTCGTAAGACTCTCATTAGCCATTCATAGCACTTCATCAACTATACAAAAGGATGACATTGTCAATTCCTGTAAGTTTTATAAGCAAATTTGGTTTTTAGGTTTACATTCTTCCTAATTTGTGTTTTGTTACTTAAGAAGCATTGACATTGTTTGTAAACAATAGTTGCAGGAGTGTCTCAGCTGATGGATATCATAATTCAAATTTTGCAACTATGATAATTACAGGCCTATTTTCAAAGATAATGGAAAACAGCTTCATCTAGTGAGGCATTTGCTAAATTAAATTACATTACAGTTCTTTGCCATTTATCCACAAAGACAAAGAAACAGATTTTCTCAACAAATCATAGCAACTACAACTAGAAGTCAACAATTCTACTTTCTCCTTTGTCCTATGAAAATAATGCATGAGGTTGAAGTGTTTCAGATAATATATAATTATCTTGTTTGTGAAGTCTCATGTTCAGTCTGTTCCTTGTTCAAATGATTCCCTTTTATCTCAGACTTTATTTTTATATCCAACTATAGTGCTGGATGCAAACAATTACTATGATCAGTGCACCCCAACAAAGCGCTAACACCCTGAACATGAAGGCATTATGCTTTGAAATATAAAGTAATTCAAAAACAGCCGAGACTCGGTTAGGCCATATTGTAAAGGAATATTGCTTTATTTCTGCACACACATGGGCATAAATTGAAATGTAATCAGCAAGTATGGAGCTGCAAACATGTTAGAGCAATCAAGGCGTCACTCACAGTGTCTTTTTTCTCTGTTAACCGCTGGAGTAGAGAAAGTGAGCGGCCCGCAGCAATGTAATCATTTGAAACACTTCATAACGGCTTTTAAAGCTGGAATGGGGTTATTATATGTGCACTAGCCTGATATGGACATATTTAT
The DNA here is from genome assembly GCA_022829145.1 of Albula goreensis. Taxonomy (NCBI): domain Eukaryota; kingdom Metazoa; phylum Chordata; class Actinopteri; order Albuliformes; family Albulidae; genus Albula; species Albula goreensis. Next base: position 17,770,176 of record CM040762.1, read on the forward strand.
GCACTGCCATAGCTGGAAAATCTGCATCAGCGAACTCGTGGAATTGGACATGTGAACTGGTTGGTCTTGTACAAAGGCACAAAAGCAGCCATTTACGTACTGGTCATTTAGATTGCAAAAATGGCACCTCTTCTTCACTGCACTTTCCACACTTCATCACCTGCATATCTCTGTTCTATGAATGCACCCAGTCCAGATACAATGGCCATAGACCTTCTGAAGCCAGAATTCATCCAGCACCAGATTCAGACTCATAAATTACCGCTCGTTTTGATATCGACGCCGTTTCGGTGTTGGTGTTGTGATCTCGAGCCCCGTCACGCCCTGGTGGGTCGACAAGGGACCAGAGCCAAAACGCACGGGACGTACAACTGAGCATGACTAATTAGCCTCTGCGAGGAAACCCTGTTGCGTTTGGTATTCGGGCTGTCTTCTCCTTCTCTTCTCAGTGATGAAAGGCAGTCTCTCACCATACAGCTAATTTGGGGAGGGGGAAGGGGGAAGGGGGAGTGGATCTTCCCCATAAACCACAGGTACCAATTTATGCTATCTGAATGAGCGAAGCATAGCTCTTTTGTTGTGGTTTAAAGGCTGCTCATGTACTGCTGGGGTTTAAGGTATTAGGAGAGAGTGCTTTTCAAAAGGATTCTAACAAGGTACATTGTTTGATAAATAGAGAGAGGGACACGGAACAAGAATAGAACAGCCATAATTCAGAAGCTGTGACTAATTTACTGAATACCCTTCTGGCACCCATGCGCCATCTAGCGGCAAAACAGAGGTACTGTTATTGTCCTTAGGGAGCTCTCACATTTAGAAGGGGTGTGACTGAGTGACTCAGACTGAAAAATGTTGTCATTGACACTGGCAGGAATCTGTAGCCTTCACTGCTTAAACAGGACAGGCTGTGGAAGAAGCAGGGAGGCACTTCTTGAGTATGAAATGTAAAAAATACAGGCAGGAAGACACTGGAAACGTGTCCTGAAATTCTATCTGAGGTATACAGGATACTGCTTCTTTTGAGAGAGAGGAGAGAATATCTTTAATATATTTTATCTATCCACTAAAACTACAAGATGTAAAGTAACAAAAGAAAAGACCATTTATGGTCCATAGCTAATTTTGAGTAGTGCCTTCTAGCAATAAACTTTTCTGCTTGTCTCTGATATGATTTTATTGCTGTTTAATTTGTTTCTGCTTTGTTGTTATTGTTTGTTATGTCAGCATATACTTTGACAATGTGAATGCATCCTTGTCATTTCAGTAAAGCCAATATAATTGAGCTGAAATTGAGTAAGCGAGAAAATAAAAACACAACAATGAAGAAAACAACTTTTGTTTGCATCAAGGAAAGGAACCACTGCATTACTGGGCCAAAGCCAGGACATTTTGAACCCTGTAAACTCTTAGAGAAATTTTACATAGCAAATAAAAGTATTTATTTACTTTTTAATTTAAAACCCCTTGTCATTACTGTGGTAAGAAGTAAACCTATCGACCCAAAGGGTACAAGGAAGTTTATAATACTCAACTCACAATACTTAACTTCAGAAGTGAAAGTTCTGCCTCAAAGCCAACCTTTACAGTCCAATTTTCCTTAGAATGGACATTGATGTATTTGTTTAGGGAGGTTTTTGGTAAAGGAATATCATTAGTCAGAAAGACTTTGAAATTGGATTAAGCCATGTGGACTATGCCCTTTGTATTGATAGGTTGAGTTTGGCCAATGAAGAGAAGCCAAGGGCATGAAGGTAGGCAGGCCAATGACCATGAAGTAGAGAATACTCTACAGCCCCTCCCATCTTGCATTCATCTGTTTGTATCCTCCCCTCTCTCCTGAGGAGAATTTCTCGTGTGATGTTTCTTTGCAACCAAACACAAGAGAGGAAACCTTTCATATTACTTGTAAAATTCCCTTTTTGCCCATTATGGGAGGTCAGCACCAGACGTTGCCATAGAGACGGTGTTTGCATCAGGCCATGTCGAATCATTCGCCACCTCCTCTGCTTCAAGTCCCTGCTGCTCCCTCCATGTGTTTGAAAACAACCCGCCCCCCAACCTGCCCACCCCCTGGAGAAAACAGAGTCCTCAGTGCAATGTAGTGAGTCTGGACCCAGTGACCTAGGGTGTCCTCGCCACTGCCCCGATTCCCCAGCCCCTCCCTTTGTGATGGCAGCGCCCATACTGCGACCCACTCCTGCCCCCTGAAAAACCATTGGACTGCCTCCTCTGCTCCTGGCAGCTAATGACGGAAAGGCCCCGGCTGCCGACGCAGCAGAAAAACGCGGGAAATGGGGACTTGCGGACAACGGAGGTAGCGTGTGGCCCCACGCCCTGCCGAGACACCATCTGCTCCCTGCCCTGATGGAGGGGGAGTGGCCTGAGGGTGGAACGGGGTGGGGTGGGGCAGGGCAGGGTGGGGTTATGCGGCGAAAACTCTGTTCCAGCACAGCCCAGAATATGAAATCAATTGTGCAAAACAGCAAGCACTGAACTCAGTGCATTGGACTGGCTGCAGTGGAACAGCTAAAGCAGCAAAAGGTGATCCAATGGCCCCAAATAATGTTCATCTATGTCATCAATAGGCTGGGGGCATTTTCAGGTCCCTGGATTGCAGGAAGTACCCCTGATTGGCTGATTCTTATATTCTTGCATGCCTATTTGTTCTGAAAGAAACATTTTAAGTTTGGCTTTCAAACTGAAACATATACCTACATAGTCAAACCCATTTACTCATTGATGGAAATTTTGAAAAAGAGGCAGTTTTTAGAGAGTTTGGCATGCAGAGAAACTCAGCGTGCCTTAATCTGTGAATCTGGTGCTAGGATTTGGGATAGTTGTCAAATATAAGCCTATGCCAAATTAAACAGGTGAGTATTATACATATTGGACCGAACCATAGACATAAACATAGTACTTTATGCTGTGGAAACGTGAAGTATGAGTCAAAATTATCCCTCTCTCCCTCGGCCAATGCCTTCAAGCTGGGAATTATTTGTTGAAAAGAAGCCACTATAAGAATGGTCCTTCTCCATGAAAGCAAGGACTGAATAGATGTACTCTCAGAGCCTGGGACTTAATCAGAATCCTGGTTAAAACTGACGCACATTCAGGCCATCTGTATCATAAACAGGAGGTTTTCATTAATCTATAGAACTTGTCTGATCTATACAATTATATCTAAGACTGTAATGTCCAAACCAGGCAAGCATGTCTACTCTGGCTGCAGACCTGCATTGGGGGGTGGGGTTTGGGCTTTTGGGGTAGGATACTGTCCAAAAATACCTCTACGTTTCTACAGTTTTATCACACTTCTAAAATATACAACACGCTCACCAAAGGACTAAACACTCCTGTTGAGACCATAATTTTAAATCCAGACGTACATTTTATACTTTTATTAATATGATCAATATTTTTAAAAGTTCTGTCTGTTGGAAAATTATTATTCTGCATTTCAGTGCCAGCACAATGCTTGTACCATCCAACAAATAGCTAATGGCACCATTATATCTACGTCCCCAGCCTTTAGTGGAGTAATGGCGGCAGCGTCAGTGATAAGAATAATGGAGGCATTAATAATTGGGGCCTGTACATCAGGCAGCTGTTTGGCTGTGCACTGTGCTCTGGTAGAGGGCGACAGGGTTCACATGCCAGTTTGTGTGTATGGGTGCGAGTGTGGGTGTGTGTGTGGGTGTGTGTGGGTGTGTGTGGAGATGTCTGATGGAGGGGGAGAATCTTGTCATTTGACAGCCAGCACAGTCATAGTGCATTATTGCTGTCAGTTCCTCCTGACAAATGGCTGTCTTAAATGCAGAAGTCATGTGACCCTCCTCCTAGGCTTACAGCAGGGGATTGTGGGAGATGGGGGCAGGGTGGGCGGGTGATCGGTCAACCTCTATCTCCCCCTTCGTTCAGGTCGTATCCTGTATCTTTTTACCTATTTTTCTCTATATCTCTCTCTTTCTCCCTCCCTTGTCTGTCACTCTGCCTCTAAATGACGGATTGAAACAGTTCAAGCTTTAAAACAACAGGGCTGATGTTCTCAGTCCACAGCTGGTAGCGCAGAGCTCATGTCTCCAGAGCAAACAGCATGCATCCTCGGATCGTGTGCTCTCATCCGTCGCTCCTCCTGCTGTCCACCCCCCGACGTGTCACAGCAGCCCCGTCTGGACACCCCAGGAAGAACACACACTCTTGTCCCCCAAGATTGCCTTGTGGGACATGATCAGTTCAGTTTTAAAATGCATTTCCTCATCTTAGTCAAGATTTGTATGTGTGTGTGTTTGGGGTGGGCGGGGGTTGTTGTTGAATGAGGATGGAGTCTACTGATTGGTGCAAAAAAGCCAAGGTGACACATAACCCAACTATAAATGTATGTATGATTTATGTATATACACATGCAAGTATATACACTGTATATGTGCAGACATTAAATTTAGGTCCATGGTTGCACAGTGAAATTTTCCCCAGCCACTAAGTCTTCTTGTATCAGTCTAGTTGTCATTTATTAAGTAGTGGGATTGAGTAGATGCTTGGCTAAGGAAGAAGTCTCTTCCCTCCTTTTTGTTTCGAGGATCTCTGACTCAGATGGTTTCTGTGAGCTGCCTTTTCATGTGTTCTTCTGCTGATTTTGATTAGCGCCCTGTCACATTCGCGACCCCTCCGACCCTCTCTGGCTCCATCTTTTATTATGTTTCGATACTTCTCCTCTTCCCTGATTCTTGCCCCTTTGGTCTGTGTGTCAGTTCCTCTTTAAGCCTTAAGGCAAGATGTTGGTGTGGTGATGATGTCACAGCCCCCTTCTTCCTTACTGGTTTCTGACACATAAGTTTTCCCTCATGATTAGAAAAAAAAGGCTGCTGTCATGGACTGCAGTTCCATACTGCCCTCTGTTGGTGAAACTATGGAATTAAATTTTTTTTTTTTTTAGCATTTTCGTGTTCAACAGCAAAATGAAAGGGATAAAATGGTCTGACGGTGTGGAAGTCAGCAATTGTAGGATTTTAACTTAAGATCATTCCATACAGATAGGGTCATATTGGGCACCAGCTCACTACAGTGTGCTCAGAAAAGGAAGAAGACCAACAAAATATTAATCATTACAGACATATTGTAAGTGCTCCAGCAGCATAGGAATCTATGGCTAGAGCTCTGGACAGCTGCAAGTAGCAGCTGGTGACTAGCTTTAGACAAAAGATGAAATCCTTAGCCTAACCAGGGATCTAGTCAGAATTGTGACAATCCACGAAGGGACACAAGGTGAATCCAGGAAGTGAAACAGGGTGACTCCTCTCCACATTCTAAACTCCTAGAGCACAGATACAAGTAATTACGGAATCTTCAGCCAGCTTGAAAGCAACGACTCTCATCAATCAAACGATTAAAAAAGACTGGAGCTGACGTGTCTCGGGCCGGTATCCGACGCTGGTTCTGGGCCGGCTCTGCCCGTCTTGCCAAACGGCGAACAAGCTCATCCATGCACGGCACCTGTCTGGCGGCTCTGCTGCAGGTGAAATGCGGTCCAGGCCGTCACTGATGGGGAAGTAACCTGTGGGAGTGGATCCAGGAATGAGCTGGCCTGAGCAGGCAGTCATAACCACAGGCACCCAGTCACTCTTAGATCAGCACTGCTACATGCTCACAGACTAGCTTACAGCATGCATAGCATAATAGAACCCATAATCATAATGGTAATAATGAGAAGAAGAAGGAGACGATTATTACATTCAATAATATAATGATGCATTTACTACATACTAAGTCATACTACTACAACTATAATAATAATAATAATACTAATAATAATAAAAATCCTTATCACCATCTTGCTATAGGTATTTTTAGCAGACTCACAGGTTCAAAGAATATTACCATGTGTCGTAAAAGAGTAGCCTAAAAACTTTCCTTAATAATTATTATTGGTGTCTCCTGTATTATTTCGACATTGTGAGTGATCTTACTGGGGATATTTTGACATATTTCAGGGCCACTGATTGATTGGCCCACTTCCTCTCCATCCACACCAAAATAAAATGTGTAACATCCACAGAATTCACTTTTAAATGATGTCATATTTTGTGCTTGTTTGTTTTAAATGAGGACCGTAATGGTACTTTTATATGACAGTAACAGCCACTCCGGGATACACAGTTGTTTAAAGGATAATGATCAATAATCTCCACACTGGATTCCTCTCTAATATCCAGCTGCGATAACTACATACTAACACAGCAAGCTGAATTTCATGAATAAACCAACAATGTTGTAAACCCTATATTTTGTAATAAAAGACATTATAATGAGGCTGAACACATTTCTAAAGCAGTAGTGCAGTTTAGTGTATAATGTGTGTTTGTGAATAACAATAATCAAAACCATATTTCAATGGACTGTGCCAAATTCTTTCATGTGCCAATATCTGGATAATGAGTCCATTTCCTTTCTGGGGCTCCAAAGTAAAGGAAAAACATATTTTTACCTCCTGTTGATGACAGAATATGTTGACTAATAAGTAAGGGGTTATTTACAGCATTGTGTCAATATGGCGGGAAGGATTCTAGAGGGAGTTATCTTTTTTCATGGAAATGTGGTCACTTATTAATAGAGAGAGGCTTTTTTGTGTATGTCAATGCAACAGTGTGACTCCCATTTTAATTGTCATATTATGCATTCTGTTTCTTTGTCATGTTAGCTATTATAGACTTCTGGCCACAAAGAAGGGGAGAGACAGACAGAGAGAGAGTGAAAGAGAGATTGTCATCCATCTATCATCCCTCTGTTTCTCTTTCTCTGTCTCCTCTCTTTGACCCTCTCCTTCTCTCTTCTTCCTCTTCACTGGAAAGTGTTCAGGCAGTTTCGGTGGCTTGCGCTCAATATTAAATCATTAATTATGAGTGGAATGTCTGACCCACGGTCTTCCCGCGGTTCTGTTTCATTGAATCCCACCGCTAACAGAATTATGCAGTCACTGGGCCTGATTAGGGACAACGGCCTTGACAGTGAGGCATTCTGTGAACAGTCCTTAACATGGGACACTGTGGAACATTCTAGGTGGGCAACCTGGCATCAAAATGGAACAGGTGAGAAAAAGAGCACCACCCCTGAGACCCTCTGTATATTTAGGAATTTAGGTTATGTGTATGTTTTGAATCAGCTGACCACAAAGTAATTATGTCTTGCAATGTATCCATCACATTCAATATATTATGGAGTACATAAAATGTTTTCACATATTTATTTGTATGTACTGTTCAATTTCTTTGTTGTGCTGGGGGGGGAAACAAAACAGACATGTTTAGCTGTGCATTTCAATTTATTGTTGAGTACATTTACCTCTGACACTCCATTTACATGTTTTCATATTTACACAGCAATGGGACGTTCCTATTGAGATAACACTCAAGACAAACCAACCACTCAATTCATATCAAATTACATACCTGAACTGAGATTTTAACTTTTGAATATACAACTGAAAAAATATGAGAATATGGAGAGAGCACATTCTGCCCATGTGCACAGGTCAGAAAGGGTGTGACAGGGTGATAGAGGGTTTGAAATAAGGAAGACGTGTGAGGGAAATGTGCCAAAATCCCCCTCTCTACACAGCCAGAGTGGCTGGCTGCCAAAACAGCAATCACCCGGAACGTGTGTGTGTGTGTGTGTGTGAGAGAGCGAGAGAGAGAGAGAGTGTTGATGTAAGTGCTTACATGGGTGTGCGTGTGTGTGAGAGAACATGTGATGTATGTGTGTGTGCATATATGTGTGCACATGGGTGTGTATGCATGTGCCTGTGTGTGTGAGTGTGTGTGGACCCCACAAGTGGCCATAAAACATGTAACATTAACATGAAAGGCATTTGTTAGACTTACAAGGCAAAGTGCATATATGTGGACCTATGGTCCCCTCGAGGGAATAAAACCGATGTGTGTATGTGTGTGTGTGTGTGAGAGAGAGAGAGAGATAGAGAGGAAGTGTGTGTTTTTTAAAAAGATATTCTTTTTGCATTCAGTGGCCCCACTTTTTCTCCCAGTCACCCTCTGACACCCATATGGATCAACAGTCACAGCTGCTGTCAGAGCGTCACAGTTTTCTCTGCTCTCTTCTCAGGAGGTGGGAAAGTTTGTCTTCAGGGACCGCTGTTTGCTGTCAATGACTGAAAACAAACCTGTGAAGACTTCCCAGCTAGCACAAAATGTTACATTTTACACCCCCCAAGCCATCCCTTTCCAAAGATGCTGTAAATAGGCTCAGATTGCATTTATACATTATTAACTACTTTAAAACATTTTAAGGATGGGTCTGTGACCAGAGGAGGATGTAACATATCCATAATTTTCCACAGCCTAAAACAGAGGTTTAAACCTTTTTGTGCTGACAGAGTTGTTGCCTTACTTCCTGGGATTTGGACATGGGCCTTTGTGTTAGCCTCGATCCAATCACTCACCATTTAAATGAGGTCTGACAATGACCATGATGAAGCTCTTACAGATGACTGTTGAGTCCATCGAGCAACAAGTAATCAGATTCCTATGGATTGCTGCTGGGCTCCTTCTGAACACTGATTTGAGTTTGAGTTGCTCTTATAGATCATGATTAGTCTCTAATAATAGCCAAAGGTCTAACGGAACTCGTTTGTCAATATGCTGACATTTGAAGCCATTCTACGCATCAATAAACTGACATTCTAATTGATATAAAACATTATCTGAAAGCACGACCGGGCAGCTTTGAAGTTCTCTGAACTATATTTTCTGTTCCACCATGGAAATTCAAACTAAATAACTGCGTTGCAATTGTGTAAAATTACATACCTTATAATTGTACAAAATATGTATGTATCAGTAAAAAATACAGTGTTTAGAAATTGTGTTATTGTATGACAATGTACCATTTTAAATGTGTATTCTATTATGCTAAGATTGCGAAACTGTAAAATAATATCTACAATGAATTTGCTAAAAAGACTAAAATTGTTTATTTTGAGTATTGTTTTTGTAAGCATATCCATAACACAGTTTTATGTGGAAAGTTTAGATTGACAGGAAAAAATTCTTCATTAATGAAGAGCATTTTTTAAATCTGTTTATTTGTTTCTGTTTTGCAGTGACCCCTGTCATTCTCTTTTGTCTCCCTCGCCTAACCTCCCTCTCTCTCTTTCTCTCTCTCTCTCTGGCACGGCTTGGCCTCTCCAGCAGTCTGTCCTTCCTGGCCATCTGGTCTGCTCTTCGGCCAGTGCCACGGATTCACTTAGTGCAGCAAAGTGGCTGCAGTCAGCACTAAGCCCCAGCCGCCACAACATCATACTTACACGCGCCGTATAATTGACCCTGTTAAATATGGGAGACTCCCCGGGGCTTAATTCGTAAGTGTTGCTGCCCTATAGCCCTCATACTGAATTTACATTCTCTCCACCAGGCCGAGAACCGTTCAAGGAAATGTACACGCATCACCAACGCTGCAAGTCAAACTCATTACCTTATGCCATAAACACAACACAAAGGACTGCGGATGTGAATTCCATGGGCCTTCCCCGTCTACTTTGGATTAGCACAAACACAAGAGTATTTGCAGAGCAATAATTACAACCAGAAAAATAAGCCTTTGAGCTCCCTCTCAGCATTACGGACTGCAGTGACTGTGAGTACTGCTGAGTAGAGCAGAGTATTCGCTTGTTAACTCAAGTCGAATGAGAGATTAGGGCTGAGGACGGTGTTGGAGTTCGCTGTGAGGCTTCGTCCTCCACAGCCCGCGATCTCAGGCCAATTTTTCACAGTCGTGACATGATGAATGATAATGAGTCATTATAATATCAGCGATTAAGATTTGGCAGCCTCCACCCCCCCCCCCTACCTCAGCCCCCTGTCATTACCTGAGTGAAGGCTTTCACACTACTTCCCTTTCCCCTTCATAATGCAAGAACTTGGGTCATCAAAAGTTGGATTGAGAGATCTCTTTAGCATTTGAAAGGTTTACACTGAAAACAGCTTTGAACTTCATGAGGTTGACTTAAGCTGTGTTTTGTCAACTTAATTTTAATTGACTTGTAATGTTTAGAAGTGTCATTGAGTACCATGATATTGGATTATTGCCTGGATTCACATAGATCAGTCCTATCCAAATTGGAGCAAATCAACCTGGTTTTAGGCCTGGGGCCTACATGATTGCACTTCATCCATTAGCAGCACAGTTGAGGGTAAATTAAATGAGGATCATACATCATGCTTGTCATAAGCCTAGTCATACGATATTGGAAGATTCAACACAAGTAAATGCAACACCATCGCACAGTCAACTCAAAACCAGAAGTCAGCACAAGTGATGAGCGTAACATCTGCTACCAGAAACCGCACGCCATGTCCGTAGGAGTGCTCACTGCATTAAATCGATCTCCACCCCGACGCCTCGCACCGGCCGCGTCCGCACCGGCCGCCTCGCACCGGCCGCCTCGCTTGGAAATCCTCCCTCCCCCATGGCAGTTAACTGACTACAGTGATGTGCACAACCCCCCCCCCACCCCCACCTACCCCTGCAGTTAATCAAACCTGCAGATCGATCGGGGCGGGCGGGGCTGCAGCCTAGCAGTGTCCGTGGGCAGGACTGGCGTGGCGCGTCCGCCACAGTCAGAAGGCGAGGCCTGTCTAAGCCTTATAGATCTGAGGAGGAATAAATTGGTGGCCAACGGCAGTTCATGACCCATTCACCGTACGCTTCAGTTTTCTTCATTTTTTGTTTTGTTTTTTGTTTTAGTTCTCATGACATATTTATTGATTTGCAAATTTTCCATGGCTTGATAAATGAGAAAGAATTGCCAGTCGGGAATATCATCTTATAGTGGTAATGCTTTTCATAAAACAGACTATGATACAAACATTTCTTACAGGAAGTACTCTAAAACATCCGCTTTCCACGCACTTTGACTAAATCACATGTACATCATTAAATATAATATGCCGTTGCTTGGCTTGGGTATTTTGTGTTGCTACTCAGAGAAGTGTCCTGAATCAGAATTTGTCATATGTATTTAATGCTTTATAATGCATTGTAATAATACTTTAAAACCATTTTTATAATATTTAAGAGTATGACTAAGATATGCTAGGTAGTGCCTTTTACCAATAACAGCCATTCTAGCCTTATGCCAATAACAGCCATGTGAGTCTTATGCCAATAACAGTCATGCTAACAGCCAGTGCCACAGTCTACTGGTGCTTTAATCTCCTTAGATCACTATGTTACACCCCTCTCAATACAAATGGTCCATACAAAAAGTCAGTGTACTGCTTTAAGACAGATCAATACCACCCATTCAACATCTGTTTTAATGTTGTCCTAATCAATAACATATGCATAAATGTGTAATAAACAACAACATATAACTTTTTGCAAACAGTGGCATGAAAGTTTTCAGACAAACATCTAATTTACAAGTGTACTTTAAGCAGTGGTATGCAATTTGCCCTCAAAATGAATACAGATACAGTATAACATAAAATGTGATTTAACTGTTATTAACTGTGATGTGATTTAATTGTTATTAAAATGTTAATAGACACTGATTATTAACATTGACTGTTTCACTGTAATAAACAGTGATATTGAATTTGGTTATAAGTATCTACTCTAGGTTTTGTAAAGAACTTGATACAATACATTAGACTTTGTACAGAATGTACCTGAATTAATAATTGTCTTGTCATAATTTCTTCATGCCACTGTTATAATGAAGCCAAATGGTAACGCAGAACTGAAGCATCACTCAAAGCCGTTCTCCATGGTTCTGAAATTAAAGTAATTTCATTATCACAATTTTCTGTTACAGCCATTTCTCCTTTAATGGCTTCTCTAGCCTTCATTGCTTTTGCAAGCTTTTAAAATGCTTGGGCACACATTATAAGTACGTTGGTTCAAATAATTAAACCTTCTCCAATAGCAATATAGGGACAGGACTTACTATTCCGGCACATTGCCATCATTTGTCATCTAACACAGAGTGGTTCTGGGATCATTTGCCAGAATGGATTCCTATTGGTGGGCTATGAACCAATTACAATATTAGCTTGAATAATGTCCTTGGAATCTACAGCCTCATCAATAATCATACTTTGCCTAGTGAGCTGTACTAATCCGTGTGTCATGAATCCAAGGGATACTTACAGCAGTATTTAATTTCATTGATGGATAATTATGACTTCACAGAAGTTCATCACAGATTCTATTCCATGGCCTAGTTTTTCCAAGTTTGCCCAGATTTTGTGACTTTGCACATGTAAACACATATGTGGTATCCATTATCATTAATTAATTATCAATAATTATCAATCATGAATGAATCTCATTTTCATGATATGCAGAGAGTTATATCATGCAAAGCAGCGGTGCTGTTCATAAGTCAAGCCTAGTCATAATAGGATGCGATGCTGAAAGCAGTCAGTCCTCCTTCAGCACTTCAGATCAATGTTCAAGGTTTAGGGTTAATTTATTGTCCTACAAAATAAACAAACCATTGAAAATGTGAGACATCAGGCTCATCTCACATTTATTTATGTGTACCGCTATTATAAAATCAATAATCAAACCTTAGTTTTCAATGTTTTAAGCAGCAAAAATGAGTAATCACAGAAATTCACAAACCTCCAACCTATATACAAGGTGTCAGTGGTGTGCAAACTCTCGTAGGAGCAGGGGTGAAAAGCTGAATACTGTTAAAAACTGAAGACAACTTGGCCACTACCTTGGGTAGTTGAAACAAACTGAGAAATGTTATGGTTTGTGATGCCCCCTCTCTATCTCACACACTCACACAGACACACACCTCTCTCTCTCTCGCTCTCTCTCTCTCTCTCTCACACACACACACACACACACACATACCTCTCTCTCTCTTTCTCTCTCTCTCACACACACACACACACACTTAACTCATTGCAGCAGACCGTAGCTGTGTGGTTTTCAGTAAGGGCGGAAACCCACAGGCTACAGCTCCAGGTGCAGATCAACCCATCAACATGCTTTACTTTGCTAAAGGATTCAAGCCTCATAAAATGTTTACTCTCACAAACTTTCATTTCTCCTCCTCACAGTCAGCCATAACATCTCCCAAATTCACCTAATACTATTCGCTTGGTAGAATTCTCAACCTCTTTGCTCAATTAATACTCACAGCAAACTAATGCATTTTATATCCTTGTCATACAGCTACTAGCTTATAGCTTGAGAATGCATAGCTACTTCGGAAAATAAATAATTTGACAATAGGTTGTAAAAGCCATTAATAAAATGCCAGAAATGTTTAAATAGGTTGGTTTGTCATTACATCACTGAAAGATGAACCGACCTTGCTAAGAAGTTAATCTATTTCATCTAGTTTATGCCGGAAACAGAGGTAAAGAGTTAAGGAGGGGGTGTCAGTGGGCTAGCGATTCGCATCAGTTTTCTGCGTCAGCTGGTGAGTGATTTTAGCACAAGATTAGTGGCAGCATACATACAACAAGTAGTAGTTGTATGTATGCTACAACTACTACTTGTTGTAGTTTCTAAACATGTTTTTTAATAATAAAAAAGTCACAGTAATCCACTATAAAGGCAAATCTTTCTTCAGTGTGTTTCTTTTCTTAGCGCACAATCGTTGTCTGGGGTTTCAGAGTTGTGACCGTAGTGTGAAACAAGGGGGACCACAGCAGACCGCACATGAGAGATGGTCTCCAGTCAGTGCGCAGACCGCTCTGCTCTGTCGCTCTGTAGTGCATCACAGTCCTCCCAGGTGCCCCCAGGTTGTCACTCGTCCTGGTCTAAACTGTGACTGCATCTGTGATCACATGCTCTCAGCAATGGCTGCCAAGAGGTATTCTCCCTGCACCGATCCCTCATCATTAACAAAATTTAAGGCCTGGTTATACTCCCTTGCGGACATGCACACAGACAGCTGCAGACACCACGGACGTATAGCTGTTCTTAATATACTACCTTCTAGTCCACTTGGAGGACGTGTTCCATTGGTTCCCATTCTTGGTTTTCAAGCACATGCTCAGTTGGTGCCCTTGTAGTGTAGTGGTTTTGTTATTTCAATGTAAACTAGTTTTTTGTTTTAACTGTATGTGACTGATAATTTTCCATGAAAATTAATTATTTTGATATCACTAGAAACATACTTATTATCATCTTTTGTAAGCCAGTCAAATTCATGCAACACAAGCGTCCTTGTAATGTTCATTTAAGTAAGACTTTACGCAGCCATTGTAGTTTACACAAACAAGCGCTGGAGCTCTATGCTTATATGTTCATGACATACTGCAAGCTATTGTTTGTTTCCCATGGTATGACTTCTAAATATAAAAAAACCACATGCTTACCCCAAGCAAAATTTATGTTAGATATTTAAAGACATGATTAAAGTCACTCTGCAGTATTCACAGAAATCTATTTCACTGTAAGCCTGTTCACTGTACAATATCAGGACAGTATCACCTTAAGAATATTATGAAAAGGCATAATTAATATCCATATGTTTTGATTTATTTTAACCAAGAGAATATAAGAGATTGTGTTCATACCTGGTCTTTTTTTCTGTGCCTATATACTTGTTTTCTGTTTCTTTCTATCCCATTCTTCAGTAATAACATGGTGATCCAGATGTGTTTCTTAAAACATCCTTGTATTCTAAATAAATGTTTTATTGTATGGCAGTGATCAAAATGGCTTAAAAACCATACAGAAAGAGGCATGCACCTCTAAAAGAAAATATTTAAGTGCACCAAGTCTGTGTTTGTGTCTCGAAATGCAAGGTTTAAAGGCTGGCAAGGGAGACATGGTTTGGTGGTTGTTTGTTATGAAAGCCGATTTTGATTGCAATGAAATCCTGTTTTGTTGTTTGGGTGCACTCTACGTGACCAGACAAAGTGTTCACTGCTGGCTTTAAGCAGGATGCTTAGCATTAAGCAAAGCAGTAGACACCGAAACAAAGTCTGAACTCTACAATGACCTCATATGACTCAACATGAATTAAAACTGATCAACTGAAAATTATTATTTTTATTTATTTAATGCTGTTTTGCACGTTGAATGTAGACTGAGTGAGGTCATGCATACTTTCCTAGAGTAGAAGTATCAAAACAAAATTGTTTCTCAAAACACTTTCTTTTATTTAGAAAATTCAACTATCTGCATATCCCAAACCATTTTTATTGGCCAAATTTGCATATTGTTTAGCATACCCACTTGGGAGATGAGACAATGGTCATTAACATGTACTGTGCAAACATTATATGTGGAAAATGAGTTAAGAGTTATTTCTCTAGTATCTATTTTTATTGATTTCCATTGAGGGGTCACAGTGAATATCTCTTCCCTGGCCCCAAACGAGCACAATGAGGCTGTGACCAAACCACAATGGCCCTCAGAAAGCCTTGTGATAAAAATATTAAGCAATATTGGTGTGGGATCTTGTGCAAGGTCTCTCACCAATAGGAGAGAGAGAGAGAGAGAGAGAGAAAGGGACGGAGAGAGAGAGAGAGATGTTGACAAAACTGTTGCTTGGGTGATAGCATAAACGTGTCTGTTACAAATCAGTGACTGAAGTGACTTCTTCTTTTTTGAGTATTCATACGTCAGTTCAGTCCAGGGTTTTATTGTGTCATTGCTGGGATTGGGGAAGAAGAACAAGGCATAACTTTGCTGATCATAGTTCACTTTGTCTGAATGATTAATATTTCACATATTAACAAACCTTGTTAAATGATTGAAATACAGTCCACTGCATGAAGCCGTATTATTGTGTAGGGGACCTGCAATGGTGAATATATTCTCAGAGACTGTTGATATATAGAGAACTCTGACCTGTAGGCTTTTATTTCACCTCATGGATCGTTATTTCAGAAGTGATGTTTGAGGAAGCTCTTGGCTCGTGAGCAGTGACACAACAGGAAGACCGTTGTTTCAATTGTCACAGTTGTCTTCACTGATGTTGTTGAAACCTCGAAACATGCACTGTAGTAGAGCTCATTCCTTCAGCTCTAGTCCAGTCTTAACCTAGAGGAAGTGGGTAGATGGGTCTGCTGTTTGAGAGACAGCCTTTTCTCGCTGGCCTGGATTCAGTCATGCCTTTAACTTACAAGGGCATGTCTGGTTTGAAATGTCAGGCATTGTTGTTTGATGTTAGTGCATTGCCAAAATTTATATTTTACTAAACCTCTCCAGTAAATTTCTTTTACATGTGTTATTTATGCAATCTATATCACAAATTGATAGCAAGAACTCTTTAGTCTTATATATTACCTTTGCAGCAACTTACATTGTGGCGAACGGGGTTAACCAGGATATCTCCTTTCATAAATCAGGTTAAGCATCTCCCTGCAACCAGTGATTAGAACCTGCAACCATCTGGTTTCAAACCCTGGTTCCTATACTCTGCCAACTCTTGTGTGTGTGTTGATAGAACACTAATGATTTTTAAAACTATTTTCGAATCATGTCCTGTTTCTAACGCTGCTCTTGCAACACTTCAAAATTGACAATCAGAGCATTTTTTAAAATTATGTTGATATGTTTATATTATGTCTTTTTCTTGAGAAAATTGTATCCACTAGGTAATGTTACCATTCTTTTTTGTATGTGACCCACATAGAAAGTTTTCTTCGAGTCTGACAGAACTAGTTTTCTCTGAAATTTGAAACACTCCCGTTTTCTTCAAATGTTTTGGACTGAATGGACTGTATAAAGATGCTAATTCAACAGCCATTGCAACTGTTGCTCCATGGGTTTCTGACTTCAAACTGTAGAGCAAGCCGCACTACATCTATCCTACAACCTTACCGGTTCTTAAATATGTATATAAATATGAAAAAGAGAAAAAAACTGAAATCAGATGAAACATTCTGAGCACATCGATAACATCCCCAGGTGTAGTTACCACATTTTTTTTTCAAATACTTTTTTCTTTCTTCTGAGTAGACAGCCGTACAATCCATACTGCTTTCATGTATGCTTGATGTATTTTTGGAGGTATGAAATATGGAGATAGAGTGAGGGGAAAGAGAATTTAGCATTTGATAAATAGACAGAAACCACAAGTTCCACCATGTTGTGTTCTGTACAGTCTTGACTTCCTGTAGCACAGTTTATTGCTTCGCTTCACATACAACACGTGCTTAACTTCTTCTAATCCACTTTACATGGGTGCCTGGAGTTGTTTGTCTTTCCTCTCTGAATTATAGTCATGGGAAATTAAATAAATGCATATTCCACTGAGGAAATAACAGAATAGCCCTGTAAACACAGTTTTATTCATTTATCAAACGTTAATGGATTTTTTAGGTCTTTTTTGGCATTGCTTTTATGGAATTACTGCAGAAAACATTCACTAACTTCAAATCTATCCCAACCTTAAGTAATTTATACAATACATAAATTCAACAAAATTCAATTCAGAGAAATGATGTTTGACATGAAGGCTGATAATGAAACTGGTTCACCTTTCTTGAACACTGGCGCTTACAATTTATACATATTTAAAATTAAATTGAACTGATTTAAGTGGTACTGGTGTTTGGTTGGGGATTGGATGATGATTATTACATATCTTTGGTATGTTTTTAATATCATCAGTACAGAGAAAGATAATATATTTGTAGCAAATAATGTCTGCATTTATAAGTATTCTAAACTTCAATATGAAATATTGAATACATTGTAGACCCTCTGTAGTCTGCCCAGTATATTTCACAGACAAGCCCCATAACTTTATTTTAAATGACTACATTATGGATTTGACATACAATATGTAAGATATAAATTACAAATATGTGCATGAATATCATATGACAGGAGTGATTCTGATACTATAACCATGAAATAGCACACTTATATTGTATATGACCTGGAATAGTTTATATACCAGACCAGCCTGTATCATGGTTACAATACATGCATTTTTACAAAAAATATAAATGTTGACATTGGAAAACATGTTCAGTGTACATCCATATTTATTTGTTGTGTTTCATTCTTCTGTCATGTGCGGCCAGGCTTTTTTAATACATTAAAGAGAACGATTGAAAAGTATTTGCTAGCGATGAGGAAGGCCTCCACGGCCGAGAATCGAGTCAGACTCTTGGCGTAAGAATCAAATTCCACGGGAGTTAAACCATGACGCCCAAAAAATACAAAACACTTGGGTAAATTCCAGACGATGTCAAGAGACCTAAAAAATTGGAAGCCTGAAAATCACATTAATAAAATTACTACACTTAATGCTGAGTGATATTATACCCCTATTATTCAGCTGTATTGTTTTGTTACTCTAGCTACACATGTAATTTTCTAACATTAGTAGCTCAGTTTCTAAATGACAAGGAAATTGCAGAAATAATTACGCTTACTTTTCCTGCAGTAACAAATGGTCACTTTAAAGTGTCAAAAGTGTATTCACTGTTAATGTAGACTACACAGCCTATGGGGGAGGGATTTTTTTGCAGGCGGGAGTTTACAGGAGGAGGTGGTTATTGTAAAGTTGGTTGCTGAACTCTTTTTTGACAGCTTCGGACAAAGTCAGGCGGGTATGCAAGTACTGAAACGAAAGTAAACACATGCTGTTTTAATTTGATTTATTGCACGGAAGTCGGGCCATATTTTATTTTTATAGCTGTTGGAAACCTATGTTATCTTCCGCTTGATGCACTTGTCTTAGATATAGATTTTCGAGTACTAAACCGAGAAAGGTTTGTGCTGCGAACAATTTTCAACATTTGATTCCGTGGGACTTTATGTGGAAAATAAGTGAGTACTATGTGTGTTTGTTTATAATTTGTCTTACACTTCCTTGTTCATTTTTCGTTCTTAATATTTTTTTATACAACACCTTGCTGTTCAGGTCCGCGTTTGCCTTAGTTGACCAATGGGACAAGCAAGTAGATTTGGCAATGAGATCTGAGTATCAAACAGTTGTGTGTGCGCGTGTGTGTGGTTCCTTGTGTTTGTTCATGCCAACTCTATCTGGAAGCACAGACAATCATTAATAGGGACCATTTTTCAGATGTGTTAAACTATCAATACCTGTTTCGCTGCTATATATTAATCGTCGTAGGTCTTGAATTCATTCATAACAGCTTAAAATGGCAATAGTTCGTTATCGTATGTACCCGTGCACATTGCAGAGTTTTTAGTCGCTGTTTATTATTTCCTTGTCCCACCTGACATCGTTAGTTGTACCTTGACTGCATTAACACCAAAATCATTAACATCGTTGGCCTACCCTCATTGTACTTTCCCTGATTTACCTGTTCTGTTATGGAAAGTCCGAAAAGCAAAATCCGCCAGTCTGATGTGAGAGGTAATAATTTCCCATTTTATAACATATGCAAATGAACTTACGTTTGTGGGAACAAGCTCCATATTCCACCAACAAGTGGGTATATTATTTCGTAAATTTGCGTGAGTTATAATGTTGAGCAGGGTAAACTGTCAGCTATATCATTTGAATGAATTATTGCAAAGCATATTGTCCACTTATGAGAGCACCTCATTTTCAGATTAGACATAGAAAGGACCAATATAGAACACAGGCAACTGGGTAACTTGTAACTGTTTATTTCCAAGCTTTTATCATTACCGTCATGTGATACAGCTCTATATATCTTGTCAGGGTATGACAGATTTAACAAGGGCGTGTGTTCGAACAAAATACATACAGAACTAGGTCCACACTACTTGCACCATTAGCTACCCAACATGCAGTGGGAGTCATGAATTTAACATTTTTGAAATCCTAAAAATTGCTTCCTTTAGCAATATCTAATATATTGTTTGCAAAATTATACAAACTGGAGTCTTGATGTAACATTTTAAAATGTGCATTTTAGAATCAGACTTACTTATAGCTGCTTCTTGGATTCTAAATGTTATGTGCATTTTTTGATTGAGTGGAAATTTAGCAGAATAAATATGAATTGAAATCCTGACAGAGCTTTAGATTAAAACTCAGATTGGGATGTTGGTCTGCAATACAAATGCATGTGTGTGTGTGTGTGTGTGTGTGTGTGTGTGTGTGGTGGGGGGGGGTTGTTGTATGTATCTGGTGTGTGGTGTGGTGTGGCCTAAGTGTAATAACGTTATGGCTTTGATTGTATGAAAGTGATAATTTTGTGTTTACGGAATGTAGATATTACATATTTCAAATTTTTGGAAACAACATTCGTAATTTTACTGGATATCTTTCTGAATTAGTCACTTTGCTGACTTCTGTTTTAACTTTTATTTTGTCTCTATCACAACCCATATCCTTCTAAAAAAACACAAATTATGATATTTCAGCTAGTAAATGTAGACAACCTTCAAGTGTGTTAATGCAACCATATTTTTTTAAATTCTTTGATAAAATGTAGTTTCCGCAATGTACAGACTTTTTCAGTCTGATGTGTTACTGTAACACAAATCACTGTAAACTTAATTTAAAATATTCTTGTAGTCCTAAAATTGGTTTGGCATGAAGACGGACATTTTGATCTTGCAATAAGCACAATGTATCCAGTGAATTCACTGTTATGTGAGCAGTTTTTAAGGAGAAAAACCCATACACCGTCTCACAGCCCAAAACAGATTCCCAGCTAGTAGTTTTTCCCAACATTACTCCCAGTTGCCAAATGATTTGTTGGTTACTGTGAGGGTACTGTAGCTGAAGGCAACACAAGCTTGTCTGCCACAGTGCCGCTTATCACATCTCAGGCTTGTTTGGAAGAGAACATCAAGCCATTCTTCATTGCCAGTCAACTTGTTGAACTGAAATCACACATTTATTTGACTGGACTGTTGTTCCTTGAGAAGCTGTTCGCCTGACCATTTGGAAATGGATTACGTCTGACGAAAACTGTGAGAGAACTAGCTTTCATGAAAGATTTCGGGCTAACCCCTGACAGAGGTGTTGGCCAGGTTTAAATATGTGGGATGTGAGAATGTCGGAAGAGAAATGGACATGTTTAGACTCTTTCTGCTGTATTCACATCCAGGTCAGTCATCCCGGAAAAAATCATGTGTACATTATTCAGCACAGGATGAATGACAGATACTTGGGCTTTCAAAACTGGCAAAATGTGTAAGTTGTGTATTCTGATGCAACACAAACTCTAAACAAATAGTCTGATACATATATATTGTCGATACTTGTGAACTTTCTGTCTAAGAATGGATTACTCAGTGAAGTGAACTGCATGCATTATTTGACTAGGTATATGAGCTATCAATGTGTATGGTATAATCTATCCATTCAGCCTATTTCAAAGGTAAATATTGTGTGAGAAACAGGTGGAAAATAGAACAGATTGATGGATACACAATTTTCAGCAGTGAAATTGTGTTAAGATTTAAAAGCTTATATTTTAAGAAACCCAAAAGCATGAGACTATGAACTAAATCCAGAAGAGAAAGAATTAAGAAGGAAAAGCCATGAGAGTCAGAGCAGAAAGACTAAGCATTTTGCATTCTTAAAGCTTTAACTGAGGTTAGAGGCATGCATTGATTGAGTCATAAATATTTTACACCTCTGAGTTGTCAGTTCAGTTCTGATAATTTACACTTTCAAAGAGGCTTTAGGTGGGGGAGGGAAATATCTTTCACCAGGTAGTTTTCTTGTTAGTTAGTTAGTTTTTTACATTGCGGTTTCTTCATGCAGGAATGTTCATTTGGAAAGACCTTGCCCCAGACCACAGGCAGAGGTAGTGCTAATTTAAAATATCATTATTCGCTGCTCGTTAATCGTAGTCAGACTAAATTGTCAATTATTTAGCGTTCAGTGGTGAATTAATGAAACGATTTCTCATAACGCAGGCTTAATCCTTATGTATTAAGAGAAATATAAATTTATAGTTTATTTTTTCTCATCTGCAGGGAGCAGGGAGAAGCTGACAGCCAAGTGTAAAATCACAGATAATTAGTTCAAATTGATCACACTGCCTGAAAATGTGAGTGAAATAAGTGAGTCATTTCCATAGAACCTCTACAGCTGTATAGAGTGGGGCTAGGTTATTTGAATATTCGTCATGGACATGTAGAACATTTGAATGTCAAACAAACTGAGACGAAGTACATGTCCCTGGTCAGCAGTTTCCTGCAGGTTTCAGTAAGGGAACTGGTTCCTCTGTGTTTCTACCTGTGACAGCAGAAGACCTTCCTCCTCTTCCTCACTGGATGATAGCAGCTGTCCAGTGTCCATACAGACTGACAGGTAAAGCAAAATTATTTGACAGTCAGAGCCTTGGCAGTTGCAAAAATTCTTCTCTGTAACAATCCATCAGTAAACTGGTTTGAGGTCACAAAAAGCACAATATAAATTATTATTATTAATAATAATAATAATAATAATAATAAGAAGAAGAAGAAGAAGAAGAAGAATTTATTATTAAAACAATTAGTATTATTAATAAAATAATTTATTATTATGCAGAACAATGTCTTAAGTGTGGAGGCAGCAGATTGCGGTTGATTGCTTTTGGTTTGGACACTGTTTTTGGTTTGGATTCCACAGCACCTCCATTGTATTATTTCACTTAACTTTTTATTTTAAGTTGACTAAGAATTGGTATTTAGAATTTGGAATTAACTTCTGCATGCGCTTTCAGGTGTTTCCTGGACATTAAAAGTAGAAGCATAATTTTAAGACTTCCTTCCTACTTTTATCTGTTCTCTATTAAACTATATGTGGGTATCTGAGTGAGGGCTGCAATATCTTTGAAAACCTTAGACAGTGAAAATTCGAAGGTCATGGCAGTGTCTGCTGATATTTAGGCATTTTAAAATATAGCATTTCGTCAATCGTTAGCCGGCTGTATAGCTTGCTAACAATTCCCTCACTTTGATGTTGTTTAAAATAATAACGGCAATCAGCTGTCTTAGAGCCGAATCCAGACCTGTTCTTAAGTGCATTTTTATGCGGAAAATGTACTCAAGTGCTGGTCTGAATTCAGTCCTTATAACAGTCTGAAAAAGACCTTTGTTGACACACAAAATATGGAAAACAAATCTTTTTCACATACTTGACTTCATCCATACCCAGAAAATCCAGTGATTTTCGTGCTCGTCCGGACATTAAAACAAAATGTGTTTCTTTTCTGACCATAGACCATAGAGGACTGAAGTACCTTTATTTGTGTGAGTATTTCCTGGGTCAGGATTTCAGAATACAGGCAATGAAAAATAAAACACCAGTAAGAAATGAAAACAGCACAGTGTATAAATGCTACACTTCAGCTAACCCTAGGAAAACATATGCTCATTCTGTTGCAACACAAAGGAAATGCAAAGTATTTTAGATAGGTGTTTCATTTGTATAATATTTATGTTTAAGGTATGAAATGTAGAATTACTTCAGTTATTAAAATAAATATTGCATATGCTGTTATTTCACAATATGCAATTGTATATCTTAGGTAATGTAAAACACAACAAACTTGACCATGACATTAAGAAATGGGAGTGACACATATCAGTTCATGCAGATAGAAGGTCCTCTTTCTAAAATGAGAGGATCAGCGAAGCTTAGATCCTCCATTTGCAATGTGCTGTCATTGGAGCATGTGTGTGTGTGTGTGTGTGTGTGTGTGTGTGTGTGTGTGTGTGTGTGTGTGTGTGTGTTGGGGGTCGCATTGTGAACAGCGTGTATGAGGTCAATGTGTTTAGGCAATGTATATCATGAAATGTATAATGTATATTTAATAAATAGCCTGGACGTTGATATGGAATTGAAGAGTAATCCCTGTCTCACAGCAGTGGTGTTGCATGGTTTTGGACACTATTTTGAAACTGGCATTTTAAAAAATATGCACCATAGAATTTGGTTGGACATGTAGAACACATTTCTTCTCCTGAGGTCTAAATGCTATAAGGTGAAGGTGGGGTAGGCTTGAGGGGGGGTGGTGGGGGTGATACAGTTGGGTAGGTAAACATGTGTAACTTAACCACTACCAACATAGGGTACCCGCCTCCATCCTGTGAATCACCATAGGGTAATTCCATAGAGCCCAGGTGGATTTGGAAATGCACTCCATTTTGTTTCAACTGCAGAGCCATAACAGCAATGAGCCATAGCATAAACGGGATCCATAGCATGAACATCTGTGGGTCTCCCCTCAGACTGCTAGCATCAATGGCCGTGTCTCACAGCTTGACATCTCATTGACTACAGACCTGTTGGAGTTACCTGAAGCCATGAATAAGATTCAGCGTATTCACACTCTGTCAGGATAAGGGCAATAGCGTGAGCGCAGGGAATATGCCAGATTATATTATTACCACATTAGACCTTGTTTTAAAGAGACCGTTTGATTACGTTAAACTTTGATTACATTAATCATAATTAATAGTTTGCAATCTGAAACCACCGAAGGGAATAGCTTTTGGATGAGGTCTGACCCACTTAAGATGTAATGGCAGTTCTTATCTAATATTTTGATCTTTAATATTCCAAACTGAAAATATATATATTTGATGCCGAACATCTGCACTGTAATTAGTATGTGCAATTACAGTAAACCTGAACGTGTGGGAGGCAGATAGCTGTTAAACTGCAGGACCTGTGGCGCCTGTGAAAGAACTGGCATTTTGACCAACTTTCCATAACCCAGTGGCATTACAGTAACTATTTGCAGTACAGAGATTATTTGCTGCTTTGAAAGTGAGTCAGAGGTGCCAAGAGAGAATCGTCAAACCAAGCCGTGTATAGGGAAGTACTAAGTACTCGGTACCAACGGTGGGCCAAATACTCTGAAACATGGCTACCCCTTACAGATCCAAGGGTTTTTCCATAGATATTATAACCATGTGATCTTTGGGAGATATCAGCAGTTTGAGGTTACTGTTTGCAAATGTCACTGGCAGCAGGTGGCTGCAGTCATGGGGACAGTACACTTTAGAATTCTTATGAGAATGTCTCCCTCAAGGAATAAAGCATTTTTAGCCAGCTTCCATCTTTGCGATCCAAAAATCCTTCAGTTATGAGCATTAGGGATCCCCGAACTCCATGCTGCGGCTTACGTCAGAATGAAAAAAATGGTTTGACCTCGTAAAGAGTTTGGTTTTGAAGAAAAAAATGGTATATGTGTCCTGTAGGGATTAAAAAGCTACTCGATGTTTTAAAACAAAATGCATAAATATGAGAACAGGCCGTTCAGCCAATTTACCAAAAGCTTACAGAGTATCCAGCACTATGTCAAGCCTGGAATCTCAGGAGGGATGGATAAATGAGGAATCATGAAGTGGGTGGAACTGCAATTATCTGTCAGTCACTGTCTACAACCAATCATGACACCTCACTCTACTACATGATCTGGAAAGTTGTCTTCAGTCATTGACACCTGATAATACTGCCTGATATCGGTGTGGAATTTATAAGTGTAACCCAGTTCCACCTATTTTCCTTGTTCTGTTAAAAGAATTCAGCATGAGAAATCTTATCTACTTCAGTTTTTAAATCCCTTTTATGGATGTAGAAACCTCAGTGAAATCCCCTTTTCTATGCCTGAATAGATGTCTTGTAAGAGTAAAAATATACTCTGTCAGAGCTGATTTAACACTGCGGGAGACTGTACTGTGGGCTTGAATTAGGCACTGATGTCACTGTCATTGCTTTCTTCCAGTGCTAAGTAGGCTCTGTCTTTGGTTTGTTTTCTTATGGATCTAATATGTAACCCAATGAATTTAATGAGTTAAAATGTTACCTTGGATGTAATGGCAGATGTAGAGGAGTCTCCCGTCCTCTCACATACAGATATAAATGGGACCCTCTGTGCGGGTGTAGGAAAAACACAGGAAAGAGGAGAAGATACGGACATTTGGCTAGGAAATGATCCTATCCTTCTCTGGGAAAAAACCCACTTAACACTGTGAGGGTATCTTTGTGCACATAATTCAATTTGATCAACATATCTCATTAAAAGTGTTTAATCCAAATCATCCTCTTAGTCACACTACCGCAAATGTGCCTGCAATTACCGTCCAGTCTGCCCTGTTTCCGTTAAGGTCTTTATGAATGAAAGGGGCTTGGTTTTGGGGTGGGGGGTGAGGGGGACAGACCACTCTCTGTGTTTCTAATAATGAAGAGATGCTGAAACGCAGTCCTCTTCCCTTGCAACTGACTGGAAACTCCCCTTGAGGTGAAAGGATGGATGTAGGAGTGGGGAAGAGGTTGAGGTCGGGGTGAGATCGGCTCCTCCAACATGGGCCACCCCAAACACCCCACTTTTATCCAGTGCCATCAAAAATGGCATATTCCCTCTGAGAAATGTGACATGTTAAACAGGGTTATGCGGATAAAGCAGCAAGGAGATGAAAATCACAGTTAAACATCTGATAGTCTCCAGTGGAATTCTTTGTGACGGGCCGCCAAGACAGATCTAAGACAGCTCACAGACTGAGAGTGGAGTCCTGATACTTACAGCTGTGATCTTTTTTGGAGTAAGCTGAGCCCCTGATTCCTGTACTGACACTAGTGTTTAACAGCCGTTCTGGTGATCTTTTTTTGTCCACAGGTGGAGCAGTGCATGCTGGGAGCCTGTAGATACAGTGGTGTACTGTCTTCATCTTCCTGACCTAAGGTGAGGAACAGGAGGGTAAGCCATGGTGATCACATTCCTATAAGTGAAACATTTTCACTGCTTTAATGCCGATATGGCTCAGGGAGCACCACAAAACTCTCAGAGTGATTGATTTACTATGGGCCTTGTAGAAATCTATGGAGTAATCAAACATTTATTCTCACCTTTTTTCCATTACATCTGGGGCTGTAAACATATTGGCTACAAAGGCCAGCCTATTTTCCTGTACCTGATTAACCATTGACTGACACCCCCCCCACCACCACCACTCTCGTGCAACCCCTACCTCCTCTACACACTAAAGATCTCTTGATATATTGAAGTTGATCCTGTTATAGCTCACAGAGCAGGCACACTGCTAGTGCTCGCCAGGCTAATGCTAGTAGCAGAGCGTGATTTCACACAAATACAATTCCTGTCCTTTACAGACCGGTAATGACTCGCACCTCTTATGGAAATACAGTTCACAGTATTTTTACAATATGCAGTATACTCTGTTTGCATAAGGGACACTTCACCTCCTCCGTCATAATCTGTCACTCTCTCTCAATTAATGTTAAGATGCTTTTGGTGTGAAATAATGAATGTGAAGTAAATACGCCCAAAGCGTGACATAATAGAAGTAGTCATGTAGAAAAGCACTAAATGAACATGAGAGATAAACAGGAACGTAATTAACAGGGTAAATTCTGTGTTTGTGTCTCCCTCTCTCGCACAGACAGTGCTCTTGCTGTGATTTCCTCCCCTCATTTGCGTCACTTCTTGTCCGCCATGGAAGCCTATGGAAAGTACGATTTCAGCGCCACCGCTGAAGACGAGCTCAGCTTCCGAATGGGAGATGTTCTGAAGGTGAAAATTTCTCCACAATGGGTCCCCACAATGCATTGCTCCCCAACCCCTGACTGACACACCTGTCCAATTCAGTCATTACCGAGGCATGACAGTCACAGTAGCATCGCTGGCTGACGTTCAGCGTAGTCTAAACGGCTGAGGTTTCTCTGTGCCTATCACCCTCACTATCTCTTATCACCATGTCTGCAAATTTCTTCTGACTGAACAGATTTGTATTCAGATTTTTCATACTTATAAAAAAATGTACCGGTAGTTTTTTTTCTTGTATAATTTCCTGTCTTTTTCATCTAAGAAGCTGAAGTAGTGAGTTCATGTAAGTAGTGATGAGGTCTTGTCTGTCCCTTGTTACATCCTTACTTTGCTCTGCAGATTCTAGGCACAAATGATAACTGGTACAAAGCAGAGTTTCACGGACATGAGGGGTACGTTCCCATAAACTACGTTGACAGACCCATTCCCAGGTGAGTCTCGTGATATTACAGCAACACTAAAAGTATGCATGTGCCTCCACGCCCGCACGTGTGTGTGTGATGCCTTCCTGCTTATATGTGTAATTCCATTGTGATTTTTTGTAATTATTTTTCAATACATCTGGAATGGTGTATTTGTGTAAAGTATTATGTTTGTGTATAAAGTTTGTGTGTTTTGGAGACTGTGCTGTTTTTTTTGTATCCCTGAATAACTTGTTTGGTAAACTAACTGATTAATCAATTTTACAGTTTGTTGGAAACCCGTGAATTGATATGTATGAATCTTTGTGTTTGTGCGTGTGTGCAGCTGGTTCCAGGAGCATGCCAGTCGTACTTTGGCGGAGGAGATGCTGAAGGCCCGGCAGCTGGGGGCCTTCCTTATCCGAGGAAGCCAGAGCTCTCCAGGGGAATTCTCCATCTCTGTCAAGTTAGTGTGTGGCCCCTGGGGCCCCTAGGGGCCCTAAGAGTTTTCCACATGAAAGACTATCTAGTCTCTTTCCACACAATGTTGACAGCATTTAGACAACCAAAAAAATGCTTATGACTGTAGAGTCCGATGTCATATAAACCCCATAAAACAGAGAGAGAGGACAGCTACAAAGTGCGGTAGCTGCAGTTTTCTTGTTGGTGGTCCCTTTTAAGTGACAATAAGGAAGGGCAGGATATAAAAGAGCTTAGTTAATGTTCTCATCGTGGGGTTCTCCATACAGAATTTCAGAGTGGCACTGTGTTCTCTTTTCAGCACCATGAAGCAAAATTTGCTGCGTCAACTGATTTAGCAATGAACATGCGAAAAAAAGATGTGAAAATGAAAGTAAAAAAGGCGTTTATGAATGTTTCTATTAAAGTAGCAGGTTTTATTGCACAATTTGTGCAGTGCATCCGCTGTATCACAAATATGTTTCCGGATTTGGAGGACGTGTTGTGCCACCTTGCAAAAATATTCTGGGGAAACTCCCGTGTTGCGAATAAAATGTGTAACCATGTCTGGAAGTTCTCAATGTTAATAAATGCATCAATATATTTATTTAGCAGTCACTGTTTTCCAGAGCAACTTACATAACAGTTGTGTAAGTTAAATTATATTCTATGTTATGTTACGTTCTATGCTATGAATATGTTAACGAGAGCTGCAGTAGTACTGAAAATGAACATGGCACACATCACAACTACTGACTTAAAAACTGTTTCACTGCCACAGAGGTCACAGTTTCAGTCCCAGTTAAAATGTGCAAAGGATGGAGCAGATCAGTATAAAACAATGTGGGACCAGCAGCAACAGTTCCACCATAACCCAGCGCTGTGTCACTGAACGCTGTTCCACTGCCATGATGGCTCACCGCATTCACCAGCACCTCTATGTAGGTCCCTGCCTATTCAAATGTGAAGCGCTTAAAGTCACATTAATATCGCATGACCTACAAATCCCCTTTTTGGTCCAGTCTTGACAGCGCGATTTGTATGATCCCCTCACCTCATAAATCATCCATTGGATCCAGCTGCTCAAGCAGTTTCAGATTCAGGTTGAGTGTGAGGAGTACCCCAAGTGTTCTCTTGCTTAATGCTCCTCCCAGGGCCATTCAAGGTACTGCAGGTGTCAAACACACTGTACAGCCAGCCTTGAGCTCTACTGCTTAAGTCATAAACATATACAGTATATTTGAATTATTTAATAACAAGCACCCTCAACCCTTGTCAGCATGGATTAATTAAATATAGCTGCCATTATTAAAGCTTGTCACTGGCGCATGTTATAATTGTGATTGCTGAAAAAGTCTCTCTATCTCAGTCTCTGAAGGAGAGACTTACATTGCTATGCCTATATCCAGCAGCAGGGGGCGCCACACTAGAGGAGTAAGTGTTGTGATGTTTCAACCTGTGAGCACAATTAATGGTTTAAATGTAACATAGTTTTTAAGTTTAATTGCTAACCATTTAATTTGTGGTTCAAGAATATCAGTGTTAGTAAGTTAGGCAGTTTCTTGCTTCCCTTAGTGATCACACATCTGCCATTCGAAGCTAACCACATAGAGGGTTGTGAAACTTGGCAGCATGTTTAACTTGGTGAATTCTCTGTCCCTAACCACCCCCCCTTCCTAAAGGCATGAGTTTGACGTGCAGCATTTCAAAGTGATGAAGGACAACAAGGGCCAGTATTTCCTGTGGCCGGACATGAAGTTCAGCTCCATCAACAGGCTTGTGGATCACTACAAGACCTCCTCCATCTCCCGCCAGATGCAGCTCTTTCTACAAGATGGGAGCCGGAATGACATGGCTCCTCCCATGCACATGCCCAAGCCAATGCCCATGCCCATGTCCATGTCCATGGCTCCACCCATGACTGCACCCTTAGCTCCACCCATGGCTCCACCCACACAGGTACAGCAGTATAGAGCTTGTCAGCATACTTGATGAATGCAGTGCTGCAGGGACAAAGGAATTAACTGATGTCCAGGGCCAACTATGGTCTGCAAAATTATGCAAAAAAAAGCCTGGTTAGAGTTCAATGATGTAAACTTTAAAGCGTGTTGAGATTCAGCTGGAATGGAAAGTGCTACACAAATTAAATGTGTTATTTTTGTTGTTGATGATGATAATTGTTAATAACAATGATGATGCTATAATAATAATGATAAAAATAATAACTACCTTGCCTAGCACTTTCTATTCCAACAGAATATCAACATGCTTTACTGTCTCAATGAAACATAATATTTATGATAAAAATAAAATTATAAATCAAATGTTAACATCCATAGATTGCGCAAGCATCCTCTCCAGCCCGAGTCAGTCATACTGTAGCCATGAGACTGTAGTTTGGTGAGGTTAATAGCCATGAGACTGTAGTTTGGTGAGCTTAATAGCCATGAGACTGTAGTTTGGTGAGGTTTATCCTGAGCTGTGTACCCCACAGGGAAAGAGATCGAGCCTCCCTGAGAGAGGTCTCACACCCATGGAGGGTACGGGGGTCCCCCAACTTTTCAGGTCATCGCAGAGCTTCTGACATGGTCCCTCCCATGCAGGTAATCCCACATTTTAAATAATGTGACCACTGAGCTAATTTTTCAAATCTTGTTTTTCTTTTCATTGCATTCCTAAAAATAATTTTCTTTAATGTACTTCCTGACAAAAGTAATTTACTAAATTGCTTGTCCAAATGCTTAGAAACAGCATTCATAGAATTCAATCAAAACCATCAAGCGCTCTAATGAGAAAATTTCCCTTTCTAATTAGACGCACTGGCTTAAAATAATACAGTGAATTAGACTGAGTCAAAGGGTAAGCTATAAAAAATAATCAGTGTATAAATACAAACCTCATGACCATTTTCTTCACAGCTCTATGCTTCTGTGTGCAGCTTTTATTTTGTTAAAAAATAAAACTATTGTTTTTGATGTTTTGGATGTCTGTCCTTCCTTCCTCAGTACAAGAGAAACAGTCTGGAGGAGAGAGCTCACACTATCGGAACTCCCGGAATGGCCAGCTCTCTCGCCTCCTTCCCGCCCCCTCGCCGACCGTCCGACTCCATGCCATTCCCACAGGTACACGCTGAGGGTCACCCTCATCCGCTAAAAATGGCTCTGTGTCATCCCTACCAACAGTTCTCTGAATAGGTAAAACACAGCAGTTAGTCACACACTGTCATACAGGTCAACCCATTCACCTTCCTGCAAAGCTGGATTGGCCTTGCTTTATCAGTGCTAATGTAATGTACCTGTAATGTATCCCTGCTTCATTAGTTTCTTACAGTAGGAATGCACAATGACAACATGCTACAGTATTATATGAAGAGTGAAATCAGTAACAAGGATGTAGACAACAGTAAGCTGAGGTGGGAGGGTTTGAGCAGATTTTTCTCCTCACCTGTCTGTGTGGATGCATGTGTGCACACATCTTTGTGTGTGTGTGTGCGTATGTGTGTGTGTGTCTCACAGAGGCCAGCCATGCAGGTAAGGGCGATGTACGACTTCACTGCTGAGGAACAGGATGAACTTGCCTTCAGTGCTGGCGAGATCATCGAGGTGTTGGACCACTCCGATTCGTCCTGGTGGAAAGGAAGGCTCCGGGGCAGGATCGGACTCTTCCCCGCCAACTACACCAAGCCCATCTGAGCACACACAATCGCTCGCCATCCACACCATCAGTCACGGTCATGTGGCAAAGCAGAATACCGGCATGACTGAACATGACTGAGCCTACCACTAACCAAGAAAGGCACAAGGAACTATGACACACTGAACTCTCAGATCACAATTGTTAACAACTGTTTTTAATTGTTGTCATTCCTGCGTTTGACTGGAAATAAATTAAACCAGCAGTGAGCATGATGTTAGAGTGTGAGTGTGTTGCACAGGACAAACTGCAAGATATTAGATACAAAGTGCAAGACAAGAAGCTTGTTAAATGTAACAGTTTGCTATTTATGTGTCTGGACTAAGTATGGTCTTGCTAAAGTTGCAAGGAAATAAACGTATTATTGACCTAGAAAAGTATTTTTGTATCATGCTTATCGAAGTAGTTAGCGATTTTCATGGACATGAAAGCATTTTTCTATTTGCTGTAGTGTTAATTGCAGTATTTTCCAAATAAACGGCATAATATCCCAGTTAAAGTCTCTGTGGAAAATGTAATCTTAATGCATAATTTAAAAAAAAAAAAAACTATCCGTCCACGCCTTTGTGCGTACGAGTGTTATGTCATGTTTCTTATGGGAATTTCACATCATGACGTGTGCTATTACTTAGCCAATATTTACCTTTCTTTTTAGTTCTTTACACCAGGTACTTGCTCTAAGACGAGAAGGGGAGAGAGTGAGTGGAGGGTGGGTTTTATTCAAGAAGTTGGCATTTTAAAATGAAACAGAAGTTTTAAGCGGTGACTGTGTTGAATTCCTTGCCTCAGCGGTTTTCCCCACTCCTTCTGCATGACAGTTTGACTCCGCCTCCACCAGTGCTTGAAAAAGTGCTAAGCTCACCTGCCGGCACGGCCAGGTTAAGGTAAGACATTTCCTGAAAAGAGAACAGTTACAGACCTTGCGGGGAACTGCAATGGCCGAATCCCAGATCCTGTGCATGGACGACGAACACGTCAACGAAAAGATACCGGAGTCCAAACCGGAGTTTTACTACAGCGAAGAGCAGCGTGCCGCTGTTGAGACGCTCTTGAAGAATGGCGATGGCGCTTTTAAAATGAGGCTTAAAGAAGATAAAATTAAAGACTTTCTCTCAGCCCGTGAGGTTAAATTGATACGAGAGACGTTTCGCGAATATGACACAGACAGCGACTCAGGCAAGTCAAAGTCCGGAAAGAAGGGCGAGTCGAAAGCGGATTCTGGAATTCACTCCACATACTGGCCTGAACTTTCTGATACTGAAGTTCCACCTCTTGACATCGGCTGGCCCAGTAGCGGTCTGTATAGAGGGGGCACACGAGTGGCAGTTTACACGCACCCAGCCAAAGCGAATGGGCCACATATAAAAGAGGTGGTTCGTAGATTGATCCAAGAATCCATTAAGGTAATACATATGGAATATATATATATTTCATATCCTGCTTTCAATGTTCATTGTTATTGTATGTCAGTTAAAAACTGTTATTTGATTGAATGAAATTGAAGAGGACCAACTAAACAGACCAGACTGTCATACTATCACATTTACTGTTATTGCTATTACTGCTATTTTGTGGGCCTAGCCTGCTTCCTGAACTTTAGTTAACATCTTAACTTTTATCAGATTAGTTTATGGCAAAACATGAAGCATTACCCCTAAGAATGATTTGATCTTTAAAGGAACCAACAAGACATTGCTCCATAGCACCACTGATTGATGCACCAGGCCTTAATGTCTTAATATTAAGCGGCCCACCAAAATATCTATAATACAGTTATTACTTCATTATTAAACGCCTTATGATATTATTACTATGCCTCATTCATTACAGTGTGTCATTTTCACATGACTTCCACCTTATTATAAGTACAGCAACTAGAAAAATCTTTTATTATCGCTTTTGGATACTTCCTCCTGCAGCATTGCATTTTATGTTAGCCATTTGAAAACATCCGTATGCTAAGGTGCAGCATATTAATGTAATATAGACATCTGTTAGAAGTAGATCTACTCTTACATATTTTCAGAAAACATTTATTTTTAGTCTTTTCAGTTGTTTTGGTGAGTCAATTAAATAGAGAGATTTACAGTTGCCTTCAAACAGGGCCCTGGCCGGTGAAGCTTGTTTTTATGAACGGAAGTTGTTCAGCAATCATCAGTTGGCATCTCTTTTGAGTTAATATTTGAGGTACACATCAATGGTACAGATGAAGTATCTCCAGCAGATGTCATGCCTCGTTAAAATAGCATCATCGTTTGAGTGTCAGGGTACCGTAGCATTGAATACATAAATTGTGATTATTTTTGTGGGGGGACAGCCTATAGTCTAGTGGCCAGGGTACATGACTGGCACCCCCAAGGTTGGTGGCCCAAGCCCCAGCCTGGCCACAGCAAGACACCATCGCCATCGGGCCCCTGAGTAAGGCCCCCAACCCCACACTGTCCCCAGGTGAGATTGACCCTTGGTTAGTCTAATCAAGTGTAAGTCAGCAAAAAAAAAAAAAAAACTACAGCCAACTTTAATGTCATGTGCGCCAGGTCATGTCCAGAAAAGAAAAGCTTTCTGTTTATTAGTTTTATCTACAAACACAAGTTAGGCCTTGCCTTTGTTGATCTTATTAGCAAGTATCCTGAGTTTGTATGCGCAAGCAAATCTACACACACAATATGGCGTGATCAGGCATCAGTAATTATGTGTTATTGCTTAAAGGATTTTTAATAAAAACCTGATCATAAAGCATGTAATACATGAGTGAATAAGAGAGTGAGTGGAAGGAAAGGAGAGAGGTATTTCAGAGAAAATCTGTGTGATTAACTCCATAGTAAACCAGAGAATTCACTGGAATTTATGACAAATAATAGGGAGACGTGTTTTTACAAGCCTGGGTAGAAAGGCCATGCTGTCACATGCAGAAATGTCAGTTTCGCATAGGAACCAGGCTGACGTGAATTCTGCATGACATGGTGCGCTTACCGCAATCGCGAAATCGTCCCCATAGGGTTCGTGGCGTACCGGCTGAAAAGGCCAATCAAAGTTCCATGTCTGATCGACATGACTTTTCACGACCGGGCGAACACTGAGCCCACGCCCGTAGGGCACAAACGGAAGTAATGTGGTCTGTATATTTTGGGATGTAAAAAGTGTGCATTCCTTCAGCAGTGAGGTGGGAGTTCAGGTGTTATTCTCGGATTGGAAACGTACCCCTCCATTAAGTAGCGGCATCTGATGTGAATTAGTGAATGGATCGTGAAGGTGAATGGTTGGTCTTCTGCCCTTCACAGCACTGAGGTCAGACGTCAACCTATGAATGTGAATGACATTAGAATCAGTTTCATTTTCTAGTCTCAAAGATTTTGATGATTGTAGTGCAAAGGTCAGTTTTGACACAGAATTGTCACTTTTGAAGCTACGATAAAGCTGGCTGTGCCCTAATGTCTGTGGCCAGACTTAAATACAAGGAAACAGATGTCATGAGACTAGGTTCTCAAGTTTCAAAGACTTGGTCATTGATAGGTTGACATCTAACAATGGTGAGTGAATGACTGAAGACCAAGCTGATGAATGAAACATTCCACTGTAATAGACTCCTATGGGGTCCGGAATCCTGTACTTTCCAGAAGACCTGTTTGGTAAGGTTTTCCTTAATCTGATTCATGAGATGCCATAAACCATAGTGGAACCTGCTCGACCTTTTCATTATGTAAAACTAAAACAACTGCTGAAGGTTTGTGTTATGTGTTGCACAAACCAAATCAGTAATCGAAAGGGAAAGCTGAATGCCTGCATGACTAGTTTTTTTCCTGTAAGGAAATAAGTTCCATAAGAGATGGCAGAAGTACATAAGTGCATAATCATGCACAGGGTACTTGTTTCTAATATTGGCCCATTAATACCTTTTCTGCCTAACAGGTAGTACAATCTGTGTTGCTCTTGTCCATATTTTTGGAGGGCTGGTTTGGAAGTGGTGCCTTATTTTTTTTTTTTTTTTGTCCACCTATGACTATAGTATGTTTTGCTAGTTGCTGTTATGTACTTTACTAAAGTGAAACCACAGCACGTATTATGAATCTTGAACACAATAGTTAATGTTAATTTTAATGTTCCTACAGCACCTAGCTCATTAGCAACAGTCGCTAATGAAAACCGTGTCATGTGAATCATAAGGTGACTTTGTAGCAAGTCATACTTTTTAATTATTGCAGGTCTTCATACATATTGCACATCTTATAGATCATTCAGATCTATTTTACATCTATGTAACAGCAAAGAAAAACTCTGGCACATTGCTGGGAAGTTGTTTTTGCCCACTGTTTTTGGTTGCCGTGACTGCGACCCAGCAGCCAGACAGGTTAATTATGTGTGACATGGAGGTGCATCACAACACAGTACTTTGGTTCCAGGCCTGACATGGACAATGTTCGTCATTGTTTTTCAGTTTTATATATTCTTATATGTTTTGCATTCGGAAATGTGACATGAATTCTTCTTTTTCATTACTACTTTATACCAGCTGTATTTTATTGTTTAACCAAAATTAAATTATACTATCTAAGATGAGAAGTTTGAATCTGGTATACCTTACTAGTGATATTACTCTTTGTAACAAGGCAAAGATAATAACTGCAGTAATGGAGAGCTAATATATGGTAAGGTAACATAATGGATGGGGGCTTTTAACTCAGTGGTTGCAGGTTAAGTTCTCTAGTAGGGCATTGCTCTTGCACCCTTCAGAAAACCCCTTAATAGAGTATGCCAATATTTTGGCAACAAAGTATTTTCATTTGCTTACCAACAGTGGAGAAACAGGCCTCTTAGAACGAAAGTAAATGAGGTAGTTCCAGGAACCCCGTCAAGCTCCAGTCAAAAGGTATGATCTTCTGAGGAAACCAACTTGACCTTAAATTTTGCAGTCATGTGGGATAAAGCGTAAAGGTTATAAGCATGTAGGTTACTTGTTTACTTATGTTTACTTGCCAGCCATGTTCTTGCCCAATCGCTTTTGATTGGGTGTAGGGTGTGTTCCTAAAAGTGCCCCCGCAGACTTTTCATTCAATATGATAACTGCTGATTGCAGTGCAGTAAATTGTTCAGAGGATTTCACTGGAATGAAAAATATAAATTACCAGAAGGTTGACTCCACTTTTTTTAAATGTTGTGAAACAAGCCACATTCCTGCAGTGTCTACAGTCATGAGTGCACCACAGAATGATCTCAACTTGGCAAAAAATGTTGATCTCGAAACATTGAGGACGCTTCGCTAGGAGTTTACAGCAGCTAGTATTCCTAAAATGGAAATAACTTCTCAGCAAACACTAACATACACAGAATGGAAGAGAAACAAATAATGTGTTTCAAATTGTGCTTAAAAATACAGTGACTCAGTGCTTCTTGCTAAATGTTTTCAAGGCCTGAGTATGTATTTTTTTTTAGTATGTAAAATCACGTACAGCAATCTTGTGCAGGTTTGGCTTTTCGCGGCATGGAGGTATACTCATTTTGCTCCATGAGAACAAGATGAGATGCAGTTTCACTTCCATGTGTCTGACATTAAAGAACCCCCCACTGGCATGAAAACAGGAGATGCTGTAGAGGTCACCTGGCCTTTCAAACGGGTACAGACCATTTGCGTTTTGAACACTTAGGATTTTTACACGTGCAAGCCCAGTCAGCCGTACTCAGTGCACAGTGTCCAGTTTGACAGCTTCTGCATGTTTATTTAAAGGTCAAATCGTTAAACTTTGGGAACGGTGAATGAATACATTGCATGTGGTAACTATAATTAAACTTTGCAGAGACAAATGAGCAGGAATGACTCATCACTTGTCAAGTCAAGTACAAGTTTGATAGAATTAACATTTAAATCTCTCTCCACGATATATGCACGTGTATCCATTCATCCAGATCCATATTGATCTAACTGCTCACTGCATGTAGATGCAGGCCTGGTCTATATGAACAGGCTGGAAGACATGTCATGAAAGGAATTAGGTCAGGTGGTGTTGTAGGTCTGAAATCATGACTAATATCCAAACTGGCACCAGGAAATGAGTAAGCCCCTTCGCACAAACTGAAGTCAACTTCCGTCACCACACTCTGTTATTCATCGGTTTCTATTGATCTCATTGCCGCTCAGTGTCTGTCTGATCGTATGCACGCATGATGTGGCGTTTAGATCGTTTTTTACTTAAGATGATGACACTATTTTGAGGAACATCTGCGATGTCCACTAGGAATTAACGCACGTTTGGGCCACATTGCACTTGGCAAATGCATGCACATGCACAAACACAGTGGTATTGATTTAGTATGCACCAGCATTTGTGTGTGTTTTCATGGGCATGTGTTTGAATGTGTGTGCATGCAGTACACCTGCAGATGCATGGTTATTCACAAACTTCTCACTCCTGTATCTGTATCACCTTACGTTTTCTCACAAAATACCATTTGTTGTCAAAACAGTATCAACTTTCATTTACCGGTTTGTTTGTTCTCATATAATGTGAAGCCAGTTTGCATAGTGGTGTTTCTATCTAGCTCCAAACATTCTGATCCATAAGAAAACTCTGAATCGCTGGGATCCACCTTGAGGATTTCAAAGTATTTGTGGATATGTGGAACGGGCGCTTTCATGAAGGAGAAAGCGTGTGTCATGGAAAAGTACTGCCAGAGCCAAGCAGAATGTTGACATTTGGGTTGCACAATTGTAGGGAGGGAGGGTTTTTAGTGTACCCACTGTAGGGATATCTCGGTTGGTTTATATGGGTGGAGGCAGATTCAAATGAATAGTCATGGCATGGGTGAAGTCTTGATCTATTAGCGGCATATCTGAGTTTACAGTGGCGATGAAGGGTACTCTGCTGTGGTTTCAATATTGACCACAGTACTTAGTGGTTTCGTTGTTCACAGAAGAAACAAAGACACTGGCTTTCTGCCAGGGGTGTGTTGTGCACTGTAATTTGTAACCGAAGCAGGTTTCATGTTAGGTGACATAGATAAATCTCTTATGATTTAAGTTAATTATATTTAATGCTAGACTATGTTTAGGGGCAAACACAACACATTTGATTATAAATGTAGCTG
The DNA here is from genome assembly GCA_022829145.1 of Albula goreensis. NCBI lineage: Eukaryota > Metazoa > Chordata > Actinopteri > Albuliformes > Albulidae > Albula > Albula goreensis. The sequence continues at coordinate 17,809,267 of CM040762.1, forward strand.
GTCATTGAGCAGCTGAAGAACTTGTTACTGCATTAGTACACAAGTACTGATAACTAATCATTTTTGTTAAAACTCTGAGGGACCACCTTAATGAATGAAGTGTAAATCATGAAGTTATTTTAGAGAAGTGACAAAACATGAAATAGCCAAAAAAAAAATTCTCTTCACTAACCGCTTCATGGTATTTCGGGGGTGGATTGGATTATGATAAGCACAAAACTTGTTGAATATTTTAGTTTCACTTTGCAGCCCAACCCTGTTGCATATATTGGGATGTTGTAATCTATGTGAGCAGGATCGTTTGATTTGCTTATAAAGATCAATACCTGACAGCTCATTATGTAGCTTGTGAAACCTGACTCCTCTATTCACCAACAGGTGAACAATTACCACAACCAGGACTGCCTCAGGAAATATCCATCTCCACAGTTTGTTCAGCACATACAGTGTTAATAATACAAAGACTCCAAACCTAAACCATTGATATGATATCGCTGTAATTATATTATGGTTTTGCTGCCAATGCCCCACAACTGCTGATTGTAATAATTGTAACAAATCATTTCAGTTAATCATTACAGACTTTGAATTATTAAGTTGAAGCTCTTACAGCAGATGAGAATAGGTCTGCTTAGCCAAGGGAAAATCCCAGTCCTGTCTTCTTTTATACATTTGACCTCAGGCCAAGGCCCAGTCAGAATGAGTATGAGGATCTAAAGCGTCAGAGAGGTTTAGGCAGTATAGATGAGGATTCTTTTTCCATGAGTACCCTGATGCAGGTTTGGCCTAATCAGTGATTCTGATTTAGGGGATTTCTAGGTCATTGCCACATTCAGTTATGCTTTTCTTTTATTGTTTTATTGGAGAAATTCAACCACTTTATGGTGGAGCACACCCTGTACACATTCACAGATAGATAGATATTCATATAGATGCGTCCTTATTTATATTTACATTTAGACCTTTAGCAGACGGTCTTATCTGGAGATACTTATGAAAGTGCGTACAATGGGCTGGGACCATAAGCAGAGATAGTACCACGTTTTCAGTGCCACAACCAACCATAAAAGTTATCACACTAACTTTCAGAATACCATCACCTGCTCTAGTAGGGAGCACATATGCAGGTAGACCGACAAGGAGAGAATTGCAGTTGTCCAGTCGGGACAGCATGGAGGCCCAGACAATGATGTGGAGAGAAATGCATGAAGTTAGTGAATATTGCTGAGGTAGAGAGATACAGACAGCATAGTCTACTCCATATAAAGCAGCTGCCAATAATAGCAGAGATCAAATAATATCTCAGTAGCTGCTTGGTGCATGTACACACACACTCACGCACACACAGCATACAAGCATAAACAGGCATGCCCATACCTGCAAACTCACAAATGCACACCACATACCATACAGACACTCAGGTGCAGACTGACACACACACACACACACACACACACACACACACACACACACACACACATTACCCTATGGCTTTATTTTTAGCTAGTCCAATTGGAAATTTTCATACATTGGCATAGATAAATATTTGCATTTACAGTTGACTTAGATTTCACTGGAAACAATTAAAGAAACAGTTTTGTGTGACCCTCTTTCACGTCTTCACAAAAGGTTCACACACCCCGCTTGAGAACTGTCACTCAAAGTCCTTTATGGAAAATAAAGGAGGTGAATCTCATTCATGGCTTGCCTCCAATTTCAGGTGGACCTTCAGTAGATGACGGATTTATTTTTTCTTTTCTTCTTTATGTACAAAACCCTCTTAGTTGTATACTATAATGCTTTCTTGACTGTTACTAACACGTAGGTTATGTAGGTAAACATGTTGAAAGGTGCCTGAACAATAAATCAAACGTGTGGCAGTTTTAACACAGCTAGTTCTTCTGGGTAATTATAAAGATTACTGGCAGCCTCCTTCAGATGGCTGTGGCTCTAAATCACCCCTCGGCCTTTTGGAATCCTTTTTGGAATACGGCTCCATCCTCATCCCTTGGGCGAGACGCTATGTAAAAGAACCAGACCGAGTCCGTTTATAGGCCGGTCCTGCCAGTGCCGGAGCCTTTGTGCCGGTCTGTCCCCCAGCAGGATAGAAAGGAAAGCAGGCGCACACACAGGTGCAGATTCAAAAAACCGTGCCGGTCCAGTCCGTGGCGTGGAACAAACAAGGCATTCCTCCTCCTGGACTCAAGGCCCAGCATGGCAGAGATTGTGTTTTGTGGGTGCTGCATGACTAGCCACCACCAGGGTACGGGAGAGGCATAATGACCTGGTTTCAGCCCGCATTGTGTCCTCAGCTCTTGCTCACAATTGAATACACAAGTGTCCGTTTTGCTTCACAGGCACAGGTCTGTGAGGACGGCAAGCACCAAAATTAACTCATCAAATTGTGTTCAAATTGTGAAGATTCTAGTGAAATTGTTTGCATTGAAAATACGAAAAACACTTGTTCACAATTGTAAGTTGTGATTGAATGAGTTTATACAGTTACAGTTGACTGAATGTAGGCCAATATATTTTTTTCTCTTGACTGTTCACATACAGCAATAACCACACACCTCCACCCACTAACCTATTTAACCTTACTACAGCCTGCATTTTGCTATGGGAGGTCATGTGATGTGCACTCTTCTCTTTGGTCCAAGAGAGTTCTGGTTGGTTTTTTTGTATTTTTGAGTATAAGGAGTTTCAGTAAGGGAACCTTAAGTTTAACAATGAAGGGTAGGGCTGTTTAACTCCAGCCCCTGAGGGCTGCAATGTCTGCAGGTATTTGCCGCACCCGTTCGCGACCTCACCTGATCTCACTAATTGTTTCTCCTCCTGGACCAATGAGGTAACAGTAAAATAAGAATATCATATATATTATATGGCTGAATATGGTTGGAGCAAGTACCTTCAGGCACTGCACCCCTGAGACCTGGAAGTTGGGTAACCCTGATGTGGGGAAAGAACAAAGCTGAGCTATAGATAGTTTTGCACCATCATTTCTACCAATTCGGCATCTTTGGCCGTCCTCTCATTGGAGGATCTTTTTCAATGGCCTGAGCAGATCCTGTTCAGCTACATTATCAGACAGCAGTTGATCAGTGGGGGTGTGGATATAGATGTAGAGTGTGTCTGAACAGCTGACCCTGGATCAGGGCTTACCTTTCACACAAAGCAGAGAAATGGACATGGGAATGTAAACTCTAATCCTGGATCAGTGCTTGGAATGAATTGAAGGCAATATTGTTGAGAATTGACTGTAGCTTGGTTATCCTAGATGGGGATAGACACCCCAGTTATCACATGAACAGCTCTATCTCAATTAATCAAGAGGAAGCCCAATTCTGACTGGGTTGTAAGATATAACATTTTTAGTCGCTCTGGAGAAGCCTTCTGCTTAGCAAATAAAAATGTTTTGTAATGGATTTATCACTTATTATCTTGATTAGACACCCAACGCCATACTTGTTGCATCTTGCAGGAATGCTATTTCTCAGGGACTGTTGTTATCAACAGTTAGCGCTCACGCTTCCAGAGAGAACCCTGCTGTCAGCCAGTCTTTTCTCAGTCCGAGAAAGCAGGCCCGGTTTGATAGTTCTGTTTCCGATTCCCAGGTGGTGGCACTGGTCACAGACCTCATCACGGACCTCCAGATTCTGCAGGACCTGTTCGATGCAGCATCCAAGCGGAGTGTGCCGGTCTACATCGTCATGGACACCCGGGGCGTCCCACATTTCCTGGACATGTGCAGTCGGCTACAGGTCGGCGCCCTGCAGCTCCGGGTAAGCGAGCGGTTTTATCCCCCAAGGGTCTGTTGAAAACCTTCGGATGATACATCAGTGTTTAAATTTCATGAAGCCTGTAATGAACAGAACCGCAGTGAGCCAATCACTGATTTGTTTTTTAAGCTTTTTTCTTTCAACCAATCAAAATGCAATGATTGGTTGAAATCAGGCAGTCAGTGATGCCATTATGGTAGCTTTTCCTGCTGTGGTTTCAAGAAAAGTCTGTTGTTACTGTGACACTATCCAAAAAGGGTCTAATAGCACTGCCCAAATTCCCAAACTAGGTCTCTCATTCTGGACTTCTAGCAATCCGTCAGTGTACATTAATTAAAATGTCCCTTCCCATCCACCTCAATTTACATGTGGTTAGCGCTCTGATGCACAATGGTTTCCTTTGTGTCACTTAGGTTGGTTTTACATATTAGTGGCTGTTGATGTGAGCTTATCACTGTAAGGGGGTTTGAGCTTGCTAAAGCTACTATAAAAACTTGATTCAATATGGATATTCTTGTCATTACTGTATTTTAACCTGCGGTATATGTAGTGCTCCTGGCTGTTGCTCCATGGCTTCTCCATTAACTTGTCCCGCAGTGCTTCTTCATTGTATCACCCTGAAAAAGACTTTCACTTATCTCTTTGCCATCGTAAAACTATACTCTCTTTATCATCATGAAACAAAAGCATGTTTTGTGCAGTCTTCCAGACTTTGTATGTGGTGTGACCTGTTTCTATTTGTTGTACTGAAGCAATCCACCATTTCCAGTAGTTTGGTGGAATTCTGATCTAGTATAATGTGATATAGCTATAGCACAAACAAGACAAAGGAAGGTCCAGCACTTCAGTATTGTTTCTGAGACTGACACTTTATATGAAACAATGTATCCCTTCTTGACCTTTGACCTTTTCACAGCACCAACCCCATCAGTTACACCCAGAATTCCTTTCTGTAATTGGCAATGTAACCTAACCTGTGTGTGTGTGTGTGTGTGTGTGTGTTTGTTTGTGTATGTAAAAATAATACATTGGCCTGACACATACATATAATTTTTTTCATTTATTTTGCAGTGAATATTTGTCTTTGTGTTTGTCAGATGTGAGTTTATACTGTGCATCTGAGTGTGCGTTCACACGAGTATACGGGTGCGAGTGTTAAGACCACTCTCCCTGGTGTTGCATGTGCGTTTATGTATGTGGGCAGGCGTGTGAGACATGACGGTTTTCTCCGCCCTCTTCAGAACGTTCGTGTGCGGACATTGGAGGGCGCTGGACTCGCCCTGTCCCAGGGGAGACTCCCCGGCTCTCTCTGCACTAAATACATGCTGGTGGATGGCGACAAAGTCATGTTTGGATCATACAGGTCAGATTCCTGCCACGCTCCACTGCCCTCCTCTCAAGCCCCTCCACTACAGTGCACTCCAGTCCATTGCTTTACACTCCAGTCCACTCTTTATGCTGCACTCAACACAGACCTATTGCTTTCCATTCAAAAATTCAGTTTTGCTCCTCTCTGTGTCAATCAATCATTCAGTTTTAGTCGATTCCTGCTTCCTGTTAATCATTTTTAAACCTTAGGCTTAAGGTGACGTACTAATCTTGTATAAAGGTGAAACATATTACATTGCAGTAAATGTGTTTGATTGTATTTTCAGCTTCACATGGAGCACATCTCGAATAGACAGGAATATGATCACTGTCATGACAGGCCAAGTGGTGGAATTTTTTGACAATGACTTCCGGGAACTGTACGCCGTCTCAGAGAGCGTGGACCTTTACAAGGAGTTCCACATCACCAAGCCGCCCAAGCCCGTTCCGTCCTTCTCCACCGCTTCACAGAGGCCTGCTGCCGCCATCTCCACCTCCCGCTTCCAGGTCGCCCTGGGCGACTCACGCCAAGTCAGAGTCCCGGCACACAAGTACCACAACCCCAAATACTCCCTTGTGGTGGGGAACAGCGTGGGGGCAATGGGCTCCGTGGCGGAACTGCCCTCTCGGAGGGGGTCGCAGGGCGGGGAGAGTGCCTTCAACGTCATGGATAGGTTCCTTCAGAGCAGTGGTGGCAGCGAGAGGCTGGACGAGCTCGGCCCCCTGCCGACGATGTCCGTACCCGAGGATGAGGGGAAAGGATCCAAGAAGGCCACTGGCAAGAAGCAGCGAAGCTCCTTCAGGCTCTTCCTGAAGGGAAAGTCATCCAAAGAGAGTGCAGCTCTGGAGGGAATGGCCACGCCTCCTAACTCCTCCCCCACACGCAGAACACCAGAGGTTGCAGCAGGGGGATTGGATGGCAGCTTTGAGGTCCTGGTGTCAGACAAACCTTCTCCGCCCAAGGGGAAAGGCAAGAAGATGCTGAAAACACATCAAAGGAGCGTGTCACTACAGACTGTCAATGCGCGAGATGATGAAAGTAAGTGCCAATAATTACGTGTGCAGGTAACAGATATAGCAAAGGATTTGTATTTCTTGTTTGCTGCTGTTGGCTTCATATTTTTGACCTGTTGTTTTCTTTCTCCTCCATTTAGGCATAAAAAGTCGAAAGCGAAATCAAAAGAAGCCCTGTATTCAGTCCTGAGACAGAGAAAGAGAGAGTGAGAGAACAACCGAGAAATCTAGAGAGCGAGAGAGGGACAGGGACGGGGCAAAGAAGCAAAGAAAAGGTCAACCTGACCAGACAGTTACAGAATGACTCACTTTCCGTCAAGGCAACAGCACAAGGGCATGGATGGGACAAAAAAAAACATTAATGAATTGATAAATAATCACAACAAAGGGACTTTGTGCAATACAGTGTGTTTTTTATGTGATGCTCCTCAAAGAGTGAGACATCACCTTCAGCATCAGGTGGTCAGCGCCTCATGGCTGAGACGCGGGTGTTTTGGCACAGTGGGCTGAACGTCTCTTCTTCAATGTAATATCCCCAGATTATAAAGGTCACCAGATGGTGCCCTCTGTTCAGTGGCAAACGTGTGCGTAGCCAGCTCTAAAGGTCACAAAAGGTCATCTGGTCATGAACAACGCAGCCATACCTCTTCATTCAGTACACGGTATATCAAAACTTGAAGCAGACAAATCAACCTGGGTATCTTAATGGCTGTGTTAATGCTAAATGTTTGCATGACAGCATGTCTGTCTGTCAATGCTGGTAGATCAAGAAGTTTCTTTAGGATCATGTGAGGGGTTATTTACACAGTACTGGGAAGCTCTGTCATTTTCACTGTGGTAGGTTCACATGCCTTCTACTTTGTGAGCAGCTGTACTGTCCTGAACCCTTCTTGCTGCAGCTAAACAGATATGGGCTTGGGTAGAACTTGAATGGGTGACCTTCTTGGAGAAGTAAGTTGCTGCCAGTAGAAATGTGTATAGCCCAGCAGGGGGCACCCTTCCACCAAAACCAAGAAAGAACTCAAGTGCCATAGCACCATGATGGGGGTGCAGTGCTGTACAAGATGTCATCTCTCAGATGAGATGTTAAACTGAGATCTTGACTCATCATGGTTACTGAAGGCCATGGAATTTTTCTAAAGGGTAGTGATGTTTAAAAAAAGTAATCCCCTATATATTTTTGGCACCTAAAAAAGTTCTCAGTTGACCTGTCTGGTTAAATAGATGTAAAATGGAATCATCTCTTTTCTCTATTTGAATAATCTTAAGTGTGATCCATAAGTATCTGACGACCATAATTACAAAAATCTTTCATACTAAACTGACCTTTGATCTCGGTGTTAAAGCTAACTGGCGATGTTCAGCTCCTGGTGAAGTACACTGCAGAGAAATCAGCATTCCCTCTCGATCATTAAAAATGTTTTTGAAGATATTTTTATTAAAGGTTGTTGGATCTTTTGGATGTGTGACTGTCATGTATTCCTGGAAATATAGACAAAGATCAGAGGCTGTAGAATTACGGTACAGGAGCTCATGATCAAAAGAACTGAGAGCAGGGTACTGCTAGTATTGTGTGCCATTTGCTTACACTGCATTAAATCTTTCAGAAATACAGTATGCTTTACACATGGAATATCTCAGTAACATTTTTTTCCCGCATATAGAAGCAAGACACAACATGTACATCTCTATTCCTCTAAAGATTTCCTAAGAGTTAAATGTCAGATATCAAGTTTCTGCAGGGGGAAAAAGTGGCTGCAGCCACAAACCATGTACCATAAAGGGCACCCTTGATAGTCACGCTTGTTCTAGAGCTGCCAACTGTGTAAGTTTGTATTTGACACTGGAATTCCATCAAGTTTGGAAAGAACATGGGCTGGTTAATTTTTCGTAATGACATTTAATGTCAACTGTGTTGTGCTGCTCAAAAGACTGCCACATGTGCCATGTCCATAGTGGAATTCAAAGACATGGAGACATTTTCATGCACTCACACAAAATGGAAAATGATTACAAGATAAAATGCATTTTTGACTGTGCATCAGAAAACCTGAATATGAAGAGTGAACTATGTGTATAGATAGCCTCAGATGAGTTGTTTTTAGCGATATGCACTCTCAAGTTCCTCATTGCTTCCATAGTGGGTGACCTTTGTTTTGCATAGCCTGCATCATACTTTATCATTATCTTTATCTTTGGATCTTTTACCTTAAATGCACAGAAGCCAAAGAATTTAAAAATGGCATTTACATAGCATACAAGAGTGACTTGTGACGTAGTCTTGACAAGACGCTGGTTCTCCGCTCTCAGCCATGTTGATAGCAATGTTCTTATTTAAAAAGCTGACATCAGTAGAGGAGTAGAGAGGTCATCTGTACATGAACAACTGTTTTTCAGCAGATAAATCGGTGCTTGTTTCATGCATATGATTATCAGAGAGGAGACCAGCTACCAGCAAACGCAGAGTCCTGCTTAAGTACTAAATTTCTTAACAAACCCATGCTGATAACACAGTTCAGTGACTGAAAGGCATGATTGAACATCGAGTTCAGCAATGTAACGTAAAAACTAACATCTAAAATGAGTTCAGGTGGAAATGGTAGTCTCTCTTCAACCCTCTACTGCTACACTTTATACAACGTCAAGGGCAAATTGTTCTGCTTGTGGCATGTCCTATCAACGCCCTCGTGCATGTGTCAGAAACATTTTCCGTTGCTAAGAGATGGGAAAGCTTCCCAGCTAACAAGGATATATTTTTAAAAACAAGTAAACGCAAGTAATCAACTAAGTCTAAATGTCTGCATCCAAGAATCCTGACTCAGAGAAGTGTTCTCCTATGTGTATTCCCAGAATGAAATATTGCTTGAATGATATGAATGTTGAATAAGCACACAAAATACATACAGTTGAAGAGTCTCTAGACTTCCCTGTCTTAAATATTTAAGCCTCCGAAAGTGCTGGTGTAAAACACTACAGTAATGATAGACTTAAAACAAGTATTTAACTATTCCAGTTATTAAATATTTATAATTTTTTAGTAACTGGGGAAACCTGATCCAATTACATGACAGGTTGCACATAAAACAATATCAATCACATTTAGACATAGAATTGATAGAATAATGTATTTACCTTCCGTTTGTCTTTTCTGGTAGCACATACTGTTCAAAGGTTAAAAGGCTAGCCGCTCGAAGAATAAAAAATGGACACAATGGATGTTTGTTTACATCCATTACTACGTCTTTTTTGTTTTCAGTAGGTGGGTCAAGGTGTTGTTTTTCTGCCACCTTTTGTTTGATGAGAAAGCAGTGCGAAAGTTCAATTTAGATGAAAGAGACAAACATCTGCAGTATCCAACAGAATACCTGTAAGTACTTAATTTTCAAACACTTTTTCAGAAGAAATGGAAGAAAGCATTTAAAATAACTGAATCTATCAAAATAAAAGTGGAAGCTGAGAATATTTTATATTTTCAAGACAATGTTGAGGTCTGGTAGAACATTGTGCAATATGGATAATCTCATATGGCTTTTACCTGAAACTATTTGTTTGTACCCATGAGAAATTAAAGAACTTAATGTTGCCTGCAAGTGCTACATATGTACAGTAATCTTAACATTTTCCTACTGCACACTTCATTGTGTTGTGTAGAAGATGAGCTCATATTAGAGGCAATGACCTATGAATTTCCATACAGTGACCGTTTGATCTGATAGCAGTGGTGTACCTACAGATTAGGTTTTTCATAATGTTAAAATACAAAGTAAATTCAGAAGCTGAAATTCGAGCTGTGTGGGTATGTATGTGTGTGTGCGTTTGTATATGTATGTGTATGTATGTTTGAATAGTACATCAGTCAGCGTATGGTTATAATTCAGGCTCAATACCCATTGAAATAGAATGATAAGAGGCTATTGTATTCCATTGTTTGATTGGTTAGTCTCTGCTCATCAGAGTTGCTAAACTGTCCCTGGCATTGGGAATGGGAAACAACATGGTGATGAGAAAATGCAAAATTGCCATTCAGAAAGGTCACATAATGTCAGAAAGCTGGTAGCAAGCCTGTCTCTTCAGGCATCTGGCTGGGTCTCACAGATCCAGCCTGCCAAAGTACACCCACAGGTGCCACCTGCTGGCAGAACTGAAAAAAAAAACATTTTTGTCATTGACTAAAAAAATTAAAAACATTTTAAGAGGACATTTTTGTGTATTATAATGCTTTTTAGTCATTTGTGTCTGATAAAGGTTTTTAAACCATCCATAGCACTTGTAACAGAGCTGAAGGGAAATTCTTCTCAGACAAATAAGTATGTATGGACCTGAACTACATATCCCATAAGCCCACTCCTAGCTGTAGTTATCTGCCATTTGGACTGTAGTCAGTTCCACTGGTTATGAATTAACTGAAAAGGACTACATGCAAAAATATAACAGGTAATTAATTTATTAAATATGGAATATAATATTTACAAAACAAGGAAATATGTTTCATAATATATTTACAAGGATAATACATGTATATACATAACATATACAAAACCATATATTGCTTCTATACTAAAAAAAAAAAACAATTTCACACATTTGTATAGAAAAATGTACAAGAGTGCAGCGCATATGTCAAATAAAGTAACATAACGATTTGCAATGCATTCTGATGTTAATAAATGTTACAATACAGTCAAACAGTATCATATATACACATAATAAACATATTTATATTTTTCTTCATTAGACACACACAGAATTAGCTTAGTATATCAATGACATTATGTTTAAAAATGGAACAAAACTGGTTTAACTTCTATGTCAATAAATTCTGACAGTCACTGTAACAGGAAACAAGAACCATGACAATTGTTTTAATGAAATTGCAAATTATGATCAGGGAAGTTATTAGTCAGGATCAGCAAAAAAACAGCTAGTTAAAGAATGTTAAAAAAATGAAGAACAACAACGTTTGCATAAACCACTATGGTAAAAGGAGAAAAAAATGCTTGAGCATAGTACTTCTGCTGTCCTGCCAGAACAATGTCTCTGAACAGTTCTGTAAATCTTCAGATAAGCTATCATCTTAGAGCAGGCTCTAAACGCCATGGAATAGGATATTATCAGTTAGCAGAGAACATCAATGAACTCATATTAGATATTATTTGTGAGGTTTTTCTTAAATAATACCTTTATGGATGGATCTGTGTGCGTCATCAGCAGACACACTTTGAGAGGACAGTATGGACAGGCTTTGTGACTACCCATGTATTGTCATTCATCATGAATATTTTATTGTTTTGACTGGATGTTTGAACTTATTTATAAATGGAGATGATGTTCATAATAACGTTTGAGTATTTTGTGTATGTGTGTGTGCGTGTGTGTGAGAATACACTGACCAGTCTCATGACCTCCGGAACAGGGTGGATGTGAGAACAAACTCATGTGGCCTAGCTCTGAAAATAGTGACACAGTCATTGTTACTGTGTTTTGTGAGAAGCTTCTCCTTTTCTTGTTTGTCACCACAAGCTTTCACATAAGGGCCTCAAATTCAAGTACAAAATGCAGCTGCAAATGCAAACTACAGATAAGCAAATGCAAATGCAAAATGTACTCAACGTAATACAGATAGAAAAAACCTGTCAGAATTTTTGGTTGTAATAGTCTTGCAAATGCACATGGCAACACTTCTAGAGTAGTTTAACGGTGTGGCAAAGGTATGACAGTGGACTGACCAATCAGAACTCACTAAAACAACTGTGCTAGCACCTGTTATTCCTGCTGAACACACAAACAAATAAATTAAAAGTGTCATTTTTTAAAGTGTCAATTGCCATTTCTTTCACTTTTGCTTCTCCGTATCAGAAATTAGCTAACTGTATTGATACCTTGTACCAATCCTTGTATCCAAATAGGACCGTATATGTGAAAATATTATCAAAACAACAGTTCAGCTTCATCACTCATGAATACAAAGGCCAGATATCACCACATTACTGTATGAGTTATGATGAACAGATTGTAAGACGTCTTGGAATGCAATTCTATTTTAACTTGCTATATTTGCACAGTCATTAAAAAAGATCTTAAACATAGGTTCCACAAACTCTTACTTTTCCTTTCATTGAGTGTAGAGTTTGCCAGTTTTCCTTGAATATAGCATATAATTTAAGTAATAATATAATTCAAGTCCTTGCTGCTGACAGAGGTCAAATTTAACAACAGCTGGCCTCTTTGTGATTAATGACAAAAGCTCCAAGATCCAACTGACAGCACATGGGTGCTTCCTCTTTCCTGATTGCCATACAGACAGCAAATATGCACCATTAAACAGATTTTGAGTTATATTTATCACACCCATATCTTGGTGGGGGTTTTTCACAATATCTTAAGTAACAGTACAAGAAAAGTGCTTTGGATGGCAGAGAAAGGTGAATGGTCGGTCCAGGCTGTGCTTCTGTCCTGCCCTGCTAGAGGGCGCTATTGTTTCCTGAGGAGACATCTTAGTCTTAGACCTTCTTAGTCCAGGGCTGGACCATCTCACCTTCAGCTGAAGGGACCTTGTTAGATCCCAAAGTTCCACAGGCAGCGATTCACTTGCTGACCGTTCATTCCTGGGAAACGTGGTTGATTACTTTCTTCTTGCGAACCGTCACCAGGTCGTAGAAGGGGTCTTTGGAGGTGCTCTTCCTGCGGAGCAGCACAAGCAGGCTGTTATCAGTCGAGAAACACAGATACCCCCCTTCTAAAAATCCAACAAGATTCCAAGAGTAATCAAGAAATGTCTGATCAAACCGCTAACATCGCCATTTTGAAACCTTTTTTTCATCGCCTTTTTGAAACCATAAGATTAAGGTAACTACAGCTGATGGAGCAAATCATGCAATCCTAGGTGATCTTTAATTAGATGAAAAGAATATAAAAATTTCAATTTGTTTACCAATAAAATAGCTTTCATAGCTTTTATACAAGAGTAATTAATCTAACCCATATGTCACACTGTTTATTATTAGAATGAATACCAAATGTGATTTTTACAATAATAAAGAATTAATAATGGACATTATTAATCTGTCCATGTTACAGTTCATGCCTCACTGTCATTAAAATCACAGGAGATGTTTCTGAATGGCAGTGGGCAACGCTCCTCCACAGAGAGGATCTGGGGGAGGATGGCAGTTCCTGATTGGTTCTCCAGCATATTTGGGGCGTGGTTCTTACGTGATGGACTCCATCCATTCGTCCCGCTCTTCACGTGATGATGCGGAGATCCTATAAGACTGGTGCTGTCCCTCCACCACTCGCCCATCTTTGTCTGTTTTACAGGCCTTGATCTTCTGACCCGTACAGCTTTGGTTGCAGAGCTCCAGACAAAACTACATGAACACACACAAAGACAAACACACACGTACAGAGAGAAATGTCAATATTATGCACATGTTTATGACTTCTTTCACACTTCTCAACAAACCTAAAATAAATTGAATCACCTCTACAAAACACATGCTGCATGCCGTTTCTTTCATCTGTAATCAGTGATAAAGGCTGACACTGAATGACAGTTATGAGAATACAGGATCTGCGCCTGCAAGAAAGTAGCTTTTAATAAAGGACAGAGACTACATGATGAGGTCTGCGTTCTCAGGCTTACCGGTTTGTGTGGCTCTTGCACTTCTCTCACACACAGGTTCTCCAGAGGAATGATACCTCTGGGCTCTTTGTCCTGCTCAGAGAGGTCCATTGTTAGCACACAATGACGAATTAATTTCACTTCCTTTAAAAATGGCCACTGTACTGAATGGTCACTTCAGCCGAGGTGGGCCACAGCATCTGATATTTTTCCTAACCCTGCGTGTGATTGCTTATACAGGAAGTTGGCTTCCTTGGTGTTCCAGGTAAATTTAGGCAGTAAATGAGAGTATACTCAGACACATGATTAGCTTTGTTCCTCTGGTTCTCAAATTTCGTTTTTACGGTTGGAGTAAGAAAAATTGCAGGACGTTTGTTCCAGTTTCTGGGGAAACTGCAACCAGCTTTTTTTTCGTTGTGCTTTCAGATTTAATTTTTCTGTTCTCATCACTGTGTATGCACTAGCTACACCCTCTTATCGAATCATTATCCCTGAATGATTTCTGCCACAAAAACACCCCTGGATTGAGCTGTTAAAACCTAGATCCTACCCTGAACCAAAGGAATGTTCTGGAAAAGCATGAGAAAAATCTGAAATCAGTGGGTGTTGGATAGACAGCATGCACCTTCTTCATCCTCTGTGGGTGTGGCCATCGCCTCTAAATTTCATCTCCTGGCCTAGGATGGGGCTGTTATTTGACCTTACTGACCCCTGTGAATTCCCACTTTGACCATCACTGTCCTACGTTCTTTTACCATTTGGTATGGTGCATGTGAGGATGACTTACCGTGGTGTACTTAAAGTAGTATAGGCAGTTGTCTGTTAGAATGAACCACCTCCTCTTCCAGGTCTTTACTCTGCCCCCTGTTGGCAAGAATAAAAAATACAAGAATATAAATAGGTGCTAATTGTTATCTGTTTAAGCTTTTCCCTTAATAAAAATCACAATGAACCAATTTCTCTAACAAAGAATAAACAACACAATTGCTATGATGTTTAATATCACAAGTATAAACCAAATGCAGACCAAACTGCATAAGCAGTCGGCTGGAGTAGAAGTCTATAAATGGCATTGCTCTGGCACACTTCAAATTCCTTGGTAATGAAGATGTATTTCATCTGAATGTGGACGAATATGAATCATGACACAGTGTGCCTCACCCAATTTGAGCAACCAGCCCTCTCGGTCAGGGTTAAAGAAGGTGTGCGTGAGGTCATTCCCATCATCCTCTGGGATTTTGAAGGGCTCACTCCGAATGCTCTCATACAGTTTCTGTAGGGACAGAACAGAGTCACTAAACACAGGTTTGCATGCATTTTCCCCACCTAGGAATATGAAGTTTGCATCCATGTCAAACATCTTCAAATGATTTAGTGGATATGATATTTGTTAAAGTCTGGCCTTAGAAACAGTGAGGGAACAGACATGACCTGAGCCAATGAATGAAATGAAGGAAATTCAGCATTTGTCATTAATTTCATCATTGTACCTAATGAGCCCCATCCATTATTTGCAATAGTAGGAAAGCTACAGAGTATGAAATAAGTGCTGATGTACAATACATGGGACATTGTGCAAGGGATAGTTCCCCTAAAGGGCATGTCTACTGCCCTCTTTCCAGCACGTTACTAATTAACACAGGTTTTCTGATTGTTATAGCAGATGGGGGCAGGAGCATGTGATGGGCGGGATCTAGGCTTGCCCCGCCCGCCCTGCCCCGCACCCGCTCCGCCCTTCACCGTCACCCTGGGCTCCCCCTCCGCCCCATCCCACCCCGCACCCTCTACACCCCTCACCATCAGCAGCTCACTGGACAGGCCCCCTCCGCCCCGCCCCGCCCTGTACTCTCTCTGCCCCTCACCGTCAGCAGCTCACTGGACAGGCCCCCTCCACTCCGCCCCGCCCTGTACTCTCTCCGCCCCTCACCATCAGCAGCTCACTGGACAGGCCCCCTCCGCCCCACCCCCCCCTGTACTCTCTCCGCCCCTCACCGTCAGCAGCTCACTGGGCAGGTCGCCCCCGTTGTTGATGCCCCTGTTCATGCTGATGAAGCGTTCCAGCGTGGTCTTCTCTTTCACGTTGGGGTTGTGGAGGCTTGTGTTCAGCATGATGATGGCGAATGACAGGATGTAGCAAGTATCTGCCCCCCCAACAAAAAAAAAAATGGTAAAAACAGGCTCAGGTTGAGGACACTGTCAGTGTATTCTAATTGACCCACTCCTACAAATATTCACCACAACAGCCAGTTCATTATGTAAAGCTAACATGACATAGTAAGATTTATCCATAAATAATAATAAAGGATGTAAAGATTTAAATGTGTAGGAGCTGTTCTGGACATGTATGTTTACTGAGTCCATTGAAAACGCAGGGTGACTCTTAGAGTGACATGTATCAACAATATATTCCTTGTAAAAGACTACAAGATTGTGCCACATGTGCCTTCCAGAATGTTCCATCTGCCATGAAACTCACTGGCCTAAAGGTACATGCCTCCTATACAAGTATGTGTGTGTCTTAATCAAAAGCAGGGTAGTTACATCACTTATAAGCCACCAACATTACAAAAAGAATACTGTTCTGTGTGAAACAAGTTCCTTTATTTCAGAATGGCTTCCGCAGCTAGGGTGACGTAATCAGCTCAAGAGAAGTTTTTATTGAATGAAGCTCCACATTACCATCAATTAGGACACCTACGTTCATGACAGTATGAGCAACAGAGAGACTTCTATAACATTATTGTACCTTACCTTCATGTTTATACATGGCAGTGCCCAGATTCACACAATCAGAATAGTGGATGCATGTAGTGTTTGACAAATGACACAAAGGCACAGACCAATAATAAGTGAGCTGCCTGGATTCGGTGAAATAAGAATGCAGCCTGTTTACTATAGCATGATACCTGGAATAACACAGAGATGCAATGGTGTCTGAAGAAAGCCGTATCAGTCAAAAGTTATTGCTGCACCATACTACACTCAAAACAAGCAGCTAATCATTGTGCGATTGAAAGTCCTGGTTAATAGAGAGTGGGGATGAAATGGCTGTTCTACCTGTGGATTGAAAGACGTTTGCGTTGCAGCTGCAGTAGCGGGTTGCAAATGCCTCCATCATCCGATCGATCTTCTGCGCTTCGCCCGGGAGGCGGAAACTCCACAGGAACTGTCTGAAGGAGACAGCAGGACAGATGGACAGACAGATTAGGGGCGGACACATGGACAGGGGCCAGTTTGACCTGCCAGACCTGATGCTGTGCTGGACATTGTGGAATGCAAATCGCTTATCTGATTGGTGTTTGCGTCATCATGTTTTATGGTCAAAGGCTTTTATTCATACATACCTAAGGGCCTGCACAAGGTTAAGATCTGAGAACTCATGGAGCTCCACAAAAGCTTTCAGAATATGAAGGTGCACCTCTTCCCTGCAGACAGTGAGATAAAAAACCATGGAGGTGATTCATTGTCCCTGTTATCACAATTGTCGTCACCATCACAATCACTGGCACTGTTATTGTCATCTCCATGATCACCATTTTGTCAGCACAGTCGTACCTCTGGCCCAGAAAGTCCCCGATTGCCGTCTTGTTCAGGCCATCCTCTTTGTACAGGAACTCTGCTATGGCCTCTGACTTCCACTCCAGCAGACTGTTGTCAACCAGGTACTGAATACCCTTGTGACAGAGAGAGAGAGAGAGAGAGAGAGAGAGAATTAAATATCACACACGATGATACAACTGAAGAGGAGAACACAAGGAAGAGGACATAGCTATCCTCAGTCACTGTCTTTCTAGTAACATAATTGGATAAGGTCAGTTGTCACTGTCATTTAAAGGGTAATAGTTGTTGTTATTTGTTGTTGAATAACGAAGTTACAATCTCAGGTCTTCTGACCTTGTCTGCATGTTGTGTATTAAATGGGACTGCCCCAGAGCTGGTGAGAGGCACTCCCACTACTTTGCATCCATGTCAGGAGAGTACTATATATCAAACTTTCATTCCACTGAAAACAAGTCATTTGATTCTCTGCATGAATGATTCATTACTTTGGAGATTAAATTAATTGCACAAGAGTGACTAATAAGATCCACATAAACAACTCATGTCTTCACAGGTTAAATTTAAATATTATTTAAAAATATATATATCTGGAGTGCTGGACTTTAAACTAAACACATTTCATCATCAGATGATAAAATTGGTTAAGTTCATGATCCAAAATGAGGAAGAACAAATTTACTGAGCAGCAAGACATCTGTCTCATATTAGGAAGACGTTGTTTGCTCTTGTGTACCTCGCAGGACACTTTTAGCACAAGAATGTGTTAACACCATGCAAGCTGTGGGTCTCTTGCTTTCTGAACACTGCAGCGCTGTGACTCTGGAAACCGCAGAGCTTTGTGTGGAGGAAGGAAGCTCTCGACTCGGAGGCCTTCGGCGATTCACACACTGACAGGTTTCCCGGCAGCTTGAACCCTGGAGGCCCACGCACCCCACACTTCCTGGGCATGCTTGAGCGAACACAGCGAGGAAAGCAGCCAGTCTGCAGAGGGGACGTTCCCCACTGCTCTCCTCCATCCAAAACGCATCGTGATTATATTCTATCAATGACTTGCAATTGATGTAATCAGCTGATATCGAGTGAGAAATCTAATTGGGTCTCCTTCTCAGTAAGAGAATTCAGTAGGTAGCTATACAACGAGGGGTATGCCCATGCCAGTATACATAATGAAATGGAGGAGGTCTGAAAACTGAACTGGGGGGAAATGCATTTGTACAGCACATTTCCAAAACTATGCATTTCAAATTCACTTAATGGAAGACCTTGGCCTAATCCCCACAAAGAAAAAACTATTTTATCAATAAAAATGAAGTATATAAAACAGTCCCAGCCCTGGATGGTTTTTGTTTAATCATGCTTCTTAACATATCGATATTGATGATAGAGCATGGCTAAACAGAGTGTCCACTATGTCAGTGCCATTGACCTAGATATTTACCATTGACTCAAAGTTCAACTCATCAAAGGGTGCAGTCAACTGTTTTGCTTGGTGGTGCATGACAAAGGATACAGCCTTTCACTTCAAAGCAGAAAGATATCTAATGAGAAGCATTCTTAGTGAATATTAGCTCAGCTCATCAATGGAACATGGATAATTCTTAGTGGCCAGATAATTTTAGCGAGTTGAATAATACACAACATAGTTCATTAACGTTTCTACTTTGAAATTACATTGTCTTACTTTCCAGAGTCTTAATGATATCTGTGGATAGAACCATTTTCTAAAAGTGATGTGGAATTTAGCATCAGCAAGGTTTGGTGGTTGCCACCACATCCCTTGACGTCAAGCCCAAGAAAATCCCAGAGATGTGCCCATATTCATGATTAAACATGGGTTTGAGTTCTGTGTCGATATCATACAAAACACCATTTAGATGGGACATGTCATCAGTGTCTACTTTCATGAGGTGTCATTGAGAATTCATCTAGACTCGTTAAAAGCCAATGTCTGAATGACTCCACATAAAGCAGAAGGTCTCTCGTTGGATTAAAATCACCGCACATAACATCTAATCTGAATGATTTTTACTTCCAGGCCAAAATGAAAGTCTCACATATTAACACTACAGGAGTTTGATGTCTTTCCAGCTTCATCTCAGGCACATTCACATGTGGGTCTGGGAGATGTGTGCAGGTGGTGCTCAGTGTGTTTTCTGTAAGCGCGTACCAGTGCCCTAGTTTTGACTCAGAGAGGGCAGGATGTGGTCTCCCCCTTCACACCACAGGCCAACGCACTGTGCGCGCTCTGCATCCGTGTAAGGTTGAGCATCGAGAGAGATCTGCATCTGCTCGTATCTCCACCTCATCTCCAGTGTGCGTTATGCTCTCCAGTGCTGACATACTTCGATTTATGTTCTGTTTCGCTATCTGTATTTTTCAGTCAAACAGCATCCCCGGGTGGTGGTGGTGGTGGGGGGGGCATACAAAAATGAGAACAGATGCTAATCGCATTTTCAGACCACAGTTAGTGATGGCTACTGATGATTCATTAAGCCCACGCTAACATTGTGCCGTCGATCAATGTGACAGAGATAACACAACAGCTCCACCCATTTTGGGAAGTCTCAAACTACCAGCACTAATAATACTACATCCTCTCAGTTTACCATCTTCAACTCTGTCTTCTCCGCTGTATAATATGAATGACGAACCACAAACAACGATCAGGACTAGCAGAAATAAAATCTGAGAACATTTGGAGGTCAAAACCTGGTGTCATACAATGCTGACCTAAATGTCTCATCTCGTCATGAATACACCTTGCGTCCTCATCATCTAATGGCAATATGGCTGTGTGAGGGGTCAGAGGTCACAGTGCCATATCTAAACTTACCTTTTTAGGATCCATGTTGAACTTCTTCTTTCCACACAAGAACTGCTTGCCCCTTACAATGTGTTTGCTGTGGAAAGAGCAAGGGAATAGAGTAAGATGAAAATGCACAATGGGAGTGATAGCCTTTTGGAATAGTGACAACTGACAACCACAATATTAGCAGACAGCTTGTGCTAATTATATAGCTAAATTCTCTCTGTGAATCGTTGTTGGTTTCAGGGTCGTTGTATGCGTCTGTTTCTCTCAAAAATGATTTTCATTGCTAATTAGCATAGCCTTCTGCAACATCTGTGTGCAACATCAAATAGTCAGTTCACTGGAAATACTTGCAGGGTCATGGTCTGTCACCACATGCATGTCTTGCTTTGAGAAGTGACTGGGCTGCGGTTACTTCCTTAATTACAACCAAAGCAGTTTCCTATTTTCAGAGCAACTGGTCATCAGAAAACTGAGTACACAGGACCAGAGTGCTTCAGAAATGCTGTGAAAGGAGATTTCCTCGTCTTCCTAAAGTATATGTGGTAAAAACATAAACAGGGCTAGGAACGAGCATACTCAATTTTCCACTGTAATTTCCAGTATTTCACCACCAATTGCATCCACGCATCATAACAATATGCCTACTGTTGAAGGAAGTATCTGAATGAGACAACAAGACAGACAGCTATGTACTTTGGATACAGCTGCTGTTGTCTGTTACCATGACCGTGACAATG
The DNA here is from genome assembly GCA_022829145.1 of Albula goreensis. Lineage (NCBI taxonomy): Eukaryota > Metazoa > Chordata > Actinopteri > Albuliformes > Albulidae > Albula > Albula goreensis. Next base: position 17,830,159 of record CM040762.1, read on the forward strand.
TGTTTAGCAAATGACTGCAAACAAAGAAATTCACACCTTGCAAATCTGCTAAGGTAGCATCATATCATCGGAAGTGGTTTCAGGTTAAGTTTACTTTTTTGGGGTGCTATAACAGCAGTCCACCATGGTGAATTCAAACCAATTACATTCCGGCAGGCCAGTTCTCTGTCCACCTTTCACCTGGCTATATCTGTGATCCTTCTGGGCAGGATGGCAGATTACTGGTGCAGACAAGGGAAGCTGAGTAAGGGAGACGCTCAGTGATTAGTTACCGTGCCGGCTGTAGTTCCACAAAGACAGCCAAGTACACGGTAAACTTAATGTGCTCAAATAAGCTATGAGTCACATAGAAGTGTCTGACAGCTGAACCTCACCTCTGTTGGTGTTACAGCACAGGAGGAATGCTGCCACATGGGGAAAATCTAAAAGCTCCCCAAGCTAAATACTAACTAAGCGTAGACAGAACATTACTTCACTGTGACAAAGTACAGCTGTTGTACGGCAGGCTAATTGTCTTAGCATCATCTGTCAGCCCCTTGTAGATATGGCCTTAGGCCTTTAGACTTTTGATGACTTCTTTGAAAAACTTTATACTTTACAATTTGGAAAGACAGCTTTAACTTTATACTAGACACTGATTTTGCATTCAATGTATTTAATATAATTTACTAGTATTTATTTTTCAGAGGATATCCAAAGTGATCTATTTAATTAAAACCATGGGTTATTGCTGAATTAAAACTATAACTGCCTTTTTTCTATGGAAGGCAGTGCACAGCTGAACCTATCTGAACTTAGCCTTAGGATGTGTTGAAATTCATTAAATCTAGAAGTTTGCAATCAGGTAAATGTATGTGGCAAAGGACGAACAAATCTGAGGTCCACTTACTTCTCCTCGTCTGATTCAATGTTCTGGATTTCTTCCATCACATTCTCAATCTCCATTTTAAGCTTCTGCAACAAAAAAAATGATACTTCCTAAGAATGGCAAAATCATTACCAGTTAGTAGGGAAAAAGCATGTCATTCTCCAAAATTCTGTAAATGTTCTGTGCTTTAATTTAGTAGTTACAAATGTGGTCCCCTGGAAGTTCTTTTTCCATCCTGCCTGTGTCTGCACATGAAGCAGCTGATCACAAATGTACCTCCAAATTCATACCAGTAATAACAATCATAAACTCATAATATTCAGTTAATGAACATACATTGTCTCTAGGCAACTGCTGTAATGTGTCTGCTGTACCTGAATGTCACCTAGCAGGTCATTTTTGTGTATTTTCAGGACTTGGATTTGCTTCTGCTCTGTTGGGGAGAGACTTCCTGAAACTGAAACGCACAGACAAAACATTACTGAAAGTGTTATTTACAATCACCGAGCGAGCCTGAAGTTGATGTGTCTACTGTCCCTGTAGAAAAAGGTTTTTCAATAGTTATAAGGTAGAATGCTCATATATAGAAGGTTTTGCATGTGTTCCACAATTAATTCAAGATGATTTTTAAAAAATCTTTCCTTCCATATTATATAATTTCATGCATTAAATACATCAGTATGCTGATACCGTTGGAACAATAAAATATGTATTTCTAAAATTGTGTTTTTAAAAAAAAAAAAACACTTGCTTTGGCAATTCCGTTGAACATTAAATGTCAATTGAGTAAAACTGAGATTGCACATTCATTGTGGGTAGAGAGAAATGGATAAGCCTTTCTTTTATCTGAAGGCCAAGAAAATCAGTCAACACACACTAGGAGTGTATAGCTAAAACCAGATTCTCGGGTGCATAAGCGAACAGTGGATGATCAAAGAGTAACCAATGCAGAATGCAGAACTAATGACAAGTACAGAGGTACAGGATGAAAAAGGTCTTTGTGATGCCTGAGCTTATGAAGACTCTACTCCCAACATTTATACATGACCTTTAACATCCTGCTTCACTGTCATTGCCCACCTATCAGCAAGGCAGCCAATCAGAGCCATCCTTCCAGAATTGTCTTTGAGTTGGAAAAGTCAAACACTGGTTAAGGTGCAAATGCATGTTTGTCAGGACATGTTTTAAGCATTGTGTTTTGTGTTTTAGGGAAGTTATGTTTGAGGTTAATCAAACTTGAGTCCCTGCTTCAAAGAACTGAGTTTATTCAAATGGCCAATTTTGTATTTATGGGCGATTTGTCCAGTACCTATTTATGTGTATAGGTAGAAACCCACTGACAGGTAAACATCTGTTATTGAAATTAATTTATGTAACAAGAATATTTTGAATTGGTTCTGTGGTGCACAACATAAACAGTATGTTTATGAAGGTAAATGAATTATGCTTTGACATAAGTATTCCTCTGTTTTTACTTCCTCTTGATAAAACGATGAAGTGAAATCTGAGAAGGATAGTGGGGTCCCAAACTATTTTAACAACACTGCACTTGAACATAAGAACCAAAACTTTGACAATGTTAAAAAGCAACGCCCAATTCATTCAGTTTCAAGAAATTACACACACTTAAGGTGTTAACACAAATATAATCTGGCTGAGACACACAGACAAACAGCCTCTCTGACAGTTCCCAGTGGTATCATGTTACCATTCACACTCAGCATTCACGCATATGAAAAACACTTGCAAAATTTAATACACAACTGCTTATTTATCTCGCTGTATTTGACAGCTTCAGCAGATTCTATATTTAATGGGCCTTAGCGATCAGCACATGAGCATTTGATCATGACCATGTCTTCCTCTTTTATGCCCTTTGCTCACAACGCTTAAGAAGAATGTGGAACACTTGGAATTTGCTGACTATCTGTCATAATAAATTCTGAACAAGCACTACGTCAAGCAAAAAGCAACGGTGACCTTTTCTACAATGTGGGGCAAACTGTAATTCTATGGATAGACAAGATAAACTCAAAGCCAGTCAATGGGACTTATGTTCATGTATCAGTAAGCTTGCATATGATTATAAACAAAAATGACAAACTAACTCAATGAGAGGCCATCTGAATAAACAGTGAATTGGTAGACTGATTCATGTAGGCTGTCGGTGCATCCCACTGAATCTGTTGGCATGTTTGATTAGTCATTCTCACAATAAGAGGAGCAATGTGATTGGTTGCCTGAATCCAGATCCTATTATCTTAGCACTCTGTATTCGTTATAAATTTACTCACTGGGGGGCAGTAATGGATGCATCAACTAAATACCAACTTTTATCAAATCAAAACAATATTTCCAAGAAATGTTTTTTTTTAAAAATGTTGCTGTGACAAAAAAAGCCGGATAATCTGGAATGTTGCAGTCCTCATAATAAACTCATAATAAAGAGACAAACAGAGCACTCACTCTGGAGTAGATACATCAAAGTATGCATCTTGCAGGATTTTACAAACCTAAGAAATGGTTGCAGTTATGTGTGTGAGTAATTACTGCACTCACAATGCAGACTAGAAACTTCTGTTTTTCAGTTCTTTTTTCTGCACTCCCATTGTGATCTTACAGTGCTGTAATATTTCTTCACACCTATCCTTTATGCATTACTGCTAACCCCTTATATTTAATAAGAAGTGATTATCTGCAGCTCTGAGATTGTTACTGACAAAACACTCTGAGATGAATTAAGTGTCTACACTTATAATGCCAAGCAATGCTCTGATATTATCACTCATTCATGAGAAGACTTTAAACAGACATAAGTACCTGGTACCACGTATTAAGAAATGAGCACACACATACAGTCACCAGTCTGATACGATCCTTGAACATCGGTCAAAACTGGCAACCTGCGAGACGTTATGAGAGAAGAAAAAAGCAGAGCTTTACCTTCTTTCTTCCCCCAAAGGAAGCTGTCTTTTCTCGGGCTGTCCATCTTGACTGTGCTGGGGAGGGGGGGTTGTGAAGCGGTAAATGAGCGTCAGTGTTAAAGCTTTCAGCAGGCACTTCTGAGAATGCTGTCTTAAAGAGGCTGTCCAGCGACGACGCTATTTTTAATGTTACAAGAAGTACTCTCTCCGTGTGGGGCCAGCGCGGAGCACATGCACTGTTTCAGTGGCAGGGAAAGGGCGCTGTGTTTCAAAGAGTGGGTGATGGGACAACACTTTGTGAATGAAATATTTGATGATGTAGTGTGGGAAACAGGAATGAATCAATACCAATGTGTTGCAAGATTACACAATTTTAAAAACTTGTCATACAAACTTTGACATAACACAAAGATACTGCCCATCAGTAAAGTGCTCAGTATTTCCCCAATTCAGGGTAGTGAAAATACCTCTAATTATCACAAAAAAACTAACTTGATCTCTGCTATATATGATAGTATCTTGATGCGTTCAGTACCAGCATCCCAAATGACACTTAAATGTGTCTGCATTCTCTGGTGACATAGATAACAAAAATGGACTGTACTGAATAATATAAAACTGTCTGGAGTGACAGAAAAGCCCGTTGGTCCAAACACTCAGCTGTTCACACCTTATAACAGTGAAAATACAGGTCACATGTACCCAAGACTATAATGTTATCGGGAGGGGAATTACTGGTTCAAACTCCTAAAATGATTTCACTGCAGCTATACAGTCACTACTTTATACTGACAGAGCTAGGAACACTTCTTGCTGTTTTGTAGTGTTGTTTGATGACAATGATAATGTTTATTATTATAATAAAACTAGGAAAACTAGTCATTGCAAGTTCCCAATACATTTCAGAGTACTATAACTACGACAGCAAGAGTTGACATTAAAGTTGTGCTGAACGCCTTGTTGTTATACAAATCATCAAACGCAAAAAGAAAAACGAATAATCAAGTATGAGACAAATGAACAATGCAGTTGTCAGCAGCAACTTACCTGTGAGGCAAAATTCTGTCATTTGAGTCAATGGTTGAATTTCTCCATCTTCTTAGAATTCCAGCAAACCTAAAGCAAGATATCTTGCTGTTCTGAAGCACATCGTTTGTGGTATGACTCTAATTAAAGATCGCTGATACACAGAAAGAACACTTTCAAACCCCATTTAATGAGGGCTCTGTCGTCATTCACAGAAGACTGCGCTATTTCCGTGAATCAAGTTTTTTTCTTCTTCTTCTCTGCCAAAAGGCATTGTGTAAGCTGTTCGACATGTCTTGTGGTCGATATTGTTTTCTCTGAATAAAGTCAATATTTTATGTGGGCAGACTTTTCCACAGATTAAAGAAGATACCTCAACAAGAGCACACAAGAATTGTATTAATTCTGACAAATACAACATAGTACAAATAATTAATAATGCAGTATACGTTAATGCAATGAATGATTGCTACATGTATAATGTTATATTATTACGATATGTATGATGATGTGCAGGATTTTGAGATGTTCCGAAGGTTCATTTTGTTAAAGTACATTTTAGCCTTACAAAATAAACATTTAAATCATCATTTTGTGGGTGCTTTTATCAGTTTGGGGACTTGTGGGACCTGCATAGCAGAAGAACATACGTAAATATCACCAAAAAGTAAGTACTGTCAGGGTCGAGATTTGGTTCACTTGCTGAGTTGATCTTCCACAAGTACTTGCCGAGGTGACGAGAGAATTGGCTGCGACAGACCCCTGTGTTGTTGACTGGCTCCATCTGGTGGCGATGTGTATGGCATACTGTTATTAAGTGCAGGTAATTGTTCATGCAAGGTGTTAACACCAATGATTAACTTTAAGAAATGTGTGTTTTTAAAACCAGATGTTGATTTAAATAATCGCATTTTGAAATTGAATGTATCCCACAAAAATAAACACCTAAATCACCATATAAATGTAATAAGACTACGATCTCATAAGACATATTTACAGATGTCAGTTATTATTACTTGCTAGTATATGCTTTAATTTCAACAAAAAAATGTGGAAACTTTTCTGCTATGGAGCTTACATTTCAACGGACAAACTGAGACACGTTTAGCTGCCTATTCGCAAGATGAGACACGAAACGAAACTATGCCCTGTGTGTGCGCGCGCCTGTGTGTGTCTGTGTGTGTGTGTGTGTGTGTGTCTGTGTGTGTGCGTGCGTGCGTGTGTGTGACAGACAGCGAGAGAGAGAGAGCGAGAGAGATTTCCTGTATTTCATCTAAAGTACCATCTTGTGTTTTTCCTCGGTCTCTGTCGCTCATAAAGTTTTTAAAAAGTCGGAATAATGCAAGCTATTAAATGTGTGGTGGTAGGCGATGGGTAAGTCATATTTGTTTTATTTGATGTTAGCGTATTTCTTTGTTCCATATGTATTATATGTTAATTCTGTGACAGGTAAGGTATTTAAGCCGATTGGTACTAACTTGTTTAGACATCCGTTATTCATGCATATACTCCGTCCGTTTGTTAGTTTTGTAAATCTGATAGAAATCACGCACATACCAAAACACTATCCACAACCGAACTCATACCGCACATACAAAGTTGTAACAGCAAGACTGTGTTTTACAAAGTTGAGTCAAAGATTTCACATTGCAATGATTCGGTATTCTTCCGGCTCTGCCTTGATGATTAGCTTCGCTTTGTCACATCAGCCTTTTCTCAGTGTTAGGGTGGACCAAGATCAGGTAGAAGAGTCATGGCGTAAGGTGCAAGCACAAACTTTGCAGTTAGACTTTGCCTGTGTCCATTTACTTTAAACGCATAGGCCGAATGTTTCTTACGGGAAATACAAGAACATTCCATTACTTTATCATTATTCATTTACTTCTACAATTTCTGAAATTTGTGATTAGTGGAATGTTTTGTTTTTGAATGTGTACTTGTACCTAAATATGTAGTTTGCCAACATCTTACAGTACAAATTTAACTTTCCATAACAAGTGCTGGTAGTTTGGTCAGTTTTCATCACTGACATTATCGGTTCACTTATGTTTGATTCACCAATGTCACGGTGACAGTGAGATTATCAGTGTTTGTCTCGATCGGTGCTCACAGTTTGCACACGATACCCTAGTTTCCCTCTGAAAACTATTGCATCAGCCATGATAGGGTCAAAGGAGCCCAGACTTTGCAGAACATCAGTTCTGGAGGCCCCGTTTTACACAGAGAGAGTTGGTCAACGCTGCACCTGTGCAGTAGTATAGGGCTGACCACTACCCTGTGGTAATCCCAGGACCACTGGCACGGTACGTAGACTCATTTCATGAGAACCATGTCCCGTTTTAACCTTGTTTACCCAAAGGGCATGTGAGAGGTCGCCCTTTCTCCAATGTTTACTGGAGCTCTCTTATCAAGCAGTAAAGGAACGCTCCAAACGGTGACAAAGCTGGGACATTTGCCCGAGAACAGGAAGTGATTCTGCGACACTAATGGCAGAGGGGAGATCAGGGGAACGATACCGTCCATTGTGGACACAGAGGGAGATTAAGGCCCGGGAACGAGATGGAAGTGGAGATAGGGATGGAGGGAGCGAAGGACAGCCTCCAGAGGAATAAGAAAAAAAAGGTAGCCTTTGATGATAACGTTCAAAAGCAAAGACATTGAGTAAGATAGGGGGAAGAGGGGAGGGTGGAAAGACACAGAGGGCCATTCTACAGAAGTGCGCCGAATCGTTCTTCTGAAACATTTCCTGTTTTTGCGCCACTCTTTTACTGAAACAGATCAGTTCCTCTTGTGCTATTTTGACACGCACACCCTGTGAGTTAAGTTCCTCTTACCGCTCTGTGCGGTTTGGTACGCTTCATACTGCACAGCCCTGGCTCAGGCTTATGACAAATTCATGGTCGTCCCCCGCAGGGCTGGGCACAGACCCTCTATGAGTCTCTGCAGTCAGAGGGACGCAATTAGCCAATCTCCTAAACCAAGAACTCAGATGAACTCAATATTACCTGTGAAAACCTTCACCTCACACACAACAGACCTAGGCCTGAATATAGCCGCATTTGTTCTTCAGTTTGACCTTCTATTAAACGCATCAGTTACTCAAAAAATATAATTTTGCAAGTAAATAATTACACGATTATCTTTAAAAATATTTAGCTAAAAAAAGTCAACTGAGCAACCAAAGTTAAGGGCTAGTGATGATTAAATTCAGGGATGAGTTAAGCCTCATCTTTAATGTGTCAGCCATTTTGTCTTGACATGGATCACGGATGGATATCAGTTTTCAGAGAGACACAAAGAAACACCCATTTGAGGTTTTGTTGGTCCACCTCACCATTCACTGTTCATTTCCTTCTCATTCTCTTCTTGATGTGTTTCACAAGCAGTGCACAGAAATGTCCCCACAGATAACTTCCCATGAGTCTCATGGTAATGCAAGAGTTGCTGGGTAATGAAAGCAATAGGGTCCTATGTGATAAAAGCGGATAGTTCTGGGCAGGTAAATGCAATTTGTAAGAAACCTCACTAAGGCTTACCACAGAACAGCATTTAACTCAACTATGTGGGTTGGTGTGAGTGTGTGTTTATGTGTGTGTGGGGAGGGGTGGGGCAGATACAGTTTGACATTAGTCTTTAGGCATGTATGTTTTAGGAACATAAATATATAATTGGAAAAGAACGTGAAAATGGAGGACCAAGTTAAGTCTGTAAATTAAGTCTTAAGTAAGCATTTGAGACACTGTCTATATTCTATGATGAATTAATCTACGAACTGTCAAATTTATGGTTAAACGTGTCAAGAATATTTTTGATCAAATATAAAATGTATTCATTGATCTGAATCATAATGTTAAAGTTAGGTAAGTGATACAGTGGAGTAACCATTTTTTGTACTTAATTACATAAAAAATATTAATGTGACTTTTTCATCAGGTTTGTGCTACTTTGCCTTTTAGACTCCATGTTGTCATGTGAAACTAATGTACTAATATAACATCTCAGTTAATTCATTCTTATATGAATGGAACATCTTTAGAATGCAGATTTTTTTGTGTGATTCTAAGGTTCTAATAGCACTTAGCAATTCCTAAGCGTCAATGAATTTAAATGGACATAACAGAGAGACAGCGCTCAATGCTGCCAGTCATAAAGACAGATAAGTTAAAGTGCATCCTTTGCATCAAACCACATTATAAAGTAACAAAAAAAGCAGGTGCATACGCAGGTCTGAAATAGCGTGTCGCAATTAGAGCAGCCCAGCTCCTCTTGGTAAATTGATGCATGTGTTTGTGGCTGTTGGAGAGCACTGTGACAAATGGCAGGCCTTGCTGAAGAGACACAAGTGGATAATATCATTAGTGCTCAAAGGGCCTGTTTTTAAGGATCCAACCTTTTTAAAACTATTCTCAATAAAATTAACTGAGCAACAGTAAACGCTATTACACTCGTAGTACTTGTAGCAATTTATTGGAATAAAATTAAAAAATCCAGATTTAACAAGAAAAATTTAATGAAATGCAATCGACCCATGCCAATATTTTCATATATCTCTTCTTTAATTACAACTAGTCCATCAGGCAGAGCTCAGTACAAGGGCATCCAATTTTTTTGTTGACAGGCCCAAAACAGTCCACAACAACATTAAAGCATTTAAGCATAATAAAAAGACATAGAAAATAGTGAAAAATCCAACATGGCAGAACTTTTAATTTCTTGAAGCCTTTTTTTTTACATATAAGTAAAAAGCCGTTGCAAGTCTGAGGCCTTGAGATCTTAGATTCAGTTCATTGTTTTAGCGCTACAAAGTTTGTTCAGGTCTGCACAGCTATCAGCGGATTGTGATTCATGAGACGTATTTAACCACTTTTTGTCTTTTTATGATAAAACAATAAATGCCAAAATTGAGTACATGAGTACTTGAATCGTTTTGCTAGTACTTAATTTAAAAATGTATCACAGCCATAAGGTTGACCTTATCACTCCCTAGACAACCATATCAAAATGTAAAAATTTTTGAATTTGAAAATTTGGCACAGTGCCTCCTCCATGCCCTAATATTCATTTTAAAACTGCGGAATCGCCGTCTGTGTGCTGGATTTGAGCTTCTGGGGGTGATTAGCATGAAGGCTGAACGGCCTTCTGGTTGGAAGTGGAACCAGCCTGCCCATGTGGGCAAGGTGCACGCTAATGAGAAGCGACACAAGAGGAAGTTCTCAGAGCGGTGCTTACTATAACCCATCGCACTTCCTGGTGGCAAACCCAACGGTGTCCTAGCTCATCGCGTCACATCTCTGGTGGCTGCCCTTCACGTGGCGTATGGTGGGAGGCAGGGTACCTTGAAGATATCAGGATATCAAAGACCTTTGATAGTAGCCGCCACACGAAAACCTTTATCAAGGAGTCAGTCCCTAATCAACTTCCTGGAGGAATAAGCTTTTAATTGGCTTTAAAGTTCAGTCCGTAAAAACAAGCACCATGCAATTTCGGCCTCATATAAATTATTACCTAAAAAAAGGGGCTTGTGAGTTGTCTCATGTTTTTCCATTGTAAATATCCCTGCTGCCACTTCTAACAAAATTAATCAGCTGTTTACATAGTGAAGCCACAATAAAATTAGTTTAGTTGTTGTGAATACTGTATCTTGTGTATAGTCTCTTACCACAGGCTTTGTTCAGTGGCAGTCAGTGTGAAACGATCCATCACCCATGCAAATTGCAACATCTGATTTTGTGCCTGTAGTAACAACATTGCGACTAAACAACCAAACATGAATTGCAGAATAGAAGAATGGAAACACTCTTAAACGTTTCCTGTCAGTAATCATGCGATGGAGGTCAGCGATCCCTCAAAGTCGAGTATGCTCATTCTCCTGTCGGCAGGTGTGGTCATTCAGGTGGCTGTAAGTGCCAATCCTGGACCCACAGGTCCTATTCAGTGTGGGTAATAGTGGGTGGTTGTATTGTTGGTTTATGGATTTAAATGTCTGTGGGTGCCCTTCATTTGCAGGTTGTATGTTTTTTCATAACCTGTTTGGAGTGTCATCGCGGTGAATTTAGTGCTGTGACCAGCATTGTAGCAATGTTAGAAGAGCTTGCCAAGCAGCGCGTCTTTAAGTTTTGAGCTGTATTAGTCATACCAGTTTGACTCAGGTTAGAAAAAAAACGTTTGCGGTTGAGTCAAGATCACATATACTGACAACATGTTTTTTTTTGTCAAACCTTCTGCTTAGTCTTAGAAAGGAAACAGTGAAACTCTGCTCTCCACAACTCCTCCTCTCCCCAGTCTCTCTGTTTCTCTCTATTACTTATATTCATTTTAAAGCGCACCATTGGCAAGAGATTATACAGCACTGCCGAGGCTAATGTAGCAAAGTAAGACAACAGGCAGCAAATAATTACACTGGTAATTATTACTGATCGCTCTCTCTCTCACTCTGTCTCTCAGCCCAGCTTTCATTCGGCCATATGGCCTGTTTTGTAACCACGGTTACAGCAGCTGAAGTTCACAATGACTTCTGTCACCCTTGGGGGGGGATCTCTGGCCAAGTTCCGCTTCTAATGCTGCTCTCAGCACAGCACCAAGCAACGATCACTTGTGCCACCCCCACATCCCATAATGCCCTGATCTTTCATTTCGCTGATGACAGGAGTAATCACTCACACTGTTCAAACTGCACATTGAACAGTCTCTGTCTGCTAACAAACAATACCGTATACAGCAGTGTTTTTACAGAAAGGATACAGTGCAGTAATATTATCTGCAACTAATTAAGAAACCTTATTTCATATTTGGAGTGTATTATATATTAAACCTCACTGTACAGTACCAGTTAAACAGTATATATAAACACTATGTGTGTATGTGTGTGTGTGTATGGGTGTTCATGGGGTGTGTCGCATCAACTTGTAGCATAGCAGATATCTAAGTATATAAATCCTTTTTCCTGAGTATTATTCATGGTCTAAGCTGCTGGATTTATACTCATTTTCACATGACTGTACACATTCATGACTCATGTAGGATCATTATATCACAGCAACCCTATTCCCGACACTCTGAAGCCCAGTTCACTCCAAGTCACCTGCAGCAGAAACAAACTTAAGCAAGGGCGTGACCAAAACCTTAAACCGGTCCATGAACATCAAAAGCCAGGGCATGACCACAACTTTAAACTGCTGCCATGACCATCAAAAACCAGGGTGTGACTACAACCTTAAACTGGACTGTGACCATCAAAAACCAGGGCATGACCATAACCTTAAACTGGTCCATGATCATCAAAAACCAGGGCGTGACCACAACCTTAAACCGGTCCGTGACCATCAAAAACCAGGGCATGACCACAACCTTAAACCAGTCCGTGACCATCAAAAATCAGGGCGTGACCACAACCTTAAACCGTTGCTACGACCATAAAAAACTGAGTCTAAAGGAATTATCATTTCACCTCTAAGCCCTACATATGTTTACCCAAATCCCTTTCTTTAACCGTGCCCCTAAGCTCTATATAAATGTTCTCATTTTGAATGGCTCACAGCAGTACATTCCAGCACTCCTGCCTGTACATGCTTCCAACTGGATGTCTGTGCACAGAGACTGGCATTGTTTTCCTTTCTCTGTTTTACAAAGCTACAATCATTACCCATGAATGGACATAGATGTTTAGCCTAGCTGGGCTAAATTTGTGTTTTTTTTCTCTGGGGATGCACATATGTAATTGTTATTGTAAATTAATTTTTGTAAGCAATGGTTAGCTTTTTGGTGCAATAGAGGGGAAGACGAGGTGGAGTGGCGGGGATCATAGCCTTGATTCACGTTGAGGGTTCAAGACCGTGCACGCTTACTCCGAACGATCGAGCCTGCGCTCTGCCGCCTTGAGCAAGACCTTGGAATGCGCACAACTTTGTTGTGTTTCGCACACCAACGTGTTTCATTCTGCAGCGTTTGGCTCGCGTTGACATGTTTTTAGTGATAAACAGCAGGACTTTTGTTTTGACCTGTAAAAGCACTGAAGTATTGGTACACCCAATCAAATATGCCCTAAAACTAACTAAAAAAAAGAATACTTTAATGGGGGCCTACCTAAAACGGAGTGTCAGGATTGGCTATAATGTGTCCCAGGGAGGAAGGGTTTCGGTTGGTCGGATGTGTCTTGCATCATCATCTGCCTATTGTCTATTGCTTACCTGTTTACCTTAGACTATTGCAGTCTGTCTGCACCAACCGCACTGCACATGAGCACAGTCATCCAATGCAAAAAGTTCTGCACATCTGCAAGACTACTGAATGATGAGGTTTAGCATCTAACAGATGTCAGACACATCTGCTGTGTCCAATGTGATTGAGTATGTTACAGTTATGGAACCGGCCTGCAAAAATGATTGCACATTCTAAATGCGGTCAACATTTTAAACAGTGTTGACACATAATGGTTACATACCACATGCCTGGCATACATACTTTCTGCAAAGGCAAGGGCGAGATGCTGATCATGGTAGAATTCTGATTCAGTGACTGCGGTAGTTGAAGAGGCTGTAATTGAATAGGCTATCCTAAAATGTTCAGTTGTGTTTCAGGGTGATAATCGCCACAATCATGTCTCGCTATGTTCTGAGCCACATTACTAAAACCCAAGTGTAATCTCACCTGTTCTCATGATGGCTGGGTTCTGTTATGTTCTGAGCCACATTACTAAAACCCAAGTGTAATCTCACCTGTTCTCATGATGGCTGGGTTCTGTTATGTTCTGAGCCTCATTACTAAAACCCAATGTGTAATCTCACCCCTGGGTTCTGTGTTTCAGAGCTGTGGGGAAGACTTGCCTTCTCATCAGTTACACCACCAATGCCTTCCCTGGAGAGTACATCCCCACTGTGTGAGTACCACATCCACTACCCCAGAACTACAATAGCCTGAAGACTGTGACAGAAATACAAGAACCTGAACATCAGAGTAGAAATATAATAACCTGAACATAAGGGTAGAAATATAATACCCTGAACACTAAGATGAAGTATAATAGCCTGAACACTAAGACAGAAATATGATAACCTGAACACTATGACAGAAATACAATAATCTAAACATGAGAGTAGAAATATAATAACCTGAACACTGAGCAGAAGTATTATAGCTTGAACACTAAGAAAGAAATATAAAAACCTGAAAACTAAGGCAGAAATATAAGTTGAACACTATGACAGAAATATACTAACCTTAACATCAGGGCAGACATAGATTCATTTCAATGTTGTGGGTTATAAATATAATACTGAAGCAGAACTATATCTATCTGAACACCAAGGTAGAAACAGAATAACCTGAACATTCAGTCTTAATTCAAGTAAACTGGACACACTGGAATGAAATAGAATAACCAGGACACTCGGCCTGAAATTGAACAATTTAGAAACACAAGGGCCTATAATCTAAGAATTGGGTACAATAGCATAACCAGGACAGCAGGGCTGAAGTAATCTGAGCGCTGTGGCAGAAATGCTGAAAATGATAAATGTAGTGTTAGTGTGAATATCTGAGCAAATATGGTGACAAATAGAGGTGGGATTAACCCCTGGTGTACATTTGCAGGTTTGACAACTACTCAGCCAACGTAATGGTGGACAGCAAACCGGTGAACCTGGGACTGTGGGATACAGCGGGACAGGAGGACTATGACAGACTGAGGCCCCTGTCTTACCCACAGACGGTAACACACGCACCATATGACACCCGTCACCCACAGAACAACTGCTAAAAAACCTGCTCCCACACGCCAAATTCGTCACCCTACCTAACGGCATGCACTTCCTCTCTCCCTCCGAGCCCCTGTTGGTACAACAGAAAGATTTTTTTTCTTGGTTGGGCTATTGTTTCATCTTCAGACAACAGATTGTCTTCTTGAGACTTCTTGACTTCTTGATCCACTTGAGACCAAAAGAAAACAGAAACATTTGGCGAGATGCGCCGTTTCACTGTGTTTCTTCCAGAATTTCTCACTCGCCTTTAGAAGTATCTCTTTTTGTCAACATGTTTTTATTTGTAGAATTCAATAACAGCGTTTTCCCTCTTTCTGGCCACCCTCGGTATAATAAACGTCACCTTTCTGGATGACTGGCTCTGAAATCCATTATGTCTCTGTTCCCTCCACATGCCCCTAATCCTCAGTCTGAGTGACAAATGAGCGCTCGGTTGACCCTTCGCATAAAATGAGTAAATAGATTTGTGGCAAGCGTAGCTGATTTTTTTTCTCCGAGCCCGCTGCTGTTTTCTCACCCGGCTCGTTATTGCCTTTCTCTGCTCTGTAATGAATACCTCACCGATGTGCGTCGGAGCCACAAAGGTCACCCAAAACCAAAAGAGGAAGTCAACACAAAATGGCAGTTCGGTGATTAAAATCAGCTTTTTAATCAGGATTTGGGTCCCACGGCCTCATGTCGTCTTGCCGCTGAGAGCTGCATGATATTAATTTAAACAATACGCCGAAAAAAGTGGTCATGAGGCTGTGAGTGTGTATGTGTGTGTGTTGTTTTCAGCTTCTCTGTAATACCTGTGTTTGTGGCACTGCAGTTTTTAACCTGTGTGTTTGTGTGTCTGTCTGTCTCTTACAGGATGTGTTTCTCATCTGTTTCTCGTTGGTGAGCCCTGCCTCGTATGAGAACGTCAGAGCCAAGGTCAGTTTCAGAAATGGGCGTGGCTACATTAACGGGCGGTACTTGAGCCGGCCATGGGGTATTGCTTTGCCGAATGAAGTGTTTTGATTAGTCAGCATGTCAGTGCTTGATTAAGCCTCTGTTTCCCATCATCCTCTTGCATCATGTACCAGGCATTTGAAGCTTGCACACAACAAACACACGTCTGTGTCGTGGCAAAAACAAGTCAATGAAATTCAATGAAAATGGAACCGCAGCTGAATATATGTGGAGACTAAAGGAACAAAAAGCTGAACAAAAATTCTTCAGTTAGTAAATTTTCCTGTTACGTGTTTATGTCATTAGATCTAGTTAGCATCTTGAACTAAGCTTATCAAAAGAGAGTTTTAAATCCTCCTATCTGCCCTTACTTTGGTACAAAAGAAAACATCTTCATGAGTTCAGCTGATGTGTCCAGGAGATTACAGCTACACCAGAAAACTGGGTGTGCCTGTTACATAACAGTAAGAATGAGACATGTAGAAATGCCAGGCAACGGAGAAATATATCTTTATTTCCCAATAAGCATGTTAAAAAGACTGCAATCTGCTGTAAAATTTACATAAAAACATATCCATAACGCACTATAACAGTACATTCTTTGTAGTCCATGCGGTTTATTTCAATGATACTGTATGAAACAGTTTTACAGGGTTTAACAGTTTCTGCAGTTATTGCGCCTGACACTAGATGGCGATGTCTACACAATCCAGTATTGTCTGCAATGTCAATTGATATCTATACCAGGGGCTTATTTATAGATTGTGCTACGCCTCCACATACAAGCACCTGCTGTTAATATGCATAAATTATTTCATACATTGTTGTGAGAATTTAGTTACAATATTTCTGGACATTATGTGTAATGCTTCGTAATTCTAAAGTGGCCATATACCACTGTCGCAAGATACATGTCTTCCTTATTGCAAAGTTATCTTATTATACTAATAAAGTTCAGATAGAAAAGGTAGGATGAATGACTTAATATCCATCAACTGGATTGTTGACACATTGTGTGAATTTGTTCATATTTAGAGTATAGTTTTCTCTCTGTAATGTATGATTCATGTGTGTATAACATAGATTCCAACACTGAGGTTTTGGCATAAAGGATTCTGGGCCAATGGCTCTGAATAACTAAAACCAGCAACTACATCTTATCAAACTACATTTAACAGGCTCTCTTGTGCAGAGCAGCTAGCATAGTTTTACATTTCTTTTCACAATCTATCAATACAGCTGGATGTTAACTACAATACATTTTTTAAGGTGAGTTCAGTCTGTAGGACAAGGGGACATAAATGGAAACTAGTTAAGAGTAAGTTCCGCACTGATGTAAGGAAGTATTATTTTACACAAAGCGTTATCAATACATGGGACAGGTTGCCAGGTCATGTAGTTGAGGCAGAGACCCTTCCTGTGTTCAAGTCCAGACTTGATGCAGTTTTGGATACTCTTTAACTAATGTAATGGCGAGCTTTGTGGGGCCGAATGGCCTGTCCTCGTCATAATATGTTCTTATGTTCTAAATACCTTGCCTAACAACACAACAGCCATGCTCTTCCTGGGAATCAAACCTGCAACCTTGGGGCACAGCTCCCTAACCATTATACTACAAGCATGTTACTGTTTGGAAAAACATGCCAGAATGTCTCCTGTCAAGGAGTAAATAAACAGTGTCACTCTTTCTCCACACTAGTAAGCTGCACCTGCATTATTAGCTACTTCCAGCATTTGAATGAAGGATTTTGTGTACAAGCAACACCTTTCAGCGTTATTGCTTGAATATGCAAATGGAGAGGAAGTACCATTTTCATACTGTTGATTTATGTTACCATAAAGCAGCTACAATGATGGTGAGACAGATGATTCATGTTCGCGTGTGATGAGACCGTGTCAGGTTTATTGTGCTGAATATGTACATCGTATCAAGGCCTCCGTGAAAGTCGTAAACCTGAACACGTTGTCCCAAGGTTTGAATGGCACAATTAAATTAGGCCTGTTTAAAGTCCACAATCAATCTCTTTTCTTTCACTTTTGTGAAGGATAATCAGCAAATATTTTATTTTACATATATTACTGATCAACAGGCTAACGCACAATGATGAATGACAATGATATAATTCATCAGAAATATCTTGCTTAAATCTGTCACAAAAGTGACACAAAAAACAATCTGAATGATAAATTTAGCTTCAAAACACTAGAATAAAATGTCAGATAAGAACGCGTTTTACCTGTAATAGACAGGATATTGTTCATGCTACCAACAGCTAACTTTGGTCTTCAGGAAAAACGTTCTAATTTTGCTGGTCATTTCTCAAGGTGCCTGCCATTTGCTAAGTGACAAGCAAGCTGATATAATTCAACAACATTTACCAGACCACAATGTTTGCACAACAGGGAAGCTAAAAGTAGGTATATCATGCAAAACAATCGAAAGCACCAGACAGTGTAGCTGATTTAACTACACAAAATTATGTGGTGGTTGAAAGTACAGATTTCCACATGCTGTAAGGGATTTAAAGGCTTTAGAGAATCCAGCTAAATAGTAGTAATTTAGTTTAGTCTAAAGGTCTGAAGATACTTCTGTACATCTCCTCCAAAGCAGTCTGTGTATTAGATGTCAGAGTTAGTTTTTATTGAAGTCTTTTTATGTACTAAATCTTTTTTAAAGTTATTCTGATGCATAAGAGAGATAGGAAAGAGAAAAAGCGAATGTTACTGGCATTTGTTGAAAGACTTTGTAAATTAATCCATTCAAATTTGTACCATGTGAAATCTCAGTCCAACAGAAGCGAGTTGAGAAGGTTCTTTTGATTTTTTCCTAGGTCCACACAATAGCAATCTCCTCTCCCCAGCCTTCAATGCAAATAGATTCCGCTTTCTTCCCTGAAACAAAATCTTAACTTGGTTTTTTTTCCTCCTTTTTTCGCTCCCTTCCTCTTTCCGTTCACTATTCCCTCAGTCACCATGGCAACATTGTCTATATGCAAATACGGTGCTGATAAATGGGAAAAAAAAGGTTCAGGAGATGTATTAAAAATCGATTTAGGAGAATTACGAAAATGAGTAATATGTGCATATGTATATTAGGGAGGAAAGGCCTGGGTCAATCAAAGACATGCGATTTCCTCTCAGCACCCCTCAAATGGGATGTGACAAAGCCAATTGATATTCTTTAATTTTGCTCTTTGGATGATTGCAAATTCTAAAGCAGCAGAGTAAATTGGTATTCATTCAGTTAGTATAAAAATATATTAACACAATTAATATGCATAGATCTGTAGCAGCTCCATTCCTGCCGGAGCCTGGGTCACATTCGTTTCTCTAAGCTATCGTTTACACCGTTACAAAAACACACACATGATAACATCCCTCTACCAATTATTTCACCATAACATAGGTTTCGACATGTCTTTTCATAGTCAAAATCTTTTGCATCACTTATGAATTAATATGGTTAAAATGTTAGTATTTGTTGATAAACTCAGTTGCATCACCAAAATAATATTGAATGCATAGAGGCGCATGGGAAATCTTATCTTGCTTTATTATCCATTTACATAATGTTAACAATGTAATGAATTAGTCATTAACAATTGATGCAATTAATAACTGTTGTCAGACAGTATGCTTGAATAGTTTATCCAGAGAATAAAATTATTGTACAGTATCATTATTCATTATTATATTTTTCATTATTTCAGCCAGCACTTCCTGGCTTCCCAAAGTCATTATGGTGACTAACTCTGGTGTCTGGTGTAGCTACTTGAACTGCAGCTAAGTCAATTGGGGCTGGTCATTTAACCCTTAAATTGAATGTTAGGAAAACATACTTCTGTTAGTTCAAAATTCTGAACTTTTAAAGATAAAAAGGTACTAAGGGGTACACTGGGGGAACTGGAGGATTCATGATACCTGGCTTTCGTACTAGTTTCATTAAAGACGCATTTGTTCTTCGGTATCTGATTTCTGAATGTATTTATTTGAGGTTATGAACCACAGAGTCACTTGTGTGCATTCAGAGAAGAGCTAAGTGTTGCAGGAAATGTCCCTAATTTTTCATATTTAGATTGTTCCTTAAAGTTTGTGTGAGGTCTTTCCACCTCCTCGAGTCATGGTTTATGCAATTTACAAGTTAAAGCAGTTCACAAAGTACTGCCAACACACTGTTTCGCTGTTAGCCGAGCAACACGGGAACGGTTTTGTCCCCGCGATGAATAAATTGTCATCCTTACACAACGTTTATGCAATGCAAGTCTTACACAACAGAAGCTTTTATTTAATCTTGTCCGGGATATTTTGTAACAAGACGTGAAATGAGTGAGCAGTTCAGTGGAATTCAAGTTGAAACATTTCAATCAATCTGCTTTGAGTGATCAATGGAGGTCTGATCCAGGTCATCTGTTGCATACAATAGTATCTGCAACACGTTAAAAAAAACACACTGGCGTAAAACAACTTTTACCGTAGGATTATGTGTCCTTGAATTTCTCTGTCTGTAACAGCGTTTGCGATTGATGTGAAGACAGAGCCTTGCTACACAGTCCATCAGCAAATACATATTCTGCCCTGCTCACCTCTGGCCTTCGTGTGGCCTTTGTATGGTGCTTAAGGTTCTAAGGCAGTTTATTTTGTGTACTGGCAGACAATGCGTTTTGTGTGTGGGAGGGCCAGAGCATCAGCTATATCCTTGAGGAGAACAGAAGGCCTGCAAGGGTCCAATCACTGAAACTCCCGACAGGGTCATTTCAGTGTTCTTCATAGAGGCCATTTTACATGATGTGTCCTCGCGGTTATGGAACTCTATCATTTTCTTGCTAAATAACGGACGCAAAGAATCAGCTCTGGACTTTAAAAATGTATTAACAAGATTATATAATCTTAGTAGCCTTGCAAGAAGGTGTTTAGATTTGAATAACAGTGCAATTCTCTTCCAAACACAACTATATGAGGCAATTTAGTGTTTTCTATGCAATGCAACAAGGTAAGCCAATTTGTAGTTGAATTCTCTGTTTTATGAACACCTGATATGTTACTGACATTAAAATATTGAGGTTTGGGGCTGTAATCTCTTTTACTTATCACTGGAAAATGTTGAGACAGACATCAACTGTTTGTTGTTGCGTTCGCTGTTATCGTTTTCATTCAACCCTCGCAATGTTTGACAAATGCGGTACTAAAGAAACATTTTAATGTCCATGCTGAAAAAAGGAAAGTGACTCACTAATGGGATGCATGAGTCAGAATTTGATTTAAGCATCTTTTTAAAACATGCACACAACCCCCCTCCCCTCCCCCACCCACCACCACCACAACTACCAATACAAATTCATAATCCGAGAGTGCCATGTTACTCTTTTTAAAATGCAGTCACAACACAAACCAAAATTTAATGCCTGCATTAAATGGTTAGGCACAGGGTGGCACCACATGACATGACAGGCCCTGAGTTGGGGCTGGATTTCTTTCCACCCAATTACAAGCTGCCTTCATTTGTTTAATTATGCATTCTGCCATGTCTATGTACATCTGTGAATTTTCCAAGCTAAAGCACAGCGTTGAGGGAACACGTGTTATTTACACAGCGTTTTTTTTCTCCAGATGTGCATTACATTATGGGTAATGCAGCAAATAATGGTAATACCCATCTGTTTAAGGGCAGAGGATTGAGAGGACACTGCTGTACATGCAGTCCTGTACATGGCACTGAGTTTGAAAGCACTGTTCTATGCTGTAGCATGAAGGCCAGCCCTGAACCCATAGGTAAAAGTGCCCCCGTTTTTCTTGCACCCCTATTAATACTGCCCCTGCCCCCTGTCTCTTTTTGCCAGTGGTACCCAGAGGTGCGGCACCACTGCCCCTCCACCCCCATCATCCTGGTCGGGACCAAGCTGGATCTGCGGGACGAGAAGGAAACCATCGAGAAACTGAAGGAGAAGAAGCTTGCGCCAATCACTTACCCACAAGGCCTTGCACTGGCCAAGGAGATAGGTGAGCTTTTTTTTCTGATGCCATTGTATTGCTATTATCTTTCGTTTCATTTAGATTACTTAAATATTCTTTTTGAACAGCTAAAGCAGACAGGGATTTTAGGTTTGGGGGCACCTTGGATAGGGAGACGGGCAGTGAACCCAAAATGTGGTAGGTCATAGCTGTTCAGATGTGTCTTTACAAGAGTTGCCAGCAATTGCTTTGTGTTCTGGGGGATTTTTTCTTACACAGGTGGTGGTGCTCAGTAAAGTCTACAGCAACCGATCATCATAGCTCTTAGAATTAACAATCAACATGAATGCCTCGTTAGGATGATTTTAAAAACCACATCTCATTAAAAACTCTGTGTATCTGTGGGAAAACGGCATTAAATTATGTCTTAATTTAATAGTAATGCATAATAATGTTATCTTCTCCATGTTCTAAGCAGCATAAAGTTTATTCCTTTAACATTATACTAAGTCATATGTCTGATTTATATCAGTAATACCTAGATTGTTAAATGGTCATTTACACATCACTGAGTATACATTATCATCATTGATTATAAGTCAGTTTTTTATATACATGATATTTATCCTTGGAGGCCAAGAATCACCATTTTTCACCACCATTTTTGGCACATTAGTAAAGGATGTTAATAGATGTCTACAACCAAAAGATGGTATTGTGCATTCTAAACTTCAATAAAAATCAGAGTATAGCCATATTTTCAACCTGAACACAGAAAACAAAGTTGAGATATTTATTACACCAAGTTTTACCAACTTACTTTAAAAAACATGTGACACTACATGTGACTCAAAATATCTTGTTTTTTTAAATAAAAAATGACACTGAAAAATCTGCTCATTAAGATTTCAAGCACAGCAATTTTGGAGCATGCTGTCACATTCTTGATTGCTGTTTCAAGAAACACTGTTGCACTGTAAAAGTTATGCATAATTTTCACTCCAAAAATGAATGAGTGGAAATAATAGGTTATTTGAAGCATTCTTGAGGATTTTATATCAGTGAGTGGTCATGTTTGGTATTTCTGCAAGCTATGTGCATATACTTTCAGTGCTTTGGTGTTACAGTAGCTCCAGACAGACTTGGCTGAAATAAATATCGTTACAAAATAGAATTGATTGTTGAAAATGCAGCCAGGGTCTTCCCAGAGCTAAAATGAATGTGTGACTTACTTCTTCTGTGAGAGATTCTGTTTCTGTGTCAGTGAATCAGTAATGGACAAATGTGTCAGTATGTAATTATGTCCAAGCCTGATTAATTCTTTGAGGGATTCTGTGGCTGTGATTCATTGGGTCACTCTGAATCATTCCAATCTGAGAGCTGTCCTGCCGGTCTGACATTTATCTGAGAGGGATTCAGCATCTGTGCTAATGCGTTCTGCTCCATGTTGACGAGAGGCACTGTGTGTGTCTTATGTGTGTGTGCGCTGCACGGACAGACTCAGTGAAGTACCTGGAGTGCTCCGCCCTGACACAGAGAGGCCTGAAGACGGTGTTCGATGAGGCCATCCGAGCCGTGCTGTGCCCCCAGCCAACCAAAGTCAAGAAACGAGGCTGCCAGCTGCTCTAAGGTAAGCAGCAGGGGGCGATAGAGAGACAGTGTGGCATCTCACAAGGATGAACAAGGATCTCGTCAAGAAAATCGGCCCATGGCTACAAAAGTATTCATTCTACCAAAGTTAATACAAAAAAATCTGTAACTGTATTAATATATTGAATCACACAAGATTGATAGACTAATGTGTATAATTCACTCAGTCAAAATACACTCCCCCTTAACTTTAAACAACAAACTGAATTGAAACTGTATTTGTTCCCTACACATTTTGATTTATGTCATTAACTGCTGAGTTTCATTCATTTCATTTTGTGGAGTAAAACATGTATTATGTTCTTAAATTCCTTCTTCAAACACAAGTAAGGTGTTGGGGAGTTGACTGAATGTAGCTAAATGTTATTATTTATTGTGAGCAGTTAACTGTAAAATCTAAGGTAAAGAATCTTTTTTAGTCATCTCCAGGAGTATAAGGAGTTATGTAACATTGCACATGAGATTTCCAGTGTGCTGATCTAAATTTTCATATTTGGAAGAACAAAGGGCAGGTAATACACAAATATGACTCATAAAGTGGACTTTACACTTGCCATGTGTAATGATAGTTTTTTCCATGCAAAACATTTCTGCAGTTCTTAGAATGTTCATTTTTTTAACTATGATATCATTCATTCTAGGGTGTCTGTTTACTCAGATGAAAACAAATACGGATGACAACCTTCAGACAAACTACAAGGGCCACAAATCTGCACGTTTTTATATCTACTTCTTTTCTTATTACTTTTACAGTCCCACCTCAATTTACTTAAAACCAGTGTATACATAACTATGATGATATTTAAGAGCCTAGAATAAGATTGTGGTTCCCTGTATATTGGTACTTTTTTAAACGAAAATATATTTCACCATAGTACAGTATATAAAAATATTTATATGTATGTGCGGGACTTTGCACTGGAAAGTGAAATGGGAAGATTATATTAAATCCGAGGAGACAGGATTGGAGAAACATTTAAGTAATCAGTCAGGATCGTACTCACTTTCTTATTCATTTATGGTTGGAAAGGCCTTGCTTTTTGATGTTATACTGTTTTACAGTGCTGAAATTATTAGACAATTTAGCATAAGAGAATCTGTGTTAGACGTTGGTAGCTGTGTTACCCAAGGTCATGAACGATTTTGGCTGAATCGGTGTGACATGGTTTTGAAATGAAACAGTATTTTTAATGGTTTCTAAATAAACTGTAGCTCTGTCTCCAGTACTGTGTGGAGTGATTTTTCCCTCACCAAATATTTGCACGTCATCTGCAGTTCAAATCATGGTCGTAGTTGACAGATTGATTTTAAGATTGATTCTAATTAAAGGTGGAAAACATTTTTATAAAAGTTCTTGAGTTTCACCTGTATGGGTTTGGGCGTGCGTGTTCATGGACACGATTTCTATCAGTCATTTAGCGAATTTTTTTTACTAGTCATAATTGTCCTCTCTGACTCAGTATATTTCTGGTGAAATGAGATGAAGCATACGCGGTTATCTCAATGAAAGCTTCATCATTCTGACGGTCGCATGTATTCACCAATTTTCAAATGCAAAAATACCTGTAGCTCTCAAGGTTTCTCTCGCTTTGAGGAAAATTACATTGTATTATATTTTTTACTTGTGGGAGGCAGAGTGCAAGCGTGCCGCGTGCAGGCTGTTATATTAGTCATTAGAAGCCCAGCTCTGCAGCACTGATGAAAGAAACTCACTGACGCCTCTGAGTATTCCTGCGTTTTACATCCATGGGCGTATGCACAGCCTTCTAACTTGAATATCCACAACGGTGCACTTGAGTAATTAGCTGCCAAACGCTTGATCCTCAATCTCAATACAGCAAAGTACAAAGGGGCTAATGTATCGCGGACATTTTCACAGTGCAACACTGAGTATTAATTCCACTCTAATTGAGGCCTGTATTGAATTGACGTTTGACCTTGTCAAGTATTATTTTTATTGAATTTGACAATTTGACAGCTTAATTTTGGCAAATTTTTTAACTCCACAAACTATATGAGAGCAAAGGAAAACACATAATTAATCGTAAGTCAAAGTTAATGGCAAATTTTGACTGAATCCAGCCTAGAGATATATATGAAGGTGCCATGGAGCTACAGTTTAGTCCATGGGGATGTGAATGAGAATTTTCAAATTTTAACAGGATCATGTTTTTCAATTACATATTTGACCCAGGTCAGTCACACCTCTTTTCATTTTCATCATGCACACACAGATGCAGTTGCCAGCCATTCTGTTTCACCAAACCAATGAGATCACATGAGCCAGCTTTTAGTGAGTGTCCATATGAGTGGTGCTGGATAAGTGCTACAGATGTAGCTGTCGTGCACACACCTGGTGCCAGCACACACACGGGCTGAGGACAGCAGGTGTGTGTCTGCCTATGATGAAGAATGAGGAGTAATTGATGGACTGTCTTGCGTTTGAAGTGACGTGTTTTGTTTGATTGATCAGGCAAACCTGATCCTGCGAATGGGTCACATTGGCACAGCTCACCTGTGAGAAGGTTTGAGAGAGAGAAAGAATTTAACTGAACTGAACTGAACCGAATGGAAAGGAATTGAACTGAACTGACTTGAAGTGCATTGAATTGAACACAGTTGAACTGAATTGAATCAAACCAAACTGAGTTTGAAATAATATGGTCCAATGTTACACTAAACAGGACTAATGACCACTTGACACCCTCATACACACATTCATTTGCATGTGTATATGTTGTGGTGCCAGGAGGGATGGAGGGAGGAGTAAGCCCATCTGCTCCTCCCTTATGGACTGCTGTCGCTCTTTCTGTTCCCTCCCTGTGCCTCACTAACGGGCAGCTTTTTCACTTCTGTCTCACCTGCTTGGCTGTGAGTGTTTCTTTTTGGACTTTATGTTTTTTAATTTTGGTTATTTTTTCTGAGGCAGAAACAAAGGCAAAATAAATCGGTATTGGCCAATTTTACTTTTGTTCATTCGGTCCTCTGTGCCGTTTCCTTCCACTGAACACCTGTCACAGTGGTCACACCTGTCTCCATGCTACAATGTCCATATAAAAAGTAATGGTTAGAAATTCAGCACTGATTCTGTCACCACCAAAAATACATTGAACATCCTGAATATCCCAGCTACTTACCCATTTACCCTCAAAATGGGCAAATCTTAATCTTAAATTCTCAAACATCCATCTGAGAATAGTTTTCCCTTGTTTTCCATATGGACAGCTTTGCTACCCAGAATTCCATAGGACCACCACTCTACCATTCCTAACGCAAGCAGTGACATAAGGAGAGGGATGGAGAGCTATGGCGTCACTCCTGCTTGTCCATCAAGAAGCGTTTGCCCCTGACCCAACGGACTTCAATCACGGCGCTCCACCCCCATCCCACCGGTACCTGCTGGTCACTGCACCAAACCTGCCGACATCAAAGCGCTGCCATTTAACCTCAGCTCATCACAGGAGCTGAACAGCCCTTCAGTGCCTCCAGGGCTCCAGGTCTGAACTCACATTACAGCCATGCATGCCATATCACAGGCTCCAAAACATGCCTTACCACCACAGACAAATCCCCGACCACATCCGTCACATCAGGAAGCAAAATAACACAAACCCCAGAGCTTGTTTCATGACAAATGCAACCTGTAATATAATATCTGTGAGATGAAATTGCTTTGTTTTTCTTATATTGGAGTGTTTATTTAAAGAAATTGCAGTCTGGTTTCAATAAAGCATGTCTGAAAGTGGATGTCGGCAACTTCCAAAAGAAAAGGACATCCATGCAATAATTTTCATTATAAATGCAATAGGAATGTCCATATTATGGTAACCACAAAATGATATCAGTATTACCAATCATGACCATCCAAATACATAGGCAACAAGTTTCAGTGGAAAAGCCATCATATTCTTTCATCATGTGGCATGTTGGTGGTGGTCATGACAATTGTAAACAAAACAAAAAAGTAAAACACAACAAATGTATTCTCTGACCAGAAAAAGCAGGTTTGAAATAGCCTTTAATTTTATTTAGCAAATGTATTTGTGAATTGCTATTGACAAAATTCAATGAAATGATTTTTGATAATTACTTGCATTCTGACAGTCAGAGTGGCTGCATATCCCTTTGGTCAATGCCCCTGGCCAGAATGTGTTGTATATAGGGAGCCAGAAATAACCCCTTCCTGTGTCAGAGAAGTGTGATGGAAGCAGGCAAAGAGTTTATAGAATCAGACATTTTACAAGGTTACCACAAGATTCAGTCACAGGTAGTGAGGGGGGAGTGAAGTTTTATTACTAAAAACAGGAGGAGCTACCTTACAGCATCAGTGACTCAGTGCTTAGTCCAATGACTGCGGAGAGAACAACTGTTTTGATTGGCTCAAATAAGTCAATGATTGACAGCTAGGTCTAACTCCACCCTAGTAAGGTTCATGAAATCTCATTTAAATCACCACAAGTCCTAAGAGTGGCACTGCTGTGAAACCCTTTAACCAGATGTTATGCTGGTGTATATTCAGCGGTGTACATAAAACTATGCCAAAAGACAAATGACCGAAGGCACCCATTGTAAGTTATATAATGAGCAAACCAGATAGGGGAATGAATTAATATAATGGCTCACCTGCAGCATTCAGATTTGATGTTGACACCAAACTGCATCAGAGCAGAGCTCAGAAAAAGAAGAAGAAGAAAGAGGAAATACACAATCAATAGTACCCAGACAAACACTTTTATAATACAAGCACTTCACCAGAGGGGCCCCTTCAGTAAACTAGATTGCAGGCCGGATAAAGAATCACTCCACCATGGTTGTCTGTGCCGTGGCGTTCGGGGGGAATTCGGGGAATTTCAATGAGGTAGCATAGTCGAGGGGCTGAGTGAGTGTGCACCGGGGCCCAAAAATTCGCTTCGCTGGTTTTTTTTTTTCAGGTGTCTGGGAGATTACATTAGCATACTGCCAATCGAATGCCGGTTGTGCCGCACGTCTCGGCACTTTGTCAATCGCCTTGACCTTTTCCTCTCTGAATGGGTCGCACGTTCGTTCATAGAAACCCTTCAATTAATGGCATACAAGAATCCCATACTCAGTATGTGGGTCCCACTTTATATTCCAGCTTCCTACACGTGCAGTTAGAGTACACATAATAATGTAGACATTACGTTAGTGAGATGTGTACACAAGACTACTTTACGGTAAACCCTCAACAGTTAATGAGTGTATATGTTCTATGGTAATTGTAGTATCCCTCTCAGTACTGAGGAGATTTAGTAGGATGACTCCATCCTCACCAGAATAAATGTATTTGCTCTAAGAACAAAAAATTACTTAAATAAGAGACATATGAAGACATGTGATCTATAAATCTATATTGCCACACATTGAGCCATCTCAAAAAGGTGTGGTAATTGGTCTAACAAAAGTTGTAAGACGAAGTAGTACATTTGCTTACTTTTTCACCTCGTTGTCCCATATTTAATTGATATTTGATAATCATTTTTGGAATGTTGTTAAAATTATATCATAATTTCATATTTTTTATTTTATTTTTATGCACAGGTGAAAATATTGCAGCTTGCTGAGAGATTTTACGCTGCTTACATTTTAATTGAGCCCAACTCGGCATGTTCAATCGTCTTCTTTCCTTCTGAAAGACCAGTATGACGCAGAAGGGAGAGAAGTCTATACAGACATTCAGATTAAGAGTGAAGAGAGGGGGAACAGACAGAATGCATACAAATAAGAACACGAATACCATGCATATCTGAACATGCCTTTATGCTTTTACTATACCTCAGTCCCCTCACACATTCATATTTAATGTCTGCAGAGAGTGATACAATTAAAATTAATGTATCATTGTGAAGACATATATACATCAACCAAGGTCTCAGATAAACATAATGTATATAATATTTATTCATTACATTGCAGGCTTCAGTTTGTCACCATATAATTATAGGTCAAATGGTAGAATTATTCTTGGTGAGTCTGGTATTAATCTGCATGGTGGGAAGATTAAATCACTGTTAATTATGAATATCACAACTTCACAGTAATTCTATTCATTACTGTCACTGCATTGAAATGATACTTGAATGAAAAACCTAGCACTGCTCATGAAGTTCTCAGCTTCTTCAAAGGACTAAAGTCCCTTTTGATTTAGTCTACTCAGATACTTTTCGTTTCTTGATCTGGTCGAAGATTTTGGCATTTGCCAAACAGAACACAGAATACATAAGGAAATGTGATGTATTTCACACAAAGCACAACTGGACTAGCAAACTTTTGGCAGAATGCCGCCATTTTGTTTACCTGCTAACACTAATCTGAGTGAACATTGGCTCAAAATGCAGATGTTATAGTATTGCCATACCTTTATTTAATCAAGCAGGTTCACTCACCACTCAGTTCTTTTTTGATATAGATGGATGCTTTGGTGGGAATTTGTCAAGAACTACAGGGAGAACATTCCTTCTCTTTCAAAAGGTACCATGGGATCTTGAGTCATTACTTTACTCCATCAAGAATCATGTTTTGGCCCCTCCCAGTAGATAACTCAGCTGGCCATTGGCAGAAAGAATGGACCAAAAAAAAAAGAGTTAAAATGAGTTTTGCATGGTACAGTACCTTAGTGAGGAACTATTTTATGCCTGTTAGGGAGTCACAGATGCATACTAAAATAAGTAGAGCCATGGAAATTTGAGCATTTTCTTTAAAACATACAGTGGTCTGAAAGTATTGTCATTCTCTGGAGAGGCAGAGTGGGTTGAAGTACTATCTGAGAATAAAACCGAATTGTCCAGGTACTGTCAAGAAGGTACTGTAGAGAATGGCTCCCAGCTATATCTATGTCTTTTCCTATGTAGGAATGCATTTCATTCACCTGGTTAATTTGTAAGTTTAAAAAAGATATATCTATTACTGAATGTATGCAGAAATGTATGTATGGTCTGTTTGTTTACATGTCAGAACATATGGTGTGTTATGTATATGTGACATCTTAATAGAAAAGCAGCTTAGTTCTCCCATGTCTCCCACTTAAGTACACACCAGCTTTAGCATTTTGACAGGAGACAAACGCACAGCATATGATGGGTGCGTGTGTAGTTACACATAATACTGCTCCTGCTGTTTCTACAACTAGTAATAATCATAGTAATAATAATTCAGTAGAGCAATTTCTCAGACAACAATATGGCATTTAAAATGAGTTTATTGATAAGGGATATAGAAAAGAAAGAACTTGGGCTTGGAGTCAAAAGGGGGAGGAGTTGTCATGTCCTAGAGGGGAAGGAAACCCTCCCTTCCTTTTGGATGAAAGAAATTGGGACTGCAGTTATGATTATGAACCTCTCTAGAAAAAGGGGAGGATGAAGGAGGAGATGGGGAGGAGGTGGGATGCAGGACATGCTAAGCACAATGGGAAAAAGGTACGTGGTGTTTATATACCTGTATGAGACCAGAAGAGATGTGATACGTTGAGGGGTTGTCAGAGAATTCTTCTCCCGAATCTCTATTTTACCAAACTTCAATAATAACCAATATAATTATAACTGCCATAATAATCATTCACACAGTCATAAAGATCATAATCACTGTAATGATAATCATAATAATCAGCTGCCCTCACAGATGGTTCCTCCAGCTGCTCTTACGCGTCAGCGCTCCACAGGTTGTGGGGCTCTCGTCTCATAATAGCAGAGTAAGATTGGAGGCACTCCAGCGAGGACAAACTGCTGTTTATTCATCACTGAGAATACTTGAGCATCCTAGCTCACAACGAGACAAGCCTTGCAAAGCTACCTTCTTGCTAAAGCTGCTCTGGCTACTTTTTTGCATTGAAAAAGCAGGCTCCCAGTTTTTTTCCATAGCCATGATGAACGAGACATCAAGAGCTATGTTTGAAGCTTGAGAAGGCTGGAGGCGTAGAGCAGGTCGAGGCAGAACCATGACAAATGAGGAGAGAGAGCAGATTTCATCTGTGTCCTTCGATTAGCAAACGTAGACACCATGAAAAGAGAGGATGGAGGGAGGCGTTCTAGTTAGCTGTGGTTTTGTCATGTTTAACAGTGGAATGAAAATGAGAGCCCTCCAGGGCTGAAGTTGCCTCTCAGGAACACACACATACAAACTCACACATACACACTCACTCACACACACACACATACACACTCACTCACACAGACACACACACACTCACTCTCACACACACACTCACTCACTCTCTCTCACACACACACACACAGACACATTCACTCACACAGACACACAGACACACAGACACACACACACACACACACACACACACACACACACACACACACACACACACACACACTCACTCACACATGCCCACAGATCCCTATAATGTGCTGTGTCAGCTGATAATTATGTTTATGTATAGATCAATTTTGCATCATATTTTTAAAAGGGAACATCTGCTAATTGAACAAATGTCACTTATTTTAATTATCAAACTTCAGAACAAACTGTTTACTTTCATGGCAAATGAGAAAATAATTTCCAAGTCAAGGAAAGGAATGGTGTGCTCATTCAACACACTACACTAATTTGCACTGTTAATTACAAACAAAACCATTAAAAATGTTTTATCTGCACAACTGTTAATAATTGTTGTCTGCAATTAACATCTGTTCAGACTGGTTTCTCTTAAATTATTATTTTTCATTCAAATTATGTAAGGGCTAATACTGACATCATGCTTGATTCTTGAATGTCCTTCAGTGCACTGATGCTTGTCATTACATTTCTTGGGGTAAAATGTTCCACATTGTTATAGTAGTCACCACCATATCAATTTATGTCACTAAAGGTTACATAAAAGCAGTACTTTAAAGCAAATGGAACAATATGAAGCTAAAGACTTAAGAAGGAGCCTGGACATAAATTCATTCAAATAGGACAGTTTTGTTTTCAATTTCTTTGCAATTCGCAAAGAAAAGGTGGTAAGGCCATTTGGACTGTGGGTTGTGGACTCAAATCCATTGAGGGACATCGCTTCAGCAGAGCAAGATGGCCTTGACATGAAAGCTTGGAAGCACCAAATTCTAAAACAGAACATCAGTGAAAAACAAAATATTCCCCCCAAAAGCATCCATTATGGTCTGCTCCAAGTGGATAATGCCTTATAGAACAAATGTCAGCTGGGATGCGAAAAACGCCTAATGTGCCAGAATCTAAAGGCACCAAGCTCAGGCAACCAGGTTAACATATTCTGAGAAAATTAATTTCCTTTTCTTTTTTACATTTTTCATTTTGCTATAAATATGTGTGGAAATGACAAGCTAAAATCCATTATGGAGATGAAAGAAACATTAAGTCAAATGTCCTCTCTGCTTGAGCTGATCCAGACTATTACCATAATGTTCTAATTGATTTGATGACTCTTGTAAACTGACACCCCTTCTTTCACATTTTGAAATGATTTTCAAGCTAAAAAAGGAGTCTGTTCCATTCAGGAAACTTTTGTAACTGTGAGAAAATTTTTGCTAAGATAGGCAATACTTATCTGTGTCTAGCTGTCTAATATTGACCCTGCACTTCAAGAGACTTTGTCAATACCAGCATATACATCTACAGTATTTTATGCCAAATCAGTTAAACTGAACAAGGGACAGCAAAATAAAACTCTTTTTTTTTGTGTAGAAACCATACATGTGCAGATGCCACGTAACCAAATCATAAAAAACAAAAGCAAACGGTAACAGTGTTCATGATCATGGCAGTCAAACGCGGGAGACCTAGCCGAAATTCTTAGTCTTCATTCAGAGTTAAACTTTCACTCTTTAAAGCCCAGATGTTAGCACCAGGGTGTGGAGCATGTAACATATTCACAGAGGTAATGGAGTGTTCCTCCGCCTGCATTGTATCCCATCTGCCCCATCTTTTGTTGTTACTGGAGGCCCCAATGGGTACAGCACAGTTTTCCATAGTATCACCCAGGGAGAGGTTCATTTTCAAGGGAAACTGCGGCACCAGCTGCTGCTGCTCTGCTGGGGGACTGCAGACAACGGCGAGGTCCTTATGTTTTTTGGGAGACCTCATCAAACCAATATGATTGCGGGAAAGGCCCGCAGTATTACCTAGGCCTCCCAAAAGGTGAGAACTGTGGGCTAAGCAAGTCAGCAAATGTGTGCAAACCAATTAGTTTCAAGACAAACCGCTAGCAGAGTTGGGACGCAGCTCATCCCGCCTCACACCGGGCCTTAGATCAATCTCCGAAGACACTAACCAAATTAGCGGCCATTCGATAGCAGCCAGCCTTCTTCATTCAGACGTGGAAATAAGGAAATTACAGTTCACTGTTCACTGCGTTGGGAGTCTCAAGGGGTGGGTGTGGGGGAATTAGAGTAATTACTGAGAGTGGTGGTTATGTGCATCATGCCACGTTAACCCTTCCCCCCCAACACAAAGGCAACAGGCAGCCTGCTCCGTTCATCCATGTGGCCTTTTCAGCTTTCCATTCTCTTGATAACGGTGATGAGGGGCAAACATAAGAAGCAGCTTCTGCATTAATATTTACAAGGACTGTCACTCTGCAGAGATCAACAAGGCTGCTTGATGTTTATATGTACATTATAAATATATCATCTGATTAAAATTTTACCTCACTTGTAAATATACCATAACATCAACATTTTTCAAAACCAGGATTGTGGATCCTTTTTCAAACATCACTACCACAGATAGTACTTGTCTAACTGAAATCGTTGAATAAGTGTTACCAAATGGTCATTATAGATAGGTGCTTTTAGCGGAACGATATTGAATGGCAATGTTAAACTGTGAGTGGGGTTTAAAACCAAGACTGATCACCGCGCTTTGTGAGAGCGGTGAAAGGACAACACTCAGGCGGGAATCTCTTGTTTCTTAGCAACCGCATTCTGTCAGTCAATTAACTCGGCATCTCTGTTAACCGTCCTCCCGGTGTCAAGTTCACTCATTCATCAATTGTTATGCAAGAGGGTCTCTCTCGGAATGACCTGCGTTACTTTTAGCCGGGCTCATATAATATTAGGTGCTTCTCTGCAGCAGGGCAGCGTGTGGTGATGTCTGCTGTCTGCTGTGCATTTAAATGTTCCCCCTCTTCCCCTCCTCATGCTTCTTTCTCCAAGTAAAAGCATATTAACAGATACTCTGTTCCCTCATTCTCTGGGCTTGCTTCCAAAATATTAGTGCATGAATGGTTATGGGCTGAGTTTTGTAATTATTTAACCGATTCCGGCATACAATTATGGTGAGGTAATTCATTAGCCTATTCATTAAACAATTACATGTTTGTGCAGGTGCTCCGGGGTGCTTTAGTGACATATCTCTGTAGTGCTCTTTCGCCATCTAGTGGTGACATCAATGAACTGTCATTACTTGGGGGAGCTCCTACACCACAGCAGTGCAGTTACATACTCTCTTTTGAGTATATACTCTGACAATTTTGTTATCAATGGGTGCCAAAACACTATTTTGTCCCACCAAGGGCTGGTGAGCTTTATTAATTTAGTTTAATTCTTGTTGGATTTTTCCAACTGATATCAATTAAAATGTTGGCTTTTGAGATCAAAAATCACAACAGGTAGACCAGGTATTGAATTTTGCGTAATTATGATCCTTGCTGAGACGTCCTTGTTGTGCTGTGTTAGAAATAGAGATTCACCTTGCTGAGGCTGTGGGGCTCTAAGAAACAATAAGAGACATGTTCCAGTTGAAACATTGGAGGTGAACAATGCCGGTGCAGCAGGCAAACAAGGCAGAGGAGGTCAAGTCATGAGCAACTAATGAGCTATTGATTCACTGCAGTCTGAGACCTTCATTTCTCTCTTTTCAGCCGCAAACAAATGGCAGCTCACTCTTCCCAAAAGGGTAATCCAAGCTAACCTCGAGCATGGACACATCAACTGAAGTAGCCTTACATCTGCTGTATGTGCTAAAAAGAGACCAGCAGTGCAAAAAAAAATCTGCTGTAGAGCTGCTTTCATCCCATACTGGCTTTCATAACTATAATGCACTATTTTCATCCTGCTCTTTGTAAGTGGACATAAGGTGCCGTAGATTCTTGTTACATTTTTTTGCACCCAGATATCATGTTCACACTCAGCTTCTCACGGTCACGCACCAGCTTTAGCTGAAATACTCATGAAAGCAAGGTGTGAAAATATCTTTGCTTATTATTTTGCATGATTGCTACCCTATTCATTTTAACTGTTGGAACTGTAATGACTGTAAATAAGCAATGCATATTTTCTGTTACATGCAGCTTTTTTAGACTTATGCTTATGATTTACGGCACTCTTCACTGGATGACTTATCTGTTTTCATCAGAAACTATTTTTAAGATTGCTATACAGGGAAACAACAGAGAAAGGAAGAGAGAGGATGAGACTGGGTGGAATTATTGATCGCAATGTTTTTCATAGGGCAAGATCTGAGTCAAAGAATTCACAATGATAATCAGCTCTTTTGCTTTTCTAACAAAAAATGTTTTCATCTCATCAAAGGAAAATTGAATAACTTTCTCATGGTTTTCACTTCAAAGCTTACTTGAAGGTCTTGTGACAGCTACCATATACCTTTTATCACAGTTTCTTCCAGATTCCGGTGGCACTTAATATGTGATGGTTTTGTTGCTTTGGTGTGCTGGTCTTTCAAATAAAATAAAGATATTTCAAATGCAACACTGTATTCAAGCAAATAGAAGTGTGTTATTTCTCTACTTTTAGGAATCTGCATCTAAGGTCTCTGTAGTTATGCAGAATGCAATTGTAGTTGTACCTTCGACAGTACTAGACTGTAAGTACAAGAGGCATTACAATCATGTTAAATCACATACGAAAGTGGTTTACAGCATCTAGATTACATGCTAATAAACCAGTCGAGTCCCTTTTGGTGAAGCACAGACTGAAACAGAGGCAAAAGAGCAGCCATTTTGTTATATTATTTATATGTCTGGTAGAACCTCTTATCCATGGTGAATTGCATCACTTATGATTTGCATGATATCCATTTTCCCAGCTGGTTATTTGCAGAGGCAATTCAGAATGAGGACTGTGCTCAAGAGAAGTGGTGTCCCACCCACAACTTAAACCTTCCAGCTACAAGCCCCACTCCCAATCCACTCCACCACCGCAGGCACCGCAATGAACTCAAGCACTTAAAATGCGCGGAAAGCCAAATAAGTACATCTAATGAATTTATTTTGGTGAGATCCATACAAACTATGTTGTGCAAGACAGTACATTGATAAATAAGTCAAATGAAAGTGATTGGTAGCAGTCCTACTGGCATTATTATGAGAGACAAGCTTGTTTGTTTTCATTTTGAAATCATATTTCATCCTTGAAATAAACCTGTCACATAATTTTCTAATTGTGGGTTGAGACAGTGCTGTCTTCTTGTTATTAAGCGGTTCCGAAAAAAGCAATTATCTCGGGAGACACGCACAAGAGAATGTGGCAAAAGGCAAGGATCATTAAACTTTTTTTTTTTTTTGGCTAATTAAGGCTGTATTGATTGCTCATTAACGAGCGGTTAGCCATTATGGCAATAATATGGCCTGTCATCCCAGGACTCACCCACGGTCAGACTCAAGTGGATATTGATGTTAGTGCCACTTGTCTTTAGCAAGCCTCTGTGTGTCTTTAAAGTGGAGAAACAGAGGAGAGGCTAGCCTGCTACCATTCTGTATGTCTGGTTTATTAATCGAGGAGTCCATGCCTGTATGGAATACAAAGCTATTGCTTATGTTCCTGGTCTGATGAATATCATATCCATATCACATCTTTGCTCATCCTGGTGCCCATTTTGCTTCTGTAATGTTCTGTCCACCATTTTGAGCTTGTGCCATGAAACATAATGAGTGATGCTAACCAGTTTACAGCAGTGTGCCCAAGTACTGTTTAAAAAGACTCAGTACCTAAATAATACCAGTTAGAGAAGAAGTGCAGAAAATTAAAATTAAAAAATAAGTGGAATGACTATGGCCTGTAGCACTGTAAAAATTTAATTGCTAAAAAAAGTAATGGTGTCATTTTCATTTCTTTGAATCCTGTCACTAATAATGGAACACCTATATTCCCCAAAGGCCAAACAGCTCACACAAGAGTCTCTCACTGACGAAAATAAAACAAATCAAATTTAACTCTGGGAGTGAAGGAAAAAAAATAATTTGGTGTGCAGAGGAACTGTTCGTCGGGGAAACGAAAAGAGATGGAATGTATGGACACCGGTTCAGAAGTGCTCGTTACGGTGAATCTCACAGAACTCTGAGCTATACTTGGAATAAAAATCTATGAAGCCCTCACAGCGAATCCCATCTTACATCTGATTACTCATACTTCTCTGGTGTTAGCAAAAAGGCAATGGCAGAAACAGCCACCCGCGCTGTGGGGAACCAAATTAAGAGCTTCTGCGCAAAGAGCTTTAGTCTTCTTTCCCTGGATCAATGAAAAAGCAACTCAAATCCTGCCACTTTCCTCTGCTTCATGTCATAACAATTGGGAAACAGAGAATTACAGGCATCTGCGATAGTGTAACTCTGTATGTGTTCTCCTTACTTTGTGATGTCCCATAATGGAGACCGTGGATGTGTTTTTGAAGTGGTGTAGTATATTGGTTAGGGTTGCAACTCAGACGGGGTTAGTCCAATTCCCAGACAGGGTACTGATGCTGTACCAATGAGCTTTAACCAGCTCTGTAAATTGTATAAGTCACTTTGGAAGTATGTGTTACATTTGTTGATGATGTACTACTGTAACGTTTGCTTTTGGAGGAAAGAAGGGAATATTCCCCCTATTTCTAACAAACATATTAGGGTTGTTTCACATCTGGCTAGCTCATCTTGGTAAGGTACTGTCCAGTTTGGATGAGCCCTACAGCCTGAACTTGAGTTTAAACTGTGACCAGCAGCCCTGTTGGACAAAATATAATTGGCTATGATTTCACTCAGATAGAGGAGATTTATAACAATGGGGAGGCCTGTATCTCACTGCTCACCAGTAAGCCCTGCTGGTCAATACAGGACCTACAGGGCGAAAGGGCCGAATTCAGACCTGCGCTTAAGTACATCTTCTGAATTGCCCTCTAACTCTCACAATGACGAGTTAGACAGTGAATACACAGGTCTGGATTCGGGTCTAAATGTGCAAAGCTACTTGAACAAGTCCCTCCTCTGATTTATGTCCGTGGTAGCTCAACTTTAAGACTGTGGTGTGAAAGGAAGTGGTAGCTGCCATCTCATATTTCAGAGGACAATCTAGTCTGTGCTCTCCAGAGCTGGTGGTGGATTTTGTGGTGAAGAGTCCGTTGTGCTGAAACAGTTTTTCTTACATCTGCTAAATCAGCGGTTAGTGGTCCAATCAGATTGCTTATACTGCTGTTTCTCTGTGTGATTCATTTGATTTTGTGAAAGCATCATTGACTTTACTCTCAAGGTCCATCTACTGCAACCAAAATTGTTTGCATTCAACGTGCTAAACATTATGATAGGCCCAAAGTTATAAGTGCTGTATCAAAATGAATCTGATTCATTGGGTGGTTGCTTGAGCTGAAATAGCACAGGATAGGAAAGGTACCTCAGAAAATGAACAGCAACATCGAAAATTTCTTTATGACTATATTATTTTACTTTTAAGAAAGTTTTTCTTAAAAAAGGTCTTGGGGGACTGTCTTCCTTAAGCCATAGGAGGACCAAAAAGTCAGAGGAAATTACTGTCATGGTGGGCAGACGGATCAGCACTGAGACATCTGAGACTATTTAAAAGATGTTGGATAAGTTTAGTGAAAATGTAGATGATAGTCATCGCTTTGACTTTAACAGTAGCCCGTAATTAATGAGCAATGGGTCCGATAGGGCAACAACAACAGAGAGCTTTTGTACAAAACCATTTTCATCGTCAATAAAAATGACTTCTCCTTGTAGATAACCTTCCATTTCCCACACGCCATTGTTTACTTTACCGCTTCTCACAAGGCCACTGACTAAATGACGAAGCGCCCTTGAGTTGTAGGCAAAGTCATTTTCCATTTTAGCTCTGTATGTATCCTAGTTATCACTTCATTATCAACAGGACAAATAGAAAGTTTTCAGCAAATTAGGGCGGACACGTTTTATCGACTGCATGTTACTCATAACCGTATGGCGCACTTCAGTCTCTCTCTCTCTCTCTCTCTCTCTCTCGATCGAACACACACACGCGCACACACACAGGATCCAAAGTGATTTATTTCAACACCTCCCACTTCGCTCTCTTGGGCGCCGGGGACCGGTTACCTGGTTACGAGCAAGAGATGGTGCAGCGAGTAATGTAATGTTGCGGGTTTCAGCTCAGTTTGGGATCAGAGGAACAGACGGAGAGAGCGAATTTCTTAATCGGCTCATCACTACTTGATAACTTTATGATGTTGTCGTTCTAATAATGTTTGCTCTGAATTCATAAAATAAGCTTACCCCTGAGTTAATAATTTTGCCTCGCTGTATTATTTTCTGCTCGGGTAATATTAAAACTTTTTATCGACCTATAATATTCCTCTCTTTTGGGATACATGCAGTAACAAGCGGCGAACACCACACAAGTTTGGATAAGGTATGTATACATTTCTGTGTAATTTTATAATGTTATTGAATGGTATAATGTGCATGTGAGATTGCTGTACACTGTACACTGAATGACAAATGAGATGCCAAGAGCACTCATTGGATCTTAAATGAACACTAAAACGGCTTAATGCAGGTAATGTACAGCAGCACAGCTGCAGGACGATGCTGAGATGTAGTCTGTAGTCGCAGTTTACAGTAGTTCTCTGTCAAAGAATCTGACGTTTATGTTATATAGGCTATATTTAAGTAGATTATGCTTTCCCCTTGCTGTAAACGTTCTATTGTTATTGAAGAGGTTTTGAAATCCCATTACTATTTATTACCAAGTTAATGTATGTAAAGCAAATAGTAATAACAGCTTATTCCCATTTGCCAGGCTCACATGAAACAATTAAATATTCAGAAGTGGCCTTTACGTTAGTTTTTATGGTGTGTGTCCTGACAACTTACACAAATAACCAATAATAACCGCATGGTGTTATTTAAAATGTAATGTTTAGGGCTGAATGCAGGTTTGTTTCCTTGAAGAGTATATAAAAAATATATATATATCAATTGCGACGTTCTTATACAGGCAACAACAGAGTATCCTTTAATTTGAAATATAATTGGAAACATGCATAAGCATACGGGTGGTGAATTGTAGCCTATTAAATAATTGCTTTAAAGTGGTTGCTATAATCCTATGTTGCTGTATTTTGACTGGCAGCTGTTCAGAACCTATGTGTGTGTGTGTGTGTGTGTGTGTGTGTGTGTGTGTGTGTGTGTGTGTGTGTGTGTGTGTGTGTGTGTGGGCGTGTTTCAGAAAGAGGCGAGTTTATTTTAAGTTTAAAGTGCGGATTAACAGTGCGCATTAGCATTCATTTCTTATATGAATACATTGCCCTAGGCAAGAATACATGCGTAAAGCTTTAAGGTAATCATGTGATATGTTCATGCAGATAGCTTGCGATTTTGCAGATAGTCCACAGTGAAGACGAAAGGAATGGTTTTCATTCGCTTGCCCGCCATGCCCCCACTTCACATAATAACTACCGGATATTTCACTGGTCTAGAACTTGTGCATGTGGATGTGAATACGAGACTGCTTCTAGCAGCTCGACCGGGACACCCTTTGGCAAGGCACTGGGGAGGGCAGCACCCGTAACAGTTTGACAGAATTCAGACAGCTGTTTTGGCATTCTTCCGGAGTCGCGTCTAATGATGTTGTGCCAGGTTTGGTGAAACCTGCATCTATTACAGGTGGTTGGTGAGGGTCCCATTTAAAGTGGATGGGGTGCGATACACCTTCTATACACAATGGGTTAAACATTACCCATTCTCTTTCATCAGTTCTGTTGATGAGAACAAATACTCATTAGATCCAGGGCCCGTCCCTTTGGGGAGAAAGGAGAAGTAATAAATATGTGAGCCTGTGACAACCCAATTAAGGGTTATTTATGAAAGACAGCCATCTCCATCGCACAGCATAACTCTTTGAATTAAGCCAAAGGTGCTTTGCATCAGGTTGGATTCCACCCCTTCAGCTTTTAATTGCATTCGATTTGAATTTCTATACTCAAAACTGGCACGTGTCTCTTCATGCGAACTTCGTAATGAGCAAGCTACTGTCTGTTTGTATTTGCGCCCATGTAGTGTTTGCGCGTTCGCGGTCTGAAGTGGTCATACAGGAATGCGCGTTGTTTAAGTGCTGAGGACTACAACAAAGACCCTTGAGTATTTTTGAAACCCTCCATTTCTCACACACACATTAGTCTCAATACTCACAAGTTTCCATTCTCCCCATCACTTTCTCACCTGTCATATGGCATCCTTACTGAATATTGAACTGGACAAAAACGTAGATACATACCTAGATAGACTGACAGGACTTAAGATTCAAAAAAATTATATAATGAGGAATTTTCGAATGCTTAACCCTCTTAATAAAAGTAGAAGATGCTGGAGTTAGCTTACACCACACATACACTCAAGCAAGCGTTGTTATTCAGTACATTAATGAAATTGGATGAAATAAACATTTCATTTTTCATATTAGAGACATGAACAAGAACGATCCGAGGGCTATACAAAGAAGTTAAATATAACATAATGAATTTCAGGAATGTAGATTTTTATTAAACAGGGAAATATACTGCAGAGCATATATAAACATTGGAAGCTTAATGTACCATTGAAATGAAGGTAATTATTTATTTTTTTTCTTATCTTGAGAAAAGTTTGTTTTAACACAAGAATTATTTATTTAATTATTCCTTAAAAAGTCTACACTGTGTCTTATCTCATAATGAATGAGAGTTAATGGACAAGGAAGCTCAGATAATTAAAATCTCTTCAAAATACCAAAATCAATTAAAATGATTGTCATTGTTCATGAAATCTTAAGTGGTCTTATTTTCATTTGAAACTTTCAGACAAGCTGACATGACTACGCAGTTCCATAACCTACATCATTATCACAGAGTATTAGGAACACTCTCGTACTGCAGCACTTCTCTTTGCTTTCCAAATCCACTTCTACAACCTTAACCTACACACAGCATGTTGTTGCTGGCTAGTTCCAATCCACAGACTGGTAAATTCATCAGTCATAGCTCAATAATACTGGTGCATTTGAACAAATGTACATATTTGCTTATGGAAGCTGTGCATGCTTTAAGGTTGACTTTAGTACTTCCATTGCCTCCAGACCTTTAAGTTAAAGAGCCAGACTTGATTGCTGAATATGTGCTGTCATTCATCTGTAACACTACTGACAAACACTTAATATACATTGACATAATATACATTAGGATCCTCCAAGAAATGTGGCCTACCTATGTAATTGCATAGTGGTAGTTGTACTATGGATGGAGATTCAAAAACATCGCTCATTGGTTTGTCCCAAATTTACATTTGTAAGTTTACATTTTTAATTTGCCTTCAAAGTAATGTGTATTACATGCAGCTTCACATCTAATGTATTAGTAAAGACGGCATGCCCTTTACCAGGGACTATTATTAACATAAAGTAGTGATCTCATTTCCTTTACATCTCAAAAGCTTGACTGTAAAAGAAATGCCTCCAAAAATAAAATGAGCAATTAGCAGCTAATTAGACACAGATTAGGTGTGTCATAAAGTTTATTTGAAACGCAGTTGTCAGTCATTAAATGTACAAATTTTAGGCTGTGCTGCAACACACAAGCCTGTGGGCTGATGTTAAAATAAACATTACCATTGAACTTCTGCATATGAAGCTGCTCCTGGCTGTTCCTGCCAGCTCATTTTCTCCTGTCTGTTGTGCTGTCCACCCAAATTAACTAAAGCTCCTCTACTGACCAATGATATCCTTACTTTTCTGTAATACCACTGGAACTCTTGGGTCCCTCCGATACCATTGACTTTAATCTTTAGATTTAAGAATTAATATCTCTCTCTTGTATGGACATAAATATTTTTTGAGGTTTTGGTTTCCTTGACGATCACCTAGGAGCCCTTTCATTCCCTTGTATTGATTAATCTGGCTCTAATTGGTGCAGAGGGAAGTAGGGAGATTTCTATAACCAATAAAAATGGAAAAGAGCTGATGGGGTAGAGAGCGAAGACTCTTAGGACAGAACTCAGTCCACATGGGTCCTTGAGTTTCACTTACAATTCAGCCATTTATTTTTTTTCTTCACAGACACATTTTAGTGAGTCAAATTGTCACTAAAATGGCATTTGGAAGGAAAAAATGACTAATATTATCTTTGAAAGTATGTAATACTTGTATGCAGTAATCATGTATGCAGTCATTAGACAAATTTAAGAACAGATATTGATCGTCTCCACTGTGCTTTGGGGCATGATGACCAGAGAAGAGCCTGAAAAGACAGTGCTGTG
This sequence comes from Albula goreensis, assembly GCA_022829145.1. Lineage (NCBI taxonomy): Eukaryota > Metazoa > Chordata > Actinopteri > Albuliformes > Albulidae > Albula > Albula goreensis. Next base: position 17,873,740 of record CM040762.1, read on the forward strand.
TGAGAATGGCCGAGAAGGGGAGTGACCCCATGCTCCTATTCGTCAAGAATAAGAGCTTTATTTCCCTACTCACCCATCCACAAGCAATCTAATTTTGGAAAATTTAGAGGAAATTTGTGGCTAGTGTGATTTCATAGGAAAGTAAAGTTGTTTTTTAATGGACAGTGAGGAGGGCAGGGTGGTGAAGGGGAGGGTGACTGGTGGCAGCGTGAGGCTGAGCTTCTTGGAGCAGAACAGCTTGGTGCTTTGCGCTGAACGCCCACCGCCCGTGTGGACTTGACTCTGGTGCTGCCTACGCACACAGCATGCTCTCACACCAGACCCTCACACTGAAATAGATCTAGGTGCAACAACATTTTGTCATTTGCAAAAATGTCTCTTGCAGAAAGTGCTATATATAAAAGATTATATCAGACAAGGAGACTCAAGCTCTAAATGTGGCTTGTGATTTTACTCTTGTAGCTAAAATAGTATCCTGGGTTCTATTCATTCATTAGGGTATTCCATTCTATCTTGCCAAGGGAGTTTGTGGGAAACGTGGAAAGAAAAACAAGATATGCAACAGCTATAATTGACTTGAAAGCTGGAGATAAGGATTACACACCACATTAAATGGCACTTCACAGCTTCAATGACTCAATCAACAAAGGCTTGTAATGGCTTACCTTCCTCAGTCAGCCAATCATATGAGGCAAATTCATTCCTGTGGAATTATGGGAAAAGTCCCTTTAGAAGAAGTAATAATAATAATGAAAAATGAAAAAAGGCATTAAGTTGGCAGCGTCAATGAGGAAACAAATGTTGAAATTGAAAATATGAATTGAGGTAGCTTGTCTTATAAAAAACAGTCTGGGTGCCTAAAATGTCAATACAGCCTCTCCAAATCATTTCTTTTAAACATGAGGTAAACAGAAAAAGCCAGCCAGAATTTGCAATGAAAAGTATACTTTCACCCATTAAACTGTAAAACTACAGTAGGTTCACCCTCTGAAGTGGAGCTCGGCTTTCATGTGATTGGCCTACAGCTGTCAGCTTTCGACCTCTCCTGTGAGCGTGTGGCAAACACCTCAGCTGCGTTTGAAAAGTAGAAGCGCAGAGATAACGGGTTGTCAGTGGCTTCACATCAAACCGGCAAGACTTCTGCCATCACCTCCACTTGCCTGTTTAATACTGCAATCCTCACAACAGCAGATGTGTAATCTGATGCTTTTTGGCCCCAGAATATTCTCAGAGAGTAAGGGAAAACATTCAGAATGTATAAATGTAACAGTTCTTGGATATCTCTTCAATGTAATTTTCAAACCAAATGAGCTAAAGAGAATTACAGGAATGTACTCAATTTAAGTTTGGCATTTTACAGGTTGAAATGTTTTAAACTGTATATTGCCATTTTACAGTTACAGAAATCTTGCATTTCTGTACTGGAAAAGCCTTACTCTCCATGATATTTTACTAAAAACCAAATCATAACCATCTTTTTGAAGCCATAAATATGCTTGTAGAAGCATTCCTTGTTAGCTAGAGGTTTGGATGTTGTCTCATGGCATCAGAAAGCTAACTGGCCCTTGGCAACCTGTAAAAAGGATCATGTGAATCAAGACGCTTAAGGGTTGGCCTAAGCGGTGATCTCTGGAGTTTAATTATCAGACCAGGGCATAGCCGGGAGTGCCTGTCCATCCCTCAGCAGCTAACTGGGTAAAAGACTGCAATGGGAGGTTGTTGGGGTTGGGGTTGTTGAGGTTGCTCTAAGGACATTGATCCTGTCCTGATCACCTGCAGCCTGTGTTCTTTTCCCTTCAGCTGCTACCTGGTATTCCCTTTGTTTCTCTGCCACATTCACAGTGAGCTGTTTACCCAGCTGTGTAGCTATAGCCACACAATGGCTAACTGATCTGTCCCACCAGGCAGGTTGATAGTAAGGAAACTAAGCAGCAGGCTAAAAAAGACTGTAGTAAACTGGTTACAGCTCTTTTCTTGAAACTGACAAGAACAAGTCTTAGATTCTGTACTTGATTAACAAAAAAATCCCAGTAACAGAAATTGGACACTTTATTTATCACCATCTTAGATTATTGAATCATATTTTTTGAAAACTAAGTACCAATTCCTTATCTGAGAGTCAAGCCTGCAGTTGTCTGCCCATGTTTCTAGAAACTGTACCACTCCCACAGTCCTGGAACTAGCCATGTACATCTTTTCCCTACCTTTGTTAAAATTTTTAACCCCCTAATTTGTTTCTTCTTTCACTTAAGTTGGCATTCCCGCTTGTGAAAATATCGAAAAATCCCTCATTGATTCAACAGTCATTGCTCTGCAGTAACTGAGATGACTGAGGCAGATGAAACAGACTCCATTCCGGCTGGGCCAAGACTCCATCTCAGACCACAGGACTCATCCATTATGGGTGGTAAAGAGAGTTTAAGAAACATGAGCACAGTCCTGAAGAGCAATTAAAACAGCAAGGCAGGGGAGGATGATAGGTTTGCTGATGGATCAAAGGGTAAACCTCCAGCGTCCTCAGCTTGTCGACATCGTTTCAAGTGTCAGACCCCACCTGATGTGCAACTGCATTCACCAGCCTTATGGAATATCATTAATTAGAATGCACCGAGCTTGGGATTAAGGAAGCTTAAGGGGTCAGGATCATAAATTATTCCTCAGAATGATAAATTATGCAAATGAGGGCCCAGATGAATTACATATGCTGTAAATCAGCGTAAAATGTTTTGAGTATTGTAGGGTTCAGACCAGAGACGGCAACACATAGACACAGAGACTCAAATCAATACCTATTTATTAACGTCGGACAAAATGTTTTATATAGAGTATGGTTTTCGTCTGTTTTTCCTCTCATCATATTCTCTCACCAGAGTTATAGCCAACTGATTGTGTTTAACATGTTTATCAAAAATTCCATACATTACTGAACACATTTTAAGGCTATATTCAGTTAATATCCATCAGTATGTTTCTGTTTTTGCTTGTGATTGTGTTTATGTTTTGAACACACTTGGTAATATTGCCATATTGTTGAAATTCCTCTTGTCATGCTCACTTGCAATGGCAAAGCTCAGAACAGGCAACAAAATAATTGCATTACAACTCAGAAAATCCATTGTGTGATAATACAAGTGAATTAATCAAATTAATTGTTATGCACACTCTGAGCATTTCATAGCAATTATTTGATTGTGATCTTAGCCAAATATGGGCAAACTTGCTTGATGTAGGTGTTTGTTTTGGCTTCAGTCAATGATTCAACTATATAGAAAAACTGTACTTCCATTTTCATACAGGGCTATAAATGATTTATGCAGCACTGAGAAAGAGCATTAGTCTTTGTTAGATTTTCTGCATTTTTGCACATATATGACAGTGACTGCTATCAGACCTTTATATTTTGAGGATTGTCCAGGTTTGCTTTCTTCTTAGAGAGCAATAATTTGCACATTGCCTCTCTGCCACACGTTTCTGTGTCCAGTTTCTGTGTCTTCCTGATGGTGGAGTCATGAATAGTAGCCATATAAAGAGAAAGAGTGGTCTGTAGATTCCTGGACATTGTTCAAGGGCTCTCAGTTTCTTGCTGGATGATTTTACAGTCTACTCTTGGAGCAATTTTCATGTTAAAATATGATAATCCTAACCAATATAAAGCACGTTCCATGTCTACCACAGGTATATACCAGTAGAGAGTATTAAGTGTAATTTGCATATGTTGTTTTGTCATATGTATCTCACAACCTGCTTCAGCACCTCCCACAACCCACCAGTAGGTCTCAACCGACACCCTTGGAAGCACTGTTCTAGGAAATCAAAATACTGTATGTCCATCTTGCATAAAACATTATGTGGAGGAGTGTGTCGGGTAGTGACTGAAGATAATTGCCACCTCCACTTTCATACCACTCAAGTAATTGCCAATTGCATTAAATCAAATTATGTCCATGCCGCATGAAAAAGACAAGCATTATAATAACGATTACCGATCCAAATTGCAAGATAAAAAGCCTTTTTCAGCAACTTTTCTGTAAGAAGGCATATTTATTTTAAAGTTGTGAATAAATTAAAATGAAATATATACTTCTCCTATACTGTAAATGGGAGTCATACTCTTGGCAACTTGTGTAAAAAATGGAAACTGTAGAAGCTACTTCATAATGCACCGCACAAACGGATAGGTTATTAAATAAAGGAGACTGATGGCCACAGATGGCGTGACGGCCAATGCAGGCATGCCACTTGTATATGTTTTTGAAATAATGTGACCAAATTGCACTTGAGAGCTTTCCATTTGTGGAAGAGCTGTTTACGTGCTGCAGCTTTAACTACAGGCCAGGCCAACATCTCTGTGCTTTTATAATTACATTTACTTAATTCTGTTTTTCCCATGCAATGAGTGCAACTGAATTACCAGTGGGATGGATGTATTGGCTGCAATTAATGCTTCTTATTGAGCTTTGGATGACTTAATATTGAACGATGTTATAGCTCCAACCCCCACAGCATCACAATCCATCCCCAACCCCCCCCACAATATAGGTATCCACCCACCAGTCTGTTGAATTAGAAGGGTTACCCAACAGAAAGTAAAATATAAAAGAATATAAAATCGTAACTAAAACAGATATAACAGAAACAATATAGCTATTACAACAGAGGACTATATATAACACAAATATGCACACAGTCGCAAACATGTACATGAATGTGTATTATGTCTTATATAAGCATACATGTTTGTTTTATGTTAACTCCTATCAGAGGGTTATAGCTAGTGTTATGTGTTGAAGCACCTTGAAAAGGACTTAAGATCGTTTGAAGTCCTTTTCTGAAAAGGAGTCTTGCTAGAGTGAGCTTTACATGTTGACTCCATGTGTGTGATTCTGCTCCATGGTTCATCCCATCCACAGTTCTCAAGTTTTTAACAGGATGCATAAATAGTTGCAATGCTTGAGATAATTTTTTTTTAGTTTTAACATAGAGAATTGATGGGTCTTGGAGCAAAGGTTACTTCCAGTAAAAGATGACATTGAAAATGCATTATTGCTCGTTATTATCCGCTTAAAGGAGAGCTGTTCATCCAGAAGCATACCACAAAAGAAAAAATGGGCAGCAACAATGGCAAAACCAGCTCTTTTCTGAACAATGTGATTGGATGAGCTCATGGTGGAGTATGTTAGTTCATCTGAACAAAAAGCAAGTCAGAAGTCACAGCCTCCACACAAAAATCTCAAGATATGTTTTTTTATACAGTATTTTGTTATTATGTATTATGTCAGAGATCTTTAACAGGGGTCTGTGACCCCTAGGGGGTCCTAGGAGTTACTGCAGGGGGTCCGCCAAATCATTTGATCCCAAACTCCTCCAAAAATTAAAATACGTCCAAAAATACAATTACATAAATACAACCTATAATAAACAAAGATAAATCTTCCTATTCGTTTAAAAAAAATTCAATTAAAAAAGCCATGTTCTATAAATAAATGTATCTGTCAATAATTATTTTAATGGCTTAGCATTGTATGCACCATTACATAGTACTTTTACACATGGCACTATAACCCGCCCTACACATTATTACAGGCCTGGTTTAATAAGGAACACAGTTTCATACGATATGTAATAAGGGGTCCCTCCACCGTCTCTCTATCAGTCAGGGGGTCCTTGGCATGAAAAATGTTGAGGATCTGTGTAGTGTGTCATTCCTACTGTGACCTGAGTCATGTTCAGCTGTGATACTCAGATGAAGCACCTTAACAAATATAAACTTTTGATAATAATAATAATAATAATAATAATAATAATAATTGTTAAACTGCTGCAGAGCCTTTAGTCACTGTGAGGGCATTATTTATTATATGAGAGCTTTCCACTTAGTGCCAAAAGGTACTAGTGCCATTGAAGTGTTGAGCACTTTAAGATAAGGTTTGTTTCACCTTCACCTTTGTTTTCACCTGTTGAGTTGCCGTAAAATGGGAACCGTAAGATAAAGCTTTTCTATCAACTATTTTTTTCCCTTTTTTTTGAGCATGGTGATTGGTAAGCAATAATGTGTGCATGGTGGAACTACTCTATAAGAGCGAGTCTATGTTTTCTATGGAGAGGTTTTCAAATGTGCTTGTGAATATGTGTCTTTTGATAATATGGCTTACAGTTTTTATTGTAATAAAAGTGCCCCCATTTAACCACACCCACAATGAAAAAACCACCGTTACCTTGAAATAGGTGTGTTTCTTTCAGCACACAATGATCTATCACACTTGCAAAAGCGTGGTACAATAGATGGTTTGGACTAGAGTCTCTGAACAAAATGTGTATGCCTTTTGAAAAGAGAATACAGTGCAGTCAAAACAGTGGAGGCGACTGGCCAAGATGTAGGCCCAAGGACTTGCATTCATCAACCTTACACGGTCTGAATTCTTTTGCTATGTGGTAAAAAGATCTCCACATTTCATCGGCACACACTCACACATACATGTTTATATAAAGATACTTATTGTGCTAATGCGTCCCACGCTGTTATTGTCCATCAACAGCTAAATCTCAAACCCACATGGGAAAAGCTGCCTAGATACAGCTCCAGGTACAAGTTGAGCTGATGTTTTCAGCGGATCGTACAGTTTGTCATTATAGCAACCTCACCTAAGGGTCACATAATCGTCACCGATGTTGCCAATTACCTTTTCTCATTATCTATGATACAGTATGTCCGCTATGAAAATAACATAATTGAAGGAGAAACTGTTGCGTTTATGTATATTTTTGTGGATGATATTGAACTTGGATGTGTCATAAAACCCAAAGGCTTTTTGAAAGACCATGAACACCGTGACCGATCAATCCCTAAAGCTTTTGTGCATCATTTGCCGCCACATCTTTTGCCAGCAAACGAGTTGGCTGAGCGACAGGAGATTTGATGCAGATGCACCGGTTTTTCCCCATGACAACAAAGTCACTCCCGATCGTCGTTCAGAAATCTCATTAAATCCGCTGATAGCACGCACAACAGAAACACACTCCAAACTCAATGGAGGATCTGAACAGAGCAAGCACACAGCAGGTCCGTAGAGGACCTGGATGTAATAGACTGATAATTGAGGTCTGGGGTGGTCCATTAAGGCCTGTCTCTGTCATCCACTTACGTCTTGTGCTCTCCTTTCATTTGTCTGGTCGCCAACAGGGCTCCTATTAATTGATAAAGCACTCGTGCAGCCTTTGTGAAGACGGCTAACTCCAAGGTTCCAGTGGTTCCTGTAAGCAGAGTGAAAATTGATTGATTTAGCGCATGTCAGATTTCATTACTATGCCTGACTCCCTCCCTCCATATCTTGGTAGTAGAATGTCACTCTCTAATTTGTGAATTAAATAGATCTCCCTGAGAGAGGACTGCATGGAAAAGGTCAGGCCGCATAGGGGGCGTGGAGAAAAAGTTCATCTCAATAGGTGAGATTAAGCTGTTCAGTAACCCTAGATGGGGGTGAGAGTGGGTGGCTGTGGTCGGTGGCCACTGATGTCTTTGGCAGGCCCTTCATTCCCATAGTGACACGGCAAGAAATTGAAAATATCTCATCTTCCCCACAAATCTCATTTAAGGTCTATGTTCCTCCCCAGTCCTCCGGGCTGCTGTGATTCTAGAAGGCTGACCCGGTCCTACCTTTGGTCCTAATCAAAATGCCGTCGAGCAAACATGATTGGAGGGAAGCCTCTACAGGATGGCATGTCATCAATCACTATTTGTCATGTCACTGAATGATGTTTTTATGTGAGTGTCCCCCACCTCGAATTTGCTGGAACAAAGGTGGGAAACCGGCTCATGTACACAAAATAAAATAGTCAGGGCTTATTATCTTGTCGCGCAGTGCCTTTTGCTCATATGTTGTGATTGATTCGCGGCAGGTGAAGGCATTCTCTCCGGTCCTGGCAGCGGCACAGGAAAGCAGCACAAAACATGTTAGCGAGCTGGGTGAGTGTGGGGAGAATATGAGGGTCCTCATGGCAACTGTTTAATGAAAGGCCCTAATGAATGTTTCAGCTGCACATGGGGGAGGGAGTGAGGGAGAGAGAGAGGTGAAAGTAGGGGAATAGAAATGATCAACTCCTGTCAGAGTTGAAAGTATTTTCTTTCCACCCACCTCCTTGGCAGTATGTTCTTTTTTTAAAACTGAAAACTTCTTAGAGTGGTCCCTACAAGACCAGGTAAAAAATACTGTCTCCTATACTTAGATTCTGATATATCTCTCCAGAGAGATACTGTATGTGTTTGAGAAACAGGAGAGGACAGGGTCCAGCAATAGACCGCAGTGTATAAGGATAGATGTTCAATTTTCATTTGTTTTGAATTGGGGCAACAGGCCAGAACCGCCCACGCAAAGCTTTTCTCAACGAGATCCAGACAGTCTATAGGCGGCGGTGTATAGGTCTACATCTGAATTTAGACTCATTAAATTGAATCTCAGGTTGGTTAGAAGTCATAAGGTGTGCCATGGTCTTAGAGGCAGGTCCCAAAATGCACCTGGTGGCAAAATCAAATCTTAACTCAATAACCTCCTGACTGTGGACAGGGAGATAAATGGCAAATGCATGGCATTCAAGGGAAATTTAAAGGTTAGGTTTTTGATGTTTGGATGATTTGGATTTCTGATTTTAACAAGAAATGGAAGTGAAAAAACCAAAATGTCATTGTTTAAGTCCAAAAAGGTGATTTCCCATGAGAGGTAACGGACCTCTAAAAATGTGTAACTCCATCTTTATTATTATTTTGTTCTCTTAAAAGCTCTTTAATTCAGGAGCCGGCAGTAGCCCGCTCCCGCTTTTTTTCTACATTTCCCTTGAAGCGTTTGGTGACTGGAGCAAGAAAACTAGTTTCAGAGAAAATTCCAGGGTTTCCATTTTCCTGGAAATAAACAAGGGAGCGAACGAAGAACCAGTGTGAAAGAAAATGATGCAATTACCAGAGAAAGGGAATGATGGGAAGCTTCGTGTGAAGTTACAGCATGTACTGTACTTTGTCCAGCACCATTGCTCCTTAGGTGAATGAGCTGTCACCATAGTTTGGTGTTCCGTGGTCTGTTTTCCCAGCCTTTAAACAGGTTAGCGTTACTCTTTCATGTGAGTCAAATCTATCACCTGCAGTGTGCCCTGGGGTCCACCCTCGTTTCAACAGCCCCTGTCAGCACTGCGTAAAGAACATATTAAGTGCAGCAAGAGATCGCACAGTAAATAATAAGCACTCTATATGCAAATTTACAGATGCAAAAGTAAGCGGGATATTTTCCCAAATACTGTGGATTTCTATTTAAAACCCCATACAGGTGTGGATCCATTGGTACATCGAAAGTATACAGTTGATAATGTTCACTGCCTACAGGATGTATTCAAGTCTTTGTGAAATTGACACCCCCCTTGAAGAACAATCGGCTTATCTTAAGAGTGTTACCCATCTCTCCCACAGGGTCGAAGCAGGATGAATGTGGCCATATGGAAAGGTCAACATTTATTTTTTGTGAAATTTGTGATGATGTCGTCTGTACATGGTGGGGGTTGGTTTGCTCATAGGTCGGTTTGCACAGACACGTCAGCCGACATGGATATTTACCCAGTTCAGGACTTTAATACGAGATATTAGAGTCCTCCGTTCCTCTGAGAAGGCTTCTCATTTTTTGTTCCCTTTTGCCCCCACCCATCCAACTCTCAAGCTAATCACTCACCGTGTGTGCTCAGAGACACGAACCATGGACCGGTGCACTCGGTCGCTAATAAAATGTCAATTATTTGCCATTCCGTCGATTGCCGCGTGTGGGAACACACAGTGTTTAATTTGTCTGAGGTGTCAATAGCCTCAAAGGCAAGCCAAACACGAGCACTCAATCACACATTCTCTCCTCTCGCCATCTCTCTTCCTCGCTCCGACATAATTGTTTCCTGTCTGACTCACACCAGTCTATTCTCCCTAATGTTCTGCTTTGTTTGTCTTTTACTCTTTTAATCTTTTTTATTTAATCGTTGGTTCGAGGTGTCTTTGTTTGATAATTTTTTTTTCCATTTTTGTTTCCATATTTTTTTCATAATTACAAGATAAAATTCATACATTTAATACACTTGACAAGGTGACTTGACAAGGTGTATCGCAACATTAACTTTTCCACATTGGCATTTTTGGGTTAGAAGTAGGATTTGATTTGTAATGACTTTCAGTGGCAATAATCATGCTTCACTGCATTTATATGTGAAGATGTCAGAATCCCCTTTGCATATCAATTTATGTAAAGTCCGTTAATATGTATTATTGGATATGAATCTTGAACCTTCTGATATACCTTGAAAAGGTATTCTTTTCATACCGCCAAGTGGAGCATTTACCAATTAATTTCTTGCCTCTCTTTCTTTCTCCTAAAGGGCAAATGGGTGGCAACTGACTGAGGGTACCCGATTTCCTCCCCTGCTCTGTCCCCATGGCGTCTATATCGGCGTCTCCATCGGTGACACCAGAGACTTGGGGCAATGTCACCACCCCCCCTCCTTACGCCAGCCTCTCTGAGTCCCTCCTCTTCATCAATGACACCTTCCTCAATGACTCCTTTTTACTGTTCAACTCCAGCAACTCGACAGCCCTCGGGACGAGTTCGGGGTTCGGCATCGCAGGCGTGCTCATTCCCCTCATCTACATCACCGTCTGCATCATCGGCCTTGGCGGGAACACACTGGTCATCCATATCGTCTTACGGTACTCAAAGACAGAGTCGGTCACCAACATCTACATCCTCAACCTGGCCATCGCCGACGAGCTGTTCATGCTGGGCCTTCCCTTCCTGGCCGTGCAGAACGTGCTCCACTCCTGGCCTTTCGGTTCCTTCATGTGCCGCCTGGTGATGACCGTGGATGGGATCAACCAGTTCACCAGCATCTTCTGCCTGACAGTCATGAGCATAGACCGCTACCTGGCCGTGGTACACCCCATCCGCTCCTCAAGGTGGCGCCGGCCCCAGGTGGCCAAAGCAGTCAACGGGACGGTGTGGGCGGTGTCCTTCATGGTGGTCCTGCCTGTGGTCATCTTCGCTGATGTCCTGAAGGAAGGGGGCATCTGCAACATCATCTGGCCTCACCCTGCTGACATCTGGAGGGCAGCCTTCATTATATACACCTCCACCGTTGGGTTCTTCTGCCCCCTTCTGGTCATCTGCCTGTGTTACCTGATGATTGTGGTTAAGATCCGTAGTTCAGGCAAGAAGGTCCACGCCACCTCCACCAAGCGCAGGAAGTCTGAGCGCAAGGTGACCCGGATGGTGGTCATTGTGGTGGCCGTGTTCGTCTTCTGCTGGCTCCCATTCTATGCCCTGAACATAATCAACCAGGTAGTGCCACTACCAGAAGAGCCCCAGGGCCTGTACTACTTTGTTGTCGTCCTCTCCTATGCCAACAGCTGTGCCAATCCCATAGTCTATGGCTTCCTCTCTGACAACTTCAAGCGGGGTTTCCGGAAGGCCCTTTGCCGCTCCTCCAGGAGAGTGGAAAGCCAGGATCCCACCGACCGCCAGCAGCAGGAAGAGTGCAAACGAGTGCTGAAGCCCAGGGACAGTGTCAGGAGGGCCATGAGGGAAGACGAAGAAGAGGAGGAGGAGGACAGGGAGGAGGTGACGGAGATGACCGAGATCTGCAGGATCACGCAGAACGGCAACGGGAGCGGACAGCCAGAGAGCTCCCAGCCCCTATTCATGGAAAGGGGAAAGTTGGCAGGGGCGACCGAGGTGGTCTCCCCAGGCCAGAGGTCTAAAGGTGGGGAGGCCGGCGGAAAAGGACCGGGCTCTGCCATTCCACAGCTTCTTAATGGAGCCAAAAATGGTAATGTCAAGCCACTGCCGGAGGAGCCTGTGGAGAAGAACACCCTGCTGGAAATCAGCTATCTGTAATATAAAGGAACTGTATTTCACCGCCTTTTCCATGTCACTCGAAGTGGAATCACAGTATTATTTTTCAGTTATCTCAAACCCATCCAGGCATTCCTGTACAAACTAGTTCCACAGCGGTACAGCTTTATACAGAGGTTTTCAGACTCATCCCTCAGCTTATCAATTGAAATTACACTCTTCTGTCTGTACAGTATCGTTGTTGATCTTTAAATCTGAAATTGGTCAGATATGTAAAAAGAGTTTTGCCTTAAAGCTTGAAAACAGAGTTTTGGTCCAGTGAATTTCAATTGTTTGTCTAATCTTATGTATGTGCTCGAGGTGGAGCGTTGGGGGTAAGGAGTTATGCAGATATTGAGAGCACTTATTGTCATTACAAACACTTTAAAATGAAAAAGACAAGCAGCTCATGTTTAAAGGAAATCTCAGAAACTGCTTTGTTTTTGCCAGAAATTCTAAATATACTGTATCAAAATGGTAAAACTGTGTACATATGTTTGTTTAAAAAATGGGGCCTGGAAAAATTCTGTATTCATATGTACCATCATTAAACTTGGTGTAAGTCCCGTTTTAATATGGTAATCAATTTATTATTTAGGTTATCCCATGTGAAAATGAACTGTAGTCTTTCTAAAGGAAATTATAAGAGATTGCAATAAAAATATCTAATTAAAACTTTAAAAATCCTAAAAAAAAAACTATAGGATTCCTATTTAATTGCTGCAGTAAATTCATAGCTACTTCTAAAGTCACTGCCCCATAATACATCATGGTAAAACATGAAAAAGTCCCCGAAGATTCCTTTTAAATTCCCTTGATGAATTTGGACATTCTACAAAATCACAGCAAAAATATTACTGCAGAACATTAAACAATACAATACTATACCAGATTGTACTACTGACTGGTTCCTGATTGGCGATACGATATTTAACTTACAATATTAGACGTGCCGAAGTATCAGTCCTGCTTTGGAAAGGGTAAGATGCATGCTTAAGATATGATACTTAAGATAGTAAGCAAATAAGAAAGCCCTTCTCTTCACAATTCAAAGTGCCATGGCAACCACATTAAAAGACAATCCCATTGGCCAGAACACGCCAGAAATATACAAAAAATCAGACTCAGTGCACATTTGCAGACACAGCAGAGTGAAAACATAAAACATGTGTTTCACTGTAAAACAGCAGACATAAAGAGTAGCAAAGAATCATGGGGTATGAAATGTGATGTTCCTCACATGAGAAAGCAACAAAACATCAAATATGGCATAACACCTTTGAACAAGCGGTGCCAAGTAAAATCACAACAGTGTATACTTTATGCATAACTGTATCATCTCTGACTCCAGGAGGACTGCGATGATACACATGGCTGGCATGCAGTTTCAGCTAATCAGCATCCAGGACCAGAACTCACTGTACTTACTGTCAATTTAAAATATTATAGAGCATGACGAGCTTCAGAAGTCATATAAGTTATACAATAGTTTCATATGGAAACATGATGGTTCATTTTCAAAAGGGGTAACAGCTTTTCTGGACTTTTTAGCAATTATCAATTGTTGCCAATACCTGTAAGATGATTCACTGTACAGTTTTCATGAGTTTATGAATTTGGGGGTGGGGGCAAAAGTAAAGTGGATGTATAGATTGGTAAAAGTAGAATCCACCCCCCCTCCCCCAATAAAAGAGTAGCTCACAGCTCAGGTAATTGCATGTGTCCTCTGCTATCTACAAACCTGTGTGGCTTCACTCCAGAGAAAACATTGGCAACGAGGAAGATTGTGCTTTTCATGTTCTCAGCTTTCAGCTGAATATCAATTACCCACTGGTTTTTATATAGCAAAAATATTCATAGATTGGCTGGGATATTGGCTGAAAAATATGTGTGGGCAGAAACCAGTTTCCAGGAACTAAGCCAAGCAGGCAGATATAACAAAGGCACACTCTTTAGGGTGAAACCAAGTGTGTCCCACGTGACTCAGTTTTGCCCAGATCCTGGGTGCAAAATACAATCCTTTTTTTAAACTGTGTCATTTCAAAGTAGCCTGCTTTAAGTTCTCATAGAATACAAGTACTGTTTATTCAGTTCATATCATGGTGATGCCTGGCCTCCAATCAAAGTTAACGAAGCTGTCCCGATTACATTTCAGAAGACACATGAGCGTGTTGCTTCACTGCAGGTTTCAAAGCGCAGCTCAAGCCAGATGCTCCAAAGGGGATTCGGTTAGCCTTCTACCAGACCACAGGTCCCAGTCAAGGGAATTAATAGCAATTTTTTTCTGCTTCTCAAGGGGGTGGCAACTTCTATAACAGACAGTCATATGTTTACCGATGTAACTGAACCATCTAGTGCTGTCCATCAGTTCAGTGTGACCTGAATAACAGGTCTTTGCCTCCTCAATTAGAACTGTTTTCGGTGACTGGATGTTACGACTTAAAGGTCAATCCTCCGGCAGCAAGATGGCAGTATAGACTCTTCATGAAGACAGTTAACAGTATCCATTGAAGTACCTGAATAATCTCAATAAGCGATGTAATTATGAGTAATTACACATAAATGTGTATATTATTACAAACTGAGATAACTGCATATTGATCCACTCATCATGACTATTACATATAAATTTAATGGTCCGTCTCCTGTTTATTTGTCATGTATACATTTGTCTTACACCTTTAAAGCTAAACAAATATTGAAAACAAAAGGTAGCCAGTACAATCAAGCTAAAATAGGGGTGATTTGTGGTCTCCCATTTATCCTCATTAACAGCCAGGCAGCTGAACTTCGAACCAACCTAAGCCAGACCACAGCTTGTCAGCCTAAATTAGTACATAGAGTATCATAGTAGTTTAAATGTGATGATACAAAGGCACGTCTTTTTCTCATCTGATCTCTTTGAGCTTCTCAGATTGATCTCATTTTCGGATATATTTCATAATTGCCTGCACTGACTATGTGTGGATCAGGACTGAGATTTTGATAAAAAATCACTCAAAGATTTCTTAAAACAGATTTTACATGAGAGGCAAGTGAGCCCAGATTCGACTTAATTTGATCATCCATGCCTTGAACCAAGAATCAAAACTGCTTTTTATCTGGGTTAACTTGGAAAAAGTTTTCAGACATCCGGCTTTGAACATCAATCATATAGTTATGCAACAGCAAATTTGTTTAATTCATTAGATATGACTGACAGATATCATAAATGTTAAGGGATACGTTATGATTACAAATAAATTAGCCAAGGGTATACAGAATACAGAAGGAGAAGGAAATTGGTGCAAGGATAGATCTCTGAGGGTATAAAAAGTTTTATGGATCATTCATGGAGACTGAAAATCTTATATTTGACAAGTATGAAAAAGATTTTTCAGTCCCTGAGAAGTCAACCAAATTTTCAAGCCTGTCAATGAAATAGGATGATGAATTATGTCAAATGTCACATTTAGATCTAACTACATCTTTGATGGATGAAATATGTGCAAATCTACTCCACACTCTGCATTCCAGAACTTCCTGTTAGAATTCAACAATCTTATCAATTGAATTGTGATAAGAGTAATTGGAGAGGCCATGGAAGGTGTTCACTTCATTCTGGTGCTCATGAATCCACTCGTAAGTCTGTTTTGCTGTGTTAATGAGAGCGTTATCTTGGAATAGCGGAACTTGTTGAATAATGTTTGCGACATCAGGTGCTCCTAGTATACAATAGTGTTGTTTTCTGTAGCCACACATCCACCATACAGAGTTTTAATCTGACTCATCTCCCACAAGATGACTGCCCGTACCGTAAAGGATCCAACATCTTTCAGCTCTACACATTCAACATCAAGTCTAACTGTTGGAATCCAACCTTCAAATTAGAAAATTTTGGAAAAACTGTCAGGAAAAACTCATCAGAACACCTAGATTACACCAGTTTGTGCACTGTTGCATACCGGCAATATATGTCGTTTCTGAGAGCAGATCTATCATAAACCTCTGCATTGTGAAGCTCTAGACTCTTTTCTTAAGACCAGGCTGCAGAGGTGTGAACTCAGTTCCATGTTCTTTCTGAAGTAATTATTTTGTTGTTTTGGAATATCTAGTTAATTGTCTCTGCACCTGATAGTGAGCTTCAATTTGTGACCACTCTTTCTTTTTCGTAATTCAGTGTTTCCTTGTCAGACATGTTGTCATGATCTTCTGTGATCAATATGCAGTTATTTTTTGACTTTTAACAGTATTCACCATATTGTTTACCAGTAATGTAATATGTAGCAAAGACAAAAATTAGAAATGGACTAAGCAGGTGTTTTTTGGTGGACTAACATGAATGTTAAAATGCCACTTTTTCTGCAGAAGTATCTGTTTGTACAGTGCACCAAGCTACACATGAGAACAGCTGTCAATGCAATCATTTTCTGGTCAGTTAAAGGTTGTTGGATTGCTCCAGAAACGTTATCATTAGTCTCTCGTATCTAATTACATTTACATTGCATTACACTAATTACCTCTGCAAATTACCTTGTTATGTTTGTCTTATAGGGACAAGTTTTTTAAATGAAATGCAGAATGCAGACCATGTTGAAACCTCAGGGCAGAGTTTTTGTGAAAGTGAGCATGTCACTCATGTTTCAGTACTGAACGAGAACGTGGATGAGTGGTTAGGAAGCTAGCCATGTAACGTTAGAATCTAATGTCTGAATCCCATAGTGTATTTAGCACAATGCTATATTGTATGTATTTGATACTTTACTGATAAGGCAGTGTACATGCAGTTTAGATATTATCTACATATTTATGAATGGAACTTCAGGTGTGAGGGCTGAATGGGGACTGTATCCATTGGCTCAGTGCAACCCATGAGTTCATCAGGTAGCCTTATACATTGAAGTATGTATTCGGATTATAAAGGTTATAAGGCTTGGCAGTAGTATCACGTTACATTCATTCAGATGTCAGCCAAAAATAGGAAGGAAATTATTGGCTTTCCTGTGCAGCAGTTAGAGGTGGAGGAGATTGATGGGTTGAAGAACTGATACCTGTCTCACAACATGCATCTTGAAGAACTACAATTACCATGTTCCTTTTTTGACAAAAAAATCCATCTCCTAGGCCTGATTACCCATAGCTTGCAAGTGCCTGTAATTCACGGTTCACATTTCCCACAAACCCGTCACCCAAAGGGCACCCCTGGTCTGCTGTAATGAAGCGTTACAGTTAGAAGTGAATTGTCTTGAATGAGGGTGTACAGTAACGCTAACAAAAGGCAACACAAATCAATCGGATCCATGCTAGCCCCCACTGAACATGAAACCCCCCTACGGACAAACACCCGCGGCGGTGTGAAAACAAGATTAAAAGCAACATATCATTTCCCCCCCTCTCCCCGCTTTGTTTGCAGTTGTCTCAAAGGACCAGAGGCTCACGAGGCACTTATAGTAAATGGTTCATCGCATGGAGTCATATGAGACCGACTTCTCTGTAAACACTATCGACTCCCTGCATTCTCCTCTTTCTCTGGCGTTTATTTTTGGCGGTATGTGTAATCTGCCCACGGGACAGCCCCTTCCCCTCCCCCGCCTTCCCAGGGAGTGCCCGCTGGTGATGATGCGGGAGACGCCATGGAGGTCAAATGAACAGGAGGCTGGAAGGAGTACAAGTCCGCCACAGTCGCGGTGCGTCGCTAGGGGCCAGACGCCCACGTTCCCACACGATGTAGATCACAGAAGGGAACGAGGAACAACGGCGGAAAGCTTCTGGAAAGACCTCATTGTTATTCTCCTGGTTGGCGGGGAGTCCTGTTAAATGCCATTCGAAAATTCCCGAATCCATCAAGACGAGCTGCTCACTCAAAGACATGAGGCCGTGCAGCCCCATTCTTATGAGTGCTCAGTGAGTTTTGCTTTCCTTACTGATAATTTAGTTGATAAATGAATCAAATAAGAAACTCTAGTACATTCTCTTCTTGAAGAGAAGTATCCAACTACACTGCTACTGAACTCTAGACAAGGGCTGAATATTACAACATTGTCTTCATCAAGGTTGCCAGCCATTCCTTGCATAAACGCATTAATTGGGATTCTAGTAACAATTCTGTAAGCAACAAGGTATTTCTATTTACAAGGTTATGTACACAAAAGGCAACAGATGTCAACTATTAAATGTTATTTTGACATTCAAGGTGTTAGCATGAAGTGTTTCAGCTACCATCCAGTTTCATAGTTTTTCCAGATCATCAGCGTTGTGTGGATGCATTTGTATCCAGAAAATAACATTTTTGAAAGGCGTTGGCAGCAGAAGTGGCTTAAAAATGTATAGGATCAAACTGATCACGAGTATCTAACAACAACACATTTTATAGACTGCCATTTGTTTTTCTAACCCACTACATGAAGGAATCATTTCATTGGTAGTACTGATCAGAGGATCATTAATTATGGGAGATGTAGTATTTGTGAATTCTGTGTTAGGTAATCCAACTGTCAATCACTCAGGAATCAATAAGGACTTTACTCCTCATGGAGAACACTAAATCTAAACTGAACCACGAATACTTAAATGTAACTCATGGTAACTCTACTTATTATGTATTTCACCAAGATCAACTCCCCCATCACTAATCCAAAACATTTCCAAGGAAATCTTTTAAGGAAGTCCAAAAGGAAAATTGAAATATTAGAACTTTATTTATATGTTTGCCATTGAAAGCACCAAATTCAGAAAAGTTCACCGGCTGCACCCGGAGCTTTTGATAATGTGATTAAAAGTGAGCTGCTGGCAGAGTTTGCACGTCATCTGTTCAGGCTTTCACTGTAAAGATTTCATCCTCCCCCCATGTGAGTCAATGTTTGCTCAGGCAGACGCCAAGTCCGGGACTGATATGTGTGGGGAGAAGAAAAGAAGAGCAAATAAACCTAATCACATTGTGAAACACATATTTTCTTCAGCCTCATCCTTTGTCGATACTGATATCTAACAACAACAAGGGCTGGATTTGGTGATTGACAGCCCACAGTAAGTTACCGCTACAGGCACACCAGCAAGGACAGTAATTGTGACAACTGCAGGCAAACTATGCATACAGAGGAAAATGACAATCTCTGTATTGATCAAGAGATAGGCAAGGAGACAGTTCAGTACAATACAACAGCAGCAACAACAACAACAACAACAACGGTGGGAACACAAGCATGTTACAAAATGTTCTCATGAGCCAAGCCCCCCCGTTCTATGAAGTCAAGAGGCACACTGTCGTTAATTCACCCCTAGGTGGGCATGCGCGGCTCTTTCCCTGATTGGATCGGGAGGATGGCAGATACTGCGCCGCTGCTTACGAGACCGCCTCCAGATTCAATCAGGCAGTGAGGTGCTGCCTCCATAGGTGGCAAGGGCACAAGCTTTGATCAACATCATCATTTGCATTCTACGACCAATTGTTCTTCTGCATAATGAAAATTACACTCTCACAGAATTTAGAGCAGTTCTATGAGGATTACTTGTGTTGTTCCAATTCATTTTTTAAATCTTAACTTTACATATGACATCAATATAATGTTTCAATATTAGACTAATTATGCAAGACTCTTAGGATCTCTGTCGTAATATGCATAGATTTTCCCTTTGTCTATATACAGTGTAATTATTTTAGAATTAAGGTCATTTGACATGACGTGGGACCAAATTAAACTGATCCATCTGCCAGGGTGACAGAAAGCTGAATCAAAAGAGACAAAGTATATCCCTGGGACATTTCTGAAGAAACTGAGCACCAGAATAAGATAGGGAACCATTTTAATGAGCAAGCAGCATTTACAGTAATTAGAAGCACTCATAAATTTACCATGAACCCTCTCACCTGTCGGAGATGCTTTCTAATGATTCTGTCAAGCAACTTATTACAGAAGTTATGAATACATATCTCAAAATATGTATGTATGTATGGCTCCATATTCCACATCAAAGGAATATCAATCCCTTTTTAATATTCTATCCTATAATCTCAATTCTGGTGTCGCTTTTCACGTTGAACTACAGCAGAAGGACATTGACATTTAAGTACACATTTCCTAGAATATTTTTTGAATGATTTCGTAAAATATATTTTTATTCTGTTGGAGGATAAGAACTTTCAGTCCATCTTGAATGGCTTGAAACATTTTGTAGAATTCAAACCCTACAAGTGGAATCACAAGCAAATTAATGCGGCCACACGAACAGTGAATCTTTGAGGTCACTGCGTGACGTTGAGTCAGTTATGTGGAGTTAGCTACAACAGTCAAAGAATCTTTATCTATTTAAGTTATATAAGTTGCGTTTTCCATGAAAAAAAACTGCTGATTCTATTAGATGAAGTGGAGTGAGGGTTTCCTTTAAGCCCAGCAAGAGCTGACAGACTGTTATTGTCAATAGGGTGAGCGGAGGACTGTTTTGTTTCTTTATTTGTTTCTGAAATTGATGTCGATAATAACCGGGACTGTCAGGGAGCAATGAGGCAGGCATCGATCGGCATCTAACAAGAGAGCGCGTGAGAAACTTCCCATAAGAGACTGGAAAGTTGAGAATAGTGAGGTGGAAATGTTTTCGTAAGGAATTGATATTTTTTTCTAACCACACAAACAGCAACCCAAGTGCCCTCGAAAATGTTGCAGTAACCTGGCATGAGTTCAGCTGTCTGATTAGAGTAAAATGGAGGACAGAGGGAACATTATCAAAATTGTTTAGGTCTGTAAAGGTTTAATACCACAATGTGTGCTGTAGTATACTTACATTCTACGACTAAATGTGTCCATATCCCTGACTGGGGCCTCCTTCACATTCTCTTTGAGTCAAGGTCAAAGATGACGCTACTTCATATAATGCTCAAACTGAGGGTTTGGGAGGTTAGCTTAAGATAGGGCAGACTATCCTATTCAATATCACTACAAACCTGACAATAAATGAATGTCAGAAATGGTTTTTAATGGATCCTCTCTGAGAAGCAAGTAGCTTCTTGTGCTCTTTGCCCTGATGTTCTAGCTAGTTCAAGTAGCCTGTTTCCTTTGCCATTTATTTGTAAGTGAATACTCTACCAAGAGTTTTTTTTCTGAAATAGAAAAAAATACTGCTGTTTCTGTACATTTTTAAAGACTTTGGCATAGCAAAACATAAAGAGTAGACTAATTATTATTATTATTGGGATACATTTATTAATATTAATGAATATTATTATAAAGTCTTCAAAGCACAGAAAGTAGAAAGTTTTGGGGTAGCATGAATTACTTAAGTGCTATTAAGACCATATTTAGGTGGCTTGGGATCCTTATGCTGTCATATTTTTTTTGTCCAATAGAATATGTACAATATGTCAACGTTTTATTCATAGTTTCAGTCATTTTGTCATTTACCAACAAAGGCAGCTTCGATATGACTGAGCCAGGGAGAGGAGAAATGGTGAGGTTCTTCTACTTAGCCATGAGGCTAAACACACAGACCAGGTTAGGCAAAGAGTATAGGGACCCTAATGCTTCTCTGGCACCACTGGTGTATTACCAGTGTCAGCTATACACTAGGGGGAGGTCTGGTAACTGTCATATCTTTTCATGGAGCACAGTGTCTTTGGTGGTGCCATTGACTTTCGATAACCCTGGACAGACTGGCAGGGCGTAAATAGACATGAGGAACTCCCTTCAGACAGCCAACAGGCACCTTGGCCAGAGGGTTTGCCTTTTTGCCCTGTGGGGATGGCACCAGCTGTTGGACAAGCTATATCCTGATTTCGGGTGGAAAATCAGGATCGTAGATTAGAGAAACTGGGGTAAGTACAGCCAATCAATGCATCTGTACATACAAAGTTTCAGCACTGTGTTCACCATGTACCCTTTTGGTTAAATAAGCCATCAGTGACACCTGCCTGCCTTTTTACACCTACCGTATACATTTCAAACTTAAATTCTTATCTCTACATAAGCGCCATAGAGAGGACGAAGTCTACCAAAGGCCTATCGCAATAGTCAATACAGCACTTAGACTGATGTGAAAGGATGTCATTTAGGGCTCAGTGTTCCGGAACCTTCCTCAAGCCATCGGGCGCGCATTGCGTCTTTCACCCGTACCATGAGATGAAGAGGCAAACAAGGAGCTGGAAACGCAGGTGCGTTCGACCGGCGCCCAGCCCGTCACAGATACGCTGCCTAATGGAGACCTCCTAATACACAGCAGCTGTCAGTAATTTCATTCCCAAATATTGGAACGTTTCCAGTCTCTCGATTAGCATCAGCGTGCGAGTGCAAATGTGAAGTCAGGAGCACAGGGAGGAGAAACAAGGCGGTGAATTGCACCTTTTGAAAGCATTGGGGAAAAAAAACTGTTGGTCGTATTGACAGCCCTAACCATTAACCATAATCTTCATCTGTTGTGTACGCATTAAAAATCCTAATGCATTATATGGATAGGAATATCATAAAAACATCCACTTGACAATGAAGTGACTTTTTACATATAGATACTGTAGCTGGTTTATCTTGCTGGTATATTACATACATCTTTATGTCGGGTAATTTAAAGATTGGTTAATCAAATTCCATGCACCTGTTGCTATGACAGTAAAATAACACCTTATTCATAGACCTGACATATTTCTGTAAAAGATTATGCTTGGTGACAACGTACTGGGAGGACACAACTTACGGGAGTCGTTCAAAGGGTACCAGCTGGGAGTGAAGGTTGGGGGTCCCTGTGCCTTTATAATTGGGTAGCTGAGAGATGAATTTTTGAAACAGTGTGATGGACATGCTGTTCCCATCAAGATGCTAATAAACTTGGCATTGGGATTGTGAAAGTTGTTGTGAGTCTCTGTGTCTGTGTTGCTGTCGCAGGTCGGAGCCCTACAGCAGTGTTCAATAATACGGGTAAACATTTTGCAATTCTTCAGAACTGTGATCAGTTTTCCACAATGCTCCAAAATCTTCATCAACACATCACAGCACTTATTTAACATCGTCAGCCACTACTTAAAAATTTGTCTTGTCTAGTCCTTCCTAAATGTATTTGCTATTTCGTATGCAATTAAAAGCACAATCAAACCTAATTACTTGAGAGCTCAGTAGGAACAGAAACATGGGTTGAGAAAAATTGATTTACAGGCCTGAATATCCTGAGTAGCAAGTTAGTCATCAGTCACTTAACAAGACACTGACGAGCAGAAATCACTCAATGGGGCCGCTAATATAATGTGCAGTTAATTTGACATCTGCTTCACTGTTTAAAAACTTTAAAAACTTCATTGTCTTACATTGGTTTAGTTCTAAAAACCGGAGTTCATACTTGTAGTACGAAATTCACAATTTGATATGTGATATTACCAACAGACTGCACCATTTACAAAAATATAACAGTCATGTCTTAAAAATAATACTGAACTAAATCAGGGTGAAAATTGTTCAAAAAGTAAATTTTCAGCGTAAATCCGTAAAAATAGAAAATAATTAGTCTTCAGTGTGTGTGTGTGTGTGTGTATAGATTTTTGTGAGAATGTCATTAAAAGGACCAGGAATCAGCGGGCTCCATCTTAAGGCAGAGTTCTAGACAGGCATACTGTCTTCGGTCCTTGGAAAACAGACCTGCTTTTATGAATGGCGAAACGTTTCTTAACATGCAAGAGGTGCGATGGTGTATTGGCAAAGAAACTTTCACAATGGGCGAGTTTACACAGAATTTCATCGACCGCGGTGGAAGGAAAGCCAGCGGGTACCTTGGGGATGGTAGGACTGTACCTCCTGTGTGAAGAGGGATCTGGAGTGGCTGCTTTGATCCGTAGGCCCCCTGGCTCCTGGCACCTGCTGTACTCCGTTTCCTGTTCTCGTAAGAGCCTCTTCGAGAGTCTCTCCCCTCCTCTATCTCCAGGGCCCTTGCTTTCAACGCATCCCGCTTTGTTCTCTTGGCTCTCTCTCCTCGGAATGCACAGACTATGCCTTACACAGCAGGCAGCGTTTCATTTCATCAGATACATCGTTTGTCTGCATATTTTATTTGGTTTCATTTAATGTTTGCTGCAACCTTTATTACTGTTTGGAAAATTGCACAGCTCTGTGCTTTCGCAAGCATTGAATGCGTGAGACACCACCAAAGACTTTGGGGGAAAATAATGAAAACGGGGATGAAAGGCCTGTAAATCTGTGTCGGTTTAGAAACCTTGCGCGACAACAGAACCACCACACCTTCAGATCTTAAAAATAGAAAATACTGTATCTGAAAAATTCTGAGAACAGAGAATGTATAAATGACATCAAAGAAGGTTTTTGTCACCAGGTTCCAAAATATGTTGTACATCTCTGAACCAATTTACATTGCATCTGATTCTGAGAGGCACAAAAAAAGGAATGCTCTAACCATTGAGGAGTTCTACATATCACAGTCCAGCTTTTTAATTAATTTATGCTTTCAGGGGTCAGCATGCACTCCTAGAAAAAAAAAGGTGCCTTATGGTTTCTTTGTTTGTCCCCCTAAGTGAACCCTTAAAGGGCCTTCTTAGATACTGTCCTCCTAAAGGTTCCAAGGGGACCCTTATTTTAAGGTTCTACAAAGATTCCTTTGAGATATCAACCTCTCAGGAGAATATTTAGGGTTCCCCAGGAGGACAAAATGAAGAACCCTTATTGGTGGTAGATGGAACCTTTTGTTCTGAGAGAAAACTCTTCAATTAGGCCTAGATTGGGCTTACAGTCTTGCTTAACTGTCTGGGAAGTTGTGACCTGTCTGACAGGCGTCTCTCATTATTCAACCCTATTCAACCATAATGTGTCTTA
Source organism: Albula goreensis (assembly GCA_022829145.1). NCBI lineage: Eukaryota > Metazoa > Chordata > Actinopteri > Albuliformes > Albulidae > Albula > Albula goreensis. Next base: position 17,898,416 of record CM040762.1, read on the forward strand.
GAATGTATGTTTAAATCACAGTTCTGTCCTTAGAAAACAACAGAAACAGTTTGCATCCCAGCAGTTAGCAGGCTTATCTCTCTGAACTGCATTGCTTTCACCAGGCTTATAATGGAACAGTATAAGCCTGGAGCATGATGCTTAACAAGGTTAGACTTCCATCCCACAACAAGCCCATGGTTCTTACACTTGCTGAAACTGAGATAAGAGAGGCAATACAGAGAACACGTGGTGCTATATGTAATTCTGAAGATGTCATTTTTTGTAGTAACTCTGTTATTTTGCAGGTCACATTGACCTGTTTAAAAGTTTACAAATACTAGAAAAATAAAGCATTTTTTAAACATGGAGCCCCTGCTGCCTTAATATGATTCACTTCAAATGGTAAAACATTAATGCAATGCACTTGCAACTTCCCCCCTTCCCCACAATTTCCATTAAATAGGTACTGCTTGGGTAAACTTAACCCAGCAGTGAGAATGGAAGAGGATCAAAAGTGTTGAATCTAAATGAAACAGATTCTTTTCTCTGCCTACTCCCTCCCACCTTTCTTCATCAAAAACACACACGTGCTCACACACACATATTTGTGGGGGGACAGACATGAATACCCCTACGTAGGGCTCATTTTATTTCCAGCAGGGAAAACTCCATCCACACTCAACAGGGGACGGGTAGAAATGATAAAATTGTTCTGCACAGGGGTTCTACAGACTCTACAGTCTACAGCAACATCTGCTCACTCAAAGCTGTGAGAAAAAAGAGCAATATCAGTATGGAGACAGAAGCCCAGGTGGCTCGGAAACACGTCCTTGATCATAGCACTGAGGTCCTGATGAGGATAGCGAAATATCATTCATTACATAAATGATCTAATCATTCATTAGAGAACCATGATCTTTGAGGGGTGAAAAACCCCATTACATTCAATACTACATTGCTAGAGAAAGTTTACAGGGAGAATCTTTGTTTTTAACTACTTTAGTGTGATTAAACATTACACCATGTTGACCCAGGACATTTTTGCTGTTCATGACAGGTGAACATGACAAGAGGGTCATGGGATAAGAGAACAAGCGGGTCTCCACTAACAAGAGGGATATGTACACAGCAGACAAAAATGCAAAAAAGACAAAATGCATACCCACACACACACACACACACACACACACACACACACAACTTTAACTCTACTTGTTGAGGTATGGTTGCCTGTGAGGGAATGAATCATGTTGCTAAGAGACCAACCGCGGGGAAGAAAGAGAGAAGAGGATTTTTCTATAACGTTATTAGATAGAGTGAAAGGCAGGTGAGTGGGTGGCTGGAGCTGAATGAGAAGAGACAGAGTGAGAGATACACAGCAAAAGAAAGAGACATAGAACGGGCAGGGTATGTTAAAATCAATGTGAAGGCCATGCAGTCTGTCGCTTTTGAAAGACTACTCACTTCAGTTGACGTGAATACGCACTAGTGTTCAACCACAGTTCTGAACTGTAAAGCCACTGATGGCAAAATCAAAAAAAAAAAAACCATGAAGACAGATTACCATATGCAACTATCAGATTTACACATTATATCAAAGTCTAGATTTTGTAAAAGAGTTTCCATTCATAAATACTCATTTGGAAATATATTTATGTTTTATGCAGGAATATATTGTTGTTGTTATTATATTAGCATCCTGTGTAGTACAGCAAGGCGTGAAATTCTCTGAGAAGGCCTGCAGGTAGAAAAGGGGAATCTCTCATTACGTTTGTCCTGTGATGTCAGTTGACCTTTTGCAGGCAGCTTCACTGCTGGGCGCTCAATATTTCTTAATCAAGGAAAACACCACAATAGTGATGAGTTTTAAATTGAATTTTCCCCGTTATCAGGTGCAGGTTTTGTCGATCTCATAAATCACCGCGAGAGTTGTAATTTGCCCTTTGCTTCTTGTTATGGTTGTCTCTCGTCTCGTCGAAAAGTTACATTGTTCAGATTATCATTTCGCTTCACCTTAAAATACACCCGCGAACATTATATTTAAAGATTTTAAAGACCAGGGAAAAGCTTGGTTAGACAAAGCAAATGTTATTTTTAACCTGACATTGTTTGTCGTGTGCTCGACTATGTTCGATTAAATCCTTTCTGAGGAACTAATTCAAATTCTTGTACCAATAATGACGTTGTCGATGCAACTGCTCTGAACTCTGACTCAAAATAAATTAACTTAAACAGACTGAATCGCGCTCTTTAAGGAAATGTTTTTAACAGCTTTGATTGACTGTCCTAATATTCTATCCTCTTACATAATGGTTTAAAATCAGATTCTATCAACATTACTAATTACCACTGGTGAAAGAGGTGTGATATTCTCCAGATCTGAGATATGGTAATTCCTGGATTTAAATTATACACCATTTTATGCATGCTTTTTAGTGACTACGTTTCACCATGTAGACAAATTATTCATTTCAAGTTGGGGACTGTCACATTTAAATTAGCACATTATTTATGTATGTGTGTATATGCATTTATGTATTTAGCATATTTAAAACAAAGTAGTTGAAGTAATACAGAGAGAGGTGTATCATTTTGTTTTCTGAATTTGATCACAGGTCAAAAATGTCTCATTGTAAAGTTTCCTTGGCAAGTGTATGTGTCAGTTAACATTATATCATTATATTATATCATGATTAATAATTGTCTTTATCTGAACGGATTGTGTTTTACAAAGTAACACATACAAATGTACAGGTAAAATAGGGTTTTTTCTCTATCAATTTTGCTGTTAACTTTGACGGTCATTGATAAAACAACTGGAAGTAGATATGAAGTTTGACGTTTGCTAAACCCCATGGTTAGTTAAGGGGAGAGAACAGACAGCTGGTCTATCTACAAATAACCAATGCAATTTTCATGGCTAAATCTTTTATTTTTGTTTGAGGGATTCATTTTCTTATTGTGAGCCACAATTTTCTACCATTAACCTGCAGAAACAACAGAACAATTTACTGAGGAAATTGCACACCAAAACTGTTATTTTTGCATCACATATCTTTCCATAAATAAATCACTGCAGGTGCATCCATGTATTTCCCTAAAACCCATTAAAAAATATTGTGGCAAACAAATCCAAAAGGATAAAAAACACACACACACACACACACACAAAATGCACCTGTTCATATTCATACCTGCAACTGACACAATGCTGTGGATTTTCTTTTATTCATGAATAAAATGTAAGGACAGTACATGCATTGCAGGAAAAAGGGACACTGCAAGTGCCACGGGCCAGGTACAGGGTTGTGCTGCTTCCATATCTGTGTTGGTAATGGTGGGGACTTTAAATGTTTTCTTGAGTAATTCTATTTCTGAGTGGGTAAACAGACTGAAAGGATGCTTCTGCCTCTTCAGATGCAAGCTGCTGGTGCTTGAAGAGCACACGTGGCAGAAACCTAAGAGACAGCACCCTTGAGGACTCTCACTGCTCTGAGACACAGCAGGCCACAGGTAACTCCTCTCTGACTGAAGTAATTATACCAGCATCACAGGAACTCTTTCAGGCTTCTAGGAAGTACTCTCTCCCAGCTGAGCACAAAGAGCCAAAATTGCACATCCACAAGGGCTACATTCAGTGAAATACTGAAATTAAACTGAAATGCCATTCAGAAATGCCCATGATGCCCATAGCATGCCGTGTAGGCGTTTTTGCTAGTTAAATGCGTTTTAGCTCCTTTCTTATTTTAACAAATTCAAATGGAATTGACCCCCAACTCTGGCAATCACTGGAAATGAGGCACTTCAGTCACTACCCACTGCAGGGCCTCCGCAGGCTCACCTGCTCATTGTACGATGAAAAGAGACAAAATCACACCAGGGATATGTCTCCCCCTAGTGTTCATCCTGAATTTAAAAAAGGATATGCCCAATGAAAAACAAATCACTCACACAGCAGAAGTGGGGTGAGAACATTAATAACAGTATATATATATATATATATATATATATATATGATATATATATATATATATATATATATATATATATATATATATATGATATGACTTACATATATACTATATATATGTATAAGTCATATCAAAAGAGCAGGCACTCTGTGATCAACAGCTCATGAGACCATTTCATTCCATATGTTTTATTGGCTCCAGCACTACAATCAGAACCAAAAGCATTAGTACCTCAAAGGCCCCTGTGGCTGTTTTTACTATAACTGAAATAAGAAAGAATAAGAACACTCACTGTGCAAAAGGATACAGAATCTTTAAAGGTCCTTAGATATGAAGCTTTGATGGGGTGAGGAGGCTCTAGTGAGGCTGCGGTGCTTGTAACTGACCACTAAGGGCAGTACATGTACGATTATTCTGGCACAACCTCTCCCAGCCACTTCAGGTAGGGAGGGTTTCCCTGGTCAATGGGCAGACTGATGACTTCGGCCACTTCATAGGGATGGTTTGACCTGGGTTACAAAACAAATACATTCCATACCCTTCCTCACATGGGAATAGAATTGTTTCCTCACACACAAGATATGAGCATATTTCATGGGAAATTATATTTTACATATTATAAAAACCTAGATTGTTCAGAGGTGGTAAATGGTTGGGTGCTCATCTACAAAGTATACTATGGTAAGTCTAATTGCTTCATTTTAATGCAAGTAGCCATTTAAACTGCTTTGCATGGTAAAGGTGTGGGCCACTGCTATAAAAATGACATGGTAGGACAGATTTATCACAAAGCTAAATGAGAAAATCAGATTACTGAACTTGTGAATGCACTCACCTGACATATTCTGCCAAGGCAGGCACCTTTGTACTTCTGGTTTTAATCATCTAAAAATTCATTTGAAGGAAAAAAAAAGTCAGTTTTGTCCAAAATGCAATTCATTAGTTGGCAAACCAACCTCCACCAGGACAATGCTTGGCTTGCTAGTTTTGACCATGTTTTAATTTTTTTATATAAAATGCTCAACAACTCAAAATGAACATACAAAAGAGTCTTGATGATGGGTGCCATAACTTTCATATTAAAATAATATGGAAAATAAAAATGGATCAAATTTTACAATTCATATTTATGCTGCTTCATTTGTTTTCTGTTGTTGATGCTGCTTTGTTAGTATGAGACAAATACGTAAACCCCACACCATCTTACCAGTAACACCTCATTGTCTTCCTCAATCTTTCCCTGCCACTCATACCTGTAACACAGTAGAAGAGTCACACTTTACATTTTTCAGCATTTAGAAGAAGCTGTAATCCAGAGTGATGTAAAGTTCTACATGCTAAACATGTATACAGCTCTATATTCACAAAACCAATGTATATTTAGTAGTGCCCAATATGGGAACTTATCCTGTAACCTTGAGGTTACAAGCCCAGATCCGTAACCGTTATATTACACTCCTGTTACCTGTTTCAGCTCTATCTTTTAATGTATCAGTGGTTCAGTCCGATTACTTAGAGCATCGTGGGACACTCACACAGACAAAATCTTGGGTACGATGTTAACGCACGCAGCCAGCTTCTTCTGCACCATACCTCTGTGAAGAAAACAGCATATAATTACTGACCACAGACTTTAAAAAGGGACCGCGATGCAGCCGATGTGTAGTTACACTTTCACATATTTTGCAACTTATGTAAGGTCTAAAGGATTTCAACACATGTAACTGAAAAAAATAAACTGGTACCTGCTCCATAAACCACCATAATATCAATTTATGATATTATTCCAACAGCCATACTTGTAAAGATATGTTCAACTTCAATAAACTGTAACTTCTCAAATGAAGATACTGTATCTTTCACTTCACCTGACTTTTAAGTACACCATAAAAACACTAAAGTTTTTTGTAATAAACAATAAAATAAGACTTGGATTGACTGGTGAGCTTTGAAACTGTGCCATGTTTCTAAAAGACTAGAATTATACATTTATAAAAAACAAATTAAGTTATGTTTACAAAAGCTTACGGAGTAAGAAAGGGAGCTCACACTGATTTTGCAATGGATTTATCTGGGAATCAAATGCGAGCAAACAACAGCTGCTCATTCAAATTATAACAGAAGCAGCCATTTTATTTTGAGAACTGAAAAGCAGCACACATCACAAGCTTAAAATTCACCTTGCCAAATCTTTGGCCACTTGCTCGTTGGGACAGGTGATGAAGGCAGCAGAGTGCGTGCCAGATGTGTAGGTATCTGATGCCATTGTAAATGCTCTAAACCCCACAATCCTCAGCAGTGGGAGTACCAACGCGCTCAGCAGCACGATCTGGCGGCGCCATGGAAACAGAGAGAAGTTCATACTTTCAAACTGGGGAACACTTTACAGTAAATCAAATCTTTGATTAAGGACCCTCTCCTGGACAGCAGGATAAACAAGCTGTGAGCTCATTCAAGGACACAAAACCACTTTATAACAACATTCAATGGGTAGACATCCTGACAATATTAAAGGTTTTGTTATCAAGGGAAATTAATATTATAGCTATCCATCCAGATAATTTGACTGCAGAATGGGGTGTGGGGGGGAGGGGGTAAAAAGTTCCTCCCTTATTTCTGTAAGACACACTCACAGCTGGGTTTAACCAAAAGGTGCATGTTTCTTTTCAGTTAAAGTCTTGTTTTTTCAGTGTCTTTCACAAGTTTATAATGCAGCTGGAGTGGAATATGGTACAGACAAACACATTTCTAGAGAAACGATACTCATGTCTATTTATTCTTATCATATTCTGCATTTCCAGAGATTCTGAATTTGCAAAGGTACACCTTACAAGAAACAAAGGCCGCCCAGGCTGATAAAGCACTCCGACTTGCATCACCTGAATGAAGACATGAGCAAAAACAATTAGTGTATTTAGTAAAACTAGCTATTAAATTTGCAGGTTGAATATTCACGTTATATAGACTGCGCCATGGAGTTATAAGAAACACAATGAACACAATTTACAACGAAGTTAGTTTGCAATATCTATTTCATTTTTTTACCCCTGAGCATGGAAAAAGAATAGGGAGAGCGAAAAAGCGTACTGTTTCCATGACAGCTCTGTATCTTGACAGGGGTCTCCACGGAATGTTTTACAACATGGTGGTGCATTTCTGTCAGCGCATTCATGACTGCAGTGTTTTGCGTTGCCTGAACTGTACAATAAAACCTGTCAATCTAACTGAAACATTGATAAACGCCTTTGAGACTTTCGTGCTCACGTTCCTTTTCAGGTCTTCTCGGATATTCGTTGCTCAATCAGTTCACTTCGCTAATTTCGCATATATTTACAATCTGTCCACTGATATCTATTCCATAATGTTGTTCACTATCATAAAGATAACTGCATGTCTGGCAAATGTGTCATTGCAAAGAACTCGCACAGTTGTTATTTGCATTATAGATGTGTTAGGAGAAAGTCGACTGATAAAGCTAAAACTTACTTTGTTTTTACTTACACACGTTACACAGCACAAGTGAGCCCCGCCTTCGTATGAGCAAGATGGTACAGGATGCTGCTGTTGCCAGGTATTCACACCCCCTGCCGTAAATTAAACTTTCTTCGGCCTGAATGCACAAGCGAACATATTAATATAATGTATGCGCTTTTACTTAATTTATCATCCACTATTCCCATACCAAAAGTCTCCCAAACACACAAACTAATCCTATGGCATTCGACACGTTAACTGTGGTCCGGACCATTTTTGTTAGTCACTCAGAGTCACGGTGTACAACATACTGCAGCCGCTATCAAACCTGGCTAGATAGGTCTGTGTTGCCATGTGCAAAATGTCGTAATGATCAGAAGCCACAGGAAGTGCTTTACGGCAGGTCACAATTTGTCTGGCGTTTCCCCGCAAAAACAGGCACATCACATATTTCAGACTCTGAAAGAAATAAAATACCAATTATTTCCAAGAAGATTGAGGTAACTATACAATATGGTTGTTATCTGTGTACGGAAAGAAAATGTTATACGTCATTGCTGTTTTGCGGAGCTTTGTATATCAAACTTATCAAAGCGTTGTTGCTTGCTTTCCAGCAGTAACTCTGTAAATGAGATATCGCTAACTACCTCGCTACTACAGAAAGTTTTACGGCTGCAAACAAGTTTGACAAAGTCAGTCCTTCAGACTTACGAAGAATATAATAAGTTTTCCAGCTCGGAGACGGATGTCGTTCTGCGTGTTCTGATGATTGTTGGATTTGGTTTACTGCATTAAAGCGTCATAGACGCTGTTCAGTGTACTGGGTACAAACATTCCCCCCATTAAGAAGCGCGTTTCGTGCCAGCCTGTCAGCTATACGGGTTTGTTTCAGGGCAGGTGGGTTTATTTTTTAAAGAAAGCATTTCATTTCCTCTTCTCTCAGACCATGGCGAAGTTCCACGCCCCTGTGATCCAGGACAATCCGAGCGGATGGGGACCTTGTGCAGTCCCGGAAAAATTCAAAGATATGCCTTACCAACCCTTCAGTAAAGGGGACAGACTTGGCAAGGTGAGTACCCACATGTGTTCTGCAGCGGCTTTCATTGTGTCACTAAAATAATGCTTGAGGAGAGGAAAATAAGATGTCATCTAACAGTAGATGTATTTATCATGGCATGCTCTGTGCTTCTCTGACTTTTCATACTGAATTTCTCCCTCTTTAGGTGGCTGACTGGACTGGAGCAACCTATCAGGATAAGAGATACACCAGTGAGTGGATCGAGGGAGTGGGTCAGGGACGAGCTTAGTGAAATTATTATGCAAATCAAATCCTGGTCAGTATCAAGCTGAAAAGTCCTGTGCGAGTGCCAGTCATGCGGATTATGTGTGTGTGAGTGTGTGGGTCTATTGCAGGCAATGCATTGGTGTGATGGTTGTTGTGTTGGTCGTCTGTGTTGCAGATAAGTATTCCTCTCAGTTCGGAGGAGGCAGCCAGTATGCCTACTTCCACGAGGAGGACGAGACAAGCTTCCAGTTGGTGGACACAGCCAAGACGCAGAAGACTGCCTACCAGCGAAACCGGATGAGGTTTGCACAGGTATGGTAGTTTTGTTTCTAGCATTGTTATGAGCCTCATCCCCTACCTTTACCTAGGCAGCTGCATTAAAAGATTAGGTCTGACTTATCACCATGATGACCTGTGACCAGAATGCAGATTGCAGTGACAGGGGACTTTCTTTCCTGTGTGCAAATGAAGCAAAACTGTTAATTTATGACTGGTGTGATGACTGTACATTAATGTAAAGGGGTGCCAATTTATCATTGGAGCTGGAGGGCTGTAAGCCTGGCTGTTTAAAATGGCCATGTGTTTGCTGTCATACAGAGGAACCTGCGCAGAGACAAGGACCGTAGGAACCTGACCCAATTCAACATGCAGACGCTACCTAAGAGCGCCAAGCAGAAGGAGAGGTAAGTGGTGTAACATGCTCTTACAGACATGCAAAGGGTAAGTTAGTGACCCAACCACAGCGTAAATGAATGACAAGGTTCTACTTTAGATGGTACATTCAGTTTAACTTTGTTTTTTTCCCCAGGACTCTAACTATATGTAGAAGCGCACATAACATGCATAAGTGCAGATGTGCGATAACTCATAAATACATTTATGCATGCTGAGTGTTCGAGTAATGCTCGGGGAGGGTTGTGTGATCTCAAAGAAGCTCTTTAATGAAGAGTGCAGGAAATGCGCGAGCTCTTGTTAACTCTTCATGAACCTACGGGATATAAAACAGCCAGTAATGTGTGCTGTTGATGATTCTTTTTTCACATTAGTGGTATATGCTTTCAGGACCTGAATAAAGCTCAGTTTTTGGGTCTCATTTTTCTATTTTCTCTTTTATCTTCACCTATCAATTCAATAATTGTATTGGCTTGATGTGCAATAGGTACATAAACGGAGCAAAATAGAAGCATATTCAAAATAAGGACTTTCCTTAGTCAAGTGCAATGAAATGATGTCAACATCAGCAATAGTAGTGGCTACTGTTCTGTGAAGTAAGGCTTGTCCCCCGTTCCATCCAGGGACCGCATGCGTTTGCAGAAGAAATTTCAGAAGCAGTTTGGTGTTCGTCAGAAGTGGGACCAGAAATTGCAGGTTGGATAGAAACAGTTCTGTTAGTCAGAATGGATACCTTGTTCTATGGTGAACAAGACCTGACATGCTCTGTTCCCTCCCTCCTCCCTCTCTCCCTTCCCCCTCCCTCTCCCTTTCCCTCTCTCCATTCCCCCTCCCTCTCCATTTCCCTCTCTCCCCTCCCTCTCCCTTTCCCTCCCCCTCTCCCTCCCTCCCTCCCTCCCTCTCCCTTCCCTCTTTCCCTCTCTCCCTCCCCTCTCCCTCTTTCCCTCTCTCCCCCCCCCCTTTCCCTCTCTCCCCCACCCCCCCGTGTCCCATGTCTATTCAGGCACAGCTGAAGCCCAGGGACTCCTCAGTGGAGGTGCGCAGTGACTGGGAGGTGAAGGAGGAGATGGACTTCCCCAGGCTGATGAAGATGAGATACATGGAGGTGGCGGATCCTGTGGACATGTGAGTCTCAGTACCAGCTCTGTGCCTCTGTCACCCCTTCTACTCTGTACCTGTACCTTCCCATTCCATTAAAAACTGCACTGTTAGCTATACAATAACTATACCAGCAGCACTCCTCTCATCCTCCTTCCCCCTCACTCTCTCAGCGAATGCTGCGGCGCCCTGGAGCACTACGACAAGGCTTTCGATCGGGTCACCACCCGCAACGAGAAACCGCTCAAGAGCATCAAGAGGATCTTCCACACCGTCACCACCACGGACGACCCTGTCATCCGCAAGGTACACTCTATGCGCACGCCGCATTAGCGCTACAGCTAGCAACTGTGCCCTTCGTCATGTGCGTTCTCTCTGACCCACACATCGCTACCTTGCATGGCTGGATCAAGAATGCTGTCCACAATAAAACATTGTGATGGGTCCAATTCAGTGGTTCACTGGCTTAGATTTTTACAGCTTACAGATTTGTAGTTTGATCTGTTTTTGGATGCATGACACCTAGTGTCTGGTGTAATATGAAGGTGTAGTTATCATAGAAGTGTAAGCTGAGTTTAGGGCGTAGGCCCCACCTAACCCCAGTGTAGGTGTGCGAGAGCTCACGGCTGTGTCAGCAATCCCATCATCCCCTGATCCGTGCGCCTCTCCCATGGCTCCGTTCCCCAGCTGGCAAAGACGCAGGGCAACGTGTTCGCCACGGACGCCATCCTGGCCACTCTGATGTGCTGCACACGCTCGGTCAACTCCTGGGACATCATCGTCCAGCGGGTGGGGAACAAGCTGTTCTTCGACAAGAGGGACAGCTCAGATTTCGGTGAGCCCCGTTGCACCCGCCCCACTCTCTCAATGAGCCAGTGAGTTGAGCGATGTTGAATCAGTTCATAGAGGGCTTTTACGAGGCAGCAGAGTCCTGTTTTCTGTGAGAAATGAAAACCCAGCACTATGGGCCTCATTGGTGTGCATTATTAGTAACATTTTCTAGCATTAAGAATAGCAGCTAGTCCCGTGTGTGGTTCTTGTTCAGGGTTGAGCAGTTTGTCCTGGGTATTTGGATGCTTCTTCTTCAGGGTTCCCACACTTGAGTGCTTGTGTGTGTGTTGGATGCACCATGTTGTCCCCAGCCTCAGTGTGACTGATTTGTCCAGTTTATTCTCTCATCTCCGTTTGCCTTTTGATTTGACTGGATTATCCTGTCTGTGATTTTGACTCCGCTGGTTTCCACTGTGGTGGGCGATTTCCGAATTTTACTGCTTTGATCTTTGTCTGGTGATTTTGATCTGGTTTGTCCCGTGTCTCAGATCTGCTGACAGTCAGCGAGACGGCCAACGAGCCTCCGCAGGATGAAGGAAACTCCTTCAACTCCCCACGGAACCTGGCCATGGAGGCCACCTACATCAACCACAACTTCTCCCAACAGTGCCTGCGTCTGGTGAGCCCCAGCCACCCTACTAGAACCATCAAGCACCACAGGGCCAAATACACAGGCATAGGAGGAATTTATAGGTCTAAGGCCAAAATATACCAGCATGCCAGTAATGTAGAGGTATAAGGTGAAAAAACATACTAGTAATTCATAGGTACATGGACAAAATATGCTGGCAGGGAATTACAGGAAGCTATATAGGCATACTTAGAATATGCTGTAGATTAGTACAGACAAGACTGGTATACATGGTTTGCCTTTTTGCTGAGATTGTTCTGTGAGGAATTTGCTGATGGTAATCTTTTCAGAGTAATCTGAAGTTTCACTTGAGGGGAAAAAAACTGTTTTCCTGTAAGAGTACTTTGTGTTGTGTCCTTCCTCAGTGTCTGTATTTGGTTAGTGTAATACGGTATCTTTCTATCAGGGTGGAGATAGATACAAGTTCCCCAACCCAAACCCGTTCATCGAGGAGGACATGGACAAGAGCGAGGTTGCATCTGTAGCCTATAGGTGAGACCTGACCCCTGCTGTTCAGTTGAGGTACTACATGCATTAATGTGTGGCCTGACCTGGCACTACTTTTACATGTCCTGATGCAGCAGCAATGGCTAAATAGTAACATGACTGACTCATTATAAAAGCAGTAATTTGCAAAATGAGTCTTTTTGTTTAAATAAAAGCATTTGTTTAGATGTTGTTTCAGTGCAGGAGATGTGTTCATCTTATTCATTCAGTCTTTTTAATGTCTTCAGATCATTCAGATTAGCAGCCAGAGTTGCTTGGTTTATGGCTGTATAATTGTCTTCATTCTGAGAGGATTGGCTTGACCCCCATGTCTGTGCTTGGTCGCACTTGAGGGGGAGGTTTCTATAGTGACACCCCTGTCTCTGTCTGTCAGGTACCGGCGCTGGAAGCTGGGGGATGACATCGACCTGATAGTGCGCTGTGAGCACGATGGTGTGATGACAGGAGCCAATGGGGAGGTGTCCTTCATCAACATCAAGACCCTGAACGAGTGGGACTCCAGGGTGAGCTCCCAGAATCCACTGCACCACATAGCTGTACATGTTATTGAATTCCATCATTCTTGTGCTAAGCACATGCTCTTTTGTCAGTTGCTTGCTGTTGACATTTATGAACTGTCTTTGTGAACTACGATTTAACCATCTCAGGTTAAGTATCTTGCGCCAGGTACTTGGTATTTGAAACTCAATCATTTATTTTATGAGCCCAGTTACTTATCCAGTGTGCCACACTGTTGCCCCCTGGTGGTCAGAGCTAGTCAGAACATGCATCTTGTCTTTGGCAGCACTGTAACGGAGTTGACTGGCGGCAGAAGCTGGACTCTCAGAGGGGAGCGGTTCTGGCGACAGAGCTAAGAACAACAGCTACAAGCTGGCCCGCTGGACCTGCTGTGCAATGCTGGCTGGGTCTGAGTACCTCAAACTGGGGTGAGCCACACAGCCGGGACCCTGGCCACACCAAAAACACTGAATTGTGTTTAGGGGTAGATAAACAGCCAATTGAAATGCTTCTGATTTACAAAATGTTCCCGGCAGAAAAACATCATCAAGTGCAGATCTAAAAACAATGAGGGATAAAACAGCAAAGCTGCTGAACTGGTTTCTATTGTGGTCATGAAATTAGGATATTTAAATACAGGGCAGGACATGAAAATATTCTTTGGGAGGGGTTAAGCAGAGCTATGAAACATAACGTTCCAAGACACATAGGTTTCAGTGATTTACATATGAATTCATTAATTACAATTTTGTGATAGAACTTTATGTGATTGAAACCCAACCCCCCGTGGTTCCCTGTTCTCCAGGTATGTGTCCCGTTACCATGTGAAGGACTCGTCCCGTCATGTGATCCTGGGCACCCAGCAGTTCAAGCCCAACGAGTTCGCCAGCCAGATCAACCTGAGCATGGAGAACGCCTGGGGCATCCTGCGCTGCGTCATCGACATCTGCCGCAAGCTGGATGAGGGCAAGTACCTCATCCTCAAGGACCCCAACAAGGTAAGGCCCTCAGGAGGGCACTGCATCGCCCACAGGAAACAACCCTGAGCTAATCCACAGCATGCTACTTATGCAGATATTATGCCCTGGGTGGACAAGTTTCAGCCATTCTAGGTCTGACAGACGTGGAGGTTACACACAGAATGTTTGTTTGCAGCGGTAGTTATTCTGGATCCTATAGGAGATGGTAGAAATATGACTCCGTTCTAGATTTTTCTGGAAGTATAGGGAGCCTGGGAGTTTGTTAACTTTAAACCATCTTTTGGGTGTTATTTCCATTAGCATGACTGTCCTTTTCACAAAGTGACTGAGATGAGTGTCTTTGGATCGTATGTTAGGCTAACACTGCCTTTCAGACTCACAAGATATTTGACATCGGCGTGACATTGTCGCTGCAAACTGCGTGTTTGTGCCTCTCTCCGCAGCAAGTCATTCGCGTGTACAGCCTCCCGGACGGCACATTCAGTTCCGAGGAGGACGAGGATGAGGAGGAGGAGGAAGAGGACGAGGAGGAAGAAGGTAATGTGGCTACCAAAAGAGGTTTAAGTAGTCATTTTCTCTAAGGCGGTGGTTACCACAAGGATCAGTGCAGGTGGGAGAAATCTCCTTGTCTGTAGTTGAGTAGTCTTGTGTTCTTATCTTTGCATGGCTGTCCTAGTAGGTATGGATGTTGTCTTTGTAAGATATGCTTAACAATCCCTTTGCCCTCTGTGAGTCAGGATTCATTAACAAGAATATCATTTTACAAACCAGTATCACCTTTATGGGGATTGTGTTCATTTCCAGTGAAAGAATGGAGGTGAGCTGAATGACAGCTGTACAGACTGCCCCCACCTGTTAATATCACTTCCTCCTCCCTCTCTCCTAGATGAGGAAAACTGATCTCAGGCAGCACGCGGGAGGAGCTGGGTCAACACAGGGGCCGTCTGTGCTCACAGAGATTACAAAAACAGAATAAAAATACACAGAACACGCAATGTCAAATCATGTTTACCCTGTCTTCATTTCTCTTGACATGAGAAATCTGTTTCTTTTTGTCATCATAAACAGAAAAATATTTCACTTTCTTCTTAAATAGGTTGAAGCAGTTCATTTGGCAGGAAGTGGTACAGTCACTTTCCACTAAAACAGTTGTTTAAGCCTGGTCAAAATGACACCTGGATTTTGTGTGGTATTTGCACATGGAGGTATCAGATTAAAAGAGTGTAAGTCTGAGTTCAGAATCGTAACTGGGCTGCTCTGTAAGCGGTCTGAAATGGGTTCTATGGGTTTCTTAAGGCTCCCCTATGATAGAGCCTCACCAAAGGGTTCATCAGGAAAGCAGTACATGACAGTGCTGAAGAAGAACCTTTAAATCAACCACAGAATCTGGTCAAGATGTAGATGTGGACATCAACAGGCCTCAACAGCACCAGCCCATTCAGCTTAGCCTTCCCTACATGGCTGTGTTGTTCCTGTGTACTGTCTCGATAATAGTGTCTACAAAACATTACCAGCTCCCATTTTGTCAAACACGTGAAACTCCAGCTCAGCTGTAAAGAGCGCCTGAACACCCAAGACAAGAGATGTGAAGGGGTTAAGCTTGTACACCTGTTCAAAATGTAACATTTTTTGTTGCCTAGGGTTGAGTCATGAGGAAGACTTGATTGACAGGATAGAAAAGGCAGTCACAATGCCTGAACTACACCTGCAGCTCCTGTAACATTCAGAGATCATCCTCATCAGATCACTGCCGTTGGTCTGAACAGACAAATGAAAACCAAATGGCTGCCATTCATTGAATTGATGTTCATTCGGTAGTTCATCCTGTGTCATTTTTATGCATCTTCCAGACCTTTGAAATGATTGCATAATAGATGTGGTGAATGAATTTCTGAGAGTGGAAAAAGCTTTTTTTGTGATTTCTTATTCAGGGCAATGTACTATTCATCGAGTAATTACATGAGCAAATTTTAAATAAAAATTGATGCAAGAACATTGAGCATTAAGGTGCATTAGTGTGCGAGCGATTTCAGCTTCAAAATAAGCCAATGAATTTCTGCAAGCGGCAAAAATCGGGTCAATAGAAGAATGATTGTCCCTAATAACTGCCTGATTAGATGGAACAGGAACAGGAAAGGGATGTAACATTTGGAGAAGATCATGAAGGACACAATGCATGAGATGGTGCAGTTTAAGATTTCCTGACAGGCAATTTTCCAGGCAGCCCCTTAAGTTTCGTTATTCAGGCTTCTCATCGATGTAGCAGATGAGATCAAGTATTAGGTCCTTTATTCTCTCCTGGAATACCTTTACAGACACATATTTTGATAATTTAGCCTTTTTCATTTCTGTTCTTTAAATGCTACTTGTTTGTTTGGCCTGCAAGGTGGTAGATTAGCTGCTCACATCTAACTCTGGATGGAGTAGTGAGAATCACATCCTGGACTACTGTATCTCCGCTACTTCACTATATCCTCAAACTTGCATGAAAACCTTTGAAAGCCGTTAAGGATATCAGACAGATTCACAGTAAGTATAATCAGTCATAGCTAACGATACTTCTTTCTTACCTCAGCTGTTCCAGATCATTGCATGTTCTTTTGTAAGTCGCTCTGAAATACCTAAATGTAAATGGATGTACACCAGGAGGGAGGGTTTCCCAGTCTCATCACATAAGGCAATCTCCTCTGGCCAATCAGGTGCCAGAGATCTTACCAAACCAGCTGTGATGGTTGCACTGGTTGCACAGGGTTTTTTTTTTAGGACATGTGCTGGGCTTCCCTAGTAGATGGGGGTGTAAGAGACATGAGACAGGCTTGAAAATATGACTAGCCATTCAAATTTTGGAGAAATAAAAAATAGATATTAAATGATGTTGAAAAGAATTTGTTACAGAGGTGTAAAAAAATCAGACCAATAAATTGACTTCATATTTAACAAGTATCGATGAGATGAGAAAAGACAAGCTACAATACATATAAGTAGTTCTCTCAAGGAACTTTTATTAGTTTTGGGATCCTAATATAGCTGGAAATTACATACATAGAAAAAGGAACACAACCTAATTGTCCACTACTTGATTATACAATACAGATATATTCAGCAGTGACCAGGTCTGCTATAGGCATAAGTAAATCAAGCCACTGCTTAGTTCCCCATCTTAGAGTAGGAGCCCCAGTGCCACCTACTCATCTATATACAGTTCTGTTTTTCATACACATCAGATTGTCACAGCATCCAGAGGTGCCACCTTCACAAATCAGGCTGCAACAGGTTGGTACAGGCCTGCACATCACAGCTATGCTGTACCCCATAATAATAGGCTGTTAGGCAGGGTACCCCAGAAGCATTATAATAACTATCCCAAACTAGAATATAGATTGGTAACAAAATTCATGTTGGCTGAAAAAGGCTAGCTTTAACCCCTTTATTTTCACCAAGCCTGCTGGAACAGGCATGTGGAAAAGCAGCTACTCATTGCTTTGATGTCTTTAACTTGTTTTTCAACAGAAAGCTCAACTGTGTCACCCTCCAATGAGCCTCCTAGTTTGGTCAATATCCAACATGTCCCTTTTACTTTTGCAGTATAACTCAAAGCACTCGGGTAGCCCAGTGCTGATGTCAAGCAGTTTTGCTATCTCACTATTCTGTCTCTATGGTGAATTCTTTGATTCGAGTAATTCATAACTTGAAAATTAATTGCAGTATCAAAAATCTTTTGTACAGAAACTAGAGTCACAACTATCTAAAGCTACTGGCCCAATTTTATAGCCTACATCTAGTTTTAAAGCAGCAGGACAAAATATGTTAAAAAATTTTGATAGGTATATCAAAAGAAAAGAGGCCGATATAATAGGCAGATATAATTGCAAAAAAAAAAAAATGTTAACATGGTACCCTTCCTTTAGATCAGCACAATAAAGACTGAGTTTTACTCAACCACAAAAGATACTGTATGATTTCCCTTTGCAAACCCATTGTGAATATTTCTTTCTAATTATGGTCAAAACTGTTAACTAGCTAGCTTGTTCTATTTCTGATCTCCACTAAACTGCACATTTACTTTTCAGTTTCTCTCATAATTTTCACACAATGGGATTGGCTTGAAGAGTCAATGAACATATACATTGTGAGTATGATACATTTATGACTGCACATTGTATGATTAGAACTCCCTGTTATTGTTTAGTTAATTTTTAACAGTTAAACAGTTAATTTAACCTGCTTAAAGCCAAGATTTCTTTCATTTTGCCCTTTTTGGTCAATGTAAAAAAAAAAACCCCTCCCACCACCCAAATGAAATCAAGGACTTAAGTCTCACTCTGGGTCCCAAAAAGAGTAACAGAGTAAGACAGAATCCTCACACCTCATTCGCAGTCACTCCTGAACCGGCACAACTTAAGAAGAAAGTGCTTGCAATATAATTAAAGCTTGGAGTATGCAGCAGGTTATGAAAACCCATTTGATTAGATTCTGTTCCAATACTGAAATAGCTGGCCTTTCTATAACTTTCCTATTCTTCTCATACTTTGGTTTCGCTTCATGCAGAGAGTTATAGATCCTCTCCCATGCATCAAGCTCACTTTTCCACAATCTGACTCTTGCTCGAATGACCTTTGACACGTCACTCTCGCTCCCTTCAGCCAAGCTGACGCTCTCATTATAGATGTTCAGGAGGTCCAGACCTACGAACGCAGAGTTGAGAGCAATGCACCCCATCCTAACTGTCTTACTAAGGGCGAGTGGGGTGCCTTTGGTCAGCTTTTTGGTATTACTATGATTAGCTGCCGGGCTGGACAAATTGCCAGCACCCCTGACTTGCTGTGCATTTCTGACCATCTTTTTACTTTCGAGTAACTTCTTAGCTGAAGTGCAGTTATCAATGACACCGATGCCTCTAACCACACTGCGACCGGTTTTAACTATTTGTAAAATACCTTTTGCCATCTCCATCACAGTTGGGGCCACATCAGGCACACTGCTGGCTGCTTCATTCAGACAGTCCATTAGAGTGGTCATGTCTGCCGCATAGTTCTGGAAAATTTCATTGGCTTTCTTACAATTTTTAGAGTTGACGGCCATCTCTGTTACACCTGCAACCATGCTGGTAACACCACTGGTGATGTTCAACCCCCTGCCAAGCACTGTGAGGCTTAACGATGCCCCTGCTGTCACTGGGGCCATGGCCAGGCCAGCAATGGTTGCAATGCCACCCAAAAAGCCCATTGTGCTGCCTGCCATGCTGAAGATGCTGGCTCCCTTCTTCGTCTCGTCCAGCTGGACTGCAACTTCCTCTAGCATCTTCAGGAAATAACGCATCCTAGAGCTACGCTGACTGAACCGGACGATGAATCGGTCTGCATCTTCCCTAAACAGGAAGGCCATCCTGAAGTGCTGGTCCATCCTGAGGAGAAGAGCTTGGGTTTTCAAATCAGACAGAACAAGGGCACCTGTGTTACCTGATTCTCATTTTTTCCATATAGCCTTAGGGTGATGAGTTCACAAGGTCAAAGATTAAGGTTACAGAGATTCCTGGTTATTTTGTTCCTTTGTTTTCCATGGTCTCAAAATCAGCATATATATTTATTGATGAAGAGTGTGTAGCGGCCCACTCGGAATAACGACGCAAGATGCAGAGAGCTTCGACTGGTGTTCTTTTTAATTCTCTCCTCTTTTTTCTCCTTGTCAGTTTGATACATTCTGACACCTTCTGACACCGTGACACCGTGAAAACTATGAAAACAGACAACAATACGAATGCCATGGTGTCATATTTCAGTAAATAATGTACAAAATCATGTTCACATCCCTTCTTTCAACTTAACCAATCAATTTTAGTACACTCAAATAATTTTACATGAAATTATCCCTTTTTAAACAGTTATGACTTACAACTCCTATTTAAATAAAATAATGACAATTTTCCGTGTTTAATAGATGAACCACTCGTTTTACAATGAATACATTTGTCTCCTCCTACCTCCTTCTGCTTCCAAGGGCGCTAAGTTTGAGCTCAGCCTGCTAGCAGCCTGTCCTCCACACACCTTACGTTCACACTTTTTACACGACATATACAAGGAACACAAAACACGAAGCAAACCTCGATAAAATAACTCTTCACACGTTCCAACACAGCATACAAGTAAATAGTTTGTTTTTGTTTTAGTTTGTTTTGCCAACTCTGTGGCGATGTGTATGTCGTTTTGCTGAGCTGAGAGCAGGAGTTCTGGCGGCGGCAAAAAACAGGAAGTAGCAAATACGAGCGGTGCTCTTCAAAATAAAGGCACAAAATAAAGTGGCAGAACTATATAACATAAACTGCCATTTACACTCCCACCAAATTCTGCTACAATGAATGAGCAATACAAAAGAGCAAATGAATTGTGCAGAATTTCTGGACTCTAATAAATGGATTACTTCACATTGAACTTTGTTTGTTATCATTAATTCTCAAGGAGAAGCACTAATTTTTGGATTGGTCTCTCAATAACTGAAGGTTTGGAGGGGGGATCTTGTTTGGTTTGAGGCTTTCGCTCTCCAACTTGCACTTTAACTCGACGGACTAAGCCATCGCTGTCTTGCACAGTCTCCACCACTCGTCCTAGTTGCCAATGATTTCTCAGTAGGTTATCGTCTTTAATGATTACTATATCATTGGCTCTGAGGTTGCGCTGAGGTAAATGCCATTTCTGTCTTGTGGATATGTTGAGCAAATACTCCCTTTTCCAGCGACCCCAGAATTGTTCAATGAGATACTGAACTCTCCTCCATCTCTTTGTAGCGTATAAATCTTCCTTCACAAATACTCCAGGGGGAGGAAGAGCAATTTTAGATTTCATCATAATGAGGTGATTCGGCGTTAAAGGTTCTAGCGCATGTGGATCATTGATTCCATCTACTGTTAATGGGCGACTGTTTATGATTGCCATGGCCTCATATAACAGTGTTCTGAGAGAGGCATCATCAAGTCGACCTGGGTACTGGGCGAAGGTGGCATTCAGCACATTTCTAACAGTTCTAATTTGCCTTTCCCAGACACCGCCTGCGTGGCTGGCAGAGGGGGCGTTAAAGACAAATTCGCACTGTCTTTCAGACAGGAAGATTTCCAGTAGCTTGGTGTCGCATTGTTTAAGCGCTTCCTTAAACTCGTTTCTGGCGCCAATAAAGTTAGAACCTTGGTCGCAGCGCAGTTGTCGGACAGCTCCTCTGAGGCTGATAAAGCATCTCAATGCGTTGATGAATGAGTCTGTTGACAAATCTTCAAGCATTTCTATATGGACAGCTCTAGAGTACAGACATGTGAAAATCAAGCCATATCTTTTGTATTCTTTGCGGGCTTTCTTTGCAATGAATGGGCCAAAACAGTCCATGCCACTATATGTAAAAGGTGCTGAGGCTTCAAGACGTTCTTTAGGGAGTTCAGCCATCCGCTGGCTCTCTGTTGGCCGTCGAAGTTTCCTACAAAGCACACAGGTGTGTATCAGTTTAGCAACCAGCTTGCTCCCACCGATGACCCAGAATCCATTTGTCCTAAGCTCCATTTGTGTCTGACTTCGACCCTGATGGCATGTCTTAGCGTGGTAATGGGACACAATCAGCTTCGTAATATGACTGTTGTTTGGTAAGATGACTGGGTGTTTGACTCTGTGGCAGAGAGATGACTGTTTTAATCTCCCACCAACACGGAGAAGTCCTTCAGACCAGATGGGGTCAAGACTGAAGAGAGAGCTTGAGTTTAGAAGGTCTTTTCCACCTTGAAGCATCTTTACCTCATGGGGGAAGGCTTGATGCTGTACGATTTTAATAACTGCCTCAGCAGCCTTCTCACGCTCCTCAACAGTCACATGTTCACTATGATGTTGTTGTTTAGACCTCAGTCTCTTGATTCTTGCAACCACCTTTACCAATGTTGTCCATGAGGAAAACTGACTGAGACGCTTGAGAATGTCGTTGTAGTTATTGGCTTTGGTTGCAAGCACTTGAAGTACCTTGACTTCAGGATCACCGACGAGTAATTCTGCTGGAGTGCTGGGTGTTAGATGTAGTTCACGCTCCCAGAGAAACTTTGGTCCTCGCAGCCAGTTTGTTGACTGAATGTCTGAAGCACGCAGCCCTCGGGATGCATGATCCGCCGGGTTCTCTGAGGTGTCTACGTAGTACCACTGACTAGGATCACTATTATCTCTAATCAGTTGAACACGGTTTGCGACAAATATGTGGAACCTACGAGCATCATTGTTGATATATCCAAGCACAACTTGCGAGTCAGTCCAGAAAAATTCTTGATCAATTTTCATGTCAAGTTCACACTTTAACATGACACTTAGTTTTGCAGAAACCACTGCTGCTGCGAGTTCAAGTCTCGGGATACTTGTGACCTTTGAGGGTGCAACTCTTGCTTTTGCCATCACGAGACAGCAATGAACTTCATCCTTGTCGTTTTTGTACCTGAGGTAAGAACATGCACCATATCCCACACAGCTGGCATCTGAAAAGTGGTGCAGCTCCACTCTGACAATGTTAGGGAAATCATGTGGGTGGTAACATCTCGGAATTGAGACCTCTTTCAACTTGAGAAGACCATTCATCCATTCCTCCCACCGTGGCTTAATATCTTCTGGCAGTGGGTCATCCCATCCAATACCTCTGTGACAAAGCTCTTGAAGGATACGTTTTCCACTTAGGCTGAATGGAGCGATGAATCCAAGTGGATCATAGAGAGAGGCGATGACAGACAAACAACCACGACGGGTTGAAGGCTGATCCTTCAAGCTGATGTTATAGCTGAAAGTGTCTTCTTTAATCGACCATTGAACACCGAGAGCACGTTCTGATGGGGTTGGATCAAGTCCTAGAGGCTCGATGTTTGCTGCTCTTTCAGAGGGTTCTAAGCAAGAGAGCGCTGCTTCTTCATTTGAGTTGAATTTGTGAAGGCGCAGGCCTCCTCTTTTGCACAACTCTTGTGACTCAGTGATCAGTTTCCTAGCTTCCTCAACAGATGAGACGCTGACTAAACCGTCATCAACATAAAAATTTTTCTCCACGAATGTTGATGCCAGAGGATAGTTAGCTTTGTGTTGTCGTGCTAGATGCTTTAAACCAAAATTGGCACATCCTGGAGATGAAGCGGCTCCGAAGAGATGAACTGTCATCCTGTACTCCTGTGGTTCCTTCTCCAGATCACCACCTTTCCACCAGAGGAATTTCAGATAATTTCTGGATTCAGGAGTGACAGAGAATTGATAAAACATTCTTTCTATGTCACAGATAATGGCTACAGCTTCCTTCCTGAATCGGCAAAGTACTCCAACCAGAGGATTGATAAGATCAGGTCCGGTTAGCAGAGTGTCGTTTAGAGAAACACCATGGAATTTGGTCGAACAGTCAAAAACGACTCTCAACTTATCCGGTTTTCTGGGGTGATAGATGCCATGATGTGGTAGGTACCATTCTGTCTGTCTCGCAGATGTTGTAGGGGCAGGCTCTGCATCACCCTTGTTGATGGTTTCTTCCATGAATGTTTTGTATTGATCGTAGTATTGTTTGTTGGCCTTTAATTTTTTCTTGAGACACTGTAAGCGAACCGTGGCTAACCTCTTGTTGTTTGGTAGGTTGGGCGGACTGTTGCCTTTGAAAGGGAGAGGCATCTCATAATGCCCGTCTTCCTTCTGTGTGATGTGGTTACTGAGGAACTGTATGAAATGAACATCTTCTTGGGACACATATTTATCTTCACACGTTCTCTCAATAAAGTCTGATTCCAGGGCCTTTAGAACATCTGTCGCCGATGGCACTGCTAGTTCCTTTACTGTGAGCCGATGCACAAAGCTCTGACTTCCTTGTCTGTCTAGGTGGGGGTTTGATGAGCCTATTATACTCCATCCTAGTTCTGATCTCTGTGCGAATGGTTGATTTTTGTCACCTAAGATGACTTCATGAGGAGCCAGTGCAGCTGGACAGTCATATCCTATTAAGAGCCCTACATCACAGTCTTGGAGGGGTGGCAACTTATCTGCCAAGTTTCTAAGATGAGGCCACAGTAATGCTGTTTCCTTCGTTGGGACATAAGACTTATCCACTGGGATAAAGTCACGGCTGTAGGCCTGCTGTAGTGGAATGCAGCTCTCAGAGTGGAGTCCTCGAACTTGCAAACCATGAACACTCTTACTCGATATGATTGTGTCAACAGCTGTCATAGTACTAAGTTTCAGTTTTACTGGTTGGACATCCACATTCAATTTATCAAGTACATCTTCTAAGACAAATGTAGAATCACTTTGTGTGTCTAGTATTGCGTATGTGAGTATTTCTCTGTGTGGTTCTTGTACTGAAGACACAAAAACTGGGACAATACTTGAGGTAGCAGAAGCGCGTTGTGTTGATGTATGAGACATGACTTTGTGTGTTTCCTGGTTTGCATGTTTTTCTGTGGAAGTGGAGCTATTCGTTATCGCTTCTTCAGGTCTTTGCTTCCTGTCTTCGTGCAAGCAGGTTGGGTGGTGACGGTTGCATATGCTGCACGTGTGTCGTCTCTTACAATCCTTGGTCATATGTCCCTTTCTTAAGCATCCAAAGCAGAGCCGATTTTCACGAATAAATGCCTTTTTATTTTCAACACTCTTAGCTGTGAAAGTGGGACACCTTGTGATGCCATGATCTTCACTTTTACAGACAAAGCAAGGCGATTTTGGTTTACTGCTGTTTGTTTCTTGTTTCTCCTGAGCGAAACTCTTTGGTTGTGTGTTTGTGTTGAAGGCTTTGGCTTTCTTTGAGATTCTATCATCTACAGGTTTAAAATTTATCAACAGTGGAGACGCAATAGGGTTACAGGCTATCCGTGCTTCTCTATTCAGGAACCCTGCGAAGGATGCAAAGTCTGGATAGCTGCCTGATGTGTCAAGTTCATCCACAACAATTCGACTCCACTTTCGAACGATCCATTCTGGCAGTTTTTTGAGTAACTTGTGGTTTTCCTCACAATCGTTAAGGATAGCTAGTCCTTTGACGTGTGGGATTGCTTCAGTGCAGCTTTGGAGGAAGTCAGAAAACTCTCGCAGTGCTAGTGGGTCGTTTGTGCTGATTCTTGGCCATTTCATGAGCTTGTCACGGAAAGCTTTCTGTATGATGAACGGATTCCCATACCTGTCCTGTAAAACTTTCCACGCTCCATAGTAAGCGTTCTCTGAATCTCGATAAAAGAAACCTTCTACGGCTTTGCGCGCCTCTCCAGCAAGATAATTTTTGAGATAAAACATCTTCTCACTTGCTGGGAGGGGTTTTCTGTCAATAAGAGTCATGAATGACATTTTCCAGTCTGTAAATCTTAAAGGGTCACCATTGAACGTGGTGGGTTCAGGGACTGGCAAACGATTCATACTTAATGAACTGGCAACTGCTTGCACTAAACTGAGAGACTCCTGGGTCATTGTCATCTCAGGAGCTGCTTGGCGAGGTTGGAATGATGCAGCATCTGGATTCAGTTGAGGTTTGGTTTTCAGCTTTCTGTAGCAAGCGGAACTAGTTTTGTCGTTAATTTCTTCATTGTGGTTCTCAAAATCTTCAAAACTGGCATATGCTCGCACACGAGCTGCTGCTATAGCAACCTCCTTTTCTGCTTGTAACTGCTGCAGTTTTGCTCTCTCTTGTTCCAACTGTTGTTGCATTTCCACCTCTCTTTGTTTCATTTCTGACAACATTTTTGCCTCTTTAAGTTTCCATTCACTTTCTAACTTGTGAACATGTGCTTGCTGTGTTTGAATTTCTTCCATGGCCTTTGATTGCTCCAGCTTAGCAGCAAGCTCTGCTTCTGCATCTACTCTACTGCTATGGGTACCGGTTGAGCCAGAGTGGTTGCTTAACTTTTCTGATGACTCTGATGAGCTTGTGGTTTCAGTTTTGGTGTGGCCAAAGACAGACCCATATTCATTTTTGTTTAATGTTTCTCTTACTCTTTCTTTCTCGAGCTGATTATTATAATCTTCATTAATAGTCTCTAGACGGTTACTTATGAGATTACAAATTTCCTTTGTTAGTGTGACACAGGCGTCCATTTTGTTGACAATCTCAGGTGTGGTGTTACTGTTACGTAAAATAGGTTCATATTGCTGTCTTACAGCGTCGTGCTTTGTTTCAACGTCTTGCTGTAATTTATTGAGGTCTTCAAATGAGCAGGGGGTTTTTAGTTTTGTCCTTGTCTCCCTTGCTGTAAGTTTCCAAGAGTTATAAGCTTTGTGAAATGTTTTTTCACGGGTTTTGGTGTCTTGGTTATGCATCTCCTGGCCCTTTTCTGTTAGCTTTCTCTCACGTGAGCTAGACTTGAGTGGCGTGTCTATGGGATTGTCTGTTTTCTTTGTTGGGAGTGACATTTTGTTTGCTTTCTGCAGCTGCTTTAATTCGACTGTAGACTTTGATTGTCCTATGCCTGAATCTATACTTATAAGCTATGGTTATCTTTTACCACAGAGTAATACTTATGTCAAGCATTTACAGATTATGGACATTCAAAGGGATTTTTAGCATGAAACAGTAACAACAAAATGTCATAAATGAGCGCTGTAGACATTAATAGCTAGAGAGCTTCACATTTTAAACTTTTACATAAACAGACATGTCATGAATTATTACTCCATATACACATGTGCTAATCACGTCGAAATATTCACGAATTTCAGCTCACAAATAGTTTTGACCTCAAATATAACGTTAGTATTTTAAGTCACTTCAGTTACACTGTAAACTTATATGTGTACGAATAGTCTCTTTTGCTCGTTGACACTCGATGTCTCTTTTTAGCATCCGTAGTTGTACCTTCAGTGTTCTGTCCCTTTTAATCTTGCCTGAGCAGGATGTGGGTGCTAGCGGAGTCAGCTGGCTGGTAACAGGTCGATAGCTGGATCTCGGATGAGATGGCGTCAGCTTTTCTGCAGCGATGGCAGGTCCGTTGCAGCCAAGGAGTTTTCACTGTAGCGGCCCACTCGGAATAACGACGCAAGATGCAGAGAGCTTCGACTGGTGTTCTTTTTAATTCTCTCCTCTTTTTTCTCCCTTGTCAGTTTGATACATTCTGACACCTTCTGACACCGTGACACCGTGAAAACTATGAAAACAGACAACAATACGAATGCCATGGTGTCATATTTCAGTAAATAATGTACAAAATCATGTTCACATCCCTTCTTTCAACTTAACCAATCAATTTTAGTACACTCAAATAATTTTACATGAAATTATCCCTTTTTAAACAGTTATGACTTACAACTCCTATTTAAATAAAATAATGACAATTTTCCGTGTTTAATAGATGAACCACTCGTTTTACAATGAATACATTTGTCTCCTCCTACCTCCTTCTGCTTCCAAGGGCGCTAAGTTTGAGCTCAGCCTGCTAGCAGCCTGTCCTCCACACACCTTACGTTCACACTTTTTACACGACATATACAAGGAACACAAAACACGAAGCAAACCACGATAAAATAACTCTTCACACGTTCCAACACAGCATACAAGTAAATAGTTTGTTTTTGTTTTAGTTTGTTTTGCCAACTCTGTGGCGATGTGTATGTCGTTTTGCTGAGCTGAGAGCAGGAGTTCTGGCGGCGGCAAAAAACAGGAAGTAGCAAATACGAGCGGTGCTCTTCAAAATAAAGGCACAAAATAAAGTGGCAGAACTATATAACATAAACTGCCATTTACAGAGTGGACTGTGGACTTAATGGACTTCCTCCTCATAAAACATTGATTTTACTTACCTGATATCAGTCAGCTGATTCAAATGGTCATACATTGTTTGTATGGTCTTTCTGGACAAGTTCTCCTTTATGTAGATTTTGTTTGTCCTGGGAAAAATGTAAAGAAATCATTATCATCTATTCACTCTCACCCAAATGCAGCACATAAGAACATCATACATGCATACAGTACAGACAACTGACCAAGAAGAAACAGTTTCAATGCATTCACAGAATGAGAAGGTTTCCTTCTTACTTACCTAGAAATCATTCCGAAAGATGATATACTGTTTGAAAATGGAAAAATAAAAATGTTAGCAATGAAGGCAGAGGAATGCAGGTTGCAGGTTGCAGTAATGGGACGAGCAAAATAAAAGTGAGAGAAAAACTAATATAGTAAAACAAAGAGTTGCAAGTAAAATGCAAGATTATACTATGAGTAAATATGTACAGTTATATGTATGGACTATGTCAGTTATTAAACCATGTTACAAGGACTATAGTGTGGCTTGATGTAGATGTTTCCAGAGCAAAGTACCTTTCCTGCAGCCTCTCACAGAGGTCCTTGGTAACCTCTACATATTTCTCCAGCTGCAAAGCCAGTACATCTGCATTAGCCAGGCTGGGCAGGAAGAATTTACTGTTGTTCCTTTGGAAATGGATCAGGAGAGGACAGGTCCTCATGGCGGCGCTGATGACCGCGCAAACGTCAGCGGCACTTGTTCCCCTGGGGAGTTGGCACAGCGGATTCCCCTCCCTGAAGACCGAGAGCGAAATGACCGCCAGCTTCTCCACGGCCTCCAGAAACGGGGTCATCTTCTTAAGCCCCACAAGGGTGTCCTGCAGCACAGATCTCAGCTCCCTCTCCAGCTCTTCTGGATTCACCTGAGTAAACTTGCTGTCCAAATACTCGTCCATCGCCTTGAGCTTGTTCTGTGATTTTGTGATATGAGCCGTTGTAACTTTGGATCTCTCTGCTCTGTCAATGATGTTCTTCATCTTGTTCACTTCTTTCTTCCTCTGGAGAAGCCATGCGATGCGCCCGTCAGAGAACTCTTTCACTGTGTCAATACAACTCAGAGTCTCTGAGATGTATTCCCCAGCCAGTCGCTCAAGTTTCTCCCTGTGACACAGTACAAATGGGATACAAACCTCAGCAAATCCATAACCTAACCAGAGGCATCTGCATGAAGGTATATATGGGCGGAAGATGTTACATTATGAGATGGTACACGGAACAATTTTTTCTGATTATTCAGTTGGCATACTATTTATTACTTGTTTTCCAATTCTCTTTTTACTGCTACTAAAATGTGTTTGTTTATATTTTAATTTGCTTTGTTATTCACTTCTTTTAATTAGAATTTTGTTGCTTGTTTGATTCGGATACTGTTTTCTCATTTATTATGTAGAACAATTTGTAAAATAGCTGTATATTGTCCACTGACTTTGTTATAGCCTTTGAAAACATACATGACAAAGTGTTGATTTACAGACCTCTTGCATAGCTAACACATAATATTAATTGGCATTCAACTTAATGTGACTTACCTGCATAGTTGCGATTCAATGTTTCTTTTCGACAACCTGTAACAGTCATGATACTCATTATTATGTAGAACAATTTGTAAAATAGCTTTATATTGTCGAATGGCTTTGTCATAGCCTTTGGCAGATCACAACAGTAAGACCCTGATCAAGTTCATTAGACTGTATTTATCCTGCAGGAATAAAAGATAACTCGACTTTTAAACCTTTTCTGAGATCTTACCCGTTGCCCATTGTATGTAGCAGCTGTAGAGCCCCGTGCAAAATGCCAGCTGATTTGTAAAGCCAGGTTTTCTACGATCTGCTACTCACCCCACCTTCAATAAATAAAAAAAAAAATGTAAGAACATCACAGAGCATATTGACTTGGACTTTACATTTTCACTTAAATAGACGTTTCACTTTCGAAAGACCTATGATTCCCGCATCTTTTGCGTATCATCATTGACTAGGTAGAATAATTTTATGTCTCCAAGCGAACAAAAGATTTCAGAAAATGTGTGCAATGCCAGGAATGCAAAGTCCACAATGACAACTCCACTCCAAAAAAAAGAAAGAAAGAAAGAAAGAAAGAAAACAATCCCACCTGATGTGGCAGCTCTTCTTCCACTAGTGTAAAGACCGTACCTTGAATAGTCTTGTCACCTGCTGAAGTTCTGTGTAGAATTGCTTAAAGGTGACTTTGTCAACAGACTTATCAGCGAATAATCTGGACTTTATATCTCGTCCTTTTATTATGACGTTTGCTAGTTTCACTTTCCATTTTCAAAAAAACTTCATCTTTCACAAAAGGTTTAACTGGCATTATGCACACAACCCGCGTGTGTTATGTACATTGCTTTGCTTTGTTTGATCTTTAATTATGTGTTGACTTCCATAAGATATTACTCATCTTCATTATATCATCATCCTCATAAATTAAACATTAATCGTCAACCATCATACACAGTGCCTCTGGTGTGATATAATGGGGGTGCAGTCATTTCTGTGTAGGATATTGCCATATAGTAGCAAAAAAAAAAAAAAAATACCATAAGCAGAATTTAATTCAAAAGTAACTAATTTGGTACCAGACCCGTAATAGCATATTACCATATCTGTTAAATGCAAAGATGACATTGAAAAGTGCAAACTAGCAACTGTTCATCACAGCTCAGCTGTAAAGGGTGCCAACCAGGGACGTTGTGAATTCAGTAGCATTGAATTCTGTGGAATGCAGCGGTTGCTACAAGAGTCGATGCCGCTCAATCGTAACGTTACCAATACTAACACATAGCAAAGTTGTCGTGGCTACTCACCAGAGACTACAATTTGTTTTCTCTTTAGGCTTTTACAGTTAGACTGACAGACGTACCTTCAGCTAAGGTAGATAGCGTAGTTGAGTTGTAGTTGCGCTAATCGCAAGTGAGGTCCGGTGTGTAATTTGCAACTTGTGGCATAATGTCGACGCTCAGAAAGTGTCAGATTTTATATCTTTTCGGATTAGGCATGCTCAACCTGTATGATTTAAGGATTCATTTGAATAATTTTAGCAGATTTTACCCCCCATCCACATATAGGAAATATTGCATAATCGATGTGGTGAGTGAAAGTGGTTTTTTCATTGTGATGTCTTATTCAGGAAAATTTAGCAAAAATGCAATCAGCAATCATTAATCGATCAAAACTACATTAGCCAGTTTTGTGTGGAGTTTCATAGTGTACATATGCTAATGAATGCACGCATTCATCATTGATTCATTTATTGATGGTAATAAAAATGAATTTCCCACATATTACATGTAATAGGAACTTGAAGGGCTGTCCAGGTTGTCGGCAAGTCTTGTTGTTGACAGGCAGGTCGTGATTTCCTGACATGCAGTCTTCTAGACAGCCCCTTGTTTTATGTTAATCAGGCTTCTAATCGATGTCCCAGATGAACTCAAGTGGGAGGTCCTTCATTCTCTCCTGGAAGACCTGGTCAAACCGCTCACTCTGAGCCACTGTGAAGGTGTTCTTCCAGTCCCCGACAATACCTGCCATAATATACACATATACCCATTCATAACCATCAACACCTGCCAACCTCAGAATACCGTTACATGTCATGAACCCAGGAGAAAAGAACAAAACAATGACCAACATGTTTCATATTCAGCAATGGAACTAAAACACCTGCATAGCACAGTATACTGCTTGTTTCAGTGTTTATTTTCACTGGCATGCATGTCAGTGAACAGTGTACGATATATAGTTATCTTGCAACCCAGCACCACACTTTCATGACCCACTGTTTGGAAACCGCTGGTGTGAAACACGACCTCTGACCTTTGCGCAGGAAGTGTCCCTTCTCTCGATCGAGCATGTCAGATGGCAGGAACTCATAGTTGGCTTTGGGGTCTTTCTTCATGTTTTTGAAGGTGGCCCTCTCCGTCACGCGGTCGATGGCCGAGCTGTCCAGGTTCTTCCCAAGAAACGTGCTAATCTTCAACACTTCAGCCCTCAGGTCCTGTGAGACAACAAGAGATAAGACAGCAACAGCCCCACTTTGTAGGAATTCCAGAGATTTCTGCACTAAGAAAGCCCTGAAATGGCATTTTTCCTAACTGGACAAAAAATTGTTGAGAGTAGAACAGGGGTAGATCTGCACACTGCTGTGTGGAATTTTCTGTGATTGGTCATCAAGCTTATGCAAGGCCTTTGAAGAATGCAGAATATATCTACATTTATCAGGGATGTATCCTGTGTACTCTGAGGAAAGAAATCTGTCCCGCAATATACATGAACAATCAAATGTAAACCTATTTTTGAAAGATAGTGACTTTCTTTATTTGTGACAATGATCAGTTACTGCTTCAGTATGGCTGTAAGTATGGCATCATCACCTCATTGTGTTCACAAATCAGGATGTTTGTGAATCTTATTTACCCCCATCCACTCTGCTGATGACACCTATAATTGCTCTTTATATAATGGGAATGACACAGAATTTCCACATTCTAAAGGACAGTATCTGTACAGACGCCTCACCTTGACCATGTCCTCATACCTCAGGAACAGGATGTCATACTGGTCTCTCTTGGAGTACCACTCCCTGATGTGATCGAACCAGGAAGCACCTCCAACTGTGAACGTACAATGAGTGCTGTCATCTTGAGGTACTCCAGAGTGATTTTTGAGGTGAGTCACATTCAGAAATCTCTCCTGCCTCCACCCTCTTGGTATACAGTAAAGTCTCATTCAGAAAATTACATCGTCAATAATAGATCCTCTTACTCATTCTTTGTTTGTGAAAAACGTTGTTGTCCAGACATGAAAATAGCTGTCATGTCTATTTTTAAAGCAGACAATCCCCTTTATTTTAATAATTGTTTTTGTATTTCTGTTAAAATGGGTGTAACTTAAACATTGCTGTAACTTAGAAACAATATGTATCTCTAAATTATGTATCTTACAACTTTTCATACTAAATTGAATATCCCTGGTGATCCCTGGTGCAAGAAATGCTCCAATGGATCAGTTAATCTCCCAAATGAAAGAAAGAAAGTTATAATAGTGCCCCTCTATGATTACGGTATGCTAGCATCTCACCTACTCCAGCGAGGTACTGTCCCATGAAGTCCTCGAATGTGGAAGGGGTCTCCAGTGGGACCCAGGAATGGCAGAAGTGGAAATAGGAGACAACGTTGTCCTTCGGGTTCCTCATCACATACACAATCTGACACAAAACAAAGATATTTTTTATGCTTCTGTTCTGTTCACGGAGTAATATCTCACGCTTCATATGGGGAATTTTCACTTGATAGTACAGCACATATCTGCTCCTTTATTTATTTATTTAGCATTGGAATACTGTTCCATGGTCACCGTTAGGGATGTGGACTCAATCCCTCCACAGACACATACCTTCCTAATGTAGCCTGTTTTGTTTCTGGTCTTTTAAGCACTAATGGATTGTTTGGCCTGACTAATGTAGCTATCCTTGTAAACCACAGCCCAGCCAATTTTTCCATATCATCCACCCTGACCGTCCCACCTTGGGCTTCTTGTCTTTCAGTCCTGGAGGCATCAGTGTGGGGGTGAGGTGGGAGGCGAATAATCGAGGGGAGGGGCGTGAGGCGTAGTCAGAATGCCCCTTGGGGTACTCCAGCCAGGGCATTTTCTCCAGGTTGTTGTCATAGATGACTTCATCCGAACAGTCTGACTCGCAGAGCAATGTCAGTATCTGCTGAGTCCACACGGTACCTGATGAGGGTTTAACCAAAAGGGGAAAAGAGAATTCTGACACCTACAGAACTAAATGCTTGAACACAAATCATTAATCCTAGATCACAATCCATATGCTTTTTTGGAATTTATCCTCATCCCTCCACTCCAAACTCAGCTGAAATGTTTATCCTTGTGCGGCAACGCTCTCCTGCCAACTTCAGAAGGAGTCAACCGTGCCTCCAATGAGAGACCTATCCATATTATATTTATGGTTTAGGTTTAATTGGAACTGAAATAGGCCATTGCCATTCTGGGAAAGAAGTATTTTTTATCACAGAAGCCATTTTCAATAGCATAACTGATGCACTGCAACATTCATTAATAAGTCTATTGTGTGGCTTAATGAGTTAACTTCTGGGGGAATTCTACCCTAAAGAACAGGTATATTTACTTTAAAATCAGGGTATAAACAAACATAAATATGTTGTATGATACAGGAAATGCGGAATCGGTGCCTAATACAGGTGAGATTCTGATCTGAGAGCTGTTTTTGAACATCCCTCACCTGACTTTGGATAAGTGACCAGAAATACATCGCTGTCCCGAATCTCGAACGTTTGCAGTGAGTCGATGTATTCCGGTGTTGTAACTCCGACGGCAAAGATATAACCCTTATATTTGCACAGGTAAGGGGTGACAACCTCCATAAGGCTATTCTCAGTCAACGCCAATGAGAGAGTTCCCAAAAGACAATCAAAAGTTATAAGGTCAAGAAGAAAACAAAGGAATTAACATTGAGAGAGTGGAATGAGCTTTCCTGGACTTTAGCCTGTTTCTAAACGAGTCAGAGGCTTTCAGTTACTTATTAACACAGTGAGACATTATAGCACCCATGCAGGATTACTTATTACACTCTTAATATTGTTTATACTGCAGTTTTATTGACCATGAATGTCTATGGAACAGTTGTATTTGATATCCTCTGTCGTAATGTTTCTGTATGTCTATTTCTCCTACGTTTTACTCCTAAGTTCCACCCCAAAGTAGGCTGGGCTAATTCATAATTACAGGTACATGTCACCGTGGAAATACTTGCAATGCACTGACATAAAGTACACTAAGTGTAGCTCATGACAACTACGGTACCAGGAGAGCTGACTGGAGACCACTAAGAAGTAGTTTTAAAATAGTGTATTGTTTTACGTTATTTTCTGCACAATTATTTTCACTAACAAAAGCACATTGATTTGCTAACTCCTCTGTCTGTACCTGTCTGTTGTTTTGCTTGCCCATATGTGTCTCTCTTGTTTTTTCCACTTCTCTACGTGTTTCTCCGTCTATCTGTTCAGTTATGAGAGGCTAATGTTGGTGTGCCGCCAAAGGAGGCAGGTACTTACTGTACAGTGTGCTTTGCACCCTAATGATAGGAGACGTTGTTATAAAGATAAGGGTCACAAAGACTAGGGAGAAAATGGATCCATAGAATGCAACTAGAATGTTGACAGAAATAGACTGTGATCATTCCAATAAATGACTGTCAAGTCGCATCTATGCTAAACAGGAATCAAAAGGAAATGTTCATCTGCAATCCACAGTAATTCACCTGCCCATCAATTTAAGAATACACACTATTGTCGAGTGTGCACTTCATGATGAATTTGCTCCCTATCAGGGAGAATGAAGGACATGCTGGGAGGGACAAGACAGTGACTCTAAGCTCCTCAGCGCCTTACGGTCACGGTCAGTTTCTGCTTTTCATTCCAGTCTTTGTATGTATGTTCTGGCTGTGAATTTAAATAGAAGCCAAAAATATATCAACTGGAAGCTGGACATTTGTGTCAGGTTGGGAGTGGTAGCGTGGTCGTGAAGTTCTCAGGTGGTACATAGTGCAAGTTGAAATTGTTGTCTGGTTAACTGGTTTATGTTGATGCATTTGGAGATGCAACGACAAAGCGAATGAGAGCGTCATTCTTGTTTATTTATTGTAACCATGTAACTCCGTTAACAGTAGGTGAATGTGCTTGGAAATGATTAGCTGAAAATGGTTACTTTATTCTGAGCTGTCCTTAGAGTGTTTCTTCTTTTTATGATATTTTATGGCTATATTAATATAATGTGTTCATGTACAGAATTATGTATTTGTTTGCTCTGCTGTAGGTCAGGCCCTGTCTGACATGTCCGGATTGAGAATGATCCTGCTTGGAGAGAGAGAGTCTGGGCGAAGTGCGGTGGGGAACGCCATTTTAGGCAGGGGGACCTTTGACTCTGTCGGGGTGAGAACCAGGCACAGTGTGAAGAGGCAGGGTGTGGCGGCAGGTCAGCAGGTCACTGTGGTAGACACGCCAGGCTGGGAGTGGTTCTCATCCCACAACGCCTCTTTGGGGGTGAAGAGCGAGATCGCACGCAGTGTGTCGTTGTGCCCGCCGGGACCCCACGCCCTCCTCCTGGTCGTCCCCCTCTCCTTCAAATTCAGGGAGAGGGAAAGGCAGGCGCTGGAGGAGCACATGAAGCTGTTCGGGGAGGGGGCTTGGCAGCACGCTCTGGTGCTGTTCACCGTGAGGCCCGGCAGGCTCAAAGACTCCACCATCGAGGAGGAGATCGAGGAGAGCGAGGCCCTGCAGGGGCTGGTGGCGCGGTGTGGGAACAGGTTCCACGTTCTCCCCGCCAGACCCAGGAAGGGCCAGAACCCCATCGCAGAGCTGCTTGGGAAGGTGGAGGCCATGGTGGCCAACAATAAACAGGAGGTAATCCTCAGCGAGGGTGTCCTGGAGGAGGCCAGGGTGAGGGAGGAGGTGCAGGCATGGAGGGATGAGGAGGAGGCTAGGCAGAGGGAGGAGGAGCTGGCCAGGGTGAAGAAGGCATTACAGGTACTGGAGATGGAGGAGGGGACAGAGGATATGGACAAAGAAGAGGAGGAAGAAAAATTCCCAGGGATGGAGATGAGGGACGCAACCAAAAACAGAGTCTCAGTGGATGGTAAGCACCATCAGTTCTCCATTAGAGCATCAACAGTCAGCCATTATGTCTCTGCCATATATGAAAACTTAAATAAAGAACTTGCTGCATCTAAATGGTTACAATAAATAGGCCAAATGATGGTGAATGTTCAGATTAGAATGTCCAGATGATGAGGTCCTAACAATATCAGTGTTGTTTCTGAGCAGGCTCTGAGAACAGCCAAAAGAGAGCCACACTGATCTGTGACCCCAGGGAATTCAGACTCAGAGAAATGTTTAACCGAAGCTGTTGGGTACAATGACAGATCACTGACAGAACACAGTCTGTACTCAACCCTTAATTCAGAGTCAAGAGACTTCATGGAGAAATGGTGATGAATGGGATTCTCCATTCTGGACTGATTTCTGAGCCTACTATATCAGTTATAGCATCCAGCCTGCAAGCTGCCATTATGACCCTGACTGACAACCAAAAAATGTCATTTCTTTACTACATATTTTAGTGCAACAAAAAGGAAACTGGAAAATTTTAATGTGTTAGAGTTCAGTAGTTCTGCAAACTGTCTGTAAAATATTGGGGCATGTAACTTTATCTGACTCATGAATGAATGTATGATTGATGTATTTAAATAAATAATTTTGTTCTGCAATGATCTAAACATTTTGTTGTTGATTCAGCTAATTTTTCATAAATGTATGTATATGCTAATATACTAACATACCCTCAATTTTACTTTTCTGTTCTTGTCTTTATCAAGACTGGTTTTTGCACCACAGTCATATTATTTGGTGATAGGAACAGCAAAGATGACAATATGGTTTTCGCAGGAAAGTTAATTTTGCATGAAAATATTGTGAACATTTATGAATTGTGTCATTTACATGCTTGAACCACAGGGAAGTGCATGGTCACTATGGGAAACTCTGATCAATAATCTGTCAGCAACCATGAGTTTTTATCAAGGTAATAAACTTTTCAGTCTGTTTGCTAACAACCCTCTGTATTCAGCATCACAGGTGTGATAAGTCCACAAGGCTGCGAACACTCTGGCGGTATCTCCCTGAGCAGTATTTTAGACTCATGATAGCTGCCTCAATGTTACGTACTCAGTTACTCAGCAGTTTAGATAAATCTGGTTGAATTCTTAACATGTCCAGTAGTTATGTTCCTACAGGAAAATTATTTTTTTAAAGGTGTATATTTATTCTTGATATTGTCATTGCTCCACTTTAAAACTAGGGTTTTACATTGGGTTGTTTATGTTCTCAGCTTAAGTACTAGTTTGTTGTCAAGTGTGATGCAAGGTAATTGGGTAATTGGCCAAAGGGAGGGTTTCCCTGCCCCATTTTGCCAAGAGGTAAACTCCTCTGGCCAATCAGGTGCCATTGGTCCACCCATATCATCTGTGGGTGTTCCTCTCAGCTGGTGGACAGCAAAGTGAAAAGCAAGAGCTGGTTTCAAACATGTCTTTATGGCCATGTGTGCTAGTCTTCATGATTGAAAATTGATATCAGATATGACTGGCTAACAAATATGACTAACTATCTTTAGTGTCAATGGCATGACAAAAGACAGGCACAGAATACATAAAATGATCTCTCAAGTAACATTTATTAGCTTTGTGAACAAAATAAATTAGCTGAAATTTCTTTGACCGAAATTGAAAAGTGCATAGAAAAAGGTACAAAAATAGCTGTCCATTGCTTGATTATATGCTTCACCATACAGATATATTCAGCAGTGACCTGGTCTGTTATAGACATAAGCAAATCAAGCCACTGCTTAGTCCCCCATCTTAGAGTAGGAGCCCCAGTGCCACCTACTCATCTATATACAGTTCTGTTTTTCATACACATCAGAATTGTAACAGATCTGAATGGGGCCATGAGACCTCCTTGAATTGAGCAATATATGTGGGTGGTCAATGCATACCTGTTTTTCATTTCATAATGAAGAGACCTTCATAAATTTATACTACAACAGGTTGGAATATGCCTGTGTGTTACAGCTTTACTGTACCCAAACCTAATGGGCTGAGTAAGGTAGTCTACCCCAGAAGCATTCCCGGCTTCTATACCCAGCTGAGAGACAGTTATAATGCCTAAAAATCATGGCATTAAATTCAAACCTTTCCCTTAGATCAGCAGAAATAAGACTGAGGCTCACTCAGCCAAAAAACTACTGTATGATGTCTGTTTCCAGTTTGATTTATTTTGCCTGTTTCCAATATGTGTATCTTTTATAGTAAGATGTGGCCTTAGATGGACCATTGAAAAAAACCCTCCACCAAAATAGACCCAATGCTTTAATCTCATATTGGGCCCTGAGTTTCTGCGGCCATCCCTGATAGGGTTGAAATATGGAGTAAAACAGAAACAGCATAGACAGGCAATCATGAATTGGCACTACTTTAAGAGCAAGTGGATTTCAAGGTAATTAATGCTTAGTGAGTATGCAGCAGGTTATGATGTTATGCATAGATTCTATTTGTTTTTTTATATTGTTGAGCTGGCTCTTTTTCACTGCTCTCAATAAAATGGTGTCTGTAGCGCTTTCATACTTTTGCTGAACCTCCATATCCCTATGCACAGAGAGTTCTGGATCCTCTCCCATGCATCAAGCTCAATCTTCCACAGGCTGGCCCTCCCTCGAATGACCTTTGACACGTCACTCTTGCTCCCTCTGGCCAAGCTGACGCTGTCTTTACAGATGAAGAAAAGGTCCAGGCCCATGAAGATCGAGTTGAGAGCGATGAACCCCGCCCTGGCCGACTTGCTAAGGGCGAGCGGGGTGCCCTTGGCCAGCTGCCCGAAATCGGTGAGATCGGCTGCCACGTTGGGTAAATTGCGGGCAGCTTTGACTTCCTGTACTGCCACTCTGGCCGCATTTGTTACCACCTCTTCACCTCTGAGCACCTTCACAGCGGAAGCACAGTCCACGATGGCATCTAGGCCTTTCCCCACACCGGCAGTGGCCCCAGCAACTCTCACAACACCCTTTACAGTGTCTACCACACCTGGGACCACATCAGGCTCAGTGCTGCAGGCCACTTGTTCCAGACAGTCCAGAAGTGTCTCCACGTCTTCCATGTAGCTTTGGAAGATTTCATTGGCCTTCTTCCCCTGCTGAGAGTTGACTGACAGCTCAGCGATACCTGTGGCTAAGCTGTTTACACCACTGGTGACGCCCATCCCAACACCAACTAATGTGAGAGCTATTGATGCCCCTGCTGTCACCGGAGCCAGGGCCAGACCAATGATGGACACAACACCGCCCGCAAAGCCCACAGAGCTGCCTGCCACGCTGGAGATACTGGCCCCCATCTTCATCCTGTCCAGCTGGACTGCAACTTCCTCCAGAGCCTCCAGGAATTCACGCATTCTGGAGCTGCGTTGACTGAACAGGCCGATGAACTGGAGAGCAGCTCCCCTGAACAGGAAGGCCATCCTGAAGTGCTGGTCCATCCTGAGCAGGAGAGATTTCAAATAAATCAAAACAAGGACATTATCAAAACTGTATTTGTCCTCTAGAACATCAGTGGTCTTCAGGTCACAAGGTCAAAGAACAATTTTGGTGTAGTAAGTTTATTTGTTTGTTTGTATGTTGTCTCTAAATCAGCTAACTAGACATGTATTTAGATTAAACTTGATTGAAATGTTTCTCAAACTATTCCCCAAAATGCTAATCTGTTCACAGGTGACAAAAGTTTGAGGTCACTGAGGCTCCTCATATCTTCTTTGATTTGCAGTACCTAGTTCAGCGACTTATGAAAGAAAAATTACAGAAACTATACCTCACTGCTCACCAGGATGTGCTAAATAGATATTACTGAAATAATCTGTCCTCTATATTTCTGAATAAACTAGGTACTCTATATGGGTGCCTAGAGGAAACTGTCTGTATTTTATCACCATTCATCCAATATCATGTACTTACCTGATATTGGTCAACTGATCCAAATGGTCAAACATCTTTTGTACGGCTTCATTGGTCAAATTACGGCAGGTGTCCTTCATGCAGATTTTCTGTGTTCTGGGAAAATTGTGAAAAATATGAATCAGGGTATTACCACATGCATATATTCACTCTGACCTAAAGACAGTGTATGGTGAACATCATATATGCATACAGTAGAGAGATCTGACCAAGAAGAAACAGTTTAACTGTACTACCAAAATGTAAATAAAATAGGAGGTATCTTTATTACTTACCTATGAATTAATCCAAAAGATGATATACTGTATAAACTGAAAAAAGAAAAATGATAGCAATGATGTCAGACAGGTAAACATACGCATTTCCTTTTCAGATACTGGACATGAGTCAGTGTGTGTATTCTGTGCATGTCAAAAAAGTATCATAATAGATCATTATCACATAACTACAGCACCACCTCTACTAGCACCTCACCCTTCAGTTGCCTTCTCAAACTAATTGTCTATTTGACCCTGTGGGTTATTACAAACTCACACCCTGTGCCAGCCAGAGGAGGATGACTTCTCCTCTCAAACTGGTACCTCCTAAGGTTTCTTCTGTTACACAGAGGGGTTTTTCCTTCCCACTGGTGCCTCAAGCTTGCCTTAGTGGGGGACTAAGGTCAAGGTCTACTAAGTATGTGATTTGACCACATACTCAATATACAGTGTGACATCATCAGGGGCTAGGCTGTGTAGCTGATGGCTGTTATAACACCTGAATGGTGTTAAAGTGAACTACAATTAGATATGGCCAATTCAGAACTACAACTCCCACAGTGACTGAAGAGCATTTCAGATTGCTCGACATGATCATCAAGCTCTGGCAGATAACATCAGCTATGTGTAAGGCCTGCACTCTAGATATACAGTTCTAGTACACTACAACTCTTTTTTCCTGTAAGTCACGTTACTGCACATTACTATTTAGCTATGAATATTCTATCCTAATATTCCTGCATTAAAAATCATAATCAAATGTAATCAAAAAACGTATCAAGAATGGGGTTGGTCAGAGGTCAGCTGGATGACTGGGGATTGGAAAGATGTAGGGGCTGATTAGTCATGTTTTAGAGCGCTAGTCTGAGATATCCTGGAAGATGCTCTATTGATGGTCTTAATAAATTGTGGGAAAGAAATAAGGTACCACAATAATACCTGAAAATAGAATGCATGAAATAAAATATAAAATATTTCTCAAGTAAATATGTAAAATTTCATGAATAATGTATTGTATATCAGTACATGAAGCATGTCAGAGTATCAAGGACTATACTGTGATCTGATGCAGATGTTTTATGAAGCAAAGACCTTTTCTGCAGCTTCCCACACAGCTTCTCAGCAACCTGCACATATTTGTCCAGCTGAAAAGCCAGTACGACTGCATTGGCCAGGTTGGGCAGGAAGAATTCACCGTCATCTCTCTGGAAATGCATCACGAGAGGACAGGCCTTCCTGGCAGCAGAGATAACCGCTCGAACATTAGCGGCGCGCACCCCCATGGGGAGTTGGCACAACGGATTCTCCTCCCTGAAGACCAAGAGCGAAGTGACCGCCAGCTTCTCCACGGCCTCCAGAAACGGGGTCATCTTCTCAAGCCCCACAAGGGTGTCCTGCAGCACAGATCCCAGCTCCTTCTCCAGCTCCTGTGCCCTACTCTCCGCGGTCACCTGGGTAAACGTGCTCTTCATGTACTCCCCAAAGGCCTTGAACTTGTCCTCTGATTTTTTGATGTGGTCAGCAGTGAGGTTGAGCCTCTCTGCTCTGTCCATGATGTCCCTGATCATCTCCAGCTCTGACTCTCTCTGCAGATTCCATTTGCAGTGCCTGTCACAGAACTCCTGCACTGTGCGAACACAGCTCAGAGTATCTGATATGTAGGTACCAGCCAGCTTCTCAAGTTTCTCCCTGTAAGGCAGTAAGAATTCATATTAAACCGACAGAGAAAGTAATTCATAAATACCTTAAATCAGCCACTAATCATTTACTTCATGTAAATATTTCTATGGCGATAACATCTGTTTTGCTGTATCCAACTGCACTTCAGTCAAGACAAACAAAGCTATTCGAGAATGACAAGAGCTTAGTTCAGCCCCTGCACTAGCAGTGAAGCTTTATACGTCCATATCTTCTAGCAAAAACAAATCTTTAACAACACTTTAAGGAACAGCTGATTGTAAGGCGGCGGTTAGGAGCTAACTACTTCATGCATTCTTTACAGATCCAGCCTTTTGTAGCTCTGCAGCCATGACAAATATAACAAGCTATGCTAAGGGATTAGGTTACACTTAAGCTTATGTAAAATATTAACTTTTACTCTCTTAGACAAAACAAGCATAAAAATGTAACACATATCGAATTGATGTAAGTGTAAAATCTCATGATGTGTTCAGCTCCTTTAGAACAATATAACCAGTCATTCAGATTCTGAATGGCTCTCTTCCTGGTTTAGGAGTCAATGGAACCGTTGTTTCCATCCTTTGTCCCACCTCCAATGTTCTCTCTTTGCTTCTCTCACTGGTAACCATTGCCGCTAGAAGCAAACATTGGCACTCATGCCAACATCATGAAGAAATGTTAACCCAATGTGGCAAAAGAAAAACCTGAAACAGGCAGAGATTTGGACAAGCATTGTTCCAATTAAAATCCATTAAATTGTATGGAATATATATGTGAAGGTTAATGTGTATACACTGCTGTAGTGAGGTGTAGATCATGGCCATATCTACAGCAGTACCACAGGGAAAAAACAACTACGAGTCTTGAACATCTGCCAACTACAAACACCACACTTTTGTTCAGACATATTTAGGTATCAATGTCAATATTGACTTATCCAATGAAACAGGAACCTAAAACCTTTGGTCCATTTCTGTGGCCTAGGCAAGGACTCGATCAAAACTTCCCCTTAACTGTCCTCTGACAACTTAATGTGTCGTTATTTTGATGCAAAGACGTTTTCGCTCTGTTGATCACTGAATTCACAAAACTAGGTTCATGAAGAAATCTAATTGTGATTATCAGGTGATGTATCCAGCCCGGTACATTAAAAAACAATTATACTGTAAATGGAATGAAAGTAGTACACTGAGGCCCGAATGCAGAATGACAAGCTTTCTTTTTCCCCTCAACTGGCATCATGCTCCACTCACTCAAGGAAACCAAGGGGAGTTTTACAGCTGTGAAGGTTAACATGTAGTGTATGTCTGTTTAAATCTATTAAAAGTTGGAGAAAAATATTTTTAGATTTTAGTCCTCAAAGGATAAACCACCAATAAAAAACAGTACTCATGCACTTGTATTCATTTAATGATCAGAAATACATGAGCTGACATGTTTTTGACAATGTTGTTTTATATCTGTCATTTTCTGTTTCAACAGACATCTCCACAAAACGTATCTCTTGATCTGTTCAAAGGTTTGAATTTGAATTTCAAAACCTAGTAGAGTCACAGACACAGGGTTTATATGCCGCTATAAACAAATGAAAGGTGTGTGTACTGTACAGGTACATATGTGAGTGTTGAGTTTCCAACTTGGAAGATTAGGGACATCTCCAACGCAACTTATGGATAAACCGAACAACTAAAATAAAAATACATTCAAAAATCAAATATATTCAATGATTTCAGAAGTTTATGAGTCTTAGATGTATTATATGATCATTTATGATTCCAAATGAGGAGCAGCTGGGTTCACAAGGACAACCTAAAATCTTATTTGAACATAAATATAATATATAAAATAAAATATAATAATAAAATCCAGTTCATAGTTACCAATTCTGTTGCATTAATCTCCTTTCCTTTATTTACTCTCATGAATAATCTCCTTTCAAATAAGTGAAAACTACTTTATGGAATATGTATTCAAATATTATTCAAATATCTGTTTTAAAACAGATACTTTCTAGGATTGGTACTTTTAGGACTTTACTAATTCTATTCAATTACTTATGACGCATTTGAATTTTTTAATATATGTATTTTTATTTATTTATAAACAATAGCTACGAACAAGAGCACAAGGGAACGCTGCCCTACCGTGTGTGGACGATGTCCATTGTGTGTTGACCTGTGCAGCGCTTTCCAGAAAAATTCCAGGGGACTTCAATAGGCATGTTATTCGCCCTGTCTTAAAAAAAATAACGGAAGTAAGGAGGAAGCGAAACATAAGCAATTGCAATGTTACATTGTCTTCCTTAGTCTCATCTTTATTTCCTTGTTTTCTGACTTTTTCTGCATCCATAGGCTACATCGTATTGAATCACTAACTACAGTAGCCTCTTCTGTTCTACTGCCGATACGTGTGCATCGTTCGTTCTTTCACACAAACATCTACTGCTATGGTATCAAAATCTTACCTTGTACTTTTTCCCAAAACATTTAATAAAGTTCCCTAAAATACAACTCTACTAGATACAACGCAAATCTGACTTACTGTTTCCAGTATACATACGGTCGTCTACTTCTCTGTTTCGCGAGAGCCTTTATCTCTGTGTTTGTCTTTGTTGTTGTCCCATTTTATACCTCGTGCCATAAGTTTCACTTAGGAAGAAGTTTCGTTTTCGTCTTTTCCGATACTTCAGTGGGCCGCTCCCACATTTTCC
This sequence comes from Albula goreensis, assembly GCA_022829145.1. Lineage (NCBI taxonomy): Eukaryota > Metazoa > Chordata > Actinopteri > Albuliformes > Albulidae > Albula > Albula goreensis. The sequence goes on from CM040762.1 coordinate 17,943,349, forward strand.
CGAGGCGATAAAAACATCATCGCAGCCACCTTAACACATACTTACACAGTTGTACATTGCTACAGGATCATGCAAGTACTCTAAAGGGTTTTTAGGGCTGCTTTCCTTTTGTTTTACTCACTGTTCACCCGGTAAAATTACAGAGCAGTTGGAGAGCATTACTACCAAAAGTATTTCAGTCGTACAGTGACATACGTGGAGTTGAGGCTTTTACCGGGTATCTTGCCATGCAGTTACTAAAGAAGGCCTCATGGGGGAGCTGTATTGTCAGCGCTCAGCAAAGAAACCACATAGTTTAACAGAAACGTAGGTAGAATAATAAGCACCTTAATTAGTTTTAGTGGCTTACAAACAGTTCAAAACCTCCCACACAAACAGAAGGAGAAAGCAGTTTCACATACAGCTGGGCAGCCCATATGTGGAGAAAATATTAACACTGTAAAAAGTAAAGGTAAACAAGATACAACCGCCATATTCACAGTCTTACTTATATTTAACTTTTATTTTATTTTATTTTTTACGCATAACATATTCCTTCAATTGACAAAAAAACCTGTCACTAAAAATCAGAAAAGTGCATGTTGATTACTTGATCTTGCAATGTTACATACAGCACATATAGTAGCTCTGTAGATCTTCAGGGATAGGATAACATCTCCTCATAAGAGGCAGACAGAATCCCTAAAAGTCATGGTATAAAAACAGTAGATCAAGAGAAAGAATTCTGCGGCTAGGTTACTCATTAAAACCCAGAGTTTCTGTGATTAAACTAATTAAATAATGACAATGAAGAGCACACTGGTGCTCCTCCTTTTTTTCCTGTTTAATTTCTGTTTCTCATTTTGCCTGTCAGGGGTTATTGTGCCAGGGAGAGTGCAGTGTTCTGGTGTGTCCTGTGTGAAGGTCACTCTTCCTGTTTGGCGAGGTTCCACACATGGAGAAAGTTTTCTTTCCATTTTCTCTGGGGCCTGGGAAACCATGGGAAACTCCCAGATTTCCTCAAATATCTCCAAAACAGCCCTTTCAGCTAGATAAGGAAAAAAAGCCTGAGTTCTGAGGCGAGGTTAGTTGATAAAACTCGGATTTGTCTTAGTTTTATCTCAGTTAAATCTGAGTTTTATCAAGTGAACTATCTGTTTACTTGATAAAACTCAGATTTCCTGACTATCTGTTTCACAACATTTTTTTTTTAGTCTTGTTGCGCTTTCGCTTAGCTCAGAATAAAATGGTCTCTGCAGAACATCCATACTCTTCCTGAACCTCCATATCCCTACACACAGAGAGTTCTGGATCCTCTCCCATGCATCAAGCTCGATCTTCCACAGGCTGGCCCTCCCGCGAATGACCTTTGACACATTGCTCTTGCTCCCTTTGGCCAAGCTGACGCTGTCTTTACAGATGAAGAAAAGGTCCAGGCCCATGAAGATTGAGTTGAGAGTGATGAACCCCGCTCTGGCTGTCTTGCTAAGGGCGAGCGGGGTACCTTTGGCCAGCTTCCCTAAATCAGAGACATCACTTGCCACATTGGGCACATTGCGAGCGGCTTTTCCCTCCTGGGCTACACCTCTGGCAGTGCTTGTGACGAGGCCTTCATTTTTGAGAACCGTCAGGGCTGATGCACCATCTACGATGGCGTCAATTTTCCTGCTGACACTTAAAATCTTCACGCCCATTCTTCCCGCGCCCATCATGGCATCCATCACACCTGGGGCTACGTCAGGCTCGGTGCTGCTGGCCGCTTGTTCCAGACACTCCAGGAGGGTCCCCACGTCTTCCTTGTAGCACTGCAAGACTTTGTTGACCTTCTTCCCATGGTAAGAGTTGACAGAAAACTCAGCGATGCCCGTAGCCAAGCCATTTATTCCACTGGTGACGCCCAGCCCCACACCGGCCAGGGTGAGAGTCAGTGATAACCCCGCCGTCACTGGGGCCAGGGCCAGACCCACAATGGATACAACGCCGCCCGCAAGGCCCACAGTGCTGCCCGCCACACTGGAGATGTTGGCCCCCATTTTCATCCTGTCCAGCTTGGTCGCGCCTTCTTCCAGCATCCCCAGGAATTCACGCATCCTGGAGCTACGCCGGCTGAACAGGCCGATGAACTGGAGAGCAGCTCCCCTGAACAGGAAGGCCATCCTGAAGTGCTGGTCCATCCTGAGCAGGAGAGATTTCACACTGAGTTGAGCTTTCAAGTCAGTTAAAACAAGGACATTCTCTAGAACATTCATAGGTCAAAAATGAGTGGGCCCAAGTTTGTTTGTTTGTATTTTTTGTCTGCAAATCAACTAAGTAGACATGTATTCATATTAAAATATGACGGTCATTTAATTATATTTAGGGGGGTCTTTCTGTGTTCCTCCTTAAACAATAGAGTGACCTTCATTTTTAAAAGCAGTGAAAAAAGTTTTTAAAAATTAAGGTCCTCATGAAGTTGACTGGATCAGTATCTAAATGACATTAGAACTTCATAAAAATACAATGTGATAAATACCTGATACTGGTCAGCTGATTCAAATGGTCAACCATCCTTTGCTCGGCTTCCTCTGTTAAATCTATGGAGGTGTCTTTCATATTGGCCGTTAGCACTCTGGGAAAACAATTATTATGAAGTTAAAATGGAGACAGACACATTTCACAGACATAAACACATTCTCAATAAGAACAAGTTTAAACAGTAAGATCACCAATAGCCAGAATCTCAGTAAGGAATCTTAGAGTGGTGCAAAAATCTCCCTTTCTAACGCTATAACGTGAAATTAGCCACACAAACTGAATTAGCGACAAACATACAGAAATTGAAATACATTTTTGACAGAGACAATAGGATTACAGTTCAAATGTAATGTACAATTGGTCTCATGCAGCAAGCTTTGCTGATAAAACTTCTGTGATTCCACGTTTGGGTTAGGGTGCGCCACCTTGTAAAAACATTCAAGGGAATGTATGAAAAAATAGTCTCTATTTATTAGTGACAACATAATATATGGGAAGGACAGTTTAACTAAAAGACTACATGTTTAGTTGACTGATGTATACCTTATCTGTAGCTTCTCACAAAGCTCTTGGCAAACCTGTACGTATTTGTCCAGCTGAAAAATCAGAGCGTCAGTGTTGACCAGGTTGGGCAGGAAGAATTCACCGTCATCTCTCTGGAAATGGATCAGGAGAGGACAGGCCTTCCTGGCAGCAGAGATGACCGCTCGAACGTCGGCGGCGCGCACCCCCATGGGGAGTTGGCACAACGGATTCTCCTCCCTGAAGACCAAGAGCGAAGTGACCGCCAGCTTCTCCACGGCCTCCAGGAATGGGGTCATCTTCTCAAGCCCCACAAGGGTGTCCTGCAGCACAGATCCCAGCTCCTTCTCCAGCTCCTGTGCCCTGCTCTCCGCGGTCACCTGGGTAGCCTTGCTCTTCACATACTCGCCTATGGCCTTAAGTTTTTTCTGTGACTTGCTGATGTGGTCAGCAGTGAGGTTGAGTCTCTCTGCTCTGTCCATGATGTCCCTGATCATCTCCAGCTCTGACTCTCTCTGCAGATTCCATTTGCAGTGCCTGTCACAGAACTCCTGCACTGTGCGAACACAGCTCAGAGTATCTGATATGTAGCCAACCATAACAATCTCCAGGTCCCCTCTGCAAGGCAAGAGTAACCCATTTGAATTTCACGTCATATGAAATTGGCAATGTAACCCTACTTCATACCTTCACATGTTTTTTACATGTACACTTCCATCTTTGTGTCTGCCAACGACTGATGTCAGCCGCTCTGAGGTGAAAGAACAATCCTGAATGTTCTGAGGTGTCTAGCGTATTCTGCTCTTTCTACAGATCAATGTCTCAGATGGCCCAGCATGAATCCTGTTCCGATCTATATTTTGCAGTGAATTAGACAGGGGAGGGACACAATCATGTATTTGTGTTGATTATCAGGCCAAAGAAGGTGCACATTTCCATGAGAGGGCGATGCCAATCTGCAGCTGTATTATGTCAAAATGTGGACAGAAGTAATGACACTGCATCTTATAATACCTTAACATTGGTGGACTGTATTTTTGTCTGTAATATAAATAAGTCAATTATACAAAATAAAATGAATCATTCACTCATCTATTTTAGTTTTAATTTGAATAATCATTGCCAGCCATCTAAACTCTTTAAATATTACAATTCATTGGCTAAATATGTTAAAATGGGTATGTGCTTCCATCTCTGTTGCATTTAATTATTATATCTATGAATGTGGATACACAGTCAAAAGTGCCCCTTTTGTGTGTCTGGTCTCCTCCAATTAAAATAATTACATGATTGGACGATGCACATATTGAAAGACAACCAATAGCATGTTATAGGATGAGGGGAGGAAAAATTAGATCAATAAAACAGGTCTTGGGGAAAAACACTGAGTCAGTGTAAACCTGTGTTAACCAGTGTAAATCTAGCTAAAGAGTGCCAGCAAGCCTTTATGGATTTTGATTTGGGGGCCCCTCACCACCTTGTGGGACATTTCAAGCACTCATGGGGCCCTCTGGTAGCCACAGGGGCCCTAAGCCGGTGCTAAGTGTGCTTATGCGTCAGACCGGCCCTGCCTGGATCCCTTAAACAATGAGACACTGTGTGTGGTGGCAGAGGAGGTGGCCAAGCTATCCTCCTCCCTAAACCTCTGTGGTAACGCCCTACAACATGTCAATGGTCTCCATATTTCAAGGGGCTTTTGGGGGGATTTTTGAGGGGATTTTGTCTCAAAACACTCTGGGGAAAGTAAAGCTAATAGCAGGCAGTTATCTGGAGTAACACCCTTCCTGTTCAGCTCAAAATTTTTCCTGTTCATCTGTGGCATGGGGTGGATTGTTGGAATGTCCGGTGATGCAGCCAAGCAAAAACCAGTTATACCGGTATCCTCTACAGCTACACTACAGCAAAAATCCTAGACAACACACATATCAGACACAGACTTACTGTACAGAGATCACTTTTTGCATTTTTTGCTTATGAAATGGTAGCTTTCAAATCGCAGTGTTAAATGTGAACATAACTTTATTTATAAACCACCTCAATTGTATCCCCGTGAAAATAAGCTCCATTTTAAAGGATGAGATTCCATAGGAAAAAACAAAAGCAAGTAAAATAACAGCTGTTGTGATCTAAAAACATTTTCTTTCTCTGATTACCCAATAGGCTTATTTTTGAAAAATACTTTTTCTGAAAATATATTGGTGACGCTCCAACTGTGATGACGTCAAGATCGGTTGTTTGACATATTTCGTTCTGCCGCTAAGACCCTGAACAAGTTCAGTAAGACTTCACTCCTTCAGTTGGTCGGTGATCCTACCGTGTGTCCACGGCGTCCATTGTGTGTACCTCCTGTACAATGCTATCCGGAGTCAAATTCCAGCGGTTTTGGTTTAATGTATTGCTTTGATGTGCCACTCTTTCTACCTTCAACAAAAATAATAAACGTAAATTAGCAGAAAACCTCAAATTCGCAATTCATTTCTCCTGTGCTCGAAATCCAAATAAATGACAATATCTAATATTAATGAATTGTAAGAACGCAAGTACTTTTCTTGAAGAACTTCCGAACATTAATGACAGTACAAAAATGTAAGGTATACTGACCTTTGCGAGCAAGCCTTTTGTCTCTTAGGTATTTTTTGTGGAATACGGTATTTCCGGTTCAACTTCATGCTTATAATCTGATTAAATTTCTGTAAATACTTTTTTCCTACCGCCGCCAAATTGATTACTAGTCAACAGAGTTTAGAGTGGGCGGGAGCATGCTATTACTTGTGCAGGAGTCTGACAGATACGTCATCACAGCAATCAAAATATTCGGTCCTGATGTCTGATGAAACCCGTGCGAGACAAAAAAGCATGTACAACTTTCTGTTTCTGGCTATTTTGTTTGGATAAATATTGTAAATTCAATTTTATTTCGTAAGAGTTATTCTGAGCACAGAGCTTACGAAATAATCAACATCGAACACTGCTGTACACGTCATCCATGCCACAGGTAGGCTGCAATAATGCAGGCTGAGATTAACACTTTTACCAGAAGGCACTATCGTGTAGTTACAAAATAAATCCACATGAGGGCAATGTGTTACCAGTTATTTCAAGCAGATCTCTGTGAATTGGTTTAGATACGACTTAAGAATCTTTTGCAGCATGATTTAAATGATACTGTCACCTCGCTTTGTTATGTGTTATTTTATGCTGCCCTCAATGCTAAATTAAGGTACAAGTAAATGTTAGTGTGTCAATGTGAACCGAATGACTGTGCAGGTGCCTATATTGTGTTTGTGTGCATGTGTGCCTGCATGTTGTTTTTGGGTGGTCTTTGTTTTTTTTTTTTCTTCTGCCTTTCTCCTCATCCCTCTCTCACTGCTCATTCTCAGTCGCACTCCTCCTCATTCAGTCCATCTCTCCATAGATCACCATCTCCATCTCTCAATCTCTCCCTCAGCAGATCAAGGTTAGGGGGGAGTCGGTTTAAAAATAGTTCAATAAACCAAAGAGGCAGACAACGCACCCTTAGCATACTGAACAGGAAGGCAGAAAGAGAGAGAGAGAGAGGAGTGTGGTTGAAGATTCATATTTTTATTGACAAATGGTCTAAGCTATTGTTGGGACATTGAGAAGATATATTGTGGAGAATATTTATGAAAGGAGCAATAATTACATTGAGAGCATAATGATAGTTCCATTTTCTCATGTCATTTCTGTTTTCATTCTACAAATGCTTTAAGATTTTTTATTACTCTCCATCAGGAAAACAAAAACTCTCTGACATACACACACATACACAGGTGATTTAGAGCTGTGGCATGAAGACAGGGAGAGAAGGAGGGAGGGTGAAATGAGAGAGTGAACAGAGAGGGATGACACCAAAAAAGAGGGATGAGGGAGACTGGCTGAGGGAAAACAGAAGGGAGAGAGAAGTGATGGGGTTAGAGATGAAAATGTGAAAGAGTAAAGGAATCAGGCAGAAACAAGCTTTTCTCTCTCTCTCTCTCTCTCTCTCTCTCTCTCTCTCTCTCTCTCTCTCTCTATTGCTAAAGGAAATGAGGAGGGACCCACTGGCTTCCGCTGAGATGGACGCATTCGTTCACTGATACATTGACGGTGGTGATGTATCTCTCGGCTAATTGGATGGAGGAGCCCGTCGTCTCGGGAAGGTGTTGCAAGGTCAAGTCCTCCGATACCACTGGAGCAAGCAGAATCTGATGCGACGCCTTGACTTTAACCTGAAGCTGGCAGCAGGGGCTAGCGATGCGGCTACCTATGGTGCTGCTGTGGGTTTTGATGGAGAAAAGTAGCACGGCGCTACACTAGCAACAACAACACATCGTTTTGAATGTGAACCTGGTTAATGCTCACCTAGACTGACTCGTTCTCAAACTAGGTGACTGCAGCTGTGCTATTAACTTATGAAATGATGTACAAGCACTTTCACATGCACACACTTGCACACTCACATACTCATGCACACATACATGCATAAATGCTTACAATCACACTCAGAGGTATATACACAAACAAACACACCTACATATGTATGCATGTGTGTACTAACACAGACCAACAAAGCAACACGTACATATGCAGGCATACATTATTAATATGGACCAATATGCATTCACGCACACACACACACACACACACACACACACACAAACACACACACACACACACACACACACACACACACACACACACACACACACACACTCAAACACACCTGCACGCACACTCACATACACAAATCTGTCATCAAAGACATCCTTTATAACTCTGTTTGGCCACAGTTGATGTATTCTAAGTTGGGGATCAGTGCAACAGTAGACTGGTTTATCAGATCTGATGTGAGTGCTGGGGAGCTGTCCATCGCAGCAGTTCTGAAACCAGGACAGCAGGGTTTTTCTGTACATGTTGGTAACACTGGTCAGAGCTCTGACTCACAAACACAGGCACTGTCTGTTGCAGTCTCACCCATGTATCTGCATTTTACAGCTTCACACAATCACATACACACACACATACACTCACACATGCAGTCACATATATGACAAAATCATAAAGAACTACAGTGTATATATATGCACACACACACACACACACACACACACACACACACACACACACACACACACACACACACACACACACACACACACACACAGGCACAGAAACATATCCAGGCAAGCATGTTTGCGATTGTTTATATGTATGGATGCCCTGCCTGTACATATTGTGCTGTACAACATAAATCTGCACTGTGCTACATATGTGAAGCAATCTCTCTCTCTCTCCATTTCTCTCTCTCTCTCCCTCTCTGTGATTTAATGTGAGAGAGCCACTCTGTTTGATAATGACCCTCCTCCCCTCCACCCTCATCCTTCTCTTCCCCTGTATGCTTTTCCATTTAAAACTGAGAAACCCAGGCACCACCTCCCTGAAAGACAGTGACTCCCAGCCCACGAACGCACCTACACACACATGTTCACGCATGTGCGCACACGCATGCGCGCTCACCCACACGCAGCCGTGCATACATTAAAACAACACACACAAAAACGTAGCCCGCAAAGAAAGATGCACAGACGATCGTGCACAACACATAGCGTATGCACGATTCATCGGCGCGCACACATGCATCAATGTGCAAGCACACGCGCGCGCGCAGACACGCAAACACACATGCCCCACATCCAGAGCAACGGTGACACTGATCTTGACGGACGGATGGACGGACGGACGCATAGAGACACGAGGGAGAAACTGGGAATGGACAGATGTTCCTTAGGAACACCCTCACGGTCTCTGTGAGGGGTCAAGACGTTTGAACGAAGCTCGCCAGCTGTTTTCAAGTGCAGTCGGGTTGAGAATGGCGGGGGGTTGTGTGGATGGGAGAGGGAGGGGGGATGTTGTTCCCATGGAAACCGAGTAGTCAGCACATCTGTATATCCGCTGCCCCCTCCCGTTGCCGTTCGGGGTCCTCTGCCACAGCTGGGTCCCCCAGTCCAGCTGTGATCTTCCCCCTCTGTCTGCAGCACAGAGACTGAACTCCATTCAGTCTACAGTGTCCTCTTCTATCATCCAGACAGTACGGCAATCAAATAACATCTATCCCGGGCAAAAGAACAGCCAGCTTTTACTGATACTGGTACATTATCCCAATAATGACATGGATTTTTTTTGGCCAGGGTTATTTAATTTTAGGCCATTTTCTTTGGAAATTTCATTCAGGTTGTTTGATGGTGGGCATTTTTCATTCAGAACGTGGGTGCTCTTTTTTTTCTAAATCTGCCAGCCTAAGCTTACGCCTAAGCGGTACAGGCTGAGAAGCGCTGTTATTGGAGAGCGGTGTGATCTCACCTGAAGCTGTAGACCTTTCCTATCTAGTCTGTTAGTTTAAACGTCTAAACTATGTTAGCGAAAACGTCATGCATGTGTCATGAATATTTGTTAGAAATGCATGCAGCAGCAAACGGCTGAGCGCTGGAGTGCTGAGTGCATCCGTGTGAGGTCGTTGCATGTGTGATGCATGTTTTCAGGTGTGTGGCTGCATGTTCAAAGCAATGGTATGGTATTCTGTTTGTGTACATGTGTGTGTATATGTTTGTGTGTGTGTGTGAGAGAGAGAGAGAGTGTCTATTTGCAGTCGGCAAGACTTTGATGAGACATAAGTTACTGGAGGCAGCACATGGTATTGTGACAGTTCCCATCATGCTCATGGCTTATGGTGTGAGTTACACCATGAGGTCTGTATGATGGCTCCACTGCACATGTCCCTGGTTTTAGGTTGAGTACATGCATTTTGATGAAGATTCTTGGAAATGGTCGTCTCATGTATTGTGGACCATATGCAAACTGTACACATGTACACATATTCACAGATACACACACCTATGCACAAACACACACATGCACACACGCTTTACTGGTTTGATAATATTCTGCCAAATAATGCACTTGAGGACATAAAACAGATATAATGCGTGAGACGGTACAACTGATATTATGTCCTCACTGTTCCTCTCTCACATTCACCACAATGTCTCTTTTCAATGTCTCGACAATAGCATAGACCCTCTATCAATAACACATTCAAATCTTTAGCCACACTCATCTCTCTCTCTCTTTCCCTCTTTCTGTCTCTCTCTCTCTCTCTCTCTCTCTAGCTGGGAGTTAAAAGGGCCAGCAGCCCTAATTAGAATGCGGGGAAGTGAGTCTCTGCTGCAAATTGAAAACATATTGATTCTCCCTCTGCAGCTCGCCACTGACTATGCACCCAGCTCGCCGAAAGACAGAGAGAGAGAGAGAGAGAGAGAGAAAGAGGAGAGGGTAGAGAATGGGGGAGAAAGAGAATGAGGCTCAAGAGGCTGGGAGGCTGCGGAGTAGCACTGAGAAAATAGAGACAAAAGAGGAGGCAGACAGATGAAACAGAGAGAGAGAGAGAGACAGATGTGTGAGTGTGTGAGAGGGAGAGTGAGGGAGAGAGGTAGGGGAAAGGAGCTCAGGAGGAAATGAACACGTAGATGGCAGTGCCTCGACAGGCAGGAGTGATGTGGAGATTAGGAAGCAGTGAGGGAACAATAAAGCCGGTTAAGCTCAAAGGGGGAAAAGGAAGGAGAAGTGAAGCGACAGATGGGCTGGTGGGAAAGAGAAGAAAAGAGCAGGAATCCGCCCCGGCCCGACCCCCTGATCGGGCTCCCGCTGTTGGGACGCTGGGTTGACCGGCCGTAGACACAGACGGGGCGGGTGTGAGGGTGGTAGACGGGTAGACGGGTGCATCACCCAGCCCGACGGGGAGCCTTGTGTATCCAAACAAAGAGCAGTGGGGGGGAAATGGTGCAGGGGAAGATGGGTGGGGACGCAGTCAGAGCTGCAGACAGATCCGCTACGCCTGTCCACAGGGTGCCACACTGGTTCCCTCTCTCTCCCTCCAGCACGCTGTCTCTCTACACTCCGAAGTGCTGCAGAAGCAAGCCATGGGCTTCCACTCCATATACACTCCCTTACAATGGAGATCAAACTGTAAAGCTGGAAACCTGTCAATGCTGTTAGCAGGCATGTTGGTGTCATGGTTAAATCACTAATAAGTTTGCAGGTTTAAATCCTGTTTTGCATTCTGGAAATGGTCTTGGAAATTTTAAAAACTGCACACAATGCATGTAATACAGAAATATAATGATTATTTAATGAACAAAATTGTAATTATTCAATTATTTTGAGTAATGATTTTACCTGTCTCCGTCTGTGGAGGACCAAATTGCAACAGAGTACTCACCCAGACAATCAATTGCAAAACAACATGGTGTGCAATACAACTCTCCTACAGGGAACTCTTACATAATCAATTATGATGTATGCAACCTGAGAGCGATTGCCTGACAACCACACCATAAATGGTTGCATCATTTGGTGAAGACATGGCTGCCGACAGAGAAGCCATGTCAAAGATCTACAAAGAACAGCAAACCAGATTGTAGCTTTTGAATGCAAAATGGAATGGAAGTTAGATGGCATCATGAGCAAGCAAAGTCATTTTTTATATATCTATATCTATATATATCATTTTTACCACAACCACTTTCATCTTCATTCATACGCATTGGGATGATCTGGACTTCGAGCCGAGGAGGATGAACGAGATGTTAAAAGTCTCAGTTTGACGATTACGGTTTGTGGCTTGCGCTGTTTCAGTATCGAGGGTGTTTATTTTAGGTTGAAGAGCACTGATATAAAAATGATGAATGAACATTCTGTTGAGCCATGCTGGGCCATTAGTATGGGCGCCGCTGTGAAATACGCCTGACCAATCAGCATCCAGGGGTGGAACTGTAACAATGCCTTATATGGCTGCAACATTTGTGACCGGAATCTTATGGCTGGGTGCAAAAGTGGAGGACAAATTCCATAGCAGAGTTTTGAGTTGATGCAGTAGATTCACAGCAATATATATAAAAGTAAATGGTATTACCCTTTCTTTCTTCTGGTCACTGAAACTGAGGTAGTAAATACATGGAATGATTGAAAATCATTATTTCAATTATAAATTATACCATGTATATCACATGAGAGTCAGTCCTTGGCTAGCTTGAGGTTAACGGTCACATTACAAAAAATGTCAAGTATTGGTCCAAATACGGGCTGAGTAGCAGTCTTAAATTTGAGTCATGTCTTCCTCAGTATATTGTGATGTCACCTCCTACATTTTCCATCATTTAAGGTTTTATTAATGAAGACTTGTTGTATGTCCAAGTTTTCCTTGCAAGGCCATATGGTGCGAGAGGTGGAAGGGTGTATTTGGAAAGTCATGAGTGAGTGCTATAAAGGGGGTACCCTGTAGCTAATGCCGTCACTGGCCTGACATCTGACCTCAGATATCCAGAGTGAAAAGCAGAAGGGTGGCAGGGACCTGCATATCACCCCTTCCCCTTCACTTACATTTCAGTATTTCCATCCTCTATAGCAAAGGACTACGAGGACGTATTTTCGGATTCTGGGACACAGCCATATTTAGGACGGTTATGAAGTTCCTTTTCAAGTCCTGATTTAAAGTTTGCATTCTCTACGTTTTCGATATTTCGCTGGAGAAGGCTTATCTTGTTGCGCGAGTGCCGTCACGGAATGCTTCGCTCAGGAATCATGATATTCCGCGGACCGACTGTGTGAGCAACGCGCCGGGGCTTCGCACGATCCCTGACGGGATGGCAGGGGGCAGTCTCGGGGAACTGGGCCGACCCTGTCGCCAGGTGCCCGGCGCTGCAGTTTCGAGGCCTCGACAATCTGGGCTGCCAGCTTGCGCTGTCTCGGATGGAGAACTGTGTTATCCTCCTAGCCCTGGCCATACTGTGAGAGTCTGCCATCCCCATAGGGGAAGCACAAGCTCTTATTTTTACATTGTCCTTGGAAACAATTTGAGTGAATGAGGGAAAGCGAGAAAGAGAGAGAGAGAGAGAGAGAGAGAGGGTAAGGGGACTGCAATTAGATAAAATATTAATGACTGACGATATTTCTCAAAAGTAAACTGAACAAATTTAATTTTAAAATTTGACCATTTTCTTCTATTGATGACGGACAATATTGCTCAAAAGTAAACTGAATGAAATAATTGTAAAAATTAAGCCAATTTTGTCTATGTTGCCCAATTCAAAATGCCCAATTGAATTTTCAGGCCCCTACCTACTTGATTTTGTTTGTCTGGATGGGAAGCTAAAATAGGCCAGTCGAGCTTATTCAAGTTTTCCTCTGCAGTGCTCCGGCCCCATACATCTCCACCCGAAGACCAAAGCAAAAAAACCCAGCTTCCTGATCTGACCTTGAACCCAGGCAGACCAGTTTGCGTGTCCTTGAAATCAGACTGATCACCTTGTACATTTTTAGCGTTAGCTTCCTCTCTGGCAGCTACTGGCCTGTTCACCGTGCAAGGTGTGGCTGTGGAGTGAGTCCCTGGTGGGGCTACTACTACCTCGTCATGGGACCGGGGCTAATCAGCTTCAATTAGGGGGAAAGAATGATGTTCAAAAGGTTTCTACTCTTCTGTACTTCCTTTTTTTTTTTACTCCAGAGCACAATTTACTCCAAAATTCTCTGTAGCCTATACTCCTGGGTACTTTAACAAGCCCTGATTAGCGTTGATGTTCTATTCCCCAATGTTCAGTTTAGATTTTTTTAAGGGATTGGGAATACTCATGTGGCTTGTGGGGGTTCACCCAAAATTGGTATGGATCCAAGCCTGACATCGCTAAGGTGACGTAAAGAAACCTGACATTTTTAAGGCAACTGAGTCGAACCCAGGCATCGTGACGGTGATCGAGCCACACTAAACATGGGTGATCCAGCAGGGTATGGTCCAATTTGCTGGGGTGACAAGTGTGAGCTCAACATTGGTTAAGCAATTAGTTCAAATCTAGGTTCACTAAGGTTATCAGTTAAAACCTGGAGGAGGGTAGGCAATGTAAACCCAACTTTGTCAAGCTAGGTTGATCAATTCAAACCTGAAATCGACAGTGTGATCGCTCAAAACCATACACCATTAAAGTGATCCTTTTTTGTTTTGTGTATGAAATGAAACCCAGGATCATTAAGGTAATGAGGTAGGCCATGTTGACCCAGCTTTGTTAAGCTGGGCGTGGACGTTGATCGATTTGAAATCGACAGTTTGATCGGTCCAAACCTGACACCATTAAGGTGATCAATATTTGCTCTGTAGATGAAAGAAAATGGTTGTAGGAAGCATCCGTAATCATGCTAGGTGAATCTGTGCACGTCTGAATCTTTGCATGCATGAATTTTCTTGATTCCTCAGCAAGGAAGGACATTCTTGAGAATGTACGAGCTTGGAAATGCACAGCCTGGTCCCAGACGGGCTGGTGAAGCCAGCTGCTTGGCGAAGAGGGCAAGATTCACCCTTGGTCTGTCCTCGAGCGTTTCTTTCGCGGTCTGGGGAGATGGAGGGTGAGCGAGGGAAGAAATAAGGTGAAGTTGTGCAATGGCAATTTTCTGGGGAGGATGTGAGGAAGGAGGAAAAAAACAGAGAGAAAAACTTGTGGTTGCGGCATAGATCGCTAATGATGCCAACACCTGGCCTGCTTTCACAGCGATACTGGGCTTTGGGGAGCTGTCCTGACCTAACTGTGGTGGCGGCGGTGGGGGTGGGGTTATGTGAGTGCTCTGCTTGGAGGGTTCGTAATGCTGAATGAACAGCCAGGCACAGAGACTGTTTCCTTTTTTTTAATTCTGTGATATCATAGATCTGAATACAATCAACATTCCCCTCACTTTGAAAACCCCATTGTTAGTCTTCTCTTTTCTTCACAAATACAGCTTGGCAAGGTCAGAGAGGACAGAAATGTTTTAAAAAAAAAGATTGCATGCCTCTTGCATTTATTTTTATGTTAAAGATGAGGGCAAATATTGTTTTCATCCCAGTCTAAGTCTCAGAGAGGAATACCATCTGGACCCTAGTCTTGAGATTACACAACTTGTCATAGGCTACAAGTGGCCCAAGTGGGGGACTGAATTGTACATCCAGCCAGTCTGTTTCCACTGATCGAGCATGCTGTTTGGGCCTGAATTATGGCGCATGGTGCAGTGAAACTCCTCCTTAAATGGCTGTGAGAGGAATTTATGTGAAATGGCTCCGTGTGCCAAGAGGGATAGCACTGAAACAGGCCAGTGGACAAGATGGCTGACATGGGCAGAGGCAGGAGGTGTGTTAGTTTATTTCCCTGGTTTTTACCCTCCAAAACTGGGAGAAGAAAGCAGGACATGAAACACCCATCATATCAGGTTTATCAGGCCCTGATACACAAGCTCAACAGAGTGGACACCAAACTGCCTGAGTGAAAATAACTAAAATGATCCAGAAAGCACTGTGTTAGTCAAAGAGAACACCTGGCATTTCCTCCATCTATCATCTAAGCTATAAAAGGTAAAACAATGTAGTTTTTTTCAAGATACTCCACTACTCTCTCATCGTAGACATTTCTTTACATAGCCTTCCTTTGATTTCCTAATCATCCTGGTGTTACTCGTGCTACTGGCTCTGTGTGGCCATCCCTCTTATGACTGAGCTTATTTTCCTCTCTAATGATCTGTTTCAATCAACGGTTGATCAAAATGTAAAATCCCAAATATAGTACATTCAGAGTTTTACCAGGCTTGGTATACATTACCTTACATTCACTTACAGTAATTTTCTTTATTGATTTGGTCCAAACTGCTTGCTCTCTCCCACAATACCTCACAGACTAAAAACTGATACTGCAGATGAATAAATGGTAGAGACCCTTGTGAGTCTATGTCCTGTGGAGATACTGTATAGAGATACTCATTACCCAGTGACTTTGTTTGATCAATTATACTGTGCTTTGTCAGAGAAAATGATCATGAAGAACTTTGTATGTTGAGACATTCGGTCTGATCAATTTTAGGGATGCCGTTGTCCCTTTTCACATAATTGATTTATTAATTGATTTCTGAATTCAAAGCTAATTTTTGAACATGCACCATCATGAAATTCAGATTATCATCTATATGAAACCATGATCTGCATCCTAGTGTCACGTAGTCCTAAGGAGATGCACAGTTTAATGGATATCTTTCTTGCTGTGCTATTGAAAACAACACGATCCATGCAAATATGTGTGAACAAGATACTCTTATAGTATGCACATGATCTCTTGATGTGGGTAAGTCTGAAATGCAGAAAATGACTTATATTATTTAAAAAAAGTCATATTAATTAGCCACAAATGAATCAAAGTAAATAATTATTTGTTTGCTGATTCTGTCCGAGGTGCTACATTTCTAACTGTAAGAAAATCGACGGAGGCATAATCTTGACTGATGTTTTAAGAGTGCTCATGTAGCATAGATGAGTGGTTCATAGATTAGGTATATTTTATAAATATAAATTGCATAAATACATTTTATATTACGAGATCATTTTTATTAGGAGTTATTCAGGAGCTTGCACTTGTAGCACTGCACTTTGCAGGTATGTATACAATGCTAATGATAAGGTGATGCTAGGCTAACGATGCAATGTTAAGTTCCACTTACCTGAGTCTACCCTTCAGTGTGTTTCACACTGTTTAGATTGCACACAAACAAAAGGCAAAATAACAAATACACAGACAGGCTACAATTATATGCGCCTTGTACTTTTGTACATCCAAATGGTGAGTTTGGTTTTCGTATTCAGTACTTCTTTGGCACTTTTCCAGATAACATTTTTGGTTCTTGGAACAAGCCCAAAAAGTTGTAGTAAATGTCCTTTGCACTGTAATTTGTCCAGTTATCCTGGATACCCTTGATTGTTACTTTTAGGTCACAGAGAACGTGAGAAGAATGGCCTTATCTATTGTTTCATGTTTTCATGTGACTAAGAAACATTTCGATCCAGGATGCTTGTTCATGTTGATTTTATTTTGAAAGTTTGGACAGCTGAAAGAATCTGGTATTTTAATCTTTACATTTCTTAAAATGTCGTTGACACATTTCCTCCTATTTTGTCCCTCCTCCCCAGTTTTATATGACCACGTGGTAACCATGGTAACTGGTATGCTCAGAAGTGACTTTTTTCTGTGGTTTGCTTGGAATGATAAATACACGCTAAAACAATTTTGGGAAACTTATAATCAAAACAAATCCTTAATTTATACCAAGAACTAGGTGCACATAGATGTTAATAGACTGCAAAGGCCTTGAAAGAGAAGAAACTCAAGAACTTGCTTTATATTGACCTTTTCACTGACAGGGCTTTTCATAAAATGATGCTATGGCAGCCAAATAGAAACTCCCCTGAGAACTAAAGGGCATAACTATGTAAGTGTTTTAGTGACCTATCAGACAAGGGCTTCTATTAACTTTGTCACTCTCTATTCATTTATTAAAGTCTGTGCTGGAATATAATTATTATCAGAAATTAAGTAAATAATTATGATAAAATGGCCAAGATGTTTGATGGGCCGAGCTGTATACACCGTGTCCATGTAGTAACATAAAATGAAACCAGAATGTATTTGTTAAACATAACATTCTGGAGAAGTTTTTTGTTGGGTACGCTTATCCCTGTGTGTGTTCACATAGAGGGGCAACGGCTCAGGGTGACACAGTTTGTCTCCTCAGGATAGTGAAAGAAACTACAGGCGGAATGCAGAAAATTAGACATGGATTGATAATGCGAAGATGAGGAGATATATATATTCAGTTTTAACCATAGCAAGTCACTCAGCATTAGAAAGGGACTGTAATCACTTCCCAGTCCTGAATGTAAAACATCACAGTAAGAATCCACAGATTTTGCTGGTTTGGGCACACACACACATATGCACATACACTCTTACACACACCACACACACACACGTGCACACACTCACACACACACACACACACACACACACTGCCCCTAGCCAAAGCCTGTAGTCTGTTTGCTCATTTTTCATTAGGGAAAGGGTGATCTAGCTAATGGCTGGCCAGATTGTGAGATCAGTGTGGATAAACAGCCATTGTCACCCAGCCCTGCAGGCGGTGCCAAGAGCCCAAACTGAGAGAGATCATCAGCCAATGGCAGTGAAGGATGGATGCCTGTAACCAATAATCCCAGGTGCAGCATTTGCATTGAACATCTGAGCAAAGCACTTCACTTGAAATACTTCTGTAAATATCCTAATTTAAATATCCACCACAGGTCAAACCAGTGGTAACATTCTGCAACTTAGATTTGCCATTCTGTTTCTTTACATTGTGCTTCGATTCCCTCTGGCCCGTTGTTTTAACAGCTATAATCTAGAGAGATGGCTTCCTTGGCTTCTTAGAGAGTGTGGAGTTCATATTGAGATCGAAGCTATCATAGGACCATTTGTCTGTGTCTGATGTAGTCCATTGATTGTGATCGCTCTTCTCTGTTATCAAAACCTGGTATCGCCGATAAGTGGAAAGATCAATCAGAATCAACTGTTGCTAGACATAGTGCGGTAAGCCCAGCAGGGGGCGCACCAAATAAACCCAATGCCCCTCGTGCACAGATAACGGTACCAAAAAGACAAAAGTGTCATCAACAGGGGTGGGCATGGATGATATCCGTCGTTGAAACCAGTTTCATTTTTTACTTAATTGTTGTTGTCTGCGGAAAGAGTCTTGGGTATGTCCATGCTGGATGGGTAGTTTGGGGAAACAAGAAAGTGAAGGGGGTAGTTACGAGTGTTGGTTCCTGCCGGCATTTTTAATCTTCCACTCACAGTTATAAACGAACGAGAGTAACCTTATATTGTTATTTATGGAGGATATTTATTTATTTATTTTTTCAAAGTGTAAGTCATTCATTCCAAGCCAAAAACAGACTAACTCCAGCATATTGCAAAGCGAGAGATGGTGTGCAGTACAGATGTGTTACTACTGCAGTAAAATATTTTAATCAAGGCAACGTCTCCTCTTTCACTGGAAACACAGAGGGAGAAGCTATGGTATTAAAAGGGGGTGACGTGAGGGAACTAGCGAGGAGGGAGAGAGAGAGAGGGGGAGACAGGGAGAGAGAGATGAAGTAATGAAGGGACAAACGCAGAGAGGGCACGAAATACTTGAAATTACAGGGCGTGAAATGTGGCGGCACACAAAGTAAAATATCACGGCCCTTGAGAATAAAACATTTTATTCGGGGTTGTCATTTGATCCAAAAATGAATAAAATGAAAAATAAAACGAAGAAAACTTTTTATCGGTATTCAATACTCTGTTAAAACTCCATCAGTTACCTTTTTTCCCACTCAAAACTAGTGGGACACATGGTTGACTGTAAGTGCGGCCAGCAAAAGCGAGGGGGAGACACGCGCATGGACGAAACTGAGCTGGCTGGAATTGTGAGGAGCTGTCCGTTTCAGCACCGTGAGAACCAACCACATATGCAAGGACAGGCAGTACCGAGAAATCCGGGTAGATTTTGGGGGCTTGCTCTTTCAGACTTGCCAGGCACCGTTTCTGCGCAGTGCGGTTGATCTCCAACTGCAAACGAGCGGCGAAGGGTAGCAGTTTGGTACCTTAAAACAGAATAGCAAAATCTATTCGAAAGAAAAGGCGAAACAAGAGTCGCCTTCAACCCACCACTGTCAGTCAGTGCCAGAAGGAATTCCAAAATAAGTGGGCTGTTTTTTTTTTTTTTTGTCTTTTCAAAAATGGCTCCTCAAAGATTCTCAGAGGAGATAACAAGGGTGACTCGGTACCCCACAGTCGGCTGACACTAGAGAGCTGACGGATGAATAATTAAGCAATTAAACAAACAAACAGAGAAAGACAGGAAAGACAATATGTCACTTCTGGAAGCAGGCACATAGAGACGAAGGAATCTGAAGATAAGAATAAGCCAGCAAAGAAAGGCAGACGCACAAAATTAGCGACATCCCCACGCATCCATTTGGGGGGTTATTTTTTAGGTCTAAACTGGAGATGAGCATGGAAATCGCGCAGCTGTCGAAGTGCGGGGGAAGCAATAACCTAACTAGCACCGTCACCACTTGTAATACAAATATATTATACAAATAAATTAAATTCCCTTCTTATCCTTCAGCCAGCTAACGGTAACCCCCACCCCTTCTTTTCATACATACATCCAACGCCAACCCCCGCCTCCCCCCACCCCCACCACCCAACACACACATACACACACACACACAGACACCCGACCACCACCATCCCCCACCCCCACCTCACCCGCCCCTCCAGAAATGGAATTAAAATCTTTAATATCTTTCCAGCAACACACGCTTGGCGGAGGGGGTCTACAATCGCAGAGCGGCGCGCGGTCCGTGTGAAAAAAATAAAATAATAAAAAAATAAAACACAGCACGAGGGCAAACTGCATTGATACATCGAAGAGAGCCATCGTCCGGGGAAGAGAAGGCAAAATCAAAGGCACAGCGTTGACACTGACAACCAGAATATACTGGCTCTAATCTGCGCCCCCTCGACCGCTCTCAGGCTGTGTGGTGTCGGTTTGGCGTGCCAGTACAGAGGATCTTTTCTTCTGGTTGTGTAATTTCTCCTCCTCAGCCTCCCGCCATCTACCCCCTCCCTACCTCTTTACTTATCGGAGCGGACCAGGGGGGAAACGGAGGCATAAAACAAGGATTTCTGAATTCCGTCGTTCTTTTTTCTTTCTTTCAGTTAATTTTTATTTCGCTTAGCAAATATATATATTTTTCTTTTACATGGATCAGAGGCCATGCAAGCGAGTCGGTTCCGGGTGTGATACGACCGCTGTGGATTTGGATATCCAGACAGCAGCAGCAAAAGCAACACCACAGGCGGGGAGCGGTTCCGGCGGCGCCCCCACCTCCTCCTCCTCATCTTCCCGGCTCTATGTCGAGTAATGGTCGGCTTGCCTTGCTGGATGCGCCCCGCTCTCCCTGGATCGTCGACGGCACCTCTTTCGACAGCAGATCCCCATTTTCGGCGGAAACCTTCCACGAGTTAGGGGCTACTTATGGAAACTGGAGATCAGAATTTTAGAAAAAAGGAAAATTAGCGGTTGTTTTTTATTTGTTTTTATTTTTCGACTTAATTTATCCGTGTGTATTTATTTATTTACTGGGGATGGTTTCTTCATTCCTGCTTTACTTAAATTGATGTTAGCCTCACAATCTTTGTTTTATTTATGTATTCTTGATCTGTAGAATTATTTTCGTTCGTTTTACTGGACTTGTTTCTGTTTCTATATTTTGTGTATTTATTTTAATAGGCTAATCCCTACCCTTCATTTTCCCGTCCCTGTCTCTCTCCCTGTTTTCCCCTCTTTAATTAGAACTACAGACAAACACTTATGAAAATACACAAATGCAGAGGTAAAATCTGAAAGGTTGGAGGCTTTCTACACTGATCTGTTTACGCATACAGGAATACAAAAAAGTGATATAATCTGTTTTCCGTTTTCCTAAACATATTGACGTGCTGGGTAAAATTGTAGTCTACACAAGCCTGCCATTACTCTAACCTCACCCCCACCCCTTCTCGCGACCATTTAATGTGAATTCAACGCTATATTCAGAGCAGTACTTATCTGAACATATGTACACATCCACATACAGTCTGCCGGTAATGTGCGTCAGTTGAATTGTTCATATTGCGACTACACCAAGAAATTGATTCTTTATTCCAAGAATTTGACATTTACGAACACCATTCGACTATTTGTATTGCATTTGGTTTGATATCCATAAAGGTTTCGGTTTTGAAATTGCAGTTTCATTCAGTTGATGTGAATACTGGATATATTGTAGTCTGTTGGAAATAGCAGCTTTTGGTAGGCACTGCTGTAGGTTAGCTGTAGGAATAGCTCTGCTAGAAATATCCTAGTTTAGAGACTACTGAAGTAACCAGTAGTCGAACCGTTTTGAATAGGCTCGTTTTTGATACATTAAGAAATCTAACACAGTCACACAAAACAATCATCTTTCCATTCCATTTATTACACTTTTACATTTTTTCTCCCTTTTTGTGCTCACTTAATCGCAACCATACGGTTCCTTTCAAATCCTCCCCCTTCCCCCTCCTTAAAATCAAATATATCCCATTTTTTTAGTTTGGTTTGGTCCCGTCAATTTTCAAATATTTATTTCCTATACGTCAAGAGGAAAGGGGGCCCCCCTTTCATAGAATGCGGAAACATGGGTCTATTTGACCGCGGAGTTCAGATGCTATTGACCACTGTCGGCGCCTTCGCCGCCTTCAGTCTCATGACCATCGCAGTGGGCACGGACTACTGGCTGTACTCACGCGGTGTATGCAAGATCAAAACTCTCAGCGAGAACGAGACCAGCAAGAAGAACGAGGAGGTCATGACCCACTCAGGACTGTGGAGGACGTGTTGCTTAGAAGGTAAATGTCAAAGTGTTTTATGTTTTTATGTATTTTAGGTGCTCATGTTTAATGTTACTTGATCCCCTGGAAGACGTTCGCTGCTTGTAGCAACTTAATAACGTGCACGTGCTTATATTAAGGTGACAAACACTAGAGTTTATGTCCGCCATCAACCAGTGGCTGCCTTATAATCCACACCATAAGGGTGCAGTCTATTACAAGGCTATACCGAGGTACTGTGAGGTGTAGCAGTTCCAAATGCTTGTACCAAACCAAATCATAGTTTTTAATTTGAACCATTCTGAGCTTTCAAAACTGGTAATAGTTTTCTGAAGAGCTTTCAAACAACTGTTTTAAGTGTCTTCCTCATCCTAAGTGATAGTACATCAACAGATTATTTACATTATAAATAACTACCTACATGCATGTGAACTTAGTTCTTGCTGTTACAGCCAGATGTTGATGGATCTTCCACATTGTTGTTTAACACAAAAAACTGGAAGGTGAAACTTGCAGAACTGTATGATACTGCCAACCCATTCATCTTGCAAAGGCACTTAAACCTTTTCTGTCAAATTGCACTGTACCCATTTTATAATGAGCCATTGTGTTTGCACACAAAAGTTGGAATCTTTAGAGTTGGTTGGGCTGCTTTGAACAGTCTATTGAATGATGGTACTAGCGAGGGGGGAGCAGGTGAACATGGAATGAGGGTGATATAGGTCATACATTTCACAAATACAAAAGGCACAGAAATCTACAGGAAAACACAGATCAGTAATGGATCATGAATGTTAGGCTTGGGGTGTTGTCATTTGTATCATGATCAGTAGTGTGTGTGTGTGTGTGTGTGTGTGTGTGTGTGTGTGTGTGTGTGTGTGTGTGTGTGTGTGTGTGTGTTTGTGTTTGTGTTTGTGTGTGTGTGTGTGAATTTCTATTATGTTTTGCAGTTTAAACATTTAATATCTTTACCGACCCTGTGACAGCCCAACCGTGCCCCCAGCCCTACACCAATTCAGTCACACACACTGGAACAAAATTCTGAATTAGCAAAAGCAAAATTTCCAGGTGAGGCTGCGGTAGATGGTAAATCACAAAACAAACATGCACTATGAGTCTGTATGTGGCCAGTCAGGGTCTCTCCTGTGTGGTATAGACATAGCGGTGCGTAATTTAACCCTGTCAGGACCTGCCACCAAACAGCTGTTTCGAAACACAAGCCTTTGACAGCATTGGCTATCCCAGTGTCCTCTCTTTGTGATTGGAGACATGGCGTATAGATGATGTGCTTCAGCACAGCTGTGAGCATGTTGGTGTTGGTCTTGAAAAATGGTATCTAAAAAGGACAGGGGAAGCAAATGCTAATGACTGTAGGGCTCGTTTCCAATCATTCTGGACCACTATCAGGGAAACCTTGAGGTCTTGAGTAAGTTTCTGTAAAAAGTCAGTGATTCCACAAAGGGTCAGGGTGGGAGTACCATCTGTTGCCGCTGTCTGTTCTTGTTGGTGCCGATATGTTTTGGTCCTCTGTGGCTTCGGCTAGCAGGTTCTCCATGCTCACCTCTCAGCATACCCTGAATGCCTGTCCACAAGCAACTTGACACATGCTAACATCTTAGGTTCTTTTCCCTACTGTTCACAGTGTTATCTTTGTCTCAGTTCTAGGGTTTTATAAGAATTTGTCACTCAGGTTAACTTTTTGCTGTTATGAAAGGCTTCTCTAATGGTATAGGAAATACTTTGTCTTCTGAAATCTTTTCTCAGTATGCTTGTAGGTTCAGTGCCATTCCCCACAGTCGATCTCTCTCAAGACAGATCTGACATTCTGACATTCATTAAGCCCTTCTGTTTGAATGAAGACATGTGATGCACCATTAACGTCAAACAAGCAGCAAACTAGTTATGCTCCAACAGTCTGCTGCTGCACAGATATATGCAGAGTTTCAGCTCTCAGATAGGCTTGTTTGTGTATTTGGATATCAAACTGATGTAATCAAAAGGCACCGACTTTAATTTTGCTGGTGCTGAGGTCGCTGAGACCCCGAGAAACCTCCGCACTCAAACGGACCCTCATTATGCCCTTTATGTTCCAAAGGGTCAAAATCAGCCTGACTCCAGTTCAAACAACTTCCTGTGGGGCAAATTAGGCACTTGAAGTGCAAATCGCTTTTATGTAAGCTTGTGTTAATCAGCGAAATGTACACACCGGTCTGTGATTTGCAGTAGGCTTGTGGACCAGATGCAGCTGTGGTCTCAGCGGCTCTCTTACCCGGAGCTTTGATTGGGGAGGTCCGATCACCGTTTACCCAGACGCCCCCACATGGGACCTGCTTCCACTTCCTGCCCATGTTTACCCCCCACACACTGCGGCTCACCAATGGCTGATGGCCGTCTATCGATCGGTGGGAGCTGTAGTTTGAGTGTGCGTGTGAAATGTAGGGTAGAGCTGGGATCGGCACGGCATGGGGGACGGGGCTTGCCGGCTTGCTAGCCTGCCGAAAGTTCAGCTGTCACTCATCACCCATAGTCAGCCCCTGCTTCAGAGATTACAACCTATCCCAGAATCCTCTAGAAATTCTGCCATGTGGGGTTAGCCTCTCCTTGACAAAGACATCGATTAACATCAGGAAGCATCTATACACAACACTCTGCAACCCTTGAGATCAGTATAACAGATGGAAAATATTTCTGTTTCAAGTATTTGAAGGTAAGCTGAGGTTCTTCCAGGTAAACTATTCAGACATGCTGAGGATCAGGCAATACATTTAGATGAAATAGTGGGAATATCTTGCAGGTCTCTTGGAGAATTATATGTAGGTCTCAGTTTCTTTTTCAGTTGTTTCTTACTTTTTGTACTAATGAGCTGATCTTCAAGTGTAAAACACTGCCCCCCTTTAAAAGGCAGGATGGCTTCATTTTATCTAGTTTTTATTCAGCTATTTTATTTTGGATTCACTATTCACTTCACATAGAGATGCTGTATCTTCACGTGCTTCATTGTGTTTGTGTTACATAGTGTAACCCTGGACTGAAAAAAAAACACACACAGGAAGTACTTATCTCTTCACGCACGTGGGTATACCGTGTTGCCCAGGCATGGTTCCTCACACTGGATGAAAGATAGCTCAACTTCCCCCGGGCGACAAAACACAAGTGGCGAGAATGATTTTGATATACAGTTTTACCTTTAAGGCGAGCTTTTAACGTCTCTAGCCAGTTCAATAGACAGAAGTGAGAGGTTTTTAGATGTAGCCTTCACTGCAGGGACCATCCTTAGGCTGTTTGTCACTGTCTGTCCACCTCTCTGGCTGCAGGGACGAAAGTCACCACTCCACCTCGCTGTTGTCCAGAGACAGAGCCCCTCTTGCTGTCTGCTAGCTCAACCTCACCCTTTCCCAGTAGTGGTGGGGATTTTCAGGGACCATAAAATACAACATTACCATGACATACAGGTCATGATATAATAGTGTTGTGACTCTATGTGACTCTGCTATATATAGTAGTCAAATATTGTTAAAAATGGGTTTTAATTTTCAGTTGACCAGTGTAAACAGTACAGTCACTCAGCTTGAGATCAAAATTCAAACAAAATCCTTTAAAACTTGTCAATTGAAGTGGCATGGAAATATATTTTTGTTGTCGGAATTAATGTAATTTGAACAACAAAGAATTGCTGACTGATGGAACTAAAAACATGATTAACACATTTATGATGCATTTACGCAAACTTCCGTTGTGTGAAACCCTCACCCCGCAACTCTTGGCCTTTTCACCAGGAAAGAGAGGTTGCGCAGTTTTGCCGTTTTTAGGGATCACTTCCAAACACTTGATGCTTAACCAGTATCCATCCATTTTCAGAAATGTTCAGGGTCAGTATTATTGGTGAGGCTGACTCTGGTTCTGTTGTTATGGCTCTACCAAAAACTCCACGGACGCATACAGTTACTGGAAGCAAGCCGCGGCTGCTGTCTTTGTGAAAGGTCTAATCTAAATTACAAATGACAGTCCAGACGCTGATTGGTTGTACCCCCAATTAGAACCCACTCATCCACTCAGCTTGTGTAATTAATTTAGCGTGAGCAGGTGGGTGAAAGTGTTTGTGTAATCAGTTCGTTTCGCAGACCACCTAACGAGAAAGGGAATACCCTTTTCTGAAGTGTTTACAATACACAGCTATACCTGCGGCTAACCCAGTCAGCGGAAATGGATACTCTCATTGTACAGAACTGGCCTAGCATAGGAGTTGTGAATGAGAGGAATGCGGGTGCTTGTTTATGTGAGCTACTGTTTCAGTTATGCAAGAAATTACCGTAAAAATTCAGGAAAAAAACTCACTGTCTGTATCTCGGCAGTCAATTGGGAGTAGCATGCCTGCAAAATTATGTATATATAGTATATATAAATATACATTGTTCTCTCGTGTTTTTGTCAATATTGAAAACAATTTTTTCAATATTGGATGCTTTTGCTGACTTTCCACTACTGGTGTAGTTTTTGACAGCTCGCTGTGTTTCACTTGCCTGTCTGTATCGGTGTTAGCACATACAGTCTGTTTGTTTTGGCCGTCCTCATTCTACTGTAAATGGAAACAAACAGGCAGGCTGCGTGACACTTTAACATTTACGATAGCAATGACGTCCTATCAGATGTGAATACAGGCACCTGCCAAAAAACAATGGGCAGTAGCTGCCTACCAGCGCTCAGGTCAAAGTTCAGAGGTCAGGGACGACAGGAAGGTTAAGGGTGACACACAAAACAGAATGAGAAATTACCTAGGGTGGAATATATTGATTCCTTTTAATAAATCAGGTATTATGTACCATTCACAATGTGTAACAGAATTTGATAGTAATCAGTTTATTGTATTGGGACTGATGTAATTTACCTTGCTAGACTTTGTTGTACAATTATTAGTCTGTATTGAAGTGTTCATAGCCAAGGTGAGTTTCTTACACTTTGTAAGAAACTCACCTTGGTCCCTAGGTGAGCCCTTTAAATGAAAGAAGAAACAGAACATGAAAATAAAGAAATAATAAAAACACTAACAAAATTGATTTGTTGCCTATATGATATGCTGTGTGCTGAATGAGCTTCATTGACTCGAGCAGGTTAAACCTTGTACTTTATCACACAAGTGCACACACAAACACACGCATCAGGGCTAATGCCCATTGAAAGTCCACAATCGTCATAGCCTGTAGTTTTTTTGGGCCTGGCAAGGCCTCGCAGGTGAGAGCCATTGTGGTACATGTGAGCAGCACGGTAAACACACTTTGGCGTGATGGATCGGCCCTGGGGGCAGGAGTGGGGGGTTGTGCACGGAGACCCTGTCAGGTCAGGTGCGAGGAGGAGGGGAACGTTTCCCCCGGAACATTCCCCACACAGCCAGGTGCAGCGGGCCTGAATCGCACCTAATATGTGTGATTAATCTTCATTACCGAAGAGCGCTTAAGCAAGCTGCAGCCGCGGGAAAGGAGGCGATGGCGGGGGGGCGGAGGTTTGGGGGGGTGAGGGACAATCGCGACGAAGGTGTTGTTTCTTTAATACCCATGCAAGCCCGAGATATCCACAGAAATAACTGATACTTTCTGATATTTTCTGTTTGCGACTTCACTTTAAGTGCATTTGTAGACGGGGGACACAGACCTCCATCAATAATAGATGGGCTACATGTGCTTTTGTTTGCTGTATTGATGGCATTTTGTTACAGGGATCCAACACCTTGTTAAAACTAATCTGAATAAAACTGCCATGAAACACATGCCCAGTATTTCTTCTGTAGCACTATGTGAAAATCTCTCTTGAAATAGGTTTTATCAAAGAGGAAAACCATTTCACTTTGAAAAAACTGGCAGTATACATTTGGTTATGATAGCCCATTTTGAGGCAACCTTTACATTCAAAGTACTTAAGTAATTCCTCATTGTTGGACAGTCAGTTGTCTTTTTTTGGGTTCCTGTGAGTTTTGTGTGCTCATGGAGTAACTGTCCCCCTCACTTGCTAGGATATAATACATACACATGCATGGAACTGTTGTACCATATGAATATTTGCTCTTTATGAAATATGAAATATCATATATAAATATAAATATGTTCTTTATGAAACCTCATTTGTAATTATTCAGTTCTTGACTGAATTATTACAGAGAAATCTGCTTTTTGCAGTGCTCCTGGCATCCATGGTCAGTGTACCAGCTTTCAGTGGGCAATGAGTGATGTTTAGAGAAGTGTCTGTGATTTTTGTCAGTAGTGCGTCATGTAGTTTTATGAGGCTTTATGAGTTGAGCATTAACTAGCCTCTCTTTCATTGATGATTGGTTGTCTGAACTGCCCATACTGCACTGTCCAATGACTGTCCTCCGGGAAGCTGTGAGAGGGACGTTTTGCACATAATTGGAGATTTCTGACTTGCTACACTTGTGATAGCATTGTTATAACTCTTAGACTAGGTGTAGTCATTACAATTTTGTTATAACAATTTTGACCTGATATGGTTGCGCTTGTGATAACTACGATTCAGCACAGCTGTGACAGTGTTGTTAGAACTCTGAGGTGACAGCAGCGACAGAGTTGTGATAAATATGTGATCTTACACACTTGTGACAGCAACCGCTTTTGTTTCACATTTCTCAGTAGGCCATGTATTTTCAGGTGCAGATTGTTGATCCGGAACTGTGCACTATTTTATACATGGGCTGTTTTATATTGAAGAAGGTTCTCCATTCTCTCTCTGAGAGAGTCATGAGGCTTAGATAAGCACAGGCCTTTCTATTTCCTATTGTGTATTGTCATCTTCCATATTAATATTGAATTGTATGCATGTGTTTGTGTTTGTGAGTTTGCTTATGTTTTAGGATGGGGAATGTGTGTGTATGCGTGTGTGTGTTTGTGAGTTTGCATATGTTTGAGGAGGGGAGTGTGTGTGTGTGTGTGTGTGTGTGTGTGTGTGTGTGTGTGTGTGTGTGTGTGTGTGTGTGTGAGTTTGTATATGTTTGGGGAGGGGAGTGTGTGCGCGTGTGTGTGTGTGAGTTTGTATATGTTTGGGGAGGGGAGTGTGTGTGTGCGTGTGTGAGTTTGTGTATGTTTGGGGATGGGGAACGTGTGTGTGCATGTGTGTTTGTGTGAGTTTGCATATGTTTGGGGAGGGGTGTGTGTGTGTGTGTGTGTGTGTGTGTGTGTGTGTGTGTGTGTGTGTGTGTGTGTGTGTGTGTGTGTGAGTTTGTATATGTTTGGGTGAGGGGATCTGTGTGTGTGCGTGTGTGTGTGTGTGTGTGTTTGCATATGTTTGAGTGAAGGCGATCTGAGTGTGTGTATATGTGTGTGTGTGTGTGTGTGTGTGCGTGTGTGTGTGTGTGTGTGCATGTGTGTGTGTGTGTGTGTTTTGCATATGTTTGAGTGAAGGCGATCTGTGTGTGTGTGTGTGTGTGTGTGTGTGTGTGTGTGTGTGTGTGTGTGTGTGTGTGTGTGTGTCATGTGTGCATGTGTGTGTTTTTGCATATGTTTGAGTGAAGGCGATCTGAGTGTGTGTGTGTGTGTGTGTGTGTGTGTGTGTATATGTTTGAGTGAAGGCGATCTGTGTGTGTGTGTGTGTGTGTGTGTGTGTGTGTGTGTGTGTGTGTGTGTGTGTGTGTGTGTGTGTTGCATATGTTTGAGTGAAGGCGATCTGAGTGTGTGTGTGTGTGTGTGTGTGTGTTGTATATGTTTGAGTGAAGGCGATCTGAGTGTGTGTGTGTGTGTGTGTGTGTGTGTGTGCGTGCGTGCGTGCGTGCGTGCGTGCGTGCGTGCGTGTGTGTGCGTGCGTGCGTGTGCGTGCGCGTGCGCGTGCGTGTGTGTGTGTGTGTGACTGCCAGCCATTCAGAGCTCTGTCAGTTTAGTAAAGCAGGATTAGTATCATAGACCTATCAGATAAGATAATCCAGCTGCCAATGGCCAGTCTGGCTAATGACCCAGGCCTTAGCTGGCATTACACTGTATTATGACACTGTGCTGTTGTATGCCCATCTGCAGGGATGAGATTATGAGCCAGCCTCATCCCGATAAAGCAAGATATGGGGAACATGGGATCCCACACGGATAATTGTTTTGAGACTCCGGTCCGCGTCGCGTGCAGTTTTACCACCGCCGGCCTGGAAAAAAAGTTGCTCCGCGGCATTTGGCGATACGCACGCATACAGCTGTGCCAAAGTGCTCCCCCCGCCCCTCCTGCCAAAGCTTCCTCTCAAAGTCCACGCAGAGGGCTCTGTAATCAGATTGTCCGGTCGTAACGCACTCTGCTGAATGGAGTCACTATATCCGCTGTCACCCCGGCGCCACTGCCACTACGATAGATGTAACTCATTACACACGATCCAGCCGTCGCGTTCTGGTCCCTCGGTGTTACAACCCAGTCATTACGTTTTATTGTACAGAAATAGCCCTCCCACTCACTCTGTCCCACCGTAGCAATATCAATGCCCAGTCATTACATTCTCCTGCCCTGCTATCACTGCCCTCTCTCCTTCACTCTCATTACGACCGCAGCAGCAGTCCACAGCTTCACCCATAATGCTACATGCTAGCACGGGAAACTACAGTCTGGTCACTGTGATTGACAGCTAAAACTTCCTCAGACCCCAATGTTTCATTTCTCCTTCAAAACCAACAAAAAAATGCATGTTTCAGCTAAACCATGACTATGCTCATTCATTTATAAGAATCATTTGATAACACATTTGATTCTGACCAGTAGGTCTGTATGCAATATGTGCGATACATTAATAAATACTACATAATGTCTACCGACATGTTCCATAAGATGAAAAGTGTAGTAATATTTATTATGAACTTTTGTGAGTGTTTATAAGCAGTTTGTATATGATTATGACACATGTTATAGCCATAATTTAGAGATGTAAAAGTAAATATAAATTGTACTACCATTTGCCTGAGGTAGTATGCCGGGGAGCTTTCCGGCATTTCTATATACCCCCACCTTCCTCTGGGCATGCTCAGAAACCCAGCATGGGTCTTCCTGATTGGCTGACACGGTAGTCAATTTGCATTCTCCCTTTGCACAGGGATAGGGACACCTTGATGGGAGGAAGGGTGACCACCTTAATTGGACTGTTGTACGATTATCATCATCGACAGCGTTGATCAATGCGTGATTAGCCTTATACCCGTATCACACCTCTCACCTCCTGCAAAATACTTAACCGTGCAAGCGATCTGTCAAAACGATAGTAACAGCAATAAATTAGATGGACAAGTATCAAAGGGGACCATGTTCCATGTGGTTGCTGGAAATTAAGCTCAATGGATTTTAATTAATTTTGTTTATTAGGATGTGACAGTCACTTTGATTTGCTTATGTTTTATATTTAGTATCTGTTGTGATCTATCTTTATCCCCTGCGAAGAGAGAACAAATCAATACAGTCCACGCGGCGGTCTCAATGAGAGTGAGTTGTCTGTTGGTTTAGATACAGGGACGATGGTTAGAGGTCAGGGCAACTGCTGGACACAGTAGGCTGCCATTAAGAGAGCATGACATAACACCTGCAAAGGGACAAAGAACAGTGGAGTAATCCAGTAGCATGGTGCACCAATAACATTGCGTAACAAGGGTGTGTTTTTTTTTTTTTTTTTACATTTACTGTTCTCTGCCCGTCATTGTTTTGTTTAGATCTGGTCTTGGCTTGTCATGTGATTATGTAAGATAACTGTCATTGACAGTGTTTGTTCTTTGACGCTCTAGTGAAGGTTTTTGACAAAAACCATTTGCACAAATAACTGTGAAACGCATCATTACCTAAACAGTGCAGGGATTCACTGATGTTGATATTTAGTTCGATCACTCCCCCATGCACCTGTAACGGTCATACTCTCAGGTGTGAACATTTGTTTTTCCAGGATACTGAATACAAAATGTGTTACCACAGGTCATACCGTGGGGTCCATGCAGTCTTATCTGAGTGGTTGTGAGCAGATTTGTCAGAAGTGCAGTAAAAGTAGAATAGGCTGCTTAATTCATCTCTGTTTCACAGCCTAAACTGATGTGTATTTTACTTTTGTGAAATTGTCCTGTCAAAAGGCTGCTTGTGTGTAATGTTTACCTGCAGCAATAACATGGAGGCGTGTCAGATAAATCTGCAAGAATTTACAATAAAAATCCCTCCAGTGGGAAAATGGATTCCTAGACATTGATCCTAAAGCTTCATCTTTTATTTTAGATACCCATATCTCATATGATTGCATGGGTTTACGTAATGCAGTGTTTGAATCTGATGTCTGAGAATCAAAGGCACAGCAGATTGTGTCTTACCTATGGTAAGGTTTGACTGTTGGAGTATATATGCAACAGTGAAGTCTCTCAAATTTGCCTGAAGAAAATAGACAATAGTTCAATCAATGGAATGAGTCCTGCAGTGTGTTTAATTATTAGAATTATGGTTGTGATTAATTTGATATTCTTGTGCAAAAGAGGTAATGATATTTAAGGCTTTTCCTGTACAACAGAGTAAATAATTACATTCACGTTTAGTGGGTGCACCTATCCAGAGTGACCTGCACACTATCCATTTATACAGCTGGATATTTACCGAAGTAATTCAGGTTAAGTACCTTGCTCAAGGGTACAACAGCAGTGCCACACTTGGGAATTGAACCCAAGACCTCTGAATTACAATCCCTAACCCTTCCCTGCCACAAGTAAAAGTAAAATACCATAAAACACAAACCAACACTAAAGTCTATTGCCTTCATTTTTTATTATGTAATATTTTGCAATATGTAAAATAAATTACGATGCTTGTTATCTCTAGACTGTAATATCTGTAAATACAAACATATAATTCATATTAAGTTCTGGATTTCTGTTTTAAATTGTGCACGCTGTATCCTTCTTTAAATGAATTCATGCTGTGCTGAGTGTAGGTCATTTACATTGTTTACCATACATTATTAGCACGCTTGTTTTATGTCAGAAATTTCCCTGAATGCAATCCGTCATCAGGGTTTCCGTGGAGATTGTTTCCGCGGTTCTGTAAATCTGCCCCTCCAGATGGGCAGTCGGGGATGGGCTCCGTATCCATCTGGCCGGGCCGGCGATCCCGTCCCGGAGTGCGGGAGCGGGAGAGGCGGAGCGAGGGGAAGAGGACGGAGATGTTCCCACCTCTGCAGCTCCCACTTAGCACCTAGTGGGAAAGGTGCTGACAGGCAGCTTCCTAATCCAGGAGGCAGCAGGAGCCAAGAGGGCCCAGTGTGTGGGTCCCAGAGCTCCTGGCTGTGTGGGGGAGAGAGCTACAGTGATACAGGGCTCACGTGTGGGAATACAGGGAATTCTCAAGGATATGGGGCATACTCACACAGGTAATAGGGCACATACATGGGAATACAGGGAATTCTCAAAGATACAGGGCACAGGGACAGGGATACAGGGCACATATATGAGAGCACAGGGAATTCTCAGGGGTAGAGCGCCATGGAGCTGCTGCCTCGGTGCTCAGCAGAAACCGGACCCAGGCTCAGGCGGAGCAGTCCAAAAGCAACACGATGACGCCGCAGCATCAATAGCCGTGGGGCGGCGAACACCATGAGGTCATCGCCAATCACCCGTGTTGTCAGGGAGTATGAGTGAACCAGCAGAGATTTACACGCAAACAGGAAAGCGATGGCTGCCTTTTGTCTCATTCCATCGCAGAAAACACCTCAAATACACCAGCTGGCTTGACCGCTGAAATAAAAGGTAAAAAATAGATGGAGACAGGCAACAGGACTTACAGTCAGTGAACAGTTCATATCTGTGCAACATGTTTCACTTTGGAAGAATCATGCAGAGGTATTGTATTCATGATTAAAAGCTGGCCCAGAACTTCAGCAGAGTTGCATGGCCTGCACTGTATTTGGTGCAGTACTGTACGATATGCATTTAATTCATGCTTTCGGTTTTAGCAGCCCTTTAGCCTGTGTTTATGAAAAACAGACAGTCTCGTTATGAATAAACGCGGTCGTGGTACCGCATGTTCCCCTTCCTTAATTGTGCATCAGGATTATGCGCCGAATATAATGGCCGCTACATTTGAAAAGAACAGCGGTTAGATGAATGAGCTCTTGAACAGAGACAAACATCGGGAGACCGCAGTTTCGAATCGGAAGACAGCTGCAGATTTGCATGGGTGAATGAGACCTCATAGTTACCCTACTGTTCAATTAGCAGCTGATTTACGCCCCAAACTCAAGACGCATTGACCCAACAAGGACCCCAATCAAGTAATTGAGGAGCTAATGTGGAATGATACCCCCGCAGGCCCGGGGGGCTCTTGAGGGCCGGGGTTGCCCTTCCCGCTGTGTAATTGGGGAGACTTGCATAGATTGAATCTACTGCATTTACAATACCACAGCATATGGTTTTGTTGTTCTATTTTTAATTGGGTTTTTAATTGAAGCTTTAAGGGAGTAGATTTTGCGACAGCCCCCTTGAAAAGGTACATGAACCTGTCAATCAAGTTCTTTCCATAAATATTCATAAATGTGCCACATAGTGTCAGCTGCTCCTGACATTTTTCTCCCCCCCTCCCCCAATCTCCACCTTTTTTCATTTCTTTCCCTTTTTCTTTTGACCATGATGATGTCCCTACAGTAGATCACCAGCCCTCTTCTCCAAGCCAGGTGGAATCCTGTTCCTCAGGTTTCAAGACAGACCTGAAACAGCTTAAATGTATCATTAACAAAGCAATACACTGCAAAACATTACCACAAGTCAACACACCTTTTACAGTACATAAATACATAAAAGTCAACAAACCTGTTAAAAAATATGTAATTTGTCTGGATATTATTTCTTCTGCTCTTTTCAGTTCCGTAATATTTGAAGTCCCACCATAACTAAACCATGTGATCCTGTCCATGAAAGAAATTGTCAAGAGATCACAATATAGATTCTCCCATTTTGAGTCTTAATGGGATAGTTTGTTTTATGTAACAAGGGAGCCTGTTGAAAGTGCTGTGATGCCATGACAGACAGGTACGGCTTTGAAATAAATGCATAAACCACATTGGGTCCATGTGCTCATAGATGACACAATGTGACATACCTCTACCTGGGCAAGGTCTTACAAACATCTCATTCATGGGAGAGTGGATAGACAGATCACAAAATGCTGAGATTTCAGACTGTTCCCAGATGAGAGAAACCAGGATAGATTTATGACCTGGTAAATTTCTTTTTATGTTTAACAATGTGAGGAATACAGAAAAAACTGAAAAACCACAGTGCCAATCCACTTTGAAAGGAACTGAGAGAAACAGTCCCCAAACAAAGACTTGAATAAAAAATAATTCAGTTAAATGATAAAATGTAATAAAAAATGTAAGTTACAGGAAATTCTCAGAGTTACCTCATTTGTTAAGAAGTTGACATCTTAATGCGGGTGTTATTTAGTTTCTTCCAGAGCACAGAAAACAGTCATTTTGAAAAATACACATTATGATGAGGTGGGAACCAGGGAAACCATTATTCATAAACAGAAAACTGCACTTGCAAAAATATCTTATTTATTTGCTTATTTTTATTGTAGTGTGAATTGTGTACATTGATTTAAGCAAGAAAGATCATTTTGCTGGACTTCCTGTTCCTGTATGGGTGCCTGGAGGGCCCAAAAAGTGTTGAACCTTAGGTTTGTACTCTGTTTCCTCAGTGATGGTGGTGGATTGCTCAGATGGTTGTGTTTACTGCTCTCCCAGGCAGCGCTGGCAGACCCCACTGTCACCGCACATGGCACTGTTGACAAAACAGACAGTTGCGCTGAGACAGAACCGTCAATACCCAGGCGACCACCCCCCTCAACCTCAGAACCCCTCCCCCTCACCAGGGTTACCGCAGCAACTGGGGGGAATCGTAGCTGCTTCAGTAGAACATTCAGTTTTATTTCACTAACAGAGTTAGTATGGGCCCATATGGAGCAAATGTACCAGAGTACAACATACCCTTCTTCAACACTGAGCCTGGTGTAGCTTTGCATGCTGCTTATTCATATTAATACATGTGATAAAATTTGTTGTGGCACCAACAACCGGAGGTATAAAGTACCTTTCATATCTCGAAGGGTGCTCTGTACTTGTCTCTATAACTGTAACTATTATTATTTAATGATAACTGTAATTATGCATTTCAAGGTCTTTCCCAAAAAATGTTATGTCCGAGCCATTCTTGAAAAAAATGAATACCCAGGTAATTACAGGCTGGATTTATTCTTTTAGGCCTAAATATATAAATGATACAGACATTTTATAAAGTGTAATTTTTCTGAACAGAAACCTTTGTTGAGGAAAAGCAATATTATCACATCAATGAGTATATCATACAGAGTACGGAGCTACGAAGAGAACCTTCATTAAAAATGAGCTCAGAGCCAGTAAAAAAAGGTTCCACTCCACTTTATATAAGAAAAACAAGTAAATGGAGAAAAAATGATTGGACCAATTTTGGACCTCTACATGGTAGGTATCCATGTTTAAACGTTTCAGATGAATCCCTCATCGGTGTCTATTCTACAAAGCGATGGTAGCATTAGCCAGCTTTTATAACCCCACCCAACACCACAGGTGTACATAATAACTGATCAGGTGTCACTACTTTCAGTTGTAGCAGGTGTCATTAGGTCATGCTTAATGTCCTCACCTTTAAGTGTGATCATTTCATCACAAATATTTATGCATGTATAGAAAGTATAGTAGAACTTCAGAGATATGAAAAAGCTGGGAACAATTTTTCCAACCACTGTGAAAGGTTTTTGAATTCTCTGTTGTTTAGAATCATTATTCACATTGTAATGTCAGTTGCTGAGCATGTAATAATACTTGTTTTTTTAATAGTCTATTCTCATTTTGCAGCTATAAACCTTGTTTAAAATAACTCCACAAACTGAGTTAAAATGGAAAAAATAAATAACATATGCATGTATATTTCAGAGGAATGGAAAGCTATTAATCAAGAAAAGTGCTAGGCAGAAGGAAACACAAACCGAACTGAGTGCAAAGCTATCAAGTGATGTTTCTTGCTGTGAAGTAAAATGCTTTCTCTAGCATTATTAATGAATAAATAAATGCCTTAATTTATCAAATAATACATCAAAACAAATTTTATTGTACACAAATAAGTACTGCTGTTTTGTTGCAATATTTTGCGCTTTAAGAAGTTGATTCTTTTCATAGACTTGTATGCACCAAAAGCAGAGATTTATTTTGAACCTATTATTATTTCTATCAGTGGCAAGTGTGACTGCTACAATGCTCTCTATGCATCTGTGATAATATAGATAATAAAAAGTTAGGAGTGCTTGCTTCATTTTTAATTATATCAAGCTACTTTGCTGTCTAGATGGCTAGCCGTTGTTTACCTCAGAGAAAGAATTTATAAAACCACCTGTTTGAATCTTTAGCTTAACTATTTGCATTTACTTGCCAACGTGTTCATTTTCTCAAATAACTTATCAGATATATCCATTTGTCTAATTTTGTTTTTGTTTGCACTTTTATGGATAGAATGGTTAGAGTTTGAAAATGAAATTCCTCTATTCAGTACAATTACGTATAAACAGGTATCGGTTAAAGCTAGTAGGCAACTGGAAACAAACTTTATCTTAAAATAATCTATAAGTGACAATAACATAAAAATGCATGTCCACTTTGCCATGTAGGGTCATTTTAGCTTAAACACTGTATATCATGTATACGAATGCAAAATTTTCATCAGGTAGCAACTCTCATAGTGATAATCATAGAAGTATGACGACTGTTTAACATTATGTTTAAAAGTACTTCTTCATTTTGTCCCTTGAGATTTAAAGTTTGAAGGGTAGATATCAAACAGGCATGAGCCCATGTATAGGGCTCTTTTAGTGGATCTGTCCCATAAAACGAGCAAACCGTGCTGTTTATGATCAGGATATTGCGCACGGTTTCTGTGGAGAGCGATGATAACATGCTGCATCTGCCCGGATTGAGATGGCACACTGAGAGCCAAACGCTGATGATGCCATCGATTTCCCTAAGATAAAAGATAATGCAATCGCTGTTCCCAGATCAGGGTGATTCAGAAGCTTTGCGGGGACGAAGGTGATGTAGCTGTTATTTCCGCACATCGACTGTATTTTGCTGGATTAAGCTGGTGGTACAGGCCCGGTTAACATGATGCAATGTATCTTTGTTGCATCTCTTTGCTGAACTTTCTTTCCTCCACCCTGTCCTCGCTGCTTCTCTCCCAGCTTCCTCCCCGCACTTCCTTCCTGTGTGGCATTTTTAAAACACTGAGTGTGAGTGCCAGGCAGTGTGTGTGTTTTTTTTCTGTTCAGAGTAAAATAAGAAATAAGATTAATATTTAATAGGGAGCAGTGTGGCTTCTCCTCTCGCTTTCTAAGACAGAGACTCATCATACTGGCCTGTCCCATACTTCCACTAGCATACAGCTTTACTGCTGCATCATACACACACACACACACACACATATACATACACTCACACACAGACAAACATGCATGCAAATACACCCACATCAACATATATGTACACTCACATATCTACTTGCACATGCTGGGAAATGCTTAATGTTGCAAGGAGATACACATATGAATTCACACAGTATATACACACATTCACACACAGCATATACACACATACACACACAGATTTATGCTAATACATGCTTAGAGCCAGACTATACCTGTTTCAAGGCATAGTGATAGACAGTAGACAATAGGGCCTAATATGAACTCTTATTATATGTATGTATCATCATGTGAGAGATTAAAACAATGAGCTCAGCATTAAAATAAATACCATTTACTGTTGTTGTTATTGTTGTTTATTACAGAAATCTTTGACAGTGTTGTCATTATTCTTTATGACTGTAGATGATTACATTCTGCTCACTACAGGAGTGTGTGTAAGGTTGTGTGTTTGGGTTTATAGTCATGCTGAACAGACTGACTTTCAACTAGCTTATTACTCTTGATTGTGAAGCAAAGTACAGCTATATTCCTGGGATTGTTGGCTGTATGAAGATGATTTAGCAACAATATGTTTATAGTAAAATGATTGTAACAAGAGCTACATACAATGTATACACATGATCAGTATATATAGTGCACATTGTAGGAACTGTTAGTCTCAACCTGTTCTGTGGCATTGCTTGTAAAGACGTGGGCGCGGCGTCAAGGAATACTACGGTTTACTGTCTGTACACCTTGAGAAGTTGCGTATGAAGCTCATTTCTTCACTTTCCTATAAATATAACCAGAAATCACAGTGATGATAGCGTAAGAGGGGGTGTTATTCACAGCCACTTGTGCTACTTGTGTCCCAGCATGCTTTGCATTTCTCGTTCAGGTGTAACATACCTGAGCCATTATCAAGCAATGCAGTGTTAAACTGGTGAAATACTGTGCCTTGCACAAGAGTGGAACTGTTTTTGCGGCTGTCCCTACCACATTGTCCCCGTTCTTAAATGCGCAAAGTATAATTTACATTCTGCTGAGGTGAAGACTTTCACAACTTTAACTAGTTTTATTTTATTCTTATTTGTTTGTGCAGTGCTGTTTTTGAGGGCTGACATCCCGTTCTCCCAAATGGTTTGAATACAGTATGGCTGAAGTATTTACAGAAGCAGGTCTAAGCTGGCTTCATCCCCTTCAAGTTACCGAGGTTAGATCTCAGCCTGTTGACTGGAGGGTTAGAAGATGAGGTAGCTCCATGCATTTTCATAAATCTTCATACTAGTTACATTCAGACACTCTTCTTAAAGAGAACGTGTTGCAAATGTGAATGTAAAGGATGGCACTGTCATTTTAAAATGTAAAGGTATCCTGTAATCACTCTGTACTCTATCATTAGACTGACACCTGATCATATTGACAGCCAGGTATTGGACCGTGGTCTGTATTTAGAAAATTTTTCAGAGTCAAGAGTGCAGACCTTGGATCAGTTTTTCACTTTTAGCTCATAATGAATGAGCTTAGGATATGGACAGGGGAAACGTGACCCCAGATCAGCACTCTGATTTATGATGGTTATGAAAACCACGCCCAGCCTGACAGTTTAGATGAAGGCCAATGGGAGCATGTAGTTGTGGTCCTGCTAGGATTTTAACCTGACGCTTCCTGGCTAGATTTCCAGCTTTTTCCCTCCTAACCGAGAGCATATCCTTCGGTGTGTTTGTCATTCGGTATGTGTGTGCGTGTGTGACTGTGTCTGTGTGTGTGACAGATTCAGCAGCAGGCTCCAAACTAACACAAAATTCATATATAATATTAAACAGCTGGTCTGTCAACAATTCTCACTGTGTGTCATCCCAGATAACACAAATATTTCAACAAAACAGAAAGCATTTATAGTCTTTAGCCATATAATGTTACTGTTAACATCTCCATTCTGTAATGAAGAGAGACTGGCAATACTGGCATTGTAACTGCAGAATTCTTGAGTATTATTAAGTATTGAAGTTACTGTTATGTAAAATATTGCTAAAATTTGTGATAAGGCTAACAAGCTACCTCCCCTAAAGTTTGTACCAAACATATATGTTAATCTTCTACCAACCAGAGCCTGTTAATTAGCCAGTAGTTAGCTGACTACTTTGATAGGCAGACAGATGGGTTAATATGAGCTAGATGGCAAGAAACACATTCATACCCAGCTGTCAGAGGCAGATGGAAACAGCTGGAGACTGTTGTGCCCATTTATTAGCGTGATAAAACTGTTAGCCAAAATGAAGAGACGGTTAGGCAGAATGCAACCAAGCTTGCTCTAATTCTGAGAAACTGGTATATTTCACTTATTAACATCATAGACTGATGTAAAGTCTAAGTAAAATCTCTGAACTCAGTGAAACTCTGCTAAACGTGTCCTGCAACTTGGAATGGCTGAAGTGCATGTTGGGTAATTGGTATGGCTGCTCCTGATTGTCACCTGTAACTATCGCTGTGGAGTCACGAGTGCTGCCATGGCGATCTGCATTTCCTGCAGCAGCGGAGGTCGTTAGGGGCCAGCCGCAACAAGGTTTAAAGCGTGATATAAAGCTGGCGTCTCAACAGCCATCGGGAGGTAAATGTTATCGATTATTTTTATGTATTACAACCATAAATAAGCAGTGTAATTGGCCTGAATTACAGTGTCATCTGCATTTTCATGAAGTTGCAGTTCTTAGTGAAGGATAGGACAGCGCTTGAGCATGCCAGAGTGGTAGGAAGTCAGGACCTGGTAAGGAAACTCAAAGTGGCACTCAACAGCTACAGTCACCTTTAACCTGAGCATTATGAGAATGATCTCTGCTTAATCTCATTGGTGGATTCAGGCTGGTCAAAGCACCTCATCCAATGGGCAGCTTTTATTTTTTTTTACTGGTTCATTGACCTGATCAGATGGGGAAATCAGATGTGCAGTGTCAACCTGCTTTTTAATGGAAAACAAATTAAACAGACATTCAGGTGTTCCACTAGAATTACAGGCTGACTTGATCATTTGATCTAATGGCCGTTTTGGAGAGGATATCATGTTTATATGTCTTGTCTTACCATGGGGTTTTTAAATGCTGAAAGCCTGACACTTCAGACTGAATTTAGCACTTTCCCAAACCTTAGCTAACTTTCATTTCATCATTGTTAATGTATGTTGATAGGGTATAAAATTAATAGTATAAAATCGTAAGATGGTCGATTATACTAATAACAGCCTGTATGTTATAATATTGCAGTTCATTCTAAGGCCCTCTTGTTTACACTGTTGCTGCATTTCTATTGCTCTTGGTAACGTATTGGATGCATTTACTGTATGTACTTTGTTTTTTATTTAAAATAATCATTTGGGATAAGAGCGTCTGCTGAATGCATGTGATGTAGTGCATAATTTTGCAGTAGTCCATATGTTTTTATTGGGAAGGGGTGAATATACCAGCAAGCCTTCTGGTCGTCTCAGCCAGACTGTTTCCTAACGGGAGGACACGCGTCACAAAACTGCAAACTCACAGCAGCACATGGGGGAGAGGGGCACGGAGAGAGAGAGACAGAGAGATAGAGAGACAGAGAGTGAGAGAGGGATAGTAGCAGGGGGGAGGAGGGGTGCGAATACATCAACAACATGTTGCAGGTAAAAAAAGAAAGATGCTCAGTTGTGCTTTGAAGACATGAAGAGCAGAAACAGAAAGCTGGGAGAGAGAAACAGAGAGAGCATGAAACCACAGGATTTGTGTACATATGGAGGTGGCTGGTGGAGACAAGAGGGGGAAAGATCACATGCATGGGTTGGGTGGGCCTTGTCACGAGGAAACCTCTCTGAGGTGGGTGGCAGTGGGGGGGAGGGGGGTTTCTAAAAAGTGCACTAACATAGAGAGACATATTAACATAGCCATGATATGTGAAGGAAAGCCTAGGTCGATCAACCCCACCCCCCCCCCCCACACACACATACATACACACACACTATGCCATATTTCTTTCCCCCTCTCTCATTCACTTTGCAGCAGGGCAAGAAATGACATGTGGACACTCTGTGAATTGCCAATTGCCGGAGAGGGGAAAGGAGACAGAGAGAGTGGGGGGTTGGGGTTGGAGAGGGGGAGGGGGGGGGGGGGGTTTGACGCATCCAGACTGCAACCTGCAACCATTGGCTTTTTTTCTACATTAAGGATCAGAAAAAAGAACTGCAGAGAAGCACTACACAGAATACTGGATGCATTCCTCTCTCTCTCCCTCTCTCTCTCTCTCTCTCTCTCTCGTGTTCTCTCGTTCTTTCAGCTCAGGAAGAGAAATCAATAGACACAAATTAATCATTCTGCCCAAGGCGGTTTGGGAGGGGGAGGGGAAGCAGAGGGGGTGAGAGAAAGAGACACAGGCATGTAAATCCTCATTTCTAGTCATTTTGAATTTGCAGTAAACTCATACAGACCTCTGCATCCATGCTCTGCCCCCGCATCCATTATTATCTTCTCATTATCATAATTATCCCTCATTTTTGTATATTATTGTCACATAGTTATTTTGTCGTGTTACTGAAATTTTTTGTCCCAGGGTACCACCTATTTATCTGTCTTTAAAGAATGACACAGCTGTCAAAACATGGCATTTTAATTTGAATGAAGCACTAAAATAAGATGTATGCAGCATCTCCAAATAGCTTATCTATATACTCCAAGGGCCAGATTTATCAAAGCCTTTAGCATATGCTAAAAATTTTTGGACATGCATTTTCAGTGACATGATTTGTGATAGGAGCGAATTAACTGCCACAACCAATCACATGCTTTCTAAGTCTTTTTACACCAGCGGAACAGTTTTGCATGCACTAATGCTTTAGTAAATCAGGTTCCAAGTGTTGTAGTCATATAATAATATTACTGGCTACTAGCATTAGTCATGCTAATAATTATTTGGTATAGCCATTCTAATACCAATCTTCTGTTTAGTATTTTTGCATAGACACGTTTTGAAGGCTCAGCCTTTGCTAGCGGTTTGTTAGCATGTGGAATCTGATGACATGTGCAGTCTTTAATGGTGGAAATGAGGAAATGGCCATACTGTGGATGTGCATACTTAATGTCTGCTTTGACAGTGTGATGGCTACAATGCTGCAGCCTCAGGACAGTGGGAGGGGACCAGTGAATAAAGGGGCGGGGTGGGGGCGGTAATCTGTATGCTCTCTGTGTGTGAATGGCTT
Organism: Albula goreensis; assembly: GCA_022829145.1. Taxonomy (NCBI): domain Eukaryota; kingdom Metazoa; phylum Chordata; class Actinopteri; order Albuliformes; family Albulidae; genus Albula; species Albula goreensis. The sequence continues at coordinate 17,987,395 of CM040762.1, forward strand.
TGCTGGGGGTTCATGTGTTGCTTTGGTGTGGAGGAGGGGGCTATGGGCTTGATTAGGGCAAACTGTGGGAGGAAGAGGGGGGAATCTTTCACAATGAGTCAATGTTACTTCCGTGGAACAAATAGGTTAGGCTTTATGTACGGTTTGACAGAATTGGCTGTTTTTCTGATGGAGCTTCCAATCCCAGCTTATCATGCGTTCTGATTGGCTGTTATGTCATATCAGTCTCTGGGGACATGTGCAGAAAAACCTGTGGTATTTGTATTCAAATATGTATCTGTTAAGACTGTCAAGCTGTCAGCACTGTTAAACATACAGTGCTGTGCGCCATAGCGATTTCCCTACATCAAATGGTGAAAATTTGGCTGTTCACCTGCCTTCCCCTGATTTTTGTGTTGAAAACCGGTATGAGAACCACAATGTTGATACAGCGTGGGATTCTGGGAAGAGGGGTTTTTGGAGAATGCGGTCACTAGCCTTTTGCATGTTTGTTGTATTTTTTTTTTAAAGATCTTGTTTGATGTGACCCACACACACACACACATACACACACACACACAGTCCTGCTTAAAGACAGCAGGTAGGAGAAAAAGAGAGAGGGAGCTGAGACAAGGAAGAGGAAGTGAATGTTTCAGCAGAAGTCCAATACTGTATGTCCTGTCCCTATTAGCTTTGTCATTTATGATTTATGGGTGGCTTCAAACCTAAAAAATGAATTTATTTAAAACCCATTTCTATGTATTTCAGTATAATATTGGTATCTTTGTGGCACACAGATGTAAGTGAGATTACAGCAGCTGCACAGAAATGTGAGGTCTGTACAGTAATGGAATCAAGAGTGGTTATTACTGTCAAATGTCATCAAATGTCAAAATAGAGCAAGGTGGGTAGAATTGACATATCTCCCTCTTATGTAAAATTAAAGCAGTACATTCCACAACTTTTTATTTTTACCTCAAGCCCAGCATATAATTTCATGCAAGAAAAAATATGAAAATCCATATGTCACATTTAATGAGAAAAATCTTAAATCTTGGTTGAGTGCCAGACACAGGGTAGAGGGGCTGGCAGAAACCACTGGGTTTCACCCTGTCAGTGAGCACAGAGGCATTCTGGGAGATAAAAGAGGTGCGCTTTCCCATTCATCAGACCGGGAGTTGATTGGAAATGACCTTTGCTCCAAAGCAGAAGGGCGGACAGACAGTTAGCGTGATGGCTCTGCTACGCTGCCTGAGTAAAAATGGAAACAGCCTGTTTGCACACAGCATTAGTAACCAAAACACCCCCAAAATTTAAGAGGGAGCTGCATCCTGAATTGCCAAACTTGCAATAAACCAAAAAGAAGCAGAAACATGCTCTTAGACTGGTAATCTTATTTTATTAGGTAAAAGCAAACCATGCTCATACACAGGCACTTGGAAACTTTTGTTTTCTTGTTTTTGAAATAAAGGGGTGTTGCTACATCTGTCTCATTTATGTAACATTAGTAAAGAAAACCATCACTTTATGGAATATGTTGCAAGCATGTTTGATGTTTACATGAAGGATCAAGGCTTCAGATTTGGAGAGCCTGGAGGACTTAAAGATGTGCATCAATCCCATGATTCTGCACTGTTTTGCTGCAGGGTATGAACAGGTATTGTGTCTCTTTTTGTCTGGAGTGATAAAATAACAAGACTTTTTTTCGAGGTGAAATGCTTTTCTTATTTTGGTGTGTTTTGGGGAGGGGAAAGAGGATGCCAGTTATACTCAAGCCCATTGAAAGGTAGCGTGCAGCTTAGACCAATAAGAATCTTCTTAAGTTTCTTAGCATGTGCTATCTTATCTTGCACTAATACCAATTGTTGAGTTCCCTTCAAAATTGTCCCATTTCACTGGCCTCCCATTCCACCACAGCAGGTAAATACAGTAGTCTTTCCCCTCCATAGTGTTATGTATGTTGACTTCTTCCCATTTTTCACAATCCATTGTCTTATTATCCTCTCTTGTCCCATCTTGGTGTCACCTCCACTGCGTGCTTTCACTTGATTCCCATTTCAGCAGTATTGTCAAGACTTCTGGATCTGTTCACATTATTGCAAATATAACCCTACATTTCTCATGCATGCATCCTAACACGATCAGATACAACCATTTAGATGGCTGCAACGCAGATCCATCCAAAAGCACCGAATGGCCCCAAAACTAAGCTACAGCTCTCCTCACCATCGCCAGCCTCTGCTGTCACGTCTCCACCATCCCTGTTCATCGCAGTCCGCTGCGCTGGCTCCCCATCAAACACGGAGCAGGATCAACTTCAGAACGCTTGCAGAGCCCTGCTCCGCCTCTGCCCACCTACCCGCTCGCTCAGGTCACTCCACCGCCAGCCATCTCTCCGCCCCCTCATCCAGCCTCCACAGTTTTTGTAGACAGAATCGCAACTCCAGGTTCGGGCTAAAGCAATGGCATTCACTCCTTCTATCTGCTCATGGTGGTGAGTCAATCACCACTTTCCAGCCCCATTTAAATACTCCTCATTTCACCTTACCAAGAAATTAATCCCTGTCATATGTACACTAACACTGGTACCGATTTCCCCGTTACGTTACATCCCCAACACTTACATTTGCCGCTCATTTGTTTTGATCAAGCATCTTTGGGTCTTACAACTAAAATGCATTATTTGTATCTGGTCACTGGCAAACAAGAAAACATCAATTCATATAAATGAATAGGTTCGGTCACACATAAATACGAATATCAGGTCCTAGCACTAGCCAGCTCTACCCAATGCCTTTTGTCACTGCTTGGGCCAAAGTTAAAGGGAAGGTTTACCCCTTCTACCATAAAACCTTTCTGGATATTGTATTAGCAAGTTCCTGTTTAAAGAAGAAGTTCCTGTTTACCACTACCTTTCACATCAGCAAAGAGATACAGATTTGAATTGGTGTTCTGCCTTTACCTGTCCTTGCAGCGAGTTCATACAGCCAGGATGCAACACTGTTGCCCTGAACATACTAAACTTTTTACGTTACAGTGACTTCATCAATACTTTGTTCAACTTTACACAAGAAAGACACTGATCCATTACTTTATTACCCCACAGCTTAATTAAATTTAAGGTTTTGTGTGTGGGTGTGGACACAAGAGAAAAAAATTCATTCATTGGAGAATGTGATTTCAATAACTTGAGAAATCATTTTTCACTTTTCATTCAATTCATCTGGAGCAATTCTAATTATGGCAGAATGATATTTATATACCAGCTGTACTACGATAATGACAAATGAAAATATATTACAAAACTGAATATGGATAAAATTCCCCTTTCCATTTGCTGAAATCAGTAGAAATATGTAGGGCACAAAGCACATTGTACTTATGTCTATGATAAATTACAGCAACATGTAATTCCAGTGAAATATAGCTTCACACCCTGCCTCTTTTACTACTGCACTACAACCATGCTCTCTAAATTCAGCTATGAAAATAGCAAACATTTCCCAGGACACATTCTAAGTGCTCTTTGCACAGTGCACTACATAGTAGGATTGGTGAAAAGGATGAGGTGTGTTAATGGATAACAAAGCAAAAAGAATTTTCCAAAGTGGCACTGATATTGGTTTTGGCAGTGATAAAATGAAACATTATAATATACCAGTAAAGTTCAATAACTCTAGTTAGTAGCTGAGTCTTGCTAATGTGTATCAGTGCATCACTTTCATCCCACCAAATGTGGTTCCATATAGACCCTCTCCAAGGGCCAAAGTTGAGCAGAGCTATTGAACCTTCTTCAGTTCCATATTAGAACACCTTGTTCTAAGATTATAGTAGTACAGTTAGACAGTATGAATATACTGTATGTAATTATTAAAATTTAGGGTCCAGAGGTCTTGGGGCCGAATCCAGCCCTGATGTATTTGCTGATAAGTGCATTTTCTGCTTAAGGATAGTCTCTTGAATGCCAGATTTTTATGTATATAAAGCACTTAAGCAGTGCATAACTCAGGTCTAGCTTTAGAGAACATGAAGTAAGCAATACACTGGAGCTATCAGTATTGCATGTAATGTGTTAGCTGTTTTAAGGTTGGAAAGGTTGACTTCAGTATTCATCTTGTTGATGTGACACAACATATACAGGAACAAAATAAGAGAAGGAATGACAAGATGGTGGAAGCGCTGGGCCAAGTTACAATGGACAATGAACACTGGAATTACTGCTTTAGAAGAAGGCTTGCTGTGGTGTCTCATATTTATTGTTGAACGTTTAGCTGTAGCCTGGCATCATTTTGATATCAACAGATTGGTATGTGGATTGATGTTATGAACTGTGATTTTTAGAGCTCTGTAGAGAGAATGGAATTTGTATTTGTGAGTAGGTTGAGTGCAGATTTTGTTGCAATATTAAAACACGAAAGAATTATTTTGGAAATCGGAGTGAGTGGACTTTACCAAAACAGAGGCTTACGGCAGAGGATCCTTCCTCTATAAATGAAAATATGAAATGAAAATTGTTTAGGAACAGTGATAGCCTGCACTTGGTGTGTGTGTACGTGTGTGCATGTGTGTGTGTGAGTGTGTATGTTAATGCAAACAGGTATATGTCTGCGTATATGTATCCTTTGGCGTAATTAATGTGTCGCGTCGTAACTGTTGTCATAATGTCCACTTTTCCTCTCTTAAGCTATTGGCTGCCTTCCATGTTTTTATGAGGAAGCTTTTACAGTATATGATGTAATTGAGTGATTTGTGATAAACGCTGACTTATTGTGCATTAAGTATTAGCGAAAGGACAAACACGGCGCAATACTCCCTTTCAGAAGGTTGATTGATACCACGTCATTAGGATTACTCACAATAAATGTTCATAATTTGATTTGCCTTCATGCAATCTTCATCTGAGCTCTCACTCGAACATGAAAGTGGTTCAAGAATTAAAAGGAAAATAAATAAATCTAGTTAAACATGCACACATACACATAACACACGCATGTATATCCTCTCTACGGTTAAAAGGTCCATACCAGTGAAACTCAGTCTGCCCAGGGGTTCACTACAGAACAAGAGCTACAAATGCAGCAGCAAACAACATAAGTAACACTGTTGTTGTTGTAAGCTGGAATATACTGACGTCTGTTTACATGGCAAGCCACTTGACACCTTATTGTTGGTGTTGCTGACTGTAGTGAGTTTTTGAAATGTGCGAAGTGTAACTATGTTTCCGATAGCTTCTCATATTACAGTATTCTTTTGCGTGCTAACATCATAGCTCTGTCAGCATTCATTTAAGCCCATTAGCTATATGCCTCTTTGTGTATTGGTCTATGGAAGGTCCATGGAAGGTGCTTGACTTCATCTTGGCCTTCATGAAACCTCTCCTTGAATCTGTTTAGCAGTGGCATTGATTATTGTTTTAATATTTGGGTGAATCATTTGCACCATTGGATGCACCATGACACCTAAAATATCGGTCAGATCTCTCATGCTGCTTTAGAAACTCATATTTCATGTGTCATGCATCATGCCGTTTCCATGTATCATGTCAACAATCACACTGAAATTGTCACGCATCCCACCAAATACAGGTTATCTATCCTTTTTATAAATTCCTCCTGGAATTTATACTCTGTTTACATTGAGATCAGATTAGATTATAAATATTTCTTCAGTAGTACAAACTCTCAGACAACAATGGTGCATTTACAATTGATTTATTGATAAGGAGTGTTATTGAGATATTTCAGAAAATGTACTTGGGCTTTGAGTCTTAAGGGGAGGAGTAGTTTCTGACCTCATGGTGAGGGGAATCCCCCTTTTTCTAACTGAAAGAAACTGGGAGAACAGTTAAGATTAGGCACCTTTCTGGAAGAGAAAAGGAAAGGATGAAGGAGGAGATGGGGAGGAGGAGGGATGCCAGAAATGCTAAGCATGATGGGAAAAGAGCTACATGGTGTCTATATACCCATATGAGACCAGAGGATCAATTTAATAGGTTGAGGGGGTTGTCTGAGAATTCTTCTCCTGAACCTCTGTTTTAACAAACTCCAATTGGTGAAGGTATCTCTTGTCCTTCACTCCTTCTGCCATGAGGAACCCTGGTTCAGATGACCATCAGCTGGCAGATAACCTCCCTATGTTAGATTACTGAGATGTAACACAGATCAGGAGGTAAGGGCAGACTTGAGCAGCTACTTTACCCCTCTGTCATCACATTTTCCATGCCCCTTAGAAGACACGTGACTGTAAACTCTACTCTGGCTGTTGTTACATACTGAATGCGTAATCTAGTCCATCCCCATTTGCAATACCCCGTTAGTCTGGACCCCTACCCCTTACCTAAGTATTCTATTACACATGACATCCTCCTCCCAAAATACCCAATCTGCTATCCATATTCTGCTTGAAGGTCCCCAAAACTCTCAGATCTCAGGGCTGCTTCTGTTTTCAGTTTACTCTATAGCTGCCAAAAAACACCGGACACTTTTATCTCAGTTTTCAAGGTCTCAATCAAAGATGTTTTTTGCGAACGCTCATAGTTATTTTTCGACTCAATAACAACCTGCTGATGACATCGACTGCTCTGTGCTCATCCGCTTGCTGTGCTGCTATCGTGTGTTCTCAGCAGTGTTTTTTCTGCAGGTTTGTAATGCCTGTTTTAAGCCCCTCACGCTGCGTTCTGCTTCTTAAACCTACATTGCTGTTATTGCGTTAACTTTGATGCTATTGTGGTGTCTTCCATCTTAAAGTGCTGTGGTTGTAATTGGAATGCCTGTTGATTACTTTGCAGGTATTTTTATGTTGTGTGATGCTCTTGACCACTACTTTTATTCCTTATCTTTTGTTCATAACAGACTACATGCCTCTTGCTAGACCACCGATGTACATAGGAATTTGTTTATATTGACTTGCCAGATAAAATGAAGGTTAAATAATTATAAAGAGACAAATAAATAAATTGCAGAAGGTGTCATTGGCATAAGATCGAGATACATAGGTTTTGCTGGCATCGTCCTCTTTAGTGACATGATGTTCCATTCTTCTGCTGCCAGTCTCAGCTGGGCAGTGCTGACCAGTGCTCTGGGAACGGTGTGATTGGGGCAAGCCTGGATGAGGCTCTCTCTCTCTCTCCCCTCTCTCTCTGCATGCTCGTGCACGTGTGCACAGCATAGAATCTTCTGTTGTTGTTATGGTTTCCACTCCACCTCTGATTGGCTACACTGACCGGCTGAACAAAAGAAGTGGCCACTCAGCAGATGGCTCTAGTTCTGACAAACCAATGGGGTGGGGGTGGGTAGGTGGGAGGGTTACTGTGCTGGGGGGCTGTACAGAGACCAGAGAAACAGGAAGACTTAGGAATCGTCTCAATGTGTTTCTTTCCAACATTTGGGCAAGATGTTACAGTGGCAATATGGGTTTGTATAATCATGTGCCATGTATATTAACAACTATCATACTTCATTCTTGTTGTGAATAGCTGAAACATACCTGATAATATACATATCCATCTTTTCATAGTGAATGAATTTACATGGTTTTGCGGCTGCTATTGATTAAGACATCCTTGTCTTTATAACCAGCACTACAGTGTTTTGACATACGCTTCATTGTTGGATGAGTCATTTCGTATTGAATTGCTTCCAATTATCTTAATTGAGTAAGGAGTCCAATGACTTCATGAAATATTAGTTCCTGAAAATTAAAATTCTCAGAATTGTCAAAACTAGAGGAAGAGCACTGTGTGTGTGTGTGTGTATGTATGTGTGTGAATGTGTTTAGGTGCCTCTTTATGCACTTACATGTTTGTGTATGCATGCATGTGTGTGCGTGCGCGTGTGTGTGTCTGTGTGTGTGTATGTGTGTGTGCGTGCGCGTGTGTGTGCGTGTGTGTGTGTGTGTGTGTGTGCGTGCGTGTGTGTGTGTGTGTGTGTGTGTGTGTGTGTGTGCATGCATGTGGCTGATGTATGAGCAGACGCTCAGAGATGGTCCCTGTCAGTAGCTGTGCTTTGCTGTGCTGTGCGGTGTTGTGTTGTGCTGTGAGGGGCAGGCAGGCAGCAGAGTGATCAGAGCCCACAAGCCCCTGCGGTGCAGTGACTCACCCTGCTGCTCCCGTCCTCTGAGCTGAGTCAATGGAGCTGTTCTCCTGACACAGCCTAATACAGCCTAATACACACAGTCTCCTAACATCCTCATATACACAACACACAGCCTAATACACACAGTCTCCTAACATCCTCATATACACAACACACAGCCTAATACAGCCTAATACACACAGTCTCCTAACATCCTCATATACACAACACACAGCCTAATACAGCCTAATACACACAGTCTCCTAACATCCTCATATACACAACACACAGCCTAATACACACAGTCTCCTAACATCCTCATATACACAACACACAGCCTAATACAGCCTAATACACACAGTCTCCTAACATCCTCATATACACAACACACAGCCTAATACACACAGTCTCCTAACATCCTCATATACACAACACACAGCCTAATACAGCCTAACATCCTCACAACTCCTATCCTCATATACACAACACACAGCCTAATACAGCCTAATACACACAGTCTCCTAACATCCTCATATACACAACACACAGCCTAATACAGCCTAATACACACAGTCTCCTCACATCCTCATATACACAACACACAGCCTAATACAGCCTAATACACACAGTCTCCTAACATCCTCATATACACAACACACAGCCTAATACAGCCTAATACACACAGTCTCCTAACATCCTCATATACACAACACACAGCCTAATACAGCCTAATACACACAGTCTCCTAACATCCTCATATACACAACACACAGCCTAATACAGCCTAATACACACAGTCTCCCCACATCCTCATATACACAACACACAGCCTAATACACACAGTCTCCTAACATCCTCATATACACAACACACAGCCTAATACAGCCTACAGTCTCCTAACATCCTCATATACACAACACACAGCCTAATACAGCCTAATACACACAGAAAACAGGTAATAGGACTCCAAACTGGCAACTTGACCACTATATTCACATCTTTGGATGAAAAGTGCTGGAAACTAGTCAGTAGAGTTATCAAAACACATCATTTCTGGTTGCGCAAATAAAAACCATTACATGAGGGCATTAGGACAACAAACTTTGCCTTTTTAAAGCAGCAAGCAACAGCAGAACTGATTAGGAAATGACCCCTAGCCGTGCTAGCTCAGTGGTTAGCTTGCTGCTGTCCCTGGTCCTGAAGGTCTCAAAGGCTTTAGGAGGCAGCAGAAAGCCCTGATAGTGCCTAAAGAGGCGGAGCTATCCTCCATGCTCCTCCCCACATCCAGTGTCACAGCTTCCTTTTAGTTATCACTGTCCAAGCAGGTCTGCCTCACAGCATTGAGTATTACTGACTATGGGGGACGGTGTGGAGCTAGCTGGGCCTTCTTCAGGCTCACAGTAATACAGATACATACAGGCCTGGAATTGCTGCCTCTGCTCATGTCAGTTACTGGATAATGCTCTGCTTCAGTCTGCCCCAATGAAATATGGTGAAGAGTCAGTTCAGTTCAGTCCAGGCAAGTGTGCTCTAATCTGGTCTAAAATTAGTCATTCAGATCATGATTGGTCAATCAATTAAAACGTGATGGAAACAAGCAGCCTGTGTAATGTGTGTTTGATCATGTGTGCATGTGTGTGCGGTATATGAGTGCTTGTGTTCTGTGTGTGTATGTGCGTGTATGTTTGTGTTTGTCTGCGGTATATGAGGTGTGTATGTGGTATACTGTGTGTGTGTGTGTGTGTGTGTGTGTGTATATATATGTGTTTGCTTGTGGTATATGAGGTATATGAGGTGTGTGTGTGTGTGTGTGTGTGTGTGTGTGTGTGTGTGTGTGTGTGTGTGTGTGGGTGTATATGTGTACACCCGTGGTGTATGATGTGTGTGTGCATGTGTGTGGTTGTGTGTTTGCGTGTGGTATATGATGTGTGTGTTTCTATACTTATGTATCTATGTATCTGGGTGAGTGAACTTAAATTACACTGTGTGGGTGAGTGTATTGACAGGGTTAAATTGATATCATTGGTGAGGGCCCAGAATTCTCAGTGGACAGAGGTTGAAAGTGGAGGACAAAGCAGTACACAGTGTTTCCTCTGGCTGCTGGTGCTACATTCCTCTCTCTCTCTCTCTCCCTCTCCCCCCCCCTCCCCTCCCCGGGTCATTTGCCTGTTGCCCTTCATCTAAACCCCATAATCTCTGTAATCTTATGCAACATATTCATGGATCACCTTTGATGTGTGATCTATTATAGGTCAGCATTGACTGTAAAACGGGAGGTCCAACCAGAAGCCAGCCTCTCGTTTCCCAGTGTTCTCCTAAACGGTGATTAACATCCAGCTGATTTCTACAGGGGTGACTACGCCATCACAGATTAGCGCTCCCTGCTTCCGGAGGCTGAGCGAACGCTGCACGCGGCGGCCTCCCGCGTTAACGACACAGATTTGTGCTTGATAGCAGGTGCTAATTTTCTCCCATTTACACAGTGCCCACGAAAAGAATAATTCTATAATTGGAGTTTCGAATGAAGATTCGAGAAAGGAGTTTCCAGGCGATCCCTATACAATTACCCTAAACTGACTGCGGCGGTTTATACAATAAACATCCCACACAGCGGCGCAGCTTCGCCTCAGTTGTTTCCGGCTTTCCCCGTCTTTCCCGTAGCCATGTCTCCTGTCTGCTCTTCGAAGGAGTTCAGGAACCTTGTAATAGCATGTCATATGATATGCTTGTCATATGATACCACATTCCCCTTACATATCAATATTTATGAAATACTAATAAATACTGATATTTATCGATACTGATATTGAAAGGCTAGTTTACGACTATGAATATTATTAACTTACCTTACATTTTTTTGGTAGCTAAAATTATTCTGTGAGCAATTTATGTTCAGAATAACATTGTATGGCCTATATGTAGATATAAAAGCTACCTCGGTCTAACTCCTATTTCTTTGCTCAGGTTTGTATATTCTGATTGTTCCTTTGGCCTGTGTTGTGACCAACTATTTAATGGTGTAAACCATGAAGACTAAACATTTGAAATTTCAGATCACTTCTATATATGTAAGTGCATTTGTGTGTGGTGGTATGTGTGTATTTTATTGTGCATATCTATGTTTGCAGTGTATGCACACATATGTTTGTGTATATGCACGGATGTGTGTGTGCGTATATGTGTGTGCATGTCTGTGTAGAGGGTCATGTTTGTGTGTGTGTGTGTGTGTGTGTGTGTGTGTCAGGCACAGGCCTCCCATGTTGGACACAGCTGTCATGTAGTTGGCATGGGAGCATACTGTAGCTACAGACACAAATCAAATTAGCACTTCAGTGGTGTGTGGGTCTTAGCAGGGCCGCAGCTTCTTAATTAGAGAAAGCTGGCTCTGGCCGCATACCTGCCTTCCAAATGAGCAGCCACAATGTCCTGCCATCGCACCACAAACGCTGCAGAGCGACATCCATTGTGAGCCTGATTTCAATGTGCTCAGTGCGTATCTTGCATGTCCTTAGTACACAGCCAGTTCATGAGTTCGACATTCAGTAAAAATGCTCAGCCTGGGTAGTTTGTATTGAAACAGAAGAAGGTTGGGTAGTTCTGGATGTTCAGGTGTGTTGTGCTCGGGTATGGCTGGTGCTGTTTGTTTCAGTTTTATTCACATGTGTCCAGGTGTGTCTGAGATGTGTTCAGCAATGTTGGGTTGAGCCTTGGATATATTAATCTATGGAAGAATGTATGGTGATTTTTTTCAGGTATGCTAATGTATGAATTCATTTTCAAATGTGCACATACGTATTCCGGCTTGTTCAACCTTATCTCTGAAACACCCCGCTTCTAGAGTTTTTTTGAGATCATTTTATTGAGATCATCATTCTATCAAAATGTTTTAGGCGCAGGTGGGGGAAGTAAAACATCCCAGGATGCACTGTGTTCACAGATAGTCGCTCACCTGGCTCCATTGTACTGCACTTTGGATTACAGCTTTTCGTTGGAGTGGAAGTGCGGAGCACAGATTAGGGAACTTCACTTAGAAGGTTCTACATTCTCATACAGCCACATACTGCTGTACTGCTGAGAAAAAAAATGTTTCTCTTACCATGCATATTTCAAATTTACATAATCTCGCATTACATTTGGAAACAGTTTAAGTAAGTGCTTGTATTGGAGATGTGGGTGATAATATATCTTAACATTTAAATATACAGGAATGATCAAAAACAATAGCATGTTGCTGTCTTCCTGTATTCCAGTGTGTCTGTACTCCAGAAAATGATAAAGAAAAAAGGAACAATAGTGATCCAAAATATATAGGCATCTGCTATGGAGATGTTATCTTAAAGTGTTTGGATTAACAGGTTAAACTTGTACAGTGCGCATGAACAATGACAGAATTTGAACATGTGCTCATTGGCTCCCAGTGTGTGAAAACAATAGTGGAGTAAAAATGGGATTGGCTGAAATATATCATCAGCAGGGCGCCTCTTTCCCCCCTTCAACACCCGGTGCCCCCCACTCGCCCCCCACCCCACCCCCGCTCCTTCCACCTTCTTCTGTGACTCGACACAGATATCTGGCAGAGAGACATAGAGATCCCTCGCCTGCTGTTTTTAGAACGTCCCCGCTCCCCGCGCGCCCCGCTTGTGAGAAAGGGGGTGGGGCTGGAGCTCTCATTGTGCTCCTGCGTTTGAAGGTGAAAGAGGAATCCAGGACGGCCTGAAAACTTTTCCTTCCTAAAACTAGGGCCCCTGATTCACAAGCATCATGACGGCTATGGTTCTTTGTGCCTATGTACGACTGGTTGATTTAAGCAGGCACTACTTTCTTTTCTTGCCATACCTAGTCTTCATGTTTACAGCATGCAAGATACAAACAAATAATGTGCAAGATGTATAAAAATCTAAAAATGTTAACTGTTTCTGGAATGTAGTAGTTAACTCCAAAGACTTGAATAGACTAAGCAGAAAATAGGAAATAAATGAAACAACATCAAAGTGTTCTGGTACAGGCAATACATAGTGATTTAGGCCAAAAAAGAGTGTATTGCATTGATTAATTGTTGCTATTGAATGCAATAGTTACATGGCAGTAATGGCTATATTCCAAACTGCAATAAGACAAACTGATACAGATATCACTAATCTAGGTTTAATTTTTTATATATTAATTAGTCAATGTAATAGACGTAGAGCCATTCATGTAAAATGGATATTTGCTTCCATTTTATGCATGCATATTTTCCTCGTCCTTCAAGAAATTAGATATCTGCTTTGCCAAGTTCTCTGCATTCAAGATAGTTAGAGTTACACGTTCAGACTGCATGGCTTTCGCTTTTTTCTAGGTGCTAATCAATCAATCGATCACACAATAGATCAGTAAATATAGAATTGTTGTGGTGCATTTTTATTGTAACGGTTACATTGTGATTGTAAGTATAAGATGATTTTGGTCCTGTCTTTGAGACCGCAAATTATGATTAGTTAGAGTGTCTCCCTTTTTTAGAGTTTTAGTCAGTGGCCGTGTCTCCATATAAAGGCATATGCCTGCTCTCTGTCTGCTTCAAAGGCGGCTCCATCCAAAGGTAGCATGCTGACAGAAAAGGTTCCTCAACAAGCATTGGATTTGAGATGCAGTTTGAAGGTACGGTGACGTCATACCGGACACGAGATCAGTGTGCGCAAGTGACAGTTTGCAGAGTTGCAGTGAATTCTAATCCGGGGTCTTGGAGGCTTCACTAGCCCCTAGCATTCCAATTCATGTGTTCATGTGGATACACCACCATACCTGAGACCAATTGGACCTGGAGTCATCATACGCTGTTGAGAAGATAAGAGGTTGGTTGCACACTTCACCAGCACCTTCAGGCAAGCCTGCAACATTTTGGGCTTCATGGTGAAATGTTACCAAGAATGTTTTCTGCACACACACAGCGCCTGTGCACTGATGATAAAAAGACAGAGAATTGGTGGTGCTATAGCAACAACGGTGCCATAGACAATCCCAAAGTTTCCATCCTGGTATCAGGATTTGAGCCCTGGTTTTATATTGGCTTTTGGCCTTCCATCAACAAAGTCTAAAAAAGACTTTTGGTAGTGCCCACGTCAGAATTCACTGGTAGAGTCTGTGAAGTGACCACTAAATAGTCCGAGTAACAGTCAATGTGTATCACCATTCATCAGCCAGAGTATCTGTCAGTGCTGTTTTAGTGGTCTAGATGTATAGAGATGACCTTGATTTGTGCGTTGGGTCGTCAGAAGATTTGCGACAGAGCTTACTGTTTGTGGGAAATTCCTGTCTGCTTTTCCAGTGCGGGCGCGGGTGACGTTACGTTTCTGGGAAATGAATGGGGGGTTACCTCCCTCTGACCAGGAGGCAGTGATGCACTTCCACTCAGACACCAGTGACTCAGTGCCCCCCCTCCCCCCTCACTACCCAGCATGCCTCATCATTGCATACCGCCAGACGCCTGGATCTGCATTCATACGAGTGTTTCCCGTAACGAGGCGAGGGAACGAGGTGACGATTTGCCTCTGTATTTGCTTGCCCTTCTCGGTTTTAAACAAATGATTTTAGCTGAGCATGTGCAGTGGAGCTAGGAGCAGAAAAACAGTTGCCTTCCTTCCGCTGTGTTACTTGTGCTGTTATTTAATGTCACCATCATCATGAGGAACATTGTGTCAGGTGAAATTCCCTCATCTGTCATCATTTTGAGCCCTCCTTAGCGACTAGGACCCTTCTGTACCCTACTTAACTAGTGTCCTTACTGTTCACTGTCCCAGCTCTCTGGTGAGGTACTGCATTCTTGCAGGGCAGAGATACAGTGTGGAGAACTGTCCTAGTCCAGTCTAAACACATGGTTTTAAATGTGGTGCATGTATGACCTGTATATAGTCAAATGAAAAATGAAAGGGGGTCATCTTTAGGGCAGACTGGTAAGGTTGGTGGGGCATGGTTTTTGGGGTCTTGGAAAGATGGGTTTGATTTGTTTGTTGGTGGACATCCTGCTACGTTCAGTATGGGTGGCATATCTTTAAAAAATACCAGAACGGAACAAGAATTGTCCATCTGACCTAAAAATAATAATTAGATAATCACTGAAAATAATTAGAAAGGCCATTTTGAAAAACTGATGAACAGCTTGTATATACGTTTTAGCTTTTCCCCACAGATTCAATTATAAACTGACATGTGAAACCAGAGCTGTCCCAGGTGTGTAAATAGTGGACACCTGGTCACTGATAACAAGCCATATGTGGAAAATGGGTTCAATGGCAGAGCAAATGGCAGCCTGCCAAACTTGCAACTAGGTTTAAATAACCATGACATAATGTGTCCTCAAAAGAGTAAATCACCCATCTCTAGGCCTAAAAAATGTCTAATTAACAGCTTGTTTCAGTTCAGATGGTTGTGGTAATGGTGGGAATGAAAACCAGCATACACAATGGGTCACCATGACTGTACCTCAGAGCCAGTCATTTTCCCTCTCTCCGTTGGTGAGCCACAAGGTGTTCTTGTTGGTGTTGTTACCCAGAATGCAATTGTTCAGTTTCAGCAGTTGATCATTGTTAATTCAGTTCATCCGGTTTTCTGTATCTAAATTCCGTGATGGGTTTGAGGTGGTAACAAAAATCAGCATGTTATGTCACTCTGTAGGAGCAAGAGTAAATACCACTGGTCTGAGTCTACTGGTAAACACAACACTGGTACAACACAAGCTGCATGGAACTCTATTACATTTGGTAAAAACAAAGAAAGATACAGTGTGCTGTCTAGTCCTTAACCGAGAATCCACTTGAGAACAGAAAATATTGACAGCTTACAGGCTCGGCCAACACTGTCCGGCCTGACATAAGCAGGAACATGCTGACACGGATAGTAAAAGATTCCAGGCCATGATTACAACAGGGTGAGATTCATATTTACTGTCATTTCAGCCATGTTCGAAATTTTAAAAACAAGAGTCAAATACATCCTGAGAAGGGAGAGGAGCAGTGCGTGTCTGGCAGCGTAATACACCGCCAACTGTGAAAGCCTGAGGGACAGAGACTGCTGAAGCTTGTGTAAATATGTCATGTGTTGTTATTGTTCTACTTATTAATATATTTCTGACTGTTGTCGTGGTTATTGTCTGTAATATTTACATTCTCATTTACTCTTTTCTCAAGTACCTATTATTGACACATTTTTCTTTTCGCCCCCTAAAATTGACCAAATCTGTCTCTCGCACAGTACTGTTTGTGCTGTTGATTATTACTTGTGGCGATGAATTATTAAGTTTTTGCGCTATGTACCGGACAAGTGTATCAACAAAGCATTTTTTCGAAAATGAATACATTGAATTGAGAAGAAAGAGCAAAAAAGGGAGAAAACAAGACGAAGTATGGCAGTGAGAGATAAATATGAAATATCTACATGCTATATTTTGTCATGTTTTTTATATAATATATAATACAAGAGACATGTAGCCATATGCCACACCCTTTACCTACAGACCTCTTGTTTCTTCATTGAATCTCTCCTTTGAACATATACTCTTTATTTCTATTAGAATAAATGCAATGTTCTTTATTCTTTTAGTGATTAATTAAAATAATTTCATTGTTTTTATGATGTAAATAATGTCCTACACAGTCATACTTGGCATGTTGTGTATGTCATTGCCATTTTCTTGTATTTTCTGTATGTTGTTTTGGCGATATTACTACGTTTGTTCTGCCAGTAAAGCTAATTGAATTGACTTGAAATTGAAAAGAAAGAATAAGAGAGAGAGAACAAGGGGCCTAGAGAAAGGAACAAAGGGAACTTCAAGGTTCAGACTCCTTTGGCACAGATCATGGCGTCTTTTGTTCTGCCACAAAATGGTCATTACAGTGAACTCAATGATACCCCCCTGTCCCACCATCATCACCTCAGTCACTACCATACCATGTGTTTATTTTTATTTGTGTATGTGTGTGTGTGTGTGTGTGTGTGTGTGTGGGGGGGGGTGGGTAGGTGGGCACACTCAGTTATTTACTGATTTCACAGCATTTACTGTGGTACTATGCCCAGTCTTCTTCCTGGATGGAGGGTCATTGCTGTGATTGGTCCAGAGCACTCTGTATGGAGTGTGTTTCTGAGCTGTGGAGGACAGGCAGATGTAATGGACTTCCAGCCCGTACAGGCAGGGACTGTGCAAGCCCGTACTGGGATAAATGCACAGCACTCAAACAGCATGATTCACTTCAGCAGGCGTCTTAGTAAATGTATGCCGAACAGTGGATGTGTGTGTGAGTGTGTGTGTGTGTGAGAGAGAGAAAGAGCCCTCACAATGTGAAAGGGAGACAGGCAGCTGTGAGAGAGGGTAGGCCTCAGGGACAGCCACTGAATCACAGGGACATGTATCAAGTATGGAGGAGGTGTCTATCACACACAGACACACATATACACTAGAGCTCCCCGCACACAAACCCCCATCCCTCCCCCTTTCCTACTGTGAGGTAATCTTCCGCTGGGCCCTAGACCTGCCCTTTCCAGGGAAATGCCCACACATCCTTCAGACCCGTGCTCTCCCATCCTCATGGCAACGGCCGCCGCGGGAACGTGGGAGCGCTTGACGCACTCTCGGCTGGCTGGGCTGTAAAACTTTTTGAGAATTCCGCCCACCCGGGGCTGGATCATAGGCTCACGTCCATCGCCGCCACGCAAAAACCGTGTTCGCTGTATGACACCTCCACCCCCAACAACCCCCTCCCCCCCTTCCCGACCCCCCGCCTCACTCGAACCCATGTCGTTGACCCCCTTTGAGGTCTGTCTTCTGCTGCGTGGGATTTTATTGACTCACTTTTCTCAAGCCTGAGGGGTGACATCTCCCCTTCCCGGGTCGTTGTGGGCGGACTTGCGCCACGAGGCCTGTATGTGATTCGATGATGGGTAGGCTAGAGACACGGCGGATTGGAGGAAACAGGAGAATCTTCTATGACTCTCACAGCACAGAAGAGCCAAGGTCCAAGCAGGAGCCTTAATGACGGATTTTTTTTTTTACCCAGCCTCAGCACCATTCAGTCCCCACCCCTTCATCAGCCATTGGCCATCCACGGTGCTCTGTGAGAGCTTTCACACACTCTCACTCTCACAAATCCACTAGCTGCGTGGCAGCGTGCTAATCGCAACGTTAATTGCTTATTTAAAATTACTTGGAAGAATAAGGTAGCGGCGGCGGAATTGAGCTCTTGAATGGGAGGGGGGTGGTTGGGATAATTGAACTCTGCAAATAATGAATTCCTTTAATAATCCCTCAATGATCTGCCACAGATAAAGGAAATAGGGAATAAAAAACAAGGTGGGGGTGAAAAAAAGAGAAAATTAAAAACGTGTGTTAGAGCTGAAACTAACCATAATTGATCACGATTTTTCCCTGAAATCTGCCCGATTGCTCCTTTGCCAGATTTTTATGGGGTTTTTTTGAGGAAAGGAAAGATAGGGGCTCTTTCTGCGATGGGAGCTGGCAGTCCAGGTACAGAGGTGACAAACGACCAGACAATCCAGCAACACCCAAGAGGAGAATTCTACCATTATGTTATAGGAATTAGGCAAATTCTTAACAATTTCCTTTTACATTTGATCTTTGATGCCAGCTAGATCCTTAGAACTCTTGTGACCGCAGACAGGACTGACGTGACCATCTCCTTGAGAGTGGTGACTTAAGAGCAAGTGAGCAGCCACAGAAATGGAGACATTCCCGGGGGGGGTCGGGAGCTCGAACTCCTGCGGGCCGAAACGTGATCCATGGAGCCCAGACTGCCACTTATAAATCTCCAAACCCCCACCCCCCATCCACTCCACAGACCTACACCACAACATTCCCCTCAAACATGCAACACACTCATTGTGATGTCATCATCTCAAAGCCTTTCTAGGGATTGAGTAACCCAGGTGACCAGTCTTAGTGTCACCCTTCCCCTCCAATTCCTGGACACCCATCTCGCCAGATGCAACAGAATCTTTGCAATGACACCAAACCCAGGTCTTATCAGGGATTGAGTGACCCACTTAAGCGGCCCTGGTGTGGCAGCACTGATCTTTTGGCGTGGTAGGTTGAAGAGTATTGACGGAAATTCAATCGCAGGAGGAAGAGGGGAGTTGAGAGGTGTGCCCAATGTGACACTTTGACCTTTATATAACCAACATTTGTCCTTAAATTTGACTTATGAATACAAATAAATGTTTTTTTCCTCACAAATACGGTTTGGCGATTCACTTTGGGTGATCACTGAACTTTCAAATTAATGAGGGTGAAGACAACACAAACAACTGAATGCCCTTGTAAGTCAAAGGTAAGGACAAATGTTGATCCAGTAAGGTATGAAATGTGCTATCAGTGATTTAAATACCATTTAAACAGGGATGCAAGATGGATGTAAGATGGTTGTACGTGCCTGGGCACCTGGAAAACCCTGTGATGTCAGTCAAGCGCCCCCTCCCACTGTGCCATAGGAAGGCCTCGCAGATGAAATACCATCATTATGAAACATTGACGGACCTGCTGAGTTTACATGCACTGTTACAAGGAAAGAACGGCTCAGAATGGTTAAAAATCGCATAAATCTTTCAGCACGTTAATTGAAGTGCCCTGCCCTCCAAAAAAGGGTGACTTTTAGATGGTTTCCCTCAGGGTTTTGTGCCGATTTCTGCCACACGCCAAACATCTATAGACAGTGCGGTTGTATGGGGAAGAGATCTGATGCAATGTATGATTCAAAGTGTTGAGAGGAAAATTGTTCAGAATGTCTGAGCACATATTTTAGATCGCATACCGCACAATATGCTCCGTGCATGTTAAGTTGTTTAAATTGTATTTTAGAGGAGCTGAGGAGAGAGGTGCTGTTCAGGAAATAAAACCGGCCTTATCAAGGCAACCCAGGCCTTTAGCCATACCGCTAGTGAGCAAGCTATGATTTAGCAGCCTGCAAATTATCCTTCAAACTTTTTGGCTTGTTGCGTCAGTAAGAAATCCATTTGGCTTTTGGTGTTAAAATCAGTGCTGTCGTGTTTCTTGTGAAACCGAGACAACATCAAATTTTTTGTAAGCTAGAAACCCCCACCCCCTCCCTCCTCACACTGAAAAAAAAACAGTGTGATAACGAATCCGTGTGCTAAACTGCTTTTTGGGGGAATATTACCATTCCTGATGAATGCGCAGAATTACCAATCCCAGTTGGCACTTAGTTATGCTAATGGCTCACAGATCTGGCTCCAGGCCTGTGCTTTAGGGCCCTTCAGGTAGCGCTGACAAGAGCACTCGGGGCGACTGATCTGAAGGGACGGGGCTTCACATCTTCTGCGGAGGTGTTGTGCATCGCTCTCAACACACAGGGCTCTCCTCTTCAGCCACAGTGACCAGTTAATAAGAAACAGCTCTCTGCATGTTGCAGTTACATGGACTGAACATCATCTCATGATATCCAAGGCCCTACAGGCAACAAAAATATACTGTATAATAATCAATGTGGGACAGTAATTATCAAATTCTGATGCTCCTTTTCCTAGACCATGGTTTGGAAACTGTGTCCATGATGACTTTCATGTTATTGTGCTGAACTAATATCTTAGATACTTTAAGTATTTATTTGTTTAATTGGTTTAATTGATGGGGACAGATACCTATATGCATAGATAACTGTAAAACACCAATCCAATGCAATGTATCTACATTTACAGTATACTAAATGCTATAATGCATGTCCTTAATAGGTTTTTGAAAAACAGACACTTGTAACAACTGTAATATGTTTGAGCTTTATGTATTTATATCATGGTGAATTGGCATGGGCTTAGCCCAGGCCTAGTTGCAATTTTAGGACATAATCCAAGGGCATTTCAATCCGTTGGAAAAAAAAAAAAAAATGAAGAGCTTGTCGACGCAAGATGGAGTGCAGCTCGGATGTAGAGCTAGTCATCCCAAGCGAAGTGTTTAGACCGATTAAAAAATACATTTAAAGGACAAATGATATGTATTTTTAGCGAGCGGGGTCCCATCGCTTCGAGCTCATTATGTATATTATGAGTGATAAGCGGTTTCTGGCCACGCGGCATCAATGGTAAATGCCAGGAAAGACGGAGTAATCCTCTTCCAAAGGCAGCTCTTCTCCAACGGGTAATCTCCCCCAGCCCCATGCCGGAGACGCTCAAGGACATCCCAGCTTCCGAACTCACCACACATTTAAGGAAGTCAATGGAAGTTTATGGGTCAAGCGGTCCATAGATAAAGTTTCTTTTTGTTTGTCAGTGAGGACGAAAGCGTAAGGATAAGGACAGGACATATCTATGGTGTTACAACCCTCTGGAACAATAATAACTCATACATTCACCAATAGAAATGATTGGCAAATAAACGATGGAAGTCAAAACTATGTTGGCCGAAGGACCCTTCCTCTCATATGTTGTCTATGTATTTTGGACCCTGAAAATGAGATGCAAATTTAATACGATAAACAGAAACGCCACGACACACTGTAATATTGCATCTTCATTAAAATTATGTGAGAGACATTTAGCGCTACCACTCACGGCAAAATGTCCAGAGTTCATTTAACACTAACTGAGTACATATGAGTCCAGTTGTTCTTATTATGTACAGTATTAGTGTCAAATTAACATTGGACATTTTGCTTTTCTACAACTACCTCTACTGATAAATATATCGATAAATAAATACGCTAACAAACTCTGCTGAATCTTTGTTTCCATTGATGATGTTTTTGTTGCTAAAAGGGAGTTTTACTGAAGACCTTCTTTGTTCATTTATTTTCCTCTTGGTTTAGATTGTATCCGCCGGCTGTATCTCCAGCTACTTTTCCCATTAAAAGTCTTTTCAATTAAAGATCATTGGGAAATGGTTGGTTTACCAAACCAACATGCCTGTATAGAGAGCTGTCGCTGCTGACTCAGCACTTAATCAGGAGCTCACTGTGGTCTTTAGTGTAATGTAGCCACCACTGCAGGGTGTTGGAAATATACAGTAAGGGATATGAGACACTGTAGAGTGATTAGCAGACACTCCCCCCATCTCAACCCCCCTCCCTCCCCCCACTCCCAGTGGTGCCTATGGCCTAGATTCAATCAAACCGCAAAGCACTTTGTCCTTAATTTTGAGTTACAGATTCAGGCAACTGCTCCAGTTTGTTTTCTCTGTTCTCGGCACAGCGTGTTATTTTTTGGTATTACTTGCGACCCCTAAACTCAAAATGTTCCACCAGAAGCAAATAAAAAAGACAACTTTTTATTAAATTTTAACTTTCACACAAAGTTAAGGGGTAAAGCATGCCATGTTTGGGTGAAACCAGCCCTGGGCATATTACCTTGAGCTTGCTCCCTTATTTTTCCCATATTGATCTGGTACGTTGCACCCTTATAATGTAAGCTTATTCCTTGTAACCTCCCATATTGTCCTGTCACCTAAAATAGTTGGCTACATGGGGATCTGCCCTCAGCGCAACCCATATTCCCCAACAGAACTATGCACTGCCTGTGGAGTTTCTGGTAAAACTTAAATCACATCTAGAAGACCTCACACAGAGGGAAAAAATATCAAGGTATGCACACTGAGTGTTCGCAATCAAATAAAACAGTGTCTTAGAGAGCTGGCTCTTAAATTACTTAGGAAGGAAATTTCTCAGCCAGGAAATTAGAAGATACTTCTTGCCCATGAATTCTTGCCGTTTGGGGCCTTGTTTTTAAGTGCCTCTGTGCATTCGCTCTTATTTTTCAGAATGAACACATTCCACAAATGTTTGAGTCACAATCCGACGGCAGCAGCTTTTAGTTATGCTGACTGAGTATGTGAATACAATAAACGGGGTATTCGCTGAATAGAAAAGTAATATTAGTAAAGACGTGATATTTTACAGTATAGCCATTATGCCTAGTTGTATGCTGCTGCCGAGCATCGACAATATGTCAGGTATAACAGATATAACGTGCTCACCCCTTAGTGTTAGAACATTTGTGTTGTCAGCCGCCATATTGAATGTCATAACTACAGGAATGGAAGGATCTCTGTCACCTATGGCATTAGCATAGGCTGCTTGTGTGTATGCTGCAGATCCGTAGTTTTGACACTGCTGTCCATCTGTAACCTGTTAGCCCTGGGCAACAGGGCAGTATCACCTGGAGCTCTTTGACCTCTGCGTTTGATGCTTCTTGCCTGAAGTTCAGCTGCATTCTGTGACCACTGCTTGTGTTGACCTGATCTGCTTTACGTTAGTTTAGTCCTGATCCTTATGACCAAACTGAGAAAACTGTAGTGTAGTAGGTGGGGAGCATGGTTATATGTTCAATACCCAGGAAGGGCTCTGGTGTTATACCCTGAATTGCCTCAGTAAAATATCTAGCTCTATGCGTAGATTGTGTGTAGACATGTAAACTCTGTAATTCACTCTGGATATGAACATCTGCGGAAAGCTTAAATATAAGCCTGATACAATATGTGAACCTTTGTTCAGAATATAGATAGATTTAATACAGCATATTCACTAGTATGAAGAGTAAAGATCATATATATAAATATATATGTAAGTGAATACATAGTGTGTGTGTGTGTGTGTGTGTGTGTGTGTGTGTGTGTGTGTGTGTGTGTGTGTGTGTGTGTGTGTGTGTGTGTGTGTGCACGTATTCATAGTATAGCACTCTGAAGTAAAACTGGATTTAATACAGTATACTCACATGTTAAGGAGTAAGGGGGTTGCTTAAGTATAGTATATCCACCTGTGTGATTGGCTCTGAGTAAAATTGTCTCTGATGTAGTATATTTGCTGTGTTTGAGCATTTTCACCTTTGTAAAACAGCAATGGAGGCTTTCATCGTGTATATTCATCAGTGTAAAAGAGTATATGGTATACCACCTGTTTCAAAAACTAAAGCTAGCTTTTAGACGCTTTTTTTTTTAAGTGTGAAAGAGCTAAGACAGGTGAAGTCTGCTCTCATCCCCGTTCCCCATTCCTCATTCAGAAGGGGAACCTGCTACCCTCTGATTTCCTTGTCTTTTCTTCCTCCCAAGCAACTCATTTAAATTCATTTTATTCATTATTTATAATTTCCTGCTTATCAATCTCCTCCTCTCCTCTGCAGAGCTTGCTCTTTCTCCTCTCTGTCCTCCACCTCTCTCCCCTCCTCTCTCATCCCCCTCTCCCCCTCTCCCCCCTCCTCCATCGCTGTGGTACATTTTAATTGCCGCGGAGCTTCCTGATATAATCAATGTGAGCTGTTTGATTTTGCCCCAGTGTTAAGGAGGTTGAGGGGGTGTTGTGGACGCACTCAGTCAGCACTTTTGAGACTGTCCATAGAGAATTATCGCCAGTCTCTCAAACGCCTCTCACTACATATGCAGGCAATCGCACAGATAAATACATCAAAATGATTAAAAAGAGTCATTTTAACTTCTCCAAACTGTCTACAGTTGGAGTAGATCTCCTTAAAAGTCAAATAAACAAAATAAACTCCCACGGTGGTATGAACAAGTAACTTCTCTGCTTTCTGCTGTGAAATCAAATACACTATCTGCATTTATGTCCTCTACGCTGCTCAAAGTCCTCTACACTCAGCACTATTGACAGTTAAGTCCCCTACAGTCTTCACTACCTGCAGTTAGTTCCCTACACTCTACACTATCTTCATTAAAGTCTCTAATATTAACTAAAGTTCAGATCCCCTATACTCTTCCCTGTAAGATCCCCTGCACTGTTCATCCTTGACTCCTATATTCTTTCCACAGTTACATCCCACTAATTAGTGTTAACATACTGTATCAGGTCAATCTATGCTGTACACACGAAAGCAGTAAAATAACTTTCCATGTTCAATGTTACATCATTCACAATAGAATTTAACTACATCATGTACCATGGAATTTAGACACTTATTCTACATGGAGCTAAATTCTGCACTGATAAATATATGCTGATCAGTGTTTGTTTTATTGTCTGTGTGTGAAATTGAGCTGCATTTTACTGTTTATAAAGCATGAAAAAATAGTAATATAATTGGCAATCATTAGTGAGTCATTTTGTACCCTGACACCTGATCTGTTGAAAGTGTATCCAAGGAAAAGTACAGGAGAGTGGATCAATTCAACACAACTTAGCAAACAATACAACATTTTCTCAAAGAAATCCACCAATTGAATTAGCATTAACATTAATATTGTTTTATGCATACCATAATATCAAATCCATCAGACACCCCTGACACTGGCAACATAAAATCATACAGAATACATACCAAAAATATATAAGCTTTTTTCAGGCTGTCCACATTTCAGTCCACAAGTCCTGGGCGCTGTTCGTAACTGCTTCATGCAGTTGAAACAGTACGCTTCAAACTGCCTGGGTTTCACTAGGGGTCTGATTTTAAGTGAAGGTGCATTTGCTTGTCTATTTCAATGGCAACAATCCAAAGTACTATTTGTGAGAAATGTCAAAACTGACAAAAGACTTGTGTCCTCACAAAAACATTCAAACCAGTGACCCCCAGTACTGCAAAAACACCTTGACCCCCCTAGTACTCCAGAAACATAATTTAAGGAAGAAGCCGGGGTTGGTGGTAAATGAGTGTACCAGTGCCCTAGGAGGCACTTGTGTTCTGCATATTTTTCCCGCATCTAAGCAATGCTTTCACAGATAAGGCTGGGGGTGCTTATCCATCCACCGCGACCATCGCCGCGTGAACCAGAGCTTCTCCGGGTTCAGTTAAAACTGCTTGAGCAGGATCCAGAATGGCCAAGTTGCTTTGCATTAAGGCCCCAGCCAAACAAATAAGGGCCGGTAAATACAATTCCCTCCATATTGCAGCTGGCGTAACTCCAGGACTTACCAGCTGCACAGCATGTGTGTGTGTGTGTGTGTGTGCACATTCCACCACCTGCTGCTATGCTACCTATTCCCTACTGTATAGTATGTGCATTCATATTTTAAAGTGCATTTCCAATCCTGTGTAATGGCACAGGAGAGCTTAAGACTGGGATTGTCTGCTCCATTGGTTCATCAGTGAAAACTGGTGCCCGCTGAGTCGGAAACGCCAGTGGAATTGGGGACTTAATTCGATCCCCGGTATTTGTGATGTTTGTTTTGTGACTAATGATCTGTTTCTTGGTGCGGAACTGTACAAAACTTTCACAAAATGTAAAAAAAAAACTGTGATCAGTGTGATTCTTTTTTATGTTGAATTTCAGGTTGCTAATGGCTGGTCTCTCCCTCTTCTCTTGCAGGCAACTTCAAGGGTTTGTGTAAACAGATAGACCACTTTCCCGAAGACACAGATTATGAAGCGGACACCGCCGAGTACTTTTTACGTGAGTGCCCTCCCATCCTCAACCCCCCTCCCCTCCATGCCTCCCCCTCCCTGGGGCTGAGCTTTGCGGGACGTCCCGCAGTCAGCCTCTCGCTGGCAAGCGCAGCGGAGTAATGAGGAAATCCATCTTGTGTCGTTGTAATGTTTCTCCCTGGCTAGATCCATCTTCAGCCGCTTACTGTGCGGCGCAGGAAAGCAGTGCGAAAAACCCTTTAACTGGGCCTCCCGGGTGGTTACGTCAAGCTAAGAGGTCCCCAGCGACATGATCCCCCCCACCCCCATGGTCTCACACTGCATCCTGGTCATCCCAGCCAGCAGTCAAGTGGGCCGAGTATAGTATATATGAAAATAGTAGTCTCGTCCAGGTGGGGAGCGTTATGGTCGGCAGGGTTCCTTCCGCCTCATCTCACAAGAGCGTCTTCTCAGGTGTGTTTGGCACCTGAAATCTGCCTTTACCAGCTGTGCACACGGAGCAGCTTTCTGCCACTGCACAGCTTCACTCATCAAGTGAAGTATGAAGTAGGAAAGAATGCTGCAGATGTCAGCACATTCTCAGCCGCCATGCTTGTATGTGCTCCTTAAACAAACCCATTGAGGACATTTCAGTAATGAGATGGGCCTGCAGTTTCCTTCTTTGCAGTCAAGATACGGATAAAAAAATGCAGGAATGGCTTTACAAAGCCTGTGATCATAACAGCTCTGACTAAATCACAATTAGACAACGTTAGCCGATCACCCTGCCCATCCATTTTAGCCATTGTAGTATGCCTTGATCATACATCCTGACATACACAGAACCTTTCTCTGGTGCCTCCACTGAAATAGGTCTTAATTTTCAGTCACTAATAAGTGCACGCAATTTCCCTCACACACTCTAGATTACCGTGGCTCCAAATTTGTATCTTGCTGCAAGCGAGCTCCTTGGCTGAACCCTTCCAGCCGTCGCACCCCTACCCACCCAAGTTTTTATTACCGCGCGTAAACGCGCTGTATTGCGTTCCGCTATTTCCCTTGTAATCACGGCACATTGATTTTTACTCTCTTCCTCCTCGTAAGCAAGGCCCCAGAAACCAGTGTCGACTGAGCTTGTGTATGGCAAACAGGAATTATCGGGATAATGGCATTGAGCGCGAGACACAGAACTCAAAGTTCTTCGGCTCATCCGAATATGATGTTGTTTGCTTTTGTGGTGTCAACATGGTGTGTTGGTTAAATTTCATTATTGCAATCACAGGTAACCCACACATTTTGTTAAGATAAGCCTATAAATATCTTATTTGAAATGACGAAATCCACATAAAAATAACCGAACAGCAACAGAAAGTTCATGGAAATTATCTCCACACATTCCGTGCAGCATTACACCCTATTTCGGTACATCAAAAACACACGGAAGGCTGCACATAAAGACAAATGCTGTCAATTAATTAGGACCAATTAAACATTCCTTGCTCATGCATGGCAAGAATGGGGTTCATCTGTATGGTGTGCGGTAGAGAAGGCTATGATAGCGTCTCGAGTAATGAGTAATGGCGATGATTAACGGAAGGAGTTGTGAAGCTAAGTCCCGCGCGTCCGCCGGACGATCCAGCTGACGTAACAGCGGCACCGCGGCCCTCGTCCCGATAACCGCTAACCACTTCCCGCTTCATGAGAGGACAGCAGGATCCAGCCACCGCTCCCTCAATGGGCTGCCAATTAGGACATTCACTTCCATAAATATTTCAGGCTTTCTTATATAGGTCAGGCCTCTCTCTCTCTCTCTCTCTCTCCTGCCACCCTTCTGTTTCCTGTTTTATGTTATTTTTTTTTTTGGGTTGAAGTTTATACTTTGTAGGGAGGTGCAGGAGGAGGGGGTGGAGTGTTTTGTTCCCAGAGTGTTCCGCCGACCCTTTTTCGGCCAGGTCAAGACGTAACGGTCTGAAGGGAAAAAAAAAAAACATCAAAGGCTTGTCCCACTCTGTTCCGCCAATGACTTCTGCTCATGCATTTATTTATGTAGAAAAATGCCAGATTTCCATGAAGGGAAAAATTTTTGGGGTTTCAAAAACTTTATATCCCAATTTGTTTGTTTACTCTCCAATTTGGAATGCCCAATAGCATTTGTAAGCATGCAGCACTCTCTGTCGATTTCAGAGTGTGAGGAATAGTACATTTGTCCTCCAAAGATGTGGCCTCTTTTTGAATTCGCAGTCCACCAGCAGCGCCTTGTAGCTGGCACTTCCTGTGAAGCCAGCACAGACATACCACTGAGGTGTCACTGGCCAGGGACGTCCTTCTTGTTCAGTGAGACAGGGAATACCTTACTAACTAAAACCCTTCCATCCGAACCAGTTGACCCTCAACCACAGTCAGCAATGGTACACTTGGTATATGATTCCAGACCAGAGACAGCCATTTCTATAGCTTGATGCACTTCAAGGGAGCCAGCCTGACCCATTTTATTTACCCATTTTATTTCCAGCAAATAGCAGTGGAGTCTGAAGTAATTTCCTCATGAGTGTTGGAACTCAAATTATACTTGGTCCATGTGGAGGATTCATACCCTGAAAGTCATCTTATAGTGGGTGCATATGGAGGACTCAGACACTGATATAAAAGTTGTTAATTCTTTAAATAAATCAGCAAAATGACTTGCAAATGACTTTTTGCCTGATATAAAAAGTTATGAGATGAAACATGAGATCCTGTAGGCAGTATGAAGTTTATTTTCAGGGCAAATAAAATGGTACCTTTACTACCGTTGGCATATCGTTTTTAGTTGTTGTTTGCTGTTGTTGTTGCTGGTGTTTCACGCAGGTAATTAATTTGTGCTTTCGCTCAACACATCTGTATTTACATAATGAAGGGTGCACCATGCGGTTGGAGAGAGACCAAAATTACTCTGAAAATGCTAGAATGAAGAATAAGAGTAGGGTTGTGATATAAGTGTGCAGAACAGGTACGATAATTTGTCATCTACTGGCTTTCTTTAAAAAAAGGGTTGAAGGGTTTGAACAGTAATGGGGTAAAGGTTTTAGGGTCTCTTTTCCTGGAGAGCTAGCGTGTCAAAGGCATTTTTTCCAACCACATGCTTCACTAAATTGTTCCTCTTCTTAATCTATTTCCTTGGTCCAGCAGTTATGCTAATTAGTGAAATTAGGTGGTGTAGCTTGTGATTGGTGCAAATGCCTGGCAGACACCGGAGCTTGATAGCTCTGTTTTAGGGTGAAGCCTCATGTGAGTTGACATGGGGTGAAGTGATATGGGGGTAGCCTTCTGTGAGCTGAAATGGGGTGAAGGTTTTGGTTGTTACAATGTGTAATCAGTTAAAGGGGGAAGGTTCTGGCGATTAACCTCATACGAATGGAAACACCGGAGTGAATGAAGGGTTCAGGCAGCACCACATATGAATGAAAAGTAGACAAAGAGGGAGACCAGAGAGGATGGAAGGAAAGATGAGACAGGTCTAAGATTCAATAGACGGGCAGCCATCAAAGTCCCCGCTGTTACCTAACATTCTCACAACGTTCCCATGACATTATGGAAACATTATGTTGTGCTTGCCTCCAAGAGCTTAGTCACATCTAATAGACAGTGGCATGTTTTCAGCTGTGACTTAACAGGGTTACTGGAGGTCAATTCATGTATTCATATTGCAGCATATACAAATTCTGAAAGATCTCCTGTGTTCAGGTCCTTCTGATAGACCATAGCAGCTTGTATCAAGCACTGGCAGTTGAAATAGGGTTTTTTTTTTTTAAGCAAAGCAGCTCATATCAGGCTCATCGTACGCGAATGTACGTTATACTAATTTAGTCCTGGTGTAAAGTGTCATAAACGCGACCAGGACTCTCGCTGTTGCCAAGTGTTTGTTTCCATGACTACATTCAGCGGAGCGAGCATTTCGACGGGAGGATTGCTCGAACCAGTGCAGCGGCTCTCATTTGAAAGTCTTTCATTAACTAAATATTGCCTTCCAGGAAGATGAACCCCTGTGAAACCCAATGACATGCTTTTGTTTATTTGCCATCCAGTCATTCATTTCTCAGTACATGGGGGAACATTCAGGGAAAGGGCACACAAGCCTGCATTTTTAATGCAACGAAGGAAACGTCACTCTTTCCACACCGACTTTCCTGGTGAATTCTTTGAGAAAGCGGTGCCTTTCCTTGGTCTATGTGGAAAGCTGCTGGCCCGAGCGCAGTTTGGTCAGTCGTCTCATCATGCAAAAGGCTGGGATATTGTCTCTCCCCTTCATGGTAATGCGTACTCCTCTAGATGTTGAGAGTACTTCCTGTCAGTCTCGAGTGGGAGATCACAGGCGTAGCCCTTAGCATTGAAGCAGCTGCTGAGTGAGTAGCTGTGTGAGATCAATGCGAGCAAATCTGTAGTTTTCTGCTGAAGGTTACTGGCCCAGAAAGAGGAAGTCAGATACCAGTATGTACACAGCGAAGAGGCTTTAGTGCTTCAGTGCTGTACTGAACTTCATCACCCTCACTACCAGCAAGATTGGTCTACTATGCAGTGAACAAGAGTAATGCAGTGTTCCAGATAGTGTGTATAAACACATACAAACACACAGTAAACACAGCACAAAACAATAAACCATACATGCATAAACAATAAAACACACATGTACAAAACACACACACACGCACACAGACTGTAAACATGCACAAACATACTGTAAACATAACATAGAAAACAATAAACCACTCACAAAAAACACACACGCACACTGTACGCCAGACCAAAAACAATGACTACACATGTACAAAAATACACACACACACACACATAAACACCAAAACACACCTGTAGATACACAAACTCCCACACAAACTCCCACACACACACACAAACATTTGCTGTCTCTGTCTCTCTCTCACTGTCTCTCTCTCTCTCTCTGGCGGCCTGCTTTGTTCTGGTGATCACGCATCCCCACATCTCACAATAGGCCTAGCGGTTCACACATCCACATACACGGTTATATAACCGGGGATGGAGCACTTGCCTGTAACGCCAGTGGGTTTTCGGTTCATGCCGTGTCACAGCTCCCTCAGAGCAGAGGAACAATTAGCCGTCAAACATGCAAGCACACAGCACACACACGCGCAAATGTAGAACAGCTGCAATCACAGTTATGAGATACACAGAAAGGGAGAGCGAGAGGAGAAGAGATTGAGAGAGAGAGAGACAGGGGAGAGAAGTTCAGAGACCAGAATTGAATTGTTTGTTATGAGAGGAGAAGGAACTGTGCAGTCATTGTAAAGCCGAGATATCCTTCTTCTTATATTGCTCAAAACATATACCCACACATAAAAGCGCTTTATATCCCCAAACCTGAAGAACAATTGAATGTTCTCTTGAAATGTAATAAACAAGTGAACTGAAGGTCTAGTAGACAAAAATGTGTGCACCTTGCCCCAGCTTAATGGAAGAGGGGGCTTTGAACCCTCTAGGGGAGCCTCCAAAATCTGTCTCTAGTGATAAAGATGTATTGGCAATAATTCATTTTAATTTGAGTGAGATAGAGAAACAGAAAACACCACGACACAACAGAAAGGTGGGGGGGGGGAGTGAGACACAGAAAGAAAATGTGCTGATTTTATTCCATTTATTATGTGGTGTGTCACTGAGAGTAGCTTCTGTGGTGCTTTTCATTTGAGACATGGAACAGTTGTCCTTTTTTCTGGGTCACAGATGAGGGGGTGGGGGGTGTTTGAGTCTCTCTGGTTATTGGCCAGTGATCAGAGCAGTGGGACACTGTGGTCAAAAAGCCCCTGAACTGGCTGCAGCTGGTACCCCAGTCTCACACACACACACACATACACACAGACATCACTGGCTCACAAGCAAAAAAATCAATATGGCTGGGGTAGAAACGGGGGGGGAGGGACATACTGTGCACCCCCTCCCCCTACCCACCCACCCGCCAACCAAGTGACTTAGCAATAATCTATGTCTACAATGAAGAAAATTGGTCACTTGTATGTGACTTCCGTGTGAATTACATCACTAACTTGCCGTTATGTGTGTTGGGGGCTTGAAGGAGAGGCCAGTGTGGTGAGACATGGCCACACACAGGAAGCTGTATGAGAGAGAGCACAGATGCTCCCCTCAGAAAGGTGGGGGCTTTGGGGTCCCTTTGCCGATCTTTCATTCTCTATTCAGGTAGCATGTTGAATGTCCCAAATATTGATCCTTTTCTTTACACAACAAAAAATCTCTATTTCCACAAGATGTCTATGAGATCCAGCATGAGAATTCTGACATTTTAGCAATTTTGAGCTTTTCTCTGACT